>LR991079.1:4154191-5538922 GCA_905163555.1 Notocelia uddmanniana
TTCATCCTCACACCTTAGAACCTAAATGGTCGCGTACGGTACGGTTTCAGAGGAATTTCCTACCTCAGACGCTTCGCTTGCGGAATGAACTCCCTCCCTACCGAGGTTTTCTCGAGGGAGTACAGACCAGTTCTTGAAGAAAGGAGTGTATAAATTTTCAAGGGTCGGCAACGAGCATGTGACTCCCAAGCCTTCTAGATTGGTGGTGGCTTGTTAAGAGTTAATTAAAGTTTAGGATGACTTGCAATTGATGCGCAGCGGGTATGTTTTCCAGGACAAATAATATTCATGAGTAAAGGAGGTGAGGCACAGCGGAACGTCATCTCGCTCATATACAACGTTATTGGTTAACGAATTCCATGTTTTACAAAAAAACACGCCATAAGACTCATAAGCAAAGGCCTTCAGCAAAAAAAGGCACAATGTCCGTCACAGATTCAAATACGGCACCGATATGGCGATGGCATTTGTGTGCGTGGGCGCAAGTGAAGTGACGGTTATGCAAGGTGTATTGGGTTGGGGATCTATTTGGTGAACGTATAGAATTGGGCATTTGACACATGTTACTCTAAGATGCTGTCACTCTATGAATAGTAGCATCAAAATATAAATATAATAAATATTAGGGGACCATTTTTTACACAAATCGAAGTAGTCCCATAGTAAGTTCAATAAGGCTTGTGTTATGGGTACTAGACGACGACATATTATATTAGATATATACGAGTACGAATACTTAAATACATAGAAGACATCGAAGTCTCAAGAACAAATGTTTCTGCTCGCCACAGGGGCACAGACCCAAATGTCCTTACCGGGATTAGAACCCGGGACCTAGTAGCTTAAGAGGCTAAATTGTAAATTACAAAATGTCAACAAAATTATAAATATATGTGTAAATACTTACCTAATTTCACAGATCAACAAAGGTCTCTAACGTGCCTCTAGCTCTTCTGAAGCCGTAGCAGACTTCTCGTTTGCCACGACGTAGTAAGATAAAAAAAGCGCTATTATGAATTTTATGAATGAAATCTTCCGCTATATAGGTACAATAAAACGCTAGGACTCGTCAAACAGGTGGGCGGCCTTGTGTGACCTTACTAAGGCCGCCGCATCCTTGCGTGCGCGTGCGCACCTATTATAAAAGGATATTTGATAAGTTCCGTTGAAAAGCCACTGTGGCCGAGCGGTTGGGCACGCGATTTAATTTGGTCGTCGGTTCAAACACCCGGCTCTCAGTATCATTGGGTTAAAAATATATATATATATATATATTCACGGTCGGCGTCACAAGGGGGCTTATAGATTACAGGAAATAAGGACGGTCTTTTGGTTTTGACACATCGTAATACCCATATAATGTAAATTGACACTGCTCATCGAAATAATGAAATAAAGATTCAACAGATTACGATAAAATAAGTACAATCACCATACAAGCTCTATTTAGCACTTATGAAATTAATATATTATTTTTTAAAGAATATTTGTGATTAAATTTGCATTGAAGACTCGTTACGCAAACAATCATGTTCTATGACATTTTTTATTTTATTTAGGTAGTGTTGCACTGATCCAATCGTTTGGAGGTGGTTTGGAGCCTGCCAAAATCAATATAAATGCAGTTGCTTTCGTAAAACTGGTGCCTACGCCAAAGGGACTATAGGTGCCAAAGCGGACCCCCGGCTCCTTTAACATGCACTGTTAAGCTTTTAATGCAAAGGATAACATATTATTTTATTGGCCAAGCGAGCGAAGCGGCTCGGTTTCAGCTTTCGACGAAAATTCTTTCGTATGTCTGTCTGTCCGGATGTTCTCCTCTACAGTTCGCATTTTTAAACCGATTGCCGTGGAATTTTGTGAGCAGGTTCGATAATTATATATAATATTTTTGTCGAGTCACTTTTTGGAAATTTTGAAATTTGAAAAAAAAAAATTGCGATGAGCCTCTATAGCTTATCTAGGCAACAGAATGTATAATTCACCTATAATAAGTATAATTTACGTATTTAATTTATACGGGGGCAATTTGCCTGCAATTTGGTAGTTCTCTAATAAACCTTTGGACTTCTGGAGCCATATTTGATTATGGTATGTTCGATTACGTATGCTCATTTGTCATTATTATAAAGCGCCATTATGAATTTGAGATCACTTTCGCTGACACGCTAATGAACGATTCACACGGAACGGCTGGAGTCGGCGCGCACCCTACTAGAGTCAAAGGAATTCGAACCCTCTGTACAGAAGTTAGATTTCATATTTGAATGGGTTGCGGGCAGCCGGTCGGCTGCCGCTGGCTCTGCGACTGCCGTTTGGATACGAAGTCTAGCTTCTGCATGGAGGGTTCGCATTCCTTTGGCTCTGGTGGCGTGCGCGCCGACTCCGGCCGTTTGGTGTGAATCGTCCACAAGGCACAAGACACGCGAAACAGGTGGGCGTCCGCGTCCTTGATGCGTGACCTTACCAGGGTCGAAGCTTCCTTGCGCGCGCGCCTATTACGAAACTGGATTTCGCGCTGTGTTGTAATTTTATCTTATACTCGCTCGCACGGTCCTGCTTTACCGTCGTAAAAAGTAACGCACACGTGACGTAAAAATCATAAGGGCGTGTTTATAAAAGGCGACACGTGCGGCGACATGGGACGCTGTCATTTTTAGGTTCCGTACTCAAATGGTAAAACAAGACCCTATTACTAAGAGTCAGCTGTCCGTCCGTCTGTCACCACGCTGTATCTCATGAACCGTGATAGATAGACCGTTGAAATTTCCTTCCTTCTTCTTCTTCTTCTAAAAGAAATATTTAAGGCCCCCATACAAAAAACGAGATTTTTTGCCGTTTTTATAGGTAATGGTACGAAACCCTTCGTGCGCAAGTCCGACTCATATACGGTGTTCAAACATTGGTCAAATAAATAAAATAAAATAAAAATAATAGTGTATGAACATTTTTTGTCAGTTTTCTGAATGCTACATTGAACAGAAAATTTACATTTTTTTATATTTTTTAAGGCGCGTCCCCATCGCAACGGTCCAACATTGCAATAGCGAGATAGGGAGATTAAACGCTCAGATTTCTCGTTCTACAATCACTTGCTGGACTGCAATGCTCGTCCGTGGGGATGTACCTTTACTGTGGACATCCTCATAAAACAGCCTTCCAAAAGTTTTAAAGCCGTAAACCATGTAGTCAAATAAACGGCGAAGTAATTACCATTTGCGCCTGAAGCATGTGTAATGTTTTACCTTGGCTCAGTCGGAGAGTTGTGGTCACGAGTAATGTGAGATGTTGATTATAAATTTCTCAACGCGTGGGTTGGGATATGGCCACCCTCGGAGGTAGGCAATCGTCAGAATTTATTTAGACAGGCGCCAGACAATTACCCTACACAAGCTGAATGACCTTGCTTAAATGAAACAAATATATTTGGTACTTAAGAGATATATTTTAAAGTTCAACACAAGTTCACCAATATACCCAGTTGAGCACTGTCACAAATAGTTTATAAGATATAGTTTATCATTACACAGCTCTAAAGTGTCTATGGCACACAAAGTCACCAATTGAGTTAAATGAAATTATCAGTACATTACCGACTATGGCGTCCACTCCAAAACACAGGAAAGCCAGGATGCTATCACCCTCAGCACCCCAGTCGCGGTGGTACTCGACATGAACAAGCAGCCATGTTGTGCACCCAAGGGCGATGAGTAGGAGAATACACCCTCACTGGTTTCACAAGAGTTAAGGCGAGTAGCCTTCCAGGTTTACTTTAAGAATGCTAACATGTTACAGCTCATACATTTATACAGAATCCTATATAGACTGAAAATGTGTAGGCCTAAGAGCCATCTAGATATTTAAGATTTCATCTTGTCTATAAACATTAAGTTCTTGCTTAGTCGAGAAAAATCCTACCTAAGCCATGAAAATCTTGACTTTATTTCTGAATGAACAAACGGATGAACGTACGGATGAACGTACGAATGAACGTACGAATGAACGTACGAATGAACGTACGAATGAACGTACGAATGAACGTACGAATGAACATACGAATGAACGTACGAATGAACATACGAATGAACCCTGAGAACAAAGAAAGGTTCTATTTTATAAATTTGGAATTTAAGGTTAAGCATTGAGGACTTTATTTAATCGTAGTACTTTAAATTCTTATTAGCGTTGGCGTTTAAAAGACACTTACCGCATTATGGCGGGTTCATTGAAAATAGGTTATGCCCTACCGCATGGGCAAGAGGATGTGTGGTTAACGCTGTGGACAAAATACCAGCAAATTAGGATTTGTGAATTACAACGCAAACAGGAAGGACAATTTTTCCCGGTAGAAAGATCAGAACCCGAATGAAAACTTACCATTTTAGTGGTGTTGTGTAAAGACAATACTAGATGCTTCACATTTTTGACGGTCAGTCCGCCTCCGTTGTCACGACTAAAACAAATCAGAAACGACACTAAATTACGAGAAACAGAACGATCAGAGTACAATTTGAGATCATTCTACTCACCAAAAGAAAGGTTTTTCGGTCAGAGAGACATTATATCGAATTCACTTCGGACGACGACCTCCACGAAAAGTGCCTAAGGTCAATGAACATTCTAGACATACTTTCCGTTTCACATACCCAAATTGACTTAAAAATGTCAAGAGTCAAAAAAAACTAATATTAAATTCTAACTTCAACTAAAACATTAGCGAAACCTAGCAGCAAGAATATAAAGTTGGTAAATTTGGGTTTGGAAATACCAAATTTGTATGAAAAGCCCATAAACTTGTTACGAGATTGTCAAGTCTACCAAACGACAACAACGAGTAACGAAACGTAACCAGTGGATGACCACACCAATTAAAAAAACAAATTATCACGAGAGAACGAATTCATAGATTTTTTAATATCCGAAATAGGAAGCTATTAAACAACTTAATGTGTTTTAATAAATTTATTAATTTTTAATTTGTAAGAAGATTTGACACATCGCTCGATAATAACGCGCTGGCCGAACAAACGCATCGGTTATTCGCTTATCTGTGGCACGCAAATGTCAACATAAACAATTGTCTGTGCAAAGAAAGATTTCCTAGTTTATTCACTAATTCCTTCAATTTGTGGAATAATTGTTATTACTGAAGAAAAGGTGGCTGTGCAAAATGAAAATAGAGTACGTGACGATAGCTACAAGGTGCACATATGCAGCAGTAATCCGCGAAATGGTGGTGTAAAGACCAAATCAAAATGAGTAATTGTATGCTAACAGGTTAGTAATTATGATTCTATACTTTTTAACTACATGTACTCTTTAAATGAGCTAGCATGATAGTCTCCATGATTATCTAAATCCATAGTAACCATTGAACAGACAGGTAGCTCCGCAATAAAGAAAATTAAGTTCTCAAATTACACTTGAGCATACTACAAAATGTTACAGTACCCCTTTCCTTGGGTAAAAATTTTAAAATTGAAACAATTTTAAAATTTTTGGTTAAGTGAACTAAACGAAACCGTAAAGTTAGTCTAAATCTATTTTAACCCTATCAATGTAATTATAAAACTAACATTGTAGCTCTCCAAGAACATACTACACTAATGAGAATGTAGAGATTACACTGACAACGATCTTACTAAGCTATTCTACTTAAGAGAAACTTAATGTAAACCATGGACTTATAAAACTATGCGCGCTTTACTACTAACTTATTCGGATATCCTTTACTAGAAATAGTGAAACGATAGGAGTAATACTAATGCCTATACTAGAATAACGAACTGTGGAGACAAAATGGAATACTTGGCCCACAATTAAGCTAACTTAGTTCTATGAATTAGCATTGGAAAGACTAATTTGAATCTAGCCATTTCTACAATACTAGAATCAGTTCACTATACAGGACTGGAAGAGAGTATTAAATTACTTCTTACAGTGATAAGTAAATCCCATCTTATGGAAATTCGACTACAACCAGAGTTATAGTTTCATCCCTTGAGACTTATTAAATGACCGAAAGGCCATTAAGTACGCAATGGTACTTAAACAAGAGTTAAGGAGGAAAAGAACCAATCTTTCCAGCAAACATAAAGTGAGTAATAATATGGTTAGTCCGTACGCTACTAAACTCATATTAAGAAAGGACATGGCCTGTGAACACAACAAGCACCATGTAAAAAGAAAGAGTGAGATAGATCACTATCCAATAAGAGTATCCGCAACTTTATAGTTCAACGGTAAAAGAAAATCAAATAGAATGGCTTTCAAAAATCTCCATGGTTCTTGAAAGACTTAGTTACAGAATTGTCATACGCGCGAGCGACGTTACCATCGTTAAGAGGATGGGGCGGCTTCGCCAGGACGAACAATATCTTTTATGTGGAAGTTTCCCAGAAGTTTACCCTCAAGATTCTTTAAAGTATAAACCAAAGATCCGAGTTTTTTGTGTATAACACATTTCTCAAAACGAGGAGCCAGCTTTGCCGAGAAGTTCTTAGCAGCATTCGACAGATGGAAACATCGTTTGTACACGATTTGTCCTTCTTGAAGCTCCAGAGGACGTTTCCTCATATTATAGTAATGAGCGTTACGTTCATGGGACGAGAGTAAGCAGTTACGAACTTTTTGAAATATCACCTTTAAATCCTTTAGCTTATCAGAGAAATTGACAAAAGAACCAGTAGTTAAAGTGTTTCTATCAACGGGGTCCGAAGAGTTGTAAAAGGAACCTTCGAGGATCATCTCTCGTCCGTGAGTTAAGAAATACGGTGAGAATTTGGTGACGTCGTGAACAGCAGTGTTTAACGCGCATTGGATCTCTGCTACGTTCTTATCCCAGTTGCGGTGATCAGAACGCACATATGAAGCTATGGCTCTAACAAGTTCGCGATTCACGCGTTCCGTCTGGTTGGTCTGCGCATGGTACCTAGGATTATAAAAAATGTGAGGTACTCCGTATTTAGACATCAAGTCACGAAAGTCCTTTGAAGTAAATTGGGCTCCGTTGTCACAGAAGATATACTTAGGCACACCGTGTACTAAGAAAATACCCTTCTCGATACATTTTATTACCGCCCGTGCAGTTATATTACGGAGTGGAAACAAAGTAACGTACTTACTGAAATAGTCAGAGCACACGAACAAATACTGATTTCTCAGATATGACATGGGAAACGGACCTAAGATGTCACACGAAATAGCCTCCCCTGGCGCTGAGATACGTCGAGGGTTACCCATCAGGCCAGGACGAGCCAAATTAACAGGTTTGTATGTTTTACATATTTCACAAGCCCCTACATACTCCTTAATGTCTTGATATAACGTAGGCCAATAGTACAGATTAGCTATTTTAGCATGAGTTTTAGATACACCAAAATGACCAGACGTAGGATCGTCATGACACTTCGAAAGTATCTCATTCCTATTCTCATAAGGCACCACCAGCTTCCAGTCGAATTGGGCTGTCAGACGGTATTTATTCTTTGAGAAGCGGAAGAGTTGATTATTTTCTATTTTGAAATTTGGAAACAACGATGGATTATCAGCTACCTTTTTAAACAGGTCTAGATACCAGGGATCCTGTGTGGAATCAATATCAATCGAGTCTATCCGAATCCGAGACAGACAATCCGGAATAATATTTTCCTTCCCCTTTCGGTGAATTAGTTCGAATTCAAATTGACTGAGACGACAGGCCCATCGATTTAAGCGACCAGTAGGGTTTTTCAAGGTTGAGAACCATTTCAAAGAAGCATGGTCAGATATTATATAACATTTCCTACCTTCAATATATGCCCGATACTGTTCTAGAGCAAAAATAACAGCCAATAATTCCCGTTCAGTGGCGGAATAATTAATTTCCGGTTTATTTAACGTCCGACTGCAGTAAGCTATTGGATGGTCAACATCATTATGTCTTTGAGTCAAAACTGCACCAATAGCATAAGATGACGCATCAGTATGTATGTAGAAAGGTTCATTGAAATCAGGACCCTTCAAAATAGGTGCCGAAACAAGAGCAGATTTAAGAGTGTTAAAGGCTTTTTTGGCTTCCTCAGACCAAACGAACTTTTTACTGGTTAATCGGGACAAAGGTTGCGCAATTTTGGAAAAATTATTAATAAATCGGCGATACCATCCACACACACCCAGAAAACGTTTTATACCTTTCGCATCTTCAGGTATGGGAAAGTTCAAAATGACGTCGATTTTAGAAGGATCAGTACGCAAGCCATATCTATCCACGACATATCCAAGATATTTTAGTTCAGTCCTTAAAAACCGAGATTTCTTCATGTTGATGGTTAAGTTTGCCGCTTTTAACTTTTCAAATACGGCTTTGAGAAGTCGCAGATGTTCATCAAAGTCTGAAGTACAAATAATAATATCGTCTATGTAGCAGAATACCTTATTATCATATTCAGCAGTAAAAAGAGAGTCCATGAGACGTTGCATGGTTGCTGAGGCCCCTACGAGACCAAAACACATACGGTTATATTGGTAAAGACCTTTCCCTGGTACCGTAAATGCCGTGACTTCTTTAGACTTCTCGCTAAGAGGTATCTGGTGATAAGCAGCACTAAGGTCTAAAGAGGTAAGGTATCTAGCATCCCGCAAGTTATCCAAGATGTAATTCACGTGAGGTAAGGGATATGCGTCGGATTTGGAAACAGCGTTTATCTTTCTGCTATCCAGACACAATCTAAGGTCACCATTGGGTTTTTCAACCATAACCACCGGAGAGTTCCAGGGTGAAAACGAAGGTTCGACAATGCCGTCTTTAAGCATACGGTCAAGTTCCTTTTCTAAGGCGGCTTGTTTATCAGGACTCAAACGATAATATTTCTGTTTAATTGGACGAGCATCTCCAGTATTAATAACATGTTCCATGAGATGAGTCTTGCCTAGGCCAACCTTGTCGGTATTTATTTGATCAAAAAGTTTTGTGATCTCCTCAGCCTGGGTTTGTTGTTCGGTTGTCAAAGACTCAAAGTTGTTCAATCCGGATTCCGTAGGAACAGGAGAAAGACCATCGATATATTCAACAGAATTTTTACATGAAATAAGCTCAGGAGCAAGATTGAAAATTTTCCAAAAATCAATTCCTAAAATGATAGGCGTAGTAATCTCAGGCTGTATATTGAATTGTATTATTTGAATATTGCCATTAAAATTAACCGGAAGAGCCATGTATTGAGTGCAAAGCAACTCTTGACCATTGGCCACACGCAGCTTCCAAGGCGTTTTATGAGTAAGAACAGGGATACCTATTGACGCAAATATCGCATGACTATTAGATCCGAGAAAACACCTGCTTGCGCCGGTGTCCATTAGTGCTTTACATTTTAAATCTAAGATATTCAAAAGAATGTATAATCGAGTATCTCCCTTTGGAGGATTAAAGTAGGTTGTCTGTTCAGAGGGCGAGGGAGCAGAAAGTATAGGTGTCTTATTGGAAGAGACAACCCTAATTAGTTTCTTTGATCCAGGTTTGCACTTCGGGCAGACAGGAGTACGAACTTCTTTTTCCCCGCACCTAAAGCAGACAATTTCCCGAGATATTTTACAGTGCCGAGTAAAATGGTTAGTGCCACCGCAACGAAAGCAAGACTGTTTAGAATCAGCGCGATCAACAGCAGCTACAAAGGTTTTAGACGCTGACGGAGGACGAGAAAAGTTTAAATTTCTTCCAGAGTTAGGAATAGTAGGACTACGTGAGAAACTAGTATTAGCCTTATCAGAAAATGGCTCCCGGAATTGGTCAGCTTTCACCTTCGCCAGTTCAATACGTTTGCATAACGATTTCAGTTGAGAAATAGACGAAATATCGTGAAGTGCAAGCTCTCTACTGTATTCCGGACGAATATTACGCATCAGGATATCCAGCTTCTCAGTGTCAGAAATCTCCTTTTCTAAACGTTCAAACATTCCCAAAACAGTAGCAAGAAACGTAACAATAGTTTCATTTTTAGATTGAGTTCTAGAACGAATTTGTTTTAGAAGTAAGAAGTCCAAATCAGGGATATCAAATTCCTCTTTAATAGCCGAAACAACATCACGGTAAGACGTGAACATCGAACGGTTGATACGGAACCAAGACAATGCCGGACCATCTAAAATTTCAGGAAAACCCCAGTAAATGCGATTCTCAGGAATCCTCCGAGCAACACGAAGTTCCTCTAGTCGAGTAAGAAAAGTACGGACGCAAGTATCTCCTTTGAATTTCAAATTCAGCGAATTAATATTAAAATTTGAGTCAGGTTTGTAAATTATTTTCTGTATAACAGGATTGTTAGTTGAGGACCTCTCCTCCTCATCATCAGAATTAGATGCTGAAGGTAATCCAGAACCATCCTTCAACCTATCTATCAAATCATTCAACCTAATTTTGAGTTGCTGGACTGCCTCAATATCATCATCCATTCGTGAGACACGGCAAAGTATGTACCTGCAACGAGAGATTAACCGAGCAATGGCAGATGTAGATAAATTCTCATGTATATCATTTTCGATATTATCAACCTTCTGCCGACAAATGTCCAACTCAGTATTAACCTCACTAGGTTGTAAGTCAGTAACCTTGAAAGTACCCTTTTCTACATAAGTAGCGGTTTGTTTTAAGGATTGGCAAAGACTAGTACGTCTTGCCATCGGATTAACAGGAAGCCTCCTAATGGACAGCTCGTGAGAAATTTCGTCTTTTAATAGATGATCGATTTTAGCTCCCGCTTGTAGAAAATCCATTTTTATCAAATTGCCACAAAAGAGAAGAATGTAAAGAGTCTAAGCGTAAGTGACTTTATTTGCACTAGGTAAGAATGTTAGTTTTATTTTTAACTGGTCACTCAAATTCCAAATTTATTTACAGACTGGTTCGTAGGTCATGTCCAGGTAAATAGTAACCATAAACTGGTGTGCTGATGCAGAAGTAAGTATTAGGTTGTTAAACCCTTTAGTGTAATTATAACAATATAACCTTAAGATGAGGTTATCTAATATGTAGAAATAATTGCATATTGCATTTTAAGCAGTAAATACTGACACCTTAAGAAAAAACTAAATATTCAAAGTTCCATTCAAAATAATAGGATGTTTGGAAATTAACATCTATATCTAACAGCACACTGTTACCGATAACCTTAAAATAATAAAGTGCATGTTTTAATACATAGGAACATGCATTAGAAAGAGGTTTTATAAGTTTACACAAGTTTTTGTAAACTAAACCTTAAATACACACAAATACAACCAAGAAAATTTACACAACAACCATAAAAATAGCATGAGCCACACATCAAATATTAGCACAAGTACCAAAAGAAAGTTTGGTACAAAACCACCTTACAGTCTAAACAAACTGTGAAACTCCAGTATATTTTTTTTTAACCAAATATATTCACTCAAGCAAGTCATTCATCCGAGGCCTTACGTTGGGCACGCCACTTTGTAATGTTTTACCTTGGCTCAGTCGGAGAGTTGTGGTCACGAGTAATGTGAGATGTTGATTATAAATTTCTCAACGCGTGGGTTGGGATATGGCCACCCTCGGAGGTAGGCAATCGTCAGAATTTATTTAGACAGGCGCCAGACAATTACCCTACACAAGCTGAATGACCTTGCTTAAATGAAACAAATATATTTGGTACTTAAGAGATATATTTTAAAGTTCAACACAAGTTCACCAATATACCCAGTTGAGCACTGTCACAAATAGTTTATAAGATATAGTTTATCATTACACAGCTCTAAAGTGTCTATGGCACACAAAGTCACCAATTGAGTTAAATGAAATTATCAGTACATTACCGACTATGGCGTCCACTCCAAAACACAGGAAAGCCAGGATGCTATCACCCTCAGCACCCCAGTCGCGGTGGTACTCGACATGAACAAGCAGCCATGTTGTGCACCCAAGGGCGATGAGTAGGAGAATACACCCTCACTGGTTTCACAAGAGTTAAGGCGAGTAGCCTTCCAGGTTTACTTTAAGAATGCTAACATGTTACAGCTCATACATTTATACAGAATCCTATATAGACTGAAAATGTGTAGGCCTAAGAGCCATCTAGATATTTAAGATTTCATCTTGTCTATAAACATTAAGTTCTTGCTTAGTCGAGAAAAATCCTACCTAAGCCATGAAAATCTTGACTTTATTTCTGAATGAACAAACGGATGAACGTACGGATGAACGTACGAATGAACGTACGAATGAACGTACGAATGAACGTACGAATGAACGTACGAATGAACGTACGAATGAACATACGAATGAACGTACGAATGAACATACGAATGAACCCTGAGAACAAAGAAAGGTTCTATTTTATAAATTTGGAATTTAAGGTTAAGCATTGAGGACTTTATTTAATCGTAGTACTTTAAATTCTTATTAGCGTTGGCGTTTAAAAGACACTTACCGCATTATGGCGGGTTCATTGAAAATAGGTTATGCCCTACCGCATGGGCAAGAGGATGTGTGGTTAACGCTGTGGACAAAATACCAGCAAATTAGGATTTGTGAATTACAACGCAAACAGGAAGGACAATTTTTCCCGGTAGAAAGATCAGAACCCGAATGAAAACTTACCATTTTAGTGGTGTTGTGTAAAGACAATACTAGATGCTTCACATTTTTGACGGTCAGTCCGCCTCCGTTGTCACGACTAAAACAAATCAGAAACGACACTAAATTACGAGAAACAGAACGATCAGAGTACAATTTGAGATCATTCTACTCACCAAAAGAAAGGTTTTTCGGTCAGAGAGACATTATATCGAATTCACTTCGGACGACGACCTCCACGAAAAGTGCCTAAGGTCAATGAACATTCTAGACATACTTTCCGTTTCACATACCCAAATTGACTTAAAAATGTCAAGAGTCAAAAAAAACTAATATTAAATTCTAACTTCAACTAAAACATTAGCGAAACCTAGCAGCAAGAATATAAAGTTGGTAAATTTGGGTTTGGAAATACCAAATTTGTATGAAAAGCCCATAAACTTGTTACGAGATTGTCAAGTCTACCAAACGACAACAACGAGTAACGAAACGTAACCAGTGGATGACCACACCAATTAAAAAAACAAATTATCACGAGAGAACGAATTCATAGATTTTTTAATATCCGAAATAGGAAGCTATTAAACAACTTAATGTGTTTTAATAAATTTATTAATTTTTAATTTGTAAGAAGATTTGACACATCGCTCGATAATAACGCGCTGGCCGAACAAACGCATCGGTTATTCGCTTATCTGTGGCACGCAAATGTCAACATAAACAATTGTCTGTGCAAAGAAAGATTTCCTAGTTTATTCACTAATTCCTTCAATTTGTGGAATAATTGTTATTACTGAAGAAAAGGTGGCTGTGCAAAATGAAAATAGAGTACGTGACGATAGCTACAAGGTGCACATATGCAGCAGTAATCCGCGAAATGGTGGTGTAAAGACCAAATCAAAATGAGTAATTGTATGCTAACAGGTTAGTAATTATGATTCTATACTTTTTAACTACATGTACTCTTTAAATGAGCTAGCATGATAGTCTCCATGATTATCTAAATCCATAGTAACCATTGAACAGACAGGTAGCTCCGCAATAAAGAAAATTAAGTTCTCAAATTACACTTGAGCATACTACAAAATGTTACACATGCATTTGCTTTAATTATTCAACTTATGTAACGACGTAACACTTAACTGTTGCAAGACGTAACAGTATTCTAATTCGGAACTTATTTACATGGAATTTTACTTGTCCGGTCGGACAGTACATGAGTACAATAGAAGACAAAGTGGTGTTGTCCAATGGTAAAGTTATTTAGTTGCAATGAGGCTTTCAAAATAGCCCGTTAACACATTCACTGCCAAGCCACGCCACCTATAGGAACACAACGGACAACATTAAAAAAATTTAAACTGACTATTTTCCGATTATTTCAAACAGAGGATAAAAAATAAACATTAACCACATTTTTAATATCACGTAAATATCCCCATTTCATATTAAAAAATCAATTTTAAAAGTTTCTCATTCTAAAAGAGAATAAGTGACAAATGAGGCGTCAGAGCGTAAAAAATCGTAAAGAAGCACTATTAAAAGCGGATTTACTAAAGAAAGTGTCCATGTCCTGCTGTCCTCTTTATGCGTTGTGACTGTCACAATTCAGCCTTGTGACGTCATATAGTCGATGGTAGGCTTACTTCACATTTTCGTGAATATCTGGAAAACTAATGACTATAAAAATATTAAAAAAATATTTTTGGGTTTCTTGTTGACAAGTGAACGAAATGAGTTAATAAGTATTTCATACTACTTGAAAATTTGAAAAGTTGTCAATTGTATGCATTATTATTGGCAAATGGGACTTAATCGCGTACAACTGAAATTTATTCACCTGAGGTACGCCCGACGTTTCGAATGTATCACAACATCCGTGCTCACGAGTTGATAGTCGGCTGTGTAAAAATCGTGCAAGTTTATAACACAATTGTATGGACATGGAACACATATATGCGGTGCTGGCAGTGAATGCCTTCACTGTGTTATTGCGAACTGCAAGAAGAGTGATAATAATGTGAAAAAGTTAATACTCTTCGTTTGATTTTATTACTCTCATCTTTTAAATGCTATTCAAATACCTGGCTAGGTTCACACGGCAACGTCCTGCACGTTTTTCCACGTATTCGATTTTAAACGTACAACCAGTCGGGTGTTCACACGGTAGATTTTCATACGTTTAATAACCGTTTTCACGCCGAATAGCAGTTGTCGCAGTGGGCAGACGTCTTGAGATGGATCCACGCTTCATCGTACTTTTATATTGGTATCGATGGCGACAAATAACGATAAAAAACGTATAACATCGTGCCGTGTGAATGAAACAGAACTATACTACGCGCCACTGCAAACCGGACACGTTAAAGTTGCGTTAAAAATGCCGTGTGAACGACGCCTTAGCCGTACGCGATATTCGGCGACCCACATAAAAACTACCCCCCTTATTCATAAACGTCCATCAAGCCTCTATTAGTTAACAAGCCGCTAAAGTTGGTTTGTCCTTATCTGTCACTTTGACATTTATGTTTGTGAGAAAGGGACGAAACAACTTTTAGCTAACAGAGGTTTGTTAAGTTTTATGGATAAGGGGATACAGATATAGCACGTAGAACCGATGGCCGTTGGGGCGGAAAGGTTCTCGAGTGGCGACCACGTACTGGAAGGCGCAGCGTAGGCAGGCCCCCGGCAAGGATTAATGATCTGGTAAAGGTCGCGGGAGTCCCGCTAGATCCAGGACTGGTCATTGTGGAACTCCTTGGGGGAGGCCTATGTCCAACAGTGGACGTCCTTCGACTGATATGATGATGACGATAATGGCATCCAGACTAAAGAGGTTAACATAGACAAGATTTGGTTATAAGTAGTGCCTAAATGCGATTAGGACAGGTTTTCTTGCATAGTACCTTTGTGTTAGTGTGGTGACCATTCTCGTAGACAGAGCGATCTACAACATATCATCATCATCATCCGAAAGACGTCCACTGTTGGACATAGGCCTTCCCCAGACATTGCCACAACGACCGGTCAATGTCTTTTAACCTTTTAACCGCCCTAGTCTGATATATAAGACAAAAAATATCCAGCTCATTTCGCCGCAGTCTGATAATGATAGAGTCATACGTCTGGTAAGTTTTTTACAGGATATTTATCTCTCTCATGGATTCTAATTTTATTAATTTAGACATACATAAAAAAATATGTAACTTTCGTACCGGCGGCGACCCTGTGCATATTCGGTGAAAAATTATCGGCGGTTAAATGGTTAAATTATTCTCAGGACCCATTTTGTCAAATGTTCTATTAAGCTAACATTTTTAAGTCAGATATTAATACAATACTAGTCAGAACTCAGCACCGGAAAGTATTCAATAAGCCGTAGTTTGCGTTTGTTAGAGAAAGATTTTAATGCGACGACTATGCAAATAAAACGAAATATAAGCTCATATAAAATACGCAAACTTGTTTAGTAAATGTAATAGAAAAAAGCGTGATAAAAACGCTACACACGCGCTGCCGTGTGCGAAGGCCCATATTAATAATATATCATACAAAAAATATATCGCGAGCCTCATAACACTCACCATAAAAAATGTAGCTTAGGAGCTATAAAGGCCCAAGTTTATTTCAATGTTTATGCGATTTTAGGCCAAAAGTGTATAAAAGTTAGGAGTATATATGTGTGAAACAGAACATGTGAGTCTAGTATACGAGCCTGGAAAATAATTTACGTACCTAACATGCCTAGTCAAGTAGGTAGTCAGACATTTTTATGGGTGAATCTACATTCGGCCTGTTTAGCCTAGTTGGTAAGTTGGTACTGTTGGTAGTGACACTGCCTCCGAAAGTAGAGGTCCCGGATTCGAATCCCGGCCAGGGCATTATTTGGGCATTTAGCACGGATATTTGTTCTTGGGTCTTGGATGTTTTGTATGTATTTATCTATATGTCTAGCTTTGCTTAGTTTGGGACTAGGTCGATTTGTGTAAGATTGTCCCCCATTTTTTTATTATTATTGAAATACTGGGCACTATTTTTTATTTATTAAAAATATCTATAAGTACGAGTACAGTCAACCGCAAATATAGATGATCATACTCCCACAGGAACCAACATTTTATTTATTTATTTATTGCAGTTTGGGTCTTACAAGATGTTACATAGCCATAAATACAGTTCCAGCATAACCCTGTTAGGGCACAGCAACATAACTCCTAAATTAAAAATTACTTATTCTAAATAAATGCATGCAACTTTAAATTGATATTATAATACATTTACAAAGAAGATACACAAATCGTTTTAACTATATAATAGAATACATTTTTTCAGCATTGCACTTATAGGTACTTTAATCCCATTATCCTACATCTTATACCCATTATATCATATAATTCATATAGTACATTCATTATTGGACCATTATTAGTGTTATTACCATCGTGATTCGCACTTCTGTCATCATTAAGGTCAGGTTATATCACCCATCGATAAACACTCAACATTCAACCATACCCCTTCTTTAGCTTTTAAGTTCATTGTCGTTTGTACTATCAAGCCGTGTTTTGTCTATCATTATAGCTACAAGGAATAATGAACGCTAGGACTTTCAAGCTTGAGTATCATTTTGTCTGAGTAGTGGATTTAATCTTCTGTTGTGTAATAATTTTGATTCATTAATAAACTCTTGGATGATTAAAACCGGGCAGTTGATATTGTTTGACTTTCTGTAATGAAGTAAATTCAATCAAGAAACATTGCTAAGATAATTAAGATCTTATGAAATGTTTAGCCGACTCCCGTAGAAAGGAGGGTAATGTTTGGAGGAGGTAGGGTAGGGTCATAGCGACTAAAGACCACTGTGTACACACATAAAATACTATTAGAGTTGTCAGATTTTCCATATACTTAGGTCAAAGTGTACACTACGCGGTCGAATGCCATGAGCGATCCTGCGGCGCCCCAATACAAGGCGAAGCCGGACTTCGTTGGTGGTTTTAGAGGGTAGTCCAAGGCTCTCTAGCCGCGGTTACTCCGTCATACCCGTCCTCCCCGATTCCCGGGAATTTTCATACAAATCGGGACCGGGACTGCAAACCCTACTCCATATGTATAATTTACTATTGATTTTGTATTTAGGGTTCCGTACCCAAAGGGTAAAACGGGACCCTATTACTAAGACTTCGCATGTCCGTCCGTCTGTCTGTCTGTCTGTCTGTCTGTCTGTCTATCTGTCTGTCTGTCTGTGCGTCTGTCACCAGCCTTTATCTCATGAACCGTGATAGTAAGACAATTGAAAATATCACAGATGATGTATTTCTGTTGCCGCTATAAGTGCTATAACAACATATACTAAATAAAGGAATAAAATAAATATTTAAGGGGGCTCCCATACAACAAACGTGTTTTTTTTGCCGTTTTTACAGATAATGGTACGGAATCCTAATCGCACTTGGCCGGTTTTTTTAATTTTAAATAATAGTACATTACGATACAGGTGCAGAGAACAGGAAATTCGCAACGAGTGGTGATAAATTGAAACACGACCGAAGGGAGTGTTTTAAATCGACACGAGTTGCGAATTACCTGTTCGCACGTGTATCGTACAAAGTTTTACAGTACATACGGCTCTTTAAAGTTTCGACATATGCACGTAATCTGCTGATTACCGCACTCGTGCGGTAATATAGCACCATATGTACTGTAAAAATATTTAGTCCCTTCGGTCGTGTTTTAATTTCTCACCACTCGTTGCGAATTTTCTCTTTTCTGCACTTGTATCGTAATGTACTATTATGCCACACCTGGCCAAAAAGTGGCTTTTGCCGCACGCTACGCGTACGGAAAAAGCCGCATTCTGCCCGAGGGTAGTAATAAAATGATGTACACAACACGGGATGTAATAAATAAAGCCCTCGATCGCATATATATACGTCCCTCGCCTGCAGCTCGGGCCGCAAAATATGCGATCTCAGCCTTTCTTTGCTTTACCACCCTAGTTATGCAATGTACTATTATTTTCTTCTTCTGTAGCTTCTACATATCTATCTTAATCTGGCATTAAACATACAATCCAGGCCAATAGAATTGTCAATGTTAAAGCAATTGTGCCCGACTTGACCGTGTGTCATCGAGCTAAGACAGAAAGACATTTATTTTGATCGCGTGAGGTCATACGGTGCAGTCATGTCCAAATTGGTGTGGGCTGAGGCTCATTTTCAAATTACCAATGTGGTGGGTCCACGTATGAAATGATATGGTATGATTACTTTTTAAGATTTGTAGAACTTTTGTAACATGTGTGAGCTGTAGTCATTTATGTGGTTAAAAATCTTCATCTTCATTCCCGCATATCAGATGAAGGACCCCTAAGTAGTAGCATTCCTTAACTTTAATCTCACAGGGATCACGAATGGTCAGTTAACTGTGTTAGCGTTTGTACCTCAAAATCTCTTTTGAGGTACAAACCCTACGAACGTCTAACTCTATCTCATCATCTTCCTAGCGTTATTCCCAGTACAGCTGCATCCTGAAGGATGCCTGGGGTCCGCTACCTAATCCCAAGAATTGGCGTAGGCACTAGTTTTTACGGAAGCGACTGCCATCTGACCTTCCAACCCGAGGGGGAAACTAGACCATATTGGGATTAGGCTTGTCAAGTGAGTGGGCAACTTGACTGTTAGAGGTTCTCAAGCCGCCCGGAGGCCTCTAACTTGGCTTAAGACGGCGCAGTACGATCGGTGTGGATCGGTTCTCCATACAAACGTATTTAGGCTCTCATTTTAAAACGCCATGCTAGAATAACATGAAACTTTGTATACACAATGGGATCCGGCATACGTAGGTCGGAAATTAGTTCCTGTTGCTAGAAATTGAAAAAGAAAAAAAATACAGCGGTTTTTTGAGTTTTTTACGACTTGTATGAAAACCTTAATAATCGCTGTATTTTTTCGCCATTATAATTTCTGCCCTAGACAAGCTGGATCCCATTGTGTATACAAAGTTTCATGTTATTCTAGCATGGCGTTTTAAAATGAGAGCATAAATACGTTTGTATGGAGAACCAAACGTACTGCGCCCTCTTAACGAACGGCCAGAAACGGCGTAGAAACGTCTAACTCTATCTATGCCTGTTTTTAACATGAAAACACTAGTGAACCAATATTAACATATATATGAACGGTTACTCAATATGAACCATATACGTAGACTGAGCCAAGTTATTTGCATACAAACATATTTTTCTGGAATAACATAATAAGTTAGCTCGAAGGCGAAGGCAAGGAAGGGAACGAGAAAATATGACAGTGAAATATGATAAGACTTAATATGTATAGAATTTAGAGTTATTACGGTAGACTGATTCAATAATGCAGATTACTTTTTGCCGTTAGCAACATCGATTAAAGTATAACCAATAGAGTAGTTTTTTTTTAAATGGGCAGTCACGGAAGCCTGCTGTTTGATGGTCAATTTATAGAAATATATACATATTTTTTTTTATTAAACTTTATTTGCCTCCGGACTTATGGAAGTTATGAAACTGCTTTTTTCTCATGATTAGCTTCGTAAGGCTGAATATACTATTCACAGTCCAATTTCATTCGATTTTTAGCCCTAATTTAAAAATAATTAAAACCGGCCAAGTGCGAGTCGGACTAGCGCACGAAGGGTTCCGTACCAGAAAAAAAAACGCCAACAACTACTCTGTTGTATGGGAGCCCCCCTTAATTTTTATTATTATTTTGATTTTAGTATTTGTTGTTGTAGCCACAATAAAAATACATAATCTGTGCAAATTTCAACTGTCTAGCTATTACGGTTCTTGAGATCTAGCTCGGCGAGTGGTAGCCATGAAAAAGGGCTAAAATATCACGTTTTTTGTATGGGATTATTATTATTATTATTATTTTGTTTTTAATATTTGTTGTTATAGCGGCAACAGAAATACACAATCTGTGAAAATTTCAACTGTCTAGCTATTACGGTTCTTGAGATACAGCCTGGTGACAGACGGACGGACGGACGGACAGCGAAGTCTCAGTAATAGGGTCCCGAACCCTAAAAAACCTTGATATCACACAATTTGTACCAGTAGGTACAGTCAACAGCAAAAGAAGATTCAGTTTAGTACTTTATCGCACTAACTTAATAATACTGCGACAGTTGAGATGCGAAAAAAACTGGCGGAAATGCAGTCTAAGGCATTTTATTATGCATACATTTATGGAGTTGGTCAACCTGATCACTAATTTCTATCCATTATCTATCCGATATGCTTCACAAAAAAGACATTCCCTCCTGCAAATACGAATACCGTTAAGCTCTTTTAGAATTAGCACCTATTACCGCCCCACATACCAAATGGAACGGATTATATACAACCTCAAAATCATCACTTTAATAAATTCACAGTTTCATTAAGATTTGAACTTTAAGTAGGCACAATAAAGCTTATTTTAAATTGCAATGGTAATGTGAGATAGGAGTATGCTGAAATGATTTTGTTCGTGAAATACGTTTCTGTACAAATAGAATCAGTATAGTGTGACGGTATAGAATGCAGTAAATTATGCGCTAATAGGATTTAAGTAATTATTATATATTTGAAATGCTCAACCGACCGGAGGTGTTTTTGTCATGGCATAGCTAGTGGTTTTTATTTTCGTCAATCATCATTATCCGCTTATAGGAAGCCATTAGCATGGGGTTCTTCAAGGAGTATATACATTTTGACACCCCTAGAGTTGCAGACGTCCATATAGGCTGCGGTGACCGCTTACCATCAGGCGGGCCGTAAGCTTGTTTGCCAGCAACGTGGTATAAAAAAAATCGTTTAACATACATTTAAAAAAAAAACCTTTTTTGAAGTCTGTTAAAAATTACCCTTACCTCGTACGCGGGAGCGAGAAGGCTGTCCCGTACAACGGGCACGCTGTTCCTCGGTCCAATGTACGCCATTTTGGCATTTTACGTCACACTGCACATCCGAATTCCGGTGATTGCACTGATATCACTATATTCATCGACACTGTATCACCGAGAATCGTCTTATCACTTCACTGTATATTCACACGTGTGAAATGACATTTGACTGAATTTGTTGTTGTTTTCATAAACCTTGGGCTGCATCAATCTTTGTTTGACAAATGAAAAACAATTGATAGAATCAGAGGGCCTTCTCTACTTCGTATCGTGCCGTCCCTTTCCGTCATACAGTGTATAACACGAGAGTGAAAGGGGCGGCACAACACGAAGTTCGATTTTCGAAGTAGGCCCTCAGGCGAGGCGTCACTTTGCGGAAATCCATGACTAGTTCCTAGAACAATATTTCTTTGCTATTCCGCTAAAAGACATGTATTAGGTCTAATATAGTAGTCGGCGGTTAAAAAGTCAATCCTGACACCTGTCATTTCCATACAATTAATAACCTAAAAGTCACTTGAGGTATTAAACTGTATGGAAATGACAGGTGTCAGGATTGACTTCTTAACCGCCGTCCACTACAGTGGCAATGCAATGTATGTACTTGCGTAAATAAAAAATACAATTGCCAAATTGTAGGTACCATATTCATAAAAAAAAAATCTATTCTATTCTACATAAAGCTTTTGCGCATGAGTTTAGTCTGTGTATTCAAAGCTCTCCTCCTAATATACAAATATTTCAAAATCAATTGTTTATTCTGTAGGTCTCTTTTACACCTTTCAGTTTTCAATCAACTAGGCGGGAATAAAATATAACAATGATAATGACGGCCTGTTTAGCCTAGTTGGTAGTGACACTGCCTCCGAAGCTATAGGTCCCGGGTTCGAATCCCGGTCAGTTCCTGACTCTTGGATGTTTTCTATGTATTTATCTCTATAAGTATGTATATTGTCGTCTAGTAGTAGTACCCATGGTCCAAGGTTTGCTTAGTTTGGGGCTAGGTCGATTTGTGTAAGTTTGTTCCCCAATAATATGATTGTTTTGTAATTAAGTAATGTATTTCGAAAAAGCGTATGTATGAATGGTTCAAGGAGAAGGCTCGCTCTAGTTTTTAACCCGCGAAAAAAACGAGGGGTGTTGTAAGTTCGACCGCTATGTGTATAAGTTTTATTTTTATTTGAAAGCAGGTTTTCTAGTGTTGGTTCTAAGATATATTTCATGATAATCGGTTTAGCCATTTTTGATATATTTTACTTTGAAATGCCTGGCAACCGTACTTATCTTCTCGAAGACCTCACGGTTCGAAAATAATTGTCATACGATTATTATTTTACTTCGAAATAAAAATGACCCCGTTATTCAATTCTTCAAAGTTTCAGTTTTTTCAGTTTCGGCAAAAATGCCTTCGTATGTCCGGATTTGCGGATTCCTCGCTATTCTCCTCTACATATCACATTTCACAACTGAAATTTTGCAACCAGGTTTGGTAATTAAAATTACATACAATGATTTTTTAGTAGTCAGTTTTTGTAACATGAAAAAAGAGCGCAGAGCTCAGAGCGCTCGTGACCCAGCGGCACCCGCCTACCGCGATGTGGGCGCAGGTCAGTTCTTGGATCGTGCTTTGGAAGGCACGTTAAGCCGTTGATCCCGGCTGCTGTCTACGACAGCAGTCGTTAAGCCAAGTTAGAGGCCTTCGGGCGGCTTGAGAACTTCTAACAGTCAAGTTGCCCACTCACTTGATAAAGGGGGGTCGAAGTTGCACCACGTCCGTAGGGAGTACCCACCGTTACCCTACACGTGACCCCTCGGTGGTGCTAAAGTGCAACAGAAACTGGCAACCGTACTTGTCTTCTCGAAGATCTCACGGTTCGTAAATAAATGCCATACGATAAAAAAACAACATGAAAAAAAGAAAAGTTAAGTCAAACTAAGCCACAATCAATAATAGTAGAGCAGAACAATTTATAAAATGAACGCCCTTCTTTCAGTAGACATTTGTGTAATTCTATATGTATTGCTTGCGTTACCGAGCGGAACCACTGAAGAGGCGCGATTTTTTGCTGTTGGAATCAATTTGATCGAAATCGCTCGATCTATTCGTTAGTCCATTATTATGTTGGTGAAATAAGCCCGAGGCTTATGAAAGCGGATAGACAGACACACTGACACTATGAAATTCGCGTCGACACGTAGCTTTCTAAGTAACTATCTCACGCTTTTTGTCGCTCGCGAGATTTCGATCTATAACATCGCACCGAAAAGAAATATGTAAAGCTGTAGACACACAGGGTGGGTTTAAATTAAAATAAACTATATTCGGCGGCGGTTAAGAAGTCAATCCTGACACCTGTCATTTACATACATTTTATAACCTAAAATTCACTTTGAGGTTATAAACTGTATGGATATGACAGGTCACGACAGGTGTCAGGATTGACTTCTTAACCGCCGACCACTATAGCAGCTCTGTGAGCAGAATTATATATTCTTCAATTTAAAAATTTCTATAAACTAACTTGACAAAAAATCTATATAATTATCAAAGCTGCTCAAAAATTTCACGAGAATCGGGTGAGAAATACGACCTGTAGAGGAGAACAGCCAGAAATGATGAGGTGTCCGTTTCAACTTTCGGCAAAAATTCTTTCGTATGTCGCATTTCTCAACCGATTCTAGTGAAATTTTTGAGCAGCAGGGTATGTTCTAAAACTACGACGAAGACCACCGTGAGATGGGCAGCAGCATCCCTGGAGTGCGGTGGAGATACTGCGATCGGCAACCCGAATGCCAAGCGTGGCTTTATAGCATTTACACCCCATGAAATTGGGGGAGGCCTATGTCCAGCAGTGGCCGTCCTTGGGCTGATATGGTGGTATAGTGGTGATAGATTTTTATTTCGAGTAAATTTTGGAAATTATGAAATGTGAAAAAAAATTTTTTTTCGCCTGTTTCTGCATCTCAGAGCCACTATAGTAATAATGTGTTAAAACCAATTTATAAATTGACTGAGTTAGCGAAGGTACTTATCTGAAACTCCGTTTCAGTTTGGGCAAAAATTCAGGCGATTCGTCTGCTCGTTTGCCTCCTATGTCATAAAAAAAAATCGTATGTCCGGCGTCTTTCCAGCTGTTGTCCCCTACAGGTCACATTTCTCAACCGATTCTCGTGAAAATTTGTGAGCAGGTTCAACAATTATAGAAAAAGTTCTCGAGACATTTTTTTTGAAATTTGAATAGAACACAATAATTCGTGAGGTAGCTCACAAGTTTAATAATGTGTTAAAACCAAATTATAAGCGCAAACGAATAACGTCTAACCTAACTAGTATGCTCATAATCTCATAATAATGATAATTCGACCTTGTCCGCCTAGTTACTTAATCAAGGTAATAAACATAGAATTATTACACTTTTTATGCACGCGCAGCAAAAACAGATATCACAGTAGGATATACAGACTGTTATTTCGTTTTAGAATCGGATATTATAGCGTTCAGTTCTTTTACTGGTCATATGAGACTATATTCAGGTTATTCACTTATATTGAAGACTAATTGGCAGACAGCAAGCTACAATTAACTCTTATCTAACTTCAAAAGGAAAATCTCTGCAATATTTCTAAAATTTATGTTCCTCATTTTGTGTGCTTTTGAGTGGTTTAGCAAAGCGGAATGCAATCTCGCTCATATTTGGATTAGTGTTGGTAAAGGCTCAAGTTTTTGGAGTCTCGAATTCAAGAACTCGACTCATACTTACGCGACTCCAAGCTTAAAAGACTTCCGAGTCTTTTGAGTTATGAGTCGAGCCCTTTTTCGAGTCCTGTAGTCACAACTCGAGCCTTAGAAAACATTCGAACTATCGTATCTTTTATGGTATTTTTTTTATTTTTACTTTAGGCATGCCTCAAAATGCTTGAATCTAATAGCAAAGTCTCACTTTTGAAGTTTCTATTCAAAGAATTGATTTCTACAGTACCTACTACACTGAGTAGCCGCGTAACCTTACGTGTTTCTACAAGTACAGTTGAGTTCTAATCATAATGAATAAAAAGCCTTTTGTTTACACTTAGTAAACAAAACTGTCAAGTCTCTATAGAAGACTCGAGTATTTTTAGAGGATTCGAGTCTCTACAAAACACTCAAGCTTCGATTAGTCTAAAAAACTAAGTCGAGTCTTCGGAATCAAGACTCCAAAGACACGAGTCTTTACCAACACTAATTTGGACGACTACAACTATGGAAGTACTTCCACTTTGACGACCGGAGACATAGTAACCACTACTTGCTCAGTAATACCTATAGTGGTTGTGTTCCTGGTGGTGAGTAAGGTCGTCTGATCTCCTTAGGATGCGCTGAGTTGAGAGTGAGGGAACTCCATCTATCTTTGGCTGTCGAGCTAAAGACAGATGCAGTTGTATCTGTCGGCACGACGAATCCTCCAAAGGGTCGGTAACGATCTCCTCTAGAGTTCCATGCGTGCACAGGCTACGCTGTCTACTTAACAGGCAGTCGGTGTTTGTTTACAACCGTCGTGGTATATTCAAATCAAAGTACGGGAGTAAAACCTCGGCACGCTCATCCAACAAGCAACTGACCAATTTATAGTTATTTGATTCATATAAATGATCGATTAAACAATAAATCCAACGTATCCGATAGCAGTGGCACACGTAGATCGCAATAGAAAGTCAATTAGACGGGAGAAAGTGCAGGGCCCGCCCTGCGTCTGCGCCGCTGCAAACACGCTAGATCTCGTGCGCAGAGCTAGTTTTAGACTTCTCTATGTATATTATGAACTTTATCACTGTGTGAGAGTGGATCAGATTGTTACATTGATGTGGTTTATAGGTAGTTTGGGGCAGATTACAAAATAGTTGATATAAGCAATAGGTCAATAGCGATTTAGACGAATAGTACAATAAAGTGCTTCCATACATACATACATACAAATGAAGTTTTGTCATAACGCGAATTAGTCAGATTACGTTTTAGGCAGACCCGGACAAAAGGGCTGATAAGATTAGTAGTTGACAAAACAGAGCACTGTCAGCTGCTCAGGACTGCTCGTGGGACCAAGAGAATTGGAAAAATACCGGACACGATCAAGTGTTCGTGTCCAGCATAGGCACCGAATTTAGACTCAAATTGGGACCACAAAGGCCACCCCGTGGAGTAATAAAACATTTTTCGAAAATTAAGCCGACCAATATTAGAAGTACGATAACTCTATTTGTTTGTCTGTTACGTTTTCACGCTTCGATCTGATTTAGAATAAATCTGGCGCGGAGATAGTTAGAAATCCTGGGAAGGACATAGGGATTTAAAAAAATTAATTATTTATTTCCTCTCTAGCATGCGTATCAGTGACAGTGCATTCGAGGTATTTAAATATGGGCACTCCCTTGTAAGAGGTTTCTCCTACAAGTAGGTCTTCTCGTTTAGCACGACTGTTTCTGAAACGCTTTATATGGAGGTATTCCGTCTTTTCATAAGTATGGTGGACGCGGACCTGCGTGAGCTTGGAGCCGGTGCACGCTGGCGAGAAATAGCGCAGGACCGAGAAAAGTGGCGTGCTCTTGTCTCGGAGGCCAAGACTCATTTTTGGTCGTCGTGCCAGCCTAGTTAGTTAGTTAGTTTAATTATTTATTTAAACAAAGAATCATACATGAAGAGGACACAAGCAGATTAAGATCAGATTACGTACGATCTAATAATAAATATACGCAGTTACGCACTGTACTACGATAATACAATTCTAGTAACAAGTTAACAAAGCAGTATACCACATCATCTACATACTGTTTCATCTTCCGTTCGCGCTCCAGTGAGCGTTCAAAACACTTCACTATTGTTTCAGAAGAATTGGTATGTTCGCTAGATGTTTGCGAGGTTTTGCTTTGTCGCTCGGCTATCGGCTTTTAGGCTATTGACCTGTTTGCAAACGACTTTTAGCCATCGTTGAAAAGGGGGATTCTCAATTGTACACATATTGTTATTTTAGTGAGCGAAGTCATATTGTACATTTTTGTACATGTGATGTGTGTGTGTGTGTGTGCGTGACTGTGTGAAGCAAGACCCAATTCCGAAAGGAGCCCAAAATCGAAAAGCATTTCCGGAATTGCAATTGGAAGCCTTACTGTAGCCAAACGCTTACTCATTATTTGAGAAGAACCGAAATGATCGCTAAAGCATTTTCCGATGTTGCTTTGTCGCGCGGCTTTTAAGCTTTTGACCTGTTCGCCAAATGACTTTCAGACAGTGCGGAATAGGGAGGTTCTCGATCCGTACGTTTGTTTGCAATATTTGTAATATATAATCATCATCATATCAGCCGAAGGACGGCCACAGCTGGACATAGGCCTCCCCCAAAGAGTACCACAATGACCGCGGTCAGCATCCAGCAGCGGACTCCCGTTAATGTAGGTATATGGTTTCTACCATTCGGCGCAATTTTGTATTCTTATGCCATAAATTCAAAAGTACCTAAGTATGGGCCGTCAGAACATTTTGTTACAATATTTCTTACACCCGAAACAATCGACACTGTAAACTATCACTTCCCTCCGCCGACTAAAGTTGAGTTGGTATTTTTGAACCAAAAGCTCTTGCTCCAAATCTTTAATATACTATATGTCAATATACTTTATGTATGTATAAGTCAGGTGAAATGACAATACAACATTATTAAAGTCACGGGGCTCGCATATCTGTACGAGGGAAGCCGACACGCACTTGGCCAGTTTTTCTGCAATACAAGAACGAGAGTGCGACAGAACGCACATCTAATAGGTACTCATTATAGTCATTATAAACCACATCAATCACACACGTAAATCTAAACAAGAACTCTATTATCCACATTTTAAGGTCGCTATTGAAATGACAAGTTTTATGAGATACGAGGTTAAGGTATTAAAAATATAACAGATCAAAGACATCCGTGCTGTTTAATTTTAACTTTATTTTCTACGTATTAAGTTCGACTTTGAAACGGCAATGGTAATATAGTAAGAAATACATATATTGGCATCGCATTACACAACTTTCCACGTCTAACATTTCCGAGGAAGACATTTTCTCCGCGGGAATCGGTAATTGCCGGTAATTACCGGATATTACCGGTACGGTTTTTTACCGGTTGCGTCAAATACATGTCTGTTGAGAGTGACAGCTAAGATTTTCTCACATAATTGTATAATATACCAGTGATGTGGCATGAAATATGTATGCACGTAAGAGCTCTCTTATAGTTCACAAATTAGTTGCATGCATTTTTAAAGGTTTTCAATTTGGCCGTCATATTTTTATCCTTTTCAGTTCTCTTTCAAATACAAACGCTATAACTGACACGCCATGACATGGCAATGTCAAACGCGAAGTTAATCCCTATAGAAATGCATGTAGATGTAGGTTGATATTATATGCGTCGTTGGCGTTGAAAAGGTTAGTGTTCAAAATCTCCACGCCGTAAAGCGCCGAAATGAAGGTGTATACGAGTTTCCAGCTTATGTCTCAATCTAAGTTTAAACCATGTTTTATGCTTAATTGATTGGATCACAATCAATCACCATGAGCTCTTCTTCCATCAGACATTCAGATGTACGGCTGGCTACCATCCTTATACCTGATCGAAATTCCTCTAATTCGAACCAAGCGCTTTTCATCATCCTTCATAATACGCCCCTCTAAGGTTTGGAATTTAAGGCACGAGTGAATAAGCATCTTCTGGGTGAGCTCGCTTCATCGTCGGCCTCATCTTTGCCCCCTGGCTAGATGCTGGCCAAGAACAATCCCATTTTTTATAAAAAAAAAAAACCATTGCCCGCGAAGACTTTACGGCGATACATGATAAAAAAACGTACATACAGACAGTCTTAAGCACTTATTATATTAATAATTAATATGCATCTCAATTATTATTATTCTAAATGACATAATCACGCCTCTACCGCTGACATATGGCACGATTCTATTGTGGACACTTCTCTTTAAAACAACGTAACAACCATTGAAAATATTACTACTTTATACTCTTTTAACTTAGCACCATTATACGTGTACGGAAGCAAGAGGACTTAACGTCATTGAATATTATATTCAAGTTTTAATCTTATCTCGACGACATAAGTTTCAAAATGTTTTAGTCGAGGCTTGAAGTTAAGCTGCTTTTAGAGAAGTACGAAGGTATTGTTTGGAATACAATGCAGATATGTCTTCATCTAACATATGCAAGGCTCTGTAGGTGAAGAAAGTCGAATTTGTAAGGGAGAGAGATGTAGTAGGCGATAATTAACTTCATTTCTTAACACATTCGGTGCCAGTGACACGCAACGGTGTCATTTTTGTATGTAAAATTGCCTTGTCGGCGCCGAATGTGTTAAGCCATGGTAGTTACCTAGGTAACTACCATGCAATCTAATCCTAACATCAACAAGGACTAGTTTTCCGTCTGGGCTGGAAGTGTGGTAGACAGTCACTTTCGTAAAACTAGTGCCTACGCCAAATATTGGGATAAGGTTAGGAGCCGAAGTGGACCTGGGTTTTAAAATTCAACTGAGAAACTAAACGTTACAATTTTTCTAGCAAACAAGCGTACCGTAACACCTTAGAAGACCACTGACGAGAAGGTGTCATGTGACACCCCTGGAGTTGCGGGCGGTCTATAGGCTGCGGTGACCTGTTACCATCAGGCGGGCCGTTCGCTTCCTTGCCACCGACGTGGCATACATGGATACATTTCAAACCCCCTGCTACAGTTTCAAAAATAATTGAAAACATGAATAGCCTTCCACGCACTGACGTTTACCATTTTACGTAGACCATTTTAGGTGTCGCTTCAAAATGCTAACGGAACTCTAAAAAACAGTAAGTTCGCTTGCGACATGCGCCATATAAGCTTGCACTTTACGTCAAACCGAATAAGGCGTCGATCGGAGCGGCATTTCCGGCAAAGATGGCGGTTTCCGGAGCCTTGCGGTAACAGTTTCGATCGACGAATAATAGATGTGACACTACTGGAACGGGTCTGCGCCTGAAATAATTTCTCAAGTTTACTTATTCATCGGCATACCTGCAGGAACTTAGTAGTAGATTGTGTCTCAAGCGAGCAAAATTATATATTTACAGCGAGGAGAGGACAGTATATTTAACCCTGAGTGGTGCGGAAGATTCTACAATAGCATCCTGAGCGTAACGAGGTATTCTTAAGTAGAATCTAGTCGAGTCTAGTCCCGTGCTGTACTCTTCAAAAAAGGCGTAATAAGGTTTCTTACGGGTCGCCAGCGCGCGAGTTAAGCCTCTGGTGTTGCAAGGGTCCATCGGCGACAGTGATCACTTACCATCAGGTGGGCCGTCAGCATATTCGCCATCGACGTGGTAATTAAAAAAATATATTTAAGTCGCGTGCCATACAGCGTGGCTAGTGGCCCCAATGTACTGACGTCTCCTCTTTTCGTAAAATTCGTACGGAAAGATCGATCCGTTTACTGTACTCTTACAGCGACCGGAACAATTCAGATCTCACTGCATTCTAGATCTGCGTCGGGTTTGGTTTCTAGGTGAAAACAATGTACTTTCGCGCGCCTGCGCCGGTTCGTGGGCTCGCCATTCTCGCCACCGTTCAGCATTTAGATATTATATTATTTATTATACTAATACGAGATACGAGTATAATAATAATGCTAGCCGCCGCGCCGCCGTTTTTAAACAACGGGACCCGGATATGTCCTAAAACTACGACCAAGACCACCAAGGGATGGGCAGCAGCATCCCTGGAGTGCGGTGGAGATACTGGGATCGCCAACCCACATGCCAAACGTGGCGATTATGGAATTTACCCCCCATGCAAAACGTCATTGTGGCTCTCTTTGGGGGAGGCCTATGTCCAGCAGTGGACATCCTTCGGCTGACATGCATTACAGTCAGTCTAGATATACTAGGTAAGTAGATTTGTTCATGTTTTTGATACCTACACATACATCAAGGTACAGTCGACGTCAAAGACGATGACGTATTTTGCACTTTATTATTTTGTGATAAGGCGAACCATTTATGTATCTTTGCCGTCGACTGTACTATTTCATTGTACTGTTGACATGTTAAACAATATTACTCACTCATTTGTAACCACTAATTAAACACTAAAATAGCTACAACTGCTACAAGTGACCAAATCTATAATTAAACATAATAATGGCAAGAACCCACAAAAAACGCACTTTCCAAGTAAAAACGCGATGTGTCGTGTCTGTACGGAGTTTAATTTAGGCTTGAAAAAGAAAATTTAACCATTAGTAGTCTATGCATACTTTAGATTAAAGTTAACATTCCTAAAATATATAAGTATACCATCCGTTTCCCCGACGGTTTCTCCGTTTTTATTATTGACGTAAACGCATGCAATTTTATTTGCAAAATTATATTATCGGCATGTTGTTGTTGACCAACATAACGACGCAAACATTCAAAACACTATTCCTTTTAAAATCGCATGTATGTTTTTGATGTTGCATTGGAATTTGAACTTTATTTAAAGCCTTCTAAAGTTTTTCTTCAATTAAACAAACCGAGTTACAAGCAACCTTTCAAAACCTTTTCGAATATGTATTAAATTTGCAAAACGTTCCATGCATTGAACTTTACAAACCTATAAATTTGCATAAAGTCCTTATCCCTAAACAATAAGGTATATTCTCGCTTGATAAACGCTGAGCCGGTTAGTACGAACAATGCGAAGAATGTCATTCTAAATTCAAAATTGTTAGGAACTAGTTGTACAAATATTTCACGACCCTGGCTTCGAAGCGACGAAGGAATTTCAACCTTAACACTGGAGTATAAGATTATAATTGCATTGGGACTCCTCGTTGAAGATATTTCAACATTATCGTAGGACAGGTTTGCTATGTGCATAGATAAGGCGACCTTCTGCAATAGCTACGACGCGTGTTCGGTGGACTCGTAATTCTTTTACACAAGGTTCAAAATAGAGTGAAAGCAGGTAAATTTGTTAAAATGTGACACAGGTCATGGGTGTACTTCTCTAGTTAGACAAAAGGCTTATCTTGAAAGGTAATTCGCGTGAGTTGAAACTTTATGTAAGTTAGGTAGTGTTTGCCCACAGAGATATCGGTAGGCTTTATCTGAAAATATTGCCCACGTAAAGAGGGCCAAATGTGTACCACCGACAGTATATGTAAAATTAGATTAGAACTAGAATACCTAACGTAAATTGTAATTGTAAGATGTAGCAATAAGTCTTGCGCCAAAGATAAAAAATAAACGAAATGCCTTTACGTATAAAATCGTAAACCTATACAAAAACTCTCTTTCTCCGTATCACCTCATTGGGTTAAGAGATTACTGAAATGAAAAAAATCCAATAAAACCTCATCTCCGCTACAAACCTTCGTCGGTGGTAATGTGATAAAAACAAACAAAACACATATTTATTGAAAAAGTACTGTACAAAAAATTAAGAAATGGCGGACGTAATGCCAAATGGCATTCTCTACCAGGCAATGATAGGGCCAAAGTGCTGGGTACATGTTGAAATGTTAAGAGTGTAGAACAGACAGACGTATAATAAAATATTTTTTTGTAAATAAACAATCTTTTACAAATTTTTACAAGCAATTTTATACAAGCCGTCTGTACTTTTTTTTCACACAGTCATCAACTACTCGTTGAGATAGTTCCAATGGGCCCAAACACGACGGGCATCTTGTGTAGTTTAAGAGTTGCTATGGCCACGTCTCCATCATCAGATCAGCTCGATGATACCATAACATTGCTTGTCACCGAACTTCAAAACCCGGACCCGGGTATGTCCTAAAACTACGACCAAGACCACCGGGGAATGGGCAGCAGCATTCCTAGAGTGCGGTGGAGATACTGCGATCGGAAACCCGCATGCCAAGCGTGGCGATTATGGCATTTACCCCCCATGAAATTGGGGGAGGCCTATGTCCAGCAGTGGACGGCCTAGGGCTGATATGGTGGTGGTGGAACTTCAAAAAGTATGCCAAATTGTAGTAAGTTGAGGATCATCATCATATCAGCCGATGGACGTCCACTGCCGGACATAGGCCTCCCCTAAGGAAGGAGTGCCACAAGGACCGGTCCTGCGCCACCCGCATCCAGCGGACTCCCGCGAGCTTTACCAGGTCGTCAGTCCACCTTGTGGGAGGCCTACCCACGCTGCGCTTTCCAGTACGTGGTCGACACTCGAGGATAAATACAAATGTAGAAAATAAAATTATAGTGTAGAAGTATTATTTTTATTATTATTTATTTATTTATTATTAAAGTAGTTAAAAAACACATTTACAATTAGTTAAAACTGCACCGTTAACCATAGTGGATCCAAAACAGCTAAGTCGTTAGCAATAACTAGTATTATTTTAATTTAATATAGGCCATCTACAACCTCGCCATAACCGTTGTCGCTGTAGGCAGAAGCATTGGAGAATTATTCATCGGATAATTTGCATAATTATTGGAATAACTGGCGAACGATCCGGCTGTTATTCAATTAGTAATTTATTCAATCGCTCGTTGTAATTACAAACAACGTAATCTACACAAATATGCTAATTGTCAAACAGATAACCTCTATCTTTTTAGTTGATCCACCCACAGTTTATTATTACACTTGAACCATCAAGTGTAATAATAAACAACTACCTGCATATAATGAAACGGGTCACTCACGTGTTAAAGGTCAAATATCGCTCGACATGTTTCGTCCGGTTTGCGGACCTTAATCATGAGTACCAAGACTACAACATTTACATTTGACAGTTACACTTGATAGCAAGCCTACCATGCAGAAATCCATGATCTCTGCCTACTTCGTCCGTGATAACAGGTGTGATTACGTGTATGTTTCAATTATTATTCATTATTTCGCACCGTGAGATCTTCGAGAAGACAGTACGGTTGCCAGTTTGTTGCACTTTTAGCATCACGTATAGGGTAACGGTGGGTCCTCCCGACGGACGTGGTGCAACTTGGACCCCCCTTTGTCAACTTGACTGTTAGAAGTTCTCAACCCACCCAAAGGCCTCTAACTTGGCTTAACGACTGCTGTCATAGCCAGCAGCCGGGATCAACTGCTTAACGTACCCAAAGCACGGGAGCGCTCAGTTAGTATTAGTAACCACTCAAAGCGGTCATCCATGCGGGGCCACAAGTGCTCCTACGTATCAATAAATCAAGTAGACTACACCTTCCAGTTTGAAGGACGATGAAAAAAAGTCGTTTTTCTACGCATGGTAGGTATGTCGTTTTGCCTTTGCCTGAGCTCTAAGATTATTATAAAAACGAAAGCCTGTAAATCAGTCCGTGTTCGCTTCCTATTTTATGCTATCTATTCACAACCTCGCTTCATCATCGGCCTCGTCTTTGCCCCCTGGCTAGATGCTGGCCAAGAGCAATCCCATTTAAAAAAAAAAACTTGACCCTAAGATATACAAATACAGTGTTTGGTAGCTAGGCGCAAAGACTTTCAAGATGATATTGATAAAAGACGTGATTTTATAAACTACAAAGTCTTCTAGTCTTTCGTCTCTCTACACTCAACCGCTGGCATTCTCAAAAGGAGTAGGCAGGAAACATTAATTATTTTCTCCGGACATAATAATATACTACTTGCTTGCTATGTGTGTCATACATGTGTGTAGTATTGTATGCGTCCATATAGATATAGCGTTTGCTTACCACCGGGCAGGCCAATTAATAACTATATTAAAAAACTCTCCCAACACAGGAGCTCAGGAGCTCAGACGGCCTTGCTCACCACCTTATCTAATGGCACTGGTGGTAACTGGGCTCACTTTTTTTCATGACATAGGAGGCAAACGACCAGACGAATCGCTTGATGGTAAGCGATTAGCGCCGCTCATGGACACTCGCAGACCAGAGGGGTTGTAAGTGCGTTACCTGCCTTTACTTTAAGATGAAGGTCTGAAGGTCCCTTACGCTGGTTCGCCTGTTTTATGACTTTATAAGCCTTGTGAATATCAGCCAAGCTTCCTACAGCCCTTGTAAGGCATGAACAAGTTAAAGTATGCGACCGACGTCTAAGTAAGCACTGAGTGCGTTAAATCTAAATATAATCCAAGGATTCGTTCTGCTTTGTCCGTTTTGTTGCTTTGGTATTGGTATCCCATTCCACGGGTTACAATCAGATTTACCCTGTCGACAAAGGACAATATTGCTCAAAGGTCTGGATTGTGTAATGTCTTTGTTACTAAATATATAGACGGTGAATGATAAATGCCTCTTTAGCAAACCGTCTGGATCGTAGAATTTTTTTTTATTAAAAATGGGATTGCTCTTTGCCAGCATCTAGCCAGGGGGCAAAGATGAGGCCGACGATGAAGCGAGCTCACCCAGAAGATGCCTATTCACTCGTGCCTTAAAAAGGATGTTATGTTGAATGTTACAATTTAAAATACTCTAGCAGCAAAATGTCTTAATCATAGAATGTATTTATTACTAAAAAGAGATAAACGCTAAATGGCACGGTAGCGAAACGTTTGTATCTTAGAATGTCTTAATTGCTCTACACGTATGAACGGTAAACGGTTCGGTCAAGAAGAAAAAGGCTGGATTGTGTAATGTCTTAATTAGGTACTATTTAAACATACATGCAACACCAAATGGTAGTAGCTGCCGACTACCATTACCGGATGGCCGTAGTATAAAAAAACCGGCCAAGTTCGGGTTGGACTCGCGCACCGAGGGTTCCGTACAACTATAAAACGAATGCGATTGATCGATCAATATTAAGAGTCTGGGTGCATTTATTGGTAAAATATACGTAATAATAAACATTATAATCAAATTTCGCATTATTTAGTATCTAAAGTTATTAAAAAGCAAATTATCGGATGATTTTTAATAAAATAACTTTGTTTCGTGACCTATAGTTGTGGTGGTGAACAATAAAGTTGCTTATATTCAGTAAAAACTGCAAAAACTGAGTGTGAATAGTTTGGAGTGACTGTTGCACCGTCATATTATTTACGCGCTTAAAACGTCGCAAGCGCCGCTATCTGCACGGCGCTTATGACCTTTTCACCGAGTGGATCGCGACAGCATAATAATACGCGTACTAAGATTTATTACGTTTGATAACAGTTTTTTAGCCATCTTATAATGTCAGATAACGAAGTTCAATCGTGCGAAGCATGTCAGCAACCAATAAAAGGTAGGTCAAAATCTTTAACTTGCTCATTATGCAAGAACGAGTACCATATGTCCTGTATCTTCCCTGGACAGGGCAAGCCTTCCTACGGCTCGGCCTGGATGTGTCCAAAATGCAAACCTAAGGCTTCCACAGCCGATAACACCCCAATACGATCTGGTAGCGCGGACCAGAAGCAAAGAAGCCAGGATGGTAATGTCACGCACCGTAGGAAGGGAACCCCTGTAGGCACACCCATCCAGGATGACGTGCCCCTGACAAGGTCTGACGTCCGTGAGATAGTGAAGAGTGAGATAAGTAACCTTGTGAAGCATCTTAATGACACTATGGCTAACTTTGTGAACATAGAACTTAAATCAATTAAAGAAGAAATCGCGAGCGTAAGAGAGTCCATGACATTTATGAATGATCAATATGAAGATATTAAAACTGATATCAAATTAAAGTTTAGCACAGTAAGTTCACTCCAAACAGAAAACGAGCAGCTGAGAGCCACAGTAAACGATCTGAACGCGCGAGTCAATTTGATGGAGCAGCAGGCACGATCGTGCAATATAGAAATACAATGCCTGCCGGAATACAAAGCCGAAAATTTAGTATCTACGGTTATGAATGTAGGAAGAGTTATATCCTGTGACATCTCCGAAAGCCAAATACACAACGTCACGAGAATTGCGAAACAAAACCCGGCCAACGCCCGGCCGAAATCTATTGTTGTGCAATTTAATAGCCCAAGATCTCGTGACGAGTTCCTAGCAGCTTCCATTAAATACAATAAGAACAACCCTGGCAATAAACTTAACAGTGCTACTCTGGGCATCGGCGGTGCTAAACAAAGTGTCTACATCATCGAGCACCTATCGGCTCACTACAAAGCCCTGCATGCCGCAGCCAGGGCGAAGGCCAAGGTATTGGACTACAAATATGTTTGGGTTCGCAACGGTAAAGTTTTTATGAGGAAGTCGGATGATTCCGAATACAAATATATAAAGGATCATGATTCACTATCTAGGTTGGAATAATTAAATGTAATATTAAATTAAGCAAGAATTTATCAAATCTACATTATTTTCGATATGTTAAATGTATATTATCAGAACGTAAGAGGTTTAAAAACGAAACTTAAAGATGTTTACTGTAAAACTGCCTCTTACAACTACGATATCCTTGTTTTTACTGAAACATGGCTTAATGCTAGCATATACGATTCAGAAATCTTTCATGATAGATATGATGTGTATCGACGGGATCGTTCCGTCACCCCATTTAATTCCAAGAAAGAAGGAGGAGGGGTATTAATCGCAGTCAATAAAAAAATCTACTCGACACGACTAATTGATTGTGAAAGTTCTTGTGAAGACCTCTGGATCAAAGTTTCTATAAAATTAAACGACATTATTAACGAAATCTGCATTTGCGCGATTTATATCCCTCCACCGATTAACGATATTATACTGAATCACTTTACCGACAATACCAGTAGAGTACTGAATCGATTTCAGAAATGTATTATTCTGGGAGATTTTAATATTAGTACCATTGAATGGTTAAATAAAGATGGAAAATTCATCTCTTCACCTCGTTGTAATAATAACGTTGAGAGGATTTTTTGGGAATTTACAACTTTTAATGATCTTACGCAAACCAACTGTTTAGCCAATCACAATAACAGAATTCTTGATATGGTGCTAACAAATCTAGCAAATGTAACAGTCACCACGCCTAGCGATGTTGTTTCTAAAATAGACCGGCATCATCCTCCTCTTCTTATTCAGATACAAAAGCCTAAGTATACGATGTCAAAAGTATTTACAAGCGAGAGACACAATTACTTTAAAGCCGATTACACTGCTATTCGCAATAAACTAGACTCTATTAACTGGGTAGAAAAAATTGGGCAATGTATATCTGTTGACCATATGGTTGCTGTATTTTATTCAGAAATTCGGAACATAATTGAGGAACACGTTCCAAAAATAAAGCCTCGAAAAAGTAAGCACCCTTATTGGTTTTCGAAGCAACTTATTAAAATGATAAATGAAAAAAATAAAATTAGACTAAGGTATAAAAAGTACGGCAATCCTATGGATGATTTGTCATTTAAGATATTAAAGAAAAGGTGTGACAGGTTGGCTGTTAGTACTTATAACTCATACATCGCTTCAATAGAACTCAGAATATCAACAAACTCTAAACATTTTTGGAGCTATTTAAAGATGAAAAGAGGTGGTGTCAGCAACTATCCTGATGTGATGTCTGACGGATCCATGGCCTCCGATAACGGTAACATAATTTGCAATCTGTTTGCGACACATTTTGCAAGCGTTTATAAATACCAAAACGCTAATAATTCACAATCAGATTCTAATTTTATAACTAGTATCAATAATAGCAACCTTTCTAATATAGTCCTACAGGATTATCAAGTCCAAAAGGCTCTGGAACGTCTAGATATCGCAAAGAGTGCTGGTGCTGACGGCATTCCTCCCATATTTCTTACAAAAACCGCAGATAAACTGTCCGCTCCGGTAGCATTTATTTTTAATAAATCATTACATCTATGAACTTTTCCCTCTATTTGGAAAGAAACAAAAGTAGTCCCCGTGTTTAAGAATGGTGATCGGTCATTAGTAAACAATTATAGACCTATTGCTATTTTACCGGCCTTGGCTAAGGTTTTTGAGGCGTTAATTTGTCCCATTCTCACTTGGCATGTTTTTCAGTTACTTCTGAGCAGTCAACATGGTTTTATCAAAAACAGGTCATGTGCAACTAATCTTGTAACATATAATGAAGATCTCGTGGAATTAGTAGATAAGCGCATACAGGTTGATGCAGTCTATACAGACTTTAGTAAGGCATTTGACACGGTTGACCACGAAATCCTTCTAAAGAAGCTTCAACTACATGGTGTTGCGAGTCCCTTGCTACACTGGTTCAGGTCTTACCTCTGTGGACGAAACCTTCGAGTTGTAGTAAATGGTTGCACATCTGATGCATATACTGCTACATCGGGTATTCCACAGGGATCGCATCTTGGGCCTCACCTTTTTATTATTTTTATTAATGATATTAACCAATGTTTTCAAAATTCCAAATGTTATCTATTTGCTGACGATCTAAAAGTTACATCGCAAATCTGTAAATTATCTGATTCAGTTGCGTTCCAAAACGATCTTAATAGACTGTCTGATTGGTGTGTAACTAATAAAATGTCTTTAAATATAACAAAATGTAAACATATTAAATTCACGAAAAACAACAATAAAATCCTGACTACCTATTACTTGAATGGAGAAGTCCTCGAGGAAGTTGATAGTATAAAAGATCTTGGAGTAATCTTTGATCATAAACTAAAATTCGTGGAGCACATAGATAGCATTACCTTAAAGGCATCCAAACTTTTGGGTTTTGTTATTCGTGAATGTAAAAACTTTAGAAATATTAGTACGAAAATTGTCATGTACAACGCCTTAGTGAGAAGCAACTTGGAATACTGTAGCGTAGTTTGGTCACCTTGTTATAATTTTCACATAAATAGAATTGAGAAGGTTCAGAAAAGGTTTGTTTCAAGTATAACATATAGTTGCAAAAAAAACAAGGTGCTCAAAAGTTACAGTGCGCGACTTAAACACTTTAATATGGGATCGTTGGCAGACAGGAGAAATATGATGGATCTGGTGTTTTTGAAGAGAATTGTTACCGGTAGATTAAACTGCCCAGATTTACTGCAGAAAATAAATTTCCATGTACCATCTAAAATACCAAGAGTCTGTAATATTAGATTGTTTAGTTTACCTACTCGTCATACTAACCTCAGGCTGCACTGTCCCTTGTCGCGTATGCTTACAACATATAAGAAATATCAAGATGTTGTTGACCTCAACTCGTCTGCTATCCCATTCATTAAAGCTGCCTTTGCTGACGGGACATAGTCTGTGACCTGACTAGCCGCAGACTGTGTCTTGTCTAATTATAAATTTAATCTTTGATATTGTATTTATAAACAGAATAGGAGCAAACCAATTGTCCTCTATTTATTACTTTTTCTATATTTCACTGTTAATCTATGCATGTTGTGTCCTTCTGTAATTAATAAGATGCTTAGCATTCATTTTGTGTAGGCTAGACTATAATTATGTAATGGTGTTCTTATTGTTGAAGGTCCTAAATAAATAAATAAATAAATTTCAATTTTATAGGTAAATGGGAAGTTAAAAAAAATTTCGGCAAAAAATGTGTGACAGACGACAGACGGACACGCGAGTGACAGTTACAGGGCTGCGTTTGGACCCTTCGGGTACTCTAATGGAAGATTCACACCAAACGGCCTGAGTCGGCGCGCACGCCACCAGAGTCAGTCAGTCATTCAAGGAATTCGAACCCTCCATACAGAAGCCAGACTTCGTATCCAAACGGCATCAGCGGCAGAGCCGGCGGCAGCCGACTGGCTGCCCGCAACCCATTCCAATATGAAATCTTACTTCTGTATCGAGAGTTAGAATTCGTTAAACTCTAGTGGGATGTGCGCCGACTCTATTAGCAGTTCGGTGAGAATCGTCCATTAAAATAAAATACAAGTAAATTTTTAACAAAAAAACACCAACTCCAAACTTTGCCAGACCCCATCCTCCTGCTATATAATTTGAGGAGTTCGCTCAATTTTGCCATACCCCATCCTTCTGCTATATAATTTGAGGACTTCCCTCGATTTTTCCAAGATCCCGTCATCAGATCCAGACTTGGTGACAATGGGACCAACCCAACTATAAAACATACCCTTTCAAAAAAAAAGAATTTTCGAAATCAGTCCACTAGTCACCGAGTAATCGGTGAACATACATAAAAAAAAATATTCCGAGAAATTGAGAACCTCCTTTTTTTTGAAGTCGGTTAAAAATGATGTCAACATGTATATGTAGATAAACTATGATCTGCCTAGACGGGCAGTGGGCCGCGAACTGCGCAGAAGCAGAAGCAAGCATACTATTAATTCACCAGTGATGTCATGCGCATTAGACTACAAATAAGATAATGAAGCTAAGCTTAAGCAAACTGCGAAAAGATAATAGTGCGTTTATAGAATCATGAAAAACTAAAGGCATTTTGTACCTTATTACCATATAATAAGGTGTAAATCATCTAATTGTGTACACTCATACGGTAACCTGAAAAGTAACTCCGCGAACCAAAAGACATTCGTTTGTATATTTTTCCCTTTCGGTCGACCGAATGTTCAAAGAAGGGATTATAGGTAGAACTTAAATACTAGTATGGGAGATATGGGACTAGTATAGAGAATGAGTCGCGGAGAACACCATTAGGGATTTGTTTGAAAATTCCCGGGAATTCCCGGGGATTTGCATGCCCCAAACGAGTTATATGGTGCCAAGAAAGTCGCGGGAAAGAGTTAGTAAGTAAATAAAAGCCTGTATTCCTCAGTGTACCCCAGAGATGACGTCAAATAATAATACCGCTACCGAGAGGGATATACATATGTACCATTTGTTGTCCTTGTCAGAGGTACCGCTTTCTTTATTTGCCTCAATGTCTTGTGCACGTCATGTCAAATAGTTTGAGGCAAATAAACCATTATCCGCCCCAATATGACGGGTTGTTTATGGTAAGCCGCCAGACGTTTAGACAAGTTTTCAATTTATCTAAGTAAGTAAGTATGAGCCTTTCTGTCCCTCTTGGTGGAACTCGTATAGGAACTCTATAGAAATCCTTACTCTGAGCCTGTATTCAATAAGTAAAAGCTACCTACAAGTAAATGTAAAATCACAACGAATACCTATTAACACATAGTCTTACATTATCTAACATTATTATCATATGGTGATCTACAAAAAAACCGCCGTGGGTCGACGACAAACGTCCTCTCAAGGTCGGGAAACACAGTATTAGGAAAACATGTGAGAAGGATGTAAACAAAAACACTTTAAAAGACTCTATCTCACCTGACAATTTGATGTGCATTGCTGGGTCCACAATAAAAAAAATTATATTGGGGGACAATCTTACACAAATCGACCTGGTCCCAAACTAAGCAAAGCTTGTACTATGGGTACTAGGCGACGATATACATACTTATATACCTAGATAAATACATACTTAAATACATAGAGAACATCCAAGACCCGAGAACAAAATCCGTGCTAAATGCACAAATAATGCTCTGGCCGGGATTCGAACCCGGGACCTCTAATGATTGAATGATCTGATGATAATGATGATGAATGATGGTCTCTTCAATGTATATTGAATGTGAATTGTAGTTATCAAATGTCAAACAGATTACACACGACCAAGTGCGTTCAAATCTCGCACAATGAAGGGTCCCGTACCTACTACTACTAGTCCTAATTTAAAACCACCATCCTACGAGTAAACTGTGAATTTGAAAAAGGTCGTATTAGCTTATTAATAGCTACGGACTTCTGAAAGGTAGTCTTCGCCATTTGGAGCACGGAAGGAGTGCAGTGGCATTCCACTGTGCCCAACGTCTAACTGTATTAAATAGGATTTTATGACTTTAAAATAGTTCCAACATCGTAACCCGTCGACATCTTTAGTTTTATCACAGTGTTAACTTTACGACTTACCATAACGAGATGTCTCATACACTCGTACACGTGACGTCACTGTTTGTCTAACTGTGTCACTACCATACAAACTTGGAGGACTGTTAAGCGAAGTTACGTATGTGTTATTGTGTATTACGGTGTAATACAAAGTATTTTAAGACTGGTTTTTAGATGAAAAACGTTAATAAGACGCAAAGTAGCATGACTGTGCGTCTTCTACAAATTGTACTTCGGTGAGTGTGCTCAGGAACTCCATGAGCTCATACCGCCATCCCCCTTCTTCCATCGGACATCCAGACGTACCGATGGCTACCATCCTTACCTGGTCGAAATTCCTCTAATTCGAACCAAGTGCTTTGCATCATCTTTCATAATGCGCACTTCTAAGGTTTGGAATTCTCTGCCGGCGTTTATATTTCCGAGTTCATATTAACCTAGACCTTTTTAAGGCTCGAGTGAATAGGCATCTTCTGGGTGAGCTCGCTTCATGGTTACTCTGTCAAAAACTAATAAATCTTATATTAGAAACAGGGTTCTTTATTACATTAACCACTTTCTGGCCCCGGAGGCGTCCAGGAAATGACATTTTCCGCTCAATTGTACAAATTATGCGCGTGTGGGCTCGGTTGGTTCTAGTGTGTTAATCACCTGAATGCAAAAAAGGAGGGCTCTAATTGGACGATTTGTGCCAGGATCTCATTTATTTTAATAAATAATTTGTAGTCAGTGATTTGTTGCATTAAGGCGCAAGGTAGGGCAAGCCATTCTCCATACAAAGGTTGTGCAAGTTTTTTGCGTTACTTTTGGCACTTCAGCATTTAATTTTATTTTTTGTTGCTACATATTGGATATACGCGGAACTTAATGTTGAAATTTTGCATTATTTAAAAAAAAATAAAACACGAAAAATAAATAAAATTAAAAAAGAAAAACATCAAGACATAGCTAACAAAAAACAAGCATATGGACCAAAAATAGTTATTGGAGTGCAAACACAAACGAAGAAAAACTTGCACAAAGTTTGTATGGAAAGAGCTTGCGTACCCCTTCGCCTTAATATTGTTACAAAGTCACGTCAACATCTAAGGTGGAGATGCAGACACTTCTGGACTACAGATTTATTTACGGTAACAATACATTTACACAGCATTACAGTTTTCACCAAGGCGCTGCTTAATCAATTATTATAACAATGAAATGAAATATATTTTTTTTTTACGAATATTTTTTGTTTGTTAAAATCTGACTGTATATAAATTCTTCTTCTGGTTTGGCAAATTCCTGGAGAATTAAAAAAAGTGGCAAATTTCATTTTTTTTATTTTTCAGATTATATGGACTCCTTGGGCTCATTCAAAAGAATCAATAACGCTATCGATTCTAAACGAAGAAAAAAAGTGTCCTCATAACTGTTACTTTGCATACATTTATGTCCAGCAGCAACCAAACCGACATCGAAATTTACTATGTAAATTTGGGGATAGCTGTTCTTCTAGAATCGATAGCGTTTGAGATTTTGAGTCGAATAAACCTAAAAATGTCCTAATTCTAAAAAAATATTGGGGTGCACCATTTTTTTTAAGGCCCTCTAGTCCTGCGAGAGTAGGTATTTAGCGCTGTCCTGGCGGTGCGTGAACAAGCCCGCGCGGACGAAGCGACTGTGAACTCGGATGACCCCGCTAGCTTCATACTGGTCACAGTATAGAAATATAACTGTATTTTGACTTAAGAAATGCATTAATTATGATTAAACTTTAGTATGTCATTGATATCATTTTTTAATAAATAGGTAGTAAATAAATAATTGAAAGTCGAACTTATTATAATGAAAAAAAAAACAGAATTCATAGTACAACCCTGAAATTCGTTATTTAATATATGAAACCTAAGAACCTAAGAAATATGTCTTATACCTCTCTACTCGATTTGTTTAATAGGTCATGCAATTTTTTATCTATTTGTGTTATATTTATACAGGGTGTTATATTTATTTGTCGTGTGCGTGTCATCGTCATCATCATCATATCAGCTGATGGACGACCACTGCTGGACATAGGCCTCCCCTAAAGAGTGCCACATAAAATACAGACAGAATATTTTTTGGTGGTTTAATTTATTCATCAAAAGTTATTAGCTCTCAAAGCATAAAAAACATTGCGAAGTTTTTACTTTTTTACTATTTATGCGAAAGGTTACCGTATTTTAAAAAAATAAATACCAGAAATGATTTTTACATAAAGATGACAAAAGAATCAATATGGTATATAAAATTATACCAAACTTGCCACGGTAGCTACCTGGAAATGGGTAGATCTTATAAAAGAAGATTAGCTAGAAAGATAGAAAGTGTATAAATTTTAAAAGGGTCGGCAACGCGCATGTGACACCTCTGGCGTTGCAGGCGTCCATAGGCTGCGGTGACCGCTTACCATCAGGCGGGCCGTACGCTTGTTTGCCACTGACGTGGTATTAAAAAAAAGACGGCCGGAATTAATGTGTTGAAGCTCACAGCTTAAAAAAATATTCAAGTGCAAAGCAGTACTCGTAGATCTCTTACTATATCTACAATTTCTGGTAATAAACATTTCATTTATAATTTTACCAACTTTGGTTACATTTCTGGAGGGGTTCAGTTCAGTTGTTATACTGTCATTTTTATACTGTGGCACTATGACCATAATTTATTTGTTAATAATTACGGCTTTTTTCATTTGGGTTTTTATTGCCCTTCTTAAATAATTTGCAACCATTATATAAATTCGTCAAAAACTGCTTGTTTGGTGCACGAAACTGTCGCGGATAAAACTGACACAGGTCCGTTGTCTGTAAGCGCCAGCGCGCGACTGATCGGGCCTGCCGAGCCTCCGCGCTCGCGCATTTCGTAGGTATTTAAACATATTAATTCATACAATCATTTTATCTTTTTAAATTCTGCAAAAATGTCTAGAAATACTGAATGGCTTTAGTTTAGTTCAAAAACTTTATTTAAAACATCAATAGTTTAGTCGTCAGATTGTAAATGCTTTACAAAAAGGAGTAACTTTGGGGTCTCTTTCTATCGAGCGAAGTTCATTAGATCGTGTATCTGAGTGCAACTTTGACTAGACTAGATCCTTAAGTAAAACATAGAATTTTTTCAAATTTTTAAAACCCTTTTTCTACGTTTCGGGTTGTTTTTAGAAAACTCGAAAACGCTAACTCGCTTGACGACCTCCCCTTAATTCCCCGTTCTATGGGATAACAGTTGCCGGCGCCACATTTGCCTTGATCGGTATGTAATCTTAAGTTGGTGAGACCAACCCTAAAGCCTGTCCGTGTCACACACTGGAGCGGCCTGCGGTAGTGGCCAGTTGTACAATTCTAACAATCATTCAGACACACGCGCCGCCACCGCAGGCCGCGCCTGTTTGTGACACGCTTAAGCGTTTTAATGATGATGAAATCGTGGGTCTAGTCAAAAGTACCCTAATGGACGATTCACACCGAATGGCTGGAGTCAGCGCGCACCCCACTAGAGCCAAAGAAATTCGAACCATCCATACAGAAGCTAGACTTCGTATCCAAAAGGCAGCGGCAGAGCCATAGACTTAATGTATGAAAATTATTATGAAATTGAATGAAGCAGGAAGCAAATGAGCGTCAAGATCGTAACCAATCCAAATCTCTGTTGTTTGCCTCTCAGGAAACTGGCGTGATTATCAAGAAATCTCCGGCGCAAACTAGTGTTCTCATAAAGATAAAGTTAAGTAAGTAATATAAGGTTACAATTGTATTTTTATGCGTGACAAACACATAGACAAACAGTCGTAATAAGTTGATCATGGCGGCTTGACAAGGTCAAAAAACATTCCGATATATTAAGATTCTACGTCAGTTCTTAGTTACATGTAAAATACGGTTAATCGTTATTTATTGCTTAGTTAAAAATCGTACATTCGTTTGGTTTTTTTATGATTGACTGACCAGCGATTGGTCCTAGAATGAACCTAGTGTTGGTAAAGACTGAAGTTTTTGGAGTCTCGAATTCAAGAACTCGACTCATACTTACGGGACTCCAAGCTTAAAAGACTTCCGAGTCTTTTGAGTCATGAGTCGAGTCCTTTTTCGAGTCTTATCGAGTCCTGTAGTCACAACTCGAGCCTTAGAAAAGATTCGAACTATCGTATCTTTTATAGTATTTTTTTTTTACTTTAGGCGTGCCTCAAAAGGTTTGTTAGATGGATTTTCCGATATTTTTAATTTCTTGTATAAAAAATTCCGATCGCCTTTCTTTCCAGTATTTGTATTTTCTTGTATAAAAATTTCCGATAGCCTTTTTTCCATTATTTTTGTTTTCTGTATAATAATTTCCGATCGCCTATTTTTCCTGCCACTTGATTTTCTACACTCACAATTTCATTTGCGTATATTTTACTTTTCGCAAAATTTTTCATACGCGTAGTCTCTTCATTGTAATTTTTCACTGAAGAAAATTTATATTTTGCTTATTGTTCCGTATTTTTACGTCTCAATCTAGCACAAAACACAGCGTGTTTTATTCATTACAAAATCGATAATTTCTTAATCGAATGGATGATTTTTGGGACGTATCTTATTGCTTTTACAATAAGCTAGCAACACTGCCTACATATGGCAGTACTCAACTTGCAAAAAAACCGGCTACGCGACCGTTCGACTCGCTCTAAAAGCTTGAGTCAAAACCCTATAATAAAACTAGTGCCTACAACCAGCAACAGCGTGAGAAAAAAGCCAACTAATTTCCTATCTGGAAATACAACGTCTGGGGCGCCCCAAGGAAGATTCACACTTCATCAAGGTAAATAAGGTTCATAAAGGTCCTCATAATTTCATCCATATCGAAGAGAAATACTGCACACTTATGTCTAATTTTATGGTATGGAATATTTCCATCCACGTTGTTCAAATTAGTCCGAATCGTCTTAGTGTTATCTCGGTTACATTCTTACCCTGGGTCCGTTTACCTTATCTAAGAATTAGTAAAGGCACTAATTTTTGCGGAAGTGACCGCCATTTGACCTTCCAACTCCGAGGAGAAACTAGTCCTGATGGATTTAGGCTATTCTAGTTCCATCTATATGAAAACAGTGGTCATCATCACCAATTCCATTTCACTAAATTCGTGGTTTCCGAGAGCCAATGCTTGTTTATCAACAGAAAATACCAAAATCGACATATGTGTGTCTATCGAATTCGAGGAGTTCCCTCGATTTTTCCTAGATTACATCATCATCATCATCATCATTCAGCCGAATGACGTCCACTGCTGGACATAGGCCTCCCCCAAAGACTTCCACAAAGACCGGTCCTGCGCCACCCGCATCCAGCGGACACCCGCGACCCTTACTAGGTCATCAGTCCACCGTGTGGGGGGCCTGCCCACGCTACGCCTTCCAGTACATGGTCGCCACTCGAGAATCTTTCCGCCAAAATCGGCCAACGTGGTCAAGAGTTATCCGGAAACATATTCATACATATAAAACAGCAAACATGCGGACGAACTTAGAACCTCCTTCCTTCTATTTAAGTCGGTTAATAATAACGATTCACCTTACAGCTAAAAATAGTAATGTATAATTTGATCTGCCGCAATAAATGTGAAAATTTTGTTTTTACTTCATATGAAAAAGCGGCCAAGTGCGAATCGGGCTCGCGCACCGAGCGTTCCGTACAACTAAAAAAGAAATGTGATTTGTCAATATATTGGTATCTGTTGGTAAAATAAATATACGTAATAATAAACATTATCACCAAATTACAAGTTCATAAGTGAACGGGAAGTAAAAAACTTGTTCGGTTTTTTATTAAATAGCTTAATTTTGTGATCTCCCATTCATTTGTTTTCCAATATTTTTTGAAACAAAAACTACAAGTACCTATCGGCATAAAAAGTTTTAAAAACCATACCCTGCTCGATGGGGTAGGTTTAAAAATTCTTTTTCAATATTTAAAAATATTTTTTGTCATTTGAGGACCACATATGGCTCCCACCGGTTGGCTGTAAAACCTGTGTGACAGACGACAGACACGCGAGCGACAGCAATAAGGCTCCATTTGGAGCCTTCGGGCACCGGAACCCTAAAAAAACGAACTTTACCCGACTGAGACGGAAAAGTGCCAAATGTCAAACTCCAATTAACCGTGTTATAACGCGAGTGACAAAATTGCGTAAGAAATAATTTTCTATTGAGAATATAATCTACTAGAAAATATTCGATTAGATATAAAGGCTGGTGCGATATTTTGCGACAAGTAACATATACGCATAAGAAATTGTACGTGTAGAAAATCAAGTGGCAGGAAAAATTAGCGATCTGAAATTTTTATACAGAAAACAAAAATACTGGAAAAAAGGCGATCGGAAATTTTTATACAAGAAAATACAAATACTGGAAAGAAAGGCGATCGGAATTTTTTATACAAGAAATTAAAAATATCGGAAAATCCATCTAACAAACCCCTCAAAATACTTGAATCTAATAGCAAAGTCTCTCGTGCGAATAAATGGTAGACTGACAATGTAAGGATGTAACCGCTCACCACGTCTGGACATTGTAAATTAAAAATATGGGACTATACAGTCTACGGTTTTAAGACTGTTATTTTGAAAAGCTGTCATCACACTCATCACAGTCCAAGAAACGTCAAATACGAGTATGACATGCGACATAAATTGTAGTGGGGTGAGAGCTATCAAAAGAACAGATAGTGGAACTAACTACTTATTTCAGATTATTGTATGCTGATCTGTTCATGGTCTGATATTGTCTATTCTATTCTATATTATAACACCAAAAGAAATTCTTATAAAATTGTCGGCCAAGACTCACAAGCTCATAACGCTTTCGCTATGCAATAAAAGTAATCAGATCCGAGGCAAAGCCAAGCATTTAAGTCCTGCCTGACTTTACTAACCCCTGGTTTAAAAAGTATTAGTTAGGCGATTTCAAACATCTATTGCATGTCGTAACATTGAAGACCTGTGACGTAATTTCCTACCGTAAATATAAGATCAGTGATGACAATTATCGGTGTAATTTTAACGTGTACTGATCAGTTATACGTTTAAACGAAGCAATCGTTCTTAATCACTGTTTGAGCAGTGATCGTAACTTTTGTAGCATTATCGGTGCAGCGTAGTGGTGGTAACGGAGTTGGTATGGACAAATACAATTTAAACGGTTAATATTAACGTTATTAAAGCCAATGGATCATAAGAATTTCTATGTCTATGTCTATGTCTAAGAATTTAAATCATTTATCCCAATTCCGTTAACACCACTACGCTGCACCGAAAATGATACAAAAGTTACGATCACTGGTTATGAGACATAATTTTTGTTAGTTTAAATATTGGATATTTCTCCTTGGACCTACATATGGTTATTGAATTTCAGACTAATTAAAAGGAATAAAATCGATAGATTTACTTCCATATACAGTTAGTCGAAGAGCTATGATAAGACTCGTAAAAAAAGTTTAGAAACTACGAAACATACAAAACAAATCAAAACACAAAAACTTTTAATGCCGAAGCTTTTGAAAATCATCGAGTATCCAACATTTGACATGTATGTATGATTGTTAGGTCACGGATTGACGAAATCGTACAACCTTGAGGTTATTGCGAGAGTTATCTATCTTCTCAGGTCAAACCGAGTATAATAACGCCCATACTTACGCACATTTTATATTATGATTGAATATACAGGCGCAATATTTCATGGGCATATTATAAGGGACAAAAAATTGCAAAATATATAATTATAAATTTGACACTATTATGGCATAATGTATCAACCCACCAAAAACGAATTTCAAGAATGTAGTGTGCTACTGTTTTGATTTCCGAACCCTGGAAAGTTGACGCACTATGGCGTAACAGTGTTCATTAAACAGTAGTTTTCCAGTGACGGAAAATATTGAGAAAAACGGGTCTGTTCCCAACAAAAAGACGAGATTTCCGTTTGGGTTGGTAGGATAGATGGGCGGATTAGGTGCCAAATCGGAACAGGCTCAGATTGGTCGTAGGCCTAACATTTTTTAAACATAACTGGAATAATAATGAACTTTTTGAGCTGGTGTTTAAAATCAGACTTGGTGTCCAGACCAAGGTGTGTAGACCAGATGTCCCTTGCGTTATCAAAAACGGCTAGACCTCGTTTTCTATTCTTTCAAAGGTGTCCGCGAGTTCTTTAAAAAAATTTAAAAGGGGTCCGTGACTAGAAGAAGTTTAAGAAACCCCGGTGTAGACTAATCTTATTTTGTCCCTAGAATCCCTACTCGCTAAGCTTTCAATGTTAAATAAAATACAAAAAACTCATTCAAAACTAGGAACCAAAACATGTTTTTGACACAAACATGACACGGATACATACACATGGCAGATCCATGCAGCCAAATGATATACACACGTGTACACTACACAACACAGCACATTCACAACACGTCCGACGCGGTTGGCGTCGCGCGACTGACTGACTACGACTGTGGTTGGATGTAGGAAGTTCATAGTTTAAGTGCTACGTTATACTAGATTGCTAATTTCAAGTGCATTAATAGTACATTATTGTTGAGGCTCGGAAGGAGGCAGTTGCAGGCTGAGTATTAGTTTTAAACGGACGCTCTTGGGAGTCCGATTTATTAATACGAATCCTGCAATTGACATTCCAGCCGAAGCTTATCTGGTACTTTTTCTCGAAAATGGGGGAAAAAAGACTAAATTGGAAAGTTTTAATAAACATCACCCTGTAACGCTTTCCCGCCGTTTATTTTTTTAAACAATATCGTAAGTGTATTGTTCTACTAAAAACCAATCCAAAAACAGCAATTTATTTCAGACACATACAAAAAGTCACGTTTCCAACGGTTAAATACGACCGGAATTGGCTATATACAACCTGTGCCTTCTTCTGTGTGGTCGTTTTTTCTGTTTAAAAAGTTTGGGACTCGATAAATTATGGACTTTATATGTAACATTGTAGTCGCACGAAGCGAGCCTGCAATGTTTATTTATTTATGTTTACAAGCTTTTATTTTATTTCCACTGTACGTATACTGTATGTAAATATGTAAGTAAGTTGTCATCAAATTTTGCAATCCTTTTTTCAGCCACTTGCCGATATCCGATTGAGCTGAAATTTTGCATACTTATGTAAGTTCGGTGATAATACAATATTATCACGGAGCTGATCTGATGATGGAGATCGAAGGTGGCCGGTGGGCATACCATAGCAACTCCTAAACTGCAAAAGGTAAACACAACGTGTTTGGACTCAATCGAACCGTCTCAACGAGTAGTTGACGATTGTGGAAAAGTATAGTCGGCTATAAAAGCTTGTAATGAAACAGATTTTTTTACGGAAATTTATTTTAATTTAAAATGACTAGACAAACTGTGCCCTTCGCCTTCCAATTTTGTGTTTTTACAGTTATTAAATAAATGTTTTACAGAATAAAATTAAACACTTACAAATATATACCATACATACCATCATATCAGCCGAAGGACGTCCACTGCTGGACATAGGCCTCCCCCAATTTCATGGGGGGTAAATGCCATAATCGCCACGCTTGGCATGCGGGTTGGCGATCGCAGTATCTCCACCGCACTACAGGGATGCTGCTGCCCATCCCCCGGTGGTCTTGGTCGTAGTTTTAGGACATACCCGGGTCCAACAAATATATGTACATAAGATATTACTGTATTAAAATATTTAAAAGTTGAATGACTTGTATAACTTATGTTATAATAAATAATTAGAATAAATATAAAATATATTAGGGGACATTTTGTACACAAATCGAACTAGTCCCATAGTAAGCTCATTAAGGCTTGTGTTATGCGTACTAAACGACGATATATTTAATAGTTATTATATTCAAACATTCTATAATTTTTTCAATTCTTATATAATTTAGTTTTAATAATAATACTGTTTAAAAATTCTGTTGACCTGTAAATTAGCTTTACAAAATATTTGAGTATGAGTATGAGTAATGTTTACAACGTTTTGTTATGGAGGAGCGGGGCTTCCTGTTACAGGTATTTTATACTTAAAAGGAAATCCCAACCTATACGATACAACGTATATTTATTGTAAATAAATATTTTTTCATTATTCATTTTTCTCATTTTCAAATACGTAGAAAACATCCAAGTCTTAGGTACAAATGTTTTTGCTCACCACAGAAACAAATGCACTTATCGGGATTCGAACTTGGGACCTCTAGCTTCGTAGGCAGTGTCACTACCAACAGTACCAACTAGGCTAAAAATGCCGACTAAGGCTGGGTTGCACCAAACCGTCTGTAATCGTAAGCTGTGTTCGTTAAAACTTGAATGTATGGAAAGTTTGACAAGTTTCTATGGGATGACAGCTGCCGGCGCCATATTTACCGTTGATCGGTCTGTGATCGTAAGTCGGTGCAACCCAGCCTTAGACTAAGAATGGCTCGTAAAGTGTCCAAACTCCTTCGATTTTTCAACTCTTCGCTTGAAAAGACCAGTTTTTAGGCCACACACGTTACTTTGGACGTGTAAACACGTCGTGATTCAATCTGAAAAGCTTATATAACGACAAGAGCCCTCGAGACGGCAAAGCGAGTGTCGCTGCGACAGCCAAGGGTCCTTAGTTGGGAATTTCAACAGATGCGCGAATTGACAACATTTCAAATTTTCAAGTAGTATAAAATTGTTTTTGTATTTTTATAGCTATTCGTTTTCAAGATATTCACGAAAATGTGAAGGAAGCCTACCATCGACTAAGTATATGACGCCACAAGGCTGAATTGCGACAGTGACAACACACAAAGAGAACAGCAGGACACTTTCTTTAGTAAACCCGCTTTATTAATAGTGCTTCTGTACGATTTTTCCCGCTGTTCTTTTAGAATGAGAAACTTAACTCCAATATTTGACGTAGGCACTAGTTTTAAGTGTCACTGACCATCCAACCCAGAAAATATTAGATTTAGAGAGGTTTTCCTTCATCGAAAAGGCACTCTAACATATGAAATGTTATTTCGTACAAAAAACACAGCATTGGCGCATTAAATATTGCAAGTCACTTACGACATCTAGCGGTATGTAGCGTTACTAACTTGCGTTATTGCTTATGAATTTTTGTGAGGAAGTTACTCTTTATCATTGAATTATCATATCGTCACTCAATTTTTCTTAGTATTAATTACTATGGCGTTAAGCAAGATACATTCTCCAGCGATTAGTTTATCACCCCTATTCTAGTTTATATAAATATTGGGGAGACAATCTTACACAAATCGACCTAGTCCCAAACTAAGCAAAGCTTGTACTATGGGTACTAGACGACGATATACTTACTTATATAGATAAATACATACTTAAATACATAGAAAACTTCCAAGACCCAAGAACAAATATCCGTGATAAATGCACAAATAAATGCCCTGGCCGGGATTCGAACCCCGGACCTCTAGCTTCGGAGGCAGAGTCACTACCAACTAGGCTAAACAGGTCGTCGAATATATTTATTTCTCTTAACACATTCACTGCCACCGACGCACGTGTGCGTTCACTTCTATGCAAGTTTGTTCCTGGGGGGCGTGGCTGGCAGTGAATGTCTGTAATGGATGTGTCTGTGTGTAATATTGAAATGTTTTTATTACCAGACATTCAATTTTAATAACATTGATCGCCAGCGCCATCTACCGGGGCTTAAATAAAAACTCACCCACACTAATATCTGCAGTACTGTCTATGATGTGGCTCTTTGCAGAATTTGAAACCTTTACTACCACATCACAAGTAATATCTACAACTTAAAAAAGTTTAAAAACCCCCGACATTTTCATTTCAAATCTCAATATCTCAAAAACGGCTGAACAGATTTTCATGACATGACACATAAATAAATAAATAAATATTGGGGGACAATCTTACACAAATCGACCTAGTCCCAAACTAAGCAAAGCTTGTACTATGGGTACTAGGCGACGATATACATATTTATATAGATAAATATATACTTAAAATACATAGAGAACATCCAAGACCCAAGAACAAAATCCGTGCTAAATGCACAAATAATGCCCTGGCCGGGATTCGAACCCGGGACCTCTAGCTTCGGAGGCAGTGTCACTACCAACTAGGCTAAACAGGTCGTACATGGCTAAGAATACTCGGAATAAAAATATTTATGACACAAAAAACTCAACGAAAATAGGTTCATTCGTTTGGGAGCAACGATACCACAGACAGATACACAGGCAGACGCGTTTGAAGTATGGTCATTAGTCACCTTTAGAGTTTAACAGTAACTTCATAGTTTACTACAGCATAAACGCATATTGCTTGTATATGCTATACCTAACGTGTATAAAATAGGGTATTTCCTTTAATAAAGGGTTCACTATATACTTGAATCTTGAGTTTCCATCATCTCCGACTCAACCCTTCAACCCTGCAACCCTGCAACCCCTAACAACCCCCGTCAACTACATATATTCCACGTTAAACTTATAACACCCCTCTCTTTTTGCGTCGGGGGTTAAAAATACTACTAATTGTGCATTCGTCCAGAATAAACCCCGCTTCCATCGTCCACACCTAACCCCACTGTTCAACCATAGAGGGCGCAGATATCAATGGCACATGACATGAAATGCCTGAAACGGTGGGTTGCACCAATGACCTATAATCCTAAGCGATGTTTATTAAAATCAGACAGAACGTATGTAAAGTTTGATAAGTTTCTATGGGGCCGTCCACATATTACGTCATGAAAAATATCGAGTGCTTTCCGGTCCTTTTAATGTAACACTTACTGTCGACTTAGGTAACGTTGATCGGTTTTTAGACGTTAGTCTTAGGAGTAGGACATAATTACAGTATCATCGGTGGCCAAAAGAGACTTACTTTTTTTATGTGTCCCTTTCTAATAGGGATTATAATTATATCTATTGCGTACATATGTATATAGTTTTTAATGTGGCAATTGTGGGAGAGGGAATCGATAAGACATAGTGAGTCTCTTTTGGACTCGTTTTTTAGCTTATGTTATAGTTAATTTAAAAACAGTCCTGTGTCTCACAACATAAAGTTCATTTGGGAAGGTTTTTAAAGATATTCGTCTTGTCTTATTATTGTGTGTGTTTGTGTGGCCTTTGGTGCCACTACACCAACCCAACCACCAATAGTAAATTATAACTCACCCGGTCCGATATTGCCTCCTCCGCCTTCCCTCGCTTGAGCCCCGGCGCGCGCACCACGTTGGCCGCGGCGCTCGCGCTCCTTATGAACCCCGCCTCCATCACCAATTCACCACATAGTAACACTACTCGACACTAGATGGCGCTTTTATCAAAACTTGTAAACGGACGAATTTGAATCACTAGCCATTGTAAGGAACTTGAGCTTTATTGAGCATTTCTGAACGGAATTTTTAGATCACATTGTTTTTAACACTGACACGCGTCTCACTCCGTCATACCTGTGAAAGAGACAGACATCAATTAATTTTAATGAAGGCGAACGGAACGGGTTATGGTCGTTAAAATAATAGCGAAGCTATTGTAAGTTCAGCAGTACTTTGACTTCACAGATACGCTAGGGGAACGGTAGTATGCAACGACGCAAAAAAATAGTACGTTATTGACGACCAAAATTTTGTAACAGATGTAACACATAGGAGGAACATTAATTGTTGTGTTGCGTTCCTGGTGGTGGTGAGTAAGGTCGCCAGACCTCCCTTGGATACGCTGTGTTGAGAGTGAGGAAACACAACGAATCCTGAAGTGAACAAAGGGTCGTCGGCAATGCGCTTGTGATGTACGGTTCATAGGCAACGGTATCTGATTACCACCAGGCAGCCCGTAAGCTTGTTTGCAACCGTAGTTTACTATAAAAAAATCAACCACCGACGTTGTGTAAAAAAGGTGTGATTTTTTTTTATGTCTGACATTTCATAAAAATTGTCATCAGATATTAAACCGACGCCAACTTTGGCTTAGTTGGCAGTGACCCTGCCTACGAAGCCGGAGGTCTCGGGTTCGAATCCCGATCAGAGCATTATCCGTGTAATTAGCATGAATCCTGAGCCCACTCCTCCCTCCCTGTCTTGTGTTGTGTGTGGAGTCCTGTGTTCCTGAGTCTTGTATGTTTTCTATGCATTTATACTGTACATGTATGTATATTGTCGTCTAGTACACTAGTACCCATAGTACAAGCTTTGCTCAGTTTGGTTTGGGTCTAGGTCGGTTTGTGTAAGATTTTCCCCTAATGTTTATTTATTAAATCTTCTTACAAGTCTCTTTTTGAATGGCCGAATCTGATACGACCGAGTCAAATACTTCGAAGTATAGCATTGCTTCTGGTTGAATGAGTCAAAATACTGTCTCTATTACGATCGTGTCATTAGACTGGTTAATGTCGCATTCTGACGAGCTAAGTTTACATTTCAAGATTTCAAGAATCAGTAAACTCGACTCTACCTTGTAAACATACGTCAAGTTCGAAAATGTGCGCACGGACCAAGTGGTCAATAATATGTGAACACACTACTTTATTGTAGATTTTTCCGCTCACGGGACAATGGTGTCCCTGGCCTTTGGGAGGCGTGCGCGGAGCCGAAGTACCAAACATGGTCAACACGTAGAGGCCCTTTTGACAATTTAATGAAATGCGCGGGGTACACCGGGCGGATGCTGTACCTGCCCGTGTCATGGGATGCACTCAGAGACAGCACCCGCCAGGGTGTACAGGGACTATAGTCAAAAGAATGACGACGCCTGTAATCATACGCGACTCAGAAGTCTCACAACTCACAAAATTACACTCATTTGGCTTCACCCCAACTCTAGCCAACTGAGCTATCGCAACACCTGCTTTGTTATCAGGGAACATACATACATAAAAAATATATGCAGAAGAACTGCGTACCTTCCTCCTATTGAAGTCCGTTAAAAAGCCCTATCTAAATCTCACTTTCTCAAGTGGGCGTGTTTCGTCAACAGTATATGCAAATGTTGCCTACGCGTTACGCAACTACTAGTTTACACGCGTCAATTCGTCACATGTGAGCAGATACTTTAGATACGGGGGTGGCAAATAGGCATACGGCCCGCCTGTTAGAAAGTGGACACCGGAGCTCACGTCAGAGGCAGTGTTCGAAAGGATAATTATCAATGAGTTATCTTGATAATTATCGTGATTTTATGACCGAGCGAGCGAAGCGTCTCCGTTTCAGCACTCGACAAAAATTCGTTCGTACGTCTGTCCGGATATTCTCCTCTACAGGTCGCATTTCTCAACCAATTCTCGTGAAATTTTGTGAGCAGGTTCGATAATGATATAGGTTTTTTTTCGAGCAAGTTTTTGAAACCTTCATATTTGCAAAAAAAAAAACAATTTGCGATGTCTGCAGCTCACAGAGCCTCTAGTATAGTCTGATAATTATCCCCTGGACCCGGTTATGTCCTGAAACTACGACCAAGACCACCGGGTGACGGGCCGCAGCATCCCTGGAGTGCGGTGGAGATACTGCGATCGCCAATCCGCATGCCAAGCGTGGCGATTATGGCATTTACCCTCCATGAAATTGGGGGAGGCCTATGTGCAGCAGTGGACGTCCTTCGGCTGATATGGTGGTGGTGGATAATTATCGAATAACCTAAAATTTCATGTTTCCAAATGCGCTCGCAAAACTTCAAGGTCAATGTCGATTTCCGAGGGGAGTTCTATGGATAATTATCGTGATAGTTATCAAAGACCTTAATTATCTTGATGATTTTGAACCCTGGTCAGGAGCAAGCAAGACTGCCTACGAGTTGAGGGTGTTCCAGCTGCGTTCGCGCCACTATTTGCACTTCAGCTCGTTTGTTGTAGACATGATATAAAAGATATATATCTCTCCGTTCCCACGAATCGCTCTTTATACCCTTCCTAATCCGTGTATAACAAGTATATACGTACATCTATTTCACTCTCTGCATCGTTTGCTATGGCGTTTATGGTTGCATTAACGCCAACGCAATTCACTGTCTCTCACTCTACGGGTCTGAAGCGAACTTCAAGGCTAACTGAAACGAACAAATGTTTCGTCGCGTTAAAAACTTAAAAAAAAAAAAAAAAAAAAAACGATCTATTTGATTATATTATTGATCTATTTGATTGACTCATTCGAATCAATATATATCCTCAATACACGACGTAAAGTTGTGCGACCGAGCGTGTCGCGTTGCGAGGCGAGACTACTGATCTTCGGATGAATACGGATATAAATAAAGATATAGAAGAGTGATTCATATCCCGAGCATCGAAAGATATATTTCAATCTTTTCTTTAATGAGACACATTTTGGCCAGGGGACCTAAAGCAGGGGACCGTCGCGAGAGGAAGGATGTGAGGGACGAGATGAGGCGATAAAGAGGTATGGAAGAAAAAATATGCTGAAAAAATGTGCGTAGTGCAACTTTAACCGCCCTTGTCAAGTGAGTGGGCAACTCGACTGTTAGAAGTTCCCAAGCCGCCGCCGTAGACAGCAACCGGGATCAACGGCTTAACGTGCCTTCCAAAGCACGGGAGAACTCAGTTAGTAACCACTCAAAGTAGTCACCCATCCAAGAACTGACCTGCCCGCACGTTGCTTAACATCACATACCGCACCCGGTACGCGGGCGCCACTGGGCCACGAGCGCTCCTACCTTACTGACCATCAGGAACACAACACCACATACTTACAGAGCATGTAGAATGTTATTATGGTTCTGGTCTTCACTAATGGACGATTCACACCGAACGGTTGGAGTCGGCGCGGGGTGCGCTCGTTCAGCCTTTAGAGTCAAAGGAATTCGAACCCTCCATACAGAAGTTAGATTTCATATTTGAATCGGTTGCGAAGTCTAGCTTCTGTATGGAGGGATTGGAGGGTTCGAATTCCTTTGACTCTGGTGGCATGCGCGTCCGTAAATCGTCCATAAGGCGGAGCTAGACGGGCTGCGTAATAACCATTTACTGAGAAATTATTCATAGCTATATCACTTTAGTGCCCATTAATATCTTTCAAGCCAATATAGCCTTTAAAGACATAGCTGTAAGATCTATTTAAACAAGGAACACGACCGTGTTATTTATTTCTACATAGTATCAATCTAAATTGACCTTAATATCTTAAGGAAAAAGCTCAATTTTCGAATACCCCAAAACTGATATTAGCCTGAAATTCACTTCAATACAGTTTCAGCAAAGCCTTACACAAGTTTTCTTTATTTATAAAAGTCACTTCTAAATTGGACTTTAATCACTTTCGAATAAGGTCTCTTCTTTCGAATAAACCTCAAAATCGGTATAAGACCTTTCCAGAACTATTTTCTCGGTATAGGTTATTCTACAAATCGGTACAAAGAAGCTGTTTGGTTTGCAATTTCGCATTATTGTGAATGTTAAGGCGAAACACAATTCGTTCGTTTCGTTTTGTTCGGAAATTTCGCGTGGTATTCGTTTTGGGAAACTATTTTTCATTGTGTAGGTCAATTCATAATATAAGAACAGGTTAAAAATAAAGGCTTTCTTTTTTAATAGCTTGGATTAAAATATTATAATGTAGTGAAAACGTTTTATAGTAAAGTCAACAGCAGAAGTAGATGATCATAGTACTGTGTCGTACTAACGTAACTGCGACAGTTGGGATGCGTCAAAGTAGTGAAAGTGATAAGGTACTAAAATGATCATCTACTTTTGCTGTTGACTATACCACAACGGCGAGAAAGAAGCATACGGCCTGTCTGATGGTGAGCAGATACTGCTTTTAGGGTTACGTACCCGAAGGGTCCAAACGGAGCCCTATTGCTGTCACTCGCGTGTCCGTCTGCCGTCTGTCACACATTTTGTTCCGAAGATTTTTTAACCTCCCATTGATTGACCTATGCACTTGAAATTTCGTGATAATATTTATTGTTACGTATATTTTACCAACAAATCCCAATATATTGATAAATCACATTTGTTTGTTAGTTGTACGGAACCCTCGGTGCACGAGTCCGACTCGCACTTGGCCAGTTTTTTGTTGTACTACAATGATGACAAACAAGGATACCCGAGGAGTCTCAGGCACGCCGTCGCCAAAAGAGGTGTTGTGACAGTCGAAGGGGTGGGCAAGCTCTTTCCATACAAACTTTGTGCAAGTTTTTCTTCGTTTGTGTTTGCACTCCAGTTACTATTTTTGGTCCATATGCTTATTTTTTTGTTAGCTATGTCTTGATGTTTTTCTTTTTTAGTTTATTTTTTTTAATAATGCAAAATTTCAACATCAGTTCTGCGTATATCCAATATGTACCAACAAAAAATTAAATTAAATGCTGTAGTGCCAAAACTAACGCAAAAAACTTGTACAACCTTTGTATGGAGAATGGCTTGCCCTACCCCGGAAAGAACATGTCTAGTCCTTTGAAATTTCAAAGGCAATTTGCACCTTATGTCTTTATCAGTTAGGTTGCTTTTTGTTATGAAATTTAAGTGATCTAAATATGTTTTTTCCGTGGACCCTTCAGTTGCGGTCTTCTTAACCCTTTCGCCGCCATTGACTTGATATAAAGTCAGTAAATTAAGTGCCCCACACGCCATGACTTCATATCAAGTCATGTTGAGTGGTGTAAAGGCAACCTAATCTGTCAAGTAATTTTCAGTCTTTTGCTACAAAGACTTTGGCGTGTGAGACACAACTTACGGAATCTACTGTGGCGTTGAAAGGGTACATTATGAGTCTGGCCATGTGGAACTAGAACCAATGTATTGGCTATGTGCGAAGTAGGTGGTGGGGGTAAACTAAGCGATCGCAGCGCACACCATGGAAGAAATGTGCAACTTCCGGGGACATATATATCAAGTTTACTTTCACGTATCCTATTGGTTTCCTACGATTCGTTTCGTTTGTATTTATTTATTTATTTTCTTATTTATTTCAGTCAAATTTCCACTAAGGGGTCTTTCTCGCTTACTAAAATAAATAAAATATTCATGTGTCATTATTTATCTCTATATCTATCTCTGAGTTTGACATTGCCCCGGGACCCATGACGTTTGACGTTTCTGACGTGCACATAGTCAATACAATTCCACATATTATATGTTCTAGAATGCCTGTCAAGCAGCATTCCTTAGAAAACAGTTGGTTTTCCATATGATTCCTGGACTCGGTTGGAGTCACACGTGTTATTTAACTGTATATTAATGTAATCGTATTTCAGCACAGTATGGAATACAATAGTGTGCTATAACGTCGAAAGTATTTAATTACAGCTATCACCCCTATAATAATAATAATAAAGCCATTTATTTTCCATCTTTGTAACAGATTTTGCGTTTGATTACTACTTTAGTTTTGTATATGGATCCCTTTTTGGGTATAGGCTTCCTCCAGCTCTTTCCAACGTTGTCTGTCCTTTACCTTTACCATCCACTGCTTGCTTGCAATTGCTTTTATGTCATCTGCCCACCTCTTGCTCGGTCTTCCGACTTTCCTTTTGGCAACTGGGCCTTCCCACACCGTAGTCCTTAGAGTCCATCTATTGTCAGACATACGTGAAATGTGTGAGTTAGCTACCACCCCTAAGATCCCCTAACAGTACCTCAGCAGTACAAACGAGGCATTTATAGTACCTCTCTGGCAACCGTACTAGTTTTCTCGAAGATCTCACGTTCGAAAATAGGTAAATGAAATGACATACTGTTCTTATTATTACCTCCCCAGTTGGGCTGATCAAAATATGAGCGAGATATGATATTTCACCGTGCTCTACGTTTCTCAACATCGTTGTGGCTTGAGACCTACAAAGGATTATTGTATGGAAGTGATAGCTCAGCATATCCGCCTTAAACAGAGCTAGGTTTGGTTTAGAATCGTGACTCCCTTACATAATAACGTCACGACAGCCTATTGGAGTTTATAGAACCTAACCTTGCACACTTTCTACGGTATTTTGAACATATCAATTTGATAAATAGGTAATAGCCATAATAGATTATTTATGTGGAGGTTACGTGAGAGTTAACGCTAGATTAAGATATAAGTTGCTAATAAAATGTGTCTGTCGTCTCCACGATCAAACCGCTGAACCGATTGCAATAGGCTAGTTCCAAAAAAATATTAACGATGCCATTCGAACCAGTTTTTAAAGGGGATTAAATGTTTGTATGGGACCAACTACGATTAAAACACAACAAAAGCCGCAAATGAGGGTCAAAGGTGGATATTGTTCCCGAACACCAAAAACGCTGCACACTTATTAACAGATAATTATGATAATGACGACACAACGCACGAGCCCCGTACTAACGTTGAATGGAAAAACAAGAAAATTGCTATTTTAATCGTGAAATACTGCGGTTAAGTACATAGTTGTTTTACAATTTCTTTTTTAATGAATCATGTAAATTCTATCGGTTAAATAAATTTTTAGATTATATGAAACCATATTTATTAGAAAATTTCAAGTCTTGTATTAGATTATTATTCTAATTAACCGACTTCAAAATTTCAAAAGAGGAGGTTATCAATTCGGTTGTGTTTTTTTTTTTTTTTTTAATGTTTGTTACTCCATAACTCCGTCATTTCTTAACCGATTTGAAAAAAAATTTTTTTGATTGTATGTATATATATCCAAGTTGGTCCCGTTTTTGTCAAAAGGCAGTTCTGATGATGGGATCCATGAGGAATTGAGAGAACTCCTCAAATCTTTAAGGCAAACATATAGTGATTTTTGTGTTTTTATCAACAAGTCAAGCATTTGCATCCAAAAATGTGACATTGGATGAAGTGGAACTGCTGATGATGATCAGAATAGAACTCTTCAACGACGAAAAGTTCACGTTTGGCGATTTGTCCTCCTAGCTGTGTTTGTTAAGCAAGTTCTATTTTCACGATTAATTTTTGTCATGCTCGAGTTCTGATGATGGGATCCATGAGGAGTTGAGGGAACTCCTCAAATCTTAAAGGCAAACATATAGTGATTTTTGTGTTTTTATCAACAAATCGAGCATTATCATACAAAAATGTGACATTTGATGAAGTGGAACTGCTGATGATGATCAGAACAGAACTCTTCAACGACGAAAAGTTCACGTTTGGCGATTTGTCCTTCTGGCGGTGTTTGTTAAGCAAGTTCTATTTTCACGATTGATTTTTGTCATGCTCGAGTTCTGATGATGGGATCCATTAGGAATCGAGGAAACTCCTCAAATGTGAAAGGCACACAAATAGTGATTTTAGTATTTTCATGAACTAATCAAGCATTTGCATTCATAAAAGTGACATTTGATGAAGTGGAACTGCTGATGATGATCAGAACGGAACTCTTCAACGTCGCGTAGTTCACGTTTGGCGATTTGTTCTCTTCGTTTTGTTTGTCAAGCAAGCAAGGTTTTTCCATGATTTCATGAGGAATTGAGGGTACTTAGTCTTCTACCATTATAAACATACTTATAGCCATTTTTGTATTTTATTGTATGCAATCTAAGAGTGCACCATCTAAGATTAATAATCTTTCACCGGACTCCCCCATTGAAGTCGGTTTTTTTTTTCCTAAAAATTATTTTATATTGTACTATTTATTTAATTGTGTTAATTTGTTTATTGTATACCATATACAATACAATCCATATAACGGCAATATGTTATAAATAATAAATAAATAAAAAAATATTAGGGGACAATTTTTACACAAATCGAACTAGTCGCATAGTAAGCTCAACAAGGCTTGTGTTATGGGTACTAGACGACGATATATTTAATAGATATATACTTAGATACATAGAAAACGTCCAAGTCTCAGGAACAAAATGTCTCTGCACATCACAGAAACAAATGCCCTTACCGGGAATCGAACCCGGGACCTCTAGCTTCGGAGGCAATGACTACCAACTAGGCTAAACAGGCCGACAAATGCCGCCGAAATGGCCGATAATGAAATAGAAAACATTTATTCGGTACAACAATACAACACAACAAAAGAGAAATAGTAAAACAACACAAAGAAGGGTTTCGTACCGACGCCTCATCGTCATATCAGCCGAAAGACGTCCACTGCTGGACATACGCCTCCCCCAAAGATTGCCACAATGACCGATCCTGCGCCACCCGCATCCAGTGGAATCCTGCGACCTTTACCAGATCATCAGTCCACCTTCATTTTTTTATTACTGAAACTTTATATTTTGAATCACTATTCCTAGTTCAAGACCAATTCGAGCCTAAAATACTTTCGACTGTCTCCAAAGCAGAATCCATTATCTATCTACCCACAACAGAGGTCGTTCTGTTGCGAAAAATTGTGATGCAACTAACACAGAGGCGTCATGCCAAGGATAAGCCGATTACGCATTCACTAACAAAACGACGTATCTCACGTAACTTTTCAATACAAGATACGACTTCTATAAAAATATCTTAGTACCAAGTTAGAGTGCTATCGGCAGAAGTTTATGGTGTAGTAAATTAGGTGGAACTATTAAGTTGGTGAGCGGTAAAGTTAAATTTGTAAATCGAAAGAGGATTAAAGATTATTGTGGTTAAACGCTTTGGAAGCCATTCGCGTAGTAATTTTGGCCTTGGGTTTTATATAAGTTTATACTAAGCTACGGTGGCCTAATGGCTCAAGCCGCATGGCTATCAATCGGCGGTTGTAGGTACGAATCACGGCCCGTACGTCGAAGTCAAAGATGTATGTGAACTACTGTCCAATCCCTCTCATCAATGTGAGGAGGTATGTGCACAGCAGTGGGACGTATATAGTATAATGAAAGCTGAGGAAACAAATGAAAATAAGACTCGGATAATAGTACATTACTAGAGAGGCCGGGACAAAAGGGGTTGCCGGCCGAAGACATATAGATCGGTCTAAGGCCGGTAATCCCATATTTCCCGCCGAGGTATGTTTAGTGCTTTTCTCAAACATGCAATGAAATAAACAACAAAAAAATCAGAGTTTTATTTTTAATACGCATATTGGCAGAATGTCATGATCCTTGTGCCACAAATTTATGTGGAATGGAAATTAAAAAAGAGGACTGCAAGATTTGTATGAAATTCCATTAACTATACCTCTTGTCCTAGCCGCACCTGAAACGTCATACTTCGCAGCCTATTATAAGGAACATAACATCAATATTTCATTGCATGTTTGAGAAAACAATCATATACCTAGTTAAGAATCATATATCTCAAAATCAATCGTCACTCGCGGACAAAGTATATAGGTACGGGTCGGTAAAATACCGTCATATATTCCTATAATAGTAAAAGGTTGTACAGTTTTTTAATCTTGTCATAATCTTTATTTAATTCTACATTTAAACCGCAAAAATAACAGTTAAAAAAATATCGTTACCAGGTTTAAATCGTGCTCGTAAAAATCCATGAAAAAAACGACGTTAACGGAGCGAAATATCGCAAAAAACGTCATTTTTGGATATTAATATTTTTATGATAGGATTCCACAAATTACTTAGTTGGGTATAATTGGGTTGGGTGGTGGTTATTAAATTCAGGATGACACCATCTAGCCGGGGGGCAAAGATGAGGCCGACGATGAAGCGAGCTCACCCAGAAGATACCTACCTATTCACTCGTGCCTTAAAAAGATCTAGGTTATATGAACTCGGAAATACAGACGCCGACAGAGAATTCCAAACCTTAGAAGTGCGCATTATAAAAGAAGATGCAAAGCGCTTGGTTCGAATAAGAGGAATTTCGATGTTATAGAGTTACTTGTGCTCAATACCGGCGAAGTCGCGGGCAAAACATAGTCCTGAAATTATTATTAAACACGATTACTTCGCAAGGGTTTGCCCTGGCGCGTTGCCAGCTGGTTATTCATGATATTTATAAAGGCAAACAATGCCTAAATTATGTGTTTTTGTTAGGGCTCGCCCATTTAATGCTTCGTGTGCCCGAAGGGAAAGTAAACATAATAAAATTCATAATAAAAACAAGGCCTAAACGCTATGTAATGAGGAATCGGAAATAAGGAACTGTTAATCCCTTTACCGCCAAGAACGCCTAAAGACGTCGCGTCGTGCCAGCTGCGCCAAGAACGACTATAGGTATTATGACGTACGTTGTCTATGTGATCTTAAGTGCTTTATACCAAGTTAATATTCAACCTCTTCTGGAAGATGAGTTGGCGTTCAACTGTCACTGACGGTCATAAAGAATGGCGTTCAAAGGATTGATGTTGTTTTGTTTACAACAACGACCGTGGCAAACAAGTTTACGGTCTGCCTGATGGTAAGCAGATACTGTAGCCTATGGTCACTTGCGACTCCAGAAGAATTAAAAGCGAGTTGACGACCCTTTAAAGCCGAGACACCCCGAATGCGCACGCCACGCACACGTGCACGCGCACGTGCTGCGCACGCATTCGGTGTGGCTCGGCCTTTACGGGCTTGAGGATTCATTGTGTTTACAGCTAGACATAAGCAGGTGCACCCAAATTCCTCTGGAACCGTACCTTAAGCGATCATTTAGGTTCTAAGTTGCGAGGATGAATGCCCTGCCGACGGCGAGCGGTGCGATGGTAGAAAGCGGCCGTGAGCATCATGTACATTTCGCTGTGCCCTACCTTCCTTACGCTGTTAGTAGTCTTAGCAGGTTACCCGCACGATAAGATAAGATACACGTTCGCCCGCCAAGTTCGCGCATGCAACTCCCAGCGTATATACGCGGGCACATCAGTGTCCTAGGGCAGGGTCGAATGACGTCCCGCCTTTGAGAGCGCTATTTATGATCTAGCCTTGATCCAAGAAATTTTAATGTTTTTGCATCATTTCAACTACCCACATGTTGTCTGGAATAGCTTTTTAGCGGTAAGACCGCTAGCTTAAGTTCCTTGTGTTTTATTCACAATAAATAATAATATTCGTATTGTATTGTCATCTAATCTTTTTGTATTTTATCCTTATTTTTACAAGCTTTTATTTAGTTTCACCTGTCCTACGAGGGTAAAACTGAAAGTTTCGGGAATAGAAGAAAATATGCAGTATAAGTGAGTTTATTTATTTTTATTGTTTTTCAAAATATTCTCCTTTGTATTTCATGCACTTATGCATGCGTTCAAACCAGTCCATAAAGCACTTTTTGAACTCTGAAGTAGGGGTCGACAAAATGGCTATTTTATAGGCCTCCACTGCTTCTTCTGGCGTCTGAAACCGCTGACCACGCAGTTTGTCCTTGATTCTGGGGAATGTAAAAAAGTCGTTGGGACTTAAGTCAGGGCTATATGGAGGGTGGTCCAATATTTCGACTTTTTCACCGTCCAGGTACTCAGTTGTTGTCCGAGCGGTGTGTGGGCTGGCGTTGTCGTGGTGAAGGATGATGCGACGACTAGGGTTTGTTTTTCGGAGTTCAGCAAAGACGTTCGGCAAACAAATAGTGGTGTACCAATCAGCATTGACTGTTCTACGATCCTCAAGAGCCACAGTAGCTACGTGACCAGATTTAGAGATAAACGTAGCCACCATCTTCTTAGCCGTACTGCGAGAACGAACAACTTTTGTGGGTTTGAGCTCGTCTTCGAAGACCCATACTCGGGATTGGTTTTTAGTTTCAGGCTCATAAGCGTATATCCACGACTCGTCACCTGATACTATGCTAAAAACAGCATTTGAGCGTCCCTTGTTAAATCTTTTCAAAGTTTTGCGGCACCAATTGACACGGACTATTTTCTGCTCGTCAGACAATAGGTGAGGTATCCAACGGGAAAATAACTTTTTCACGCCTAATTCTTCTTTTAAAATAATTTGTATTTGACTCATTCCAATACCCAGGTGCTCTTGAATTTCCCGATATGTCACATGTCGGTCTTCATTTATCAGACGACGCACAACATCGACGTTTTCTTGCGTGACTGCCGATTTTGGTCGACCTTCACGCACTTCGTCGGTGAGGGATACACGGCCACGTTGAAATTCTGAATACCACCTGTATATTGTAGTCTTTGAAGGAGCTTCAATATTAAAAGCAGCAACCATCCGCTCTTCACATTGTTTTTGTGTTAGTCCACTTTTAAAGTCATAATAAATCATAGCTCTGAAATTTTCACGGCACAATTCCATTTTAAGCAGTGACTCGACGACTTCAATAAACAATTGAAACCGAACCATACTTTTTTTTTTCTAAGTGGCCAGTGTGTTGAGATAAGGAAACTTCAGAGATTATAAAAAGGTATAATACATGTTAAAAATAAATTAATAAGTATTCGATTCCCGCCACTTTCAGTGCAAGCCTCGTATTGTCTGTCTGTAATCAAATGTTGCAAGTTAAATTTGATCCACTTCCCGGTTTCCGATTGAGCTGAAATCTTGCATGCATGTATAAATCGGATGACAATGCAATATTATTATGACATAGAGCTGATCTGATGATGGAGACCGAAGGTGGTCATAGCAATTCCTAAACTACACAAGATAAACCCATTCGAGCCGACTCAACAAGTAGTTTATATATGATTAAAGTACATCCGGCAATAAAAGCTTGTATATACAAAAAATTAAATTTTTGACAAAAAAAAACTATTTTTACGTGTTTTTAGTTACTCTAACACTAGTCCTAGGGATTGCAGAAAAACCCGAAACCGATATTTCGGTTTTGGAACGGTGAAACTCAAAACAGTGTTCGAATTTCGGTGATAACTCGGAACTTTCGAGCTTTATTTTTACCTTACAAATAGTAGGATTTTACTGTGTTTAGTATCATCTGACGCAGCTATAGTGGGTTTATGGCTAAGGAATAAGGATCTTTCTGAGCAATTGCACTAATTGTATATCAGACTTAGTACGTATGAGAAAAAGTCGAAGTAAAGGTACCACTTTGACCGCATCTATATATATATATATATATATATATATTTATTCTCAGCGAATTAATATCACGGTTATTTTTGAACACTTTTACGTATCTTAAGTCTACCTGTGCGAAGCCCGGGCGGGCAGCTAGTACCTAGTATACCTACACATTTTTGACCTTAAGTTTCATCATGTCAGCCGAAAGACGTCCGCTGCTGGACATAGGCCTCCCCCAAAGACTTCCACAATGACCGGTCCTGCGCCACCCGCATCCAGCGGACACCCGTGACCTTCACCAGGTCATCGGTCCACCGTGTGGGGAGCCTGCTACGCCTTCCGGTACGTGGTCGCCACTCGAGAACCTTTCCGCCCCAACGGCCATCGGTTCTAGTTAGCGATTCGGAGGGCTATATCGGTCACTTTGGTTCTGCTGCGGATGGCCTCATTCCTGATGCGATCACGCAGAGAAAATCCTAACATAGCTCTCTCCATTGCTCTTTGGGTGACTTTGAGCCTTCTTATGAGGCCCATAGTAAGCGACCACGTTTCAGTACCATATGTCATCACTGGCAACACACACTGGTCAAAGACTTTCGTCTTGAGACACTGCGGAATATTGGACGAAAAGATGTGCCGTAGCTTCCCGAACGCTGCCCAGCCGAGTCGGATTCGACGATTAACCTCTTTCTCGAAGTTGGACCTACCTAACTGGACAGTCTGTCCTAGGTATATGTAATCGTCTACAACTTCGAGCGTAAAGTGTCCGATTTTTAAGGGAGTTGGTGCGACATGGGCATTTGACATGATCTTCGTCTTGTCCATGTTCATCCTTAGACCAACTCGCTCGGAGGCTCTACTGAGGTCATTGAGCATTGTACTTAAATCTTCCATGGTCTCAGCCAAGACTACTATATCGTCAGCAAACCGAAGGTGAGTGAGATACTCGCCATTTATGTTGATGCCTAGCCTTCTCCTGTCCAGAGTCTTGAAAACATCCTCCAGTGCAGCGGAGAACAGTTTAGGAGAAATAACATCTCCTTGCCGGACTCCCCGCTCCAATGGGATAGGCTTCGAGCTCTGGTCCTGGAGTTGGGACGGACATAGTGGCGTTCTCGTACAAACACTTCAGCACTTCGATATAGCGGTAGTCCACTTGGCACCGCTGGAGAGATTGTAGTACAGCCCAGGTTTCGATCGAATCAAAGGCTTTCTCGTAGTCCACGAACGCTAAACAGAGGGGCAGGTTATACTCCTGTCTTCTGTATAACCTGACGGAGCGTATGGATGTGGTCTACGGTGCTAAAGCCTCTTCGGAAGCCGGCTTGTTCGGGAGGCTGGAAGTCATCTAGCCTGCGTGCGAGACGGTTCGTAATGACTCTTGAAAACAGCTTATAGACATGGCTCAGAAGTGAGATGGGTCGGTAGTTCTTCAGTAAGGAGTTGTCACCCTTTTTGAAGAACAGGACCACCACAACTCTGTTCCATGCCTTTGGAGTTTTCCCTTCCAGTAAGACGAAATTGAACAACTTCTAAAGGGCCCTAAGGACCCGTTTTTTCACCCGCCTTCAGGAGTTCCACTGTAATTCCGTCTTCACCGGGTGCCGTATTGTTCTTAAGCTGTTTAAGAGCCATTCTAATCTCATACAGGCTGATGTCCGGGATATCTTCGGTATAGTGCCGGGTTAATCTAGCTCTTCGGTCTTCCGCCAGACCAACTTCGGGTCTGCTAGTTGACGTGTATAGCTGTCCATAAAAGCACTCTATCTCATTCAGAAAATCAGGTTTGGACGAAACGATTCTACCATCTTCAGTTTTTAATCTGGCGAGCTGGCTCTGCCCAATAGACAGATCTATTGAAAAAACTTTAGAGCCCTTATTCTGCTCGATGGCCTCCTCAATACGATTTGTATTGAATTGGCGCAGTTCGCGGGTAAGGGACTTGGAGATCTGTTTATTGAGCTGCCTGTATAATGTCGCATCAGCTGAAGACTGCAGAATCATCTCATTCCTTTTCTCGATGAGCCTCTGAGTGGAGATAGAGATCCTTTTGGCTTTGTGAGTTCGTTGGGCCTTAAAGAACTTAGACCCAATGCTATGGACAGCTTCCACAAACCCGTCGTTGAATTCGTCCACATCGCCGCCTAGACAATCGAAACGGTTTTGGAGTTCCAGCTGAAAGCTCTCGGGGTGTTGGATTTGGACTGCTGCTGGACGAAGCGTGGACTTCATCAGTCGAGAGCGTTCTAGCTTGACGCATATATTCAATGTGCCTCTTACCAGACGATGATCACTTCCGGTTTTAACCGTACTGATCACAGAGACATCATTGAATATAATATGCCTCTTCGTCGACATGATGAAGTCAATCTCGTTTTTTGTTGCACCGTCGGGACTCATCCAGGTCCACTTCCTGTGCTCGCGTTTCTTGAAGAAGGAGTTCATCATTTTCATTCTCCAAGAAACCAGCCAGTAGTTGGCCCCGGTGGTTCCGACTTCCAACTCCAAATTGCCCCACTCTCAGCTCTTCACCATCTCTCTTGCCCAGTTTCGCGTTGAAAGACCTTAAGTTTAGGTACCTAAATCTCAGGTTATAAGCTCTAGATAGGTACGACCTTGTTTAGCCCTGGTCTGGACATTATCCTGGTTACAGCCAGATTATGAACTGGGGCTAGGACACAGTAGCAATCACAACGACTCTACAGCATAAAATATACCTGTAAGATCAATTTTCTACTTTACTAAAAATAAAAAACAAACTATAATAAATACCTAATAAAAAAGATGAAAAAAGTGTGTTTAGTTGAATAGCCGAAAATCAAACTGATTCGAATCATTTTACGTGACTTAATACTGTGTTGTGTTCAATAGTATTGAAGGCAAGGTTTAGATCTGATCTGATCGGTCTGATCGGTGAATCTTTGAAAACCGACGAATAATATTCCAACTCAAAAACGGTGAATAATCGGCCGGTTTCACCGATACCCGGTTTCCGAGTTAACCGATTGCACACCCTAACTAGTCCTTAAGTGATGTAACTAACAAATTATTGATCTCTGATCTGAAATAAAGATTTATTATTATTATTTATTATTATTGTAAGATATCCGTGGATCGCAGACAAAGTCGCGACTCTTTAGGTCATCTAGCGAGCTATGAGCAATTAAAACTGTATCGATCCACAATCGATTATCTGTCTCGAATCGATTGCGGCCGTGGCATTGTTCATGTCACGCTCTAGTTTGTCTACGGTACGTAACGGGATAGGGTCCTGCAGGACTTTAATATAATAACTAGTTACTACTAAATAAAGATGAGAGGCAGTTTTATTAGGCACGCGTCCGTTGTCTCATTCAATAGCCCAGCCATTAGTCCATCTTCGCCCAATAATCCGGTTTATTAGATTCCATCAACCAGCAAGAGTCCCTGTACACCTTGGCGGGTGCTGTCTCTGAGAGCGTCTTAGCACACGGGCACGAACATTAAAAGGGCGCAGTACGCTCGGTCTGGCTCGGTTCTCCATACAAACGTATTTACCCTCTCATTTTAAAACGCCATGCTAGAATAACATGAAAATTTGTATACACAATGGGATCCGGGATATCTAGGTCGGACCATCGTTTCTGTTGCTAGAAATTGTAAAAGAAAAAAAATACAGCGGCTTTTTGAGTTTTTACGGCTTGTATGAAAACCTTAATAATCGCTGTATTTTTTCTCCATTATAATTTCAAGCAACAGAAACTATGGTCCGACCTAGATATGCCGGATCCCATTGTGTATACAAAGTTTCATGTTATTCTAGCCTGGCGTTTTAAAATGAGAGCATAAATACGTTTGTATGGAGAACCGAACGTACTGCGCAGTCTTAAATTGTCAAAAGGGCCTCTACGTGTTGGCTATGTGGTACTCGTTTATCAGCATCTTCTAGCCGCACGGGTTTTTCGAACTACCCGCACTTGGTCTTTATTAACCACATTTACAATAGGCTTGTCACTCGCCCACAACACTAACAATGTCCGTTGATGTTGTGTTGTTGATGTTGCATGTGATTTTCTCAGACGGACAGCCAGGTAACGCCCGCCAGGCGGGCTGTCGCTATAGGTAGTTCGCTACATAATTTTTTTGGGTGTATATTCAAGATAGTCTGGCATTCATAGTGCTAAGGGAGTGGTCGTTCTCTAGCTTAGTACTATTACATATTCTGCGGCTCAATTCAGTAAATTTCTGAATAGACCCTATCGGTATCGCTGCATTTTATATACCGCCATTATGATCGTCGCGCGCCATCGAGCGCGCACAATCGAATCGTTGATAATCGATTAATAGACTTTATTCGATTATTAGCCTCTCGTTTATTATGATAGTGCGACCCTCTTGCATGATACTCTCATTGAAAACTGTAGGTCATTACTTTTTTCTATCTACCTACTTTTAAACTATTAGAATTCCTCACTATCCTAAGGATCAACAAATCCTAAAGCCTAAAACGGTTGAAAATGCGCTTGTGATTTTTCTTTATTCGCAAACGTCCATAGGCTACGGTTTCAAAGTATCATAAGGCAGGCCGTCAGCTTGTTTGCCACCATCATTGTAAATTAAAAAGATAGAAGGTTGGAGGAGATCCCTCTTCAGTAATCAGGCTGCCTAGTGCCTGTTGTTTGCTACTTTTAAATTTTATTTTCAATACAGATGAGTAATGCTCATGGGATCTGTCATAAAAAACGAGCAATGACAAAATTTAATACTAATCCAACTGCATGAATTGACTAAATTATCAAAAGTTATTTAGGTATGGCTAAAATTATTGCAAACAATATCACCTGAAAGCCCCTATGATTTTATAAAAAAATGACATGTGTAGGAATGCTGCATCTAAAGATAACAAAAAACATCTATAGATAATGCAGAGTTTAAATCAGACAAATGGATGTAGATCTTTAATGTGATTAAGTACTACGTCGATAGGGCTATTTTAATTCAAGGTTGTTGCTACTTAGTAATATTTATGAATGTTCCATCTTGGGAAAACTAACAATTAACATACGATAAGCGTAGCTGCAAAAACAAAGTACTCAACAAACTGAAGACATTTCAGAGAAGAATAGAGACAGAGTCGAAAACAAGCAAATAACCAAAGCCACGGATGTGGCCAGGCAGGCAATCCAACTCAAATGGAGATGGGTGGGGCACATGCATAGAGTGAGCCCCAAGTTTGTGTAGAAGCGAAGGCCATCTCACCTTCCAACCCAAGGGGGAAACTAGACCTTATTGGGATAATGCTTGTCAAGTAAGTGGGCAACATGAGTGTTTAGAAGTTCTCAAGCCACTCAAAGGCCTCCAACTAGCCTTAATGATTGCTGTCATACACAGGGCATAGGAGAGAATTAAATCAATATATATTTTTGCACTTTACTGCACAGAATTATGACCAACAGTTTCACCTAGTTGGTAGCCCTGGCTATGAAGATGCTGGGTTAAAAGCCCTGTAAGGGCAGTTATTTGCGTGACGAGTATGAGTCTATTTTCCTGAATCTTTGATGACTCCTGTGCATTTATCTAATATAAATATGTAAATTCTAGTTCAGTACCAGTACTACCAGTACACATAAATACAGGGTAACATCAGAGATGTGATCAGAAATTATTTGACTCCATGAAGTATTGAAAGACAAACTCAATAAAGATGATATCACAGTTACTACTTGTAATATTGACTATTATTCCTCAAATTATTAACAGAAAAAATAATGTTTAATACTACTTGGTCACCCTACACCACACGACGTCGTGTCATCCCTCATACAACGTGTGTCAAAAGTGATAGGGTGACCATGATTTAAGTATGGCGTTATTATTTTTCAAGTAAAAATTTGAAAAGATAATCTTGTTTCATTCGATGTAACAACTATTGCATTGAAAAGGCGATCATGTGTAGAGTCTGAAAAATTAGCTTCTGATCACGTCTCCGATGTCACCCTGTATACATTAACACTTTGATGGACACTACTCCAGACACAATAGAAATAACAATAGAATTACGCCTATAGGCGTCTACTGTCCATCAATGCATTAAACTCACACCTGTATTCTCAAAAACGGGCAGGCAGAGCCCATAAATATAATTCCACACACAATTGTGGTTTAACATGTTCCCTGCGGCATGGGGTTGAAGCAGCTCTATACTTGTATGGTTAATTACAGTTCAATATTTTCCCGCTGTGAAGGTGTTAAAGGATACATATGTGTGTGATATCGCAGTGATAGGTTGCCAGCCACCAATAATAGACTTCAACCTGGTACCAGGTTGTAGGTCAGTACACTTAACACATAACTAAATGGCCTGGCCCACAACGGAAAAGGCGAGTGGGAAGACCCAAAGCAAGATGGTCTGATGACATTACAGCAGTGGCAGGACCAAATTGGACTATCAGCGCAAAAGACCGAGATAAATGGAAAGACATGGAGGCCTATACCCATCAGGGGTCCTTAATTTAGTAGTATATCAAAAAAAAGAATAACAAAAACTAATAGAACTATTAAGGAAAAATATATAAAGGCTTAATAATAATAACACGTTAGATGGCTGGGTCAAGGGTCAGATACAGAAGGCGGTAGTCCTGGACACGGCGCGGATAGTCCGGAGGTTTCGGAGGTTTCTCTCTCTGTCGCCATAACCACCGGTAGCTTAGGCCCTGCCTCGCCGCCGGTGGCACCCTAGGTTAGGTTTTTATAATGCTTTTATGTTTTGTATGTATGTTTATATATTTTACTTTTATAAAGTTATTGTAAAAAACCTAGCTTAAGAGAAAGAAATAAATAAGGAGAATAATAACACTTAACATAAGCCTTATTGCGCCTACTGTAGTAAGTACTCATAGGTGCATGTAATATGCCTAATTTGAAGAATAACTACTTTTACTTTTTTACTACATTTAAAAATAAAATAAAATGATAAATAATGGGGTGTCCCCCATGAGGCAGGTCTCCAAGGTTGTCACCTCACACAAATCAACCTAGTCCCTAACTAAACAAAGCTTGTGCTAAGGATACTAGACGACGATATACGTACTTATATATAGACACATACATAGAAAAATCCAAGACTCGGCAACTAATATTCATGCTAATTACACAAGTAATGCCCTGACTAGGATTCGAACCTGGGACCTCCAGCTTCGTAGGCATGGTACCAACTAAACCAAAGTGGTCGCCAAATCCGTGTAAGATTGTCCACAAACAATATTTATTTATTTGAATTGAATACTAATTTACCTCATAGTAAGAACAAAGCTGTGGTCAGTGGAGCAATTCCAGCCAGTTCTGTTTTCACATGACTGCCAAAAGAAGGATTGTAATCTTTTTCAACATAATGATGGTCACCAACTGCATTTATTTTAAATGATATAAAAATAAAAATAAATAAATATTGGGGGATAATCTTACACAAATCGACCTAGTCCCAAACTAAGCAAAGCTTGTACTAGGGGTGTATATTTTTATTTATTTTTTGTTGTTACCAATCATCATTATCTCACAGTATTTTGTGCATAATATACATTTCTAAGCATTCTGTTTTGTGTAACAAACTATGAACAAATAAAATGTAATGTAAATGAGTTAAATTTTCTGACTGCAGCTCAGGTAAACCATAAACAATAAATTTTTTTATTTTTCCTTTTGTCATACCTACCTCCAAAAATGTCCGTGTAACAATGAAACGGAACATTAATATTATTGAATGAAATACTAATAAACAATGGATCAGAAAGCGATTACAATTAATAATCACGATTAAATACTTTCACCGGCTGTAAGACCACGTCCGTTATTATCTCGCAAACAGCTCGCGATCAAATTATGCGAAAATTTCACGACAAGAACAACAACAGAAATAACCAATAAAATATACAAATATTATTAAATCATCACTCACCTGATGACGTTACGTGTTTACGAAAGTAAATGAGGAGTTGTAATCCATTTACACTATGCTAAACGATAAGAATGTATGGTAAATAAGTGTTGTTCACGACACCACTAGCCACAACATAACACGGGACACGAAACGTTGTCACAGCGTCGTAATAATTAACTATGGTACATGGAAAACTGGTTATACACCACCGCGACTCAATTAGAGAGATCTCAGTTAAATATCACTATGTTTCAAAATTATATCGTTTGATCGGTTGGCATTGGCAATCAGCGACAATTCCATTTGATTTTGATTTGATTGATTGAAATTTGAATGAACTTGAATGATTGATGCAAATTCCGTTCGTTTGTTGCAGTGCAGGTGAAGTGAAGGAGAGGTGAAGTGAATGTGAATGGATGAATGAAAAGGAAATCGTCTTCAATTTAAAGTTTTCAATATAATTTTCTTACCGATACATAAAACGGTAGGTTAATTTCAACATATTTTTCATTTTCTTTCCATTTAATATTATTGAAAAATATAATTATATTATGGTAATGTTTAAAAAAAATCAGCCTTTTCCTTTACGTTTTGTTACACCATATTTTAAACCAGTTATTACTCGCAAATGATAAAAAGAGTTGTCAGAATTTGCAAAATACTTATTATATGTTAAATCAATTATGACTCCAATTAAGTAGTAGTTTTGATATTTATGCATAAAACCATAGTATATTTCATGCTTTGTGTACTTCATAATCTTTTGAAAATTTTGAAATATCATTACCAAATGAAACCAAAGCACCACAGACTAGTAAGGATTCAGACGGCCAACTCAGGAACCAAAAACATAGAACGTAAGCAACAATATTTAATCTGTACCCGCTGGTAGATTTTTGACGCTTATTTCTTTTAATTATTTAACGACATTGTGGCAATGGAACTTACTGTGAACATCCAACGATAAATATATATAGCTCATTTAAATTTGTGTAGAAGCTCACGGCATTTCCAATTGAACACCAACGTCCGATGTAAAATGAAACTGGTGTTTAATTGAAATACCGTGAACTATGTTGTGCCGTATTATACGAAATTAAACAAACAATTTACTTATCAACAGATTTAATTTTTAATGTATCTCATTTCATATCCGGGAAAACGATATATCTTCGTCCTTTCACAGAGTTCTACGTTTTACAACCACAACACTCGTACATTTTGCAAAATGAGAACTTGCATGGCATGCCACATACGACGCACTTCACTATCTTCCATTTGTTGTCCAAACAATGGTTATTACGCGTTTCCAGATGAATTTTACGATTAGCTACACACTGTTCCATTTTATTTATTGCATAGTAATCTATCAATACTACAAATTAAATAACAACATTTGCAAAAATGAAAAACATGTTCAAAGACGACTAGACGAAGTTCCCAGGAGACGCCATTTTATTTTTATTTGTCACTTTGTTTTAACATTTGACGTCCACTTGTAGACCCGGTGGGACCCGGGTATGTCCTAAAACTTCGACCAAGACCACCGGAGGATGGGCAGCAGCATCCCTGGAGTGCGGTGGAGATACTGCGATCGCCAACCCGCATGCCAAGCGTGGCGATTATGGCATATACCCCCCGTGAATTTGGGGGAGGCCTATGTCCAGCAGTGGACGTCCTTTGGCTGATATGGTGGTGGTGGTGGTGGTGGTGGGTAGACAAGGCAGTAGCTAATGAGAGCTCGGTATGTCGTCAAAATCTTTTTGACACAATATGGCCGCTATCATACACGTTTCGTTCTAAGCACGCACCTGACGCACCGCCACAGACAAAACATAATTCTACAGACAATGAAAAACGTCATGACATGCAAATGTCATGTCAAATGAACTCAACTACTCAGCTCAACTTGAAACACAACTCGAGCTAAAGTAATAATGAATGTAGTAAAATTATACAATTGAATTAGTTAGAATCACTTAATGAACATACCAACACAACAACACGAACTTTATGGAATTTGTGAGTTAACTTCAACATTCAAGGGAGGAATCCAAAGTGGTCGTGAGCAATGTCGACTCCCGGAATAAAGTTAGAACCTGATACGACTGATGAGAGCGACACGGAGACGACGGAGACACATGAGAAAGAATTCGTAGAGATAGAGGTCGCCCCAGACATACCGCCAGATCTAGGCTCTTGTGGTAAGTTGTCATTGAGGCTATCATTTTTTTTAATACCATGATTGTGGCAATGGCCAAGTAGCGTAAGGCTGTAAACAGTGTTCGACCATCGTCAGCGCTTAAAGTCGGTCGCGTGTGTTTGTATGACCGTATATGCGCTGACGGTGAGCATCGGTCTGAATACACAGTATGCTTTCTATAGTGACAGCTACGCTCGACCGGGCATACGCGATAACCGTCTGTGGAACACAGGCTCGCTTGATGGTTAGATGGCGCTGATGATTTGAGAAATTATATCTAGAGATAAAATGTCTCTAAAATGGCTCTATCCGTCAGGGAAGCGTCTTTTGGCCTGTTTCTCCTCAACGATCTCCCAAAGATACTTGACAACCATAGTGTTCTCTTCGCAGATGACATTTCTGTACTTCTGCCCTGCTCAAACATTATAGAAGCAGAAATTAAATTAAATATAACTTTAACCAGTATTATAGACTGGCTGGAAATTCATAACCTTAACACATTTGGCGCCGACAAGGCAATTATACATACAAAAATGACACGGTTTCGTGTCACCGGCACCAAATGTGTTAAATTTAACTAAACAAACAAACTTCACTAATAAAACAAAAATTATTCAGACTTCATCAATAACCCGCATTACCAATAGAATACAGCTATAATAACATAAACATTTAATCAGTTAATTCTGCTCCCTTATTGGTTAATTATTCTTCTTCCTTGGGAGTGGAACTGGACACACATCTTAGCTGGAAATCGCACATCCAAAAATTTGCTAATAAACTCTCTTATATTTAAACTTTCATCCATTCATAACAGACTTTCAGACAGCTTTCACAGCATATTACGCTTTTGCCTATTCAAGAATGTTTAATGGTCTAGTACTGTGGGGGCAATATTCTGAAGTAAATTAAAAGATTTATACTTCAAAAGATCAGAATTCTAGCCAATATTGACCAAATGGTATCCTGCCTGCCAACCTTACTTTATTAAATTGAAAATGCTCACCTTAACTTTGATGTACACTATGGAATCCAGTAAATTCGTAAAAATTACATTGAACTCTATACAGAATGCTTTTATTGATTTCCGTTCCTTCAAGCATATAGCCATGCCATTTAGTTTATAAAAATTCAATAAAAAAAATATATAATTTTTTTCATTTTAATCCAAAATAATTAATTATATCACCAAGAGTGAATGAAAAACGGCCTTAAGAATTAGTGTGGCTTAAGCAAATGTTAATGTCAAGTATGACAATTCGGAATATGAATGACACGCACATCAACATTGTTTAATTGTTAAGGAATTTTTATACTATACTAGGGGTGTTAATTAACGACACATAATTCTTGAATATCTTCGAAATGGTACGAATTGGCATTCTAGTGTCTTAGAGAAGATTACTTTATTTCATCTCAGGATTGTACCCTTGCAATTAACGGAATTCAATAAAACACTCTGTATAATAGACATCTTAATAAACATAAATTACCTTTCTCTAGAATGAAAATAGTCACTTCCAACCCTCACCACATGATGATCAAAATATATAACTATCTACCTTATTTAATTAAATAACCTGGAGAAAACAACATTATTTACCAAACATCTAAAGATATTCCTCCTCAATAAATGTTTTTATAACTTAAGCAACTATTTTGAAGAGAATATCAATGATTATAATATAAAAAGTTAGGATTTTTTTTTAATCATATAAAATGAGACAACATAACATAACGAAGAGTATACATAATGTTTTGGAAATCTATTTATCACCATCTTGTTTTGTTTTGTATTCATGTAAAGTATATGTATGTAAACATAATGTTCAAATAGTAGGCCTTTCAAATTGCTGTGCCCTTACAGGGCGTCACATGTGCCTATATACTTATTTGTAGTCCCACCTGATATACAGGGTGTGGCCTGTAATAGGAGCAATAAATTTAAAGGATGCTTCCTTAGAGCATCTGCAGTAATCTCTATGTCCTCCAAGTAATGGATCTTGGCACCCAGAGATTATAGCGCGGCAGTCAATGATGATTTTGAGGTAGCTTCAAGTTATGACTAATAATCGCTGTCGCATTTTTGGTTTAAAAGAATAATTTTGGTATTTTTAATTTTTTTTTATAAATTTTTAGTGTTTTTTGAATAAATTGTTATTAATATCACTCCAGTAGAGTAAAAAAGTACATAAGAGCTACATTTTCGAAAAAATAAATTAAAAAAAAAACCTTTTTTTTTTCAATTAAAATAACGTGATATGCAATAAATGTTTGATATTGAGACTAATGCAGATCCCTCTCCCTCAAACCCGCACACACTCGGGAGCTCTGCATACTTAAAGTAAGGATTTTACAGACTTCTTAAATGTGTGCCACCAAGAGATTTATTTAAAATGTCCAATCCAATCAATCAATGCTGAGGATCGTGACCGCTATGTTACTGACGGGGGGGGGGAGGGTGCAGACGGCTCGCCAATGCGCTTTTAAAAACACTGCCATTAGATTTTGAGCCTTCTCGCTTGGACTGTAAAGTTTCTTTTAGGAGGGACAAATTTGATCCAATCTGGTCAATACAAAAAATTATATGTATACCAATACTGACCAACAAGAACACTAGCCTTCAGTTTTGAAGGCAAAAATATAATATAAATAAATATTATGGGACTAAATTTAACACTCATCGAACTACATAGTAAGCTCAATATGGCTTGTGTTATGGGTACTTACTACATAGACGACGAGATATTTAATAGATATATACTTAAATACATGGAAAACATCCAAGTTTCAGGAACAACTGCTCGCCACAGAAACAAACCACTAATTTGAACTGGTAGGTAAGGAAGTAACAAACTTCAAAGGCGAATATTGGTGTTCATGTCGATTCAAACCTCAGAGAAAGGATTTCTATAAAGATCCTATACAAGTTTCACCAAGGGGGACAGAAAATCTCTTATGCAGCTAAATTGAGAACTAATCTTAAACGTCTGGTGGCTTACAATAAACAACCTCTTTAATTTGGCCGGGTAATCGTTTATTTGCCTCAAACTATTTGACTTGACGTTTAGATGACATTGAGGCAAATAAAGAAAAGCGGAACTATGACAAGCACAACAAATTATATATCCCTCTCTGTCGCTCTTATTCAATTTAGTATATATATGATCTTCTCGCTCTTAGCGGTATTATTATTTGACGTCTACTCTGGGTACTCTGAGATTCAAACTTTATTGATAGGTCAAAATAAAGATAACAAATCTAACTAAAGCCTACTGATCCATAAAACATTCAAATTATCCTCATCCTCCTAGCGTTATTCCCAGTACAGTTGCATCCTGAAGGATGCCTGGGGTCCGCTACCTAATCCCGAGAATTGGCGTAGGCACTAGTTTTTACGGAAGCGACTGCCATCTGACCTTCCGACCCGAGGGGGAAACTAGACCTTATTGGGATTAGGCTTGTCAAGTGAGTGGGCAACTTGACTGTTAGAAGTTCTCAAGCCGCCCGGAGGCCTCTAACTTAGCTTAACGACTGCAATCATAGACAGCAACCGGGATCAACGGCTTAACGTGCCTTCCAAAGCACGGGAGCGCTCAGTTAGTAACCACTCAAAGCGGTCACCCATCCAAGGACTGACCTCGCCCGACATTGCTTAACCTCGCATACCGCACGCGGTACGCGGGCGCCGCGCCGCTGGGCCACGAACGCTATTAAACATTCAAATAATAAAGGAAAATTATCTATGACACAAAAAAAAACTAAACGAAAATAGGTTCATCCGTTTGGGATCTACGATACCGCAGACAGATACACAGACATACTGATACACATACAGATAGATACATTAAACTTATAATATAACACCCCTCTTTTTGCGTCGGGGGTTAAAAAGGATGCCATTAACAAAATATTTTCGGAAAATCCGAAATATTTGTACCAAATCGCAATGGAGAAGTGATTGGCATTATAAGAGAGACATACTTTTTTTTTTAAACACGGAATTAGTGTTAAGTCAGATATGAGCGCCGCCGCGCCGCGCCACCGCCGCCGGCGACAAATCCCACGCCGCCGCCGCCGACACAGGGCCATCGGCGCGCCGATCTCAGCCTCGGTCTGGTTTCGGATAGAGTGTAGCTTATTTATTTGATCGATCGTGATACTAGTTTGGAGTTTAATATTTTACGATTACGTAGGTTTGTTTATTTTTAGGGTTCAGTATTAACAAGGCAAAACGAAAAGAAATCATTAGGGTGCGTTTATGGCCATCTGTCAAATCCCTTAATAGCTCAGAAACTACTAATGCTATATAATGTTTGAAATTTAGAATACATACTTGTAAAGTATAACCCCAGTGTCCCCTGTGTGTAATAACCGGAGTAAAATTTCTAATATTATTGCTATCGCTTGCGTTACCGCGTATTAGGTAATTAGGTCGGCTTCAATGCCGTTGGCATTAGTTTGGTGAAAAACTTGCGTGTTTCTGACAGGGTGCAAGGGCCGACAAGGCAATGGACATCACATTGGCGGGATTGGCGAGAATTTAGAGCGCCTCCCTTCGGGAACTCGTGCGTTCTGGTCTCTTCCCAAGGCTTTCTGCATGCCATCTTTTCCACCTCTGCACATCGGAAATGATATTGGCCCATGACGCAAAAGACCTTTTGGGTAAACTCTTTGCGTCCAACGTCCAACTCGACTTTAGACGACGGAGCACACGCGCCGCCGACCATACCGCGGTGCGCGAGCTGTATGCCGGATGTCCGGTTCCACTCAGTTCGTAAAGCTCTTCTGCCCCTCGACGCTCATAAGTCGAGTGGGCCCGATGGAATCTCTGCCATTGTGCTAAAGATGTTTGCTCCTGCCTGAGCTGGCACCGGTTTTAACGCGTCTTTATCGGCTCTCTTACTCTTCTGACGTAGTCTCGACCTCGTGGAAGTCAGCTTTGGTGCACCCCATCCCTAAAAAGGCGATCGCTCAAATCTGTCCAACTACAGGTCAATAGCTATAACCTCCTTTTTCTTGAAGATTATGGAGTCCATTATAAACTGCCACCTCCTTCGGTACCTAGATGACCACCAATTGCTAAGTGACCGACAATATGGTTTCCGTAGTGGCCGCTTGGCTGGTGATCTTCTAAGAAGTTTCCATCCTATGGGCTGAGTCAGCAGCTTTCTAACAGACAGAAGCTTAAAGGTCGTAGTTGACGGTGTATGCTCAGGCTCCATTTTTGTGAATGCTGGCTCAAGGCTGTGTGCTATCGCCCACGCTATTCCTTCTCCATATCAATGACATGTTGCAAATCAGCGGCATTCACTATTATGCGGATGATAGTACGTGTGATGTCTGAATGAATATACACCGGCCGCGCCAATACGGGAAAACGTCTCTGAGAGCCGGAACAAATCTGTCTGAAATTGAGACTTCCCTGGATAAAGTCTTAGAATGGGGTCAACTTAATCTGGTCCGTTTCAACCCTATAAAGACACAGGTTTGCGCGTTTCCCGCGAAAAAACTTGCGTTTGTCCTCGTTCTGAGAGCACTCCCCTAACTGCCACAGCCGATATCGAAATCCTTGGCGTCGACATCTCGAGTCATCAAGTCCAGTTCTTAGGTCATTTAGAGGGTAAGGCCAAATTAGCCTAAAAAAGCTCGGTGTGCTCAACAGATCGAGACAGTATTTCACGCCGGCCCATCGCTTACAGCTTTATAATGCGTAGGTCCGCCCACATATAGAATATTGTTCTAATCTGTGGGCAGGGGCACCACAGCACAGTACCAGCTTCTTATAAAACCTACTAGCATTTGCCCGCGGCTTCGCCCGCGTACTAAGCGAAATTTTTGACCGTCTACAAAAAACAGGTTCGTATGTTTGTCCACGATTATCTCGCGTTTGGCTGAACCGATTTAGATGCGGTCTCCAGAAAAGTAGTTGTTACATTCTGGGGGTTTCGGTATACGAAGTTTGGTGATTGTGATTCATTAACAGATGAACAGATGAAAAGTCAGTATACATTCTGAGAACCGGCAAACTGTTGAATTTCATTTGATTTTGCCAAAAATAAGGATCGAAAACTATTATCATACATTTCCGAGAGGCCGAAGGGGAAAGGGCCGATGAAATAAAAGCATGTCTTAAATGGCCCTTAGTAAAAGTATCTGTGTACTACAGTAACACCGATAGGTCTGTAAACGACCAAGCAGCGCGCAGCGGTCATAAACTCTGGTCCATTGAAGTACAGAAATACGGCTAATTCAATATCACGTGTAACATTTATTTTTCCTAAAATTAAATTTATTACGTAGGTTTTGCCAGTTCCCATTGGAGCATCCAAAAAGAAAATTTGGCCTCACTTCCATTCGCACTCCTTACTTCAGTCCGTCTGTTACAACCAAGTTGCTTTTACTGGACCGATTGAATTGCAAATTGGCACAAACTATCAAGAATTTAGAGCGCTCGTGGCCCAGCGGCACCCGCCTACCGCGTGCGGTGTGCGAGGTTAAGCAATGTGGGCGCAGGTCAGTTCTTGGATGGGTGATCACTTTGAGTGGTTACTAAATGACTCTCGTGCTTTGGAAGGCACGCTAAGCCGTTGATCCCGGCTGCAATCGTTAAGCCAAGTTAGAGGCCTTAGAGCGGCTTGCGAACTTCTAACAGTCAAGTTGCCCACTCACTTGACAAAGGGGGGTCGAAGTTGCACCACGTCCGTAGGGAGTACCCACCGTTACCCTACACGTGACCCCTGGGTGGTGCTAAAAGTGCAACAAAAACTGGCAACCGTACTTGTTGATTTAAATAGAAAAAAATATCGAAACCTCTATGTCGTTTTTAAAAGCAAGTCCATAGATACCCACACGCCTATATAGTAACATTAAACTTTTTTTGCATACAGGCATGTATGGAGTGCCAAATTTTACCTCAGATTCGTATTCAGAGACCTCTCAGACGCTCAGATATCGATTTTGAACGAAATTGGGACGAAAAAAAAGATAATCAATATGGCCGCCACTTTCACAAATTTAACCTCTGATTCGTATTAAAAGACCTCTCGGACACACATATATCGATTTTGAACGAAATCGGGACGAAAATGAAGAAAATCAATATGGCCGCCACTTTTTCCAAATTTTACCTCGGATTCGTATTAGGAGACCTCTCGGACGCTCAGATATCAATTTTGAACGAAATCGGGTTGTAAATGAAGAAAATCAATATGGCTGCCACTTTTTCCAAATTTTACCTCGGATTCATATTAGGGGACCTCTCTCGCTCGGATATCGATTTTGAACGAAATCGGGTTGAAATGAATAAAATCAATATGGCTGCCACTTTTTCCAAATTTTACCTCGGATTTGTATTGGGGGACCTCTCGGACGCTCAGATATCGATTTTGAACGAAATCGGGATGAAAAAAAAGATAATCAATATGGCCGCCACTTTCACAAATTTTACCTCGGATTCGTATTAAGAGACCTCTCGGACATACAGATATCGATTTTGAACTAAATCGGGACGAAAATGAAGGAAATCAATATGGCCACCACTTTTTCCAAATTTTACCTCGGATTCGTATTAGGGGACCTCTCGGACACACAGATATCGATTTTAAACGAAATCGGGACGAAAATGAAGGAAATCAATATGGCCACCACTTTTTCCAAATTTTACCTCGGATTCGTATTAGGGGACCTGTCGGACACACAGATATCGATTTTGAACGAAATCGGGACGAAAATGAAGGAAATCAATATGGCCACCACTTTTCCCAAATTTTACCTCGGATTCGTATTAGGGGACCTCTCGGACGCTCAGATATCGATTTTGAACGAAATCGGGTTGGAAATAAAGAAAATCAATATGGCTGCCAATTTTTCCAAATTTTACCTCGGATTCGTATTAGGGGACCTCTCGGACGCTCGTATATCGATTTTGAACGAAATCGGGTTGAAATGAAGAAAATCAATATCTGCCACTTTTTCCAAATTTTACCTCGGATTCGTATTCGGGGACCTCTCGTACGCTCAGATATCGATTTTGAACGAAATGAGGAAGAAGATGAAAAAATCAATATGGCTGCGACTTTTTCCAAATTTTACCTCGGATTCGTATTAAGAGACCTCTCGGACGTTCAGATATCGATTTTTAACGAAATCGGGGACCGAAGGGGAAAAAATCAATATGGCCGCCACTTTTTCCAAATTTTACCTCGCATTCGTATTACGAGACCTGTCGGACGCTCAGATATCGATTTTGAACGAAATCGGGAAGAAAATCAATATGCCTGCGACTTTTTCCAAATTTTACCTCGGATTCTTATTAAGAGACATCTCGGACGCTCAGATTGCTATTTTGAATGAAATCAGGACGGAAATGAAGAAAATCAATATTGCCGCCACTTTTTTCAAATTTTACCTCGGTGTCGTATTCGGGGACCTCTCGGACGCTCAGATATCGATTTTGAACGAAATCGGGACGAAAATGAAGAAAAGCAATATGGCCGCCACTTTTGTCAAATTTTACCTAGGAGTCGTATTAAGAGTCCTCTCGGACGCTCAAATATCGATTTTTGTCGAAATCGTATCGGGCGGCACTAATTAATAAAACCACTTACAATACATTGACTCAAGAAAGGTCGTATCTTCATAGGGAATTCACGGCACATCATGCGCCTTATAAGGAACCTACATGCCAAATTTAGTATCTCTCGAGTCTCGAACCAGCAGTTTGGGCTGTGCGTTGATATGTCACTCACGCAGTCAGTCAGTTTCTTCTTGCAATTTGGCACCTACTTTTAAGTTTTCATGCCCGCAATATTTAATTTCAAAATCAACGCCATTTTCGAAATTAACGACCCAATAAATCATAAAAATCACACCCATATTAATATATAGACATTCCAACCCCCTCGGACCCCAACAAAGGGGATGGTATTTCACGTCCTCCACGTGGGATTTTAAAATTATTGTTGTTTTCGTAATCAGCGACCCGATAAACCATAGAAACCACACCCATATCGATTTTCAGAATTTTTCACCACCTTTCCCCCTTTTAGGGGTTGATTTCTCAAAAAATCTGAAACACATGTTTACTGATTTATTGTTAGAAATACTCCTGTGAAGTTTGGAATAAAATAATCTAACTAATCTCGATTTCCTATACAAACTTCGGACCCCCATTTCACCCCCTCAGGGGTTGAATTTTAAAAAATCCTTTCTTAATGCACCTCAAGACCTTATATGGAACCTACATACTAAATTTGGAATCTCTAGAACCAGCAGTTTGCGCTGTGCGTTGATATGTTGGTCACTCAGTCAGTCAGTTATTTCTTGCAATTTGGCACAAACTTTCAAAAGTTTTCATGTCCACAATATTTAATTTCAAAACCGATGCCATTTTCGTAATTAACGTCCCAAAAAACCATTAAAACGACACCCATATTAATATTTAGACATTTCATCCCCCTCGCACCCCAACAGGAGGGGATGGTATTTCACGTCCTCCACGTGGGATTTTAAAATCCTTGTTATTTTTGTTATCAGCGACCTAATAAACCATAAAAACAATACCCATGTCGATTATCAGAATTTGTCACCACATTTCCCCCTTTTAGGGGATGATTTTTCAAAAAACCTGAAACACGTGTTTACTCATTTATCGTTAGAAATACTCCTGTGAAGTTTCGAATAAAATAGTCCAGCTAATCTTGTTTCCCCATACAAACTTCGGACCCCCATTACACCCCCTTAGGGGTTGAATTTTGAAAAATCCTTTCTTAGTGCACCCCTAGACCTTATAAGGAACCTACGTGCCAAATTTGGAATCTCTAGGACCAGCGGTTTGGGCTGTGCGTTGATATGTCAGTCAGTCAGTCAGTCAGTCAGTCAGTCAGTCAGTCAGTCAGTTTCTTCTTTTATATATTTAGATATAGAGCCGCCCGGCTGTTTACGCGACCAGCCAGAGTCTGTTTGCGATCACCTGAAGCTCTTCAATTTTCAATTAAAGATACTAAAACATTTAAGGACTCTAAAGAAGCAGTGTGTCGTATGCATTTTATATGACAGTTATTGAATGTGATCCTTTAAATAAACTATAAAATATCCTTTCAGTTCATCAATTCATCCAAGTGGTCGCGAACCGGCACACTTAATTAGCTGGTAGCTAACCGACCTATCAACCTTAATATGCGAGTGCTTGTTTTAGAGACACCCCGTTTGGAAGGCATCCAGGAGTTTGGTCAGAACTATTGCCATGCTTACATACAGAAATGTTGATTTGGAGCTTTGTCATGTGACCGGAACCTTGGCGCAAAATTTCCCAAAGGCAGCAACAGCCTTGCTGTTTACTTCATCGTTAAGCTAGCACTTAGATGTAACCTACAGTAAAACAGAAACTTGCAATACGCAATGTGTGGACTGTCATTCGTACCTAAGCATACTAAGACGGGATAAAACATAGCACATGTATATCAGTCGGCTTGTCGCGAAAGCAACTATTTGCTAAAAAGTAAAAACGCCGTCGGTATAGGTTCTTTTTGTGTGTAAAAATGTAGGTTTTAGTTGTGTTTGTTTGAGACTACGGTTTTTACAAGGTCACGCCGCCGACGCCGCCGCCGCCGATCAATTTTGACCGGCGCGCCGCCGCCGGCCAAATGCCCATCGGCGCTCATATCTACCGTGACTTATAGCGATGATGATTAGAATAAGGATCTTTTTGTTTCAAATGTAAAAAATTATGTATCCCCTTGTGAGGCTAAATAAAGATATTTTATTTTATTATTTTTATTATTTCGTAAGTAGAAATGACGACAACTGACAAGTACATTTTCAAGGTAATATTAACGTAAATGTCAATTTTTTTTTCTTTTTTCTTTTTACAAAGAGGATTTATGCTTAAGTTCCTTGGCGGTGTTAGAATGGTGTAAGAAAAAAAGTAACAAAACACAACCAAAATATTTTTTTTAAATTTGACACGGTCGCTTTTCTATTTTAAATTTCAAACTAATATGACTGATACGGGTAGAACGTTAAATAAGGCTTTTTAGACCTGACATTTAGAGTGCTCACTCCTTCAGAAATGTAAAAAATATATATTTTTTATAATTTACTTACTTTTTTCTTACAGAAAACTTTAAATATAGTCAATTTTCTTACAGGAGATATATACTATTTAACTAACCAAAATGAAAATTAGATGGTGATAAAGTTTAATAGTTTTAGAGAAAAGTCATATTTCATGAATTCGGATTTTATTTTTTCCCGGTTGAACCACTGGGAATTTTTCAACAAAACTTGGCACAATAGTACTACTAAATGTAAGTGCAGTCGGCATCAAAAGTAGGTTCATATTTGAAAAGTTTAAAAGTCTTTATTACAATGGAATAGGAGCTTTTGACGCCTTCATGTGCGTAGCTACTTTTGATGCTGACTATAACTGTAGAAAAAAAATCAGCTCTTAATCATAAAAGGGCATTTTTTCTTCCCTTATCCTGCTACGGCCTTTATAACGTTCAAATACAAAATGATTAAAAATATATTTATCACAATATTTCTAAATGTACACAAAGAAAAGGGTACAAAATGTTAATAATAATATGTCAAAGTGTGAAATAAATTATCTAATAGCACATGCAAAATCAGATTACAGTCATTGAATTATTTGTAAATAATTTTTTATAAATAATTCAATGACAATTTTGACTCAAACACTTAGTGGATTTTTTTTAGTTCACATATTTGACGCATCACAGCACCCATATAACGTAAATGTGCATGATCAATTGAAATAATTAAAAAAAGCATGCAATGACATGAAATATTTCCAAGTACATGTAAATTACTTTTACTCTTTGATTATAAGATTACGGTTATGCTTATTTCATTCTTTATCCATAGTCTTGGAGTATTTTACAATAATAAATCACCACACCAACAGTTACGTACTACGTCTTTGTTTTTTTAAAACCAGTGTTGTGACCAAATCATTCGTTACTATTGAGGTGTCATTTCGTAAGTTGGTAGAAATCGATCAAATGCTAAATTTATTTCCTAAAGAAAATACGTAAATACGAATTAGATACTATTACAAAAAACGCTAAAGATAAAAAAATAAACAGCTATTGTATCTTTTTTTTATCTTGACCGTTTATACAGTATCGTAACAATTTACAAGTATGATATTGATTTATAAACGAAACAAAATTGACTTCAAGAAAATCGTTTGCCAATCGCGCGGTTTCTCGAAGTTTCAGTTTTAAAATTCTCTGTAATCTTAAGCTGGTGATCGTAGGTTCAAATCCCGGGCCTGAGCATAGGATAGACATTCATTACTTAGTTATGAAGTATATTATATTATTATATTCTACAATCTTGTCACGAGTACAGTCAAGGAATTTGATTGTAATAATATATTTATGTAGTGCAGAATCTTAAACAACAAAGAAATGCAATAACAACATTTCTTATTTACACTAGAATTCCACCCACTTTCTTATTTACCTATAGAGTAGGTTCATCAATTAAGTTTACAAGGAAATAAGTAAGGAATCAATTTAAGAGTGCGTAGTACGCTCGGTTCTCCATACAAAACGTAATTGACGCTCTTATTTAAAACGCCATGCTACAATAACATGAAACTTTGTATACACAATGGGATCCGGCATATCTAGGTCGGAAATTAGTTTCTGTTGCTTGAAATTATAATGGAGAAAAAATACAGCGATTATTAAGGTTTTCATACAAGCCATAAAAAAGTCAAAAATCGCTGCTTTTTTTTTCTTTTACAATTTCTAGCAACAGAAACTAATTTTTGACCAAGATATGCCGGATCCCATTGTGTATACAAAGTTTCATGTTATTCTAGCATGGCGTTTTAAAATGAGAGCGTAAATACGTTTGTATGGAGAACCGAGCGAACTGCGGCCCTTATAAAGCGTCTACAACACGATCAACAATCGTAATATGTGAGATAGCCCTGTATATTTATTGATTTATTATCTGCATATTCCAGAGGTCTGATATTTGCTTTCTTTTCTGATACTGATGTCAGATCGGTTAAATAAAGACGCTGTATGCTACTGTTGTGTCACAGGGACTCTGAGCCATCATAAACATAATTTGCTTATTCATTATTTTAATTTATACTTGCCCAAGTTTTATAGTAGCTTGGCGTACAGGTACCCAGTAATGAAGTTTATACTTTGGATTGATAAAATCGGCAGTAAAATGAATTCGGTTGATCGAATCGTTTATATCATTTATAATCGCTAGATTTGACAAACAATTGTGTCTTAGCCACATCACTACAAATATCAATAGATAAGTGTCAAATATGTGAACTAAGAAAAATTCTACTTATAAGCCAGCTCTACAACCAATATTTGAAAATTTTGATTCAAAGCCTTGTACTCTTAACGCTTTTCCAATAAGACTTTATTTTTTTTATGACGGTCGCAAACAAGCTTACGGCCTGCCTGATGGTAAGCATATACTGTAGCGGAACGTAGCGTACGCAATCAGTGGGGCTAGTATGATCGCTTATATGTCGGACATATAGCATTCGTCCCTCTCGCACTTACATACTTGAGAGTACGGGACGAATGCTATATGTCCGACATATAAGCGATCATACTAGCCCCTCAGAAACCACTCCATACGTCACTCATCCATGTACTAACTACGTTGCGCCGTCGCTGCTAGGCCACGAATGCTACCGATTTTTTTTTTGTAAAGTCAGCCTTATCTTTGCCCCCTGGCTAGATGCTGGCGAAGAACAATCCCATTTTAAAGTAAAAAAATAAAATAACTTTCTATTATCGTATTCTGTTCATTCATTTTTTTTTGGGCAACTAGTATAATATTAGTACAATTTCTTTCAGATCCATTGGATACAGAAGAGGGCACTTTCAACCAAGTACCAAAAGAGACAAACAGTGAAGAACAAAAAGAAAAAACATGGGAAGTAAAAATAGACGCGACCAAGCTGTACACTTGTGAAATCTGTAAAAATACCTTCGAATACCTAGCCCATTTCATAGTCCATATGCAAACACATACAGTTGAAAAACCGGTTTCCTGCGACCAGTGTGATAAGAAGTTTAAAAGGAATTGTGAATTGAGGAAACATAAACGGGTCCACTCTAGGGAGAGACCTTTTGCCTGTGATCAATGTGAGAAGCGCTATATTAGGAAGGAAGAATTAGCACTGCATGTACAGCTACACACAGGAGAAAAAACCTTTTTCTTGCGATGAATGCGACAAGAAATTCGCCGTAAAACAATATTTAACTAGACATAAACTAACACACAAACAAGAGAATTACCCCTGTGACGAATGTGGAAAGCAGTTCACTGTTAAAAAATATCTAGCAGTCCATAAACGTACGCACACTGGACACAAACCATTCGTGTGCGACATATGCAACAAGCAGTTCACACTAAAAGTTAATTTGAACAATCATAAAGTTATACACACTGGCGAAAAGCCGTTCTTCTGTGAATTTTGTAAGAAGCAATTTGCGCAATTAAGCTGTTTGATTACTCATAAGAAGATTCACACTGGTGAAAAACCGTACGCTTGTGATATATGCGACAAACAGTTCGCCTTGAAATGGTTGCTGGGTAGACATAAAGATGTGCACGCGCAAATGACGTACTCATGTGATATTTGTAGCAAGACTTTTTCGCAAAAGCGGAATTTGGCTAGACATCAGAAATTGCGGTGTGAACAATGATTTATCGATGTTGATCTAGCTAACCAACTAATCTTAAGAGTCCCCAGTACGCTTGACCGAACTCGATTTTCCATACAAGCGTAGTTTCGTTCTCATTTTAAAACGCCATGCTGAAATAACATGAAACTTTGTGTATACAATGGGATCCGCCCATATCTAGATCGAAATTAGTTATTGTTGCTAGAAATTGCAATTGAAAAAAAATACAGCGAGTTTTTAATTTGTTGGTGGGTAATGGTCTGTCCACGCTTTAAATATGCGTGCATCATGCACGTCCCACACATGCTTTAAATATTAACATATATATCTGCGAGATGCAATGAGAAAACGAATCAAAGATAACATTTTGGACACCACACACTTGAAATTCAAAAGGCGCCTCCAAAATGTTATCTTTTAATGTCCTTTGGTGGGTAATGGTCTGTGCCCCACAAATGCTTTAAATATTAACATATATATCTGCAAGATACAATGAGAAAACGAATCAAAGTAACATTTTGGATACCACACACTTGAAATTCAAAAGGCCCCGAGATGTTATCTTTGAATATCCTTGGGTGTTATTCGCAAACCAACGCGTCCTCACCTGCCACCTTCCGTCAAATGTCAATTGTGAAATTTTGACAGTTTCCATATTAAAAAAAGACAGGGTTGTGAGGTGACAGGTGAGTCGGTTTCTGAATAGTGGCTTATTGATGTGAATTTATCTGGCATAATCTTGTAGCCTGCCACCAGCATCTGAAATGATGACAAGAATTAAACCGGCGACGAAGCCCTGATCACCCACGGTGAGTAAAATCAGTTTTAAAATGAACCCCTCTTCTAGTTCCCATTGTATCGATCATGCGTGCAGTTCTGTGTATTGTGCTTACTATATGCTTACGTAATGCCGGAATTACACTTCTCTATGCGTTATCCGTTATTTTATTATTAATCGGTATTTGGACGCACAGAGACCATATACATCTCTGAGATATTAAATTAATTTTATATACGTTTTCGGACAGAGACCGTATACAATATGTATTATTAAGGCTTTGTTTTTCCTTGACAGTTCTATTTGTGCTTTCTAAGTTCTGTTTTTATACTAAATTGAGAACCCCTGACGGGTATAGGCCTCCTCCATGTCTTTCCATTTGTCTCGGTCTTTGAGCTGTTAGTTTAATTTCGTCCTGCCACTGCTATAATGTCATCACTCATCAGACCATCATGCTTTAGGCCTTCCCACTCGCATTGTCCCTTGTGGTCCTGGCCATTTAGTTACTTCTTTGGTTCATAGTTTATCGGTAGTTCTTGCTATGTGGCCATATACGTCCTTAATTTTACTTAAGTTTATTTTCATGGAATGACCACCACATCAGCCGGAGGACGTCTTCTGCTGGACATAAGCCTCCCCCAATTGCAAGGGGGGTAAATGCCATAATCGCCACGCTTGGCCTGCGGGCCTGCTGCTGCCCATACTCCGGTGGTCTTGGTCGTAGTTTTAGGACATACCCGGGACCCGGAGGTCATTCATGGAATGACAATAGTCTGTTAATCAGTATAGTTTTGAAATCATTATTATTGTCCGTTTTAATTAGAAGTGTCCTTGTGGCCTGTTTGCAGAATAAATATATGATTTAGATTTCGGCTTATGCGTCTGCATTTGAAGAAGTGTGGTGTTTTTATTCGTCTATACTTGTTTCATTCGCACGCATAACTCACCAGCACTAACAGCGAATCCGTTCGAATTGTCGGTTTTTTGGCACCACCATATCAGGCCGGAGGACGTCCACTGCTGAACATAGGCCTCCCCCAATTTCAAGGAGGGTAAATGCCATAATTGAGTGTTCGCCTCCCTTTCTTTTGCGATATAAAAGAAAGAGATGTAACAGGAATATTTGCACAAATACACGAAGTGTGGTGGTGGCTTGAGTAGGATCACTGGAGGGGCGTTCAGTTCAGATTAAAATTAGTTTCACTCTACCCGCTTATTAGCGTTGTTGCGGGTTGAAGGCAGTAAAGCGAACGCGCTCCGGCGCGGACGTCGCACCAAAAACGCGCTGGATAGCGGAGCGGAGGTGGCGTGTGACATGAATATAAATATAAATATGGAGGACAATTTATTACACAAATCGAACTAGTCCCATAGTAAGCTCAATAAGGCTTGTGTTATGGGTACTAGACGATGATATATTTAATAGATACATATTTAAATATACAGAAAACGTCCAAGTCTCAGAAACAAATGTTTCTGCTCACCATAGAAACAAATGCCCTTACCGAGATTTGAACCTGGGACCTCTAGCTTCGGAGGCAGTGTCACTACCGACTAGGCTAAACAGGCCGGAAAAGCCTGAGATGAAGCAGTAATTGACACTATTGATCAAAAATGCAAAACCGCGTCCGCCCCGCACCGCGCCGCGCCGCGCCCGCTCTGTGCGTTTTGAGCTTAAATGGTCGTATAGTCGCGAAATGACAAGGCTCGTCACATTACGACCTTAACGGCATTAAAATAGAGTTGAAAATTGATGAACCTTTTCATTCCGCGACGGTAGGTATAGTTGAAATTAATTAAAATGGCTTCCTTTTTAAGAAAACGCCCATTAGAATTTGTACCTTCTTGTTTGGTAAATAAGGTCGCCTTTAACCTTTAATTCTATACAATACGGTCGTTTTAAATAATTTCAACTATACATCAACATTAAGCCTGGTGTGGTAAGGTGCGAGTGGCGAGGAGTGTGGAAGAATGTGAAAAATCATGAAAATAGAATAAAATGTTTATTATGTAACACGACTGCTACACAAACTATGTTGCTGAGTTTTTTGAAAGTGTTAGGTAATTGTTAAAATGTGTTCGAACGCACCCGGTCGTTTATACATTAAAATCAAATCTAAAAGCAAAAACAATACAACTAAACAATCGCATAGACCTATGCGATTATTTAGTTGTATGCGTATATGTACGGTTAACCAATTTGATTTCTGGCTCACTTCGTACCGTTTCACAGTGAAATTCCATAGGAAAGCTGCTAGAGACCGCATATTATTGACACTGACAAGGTACGCAGTGGCCCAGAAATCAAATTGGTTGACGCACGAACGCAGGCGCATGTCACGTGTTAGGGTACCTTTCCACCAGAGATGTGCTATGCTACGTTCTAACGTTGCTAAGGATGAGTTTTGAACTACCAATTGACAACATTTAAAATTTTCAATTAGTATGAAATCTTAACTCATTACGTTAATTTGTTAGCAAGAAACCCCAAAATATATTTTTATAGCTATTAGTTTTCTAAATATTCATCCATCGTCGTAATGACGCCACTAGTATGAATTGTGACAGTTACAGCGCACAAAAGGAACAGTCGTTCACTTTCTTTGGTAAATTTGTCTTAGTAACAGTGCTTCTTTATGATTTGTTACGCTGTGACGCCTAACTTGTCACTTACTCTCTTTTAGAATGAGGAACTTTTGAAATTGATTTATTTATATGAGATTGAGATATTTTCGAGAATGTAAAAATGTGGTTTTACTTAATTTTTGATCTTCTATTTTATGTCACAGGAAAAAAGCCTGCCTATTTTTTTTTAATGTCAATTATATTCATTGGTCCATATAGCATAGCACTGCTGGGAACGGGTTTTCGTAGCGTAGCTTAGTACATCCTCGAAGCACATCTTTGGTGGAATGGCACCCTTAGGCGCATTGTACCGTACATCTCATCTCAAAAAATGAAATGAAACTAAGATTATGAAGACTCATTCATATTTATTTTGTTATGACGCGGCAGGAAGATATCGGTGTTAAGTATAGTAGTTTCATATTACTTCACAGACATGAATTCCGAATATGTGTATATATTTATAGAAGGGACTGTACACATTAGCCTAACTAGCACGGTAGCTACCGTCACGTGTTATGTGACGTTTTTGTATATTTCGGACTTATAACCAGGCATTGGAAATTTTGATACTTTTATACTTACAACTAGCAAAATCCCAGAACAAGCTAAGCAAGTTTGGAATAGGCTTCTTAAAATTAATATTTCTATTATTTACTTTCCAGGATTCCGGGATTGTATAAAACATAACGAAAAGATTTTAGCAACATTCACGTTGGTAAACAAACAGTTTTAACAACATTACAGGTTGTAACAAAAAAAAATGTGGTGGTCCATTTAAGGGCGTCATAGGTACAGATAAATTACTTTAAGTTCAACACTGGCATATGCTCTTATTCCATTGGATATTCTACTTTAACACTAATGTAATAGAGTTTCTATTACATAGACACTCTTAAAATCATATGTTTGTAATAGAAACTCTATTACATAAGCGTTAAAGTAGACTATCCAATGGGATAAAAGCATATGTCAGTGTCAAACTCAAAGTAATTGTACTGTATTGTGTTTTGCAAACGGAATATGTATGTGTTTATGTTATCCTAATTTTTGGTATTCTGGGAAATCCCGGCAAATTTATTAGTAAATATTAAATTGAGTCCGCCTCCATGCTACTCAACAACAACGCGGTGTAGGTACTGAGGCCGAAGTGTAGGTATAAAAGTATTCGAATTTCCGATCCCTGCTTATAACGTGTCGGTATAAGCTCCCACACTAGGCAATAAGATGGACTAAAACTTTTTATTATTTTTATACATCCTTACTTTACATAAGTACCTATTTTAGGCTTTCGTTTAAAAACAACATTTCTTTTATGTTAACTCGTAATCAATAAATCTTGTTATAAGTGAATTTGTTTTCTTTCTGCAATAATCGTAAATAATATATTTAGTGTAAGACGCACTGCACGGTGTAATGTCATCTATGGGGGGCCGCCCCGGCGCCACCGCGAGCGATCGACGAGCACAGAAGTGATGAAACAACTTTAATTATATTAATTATTTGTTTCTTTTTCTCGCAATCAAGTGAAAAGCAGAGTGTATAGCTCATGTATGCCTATACCCATTGTATCAATTTTGTACTAAAGCAGTAACGCTGCTACCGAAAATTTCAAATTTAAGGGAAAAATTGAAAATTTTAATGCTCCGACCAGGATTCGAACCTGCGACATCTGGCATACGCGGCCAATCGCTCTAGCCTCTGAGCTACCGGAACAACTAAGCTCGTCCACGAAATCCTTCAATAGTTCCCTCTTACAACGCCTTAGGGAGGCGTACAGTGACATCTACCGTAGAAAACTTACCGTGGAATCCTGCTCGCAGCATTAAATTTTTCCCTTTAATTCGAAATTTTCGGTAGCAGCGTTACTGCTTTAGTACAAAATTAATTTAATATGGGATGGCGCATCGTTACTGACGATTTCTCAATGTAATTTGATACGTTGGTGTCGTTAATAGAAGCCTAAGTCTTCTACGGTAGAAGTCGCTGTACGCCTCCCTAAGGCGTTGTAAAAGGGAACTATTGAAGGATTTCGTGAACGAGCTTGGTGGTTCCGGTAGCTCAGAGGCTAGAGCGATTGGCCGCGTATGCCAGATGTCGCAGGTTCGAATCCTGCTCGGAGCATTATTTTTTTTTTTTACCCATTGTATCCTCTACTTTATATCGACCTTCGCCTGCCGCTCGGATCGATAAATTGTCTCGAACAGAATGGCTTGTTTTATGCACTTGTTGTACAATCTACTATTTGTAACAGAACAATAAAAAGTAGTCCCCTCTCCCCGGATTGTGCTCTCCCCCTAACCAAACCTATCTAGCCGCGCCTGCCTGGCTAGATTATCATGATAGGTTCAAGTTTTTGTATTGTGGAATATAGTTTTAATAAATAAATAGCTCATGCAGTCACGTTATGTGGCCGAGATGCACGTACTAAAACGTGACGGTATAAGATATCGCGTTGGCTTGGCTGGTTGCTCATATCATAGATAAGTATGTGTAATAAGTGAAAGCTCATAGGGGCCCTTTATTTAGACGAATAATATTATCACAATACTGAGGTGTCAATATTATTGGGGTTTTCAAAATTTTATGGATTTTTCTCCAATATTCACGTGATACGGATCGTGCTATGAGTGTATCGCGTGTTAATATTAACCGCGTAAAAGGCCCCGCATGTGGAGGGGAAGTGGTTTTAATTTAATTTTACGATAGTTTGGGTATGGTGACATTCTTGATTTACCTGTCATCCCAGTACAAAAAATATAATAATATTATGCTTTACAAATTCTAGAAAAATGGAAATTGTTAAAAATGTAGTAATTTTGCTAAATTGCATGACATTTATTACGAATTTTACAAATTTCATAAATAATAACGAAATTGGGAAACAATTTTCTCGGACTACAGTGGACTACAGTCCACCCTACGATAAAAAAAAATGTTGACATGGTTTGGTTGGTGACTCTGAGTCTGAGGATATATATTCATAGTAGTCTTTGGTCTGAGGGTTGGTGGTATTGTACAAAGACTACTATGAATATGGTATTGTATGATGTATCTGTCAAATCTGTGCCACAATGGCGGACAGTAGAGTAATTCCATAATTCATAACATCTTCGCTGTAGCTGATTGTTACTTGGTGGAAATCGCAATTTAAAATTGTTTCTGTTTCGTCCAATAAAATCTGAAACAAAAGTGACTTCGAACCTACATAAGTGACTTTAAATGAGTCTTGTAGTTCACATTTTTGACTTATTGTCGTCTACATTCCTCATATTTACAAAGAGATCGCGGGGAAATCATGTCACAGACAGCATTTGTGAAAGAAGAGGTGAAGGAGGAGGCAGAATGGAACGCTGACCAAGTGTATGTGAAGCCGGAGGTAAAATTAGAGATAGAAATTAAACAAGAGTCTCAAGACTCGGATGGATCTTCCTCAGAAATCAGTAAGTAGCCTTTTAAAGTTAATCCATATATAAACTACCGCCTGTATTGCCAAAAGGGGTACGCAGGACACCTGTAATTAAATCTCAGTCCTGAATCGCGTTCTAGGTTAAAAGATGGAGAAAATGCGATATTGAACAATTGAAGAATCCTGTCATATTACAACACATCATCTTCAGCCGAAAGACGTTCACTGCTGAACATAGGCTTCCCCCCAGAGACTGCCATAGCGTCCGGTATAGATGCTGCATTCAAGGCCAGCATTAGGATCCTGAAGGACAGAGTGTGGGTGACCACTCTAGACGTCAGGTGCCAAAATACTGAGTTGGAAAAAAAAACATGGGTAGGACACTAATCAAGGGCAGGGGTGATGCTGGCTGAATTTTTTAGAAAATGATTAAATTTAAAATGATCTTTATTTACTCTGCAAGTAGGCTACTATGGCACTTTAGACAAAATCTTTTAGCAAATCTGAATATTAATACAACTACCGACAAGAAAAGCTGCAACAAACTCAATAGTCAGTAATTTTCTATCAAAAGGAATAATTGAGTACAACAATAAAATCCATCCATAATATTTTAAATGCAAAAAATAACTGTCTGGCGGTTACCTTTTCACACTTAAGACAGATTAATCAATTTGAATTAAATTTAGTGTTTACCCTGACCCTGAAAGATAGTATAGATTTTATCCCGGAAATCATCCTTAACAAAATAAATAATAGAATAAGTGGACGTCTTTCGGCTGACATGATGATGATGATGGTTGAGTTGAAGATATCTGCTTCAAAATTGAAGAAGAAAAGATTCCACAGGAACAAACATGTACATTCCAAGTTCAATAAAAGCTTGTAAAAAAGCCATGATTTGTGGGTTTTAAAACTAACTTTAATGATTAGAGTTAATTTTATTATTATTATTATTTATAAATAATAGCTTTTTTTACATATTAAGGTACTTAAACTTATTGGTGACACCAGAACCCCCCATGAGACGTAAAAAGCCCACTCCTACAACAATTTAAGATGGAACTACATATATGCCACCACCACCATATCAGCCCAAGGACGTCCACTGCTGGACATAGGCCTCCCCCAAATTCACGGGGGGTATATGCCATAATCGCCACGCTTGGCATGCGGGTTGGCGATCGCAGTATCTCCACCGCACTCCAGGGATATATGCATGGCTATGCAAATTGTGTTTGTATTCTGTCAAGGAGTTCTTAAATATCAAAACTAGTAATAAGTCATTTAGAAATAAGAAAAGTCTTGATTTTGTCTGATGTAACTGACAGCTACAAACCTATATTGCATGCTACTATTTTTCAATCTGTTGGGTGGCAATCAATATTTTTAGAATAGAATAGAATAGAATAGAAAAACATTTATTGAAATACCAACATACAGCACAAAAGAGAAAACAAAAAAGAAATCAAAACATGCAAGTAATAAGGAAAAAAAACACTTCGAAAATATAAATTACAAGCAAACAGACACAGAAAGACCTTACCTTTTTCTTCTTCTTACTTAAGTAGAGTACTATTAGTACTACTATTATACTACTAGTACTACTACACATAAATATTGGGGGACCATCTTACACAAATCAACCTAGTCCCAAACTACTTACTTACACTAATAATGCTCTGCCCGGGTTTAGAACCCGGGACCTCCGGCTGTGTAGGCAGGGACACTACCAACTAAGCCAAAGTGGTCGTCAGTGTTTTTATCTTGGGCCATGCATACCCTGTTTGCCCCTGCTACCTCTACTCTGCTCAGCGTCGGAACGGCTGACCCTTCATTTTCTCCACTGGACCCTTCCATATTGATGCTTGAAGTGTCCACATATCATCCCTTAAGGAGGTGAAAAGAGGGTGGCTATTTGTATGGGAGAGTGATAACTAAGCAATTAACAAGTTCTATGCAGTCACAGCAGCAAATTTTATTTTTAGTTTATTTATTTTATTGACGTCACGTGTGGCCATTTCATTGGAATTCACTAGCGGCGACTCGTGATTGGTCAATTTCATTAAAGTTCCGTAGTAGTGTTGTCTTATGAGTTCGATAGTTTTTAAGTCTTAATTCAAACATTAAAGTCGACGAGTAGAAAAATAATATTTTATTTATACCTTACTTAAGAAGGAAAAGAATGGGAAGGGTGCTTTATACTTTTCGTCAGGGCCGCAACAACATTGCCATTTAAGCAAGAAGACAGTATACGGTACCGAAATGTACTGCTGAACCGGGATTTGATCCCGTCAGAAGTGGTACTAAATTTCTTGTGATTTCTCGGGAAATATCCTACCGTTGTTTCACCATTCTATGGTAAGCTTCTGGTGTTGTGTAAGTTGTCAGGGTCATTGCCGCACGGAATAACGCTCACCGCCGTTAAAATTTTAATTCAAGATTCAAAAATTTATTTGCTCTGAATACATGAGTTGATGAGATGTTGGAAATAATACATGTCCAGTGCATTCAGCCTGCATGCAGGCGTGCAAACATTGTTGAGAAGCGTTACTATTCATTAATTGAATATTAAAATATAATAATTAAATGACACAATGTCAATAAACAAAGAAAAACAAACATAGAACTGTAATAAATAATGATACAAATGTCAACAGGAATAATTAATTTAAATAACAATGTCAAACATGATGTAGATATTTTTACACTATAAAAGCATAATAAAAAAAAATTAAAAACATTTGAACAACGTAAGACCGAAAATAATTTAGTCGAATGGAGCCCTTACTAGCGTATTTCGCAAAATGCGTCATTTTCGATCAAAGATTGTGGCATGAATATCAATAATTTTATTAAAATTATTAGGGTGTTCGATAGTCCATTCCTTAAACTAGATAGTAACGTCGCTAAATTTTTATTTCTTTAGCGTTGAATTTCATAAAAACGCATTTCCTTGGCAGGGTTTTTCAATATTTGCGGTCAGACGTGACTTTTCGATTCTCGATTTTGAAGTGCAAAGGAATAATTTTCATTTAAAATTAATACATTTCAATTCTACCTATCATAAATTAGATATTAACGATACCGAAAATTTAAGATTCATCTTAAATTATGGTTTAAATAGCAATCGAATGTTACCTAGTTTTTTGCTGAAAAGAGGGTTACATTTAATTTTTTTCTCGCAAACTGTATTCATATTTTGCTGTAACGATAAAATTGTAGCAAAGTGCAACTCTTTCTTGTCTTAGATTTTTTTTTTATAACGATCAGTCTTAAACTAAATTAGGTAGATATTTTTAAATATCACCCATAATTCCCATATATTACGCTACACTGAAGCCGTGTGCTCAGAATGCGCCGAGCGCTCGAAGAGGTCGGACCTATGTCGTTTTCGTTCGTCGCGCAACTTTACAAACATCGGGAATCCAAACCACGAAATTCCAAGAAACGCTATACTCGTATACAGCGATTAAAAGATCAAGATCCAGTAAGTATTTTTTCAATGTTTTATTTAGTGACTAATACTCGGCTCATCAACGTTAAGTATTACATGAATTCTGATTACATTTAGCATTATTCTTGCAATATGAGGTTGGTTAGAGAGATGAAGTCTGATGTGATGAAGTCTCATAATGGAGTCAGGAGGTGGTCACAGGAACTCCTCATATACTTATCTTAACACCGCAGTGTTTGGGCTCGCTGAATTTGTCTTGTCAAGTACCATCGACCAAGATGAAGTCCAGGGTCTCATGATGGAGTCAGGATGTGGTATCAGGAAATCCTCATATGCTCATCACAGCACCGCCGTGTTTGGGCTTGTTGGATTTGCCTTGACAAGTACCATCGACCTAGATGAGGTCCAGGGTCTCATGATGGAGTCAGGAGGTGGTATCAGGAACTCCTCATATGCTCATCACAGCACCGCCGTGTTTGGGCTCGTTGGATTTGCCTTGACAAGTACCATCGACTTAAATAAGGTTCAGGGTCTCATGATGGAGTCAGGAGGTGGTATCAGGAACTCGTCATATGCTTATCACAGCACCGCCGTGTTTGGGCTCGTTGGATTTGCCTTGACAAGTACCATCGACCTAGATGAGGTTCAGGGTCTCATGATGGAGTTAAGAGGTGGTATGAGGAACTCGTCATATGCTCATCACAGCACCGCCGTGTTTGGGTTCGTTGGATTTGCCTTGACAAGTACCATCGACCTAGATGAGGTTCAGGGTCTCATGATGGAGTCAGGAGGTGGTATCAGGAACTCCTCATATGCTCATCACAGCACCGCCGTGTTTGGGCTCGTTGGATTTGCCTTGACAAGTACCATCGACTTAAATAAGGTTCAGGGTCTCATGATAGAGTCAGGAGGTGGTATCAGGAACTCGTCATATGCTTATCACAGCACCGCCGTGTTTGGGCTCGTTGGATTTGCCTTGACAAGTACCATCGACCTAGATGAGGTTCAGGGTCTCATGATGGAGTCAAGAGGTGGTATGAGGAACTCGCCATATGCTCATCACAGCACCGCCGTGTTTGGGTTCGTTGGATTTGCCTTGACAAGTACCATCGACCTAGATGAGGTTCAGGGTCTCATGATGGAGTCAGGAGGTGGTATCAGGAAATCCTCATACGCTCATCACAGCACCGCCGTGTTTGGGCTCGTTGGATTTGCCTTGTCAAGTACCATCGACCTATATGAGTTCCAGGGTCTCATGATGGAGTCAGGAGGTGGTATCAGGAACTCCTCATATGCTCATCACAGCACCGCCGTGTTTGGGCTCGTTGGTTTTGCCTTGACAACTACCATCGACCTAAATGAGCACCGTAGTTCCCAAACGGATCAACCGAATAGGGTGGGGTAATTTTCAATAAAAACCACGACTGGTACTACCAGGTTCAGGGTCAGCTGCATATCACAAATAAACAAAATGTTTGTTTGCGGTATGGACTGGCCCTGAACATCGCTTAAAAGTAGAATCGATTGAAAAAGACGACAATTTCTGGGCAACAAAGATGGAAGATAAACTGGTAAAATTTTATGAAAAATGTTTGAAATGAAATATTAACGTTACATGGAATTTCCCGATCACGTGATGCATAGATAAAATATATAAAATTTATTTAATAAAATATTAAAAAGTCCCTCTTAGCATAACATTTTATTATACGAGTAGCTAGGTTTCATATTTTATTTTCACCGGAGTCAAGTACCCTATTGAAGACGCTGCTACTTGCTGCTTCATTTTATATTTAATTATGGTTCTGTCTATTATTGTATGATTTTATTTCAATTTGACGTATTGGATACGTATTGGTTATGTATAAAGTACCGGCCAATAATATCCTAAGTAGCAAAAGTTGGTCGTATAATGCTTGTGATGACGTTTTCGTCCCAACTTAAGATCGCAACGTTTGGTCATATAAAGATCGGCTAAACGTTTATACGACCCGAAAAGGGCCCAAATTATATAACTTTACTTCATATAGTGGTCATTTTTAGGCCGTATACACAGAAATATATCGAGATAGAAGAATCTCGTCGATTAGTATGGGAACCGACCGTGTAACATTTTGTGTGGGTACTTTGACGTCACGAGCGTAATTTAGTGACGGGAAACGTAAGCCGCGCGACATCGATTCGCACGCAGCAATTGCAATAACTTGTAGGTGTATTTTGTATCGATTTAAAATATCGATAAGAACCGATAGAGATAGAAGATAGTTTAGCTTCGTTTAGTTTAAACTACCAGAGTTTCTCAGCTTCTGAACCCATCTTAGAGAAGGGACTTATAATATGTGTGTAGATGAAGTTTTGTATGCAACTGTACATAATTAGGCCTTAAAACACTCGTGTTTCCTCTCATTATGTATCAGTTGCATAAACTACTATTGCTTTTCACTGCCTTCATTATGTAGCTACATAATAATATAAAAATATATTTATCCTTTCCTGTTTTAAAAATCGATTTGTATCAAGCAAGAAATCGGCATTTAAAATCGCATTGCACAGCACTATTCTTGCCTTTGACAGAAAAACTGATAAATCGACCTTGAACGCGACTCGTACATTGCTGGTTTTCAATGCCGTCAAGTTTGGCGCATCAAATTAAAACCGCAATGGAACACTAGCATTGGACCACGTGATCACCACGTGATCGTCCGCTACTGTTTTGGTCAAAATACAAAATAAATTGTTTTATAAATAATAGCAGATATTTTAGGACAAAGAGTACTTACCTATGATAGGAAATGCCTCGATTAACAGCTGCACCTTTATTAGTGCGGTTTAAACAGTTAATTACTGAACAATAAGGGGTATTGTTTTTAAAACCTGACGTCGCACGCGGAATTTGGTCGTGAGCGGACTAAAGTTAGCGGCGAGCAATTGGCTCACTAGACCCAATTTTCGCACGCAAGGTACATACACTCTTTCCTTCTATCTCGATATATTTCTGTGGTCGTATAAGTGACAAGTAGGAAGAAAGCAGTCGTATAAATGTCGATTATACTAGAACTATGCGTATAGCAGTCATAATAGTGCCCGTTATATGACCTATCTGTCATATAGTGATCAAGTAGAGGTTATATAATAGAACAGAAATTGTAAAATGGTCACAGGTTCAACCTTTACACGGAATGTTTTAGTTACGTAGTGCATTGTGGAAGTGATGAATTCGTGTAGATTGTTCCATATTTAAAAAGTGTCAGCATCAGGTAAAAAACCTTTATTTTATGTCTGCCGTTTTAATTACTGAATGTAAATAACTTTAAGTTGTAGTTGTCGTTATTTTCTCTTAGTGTATACTTTTATAACGGGAATTTGATTTAACTGTCAATCGTTTACTTAGTATCAACCAGAATTTTAATGCCCCCTCCGAATTATTGTAAATTTATTATTATTTTATATTAATTTCTAAATATCAAATACGTTTTTAATTACATAAACAAAAAGTTAGAAACCCTAATAAACAATATTAACTTGGGAAAAGAATTAACGATCAAGACTATTTAGGTTCGGTTTGAAACGCACACATACGCGTTGTAAGTGTGCTGTAGGGCAGTGCGATTGTGTACCGAGCGCTAACGCCATCTATCGAGTAAGATTTCATGAAATTGATGAACGCTCAAACTAGTAAGGCCTCTTAATTTGATCAGTCGATAACCCTAGCTTACGGCATTGAATGCGAATAAACTATTGGTTGTGTAGCGTACTCTATGTATTATTTAGCGGTAAAATTTGACAGCTAAGGCAGTGGGGCTTCTTTAAGGTACTATTAATTATTCTGTAGTCTCAATGGAGGTGCGCAAATTATAAAGAGAAAAGTAGATATTCTCGGTTGTCGAGCCTCGTCGTATAGCGGTTTTTTGTTAACCCCAATGTTTTCGATAGGACGAGTATCAAATAGACTTTGTGGTTTTCTGTCTATATGCCTCCTTTCATAAATTTCTTTTGTTTCAGCAGAGGACAGCGTGCCTTTAACCGACACTGAACCACCACCAGACCATCGCCAAAGCTACTTCACCCTCAAACAAACGTCATCGAAGAAAATCTACTCCTGCAATAGATGCAACCACGAGTTCACCAGCAAAACCGTGCTAATGCGGCACGTTCGGATACATCTAGATGTTAAACCTTACGCCTGCAATATGTGCGATAAACAGTTCCGTAACGCGTCTAGTTTAACCGTGCACAAAAGGGTTCATACTGGTGAGAGACCTTATGCTTGCGAAGTCTGTCCGAAAAAGTTTGCGAAGCGTGACAATCTTACGAGACATTTAAACACACATACAGGTTAGTTTTATTTATTTATTTATATGAAGAACCAACAGCTTAGAAGAACCAACAAAAGATAGCCAATTATAGGAGCTCACAATTAGTAATAGATTTTACTGATGTGGTAAATCTTGGTAGTCTTCTAACTTTAAATTCACTTTTTAACCGGTGGTAATTTGTTCTATTTAACAAATAAAAAAATGAAATTGCCATTTGTATTAAAATCCTTTAGAACAACTATAACACCAAATTTCATATATATAGGTGAAATAGTTATTGGGATATTAATCTCCAAAAAACGGCGTATTTACCACTGACTGACTAGGAATCAAAAACCTAACCCACTTCCAGGTGACCTAGAAAGGTGAAATTTGGCATCCAGCTTGGTAATTGTGTGTTTGGTTTTCTGTCTGTAACATACACGTTTTTCTATTATTTCAGCTACAACAACTGCAGAAGACACCGTGGCATTTACTAACAGCGAATCACCGTCAGATCATCACCAAAGCCATTTCACCCTCAAACAAACGTCATCAAAGAAAATCTACTCCTGCAATATATGCAACCACGAGTTCTCCAGCAAAACCGTGCTGAACCAGCACTTTCGGATACACCAAGATATTAAACCATACGCCTGCAAGATATGCGATAAACATTTCCGTAGCGCGTCGTCTTTGACCGTGCACAAACGCGTTCACACTGGTATTAAACCATATACTTGTGAAGTTTGTGGCAAAAAGTTTGCGAAGGGTGTCAATTTGAAGAGACATTCGAGGACACATACAGGTTAGCTTTACTATCTACTTTAGCTATAAAGAATCCGGTGACAGTTGTCAAGTGTCAACCCAGTACAAATTATGTCATCTTTGACGTATGATGGCATAAATTGTACAGGGTTGACACTTGACAGCTGTCACCGGACTCTTTATAACGGAATATTTATTTACTCTCTATGTATGTAAGTATTTAAATGTATTAAATAGAATAGAATAGAAAAACATTGCATAACCAACATACAGCACCATAAGAAATAAAAAACATAATGGAGGAATAAGTTTCAGTCGAAGCTTTTATTGTCGACTGTACTTTTTTGCACAATCATCAACTACTTGTTGAGACGGCTCGAATGAGTCCAAACACGACGTGTTTATCTTGTGTAGTTTGTTGCTATGGCTACCCTCTGTCTCCATCATCAGATCAGCTTGGCGGTACTATAATTATGTATTGTAAATAAACTTAAATAAGTATGCCAAATTTCAGCTTAATTGGAGTGGCTGAATAAGTGCAAGTTAAATAAAAGCTTGTAAAATTAATGTATTTAATTTTAATTATAATAAATCATAATGGATCTTTGTTATTCAGAATAAATAAATAATTCATAATTCAAATTCTAAAACACTTAAAATAACAAACACAGAAAGAAAGGCCTTATTAATACTTTTTAACCCCCGACGCAAAAAGAGAAGGGATTTATAAGTTTGACGTGTATGTCTGTGTATCTGTCTGTGGAAGCGTAGGATGAACCGATTTTCGTTTGGTTTTTTTTTTGTGTCATTTATAATTTTATCCCGAGTGGTCTTAGCCATGTTTCATGAAAATCTGTTCAGCCGTTTTTGAGATATTGAGCTTTGCAATGAAAATGTGGGGGGTTTTCCAACTTTTCTAAGCTGAAGTTTTTTATAATCTTACTTGGTGCTGTTGCGGTGGCTACAAAAGAAGACCACTCAGCATATGCTGTGGCTTAAATACACTACAGAGCTCGTCTTCCGTGGGACCCAGGGGCTTATTAAAAATCTACCCCCAACTAGTACAGTCAGTTTTAGTACTTTGTCGGACTAACGTAACAATGCTGCGACAGTTGGAATGCGTCAAAGTAGTGAAAGTGATAATGTACTAAAATGATCATCTACTTATGCTGTTGACTGTCTACTTATAGCATAACAGAATTAAAACACAGCAGAACGACATTTCAGTCATATTTAGAGCAGCCCCAACTAGGGAAGTACCTCCACATAAAAAGACCACAGCCATAATAACGGCATTACTTGCTCCCTAGGTATGTGGTGTTCTGTTCCTGGTGGTGAGTAAGGTCGCCAGAGTTCCCGAGGATGCGCTGTGTTGGGAGTGAGGGGCCTGCATATGTCTCTAGCTGTCAACACAACGAATCCTCAAGTCAATAAAGGGTACGCAACGCGCTCGTGATTCTTTTGGAGTCTGAAGCGTCCAAGGGTGCTTACTGCTTACCATCAAGCAGTCCGTAAGCCTATTAGCCTTTACAGAAAAAAAACAATACAAGCCTTATCGTGCTTACTATGAGCCTAATTCGATTTGTGTAATACTTTCCAGCTAATATCTGTTTTTTTTCCAGGAGTTAAACCATACGAATGTGATATATGCCATAAGCAAATCACCAACAAACGCAACCTAGTCGACCACATCCGCATTCACACAGGAGAGAAGCCATTCAAATGCGAATACTGCTCCAAACAGTTTGCCGACAAACGGAATCTAACCTGCCATTTACGCATTCACTTGGGACAGAAGCCTTACGCCTGCAATATATGTCAGAGGCAATTCGTACAAAAAGGACAGCTGAACGCACACATACTAAATCACGCTACGGACAGACCGTTTCCTTGCGAGCTTTGTGATAAACAGTTCACGAGAAAAGACATGCTAGGGCACCATATGTTGACACACACAGGAGACAAACCATTCAGCTGCGAAAAATGTCAAAAGAAATTTACCCGCAAATGTCATTTGAACATACATATGGTCACGCACTCTGATGTCAAACCTTTTCAATGTGAACACTGTTCGAGGCAGTATACTAATAAGCGGAATTTTTTGAATCATAAGAAAATACACGCGGGAGAGCGGCCGTTCGCTTGTCTGGTGTGTGTGAAACAGTTTAAAGATGGGGAGGCGTTGGCTAGACACAAACGCAAGCTGTGCGAAAGAGCAAGCAAAACATCGGATTCGAACCTCAGTCCAAAACCTCAAGTGTGTGAAAGAGGCAATGAATCTAGTACAGCTGAACCTTTGAATTTGAAGATTTGTATAAAAACAGAGGCTGATTCTTAACCCTATCACCGCCGTTCGGCACTCATAATCCGTCTTGCTCAAAAGATAATATACAAGCCGCACAAGCATAACCTCCTCAGGTAGGATTTTTTAAAAGAATCTAAATCATTTTCATTTGGAAATAGCACTTTACATATAACATTTGCTATTACGGTCGCTTTCTGAAACAATAGAAATTGAACATCATTGCCTACATAACATGATTCAAATTTCAATGCCATTATGCATTGCACCTGAACCTGCGCGAATGCTGCCATCTTGGTTCTACTTTTTTTACCAAAATTATGTTGTTTTTCTCTTTCTTTTCAAATCAATTATGAAATTATTTTGGAATGCATATTAGGTAAATTACATAGGTTGTTTGTCCTATGTAGAACATATTATATAAGAAATTTACCTAAATAGAATGGACTGAACTTATTACTAACTATTGTTTACTATTTAAATATATTTTGTTACAAAATAAAAGCATTTTGCATTTAAACATTTTTAATAGGTATTACGTATCATACATTTGTACTATCTGTTTTCAACCTTAATGTCACATTAACCCTTTGAACGCCATTCTTCATAAACGTCAGTGACACTTACACGCCAACTCATTTTCCATAAGAGAACATGAACCTTAGTGTAAAGCACGAAGTTGAGTTAGACAACGTACGTCATGATACCTATAGTCGTTACTGGACGGCGCCATAACATGCAACACCTTAACGTTTAAAGGGTTTAACCCTCTAAACGCTAAGAACAACTACTCGCTCAAAAATTTGTCCCAGGACCAGAACCCGTCAAATGGTCACCTTTACAAGGAGCTCCTAGAGTCAATAGTCCTCTTCACATCATACTCCTCATTCGATGACGAAAATGACGCCCGCGACATATGTATTAGCTCCAGATCCTCATTCCTACCTCCAGGGTCCGAAGACGGTCCTAGCTTATGTGATATAATCGACAGAACATTCATTACATTATCTTTCGAAGTTTTACTGGACCCGGAGATAGAAAGCATTCCTCTTTCTGTCAAAAACTCATCTATAGAGTCTTTCGAAAAGCATGCTTGAGCGTAATTCTCCGTTAACGATTGAGCTCTCGCCATATTGCTGTAGAAATTCTGGTCTTCATATTCAAAGGAATTTATAAGTTTCTCAGAGGACATTTGTATAGGTAAGCTAGTTACTGGTTTGATTTGACGTTTTTTGTTGCTAGACTTTCCAGTTCTATCGGATGTGTGTCCAGTTTCATACACTTGTACTCGATTGTCGTCCCTTTCTTTACACTCTGGAATGACTTGTGAGGACTTGGGTTTCGCTACCCAATCACGTCTTTTGAGACACCTGGATAGTATGTCATCTGACATGCTCGGTTTAGCTTTGTCTTTCTGACAGGCCTTGTAAAACTGTATTTTCCTGTCAACATTGGAAGAAGAATCGCTTTGGAATTGGCATGTAGTGGCAGTGCCATGGCTGCCGCTTAATAGCGGAGTAGTCATAGAGTCATCCTGTTTATAATTGAAGAAAGTATTCAACACCTCTTTTTGTTTATGAACGCATTGACAACGCTTCCTAACATAATGGGCTAGAGCAATTACTAAACAGCATTGCACGCATATAACACAACATAATATTTTAGGAGAACGCCAGCTATCAATCAATCTCACTGGCATTTGCTTCGCGATAAAGTATCCTAAGAGTCTTTGGGCAATAACGTTTTTTTTCTCTGCATCTTTTTTAGCGGTTGAGTTAGACGTGTGAATTTTAAGTATCGTATCACTATTCCTCATTTTTCTGTTACTTAAGGATTTAATCGCTCTGATATCGTCCTCAGTGATACTCTGCACGCATTTATTTAAACTTTCATCATACATCTCGTCTTCAGAGCAGGGCTGTATTTCTACGCATCTCTTAAGACGTTTGCTGAAATGGGCTTTATGCCCGTTGTAATGCGTGTCACAATTGACTGGCCGGCAGTCGTTGAGAGGGTCCTGGTCAACTCCCGCGCAGGGTGTGACGTCAGAGGGTTTTCCGGTGTCGAATGGAATCGTCACTGTGTCCCGGTAGACGCGGTGACCTGTAATTCGTGTAGACAATATTATAAGCTTATAGAGGATGGGTTTTATGTCAAAATATCGGTGTCCTCTTGTTTCGTAGACAAAAGCTTCATAGAATGTGATTTCTTTATACATAGGAAGCAAACCAGCAGACGAATCGCCTGATGGTAAGCGATTACCGCCACCCATGGACACTCGCAACACTCGCACTCGCTCGCTCGGTTGTAAGTGCGTTGCCGGTCTTTTAAGATGCGAGTGCGCTCTTTTCTTTCGGAGAATTATTCATTTCATAGAAAGCTTTTTTTCCGAAACCGTTAACCAATTTAGGTCTATCAGAAAAGTAGGTTTCTCGTAATCAGGTTAGAATAGCGACACTTTGTGAAAAAATGCTTTCTATGAAATGGAAATTATGGGAAACATACGTTTTGGTGTTGCCATGTTGTCCATGGGCGACGCTAATCGCTTACCATTGGACGATTCGTCTGCTCGTTGGCATAAAAAAAATCATAAAAAAATCTATTAAACTTCTGTATGCAAAACAAGGAACAACCCAAAATATCAAAATAAGGGAATCGAATAAAAGGTATTCACCGCGGGTCCGAATGACCCTAAAGATTTTAACCACGTATTTTTGACGACACTACGAGTAAATAATGTCATATCAACATAGGCCCAATTATTTGTTTTAAATAAATTACCATTTTCAGTACAAAATAAATCAAATTAATTGACCACTTCTTTGTGAACAAATCTTTACGTGACTTGAAAATGTGTAAGACAAGAAGTGTCAAAATGGTGTCAAGTAAAAAAAGTAGCAATTCTCGGGTTCGACCGAAATGATCTCTATTCGAGATTCCATACAAGTGACTCTACCATTCTATACAATGTCACGATAGACATGCATCTCGCTCGGATCGAGAATTGGCCCCCAGGTGGCTACGTCATGCCTTTAGGGTGTGTTAGACTTTAGATTTTTCAACTTGTGATTTGTTTTAAATAATTAATATCTCTCAAATTATGGGTTTTATGAACTGTATGTTATACCACATTATATACTCTAATTAGGCTCAGAGGGCCTACTCCGAACTTCGAAAATCGAACATCATATCGTGCCGTCCCTTTCCGTCATATTGTGTATAACACGAGAGTGAAAGGGACGGCAGTGACGGCACGACACGAAGTTCGATTTTCGAAGTTCGGAGTAGGCCCTCTCGAATCGTTGGTTGAAATCGTTCGGGTAATAAGGGCCCACTTTGTATATACCTAGTTGAAATTATTTAAAATTGTCCGACATAAAAAATAAAATACTACCATTAGAATTTGAACCCTCTCGCTACTAGATGGTAAGGTCGATTTTTGAACGGAATTTGATACAATTCGGACATTTTGAACGTACCTTTGAGTTTTGAATGCAGATGCACAACGCAGTATCCTCTTCTCTCAAACGGATCTGGAATAGGCGCTGCCAAGCGCGCCGTCCTGCTCTCGCCTGGAGACAAACAAATATTAAATAAATATTGTGTGAAATAGTCTTGAATACAAAACATAGCAACAACGCAACGTGCATATGACACCCCTGGAGTTGTAGGCGTCCATTGGCTTCGGGGAACGCTTACCATTAGGTGGGCCGTACGCTTGTTTGCCACCGACGTGGTGTAATAACAATATATAGTACATAATCAAGTGCAAGGATAACAAGAACATTTTTTAATGTTATTTAAATAATAAGTAATATTTTTTTTATCACTAATAAGGCGAGTAGAATTTTGGTCAAGTGCGAGTCGGATTTTAGTTTTTCCCATATATTTTGAGATCCAACGCCTGATGAACACAACGAGCAACTTTTTAAAAGTTTTATGTATGGGAGCGTCCTTAAAAAAATTGTTTTGTTTTTAGTATTTGTTGTTATAGCGGCAACAGAAATACATCATCTGTGAAAATTTCAACTGTCTAACTATCACGGTTCATGAGATACATCCTGGTGACAGACAGACAGACGGACAGCTGAGTCTTTAGTAATAGGGTCCCGTTTTACCCTTTGGGTACGGAAATAGTGACATTATCACAAGGTTACAACTGTATAGAGTGGGATCTAACCTGCAGGCACTGTCTCGAGACACCCCCCGAACATCTGCAGCACACCACAATCCTCCTTGTCTCCATCCTCTAAACAGCATCTGTCTGGGATGCATTCGACCATGCATTCCTCGCCTGCAACAGTATCACAGAATTAATAACAGCCATGAGAGCGCTCGTGGCCCAGCGGCACCCGCGTACCGCGTGCGATATGCGAGGTTAAGCAATGTGGGCACAGGTCAGTTTTTGGATGGGTGACCGCTTTGAGTGGTTACTAACTGAGCGCTCTCGTGCTTTGGAAGGCACGTTAAGCCGTTGATCCCGGCTGCTGTCTACGACAGCAGTCGTTAAGCCAAGTTAGAGGCCTTCGGGCGGCTTGAGAACTTCTAACAGTCAAATTGCCCACTCACTTGACAAAGGGGGGTCGAAGTTGCACCTCGTCCGTAGGGAGTACCCACCGTTACCCTACACGTGACCCCTGGGTGGTGCTGAAAGTGCAACAAAAACTGGCAACCGTACCTGTCTTCTCGAAGATCTCTAGGTTCGTAAATAAATGCCATACGATTAAAAAAAATAACAGCCATCATCATAATCGTATCTTTTAGTTTTATAATCAATTGACATACAATGTTCAACTCGTACTTATTAATTTTATTGTTTTCATTCGTGTTGTTATATTTATTAATTTTGGGTATTTTTATAATTTTTACACATTTATTATTACACAATTTGACTTTATTCTAATTTTGACATGTTATTTGTTAAGGCCTACTTGGAAAAAATGAAAAAAAAAACCAAAACACGTCCACTGTTGGACAAAGGCCTCCCCCAAGGACCGGAATGACCGGTCCTGCGCCGCCCTCGTCCAACGGCTTCCCGCGATCTTGACCAGCGTCAGTCCACCTTGTTGGGTATATTCCCACGCTGCGTCTTCCAGTGCGTGGTGGCCGCTCAAGAACCTTTCTGCCCAGTGGCCAACAGTAATTAATAATAGTACTTATACATAAAATTATTACTTTAGAGCTTGGAACACCGTCTTCGAGTCGCTTGTTTGTCTGTGTTCTATCGGATACATTTTGGAGAGTGTGCACAGGAATTACATGACTTAGTTCCGCCCTCCCCATTCCATCACCGGACGTCCAGACGCAGAATTTTTCGCACGAAGCGATTTGCTTCTTCTTTCTTAATGCGAACAGCCAAGGACTGGAATTTACTGCCGCCGTCTGTATTTCCTGATACATACAATCTGGGTCTCTTCAAGACAAGAGTGAATAGGCTATTACTGAATCAGTGAGCAACATCTTAGGCCTTGTCATCGCTTTCCATCAGGTGAGACTAAGGCCAATCGCTGGTCAGTCTATCATCAAAACAAAACATTTGAATTGACAAATTTGTCCATTCAATAATGTAATAAATAACCTACAGAATATTGATTTATATTACCGCTATTTATGGCATTACGAGCTCGTATTTGTGCATTTAGCAATGGATATTTGTTCCATGTTTTCTATGTATTTAAGTATGGATTTATCTATAAGTATGTACATCGTCGTCTAGTACCCATAGTACAAGATTTGCTTAGTTTGGGACTAGGTAGATTTGTGTAAGATTGTCCCCCAATATTTATATATTTTATTTTCACTCATTTTTACTAGTAAACGTCCTACAAATCGTCTAGGTAAATAAATAGCATGTATAATACGTGGTTAATTCCCGTCAGTTAATGAGATAACCTGTAAAGGTTTAAAAAGCCCCGACATATTCATTTCAAAGTCATCATCTCAAAAACGGCTAAACAGATTTGTTGAAATATGTATAAAGAACCATCACTGGAAAACCTGCCTAACTAACAAATTGGTAATAACATCTGACCCTTTTACGACTGATTCATCGTAGGTGCGTCGTAAATATGTATGGTCGGCCTCTTTAGCCTAGTTGGTAGTGTCATTGCCTCCGAAGCTAGAGGTCTCGGGTTCGATTCCCGGTAAGGGCATTTGTTTCTATGGTGAGCAGAGACATTTGTTCCTGAGACTTGGATGTTTTCTATGTATTTAAGTATATATTTATTAAATATATCGTCGTCTAGTACCCATAACACAAGCCGTATTGAGCTTACTTTGGGACTAGTTCGCTTTGTGTAAAAAATGTCCCCTAATATTTATTATTTATTATTCCTCTTTATTCATTTTTTCTTCTCTTAGATTAGCTTTTTAAACTATTTTTAAAAAAGTAAAATATAAAACAATATTTACATAACATAAAATCATTATAAATACCTAACCTAGGGTGTCACCGGCAGCGAGGCAGGGCCTAAGCTACCGGTGGTTAGGGCGACAGAGAGAGGAACCTCCGGACTATTCGCGCCGTGTCCAGGAGTACCGCCTTCTGTATCTGACCCTTGACCCAGCCATCTAACGAGAGTGTGTTGAGATGTTGGTCGAGACTCTTCGCTATTAGACCGTTCACAGATACGACTATCGGGACAATAATCGTTGAATCAACATCCCACATGGCGGTTACCTCATGTGCCAAGTCTAGGTACTTGCTGATTTTGTCCTTCTCAGCTTTCACGAGGTTCTCGTCATGGGGGATGGTGATATCAACGAGTACTGCCTGGCGCTTCAATCGATCTGTCAGCACGATATCAGGCTTGTTGGCTACAATAGTCCTGTCCGTGATGACAGATCGATCCCAATAGAGCGTTGCACGAGCATTTATTATTATTATTATAAATAAGCAAGTTTTAAAACGTGACGTTGTATAAATGTCATTTATACCGCTCTTCAAGGCCGAGCCACACCGAATGCGTGCGCGTGGCGTGCGCGTTGTATCGTACGAAATATCACAGTAGATGATGTCATAAAAAATATCTTAAAAAGTCGTTTAAGATATTTTTCATGACAGCTGTTGGACTAAATGTGCTTGCTTATGTATGACGATCGAATGACCACTCTACGACTATTTAGCCATATAAACTGCGCCAAAATCGCGTGATATAAACGTTTGTATGCCTTAAATTGCATACCATCAAGTTTTAAGAAAAACGTTTGTATAACATTTATATGGTGCTTTCATATACGAGTAAAAAGGATAGAGGCAATTAGCAAATAAATCTTTTATTGTACGAAAGTCCCCAAAACATACTTTATCCTAGCCCATGGCCTATCACTGTAAGTTTACAGTTGCTAGAAGTGATTGTAAAATAAATTGCATGTGGTTACCAACTCCACTCCTTTCGGGGCGATAAACACGAGATTTTAGGGGCCCGTACCTCGAAAGGAAAAAAACAGAACCCTTATTTATAGGATCACTTTGTTGTCCGTCCGTCATTCCGTCTGTCTGTCTGTCAAGACCCTTTTTTTCAGGAACGCGTGGAGCTATCAAGCTGGAATTTATATCAAATTCTCAGGTCTACTGTTCCTTGGAGCTCCTACTGGTTACTTCCCGTGATCTGAGAATCTTAAAATTTGGTACGAAGCAACATCTAAACACACACACACACACACACACAGCACAGATAAAGGAAAAAATTGCGAAAACCTTAAATTTTTAGTTACGTCATATAATGAAAATCCTTTCAATTCTCAATCCTCTTATACCTATCAAAAACTTAAATACAATTGGTACTTTTAAATTGAAACTCAAACAACAACTTCTAGAATTTCAAAGCACGCTACCTCCTGGTACTAGAGTAAAACCGTCATATCTATAGTGGTCGAAATCGTAATATGCGCCGTTCAACTTTAAATTATTACATTCATGTTATTTATTTCCTCAATATGTACTTTATTACCCAACGTATTTATTTAGCCTACACATCAAACCTATCTTCACATATATCATACTATCATACAGTATAATTTTATATATAATACGTCCATGAACATAAACATATATATTCATACCTATATTATTTTCTACACAAACTATAATAGTCTTAGCCATACAGTTTCCGACAAGCAGCAAGCAAATCTGTATTGTACGAAGGGTCGACCTGAAAACCAGGGTTGTAGTAGATAAGCCTGCTGCAACACATGCTGAGGTTCGCTCCTTTTTAACATCATAATTGTTGATGTAAACATATAAATTTGTGCTTATTTATGTTTTATTTTAAGGCTTGCAATGTTCTGTAGCATTGTCTGTAATCTTTTTTCAATGTGGTGTTAAATAAAAAAATTATATGTCTATGTCTATGTCTAAAATATTTTTACGGAAGCCGCGGTGCGTGAGTCCGACTTGCACTTTGCCGGTTTTTAATATATGCTCAACCTACCCGTTTTTAAATACGTGCGTAAGTATATGTTGAAAATCTAACCATAAGTACCTCTGTTTTCAAACTGTATATAAAACCTCATAGCCACTGATTCCCGTGACACTTCCTCCAGTCCACACGTTATCTTTAAATGCTTATTAACTCGACTATGTGTAAAATGTAATAAAAAACTTAATAAATAAACACGTAACATGATAAGTTTATAAAACTGACAGAATATAATGACAGATAGGTAGGGCAGACTGCCACTTGACATTACATTACTACATAGACCATCTTTTTGAAATGATTTAAAGACAGTAGGAAAACTTGATTATTAGGGTTCCTTACCAAAACAATAACAAAAAATTGTCCAAGAGCATGTCGGGCCATGCTCAATGTAGGGTCACGTAGGGTTCTGTAGTTGCCCAATGAACTTAATTAAAAAAAAACAATAACAAGCAAAAGAGAATACTTTCGCAGCATTTCATACGACTTTAACTAAGAAAATAAGACTTTTTACGATAACTCAAAAATAGCGTATCTGATCATGTCCACTTTTTATTATGTCACAAAGTCTTTATAAACCTTTACCCTCATGACTTTTCATATTTTTTAAAAGACACAAGTATTTTTTCCTTTGGAGTGATTATTTTCTAAAATATTCATTTTATCAAAAAATGTTTGCTGAAGACTTCTATTCATTTTGAAAGACCTATCTAACAAAACCCCACACCAAAGGGTGAAGCAAAAAAAAAAAACACCGATTTAAGTGTAGGCGAGGGGATATATATTTTTTACCACTTTGCCAGCTTTATTGTTTTATATGTCCATGACAAATTGCAGTTTTCTAGCACTAACAATCATAGTGCAAAGCCTCGGACAGACAGACGGACAGACAGACAGATGGACATGGCGAAACTATAAATAATTAAATTAAATAAATAAATTAAAAAATATGGGGGGACAATCTAACACAAATCGACCTAGTCCCAAACTAAGCAAAACTTGTACTATGGGTACTAGAAGACGATATACATACTTATATAGATAAATACATACTTAAATACATAGTAAACATCCAAGACCCAGGAACAAATATATCCGTACTAAATGCACAAATAATGGCCGAACCCGGCTACGGAATTTGACTACGTATCCCTAAAAAAGGAACCTGAATGGTGTGACTCCGGCTGTCAGTCTGTCAGAACTTTTTATCTCAGGGGATTTATGCTATCGATATGAAATATGGGTGAGTTACAACCAAGTCAACACAAATTTTTTAACAATAAAAAAAATTAAACATGTATTGTATTTTCTACGAAAAACGACCGACATTGGAGTACACTTAAAATTCTCGTTACTTAGGTAGTCAAATATGGTATCATTATGAAAGGGAACTACATTATTCTAAAACCATTAATCGTCATAAAACCTTAGTAACAAAATTTTTACGGAACCCTCATAATTAGTCCGGCTCGCACTTGACCACTTTTTGTTCTAAGTTAACTAACTTTTCGTGTAGTTTAGTTGTTCCTAGAAATTTTATTCAACAAACAAGAAAAAAGGATAATTAAAACAACGACTATTAAAATTAAACTAAAAATAAATTAATATTAAGAAACTAAATACCTACCTATAAAAAATATCCCAATTATAAAAAGAAAACCCCATCTAACAGGTCCACCGGCGGCATGGACCCCATTATGCCGGCGGCGTTGCCTCTCTGCACCGCTAGGGCGATAGTAGTTTAGTTAAATGGCAACATTTTCAAAACACAAATGATTATCTCTTTGCATTTTCCGCTGTCAGTTAACGGCGAAGGGACTCGGAGTATTTTTTAAAAATGTTTTACTGTTGATGTCCGTATTGTGTTTTTTTTTGGCCATACAATTAGGTAATAATATTATACTTTCCATCGTCTTCGGCTACTCCATTCGAAGACGTGTAGCATACCCGCGACCATTGCTTTCGAGTGGCAGCCACCGGGCGGTATTTAGACACGCGGCAGCGTGTCCAGCCAAGTTCACCCCAGGAACTGGCGGACAGCAGCCGTGTGTTATAATTACACGAACCGTTTGGAGCCACTTTTGACCCCCCAATAACTCCAAATCTATCTGACATAAAAACATGAAATTTGGTACATATATTAAGATCCTTTAGAACAACTAGAACCCCAAATTTCATAAATATAGGTTTAATAGTTATTAAGATATTAAATTCCAAAAAACGGCTTTTTTACCACTGACTGACTGACTGACTGACTAGTAATCAAAAACCTAACCCACTTTCAGATGACCTAGAAAGCTGAAATTTGGCATGCAAATTGGTAATTATGTGTATACACCAGAAAAATTCAGAAAACAGTGATTTTATTATTAGTTTTATTATTATTTATGCTAGATACCTCAGAACTCCGTCATTTATTAACCGATTTGGAAAATTCTTTTTGTGTTTGAAACGGTATACTTCCGGGGTGGTCCCATTGTCATCGGGTCAGAATCTGATCATCCTTTCTTTAATATCCAACAGCTTTTATGGTATTATAACATACTGCATAGAAAACTGCCAAGTTAAGTCTCAAAATGCATTAAGCCGCAGTAAATTAGTTTTACTGTAAACAATCTAGTGCCAAACTTGGCAACTTTTCAGATAGGTAATCTACGGAACTTGGCGCCCATTTAGATCTCAAATCTTTTGTCGGTGAACTTGGCTGCCTTTTTCACATTTATGTTTTTGATGGGATACCTACTTACAGCCATACATGGTGGCGGACCGTCGAGAGCGACCTGTGAGCTGTTGGACTGAGATGGAGCGAGGCCTGACGCAAGGCTGAAGACAGAAAGGTGAGGAGTGAGCTAACGAAGGCCCTCTGCACCCCTGGGGTGACTTACGACAGCCATTGGCCATCGCCAAAGTCCAAAGTGGTGACCCCAAAGTGATGTGTGACAAATTTGTTGTGTATATTAATAAAAATCGATACAGTAGTGTAGGGTGTATTTCCGCAACATGATTATTATACATCCCGTGTGGTGCCGGGTTAGAATAGCACCACCCCCTTTCTTCCCTTGGGTGTCGTAAGAGTCGACTATGGGAACCAGGTTGAAGTGTGTTGTGGGCGATGGGCTAGCAACCTGTCATTGCAATATCACATTTTCTCCATCTATATACCTGCAACTGCTAAAAGTGGCACTGAAAATTATTTTTCATGTGCTCTGCCTACCACGTTTGGGAATATAGGCGTAAGTATAATACAGATATTGCGACTTTCGCCTAGTTGGCACTGATAGTGACCCTGTCTACGACACTAGTGGTCCCGGGTTTGAATCCCGGTCAGGTTATTTATTTGTGTCATGAGCACGAATCCTGACTCTGATGTTTGCTATGTAGGTATTTAGTTTTTATCTATCTACGTAAGTATGTATATCATCACCTAGTACCCATAGTACAAGCTTTGTTGTAAGGTCGATTTCTTGTAAGATTTTCCACAAATAATTATTTTTATTTAGTTTATTCTTCAAAAATAGCGCCAAGTTTTAATATTATAGCAATATCGCACGTTACTATACAAATATAATAAGGCGTTTATTACAAACGTTTTTTGTTGCATAGATTTAACATGTCGTTGTTGGTGATTAAGTTTGTTGCAAAGATGTATCGTAGTATCTTTATATTCCGAGTTCTGGAGTGGAGACCGCGGACGACTCGCCCTGTGGTACGACCTCCCTCCAGGCCGACCGACGACCAGAAGGGAGTCGTGGGAAGAAGTTGGATGCGGAATGCTGAGAACGGGCGTGGCGTCGCGATGGGGAAGGCCAATGGCGAGCAGTGGGGCCATGAAGATACTTTTATAGGCCCGCTTGCTCCGCTGCCGCACTTGCTATTCTTTCAGTTGATTATTGCTGTTACAATCCTGATATTTTATGCATGAAATTTAGCATGCATAATATGCGTGGAGAAAATGTGACTTTTCAGTTTTTTAATACCACGTTGGTGGCAAACAAGCGTACGGCCCTCCTGATGGTAAACGGTCACCGCAGCTTATGGACGCCTGCAACTCCAGGGATGTCACATGCGCGTCGCTAACCCTTTTAAAATGTATGACACTCCTTTCTTGAACAATCCCATACTATAGTTCCTGGGGAAAACCTCGGCAGAGAGCTCATTCCATAACTGGAGCGCCCGAGGGAGGAAGTTCCTCTGAAACCGTACCGTACGCGACCTATGGTCCAGCAGTGGGCGATTACGATTACAAGCTGTAAATAATGATGATGACCACACAGGGTTTTTTCAATCAGTTATTTGTTAAATTAAACAACTTAACTATGTCATAGGTATAAACATTTACGTGACTTTCCTAGGTAAGAAATCAGTTCTGACCGAAGGTTATCAATGGATATTAAACTGTAAATATTTATTAGGCTTGTTTACTGTTTACATCATAAAACTTATGTCAATGACTGTACAGCTGATATGGGTTTGTCTAGAATGCCAAGTCACGACTAGGGACTTACATCATTATGATTTTGAAGTGTTCGTTCATTCACAAAAATAGTTATCGGTGTTTACGCACTACGCAGTAGGTATGTTCTTTAAGTTCTTCATATTAGACGCTATAATTGTTGTGTCCTTCTCGGGCAATCGGTCCTTCTTTGGCAATGGCAATAAGGACGATTTTGTAATAGCGTAGTTTCCTCATTATAAACCTTATAACATATTGCCGTTAGTATACCAACAAATTAACACAAAATGAAAATTACATAATAAAAATAAAAGTACATATTTTCGCATTTATCATATATGTATAGCTTTTGCTGCTACTTCATATGCGTAGAAGTTGGAACAGAGTTCCTGTGCCTGTATGTATACAACTAGTCGCCCTGTGAGCTGCAGACCTCGCCTCACAAAAAAAAAAACTTTTAAAATTTCCAAAAGCAGGCTTAACAAGAAAAAATCCATATAATTATCGAACCTAGTCACAAAAGGAGACGCTTCGCTAGCTCGGTCAAATAGAAACTAAATTCATTTTAGAAGAGTTTTCATACTTCTTTTATGACGGTTGTCAATGTTTTTTAACCGACTTCAAAATTTCAAAAGAGGAGGTTATCAATTCGGTTGTATGATTTTTTTTTTTTTTTTTTTTTTTTTTTTAATGTTTGTTATTATATAACTCCGTCATTTCTTAACCGATTTGAAACATTTTTTTTTTGATTGTATGTATATATATCCAAGTTGGTCCCGTTTTTGTCAAAAGGCAGTTCTGATGATGGGATCCATGAGGAATTGAGGAACTCCTCAAATCTTTAAGGCAAACATATGGTGATTTTTGTGTTTATATCAACAAGTCAAGCATTTGCATCCAAAAATGTGAAATTGGATGAAGTGGAACTGCTGATGATGATCAGAACAGAACTCTTCAACGACGAAAAGTTCACGTTTGGCGATTTGTCCTCCTAGCTGTGTTTGTTAAGCAAGTTCTATTTTCACGATAAATATTTGTCATGCTCGAGTTCTGATGATGGGATCCATGAGGAGTTGAGGGAACTCCTCAAATCTTAAAGGCAAACATATAGTGATTTTTGTGTTTTTATCAACAAATCGAGCATTATCATACAAAACTGTGACATTTGATGAAGTGGAACTGCTGATGATGATCAGAACAGAACTCTTCAACGATGAAAAGTTCACGTTTGGCGATTTGTCCTTCTAGCTGTGTTTGTTAAGCAAGTTCTATTTTCACGATTGATTTTTGTCATGCTCGAGTTCTGATGATGGGATCCCTTAGGAATCGAGGGAACTCCTCAAATGTGAAAGGCACACAGATGGTGATTTTAGTATTTTCATGAACTAATCAAGCATTTTCATTCATAAAAGTGACATTTGATGAAGTGGAACTGCTGATGATGATCAGAACGGAACTCTTCAACGACGCGTAGTTCACGTTTGGCGATTTGTTCTCTTCGGTTTGTTTGTCAAGCAAACCAGGTTTTTCCATGATTCCATGAGGAATTGAGGGTACTTAGTCTTCTACCATTATAAACATACTTATAGCCATTTTTGTATTTTATTGTATGCAATCTAAAAGTGCACCATCTAAGATTAATAATCTTTCACCGGACTCCCCCATTGAAGTCGGTTTTTTTTTTCTTAAAAATTATTTACGTTTGATATTTTGTCGGCACAAAATTCATTCGCAAAAAATGAACCCCTTAAGTAAGGCGGTTTGTTTAAAGATCCCGGGTCTCCAACATGATAGCAGCGGCCAGCGGTTTAAGCGTGAACAGATAAACAGCAACAGTTGCAGCAGCGGTAGGGTCGGCAAGGCGCGAGTGTCGCCTCAGCGGGCTATGATGGTTACCATTTTATCACTTATCGTCGTGGATAAGACATCCGTCACGTTCTGATAAGTATGCGAGTGCGAGAGTGACGGGCGTCTTATCCACGACCTGAAGTGATAAAATGGCGACCATCATACGCCCGCTGGTGTTGCAAGCGTCCAAAGGCGACGGTGACCACTTATCATCAGGCGGGCTGTCAGCTTGTTTACCGCCGACGTGGTATAAAAAACAGACACGTAGTTACTTTCGAGTTTTATAGGTAGCAGTATGGAGTACAACATCTTCACCCTTCATCTTACATGCACGTCATGTAAGATTTCATCGTTTATTTATTATAATATTGCAATGTCCCAGAAGTTACTTAATTAGGTATGCCAAATTTTAGCTCAATCACTTTAAGAATAACTGGTTTAAAATTCAGGTTCAAGATTAGACCCACATTGCACAGACATACTAAATCTAGGAGATAGATATACTACTTATGTCAACATGACAATTAATGAAATCAGTTCATTGCCACCGGAATTTCCCAGTAGTCCCGTGGAAGTAGTTTCGTGGCGGAACTAGTGAGACTTTTTTCCCCAATAGTTCAGTTCCCATTGTTCAGTTGTGGCGCTTCGCCGGCCGCTACCGCGGCACGCTCTCTGTTAGGGTCGAGGTTCTACTAACACTCCTCCTTGCTTCGCTCGTCGTCGTACCTAAATACCCCTTGGTACCGTTCACGGTTCACGGAATGGAACTATTGAGAAAAAAGTCTTACTAGTTCCGCCACAACTAGTAGTTTATTGCACGTAGAACCGATGGCCGTTGGGGCGGAAAGAGGCTCGAGTGGCGACCACGTACTGGAAGGCGCAGAGTGGGTAGGTCCCCACAGGGTGGACTGATGACCTAGTAAAGGTCACGGCGAGTCCTCTGGATGCGGGTGGCGCTGGACCGGTCGTTGTGTCACTCTTTAGGGGAGACCTTATGTCTAGCGGTGGACGTCCTTGTGGTGGCTGAAATGATGATGATGATGAGTTCCGCCACGCAACTTCTTCCACGGGACTACTGGGAAATTCCGGTGGGAATGAACTGATTTCATTAATTGTCATGTTGACATAAGTAGTATATCTATCTCCTAGATTAAGGCTGGGTTGCACCAAACTGTCTGTAATCGTAAGCTGTGTTCGTTAATATTTGAATGTATGGGAAGTTTAACAAGTTTCTATGGGATGACAGCTGCCGGCGCCATATTTAACGTTGATCAGTCTGTGATTGTAAGTCGGTGCAACCCAGCCTTAGTATGTCTGTGCAATGTGGGTCTAATCTTGAACCTGAATTTTAAACCAGTTATTCTTAAAGTGATTGAGCTAAAATTTGGCATACCTAATTAAGTAACTTCTGGGACATTGCAATATTATGGTACCAACGAGCTGATCTGATTATGGAGACAGAAGGTTGCCATGGCAAGTATGGCAACTCATAAACTACACAAGATAAGCCCGTCGTGTTTGGGCTCATTGGAACCGTCTCAACGAGTAGTTGATGACTGTGGTAAAATAGGTACAGTCGGCAGTAAAAGCATGAATCAAAAAAACATTATTTTGACATTGACTTATTAATAGATATAAACTTATTATAGGCGGGCTGACTGGGCTGAGGCCGAATACCGTAACTGACCTGATTGGACGATTCACACCGAACGGCTGGAGTCAGCGCGCACCCCACTAGAGTTAAAGGAATTCGAACCCTCCATACAGAAGTTAGATTTCATATTTGAACGATACGAAGTGTAGCTTCTGTATGGAGGGTTCGAATTCCTTTGACTCTGGTGGCGTGCGCGCCGAATCCGGCCGTTTGGTGTGAATCGTTGACGTGTTGTGTCGATCGTTAACATGTGACATTCTTATTTCAAAAGCTGCAAATGTAGTACAATGCCCTGTTAAAATGTATGTTTGTATGTAAATACCTATGTTAATATTCAAGGAACAACTGTGTCAATGTGTAATTAGAAAGGCGACGAATTTAATTATGTTTACATTTTAATGACCACATATATACGTAGGTACTTACCAACATATACATTTTCGACGGTATTAAATAGTGGTCAACCCCAACAAAAATAAATGAAAAAATAAATAAATGAAGAAAAAATATGGGAAAAGAGGAAGAGGAAGGCCGAGGAAAAATTATATGAATCAGATAAAGGAGGACGTGGAGGTCGTGTCGTACCAGGACGTCAAGAAACTAGCCTTGGACCGACAGAAATGGCGAAAAATGCATCACGCTGCACCGACAAGAGCCCAGCTCTTAAGTGAATGATGTGAAAACCCCAACAATGTTAAGTGACCATTCGTGACCCTTATTACAATGCGCATAAAGTGCACCAATGGTCAGATAATATAGTGTTGGCGAATAGGTGGGGCTCACAAGTGGCTTTCACCAGGCCGCACCGATCTAGAAGGCTTTATAATAAACAAAATACATATTTATAGAGTTAAGTTTCGGTGATTTCTTTCAGAAAGAGTCACTTTTGCGAAAATGCAATCCAATTTGCACCTTAAATTGAAGCTCTAAGATTGAAATTCTATTGACACGAATGTGATCGATAAATCGTACTATGCCTGGCAGGAAAAGCTTTAAGGAGCTCCTAGCTCCCAATGACCTTCAATCAGTAACTTTTTTATGACAACCGGCCAAGTGCGAGTCGGACTTGCGCACGGGGGTTCCGCACTATAATTTATACAACATCAGATACCTTTATTATAACCTTTTTTAATTTTATTTCAATATTTTTTTATCAGTAATAAGAACGTTAAATTATATCAAGTAGAATTTGGTCAAGTGCGAGTCAGATTTTAGTTTTTCCATACATTTTGGGACCCAGCGCCTGATGAACACAACGAGCAACTTTTTAAAAGTTTTTTTGTATGTTCACTTAGATATTTATTTTATTTTGTTTTGTTTTTAATATTTGTTGTTATAGCGGCAACAGAAATACATCATCTGTGAAAATTTCAATTGTCTAACTATCACGGTTCATGATATACAGCCTGGTGACAGACGGACAGACAGACAGGCAGACAGACGGACGGACAGCGGAGTCTTAGTAATAGGATCCCGTTTTACCCTTTACGGTTAGGGAACCCTAAAAAACGAACCTAATAAATTATCGCCGCCCGCAACACCAGTGGGGTTGTAAGACTGTGGTAAGTGCGTTGCTTGAAGTTTTGAACTATCCGTTTTCACGAGTTTTTAATTGCTTATCGTAGTTATCGTATTAACAACGACGAGGTACGTATTAGGAAATAGTATCCCATATTTACTTCAAAACTCACTGTCTTCAAAATAGCTACCTACTCAGTTCGTCCGCATGTTTGCTTGTTTTTTTTTTCATGTACGTATATTTTCCGATAACTCTTGACCACGTTGGCTGATTTTGATAATTATTTTTTTGTTTCAAAGCAGGTACGCCGACATTGGCCCCATATAAATTTGGTGAAGGTCTGATGATGGGATATAGGAGGAATCGAGCCAACTCCTAGAATTCGATGCCGATTTCGGTATTTTCTGTAGGTAACCAAGCATTGGCTCACGGAAACCACAAATTGTGGCATAGCAAGTACAAAATTGGAGTGGTTTTTTTTTGGTAAAATTATTGGACGTAACTTATATGATAATGAGTTAAAAATATTAATTAAAAATAATTTTGATGTAATCGTTTCTCAATGTCAATGGTATCGAAACTATTTGGACCCGGGTATGTCCGAAAACTACGACCAAGACCACCGGGGGATGGGCAGCAGCGTCCCTGGAGAGCGGTGGAGATACTGCGATCGCCAACCCACATGCCAAACGTGGCGATTATGGCATTTACCCCTCATAAAATTGGGGGAGGCCTATGTCCAATAGTGGACGTCCATCGGCTGATATGGTGGTGGTGGTGGTGGTATTGAAACTCACCACAGTAGCATAAGTAAAATCAAGTCCCTTTTATTACGACAAGTCACTTCCGACGACCTATATCTTATCGAAGGCCCTTGATCCTGAGGCCAAAACATCATTTGTGAGCTAATTACAACGATAAATCTTTATGCATGAAATCAATAAACAAATTAATAGGGACTAGGTACTGATTAAAAACACCGATCTTAGACATCCGTTACATGCTAATTCTGGTGTCAGTTCAGTCTTTTTTTTAATTATTAGAAATGGGATTACTCTTGGCCAGCATCTAGCCAGGGGGCAAAGATGAGGCCGACGATGAAGCGAGCTCACCCAGAAGATGCCTATTCACTCGTGCGTAGTCCATTATTCTGTTCAGAATTCCGAATGAATTATCATGTAACCCTCGGACTGCATAATAATTGGAACTACAATCAAAGATTTTTTTAAATCACCTGCTTTGACCAGGATTTGAACCTACCAATTTTTTTTACAATGATACAAATATTTTTTCTTGAATAAAGGATGATTCACAGTAGATCGTTCGTGTCCGGGCCGGCCCGTTTTCTATGACAGCAAACGCAACGGCTGGCGTATTTCTCTAGAAGAAAACGGGCCGGCCCGGACACGGAACGGCCTACTGTGATCATCATCCTTAACACAGCATCTCAAAAAAAAAAGGCTGAACATGAAAAATTTCCTTTAAATTTTAATTATTGAGTATACTAGTATCCATGTGATTTTTTCATAAATGTTGTATGCAGTTCCATTGTTTAAGAGTCCGCAGGACGCCCAGATCTCCATACAAACGTAGTTTCGCTCTCATTTTGAAAACGGCATGCTGGAATAACATGAAACTTTGTATACACAATGAGATCCGGCATCGGAAATTAGTTTGTGTTGCTTGATTATAATGGAGAAAACATACAGCGATTATTAAGGTTTTCATACAAGACGTAAAAAACTCAAAAACTCGCTGTATTTTTTTTTCTATTACAATTTGTAGCAACAGAAACTAATTTCCGACCTAGATACCATATGGCGGCTCCCATTGTGTATACAAAGTTTCATGTTATTTCAGCAAGGCGTTTAAAAATGAGAACGAAACTACGTTTGTATGGAAAATCGAGTTCAGTCGAGGGTGCGGGGGACCCAGGGGGACCCTTAAAATTAAATGAAGTCGTCTTTCAGCATAATTTCCTACAGGTACTTTCCCGCCATGTGACACAGCCGTGGAACACTTGTATGGTGCTGAGAGCTAAATTTCAGTAAGTTAAAGTAAGCCTCAGTAAGGTAACTTACATAATTGAGTTGATGTGCACCATGTTCCGATTTTTTTTATATTAAAAAACCGGCCAAGAGCGTGTCGGGCCACGCTCAGTGTAGGGTTCCGTAGTTTTCCGTCCGTCACATTAAGTTGACATATTAAGTACAGAAACACAAAACCTTTGAAAGCACGTCATTTCATTGTGATTTTGTAGAAATGACAGGTAGGTACAATAAACACCTGTTTATACGGTTAAATTACAAACTTAGTTCAGAAATTATTTTTGTAATTTTTTCGAAAACTATTCAACCTATCAAGTTCAAAATAATTTTCCTACAAAGTTTTTATAAAGTTCTACTTTTGAGATTTTTTTCATATTTTTAAAACTTATGGTTCAAAAGTTAGAGGGGGGGGACACATTTTTTTTTTACTTCTGGAGCGAGTATTTCCGAAAATATTAACATTATCAAAAAATGATTTTAGTAAACCCCTATTTATTTTTAAATACCTATCTAACAATATATCACACGTTAGGGTTAAAATGAAAAAAAAAAAACACTCCCCACTTTACGTACAGGGGAGGTACCCTAATAAAATATTTCTTCCACTTTTTATTTTACCACTTTGTCGGCGTAATTGATATACATATTAGTACCAAATTTCAGCTTTCTAGTGCTAACGGTCACTGAGATTATCCGCGGACGGACGGACAGACGGACGGACAGACGGACGGACAGACATGGCGAAACTATAAGGGTTCCTAGTTGACTACGGAACCCTAAAAATGAGATTGCTCTTGGCCAGCATATAGCCAGCGGGCAAAGATGAGGCCGACGATGAAGCGAGCTCACCCAAAAGATGCCTATTCACTCGTGCCTTAAAAAGGTCTAGGTTGTATGAACTTAGTTTTGGCGCTATATAACAGAATTTAACACCACTTTTGTTCAAATACGAATATGACCTACTTTTTGCATCTGCGTCAATAAGAGTTGAATCCTTGTATCTATACGTAGAAGGTAACCTACAGATAAATAGAGGATGTCGATAGTCGTATTTTGTGGCATTCTTTCGAAATAAATACAGATCTACTCGTAGTGAATATTCTATTCCCACAATGCAAACTCGGAAATACCTACGACTAATACTCGAAGTTGCTTTCAATTATGTAGGTATGTATGTAAAACACTATATTGCACAAAATAATTTTTAAGAAAAAAAAACCGACTTCAATGGGGGAGTCCGGTGAAAGATTATTAATCTTAGATGGTGCACTCTTAGGTTCCATACAATAAAATACAAAAATGGCTATAAGTATGTTTATAATGGTAGAAGACTAAGTACCCTCAATTCCTCATGAAATCATGGAAAAACCTTAGTTTAGTTTAGTTTCAGTTTGTGGCTATTCCGGGCTGTTGAGCCCTCGTATCACTGCGACCATCTCTGATCTATTGTGATCGCCACCTACTACAAATCTCGGTCCAGCCCTGCGAATTCGAAAAACTGCAGGATTTTGCTGAACTCGAGAGACTTTATCTCTTCTGGGTACAAGACGTGTCTGCCCAGTATAGAACTACGGCTGCGCATCAGGCAAGGGCAATCGGTTAGGATGTGTGCAGGCGTCTCCTCCGCTTCGAGGCAGAGTCTGCACCGCCTTGTGTCACTCAGTCCCAACGTATGCATGTGCTTGTTTAGGCAGCAGTGTCCTGTGAGCACCCTTACCAGCATGCGTAGACGGTTCCTGCTTAGCGCCAAGGCATCGGATGACGCCTTTTTGCTAAAGGCTTTAATCAGCGCTTTGGAATGATTCAGCCCGGGTGTTGCTCTCCAGGCTTGAATGGTTTTGTAGAAGCAATAGGTCTTCAGGGTGAGCTTGGTTAGGCTTTTGGGGACGCCACAAAACGGTTCTGGCCCGCAGTGCGTCCCCTTCGCCCCCGCTCGTGCAAGCTCGTCGGCTCTTTCATTTCCCTCGATGCCTGCATGCCCTGGGACCCAACGTAAAATAACCTTGTTTTTCACTCCCAGATTATTTAGTACCTCCCGGCAGTTCTCGACCAGCCTTGACGTTATGACGTCAGAGCTGAGGGCCAAGAGCGCTGCCCGGCTATCCGAGTGGATATAGATAGTATTGTTGAGGTAGTTGCTTTGCAGGTTGGTTGTCGCGCATTCCAGGATGGCGTATACCTCTGCTTGGAATATGGAGGAGTACTTTCCCAGATTCAGGCTAATGTCCCTTCTGGGCGATTCTCCATATATTCAACATCCTACCTCAGATCCAGACTTGGAGCCGTCGGTGTACCACTTTAGGCTACCAAGTTTCCAATCTATTAGACCGTTTGACCAGTCTTCTCTCTTCAGGAGTTCCACAGAGTAGAATTTCTGTGTACAGTGTTTTGGGGGCATTGTGTCTAAAGGCATCCCTAAAACCGGAATTTCGTGCACTGAGTCCTTGAGTGATCTCAAGGCTGTAGATAGCCAGTTCCCTTTCTTTGCGATCGCTACTCTGAGCATGCTGGACCTCGCCTCCTGTTCCAAATAGAGGTTGAGGGGCGGCAGGTTCAGCATGGCTTCGAGAGCCGCTGTTGGAGAGGTTGACATGGCTCCAGTGACTATAATGCAGGCAGTCCTTTGTAGACTACTCAGCTTGCTTATTACTGTTTTCTGTGTCGTTTTCCTATACCAGACCACGGAGGCGTAAGACACCATCGGCCTCACTATGGACGTGTATAGCCAAAGGGCGATTTTGGGTTTTAGTCCCCATCTGTTACCCGCTAAACGACAGCAAATAGCCAGGGCTGATTTAGCCTTCTGCAAAACTCCGTTTACGTGCGGGTTCCAGGTCATTTTCTGGTCAAGTGTAATGCCCAGATATTTGACCTCAGAAGAGAACGGAATTGTTTTGCCATTCATCACCAGGGGGCTCAGCTTATCAAGTTTCCTCCTGTTGGTGAACGGCACAACAACCGTTTTGTCCGCATTCACGGATAATTCGTTTTCCCTGCACCACGTGTTTATAGTGTTCAGGGCTTTCTGCATCAGGTGCGATAAGGCACTTTGACAGGTTCCCCTCACGGTAACCACAAGGTCGTCAGCGTACCCTTGGGTATCAATGTGAAGTTCCGCCATCTTGTACAGTAATTCATCTACCGCAAGAGTCCACAGTAGAGGGGATAATACCCCTCCTTGTGGGCATCCTCTTGCAGTAGTTACTTCACGGGTGGTATTGAAAAGTTCTAGCTTTGCCACCCTATTTGAGAGCATGCTCTGCACCCATCGCACAGTGGTGGGATCGACTCCTTTTGACATGAGTCCCGCAACCAGTGTCCTGATGGGCGTATTATCAAACGCACCCTCAATATCTAGGAAGGCTGATAGGGCTATTTCCTTGTCCTCTAACGCCCTTTCCACTCTGTCTACTAGCTCAAGTAGGGCGGTCTCTGTAGATCTGCCACTACGGTAGGCGTGCTGACTGTCGTGGATGGGCTTGTCTATGAGGCAGTTCTCCCTAATATGTTTGTCTATGACCTTCTCTAGTGTTTTTAGTAGGAACGAAGAAAGGCTGATGGGCCTGAAGGACTTTGCCAGAGCGTAGTCCTTCTTGCCCGCCTTAGGTATGAATATATTTTTTACCTTGTTCCACATCTCTGGTAAGAATCCCCAGGTGTAACTCGCCCTGAAGATTTTTACCAGATAAGGAATTAGGACGTCAGCACCACATTGCAATAGCACCGGGCTTACCCCGTCCAATCCGCTCGCTTTGTAGGGTTTGAAGGAATTAATGGCCCACCTAACTATTCCCGGTCTGATGACCCTGGAGGCTTGTCTCCAGTCCTCCGGGCGTGGTCTGTGCGGATCATTCCCTACATTGGTTCCGCTTGACAAGACAGAGCCCGGGAAATGTGTGCTGGCCAGCAAATCTAAAGTCTCCGCCTCATTGGACGTGAAGGAGTCATCCTGCCTTCTTAGGAGTCCGATCTGATTAGGCCTTGCCTTAGAGAGTAGTCTGTGAAGTCTTGCTCCCTGGGGCGTATTGGTCACCTCCTCACAGAACTTCCTCCACGACGCTCTCTTGGCTTTCCTTATCTGTTTACTATATTCGTTAAGGGCTTTGCGATATACCTCCCACTCATTCGTTCTTTTGGCCCTATTGAATAACTTACGCGTCTTGTCCCTTAGCTTCTTGAGTTTGGAGTTCCACCAGGGGCCAATACGTTTTGTGGTTTTAACCTTGGGAGGACAGTTTTCCTCATAGGCACGTACAATGCCCTTTGAGACAACTTCCACTGCAAGTTCCAATCCTTCTCGTGTTTTGACGCTTTTGGCAGCCGAGTCTAGAGTCTGTTCTAGGGCGTTCCTGTAACCTGCCCAATCAGTCCTCCTAGGATCTCTAAAAATGACTGTTTGAACACTGAGAGAAAATTGTATGTCAAAGCATATGTGTCTGTGGTCTGACATAGATTCCACCTCACTTACCCTCCAGTTCCCAATGTGCCTGGCAAGATTCGTTGTGGCAAAAGTTATATCTAGGACTTCCTTCCTAGCCCTAGTAACAAAGGTTGGTTCAAAACGTACGTTTAAAATTTGGAAACCGTAAGTTAACAGAAAGTCATGCAGTAACTCACCTCTATCGTTGATATCGGTGCTCCCCCAGTTGGTGTGGTGGGCGTTGGCGTCGCATCCCACCAGTAATTCTGCGTTGTGTCTGCGGGCGTAGTCGGCCACTGCATCGAGGTCCGCAGCGGGGTTCACCTTATCACCAGGGAGGTAGGCCGAGCAAATAATCACCCTTTGTCCTTTCCATCCCTTTAGGTTTACAAACGCTGCAACCAGATCGTCTGTGCATAGCTCTGGAACAGGTAGGAACTCAATGTTTTTCTTGAAAACAATGCATGCTCTAGGCTTATGTCCATTGGTATTGTATAGGATTTTACCAACCGAGTTTAGTCCTAGTATGGTTGAGTTTCGCACCCATGGTTCTTGTAGTAAGGCGAGGTCTGCGTGTTCTGCTAGGCGACTTTCCACCACCGCCGTCGCAGCAACGGCATGGTGGATGTTCGCCTGCAGAATCCTCGCGGGTGCTATGAGGGCAGCCATTATTTGGCCCTCTTTTGGAACTGCCGGGCGCCACCCCTGCCCCTTGCTGCTGATTGAGCCCCCCCGCGGGAGGTTCCAGCTGTCGTGGCAGGGCGCTGATCCCGGCTGTTCATTGCGCCCCTCGCCGCCCCTTTGTGGGGCCCGGCAGGCCGCGTCCTACCACCACGGCCTCGAGTGCCCTGGGGTATGGGTTCGCGACCGACCGGTCCCCTCGTGCTGGGGCCAGGTTCTGCGATGGGCTGAGGTTGTGTTGCAGTTTGGGGGGCATCTGGCCCACCCCTTAACCTGAACACCACCTTCTTGAAGCCTAGGATGACCTCACACCCACAGGCTCTCAGAGCTTCAGCAGAAGGCTCGTCTATGGAGAAGGTGACTACTTTCCCTCCCTGTTCAGCCTTCTCACCGAGTACTCGCCACAGTTCCGTATTTAGGCCCGTATTTTGAATCCTAAATAGGGATAGAGCATCGCTCACTGAGGCTACGTCGGCATCAGAGATGAAGGTGATAGCCGTGGTTGGTTTGGGCAGTTCACCTTCCGACATCGTCGAAAGGGTTGCCTCCGGCCACGGCTTCAGTCTCGGGATTTCCTCCACAAGCCAGTCAAGACTTGCTTGGTTGGCGCATGTCACCAATATCCAGCCCGTCTTGTGGAGGAAGCCCAAAAACTGTGGTCCACCGCCCTTTGCGCTCTCCCATTTCCTAATTATGGCCTGGTTGAGCTCGCGGCGGACCATCTTCATCTGATCCGCACTCATGGGTTCCGAGTTACGGATCCCCACTCGTGTGGACCCTGCCACTTGCTTGAAACTGAGGGGCCTCTGATGTTCCCCTTCAGCTTCAGTATTGAGCTTCATGGCCTTTTTGACATTACCCTGTGGAGATTCGTCCTCCGATCGTCCCCTCTTGATAGGGGCGTTTATCGGGGCCGGTTTCCCCCCGGGCACCTTGGTCCATGGCAGGCTACACATGGATAGTGCGGCCTCTTTCTCTATGCCGCCCTGCAGGAGGCAACGAAGCCTCTTTCGTGCGGCTCCAGAGAGCCTTCCCCGTTCTTTGGTCTGGACAGATGTACCGGGCGTTTCAGCGGCGATAGATACGCCCCTGTCGACCACGGTTTCCGTCTCCATGACCTCCGAACCACTAGGTACGGGCGTACAGGGGGCTTGTGCAGCCCTCCTCGCCTCGTTACCAACTTCTCCGTCCCGGATAGAATCCAGAACGGAGGATACAACGTCCTCGAACGTTTGGGTATTGTTTTTTTCTATATTTTTCTCCATATAAGTCCCACGAACAGCTAGGGAAGAATGGTCACAGACAGCAGAGCCCCGCTTGCCGCCTGAAGGGCAACTTACTCCACGATTTGCCCCGGTTTCGTGGAAAAACCTTGCTTGCTTGACAAACAAAACGAAGAGAGCAAATCGCCAAACGTGAACTACGCGTCGTTGAAGAGTTCCGTTCTGATCATCATCAGCAGTTCCACTTCATCAAATGTCACTTTTATGAATGAAAATGCTTGATTAGTTCATTAAAATACTAAAATCACTATTTGTGTGCCTTTCACATTTGAGGAGTTCCCTCGATTCCTAATGGATCCCATCATCAGAACTCGAGCATGACAAAAATCAATCGTGAAAATAGAACTTGCTTAACAAACACAGCTAGAAGGACAACTCGCCAAACGTGAACTTTTCGTCGTCGAAGAGTTCTGTTCTGATCATCATCAGCAGTTCCACTTCATCAAATGTCACATTTTTGTATGATAATGCTCGATTTGTTGATAAAAACACAAAAATCACTAAATGTTTGCCTTTAAGATTTGAGGAGTTCCCTCAATTCCTCATGGATCCCATCATCAAAAACCGAGCATGACAAAAATTTATCGTGAAAATAGAACTTGCTTAACAAACGCAGCTAGGAGGACAAATCGCCAAACGTGAACTTTTCGTCGTTGAAGAGTTCTGTTCTGATCATCATCAGCAGTTCCACTTCATCAAATGTCACATTTTTGTATGAAAATGCTCGATTTGTTGATAAAAACACAAAAATCACTATATGTTTGCCTTTAAGATTTGAGAATTTCCCTCAATTCCTCATGGATCCCATCATCAGAAATCAAGCATGACAAAAATTAATCGTGAAAATAGAACTTGCTTAACAAACACAGCTAGGAGGACAAATCGCCAAACGTGAACTTTTTGTCGTTGAAGAGTTCTGTTCTGATCATCATCAGCAGTTCCACTTCATCCAATGTCACATTTTTGGATGAAAATGCTTGACTTGTTGATAAAAACACAAAAATTACTATATGTTTGCCTTGAAGATTTGAGGAGTTCCCTCAATTTCTCATGGATCCCATCATCAGAACTGCGTTTTGACAAAAACGGGACCAACTTGGATATATATACTTACAATCAAAAAAAAATTTCGAAATCGGTTAAGAAATGACGGAGTTATGGACTAACAAACATTAAAAAAAAAAACATACCACCGAATTGATAACCTCCTCTTTTGAAATTTTGAAGTCGGTTAACAAAATAACAAAATAAATAGTACAAAGGTGAAATTATCCCTTCGAGAAAATGAGAAAAATAAGCACACAAAGGCGACAAAACTAACAACTAACACACAAAAACTAACTATGCACAAACACGGATATTTAAGAAATCAATTATCGTTTTAAATGATTGACACGTTGACGTCTGTTATGTGAAACTAATCCCATGAAAAACATAAATGTAAAAATGGCAGCCAATTTCAATATGCGATACGTGGTTGTCGTCTTCACCAACAAAAGAATTGAGATCTAAATGGGTGCCAAGTTCCGTAGATTATCTGAAAAGGTACAAAGTCTGGCACTAGATTGTTTACAGTAAAAATAATTTATTGCGGCTTAATGCATTTTGAGCTTTAACTTGGCAGTTTTCTTAAATATCCAACAGCTTTCATAGTATTATAACATACTGCATAGAACACTGCTTTTTCTCAACTTCAAAGTCAAAAGTGGCTCCAAACGGTTCGTGTAAAATAATACACGGCTGCTGTCCACCGGTTCCTGGGGTGAACTTGGCTGGACACGCTGCCGCGTGTCTAGATAATATTTCTATGTCAAATGTCAGAATGACAACTGGTAGTACTTTGATATTTGACATAACAAATTTTAATTAATACGATAATTGAGTGACAATTCATCGGTTCTAGTCGTGTTCCGAGTTGTCAAGATGAGAAGTTTTACAGGATTTAAACCTAAGGGTGGTATTCCACTCGTCCAATATCTTTGTCCAATCTTTGATCAAATTTCTTTGACAGAGGCCCATTCCACTCATCAAATATCTTTGTTCAAATTTTAATTTTTTTCATGCGTTGCCATTGTTATTGTTGTTGATTTAACTGTCATCAGAATCTTTGATCAAATGTCGGGGTCCCATCCAAGTTTGATGAAATCATCCAATTTCTTTGATCAAAGATATGTATAGGACAAAGATATGGATGAGTTTAATACGGGGTGGTATTCTACTCACCCAATATCTTTGTCTAATTTCTTTGTCAATCTTTGATCAAATTTCTTTGACAGAGGCCCATTCCACTCATCCAATATCTTTTCCAAGTTTTTTTTTTAATTCGTAGCCATATTGATTAAATTGTCATCAGAATCTTTGATCAAATGTCGGGGTCCCATCCAAGTGTGATGAAATCATCCAATTTCTTTGATCAAAGGTATTGGACAACCCAATATCTTCGTCCAATTTCTTTGTCAAATCTTTGATCAAAGTTCTTTGACGGAGGCCCATCCCACTCATCCAATATCTTTGTCCATGTTTTTTTTTCATGCGTAGCCATATTGATTTAAATGTCATCAGAATCTTTGATCAAATGTCGGGGACGTCGGGGTCCCATCCAAGTTGGATGAAATCATCCAATTTCTTTGATCAAATGTATATTGGACAAAGATATTGGATGAGTGGAATACCTCCTCAAGACACTGCGAAATTCATAACAGAAAAACTTTCTTGATACCTTGAATCCAAGCTCGGTTCAAAGGTATCAAATCCCTAGAGAGAAAAGACAGAAAACGGTCGCTTATCCATCGCCTCGCAGAACTTCATGCACTCTGCACATTATAACCATCCAACTAAATAATACAGTCCGGTGCTGATACGAGCAGCTCATTGATGTACTGCCGACCGCGTACAAGTGGATTATTTATTTATTAATTGATTATTTTATTTTAATTTCCAAAATCTCCATTTTTTACTATGTGTCATATTAATAATTTTAGTTGAATGTACATACCAATGAATCCATTATCTCTTAAATTAGTTATAGGACTCGCTAGTCACTACCAATTGCTGTGCCCTATCAGGGTCCATGCGAAACTAACCACTCACGTGCTCTCCGCAACTAGGGTTGCGACTTGGGAAAACGTACAGTGCTCTCGCAACACTAGTTGCGAGTTGGAGTTCCAACGGTTTTTAAATTGTTGCTATGCGGAACATGTAAAGAACGCTTTTTAATTGAGTTATATAGGTAGAGTATGAATGTGGCAACATTAAAAAAAATTAAAACCGCAGTCTAAGGAACAATTTTTATAAAATATAAAAGTTGTTTTCATGACCATCGAAGTTCGGTACGTCAGCGAGAGAGCTCGCGATTAAAAAATGCTGTGAGCAATCAATTGTGCATTTTTTAATTGGTATTATATACCAAATTAATGCTGGTTTACTGCTTCATAAGACGAAGCATATATTTCGATACTAATTAAAATGGAATGTAATAAATTCTTCCAACAAAGTACGTTGAGTGATGAAAATTTTGAGAGGTTAATTTTAAATCGTACATTATTATGTGATTATGCCATATTTCTGTACTAGGCTATTAAAATCAATAAATGCGTCTATTCAAATCAACATAAATCCACTTTTAATGAACGATTAGGTATGTTCTATGCAGGATTAGGTGAATGAACTTGTGACGTCTATAAATACTATTGTACGCAACTGTGGTTGCACAAGGCACTTCCGCCGATTCGCGTCGGATCCACGTATTATGTCATAAGGCGTGGTGCACACTGGGCTATTGTCGCAGAATGGTTTAATTTAGTTTATTCATTTTTGATAGGTTCTTTTACGCATACTAAGTGGCGGCCCATTACCAATGTAACTGCTTACCTTTTATTTATGAATGTATGAAGTCGAGGTAGGGTTCACTTTTACTTGTTCAACTGATCATATAAATTTATAAAATTCACATATTCCATGTAATGGTTCAAATAAGAATGTATGGTTTTCTTTTTTCAAAAAACCAGTTCTGATTTTAGCTCGTATTTACCGTTATCTCAGTTATTTGTAGCTCGCATATAAACTATTGTATAGTCGTTTTAACTTAACACCCAAAAATTTGCAGTGAAAACCACGTACCAATAAAAAATACTTACCTCACAAAATAAGTGTATGAATTTTGTTGTTACTTGTGATGTATTTTTTTCAAATATTAATTTAATTTAATTTCTTAAATTTTCATTGTAATTTTACTCGTTAGTGGTTATGGGATGTGTCAGACAAGGATTCAATAATTATTTGTGCAATAAGAGAGCAGTCGTTTTTTTACGACGAGTAATAATTTCGTAGATGTAAGGATAATGAAAGGTTGATTATGTTAGGTGATTTTAATGCATGGGTAGGGGTAAAGCGAGATGGATTTGAAAAGGTTCTGGGTACTCACGGTGACGAGAGAGTGAATGAGAATGGTGAGAGTTTGTTAGATATTTGCCTCGAGAGAAATCTTTTTGTGACAAATACAATGTTTGCCCACAAATGGATTCATTTGTACACGCGTGAGGCGGAGAACGTAAGAAAGAGTATGATTGATTTTGTGATAGTGGACGAAAGATTGAGGAAGAATGTTCTGGACACTAGGGTGTATCGCGGGGCCGGAATAAATACAGACCACTTCCTGGTGATGAGCCGAATGAAAGGGCTGTTTCAAGGATGGCGGCATCGACCTCGTATATTCACTAGTGTTCTGGAGAGAATAAAAGTAGAAAATTTGCAAGAGGAAAGTGTGGCTGATGAGTATATTCATAAACTAAAGGAAAATCTTAGAGAGATAGATGATATATGCAAGATTGATCAACTATGGAATGGTTTTAAAGATAAGCTTGTAAGTACAGCCAGGGATGTATGTGGTGTGAAAGAAAGGAGCAAAGGGAAGAAGAAGAAGAATGTATGGTGGGATAAAGAGGTACAAAAGGCAGTAAGTGAGAAGAAGAAAGCGTGGCTAGATTGGTTGGCGATAAGAGCTGACCAAAGAAGTCAAAAAGCCACGCTTGAAGACGTGAGTGAAAGGAAAAGTAACTATAAAAGGTTGAATGTTCTGGTAAAGGAGGTAGTTAAAAGAAAGAAAGATGAACAGAATGATGAGATGGATCAGAGGTTATCTCAGGATTTCCGGGCAAACATAAAGTTTTTCTGGAAAGCCATTCGACTAGCCAGAGGTAAAACTCAGACCTCAGAGCTAACCTCGATTAGAGACCAGCATGGAAGTTTATTGAATGATGAGGAATGCATATTAGGGAGATGGAAGGAATATTTTGAAGGTTTGTTTGAGAGAGAAGAGGAAAATACGTCAGGAGTGAATGATAATGCACTGCCACATGAGGAGTGTAGTATTAGTATGGATGAAATTGTAAAAGCTTTGAAAGGAATGAAACCAGGAAAGGCAGCGGGGTATGATAGAATTTCAGTCGAGATGCTGAAGGCTGGGCAAGGCGTCGTAGCAAGTCAGTTGTATCGCCTTTTCAACTTATGTTTTAATACCGGCATAGTTCCAAAAGATTGGTGCAAGGCGGTCATCGTGCCACTGTACAAGGGAAAGGGCTCACAACTTGACTGCAAGAACTACAGGGGCATTAGCTTACTCAGCATCGTTGGCAAATTATATGCGAAAGTGTTGATTGAAAGGGTAATGCAAGAAACCGATGAGAAAATATGGGATGTACAAGCGGGATTTAGGAAAGGTATGGGATGTACGGATCAGGTCTTCTCTTTACGATACATAGCCGAAAAATATTTGGCCCAAGGTCAAAAGGTCTATTGCGCGTTCGTGGATTTGGAGAAGGCCTATGACAGAGTGGTGAGGAATGAACTTTGGTCGGTACTGTCCGGATATGGAGTGAGCGACCATCTCATTCAAGCTCTGAAATCTCTCTACGAGGATTCCTCTGCTTGCGTGAGAGTAAACGGGTCCTACACTGAATGGTTTAGCATCGAAAAGGGTGTTAGACAGGGATGTGTAGCGTCACCGTGGCTGTTTAATCTATTTCTGGACAGTTGTTTGCAAGATTTGAAAGACGATGAATGTGGGTTGGAAATGAATGGGTTGCTTATCAAATGTCTACTCTACGCCGATGACCAGGTTTTATTAGCGTCATCGGCTGAGAAGCTACAGAAGATGGTAACTAGCATGCACAGATTATTTGCGAGAAAAGGAATGAAAATGAATGTAAGCAAGACGAAAGTGATGGTATTTGAAAGAGATGAGTGTATGACAGTTTGTGAAATTGCTGTAGATGGAGAGAGGTTGGAGCAAGTGGATGGGTTTGTGTATTTGGGGACTTTGTTCACGAGAGACGGTAAGCATGAAGGAGATATTGAAAGGAGAGTGATAGCTGGGAATCGAGTGAATGGGGCACTTCACGCCTTTATGAGTAGCCAGAAAGTGTCAGAAAAGGCGCGGCTGGCCGTGCATAGAGGAGTGTTGGTGCCGACACTAATGTATGGTAGTGAAAGTTGGGTGTGGCAGAAGAAACATCAGAGTCGAGTGAATGCAGTGGAAATGAGAGCGCTGAGAAGTATGTGTAGCGTTACTTTGAGAGATAGAGTGAGAAACACCGTTATAAGACGGAGGTGTGGAGTGAATGAAGATATAGTGACGAAAATTGAGAAAGGTATGCTAAGATGGTTTGGACATGTAGAGAGGATGGATGAAAGAAGATTGACAAAACGAGTGTATGAAGGAAGAGTGGATGGAAAAGTTGGAAGGGGAAGACCTCGGCGAACGTACTCCGACCAAATCGGAGACATTCTGCAGAAAGGCCAGGTCAGGAGTACCCTAAATCGGCGCGCATGCATGAAGAATGTTATGAAAGTTCATGAAGCGAAAGTTGTATGTCAGGATCGTAGCAAGTGGAAATCCGTGATCTCTGCCTACCCCTATGGGAAACAGGCGTGATTATATGTATGTATGTATGTATGTATGTAATAATTTCGAATCCCGAGGTAGCGAAGGATGCCTTAGTCGAATCACTAGGGAGCGTGGCAAGTGATTCTATGATAGATTTTATAGCGTATCAAGGGATTTGAATACACGATATACATATAGGTAACTTTGCTCTCGTGTACCACACACATACCACATCACATAAAACTTATCACCTCAGCAATGAGAACCTGTTAGAGTTAAAAAAAACTTGTTGGGGTGCCAAATAAATATATGTCCTATGTCCAGCAGTGGACGTCCTTCGGCTGACATATGAAATTACAATATAGTCAGTTCTGGTACCGTACCTACTACTACTATACTACGCAACGCAAAAGAGGGGGGTTATAAGTTTAATGTGTATATCTCTCTATGGCATCGTAGCTTTTATTTAAACTGGTGAACTATTTGGTTGTCTTTTTTTCAGAGCAGGATTTCCAAGAGAAATTTAGTAGTATCTTATAGCCGTGGATCAATATGACTGAAGCAACTATAAATGCGTAAACACGAGGTCATTGAGATCTGATATGTCGAGCCAAGAAGTTGCAACTATTATGGTGTGTACATAAAAAATACTGCATTTTTAACTCCTCGAATTTATAATAAGTTAATAACATAACTTTTCTCTCGGGAAACGATAATATTAGTAAAACATGTTTTATCAAAATCGGTTCAGCCTTTGTTGAGATATATAACTTTGAAATGAAAATATCGGCGGTTTTCCAACTTTTCTACTTTGTCAGTTATTCTATATCACGACAGCCAATGATATTTAAAATAAAATGCCAAACGTTATTATTACTTCAAGAATATATAAGTAATTAAAGTCACCATGAGTGTACCGCTGTTAATTTCGTATTAGCATTGTATAAGTCATAAGTTAAGGATCTGTAACTATTCGTAATTGATTTAATAAGAAATGTAAATTTCGTAATTTCAATATTGACGATCACTGCGTGAACTGTGGTTTCGTTGCGCACCAGTGTATCCCGTCCTATATCGCCGCCATGATTAAATTTTGACAGCGCAGGTCCGCCGGAGTATGTCCGTTAGTTTGAGTCCGGACCTTTGCGTGGGTTTTTGTATACTTTTGAAATGAGAACAAAAATATAAATCGAGTTGTAATCGGTCGAATATCTATTAAGTTGTGAAGTGTAACATGTGTAGTATATGTGTTAAGAGTTTTATGTGGTTTGAAGTGTATGGAATTATTTTTAATCGGGCGTCAAAAGCGGCACTCATTACGTTAGGTATGTAAGGCTATTTTTTGTTATTGATAATTTGTGACAGAAATTGTTGCGATTTTGACAAAATTGGCACTTGTTATTTAAAGATTTATAGTGTCTCTATTTACGTCTGACAATATTTTTGTACTCGTTTGCCTAAATTATTCATACAAAAATCACAAACAAACTACACTGTTTTGCGGCGAATTGAAAAACTGACAATGTAAACATTGCAAATGAAAAAGGTTTTATGCAAAATATTTCCCCGGGATCATATACTTTATTTGGTATCAATCGAAGCGTAAACTATTACAGTTTTAAATAAACATAACATTTACATATGTTATCGATTTAGATTTTAAAATAAAAATATATTTATTGCAAAAGATCTCATTCGAAACGGTATGTAAAGTTTGTGACTTTTTTAAAAAATATTTTACTATGGTGACATATGTAATTAATTATATAAACAAATTGCCTGTTCCTTTAGCTTTATAACATAAAAAGAATCATAGCATAAAGTTTAGACGAAGCCAGGCAACCGATTTATTAACAACACAAGACAATGCGCTGCTAATGCTCGGTGAATCTTGAGCACTTTAGACTACCTTTTTTTTTAACGCGAGCACTTGAGTGGCTAATACTAATGTAACACCTATATGTAAAGACCATGGATGCAATAAATGATGATTAAATGATTAAATGACATTCTATGGGACACGGTGCTTGTCTTAGGTACTGCCAGAAGAGGATAAATGCGGGGTCGGAGATTAACTTTCAGTTGTGACAGTGAAAGGACAAGCAAGCGGACCATCTGCGCAACGAAATCTTGACAGTCCGAATTCCCTCGCAAAACTCTAGCAGCACAAGTCGTAAGTCCATAGTTTTGCCGTACCTCAAGCGAGTTAAATCCCAAAATATATAATTATACGAGTATACATCTGTATACACTTATTAAGTCTGTCCCCCCCCCCCCAGTTTATATTTTTTTTCGTAATTACACATCATATTTCTATAGCGGTTCATAACATATACCTTCACACCAAATTTAATGGTTATATTCTCCGACTAAATCGGCTGTGGCAAACCTACGGACAGATAGACAGACAGACATGACGAATCCATATGGGTTCCGTTTTTTGCCATGTGGCTACGGAACCCTAATAGGTAACTGGCTTAAAAACATGTTAGGTGGAGGCAAAGACGAACTGATAATACTCGAACAATGGCATCAAGTTCATTGACCCTTCATCTCTGCATATCCTATACAAATAGCAGACGAAAAATGTGGCTTTTTGAAACCTTAGGTTTATGATTATGTAATTTTAAAGATCTTTAAATCTTTAAAATTGCATTAAGATTTGTTTTTTTCCGAGTATTTGCGTAAGAAATATGTTTAAATAATTAATAATTATGTTTCGCTAGCATACCGCCAATTGCTAATGAAGCAAACTATTATCCTTTTTGAAAAAAACCCACGTGTCGATAACGCACTGTATTAGCGTTTTGTAATTTGTGTTATCGGGTACCTACTTAATCTCTCGAATTATAGGGAATCATCTCAGAGCATCCCCAAATCAATAAAGGGCAACGCACTTTTAGGGTTCCGTAGTCAAAATGGCAAAACGGAACACTTATAGATAGTGGACGGCGTACGAGCCCAATTCCAACGAAATAACCGCAAATCGATGTACAGTTTAGCCATTCGGCACACGCATACTAAAGGTCAAAATAAACTCATTGATCCGCAGTTCTTAAAAAAAAATCCTTTTCCTCTCACTAGCTCGGAAAGCCGTCTTTTATCCTTTGAAACAAGCGGGTAAAAATGCATTTTATCCACAAGTGGGGAAACTAATTTGACCTTGGAGCGTGTTTGAGTAGCTTTTGACAGATAACAAAACGTAAAACGCTCATATTAATGGTCCGTTTGATATCAATTATCATTAAATAAATAGTTTGAGAATTTAATAAAAAATACCAAATATAGCTTTATTTAATGATTTAAGTCGTAAACCTTAAAATTGTATAAGTAACATTATTTTTATAATGACTTTGAGTATAATTGTAAACGCACAAGTTGAGTCGATGCAATTTCAAAACGCATCGTCGGAAATGTCATCATTGTCAATGTCAACTAAAATATACACAACTTGTCACCGACTCCAACTCGCGTAAATATTATACACAACTTTTAGAGTTTTCTGTTATAATATCGTAAAAAAATCAGTGATTCCAGTGATGAAAATCATGCCTGTGGAACTGTGTTTTTTTGCATGTAGCACTTTCCTCGCTATAGTGAGGAGAAAAGTTTTGTGTTACACACTGGTGCAAAGTTGTATTTTACTTCTCGTGTGTTGAAACACTCGCTATGCTCAGGATTCTATTTTAGAACCACTCGCTTCGCTCGTGGTTCAAATATAGAATCCTTTCTCTGGCTCGTGTTTCAATTCCACACTCGCGGGTAAAATACAACTTTGCACCCTTGTATAACAAATAACTATTACACTCTAGGGCGGCACCGGTACTTTCCGAAGGAAATCCCAGAGCCGAGCCGCCCGAAATGAGTTGAAGAGGACGATTGGGGGGCGTTTAGTCGGTGCAAGTCCGACATAACGGTAGTATCCATAAAGGATTTTCCTCCCGAAAAAAAAAGGATATATTCACGTTTACCGGGACAAATGCCACTACTCACATCATTTTCAAACTTTTCAAAGAACGTTTTAGTTAGCTTTAAGGAATTTTCGCTATTTTTGAAACAGACTGAACGTACTATATGCATACAGGTAAGTAGTAGTGTGTCAGAATGCACTTTATAAATATCAATACCACTTTATTATGCTTCATGGACGGGTTATTTGGGGTGTAAATTAGAGTTTATTTAAATTGAATCAGTGGGTACAAAATAAGTATACAGGGTGGCCCATTCAAATCGGTCAGTATGGGAAAGTCTAAAACTATAAGACATACGAAGATTTGTTCTTAGGAACCATGTCACCGATTTTACAAGTAGAGAGGTACAAACAACCATAGAGACAATTTTACATGCCTGAACTTGTTGAATATTGTAGCGGTGGTCACTTTGAACACCTACTATGATAAATTAAAGTATGTGAAAAAAATGCATTTTATTCATTTTAGACATTATGTTTCTTAGAGACATTTACTGCTTAAGACCTACACAAACGATATCTGAATAGAAATAGTGTATGTTTATTTTTCAAAACAAGCGGGTTCGATTCCCTAGCTGGGTACAGTGTTTTTTTTCAAATGTATGAATGCAGTTTTTCTTTTTATCAAAATCGGTGACATGGTTCCTAAGAACAAATCTTCGTATGTCTTATAGTTTCAGACTTTCCCATACTGACCGATTTGAATGGGCCACCTTGTATATGGACAGCTATGAACAGTAATAAAAAGTAAATTAAGTCGATGTGTGGCAGGGCGGCACCGTCATCGAATCCCAGCCATTTTGCCACGGGTTTAAATTTGTGGCGAGTGCCACGTAGGCACATGCCAGTAGACGGATTATTTGAATATATATTTTTTAAATTTACAGCTTGTCAATCACGTATAATTAATTATTTTGATATTCAGATGATTAATTTCCTTGTTTATTTTATTATTTTATATAGTGGTCGGCGGTTAAGAAGTCAATCCTGACACCTGTCATTTCCATGCAGTTTATAACCTCAAAGTGACTTAGCTTATAAACTGTACAGAAATGACAGGTGTCAGGATTGACTTCTTAACCGCCGACTACTATCCTTGACGGAGAAGTTACCTTTTGGATGTTTATCTTTGAACTTCACAGAATAACGGGAAGAAGCAGATTTGAAAATGCTCTTAAAATAGATGATCCGAAACATGAACGGGCATCATTGAAACAGTTTAACGAACGTTGGTTGATTCATTTCTGTTTTTAATTTAGGTAGGTAATTGCACATGAGTAAAGGTTCCTCTATTCCGGTTTGGTCGAATTCACACTTAATTGTTTGGAAAAATATTCTCGCATAAGTATCGTTAGGTACCTATTTTTGCTATTACCATAATAATGTACGATTTACGAGATAGACACGTACCTATTCATTTCATTGTGTCCAAAATCGATATCGAACACGGTCAATACCTTTTTGCAGTTTTATAAAAAATCTAACACATTAAGGATGTAAAATTAGACACATTAAAGATTCACAGATGATGTATTTCTGTAGCCACTATAACAACAAATACTAAAAACTAAATAAATATTTTACGGAGATCCCATACAAAAACACTGTTAAAAAATTGCTCGTTGCCGTCATCAGGCGCTTGGTCTCAAAATGTATGGGAAAACTAAAATCCGACACGCACTTGACCAAAATTCTATTTGATATTATTTAACGTTCTTATCACTAATAAAAAATATATATAAATTAAATTTTAAAAGGTTACAAAGTGTCTAATGTTGTATAGATAATAGTACGGAACCCTTCATGCGCGAGTCCGGCTCGCACTTGGCTGGTTTTTTATAAATATATTTTGAGGCAGAACGAAAAGAAAATAAAAGCAAAAACAGATAAGAGAATTTGAGGTAATATTTTCTAAGAAAAGTTCATATATATCGTCGTCGTATTCAAATGTAAAAAAAACAGAGACTAATAGTTTTGTATTGTGGCAACAGTGGATCAACCTTTGTTCAGTGACACACACACATGGCATGTCAAACTCTGATGAAAGAAAAATTTGATTATTTACTATGTAATAATTAATAAATAGAGAATTAAGCTGCATTCAATACTGAAGTCATATCGAAATTATTTACCCTAATTAAATTAATTATTTAACCTATTTAAATTACCGAATCATAGTTTCAATTAAGCAACCATTGAAACTAAACGTAAAAAAAAGCGCGGGCAGTATGGATGCGAATCCAGAATTTCTTTTTTTATTTTATTTTATACGTATACTGTAAAGTTTTTTTTATTAATTTATATCCACGTGTATCGACTCCGTAAATAAAGTCTACCCCTTTCATGCTGTGTATTTAATTTCTTATAAAGTAAAATACCCTCTTTAATTTTGTACTGTGTATACTAATCGCATACTACTGCCAGTTACTGCCCCCAGTGGTTCATCTACTAGTTCGGAAGGAGTGATTCCCAGGGCCCAGGCGCGGATATACCAGAGGGCCAACTCCGAACTTCGAAAATCGAACTTGGTGTTGTGCCGTCCCTTTCACTCTCGTGTTATACACTAAATGACGCAGGAAGAGACGCAGTTATTGCCCTACTTTTTCTACCCAAGATGTTATTGACTTGGCCCACTTAGGCCACTGTTGGCACAACGACCCTACCTTTTGTGTATTATACTAGGTAATACTAATCCTAAATGTATTGTTCGAAAATGAGCATAATACGCAATACGTATATTTTTCTAGAATAACATTACGCGAGAGTATGAATTTTAAAAAAAATTACGTACCTACGTTACTATGTGGTACCTAAATTATTATTTCTAGAGACAGTAAAAGAATTAAAAAACCGGCCAAGTGCGTGTCGTACCACAAACAAAGAAGGGTTCCGTACAGACATCTCCTAATCGAAAATTGTCAGGTTCTGGGGCACAGTCACGACTATAACATACATAGAGCCTTTGTTATTCAAAAGAGAGCTTTAAGAACCATTGTGCGTATTCCACAAACCGAGTCATGTAAGGAGCACTTCAGAAAATTAAAAATACTTTTACAGTTCCGTGTTTGTACATCTTTGCTCCTTACTGACCTAGTTAAAAGTCTCGACGAATACGAGACTTTAGAAGAAAGGGAGTTGCGCAAGGGTACAAGAAGGAAACACCTAAATTGCGACCAAAACTGAAGATAGTAAGTCACTGTGCACATTACCAAACTGTACAACTTTACAACAAACTTCCTGGTGAGTAGAGGAATAGGTATTACTAGCCTTAACATTTTTAAAAATAAATTGAAATCACTGTTGCTGCAAGAGTGTTTCTATTCTATTGACGACTTCACAAATTATTTAGCTATTAGACTTTATAGAGATTAATTATTTACTTGGATTGTAGTTTATAGATAGTGACTTGATTACTTAATTTTGTTTGTTTAACTTACTTACTTGAACTTGACAGGATATTGTTTGAAATGTTAGATGTAGGCAATTTATTTCAGACACAATTGTAAAATTGTTATTGAATAAATAAATAAATATCTACATTTAAACCACTATACAATGCATTTAAAAAAAAAAGGTCGTATCTTCATAGGAAACTCACGGCACGACGCATAAGGCGTCACATCGTAAGAAATCGTACAGAAGTATAGGTCAATTCACAAGAGCTGGCGCGGAATGTCTACCTATGAAATTAATGACAGTTTCATACAATTTCCGCGCCAGCTCTTGTGAATCGACCTATACTATTTATAAGGCGGATTCACTCAAGAAAGTGTCCTACTGTTCTCTTTGTGCGTTGTGACTGTCACAATTCAGCCTTGTGACGTCATATAATCGATGGTAGGCTTTCTTCACATTTTCGTGAATATCTTGAAAATAAATAGCTATAAAAAATAAATTTGGATTTCTTGTTGACAAGTTAACGAAATGAGTTAATATTTTATACCTACTACTTGAAAATTTGAAATGTAGTAAATTCAATATGTTTTAAAGAATAATAATAGCATCAATAAATTGCTCTTAATAATTAACTTATAATGTTTCAACTTAATATTCGAAAGTGCTCGTTGCTAGGCCTATTTGAACAAAGAATATTTTGACTTTAACCTTGACATATTTTGTCATTGCTTCACTTTATTTGAGATATTGAACTCTGAAATGAAAATGGCAGGTGTTATTCAACTTTTATAAGTTGACGGTTATGTATGTTCTATAGAAAACTGGACAGGACTCGGCTGAGTTTGTGATCAAGAGACTCGTATTCATATTCATTACAAATTTATTCGTCTCAAACGGTTACACACAAAATAGGGATATAAATTTAATTTGAATAACATGTTTTTTATTTTAATTTAATAGTATGGCATTTATTTACGAACCGTGAGATCTTCGAGAAGACAAGTACGGTTGCCAGTTTTTGTTGCATTTTTAGCACCACCCAGGAGTCACGTGTAGGGTAACGGTGGGTATTCCCTACGGACGTAGTGCAACTTCGACCCCCTTTGTCAAGTGAGTGGACAACTTGACTGCTACAAGTTCTCAAGCCGCCCGAAGGCCTCTAACTTGGCTGGGGTCCACCAGCCTACCCACTAAAACTCTGGGATGCTGCCTCCACCGTGCCCGAGTGGTGATGCCATGGGATCGCGAACATTTCACCACGACATCACCGGCACCATCGCCCTAAGGCGTACCCTCACCAAAAAGGCACACTGTAGCATGACCAGTGTGCCTTCCCGCACCGGCCTCCCTACACCCCGGGAAGGTTAGGGACCAGCACCGACACACGGTGATCTGGTCCCACCCGCGCCACGGCACCGGGAGGACAAACGCCCCTACCCCGCAGCCCTCCGCAGCCGAAGCCGCCGGCCCCCCAGTGGGCCGTGTAATTTTTTATAGAGGTTTTCTTCCTCGCGACTGCAAGCCTACCGCAAGCGGGGTCTTCACAGTCCCCGGTCCGGACATCATCGGCCCTCTGCCTAGTCGGGATTACGGGGCCGTTATATTTGACGAGGCAAACGGTCGGTGCCTCGAACCGCACTACGCCGCCGAAGCGGCCCACCTTCTTCGGACCTGGGGATTTCTCCGTGGAGAAGTCCTTGGTCCGATACCCTCCTCCCCCCCTGACAGGTTATTGGTAGCCCGACAAGTGATCACTTAGGGTCCACTAAATGATCACTTGCCGTGCCTCCAGGACGCACCGGCCAAGACTCTACCCTTACCTGCGGATCAACCGGATCAACAGGTATTGGTAGAGCCCGGACACTCGAGGAGGTTACCTGTCTCGCGCCCCATCCAAGAACTGACCTGTGCCCACATGGCTTAACCTCGCATACCGCACGCGGTACGCGGGCGCCGCTGGGCCACGAACGTTCTAACATGTTAATACTACATTATTTGACCACTTTATCTTAGTTGGTAGTGACTCTGCCTACGAAGCCTGAGGTCCTGGGTTCGAATCCCGGTCAGGGCATTATTTTGTGTATTTAGCACGAATATTGTTGTTTTGTTGACTCTTGGATGTTTGTTTAAGACTTTAAGTATGTATTTTCTATGAAGTACAAGCTTCGCTTAGTTTGGAACTAGGTCGATTTGTTTAACATTGTCCCCCAATATTTATTATTTAATTATTAAATTGCTCCTGTGTTGCTTAGGCTGCACGTAATCAATTATTTACTATTTATTGTTATGTGCTTTCGTTCAGGTACTGGTATTATTTGATATTGTGTATTCATAATTCATAATGGTTTAGGTATTGCGTTTCGTGTATACATTGTGATTGTGTTTTGTTAGGCTGATGCGGAGACTGCGCAGGTTCTACTTACATGCTACTGATTGTTACTGCGAATACATCATCATCCCATCACCATTTATCTGAATATATTCCTAATGCGATGAGATTAAATTAAGTACTCACACGTCGTTAAGTTTCATGTACATACTATAATTGTAACGGCATAGCAACTTGATAATACTTATGATAATTGATAGAATCAGACGTTACTTTGCGGAAACCCATGACGAGCTTCTTGAATTGTATTTCCTTGCTATTCCGCTAAAAACGTGTGCGTCTTTTAGTGTTAATGTATCCACTTGCGTTTCTTTGCACGCGGTTAATGCTCCCACCCTCCCTCTGCTCGCACAAACATGCAAATAAATACAATAAACCACCACACAGAAACACAAAAACCTCGACACGTGTTTCGCCTCTCTATGAGGCATCCTCAGGCAAGCAACATCTCCTGCCAGCATCTCCTGAGGATGCCTCGTAGAGAGGCGAAACACGTGTCGGAGGGAGGGTGGGAGCATTAACCGCGTGTAACACGTTTTTAGCGGAATCGCAAGGAAATATAATTCAAGAAGCTTAATACTTATGATAAGTAATTGGGAAAAAAAAGTACCGTATAACTTAGAGATGTTTAATATCACCCATCCTTTGCAACATTTATGGGGAACACATCATGCGCAAGACCCTCGAAGGATGGGAAGGTGGCGTAAAGGTGGGAGGATGCGTCCTCTCTAATTTACGCTATGCAGATGACACTGCCTTGCTTGCAGCTTCGGAAGCGGAAATTTCCGAGCTACTATTACGCCTAAAAAATACAAGCCAGGAACTGGGACTTGCCATAAATAAAAACAAGACCGAACTTATGGTGATTGACAGATTCGCAGCTATCCAACGAACGAATTTGTTACACGACTATGAAACCGTGGAAGAGTTCCAGTACCTTGGCTCCGTGATCAACAACAGAGGTAGCTGCGAACCAGAAATTCGTCGTCGCATCGGTATGGCGAAAATGGCAATGACGCAACTGAGCCGAATATGGAGAGACGGAATATCTCAAGGGGCACGAAGATTTCCACTGTCCACACCCTCGTCTTCTCCGTTTTCTTATACGGGGCTGAAACTTGGACCACTAAAGCCGCAGACAGGCAAAGGATTGCAGTGCTGGCGAATCTGGCGACGAATGCTTAAAATACCATGGACTGCATTTCGCACGAACGCATCCATCCTTAAAGACATCGGCCTGGACAAGAAACAGCGTTTATCGTCTGTCTGCCTTCACCATATTCTCCAGTATTTTGGCCACATTGCTCGCCGGAATCCCGAGAATTTGGAGAAACTGGTGGTTACCGGTGCAGTAGAAGGCAAAAGACCAAGAGGCTGAAGCCCCAAAAGATGGCTCAACCAGGTCTCGGGACATCTTAAAATGCCGGTGAATATTCTCGTTAAATGTTATTTAAATTAAGTATTGTATAGATAACTAGCGGCTCGCCCCGGCTTCGCAAGGGTATTTAACAAAAATTTCAAAATATAAAATTATAATACACACACATTTTAGTAAGCATCCCTAATTTTTTTGGAAATATAACATAGTCGATGTCACCCGGGGATAGTGTTAGCTTTCCAACAGTGAAAGAATTGTCAAATCGGTCCAGTAGTTTCGGAGCCTATTCAATGCAACAAATTTTTTTTTAACACCTTGGGTTACATTATTGGAATTTTAGTAAGGATCCCTAATTTTTTGGAACTATATTATAGCCTATGTCACTCGGGGATAGTGTAGCTTTCCAACAGTGAAAGAATTGTCAAATCGGTCCAGTAGTTACGGAGCCTATTCAATGCAAACAAACAATCAAATGTCTTTATAAGAGTTAATGTGTATCTTTTGGTCCTTGTACATTAATGGAGCTGTTACATAAAGTAAAAATTTACACAATGCTTAAAATTACACATAGGGCAGTAGGCACATAAAATTAGCAAAACCTGGACATACATTCGATAACCGTAATTAAACGGCTTCTCTATGCACATAACTACGTCTAAAAAGTGTTAACATTGACGCGGAGCCTTAAATTTTTTAATTCTTTTAATTTTAAGTAACTAACGATTCTTTAAATCATACAAAAAGAAAATTACAGCTATATAATTATGTCCAGGTTTTGCTAATCTCGTGCGCGTACAGTGACATCCACGATTGAGAGTCCGCAGGACGCTCAGCTCTCTATAAAAACGTAGTTGCGCCCTCATTTTAAAACGGCTTGCTGGAATAACATGAAACTTTGTATAACACAATGGGATATCTAGGTCAGAAATTAGTTTCTGTTGCTTAAAAATAATGGAGAATAAATACAACGATTATTAGGTTTTTATACAAGACGTACAAAACTAAAAATCACGCTGTATTTTATATCTATTACAATTTCTAACAACAGAAACTAATTTCAGATCTAGATATGGCGGCTCCCATTGTGTATACAAAGTTTCAAGTTATTTCAGCATGGCGTTTTGATGAGAACGAAACCACGTTTGTATGGAGAATCGAGTTCAGTTGATGAGGGTACGGGGGACCCTTGCGGTGTGCACAAAATGAGAATAAAATGAATAATATGTAGGTAATATTTACCCCCCATGAAATTGGGGGAGGCCTATGTCCAGCAGTGGACGTCCTTGGGCTGATATGGATGGGGCGCGAGACAGGTAACCTCCTCGAGTGTCCGGGCTCTACCAATACCTGTTGATCCGGTTGATCCGCAGGTAAGGGTAGAGTCTTGGCCGGTGCGTCCTGGAGGCACGGCAAGTGATCATTTAGTGGACCCTAAGTGATCACTTGTCGGGCTACCAATAACCTGTCAGGGGGGGAGGAGGGTATCGGACCAAGGACTTCTCCACGGAGAAATCCCCAGGTCCGACGAAGGTGGGCCGCTTCGGCGGCGTAGTGCGGTTCGAGGCACCGACCGTTTGCCTCGTCAAATATAACGGCCCCGTAATCCCGACTAGGCAGAGGGCTGATGATGTCCGGACCGGGGACTGTGAAGACTCCGCTTGCGGTAGGCTTGCAGTCACGAGGAAGAAAACCTCTATAAAAAATTACACGGCCCACTGGGGGGCCGGCGGCTTCGGCTGCGGAGGGCTGCGGGGTAGGGGCGTTTGTCCTCCCGCTGGGCGCCGGGGTAGGGGCGTTTGTCCTCCCGGTGCCGTGGCGCGGGTGGGACCAGATCACCGTGTGTCGGTGCTGGTCCCTAACCTTCTCGGGGTGTAGGGAGGTCGGTGCGGGAAGGCACACTGGTCATGCTACAGTGTGCCTTTTTGGTGAGGGTTCGCCTTAGGGCGATGGTGCCGGTGATGTCGTGGTGAAATGTTCGCGATCCCATGGCATCACCACTCGGGCACGGTGGAGGCAGCATCCCAGAGTTTTAGTGGGTAGGCTGGTCCTCGTTTGGACCGGAGAGTCCCACATAACTAATACGTAATGTCTGGCTTGTCCCCGCAGGCCTCATATTACGTATTGGTATGCGTAACGCATTTCTCTGGGTCAAAAAAAAAAAAAAGGGCTGATATGGGTAAGTGCAGAGAACAGGAAATTCGCACGTGTATCGTACGTTTTACAGTACATATGGCTCTTTAAAGTTTCGACATATGCACGTAATCTGCTGATTACCGCACTCGTGCGGTAAAGTAGCACCATATGTACTGTAAATGAACATTACGAGGCAAATTTATACAAATCGAAGTATTAGCCCATAGTGTGTTAAATAAGGCATTGTATTATGGGTGTAGATTTTAAATGACGATATATTCAACAGATATACAGGGTGTTTTTAGGGTCCCGTACCCAAAGGGTCAAACGGAACCCTATAACTAAGATTCCGCTGTCCGTCCGTCTGTCTGTCTGTCTGTCCGTCTGTTACCAGGCTGTATCTCATGAACCGAGATAGTTTGACAGTTGAAGTTTTCACAGATGATGTATTTCTGTTGCTGCTAATACGGAAAACAAAATAAAATAAACTTATTTATTGGAGCAAAAAATCTTTTTAAAAGTTGCTCGTTGAGTTCATCAGGCGCTGGGTCGCAAAATGTATGGAAAAAGTAAAATTCGACTCGCACTTGACCAACATTTTACTTGACATTTTCTTATTAGGTGCTGATAAAAAATACAATAAAAAGCATTTATATTGAATTAAAACATTTATATTGTTTATAAAAAAGCGTCTAATGTAATGTTGTATAGATAATAGTACGGAACCCTTCGTGCGAGAGTCCGACTCGCACTTGGCCGGCTTTTAACACATTCCTGATATGAAATAAAGTAATCTTCTCTAAGACGGTAGTAGGTATCTCAATTCGTACCATTTCGAAGATATTCAAGAATTGACGGCCTGTTTAGCCTAGTTGGTAGTGACTCTGCCTCCGAAGCTAGAGGTCCCGGGTTCGAATCCCGGCCAGGGCATTTATTTGTGCATTTTTCACGGATATTTGTTCTTGGGTCTTGGATGTTTTCTATGTATTTAAGTATGTATTTACCTATATAAGTATGTATAACGTCGTCTAGTACCCATAGTACAATCTTTGCTTAGTTTAGGACTAGGTCGATTTGTGTAAGAATATCCCCAAAAAAAAAAACAAAAAAAAACATTTGCATTTAATTAATACTCCTAGTACCTATACTTAGTATAAAAAATCCTTCAAAACACACTAAAGTGGTTTTATTGACGTGCGTGTGTCATTAGAATTTCAAATATCATTATTTCATACTGGACATTTAATAACAGTTAACTCCACGCTAACTGGCCTTTAGCCGCTTTGTATCCGTTTTGTATCCTTGGTGATATAATTAATTTCATTATCTATTACCTATATTTTAAGGGTCAGTGAAGAAGTCTGGTGTCAAGCATCCTTCCCCGTCCATTACCAGTGTAGCTCTACCAGCATTTCTATCGTCTATCCATAGCTCATACAATCTTGTGGCCAAAATCCTAGGGGATCCCCCTTCAAACTACAAGATTGCGGGCTTCGACTGCGCCGTAAATGCTTGGTTGCTAGCCTGCCCGAGGCAATACGTACCCAATCCAAAATCGCGCAAGTGCTGGGATGATGTCTTCTAAATCAACTTACACCACCTTACTTAACGGCAGCTCTGGAGTGGAACGCGCGCCGACTGACTAATAGAAATAGAAATAGAAAAGCTTTATTCATGGCAAACAGACCAAATGTTAAAAAGTTTTACAATTTTCAAAGTTTACCATGAAATGGTCCCGCCTCAGCATGGTGCTGACTCAGGAGTCAGCGCTGGTCTTCCGGCAGGACCATTGATGGGTCACGATCTGTGCGGCACAGCTGTCGAATGCAAGGAGGCCGGTTAGTACATGAACGCCTACTCCTGTTCAAGTACGCGTACATTCCTCTACAGCGCCACGTTTCGACTAGCAGTCAGCCTGCGCCTAGGGGTCCCGATTCGTGCTCCGCACAAATGTTCCTGTGGCAGTGACGGTTGGGGCATCACGGCTAGTCATGCGCAAAAAGCGCCGGCCGCTTTTCGCGACACGCCGCCCTTAACGACATTATCCGCCGGTCTTCTGGTAGCGAGAACCGTGCCGGCGGCACTCAAACCAGTCGGCGTCGTTCGTGACGATGGCAAGAGACCGCACGGAATGTCCCTAACAATGTGGAAAATGGGACTGGTGCTGGTGTGTGACGCAACCTGCGTGATGGACACTCTAGCCTCGTCTCATCTCCACGGTACAACACAGCATAGGGCCGGCGCAAATACATCAGGAGTCTGGCTCAACACAGCGCATCCTCGGGAGCTCTGGCGACCTTACTCACCACCAGGAACACAACACCACATACCTAAGGAGCAAGTAATGATGTTATTATGGCTGCGGTCTTCTGTAAGGTCAAAATAACTTCCCCAGTTGGACTGCTCTGAATATGAGCTATCTGAAAGAGCGTTTTAGCTATTTTATTTAATTCTCTCAGATCTTCTAATAATTTGCATTTAACAGTGCCAACTTCCTCTTCAAAATTTTACAACTGTTCATTCACTTTTAAAGCTGTTCGACTGTGGAACTCTCTCCCTCTTGACATAAGACGGGCAAAAACGATTGATAGTTTCAAATCCCTACTTAAAAAAACATTATCTGTCTCTTCCTTAATATCGACTACTAATAGTTCTTTTTTTTTGGCTGACCATATATTTGTTTTACTATTTCTTATTTGTTTTGTGATATTGGTATATATATATGGTTTTGTATGTATATTTATATATAAAAGTATATAAGCAGGTATATTATAAATATTTTTCTTATAAATTATGTTTAACTTGTTTCATATTATCTCTGCACCACCACTGCATATATTATTTTCTTTTTACCGCTACCCAAAGGTTGTCTGGAAGAAATCGCTCTTTAGCGATAAGACCGCCTGTTGTCTACCTCTACTTTTTTCTGTTTGTAACGTTTCATTTGTCTGAGGTGTGCAATGAAGAGTATTCGTATCGTAGCGTATCGTATGAGCCAATTTTAACAGAAGTCGCCATATCACAAGCCGCTATAACAACGAGTCGAACCGCGCCCCTCTGAAGACATCTCGGGCGCCTACTGATAATGATAACCCAATTAAACGTCGGACCTCTTCTAACATCCAAAACGTCATAACTCAACACGAGATTCCCGTGCACATACGACATTTACTCACAGCATTCTATTATGTCACAAACATTCTTAATTTGAACCTTAATACAAAGGAATAAGTTGTACTAACAACACGTGTCGTTGTACATATTTTCATTCTCTCAATTCAGTCTCGTCGGAAGCACGCGCGCGAACGCTCGCGCCGCGAATTTTTTGCAAACAGTTAATAATTAAACAAATGCCAAAGGTTTACCAATAAAATACTTAAGTATAAAATATGAGTGAAAAGCCAACATCTGCCTTCGATTTAGAAGACGAGAAAAATCATCAAAATTTAGCTAAAATGTCTTCATCAGCGCCAATGCTGGAGGAAAAGATGCCCAGGATTTTGATCCGGGAGGATACTATACTGGCGGGGTTGCAGGGGTGTGCGGGGTGCGGGAAAGCCCACTTTACATGCGCAGGAGTGACCAAACAATGGTCCGCGCTGTGTTGGGGAAAGCAGAGTGAGAAGAAATATTATTGCTGTGAGTACTTAATTTTTTATAAAGAAGTGGAGCGCCATTTCAGTAGCTTTGTGATTACTGATTTCTGAAATATAAATATAAATCATACTTTGGTACTTAATCTATCTCCTTATTAAATTTCTTTGATATTGGTACAGCGGTATAAACTAGAATAGGAAACAAATAGACATACCGATAGAAATTAGCATTACACTGACACTACTTACATACATATTAAATTCATACCCGCATTTCCAATAGGGTACGCAATCCACATGAAATTAATATTTCGCTGACACTTCTAGTAATTGTGGTAATTACTAGAAGTGTCAGTGTAGTAAATGTGATATTGCAGTGAAAATGGCTAGAATATCGTCCATTATTCATCCCATAATCGATTCCATCAGGAAACTAAAAAAAGGTACAATAAAAATTGTGTATAATCTTATACAAGTCAACCTAGTCCCAAAATAAGTAAAAGATTGTACTATGGATACTAGCCGACGATATACATTAGTTAATTAAGTATATACATAGATATATAAATACAATACAATATACTATATTGCACCAAAAACAGCATCATGTGATACAAGGCCTACAAGCAGAGGTAAACAACAGGTAAAAGGCAACAGCAACAGGGACGTAAATACTTCAATACATACAATAAATACATCCAAGACTAAGGTACAATTTTATTCATGTTCATCATACAATTATTTTGCTCTGACCGAGATTCGAACCCAGGCTAAACTATGCTTAAATAAGTGGCCGTAATAATTAAGCCGTAAGCCCGATCTTTGGGGGAGGCCTATGTCTAGCAGTGGACGTCATTCGGCAGACATGATGATTAGATGATGATGGTTAGCCCACCCATCAACAGTGACATTTGACATTTCGGAGACCGCTTGAAGATTCGTCGTGTTGACAGCTAGAGACGTGCAGCCCCCCCCCCCCCTCACTCTTAAACATCTCTCAACACAACCCTCGCGAGGTCTGGCGACCTTACTGGCCACCAGGAACTCAACACGATGCAAGTGCTGGGTCTCTTCAAGACAAAGTGAATAGGCTATTACTGAATCAGTGAGCAACATCTTGGGCCTTGTCATCGCTTTCCATCAGGTGAGACTAAGGCCAATCGCTGGTCAGTCTATCATAAAAAAGTTGTTGTGTTATTATGGCTGCAGTCTTTTGTAAGGTGGAGGTACTTCCCCAGTTGGGCTGATCCAAATAGGAGCGAGATCAACATCATCATCATATCAGCCGCAGCACGTCCACTGCTGCCTTCCCTAAAGTGTATACATATTTAATGACCAGGAATATTTATTTATTTATATATATTTTAAATACCTACTGTCCAGCCAGGGTGGTAGGCCCTAAACTTCAAAAGCCGGACATTTTGACCAAAGAGCCGGACATACCATTTTTATCAGACTTCAAAAGCCGAACCTGATAAAGTTAATTAACATATAAAAGTTATTGTGTTGTTTTTTTTTGTATTGTTGTTATTTTAGTCGATAGTTAATTTGCAAAAGCCGGACAGGCCGGAAACGTCAAAATTTGGCCGTACAGGATAGTAAAAGGCCGGCACCTGGCAACCCTAGAGTTGTTCAAAACATGACAATTTAGTATAGAATCATTAGTTATCTGTACAAACTTATATTTCGCTATAATGTTCCATTAGTATCTGAAACGCGGTGTCAAAAGTCAAATTGCGATAGTCCGGTCTTGTTATGCGCAGATATCATACATACATTCATTAAAGGAAAATGTAATACGAGTATTTACATACTCACGCCTGTAGTCTCTATAGGGGTAGGCAGATCACATTTGTTTATACCTCGTCGGTGGCAAACTAAGCGTACCCGTTTGATAGTAAGCGTATAGCAGTCATCGCAGCCTATGGACGCGTGCAACTCCAGTGGCGTCACATGCACGACCCTTTAAAATGTGTTGTATAGTTACAAGGGAAAACCAATTCTACAACCGGAGAGTCGAGGGAGGAAATTCAAATTCATGACAAAGTTATTTTCAGATGAGAAATCACTTTCACAAAGAAAATAGTAAAAATCTGGAGTACTGCTCTCATTTATACGCGGGAGCTCTTTAATACCAATTTAGGCCTTGCCCTTGTGTCTGGGTTCAAAGACATGCAATGAGAATTGTCGACGATCCCATTGTGACAGGCCACCTAAAACCGCTTCGTCTCAGGAGGGATTTTGCCTCCTTGTGTTTGTTCTAAGGCATGTATAACGGGATGTGCACTGAATAACTGTTTGCCGTGATGCCCGCGGCTGCCTTTCATCATCGCACCTCTCGCTATCGGCAGCGAGCTCATCCCCACAACTTGGAGCCATTGCGTTCTCCTACAGTACGTTTCAACAGGTACTTTATACTGTGAATACTTATGTCGTGGAATGAGCTATGCCGACGTATTCCCAATGGGCTACAGAATGGGACTCTTCAAAACAGGCGTGAAAATGTTTCTAACGGGTCGGCAACGCGCGAGTGAAGCCTCTGGTGTTGCAAGCGTCCATAGGCGATGGCGATCACTTACCATCAGGTGGGCTGTCAGCTTGTTTGCCACCGACGCGGTATAAAAAATCCGTCGTAATTCACTTTTGACGTACTCGTAATGATCGGTTTCGACAAAAAACTTATCTACGAGTACGTCACTTACCTATTTTCTCATGTTTCCGTGCGGGGACGAGCATAGCAGGTAGATGTTTTTGAGGCTATCATGCGAAAGCGGTGTGCCTCACTATTAAGTCGCTGGCGGGGCAGTGCCAACGGCATCCTGATAGCGTTAGCACTGTTAGCAGATATACGGGACTCCCCCCTTATGCATAGATGGACAAAGCTCCATACCTCTGCAAAATAAAATAAATAAATTCTATATTATATTTTAAAGACTAACACCAGTATATAAGTTTGTACTCGTAAACTAACACATTATGGATTCTTACCGAAATAAAAGATTATTATTATTCTCTTTATTTATCTTTCTCATTATTATTATTACCAAGTATTCTGCAACTGTATATAAAGTGATAAATGTATTAATTTACTACATGTTATATCAGGTACGAGCACAGACTCACTAGCTCCGCGAACATTTTGTTTAGTGTTTGTGACCGACCGAGGTCCAGAAAGGGACCAGTCTGAAAACCAGCGCCGGGCCGCTTTGCGCAGCACATGCTGAGACTGGGACCCATTGCCCACTATAGTTCCTTAAGTTAGTTTTTATTATTATTATTATTGTACAATTTGTTCTAGTTTTTTATCTTTTTAATTATGATTCTTTGTTATTTGATGATTTATGTATACATTTAAGGTTCTTTTTTTTGTGGCAAAAAAAGTTTTCTGATTCCGATTCTGATTATTATTATAGCATATACTTACTCATATGTAACTTCTAGAGCTAGAGCTAACATTAGTGAGCAAATGATAAAGATTTAAATGGCTACAGTCGCCGTTCGTAAAATAGAGTTCAGAAGAAATACATTGATAAACACTGCACTATCGAAGCGAAGCATGCAGTACAGAAAATGACTGATATTGCATTCTAACTTTCTGACACATTTTTTATCACAGAAATCTTATCTCTCTGGCCCATAAACTTCCTCTGTTGCATTTAAAAATGAATTAGATAAAACCATTTTTAAAATGTACCGTCTATCCTATAGTTAGACCAGAGAGTGCGTACCCCAGCGGCGCCCGCGCACCGCGTGCGATATCTGCCCAGGTCAACTGCTGCTTAGGTGACCGCTTTGAGTGGTTATTAACTGAGCGCTCTCGTGCTTTGGAAGAATTAGAAGGCACGTTAAGTCATTGATCCCGGCTGATGTCTATGACAGCCGTTGTAAGAAGCTTTCGGTTGGCTTGAGAACTCCAAACAATCAAGTTGCCTTCACAAGCCTCACCTAATAAGGTCTAGTTTCCCCCTTGGGTTGGAAGGTCAGATGATAATCGCTTCCGAAAAAACTAGTGCCTACGCCAATTCTTGGGATTAGGTAGCGGACTCCGGGCATCCTTCAGGATGCAACTGTACTGGAATAACGGATAACCATCATCCTAGATGATGGTGATGAACGTTCCTTATTCATCATCTAGCAGCCATCAAAATATGGGTACCAATCCGTCATTGATTTCCCTCTTTGAACCTACAATTGATAGAAGTGCCTCAGAAAATTAAATTATGATTTCATTGATTATTTTTTACCGACATCTGCCCGGCTAGTATGATAGCTTATACCGTCACGTTATATGGCCAAAATGTACTGAAACGTCACATAAAACGTGACGGTATAAGCTATCATACTAGCCGGGCTGGAGTGCGGTGGAGATACTGCGAACCCGCATGCCAAGCGTGGCGATTATGGCATTTACCCCCCTATAAAAATTAGGGGAGGCCTATGTCCAGCAGTGGACGTCCTTCGGCTGATATGGTGGTGGTGGTATAGTAACAACATAACTAGTGTTGGGTCGTGGCTGAGGCAGGGGTGTTTTGAGGGAAAAGAGTAAGAAGAGTCGTGTGATCTTGGTATCGAGTTTATTTGGAAAGTAAATTTAATAATTTGCTTAACAATATATCTAAATTAATAACAGCGCCCTCTATTAGTTGCATTGAGTGGCGTTGTAAACTACTTAACTATCTAGCCACATAGATGGCGCTGTTCTGAAAGTGAACAACTAGCACAGACTAGTAAGGGTTCAGACCGCCAACTCACAAACCAAAAATATAGACCGTAAGCAACCATAATTAATCTATACCCGCTGGTAGATTTTTGACGTTTATTTTATTTTTTGGAACTTACTGTGAACATCCAACGATAAATATATATAGCTCATTTAAATTTTACTTTGTGTAGAAGCTCACGGCATTTCCAATTGAACACCAACGTCCGATGTAAAATGAAACTGGTGTTCAATTGAAATACCGTGAACTATTTGAGCCGTATGCCGTATCTTAGTTAAATGTAATTAAACAAACATTTTACATATCAACAGATTTATTTTTTAATGTATCTCATTTCATATCCGGGAAAACGATATATCTTCGTCCTTTCACAGAGTTCTATGTTTTACAACCACAACACTCGTACATTTTGCAAAATGAGAACTTGCATTGCATGCCACATACGACGCACTTCACTATCTTCCATTTGTTGTCCAAACAATGGTTATTACGCGTTTCCAGATGAATTTTCGATTAGCTACACACTGTTTCGTTTGTTTATTGCATAGTAAACTATCAATACTACAAATTAAATAACAACATTTGCAAAAATGAAAATATGTTCAGAGACGACTAGACGAAATTCCGAGGAGACGCCATTTTATTTTTATTTATCACTTTATTTTGACGTTTGGCGTCTATTGGCAGACAAGGCAGTAGCCTATCGGAGCTCGGTATGTCGTCAAAATCTTTTTGACACAATATGGCGGCTATCATACACGTTTCGTTCTACGTAGTTAAACAGCCGTGACAACTAGGAACAACTTACAGAAGACTGCAGGCATAACAACACTACTTGCTCTGTATGTATGTGTTGTTGTGATCCTGGTGGTGAGCAAGGCCGCCAGAGCTCCCGAGAAAATGGATTAGAGGGTGCGTGTGTCATCAGTTAACGACAAATGCAGGTCCCTCACTCCCAGTCCCACTCACAACACAGCGCATCCTCGGTAGCTCTGGCGATCTTACCGTCACCACCATAAGATATTGGTGTTATTATGGCTGCGGTCGTCGGTAAGTTTGAGGTTACTTCCCATGATGATCTGCTCAAAATAATTATGAGCGAGACGTATGAGCAGCCTACTTAGTACAGTCAACGTTTTTTCGCTTTTCAAATTGTCGCATAATTTATTATAAATTTTGATAGCCATTGCATGTGGGCTCGCTGGGTCGCTGTGTAGTTTTATTAGGTATATTGTAACAGTAATTAGTATTAAAACATAATATTTAATCACTGACATTAAGTTGAACGCATGCGGAAATTAACAATTGATAAGTAAACCACTTTTTTTAGTGTTACATTAACATTACATAAATTATTATACCTACTGCTGCTGCTGCTCACACACACATATACCTACTCACGCCTGTATTTCCACGGAGGGAGGCCAACACATAATACTTTCCGTGCCAGTGCCATGCTTATTGTATAAGTTGAAGATAAAGAAAATGAGATATTGTAGTGAGAGGTTCTCTAATGACGAATGAAAGTAATAGTACATTACTACAGAGGCCGGGAAGAAAGGGGTTGCCGGCCGAAGACATATATACGGCCGAGCGAAGCGAGGCCGGATAGGTCTAAGGCGGGCAACCCTAAATTTCCCGCCGAGGTATGTATAGTGCTTTTCTCAAACATGCAATGAAATAAACAACAAAAAAAAACAAAATTTTATTTTTAATACGCATAGTGGCAGAATGTCATGATGCCTGTGCCACAAATTTATGTGGAATGGACTTAAAAAAGAGGACTTTGCCGGCCTAGGCCTGCAAGTATTGCATGAAATTCCATTAACGACCTCTTGTCCTAGCCGCACCTGAAACGTCATACTTCGCAGCCTATTATAAGGAACATAACATCAATATTTCATTGCATGTTTGAGAAAAAATACTTACCTAATCAATTACTGTTGAGGCACAAATTATGTACTAAATCTTGACGAAAACATCCGCAAGATATGTATGCCTAATTTGGTAGAACCAGAAGAGTTCCAGCCATCATGACGTCAGAATGGATGGCCTCTCTCATTGCCACATTTCTCAAATATTCTTCAAAGCGATAGGGAAATTCAAAATGATGTACTTACCTTGTTACATTATTATTTTACTCCACGATTTTGGCCAACCGTGTAGGTAGTATACAACATAGTAGGTATTTGACACCGCCCAGTAGACCTGTCACGTATAAAAAAAGTGGAATAAAAAAGAAAAACCTTTATTTATTAGACTAAAAATAATAAATTATGCACGAAGAAAATTTGTGAACCAGGTACCCAGTCATCGAGGTTTATGTGGTATTTCTATCCAGTAAAACCTTCACAGTGACCGGTGACCATCATTTGCGCTCTAATGCGGAGGACTCCAGGATCTCTATACTGAACGCACTAGCTAGACTGTCGGGTTCACCTTCCCTGCGGGCTTATGATGTATGCTAGTGTTGGTAAAGACTTGAGTCTTTGGAGTCGTCATTCCGAAGACTCGGCTTAGTTTTTTAGACTAATCGAAGCTTGAGTGTTTTGTAGAGACTTGAGTCCTCTAAAAAAGACTCGAGTCTTCTATAGAGACTTGAGAGTTATGTTTACCAAGTGTAAACAAAAGGCTTTTAACTCATTATGATTAGAATTCAACTGTACTACTTGTAAAAACACGTAAGGTTACGCGGCCTACTCAGTGAAGTAGGTACTGTAGAAATCAATTATTTGGATAGAAACTTCAAAAGTGAGTCTTAGCTATAAAATTCAATTATTTTGAGGCACGCCTAAAATAAAAAAATATTATTAAAGATAAGATCGTTCGAGTCTTTTCTAAGGCTCGAGTTTCGACTTAGGACTCGATAAGACTCGAAAAAACTCGACTCATGCATGACTCAAAAGACTCGGAAGTCTTTTAAGCTTGGAGTCCCGTAAGTATGAGTCGAGTTCTTGAATTCGAGACTCCAAAAACTTGAGTCCTTACCAACACTAATGTATGCTATTAGGGAGCATAGCCAAACTATGTGACCAACTTTTTACAGTTTTTTGCCGCACTTAGTCCGTGAAAGTCGGACCATTGTGCGTGACGTGAACGCCGGCTAGGGATCTAGCCAGCCTAACTCCGACCAGAAGCGCAGGATCCTCCTGGTGTCACCACAGGCTTCGCGGAGTGACCTCGGTGCGTTGAGGATTTGAGTCCGTTGTGTAGCTACACCTTCGCATTCCAGGATGACGTGGGGACCTGTTTCATCGGCCGACAGGCATCCCCTGCATTGGGGGCTGTCGGTCGTACCTAGAACATATAAATGTTTGTTGAGTGAGCAATGTTCCGTGATGGTGCCTACGATTATACATAGTGACGCTCTGTTAAGAGTTTAAGAGAGAGCAGACGCCTGGTAAATCAGTTGCCACTTTCGGAAAGATCAAAACTGCAAAAACGCCTCTGCCCTACCCCGCGCCGCGCACGCTCTGTGCGTTTCGGGCTTGATGCATATGTTTTCGTTTGTAAAGTCTACCAGTCTCAGCGAATTTTCTAGGACTCGATAAGATTCACGAACTTTAACACGACTATATCATAATATTATTTAACCCTTATCGTCTTTAATGTCATGTCAACTTTTTTTTTTGTAGTTAATAATTATCGTTTAATATCTCTGAATTGTAATCAGCACATGTTATAGCATTTTTCTAGTTGTATTGAATACTAATATCTCAAGCACTGCTTTAGCACCTTTATTTAGTATTTTTCGGATGAAAATCCATTACGGATACTACCGCACCGCGGGGACAGTGCGGAGGTTATGTCGGACTTGCACCGACTAAGGAATTATTCACAGTAGGCCGTTCCGTGTCCGGGCCGTGTTCTTCTAGATAAATACGCCGGCCGTTGCGTTTGCTGTCACAGAAAACGGGCCGGCCTGGACACGGAACGGTCAACTGTGAATGATCCTTAAAGCCCCCGATGGTCCTCCTCAACTCATTTCGGACGGCTCTGGGACCTCTGTCGGAACGCACCAGTGCCGCCCTAGAGTCACATCTCTGTGGGTCTTACCATCTGTTTTCATGGACGATCGCAGCCCCCAACTGCGACCGTCTTCGATCCCAAGAACCTTTTAGTCACCTTCTACGACAGGCACGGGATACTGTAGCTTTAGCTTATGACCGGCCCTCAAGGGCACCTTGGCACCTAATTGGATTTGGCGTATAGGGTATAGGCACTAGTTTTACGAAAGTGACTGCCGTCCTTCCGACCTTCCCATCCAGAGTGGAAACTAGACCTTGTCCGGATTAGACCTGTTTCTTCATGTTGCTTTCCTTCACTGAAAAGCTACTGAAAATAATTTATACCCAAATAAAACCGACTGCAATTAACTACAAAAAAACCGGCCAAGTGCGAGTCGGACTCGCGCACGAGGGTTCCGTACCAGAAAAAAAACGCCAACTACTACTCTGTTGTATGGGAGCCCCCCTTAATTATTATTATTATTTTCATTTTAGTATTTGTTGTTGTAGCCACAATAAAAATACATAATGTGTGCAAATTTCAACTGTCTCGCTATTACGGTTCTTGAGATCTAGCTCGGTGAGTGGTAGCCATGAAAAAGGCTAAAATATCATGTTTTTTGTATGGTTTTTTTTTAGTATTTGCTGTTATAGCGGCAACAGAAATACACAATCTGTGAAAATTTCAACTGTCTAGCTATTACGGTTCTTAAGATACAGCCTGGTGACAGACGGACGGACGGACGGACAGCGAATTCTTAGTAATAGGGTCCCGTTTTTACCCTTTGGGTACGGAACCCTAAAAATACCGAAATCGCCATATGCGTGCCTATCAAATTTGGGAGTTCCCTCTATTCCTCCTGGATTCCATCATCAAACCTTCACTAAATTTATATGAGATCAACTTGGGGATACCTGCTTTGAAAAAAAAGGATTATCAAATTCGGCGAACGTGGTCAAGAGTTATCGGGGAATATACATAACATAAAAAAACGAACATGCAAACGAACTGAGAAGTTGAGAACCTCCTTCCTTCTATTGAAGTCGGTTAAAAATCATATAATAGCATTAATAGATCTTACAGACGCAGCTAAAGGAGTGTTGACTACTAAAACAGAGACCTCGTAGTCGATCTTCGTTCATACACAATTTTTTTGAATAACCCAGTGTCGAAACCGAGTTAGGATGCGAACCCGCGACCTTCCAGCGACTGTAGCGGCTTCTCTGAATTTATTTTAATCACTATGTTATTTCGTACAAGGGTTATCTAAGTGATCGTTCTTTATAGATAAGACCGCATGTTTGTTTTCTGTCATTGAAGTGTGCAATAAAGAGAATTGTGGAGTTAACTATGTGAATATTTAATTTAAAGTAGTTAAGTAATCAAATATTATTTCATCTGAATTTACGTGAGACATGTTTAATGTCATGGGCAACTTGAATAAGCGGGCAGTATGAATAATGACCGCTCAGTATGATATATGATAATTGAACAATGACCAAGACGACCGGGTGCCGTCGACCCGCTGTCGATAGGCTGTCAATTTTCACCAATTTAATTATTTTAGATCATTATTTTGCCCAAGATGAGGTGGTCATTATTCATACTGAACGGGCAAAGTGACATTCGCAACATCAGTAAGGCTGATCGCAGCATCAATATGACTGGCAGGTCTTCATGAATAATGACCGCACTTATCAAGTTACCCATATAACATATATAATTGGAAATCCACAATCCCAAATTCGCGTATTTCCTTAAAGTTCCACACCTCCTGAACCATACGTACATACAATATAAAATAACCAAAATGATTACCGTAATAGACAATGATGCCACGAAGGTTTTAGAATAAAAAAAATAAACATAAAAATATTTTTATTTGTAAGCCGCTGTAGCGATACATACCGTACCGTGGCAGTCTGGAGTGAAGGTATTTGGACGCTTGCAACACAAGAGGCGTCATTCGCACGTTGCCGACCTGTAAGAAACCTTTTCACTCCTTTTTGAAGAGTCCCATGATGTAGTCCATTGGGAATACATCGGCAGGGAGATCATTCCACAACCTTAGTCATCATCATTCGCTTGCCCTTTTCCCATTTATTTGCGGTCGGCGCAGCATGTGTTTTTCTTCCATTCATTTCTCTCACTTGTCATCTCTTCAAATATTTCCTATACCACAACCTAAGTGTTCTCGGTATAAAGTAGCGTGTTGAAACGTACTGAACGAGAACGCAATAACTTCAAGGTGGGGAGATGAGCTCGCTGGCGATAGCGCAAAGTACCTGCTGAGACCAAGTCTCAGCAGGTACTTTGCCTCTTGTGCGTGTTCTACCGCCTGTGTATGTGCTCTGTGAATGCCCACGGCTACCTCACCATCACCCCTCTCGCTATCGCCAGCGAGCTCATCTCCCCACCTTGAAGTTATTGCGTTCTCGTTCAGTACGTTTCAACACGCTACTACCAAGCGGTTCAAGGTCGCCTGTCACACTGAGATCGACGACAATGCTCAATTGCACTGACCGAGTCACAAGGACTGAGGAGGTATTTTGGAGGCGCCCACACGTAAGAGCAGTAATCCAGATGTAGCCTAGAACTTATTATAATTTTACGTACATTTTTGCTGAATTATTCGTTTGCTCATTGCCACAGACATCAGAGAAAATTTACTCTGATATCTGTGCTCATTGCCTTGCCAAGAGCCTTACACCGCATTTACACAATCGTTTTCGCCATTCGCTTTGTCATTCGACGAACATTATACAGTGCCGTCGGGAAATACTTTTCACACATTCGCAGGGTGAATTATTTTAACATTCGCACACGAACATGGAGGACGTGAAAATAATGGTGACATGCGCGCTACATCGTCCAAAAGAGCTCTTTCTTTTATCAAATAGTAAATTTATTTCTAAAATTCGCACTTCACTCCATTTTGTCGACACGTCCTGTTGGGACGGCCGCTGGCGAATGTTTAAACAGTAAGTTCGTGTTCGCCATTCGTGCCTTGTTCGTGCCCTTTGATTCGCGCCCGAAAAACCGCTTCCAACCCAACGCGAGCGCGCGAATCTCTAAGCGAGGCGAATAGCGAGCGCACTGTTTACATATCCGTATTCCTTATTCGCCTCGCCATTCGCCTCGCGATTCGCACGAATGTGTAAATGCGGCATTAGCGTTTCAAAAACGACCATCTGCCGTTACTAAGTTACTCCACTTGAAACGTGTACAGACTTTTATCACTCTTCCTAGTTACGTATCGCAGTAAAGTGATTTTAAACATTTTTATGGCCTAGTGAGTCTCGTAATTACTAAGTTAACTGGCCACTTTACCGTGCGGCTTACCGCGGTCCCCACGTGAGCTGAATCATGGCTACGTCAGTAACGAATGACTTGAAGGACCTTCGACTTCCTATCCTTTTAAAACTGGCTCTCTAAGCTGTAAACATTGCGTTTTTTTAAATCAATTTGTTTAAAGCGAAGGGCAGGGCAAGGCCTTCTCCATACAAACGTTGTGCAAGTTTTATTCGTTAGTTCTGTCTGTGGCACTACATCATTTAATTTAATTTTTTGCTTGTACGTATTGGATATTGAATGAATGGATGAATGAATGAATTTTAATTTAGACAAGGACAAGGATATACATAGAACCTGACGTTGAAATTTCGCTTTATTTAAAAAAATACAAAAAGATATTAAATAAACAACTAGAAGAAATAGCTAACAGAAAAATAAGCATAATCACAAAAAATAATTACTGTAGCGCAAACACAAACGAAGAAAAACGTGCGCAAAGTTTGTATAGAAAGAGCTTGCTTTGCTTGTCTCAATAAACATCTACGTGTATATAATTATCGAACTTGCTCACAAAATCCAGCGCATTAAGAAGGGAGTTTAACTTTGCCTCCAGGTCCTCCAAAAGAGTTATTGCCAAAGCAAAGTCGTTGCACATTGGTAGGATTGGCGAGAAACTAGAGCGCCTCCCTTCGGGAACTCGTGCGTTCTGGTCTCTAGCCAAAGCTATCCAAGGGAATTTCTGCACGCCGTCTTTTCCACCTCTGCACATGGGAAATGATTCATTAGCCCACGATGCAAAAGACAAAGCTGATCTTCTGGGTAAACTCTTTGCGTCCAACTCGACTTTGGATGACGGGGGCCACGCGCCGCCGACCATTCCGCGGTACGGGAGCTGTATGCCGGATGTTCGCTTCCACCAGAACTCAGTGCGTAAAGCTCTTCTTTCCCTCGACGCTCATAAGTCTAGTGGGCCCGATGGAATCTCTGCCATTGTGCTGAAGATGTGTGCTCCTGAGTTGGCACCAGTTTTAACGCGTCTTTTTCGGCTCTCTTACTCTTCTGGCATAGTCCCGACCTCATGGAAGTCAGCTTTGGTGCACCCCATCCCTAAAAAAGGCGATCGCTCAAATCCGTCCAACTACAGGCCAATAGCTATAACTTCCCTTTTCTCGAAGATAATGGAGTCCATTATCAACTGCCAGCTCCTTCGGTACCTGGATGACCACCAGTTACTTAGTGACCGACAATACGGTTTCCGTAGGGGCCGCTCGGCTGGTGATCTACTGGTTTACCTGACACATCGTTGGGCACAGGCGATCGAGACAAAGGGTGAAGCATTGGCTGTTAGTTTGGATGTAGCGAAGGCCTTTGATCGCGTTTGGCACAAAGCACTTCTCTCGAAGCTTCCATCCTATGGGCTTCCCGAGAAATTATGTGAATGGGTCAGCAGCTTTCTAGCAGACAGAAGCATAAAGGTCGTAGTTGACGGTGTATGCTCTGACGCCATGTCTGTGAATGCTGGTGTCCCTCAAGGCTGTGTGCTATCACCCACGCTTTTCCTTCTGCATATCAATGACATGCTGCAAATCAGCGGCATTCACTGTTATGCGGATGATAGTACGTGTGATGCCTCTTACACCGGTCGCGCCAATATTTCTCGGGAAAACGTCACTGTGAGCCGAAACAAACTTGTGTCTCAGATTGAGACTTCCCTGGATGAAGTCTCAGAATGGGGTCGACTTAATCTGGTCCGCTTTAACCCTACAAAGACGCAGGTTTGCGCGTTTACTGCGAAAAAGCTTGCGTTTGTCGCATCACCTCGTTTTGAGAGCACTCCCCTAACTGCCACAGCCAATTTCGAGATCCTTGGCGTCGACATCTCGAGTGAAGTCCAGTTCCGCGGTCATTTAGAGGGTAAGGCCAAATTAGCCTCGAAAAAGCTCGGTGTGCTAAACAGATCGAGACAGTATTTCACGCCGGCCCATCGCCTACAGCTTTATAAGGCACAGGTCCGCCCACATATGGAATACTGTTCTCATCTTTGGGCAGGGGCACCACAGTACCAGCTTCTCCCTCTGGACCGCATCCAACGGAGAGCGACTCGAATTGTCGGCTGCCAGCGGGTTTCGGAACGGCTTGACTCCTTGGCGCTGCGTAGAAATGTAGCCTCGCTCTGCATTTTCTACCGCATACAGTATTACAGGGAGTGCTCCGAGGAATTGTTCGGATTAATCCCTGCCGCTTCCTTCCGCCATCGCCCAACGCGACAAAATTTCCATCCTCACCACTTAGATGGTTGGCAGTCCTCAACTGTGCGTTTCTCCAGAAATTTCTTGCCTCGCACAGCTAAACTGTGGAATGAACTGTCGCCTGCGGTATTTCCGGACCGATTCGACCTTCAAACCTTCAAGAAAAGAGCGTACTCCCATCTTAAAGGCCGGCAACGCACTTACAACCCCTCTGGTGTTGCGAGTGTCCATGGGCGGCGCTAATCGCTTACCATCAGGCGATTCGTCTGCTCGTTTGCCACCTATGTCATAAAAAAAAAAAAAAATCACGAGAATCGGTTGAGAAATGCGAAATGTAGAGGAGAACAACCGGAAATCCGGATATCTGGACATTTGGAGATACGAAATCATCTTAGTCGAATCTGAAGCAGAGACCTTCGTTTCACGCGGTCGATAAACAGTTGTGGACAGTCTTAACACATCAACCTAGTCCCAAACTTAGCATAGCTCGTCCTCTCGTCATCATCATCTCTCGTTATCCCTCAGAATGCCCGGGGTCCGCTACCTACTCCTAAGTATTGACATAGGCACTTTTACCTTCCAACCCAAGGAGGAAGCTAGACCTCATTGGGATTAGGCTTGTCAAGTGAGTGGGCAACTTGCCCGAAGGCGTCTAACTTGGCTTAACGACTGCTGTGATTGGGTTTAGATATAACGGGATTTCAGGTGACAGTTTTCCATATAATTAAGACAAAGTGTATATAAATTGACAGCTATTCCAATCGTAAGCTAATCACGGTCTTATAATATAATAAATAAAAATAATTTTATTCGGGTATCACTGACCCATAAAAGAACATTACACACACTCGTACACACACACATACATTAAAAATTATTACTGGACATTATTTAATTACTTAATAGAAATACATTGCATTGCTACCTAAGTACCTACCTTTGTTTTATCCCTTAAAGGATGATTCACAGTAGACCGTTCCGTGTCCGGGCCAGCCCGTTTCCTTCTAGAGAAATACGCCGGCCGTTGCGTTTGCTGTCATAGAAAACGGGCCGGCCCGGACACAGAACGGTCTACTGTGAATCATCCTTAATAGAGCACGGATTAAATAGTTCCCATCTGATTTTGAACCTTGTGTTGTGTTGTTGATAAGATAAGGTGGAAAACCAATGAAAAATCGGAGTACCCTCTGCCCTATTAAGGGTTAAATACCATAGAATGGTAGCTATTGGCCTGTGCATATCACTACAGTGCAGTTAATATGCACAATCCACCCTACCTGATAACCACCACCACCACCACATCAGCCGTTGGACGTCCACTGCTGGACATAGGCCTCCCCCAATTTCATTGGCGGGTAAATGCCATAATCGCCACGCTTGGCATGCGGATTGGCGATCGCAGTATCTCCACCGCACTCCAGGGATGCTGCTGCCCATCCCCCGGTGGTCTTGGTCGCAGTTTTAGGACATACACGTTTGCGCATTGTCGCGTAAAACCAGTCTATATCCATGCGTCAGCAAACATCCCTGATGCGCTACAGAAAGAGGGCAGCCTATCAACACCCGGAACGCATTGTTATATTGCACCCGGAGAGCCTCATATGCCCTCTGCGTATAATGGTTCCACAAACTGCATGTGTAGAGGGAGGTGCAGTAAGCTTTGAACAATGTGATTTTTGCCTCCATATATTCGCCCGTACAGAAAGGGTCCTCCGTTCCCGTTCCCTCTCCAGGTCTATATCGTCCTTCAAAATCAAAATAAAATCAAAATCAAAAAAAATATTCTGCAAATAGGCCACAAGGGCACTTTTACAAGTCAACACATGAATTATACAATTAAATAAATTGACAATGATAATTATAATGTTTTCAAAACAGAATTGCAGAACTAAAAAAAAGTAGACAATAATAATAATGATTTTAAAACTATAGTGATTAACAAACTCACAATATTCAATTAAAATTAACTTATAATACATTATATTAAAAAAAAAAATTAGTGACCTATATATACGGTCTCTGTCTGAATACACAAAAGTATATACAATAAATTTAATATCTCAGAGATGTATATGGTCTCTGAGCGTCCATTATTCCTAAGTCCTTAGAGATGTACATGGTCTCTAAGCGTCTAAATTAAAATAAGTAGTAAATGAAAATAGCACTTAAGTAATTTCGTAATTGAGATCGGTCGTCACCACATGTCCAAGATATTTAAAATGATCCACTCTAGCTAGGTTCCCTGTTAAGACGTATATGGGGTACGTTTTCTTACGACGTCCGATCTCAAAGACCATAAATTGACTTTTGCTTGCATTATATACAAGACCGTGACTGCTAGCAAAGTTTTCACAGATCTTAAGCAATCTTCGATTATCTTCGTAATCCGCAGACCGATGCGCTCAGCAGAGCTATGTCGTCAGCAAAGCTTCAATTATTTACGCACACGTCATCCACATGACATCAGACATGTGTTCTACCGAGCTCCTCGATCAGGACTCGATGAGGTCAGGCCGCCCTGTCTCACTCCACACTCCAACCTGTAGTTCTCAGAGAGATCATCAACCCATCTAGCGCTGTTGACCTGGTTTCCATACCAATACCTAAATATGCGAATTATTTCCGGTGGTAGGTTTGTAGCTTTTAGCTTTATTTTATTTTATTTTATTTATTAGGAGAACAAACAGAGTTAAATGTACATAATACTTAATATTAATAAACTGCATAGCAAACATGCATTTAGCTCCTCAACAGCTTTAGCTTTGACCACAATGCATCGTAGGAAACCAGGTCAATAGCCCTAGAAAGATCAAGGAAACAGGCGTACACAGGCGTATTTCTATCGACCTAATTAATATTTGATATATATGGCTTTCCGTGGACAACCCCGCTCTAAAGCCAAACTGATTGTCATTTAATTGCACGTGCTTCCTCAATCGTGCATTGAGAATACTGTCGAACACCTTAGTCACAGCAGTAGCTAACGATGTAGGCCTATAGTTGCACTTATCTGATAAGTCCCCCGTCTTATTTTGGACAATGGGAACAACTATATTATTTAAGTTCACCCCATAAAATAATAGTTAAGGTAAATGTAACTTTTCAGGTCATCTAAATTTCTAGAATGTGTGTTATTCACTCTCTTTTTGTTTTGGTTTATTTATTTATTTTCCTAAAATATGTAAGAAAATTATTAGTTAGTGCGACGTGTGTGTGCCAGTCTTCGACTCTTTACCTGCCATGATTGACGCTTGTCAATTATTATAATTATTATCACTTTTTTTTTCTCCCATGAGTGCTTGTGTCAAACACTGGTACTGTGTAAAAGATCGGTACAATTAAGTTTCCATTTCTCTTGCTATTTATATTATTTTTGTTAACATTTTGCATAAAAATGAACCTCCAGGTCTTTTTTTTTAATTACTGTTTAGTACACTACATGTATACATATGTATAGTTTGCCATGCGACTGTTTGTGTTCTGAATAAATAAAAAAAAAGTAAAAAACTATAGTCCTCATAATATCACCTGGCAGGTACGAGTGTCCGACGCACAAAGTAGCATTGCTAACACCCTCGATATATGTGGACCCGCACACGATCGAAGCGGGGGATTTGCCTCGAGGTATTGACCTTATAGCCGCGTCTATATTTCGCGTCTATTTTTACAGTTTAAATGAATTTTTTGACTGTAAAGAGTCCGCTTAGTGATAAAAAATATGTATGTTAAAGTAATTAATTTAGTTTTAAGCTTAAATTATATTGTATGCCTGTAAAGGATGATTCACATCAGTAGGCCGTTCCGTGTCCGGGCCGGCCCGTTTTCTTCTTGAGAAATACGCCGGCCGTTGCGTTTGCTGTCGTAGAAAACGGGCCGGCCCGGACACGGAACGGTCTACTGTTAATCATCCTTAACTGGTAACTCGTTGATACTTTTAATATTTGTCCATCTTATTTATGTACACAGTTTTACAATAAACTCTCTGATTTCTGATTTCTACCTCCCTAGCCGTACTTAAAGGTCTCACATCATCTTGACATGTCTCAACATCCAGCTCATCCCTCTGTGATGGACCCGATTTTATAATAAACCAGTCTTTGAAGATGTTAGCAATACTACTATGATCACTTTCACCGTTAACGCTCACCGGAAAGCCAGGGCGAGTCCTCAGCTTATTTGTACTTTTCCAGAAAGCATGAAATTCTATTTTGGAATGGTGTGACGCGATTATATTTTTGATTATCCTGACGCCATTTTAACCTAGATTTAAAACTTTTCCTACTTTCAATCATTTCCTGGAATAACCTACCACTATCAGGCCGACCAACATGGTCCAATTGAGAAACCTGTCCCAGGCTTCCCTGTGGGCTTGTCTGGCCTTGCGCTCACCATTACCCCGACCAAAAGAGGCTGCGCTGCTAAGAGACTCCACTATATCTGCATACAATTTGTCGAATATTTTTTCTGGCTAGATTCATTACACGTATGGTCCGCACAGTTTCGGAATTCTACAGGGAAATCTATTGATCTCAGAAGTCTGGTACATTCACCCCGATATTGATCTATTTCAGAGGCGTATTTAAAAGTTTTGGCGCCCCGGGCCAGTTAGATTTTCCGCCCCATATTAAAGTAACGATAGAGAAAAAAAAACAGCTACGCGTACCTATGTGCGGCTTCGCCACCCCTCGCAGCCTGCCGCCCCGGGCCATGGTCCCCTTGGCCCTAGGGTAAATACGCCCCTGATCTATTTGCCCCTCAGAACATAAAAAAGGGAGAAGTGCCCTTCTGCTTCCTTTCAACGAAAACCAATGTCTCCAGTTTTCTCCCACCAAGTCCACACACACACATTGAACCGTGTAAAAACAAAAGTTTGGGCCGGTACCGACCGATATTGAAGTGGTACCCACCGAGTTTACGACATCATGCAAACAAGCGCTGCGATTGGCTTTACGCACCCCTCAAAAATGGCAATGAACACTAGAGGGAGACAAACGTTAAATGATGTTTTATCGACATCGATGTTTATATTATTATGTTAAGATATTGATGACTATTGAAATAGCCAGTTTAGATGGTGTTCATATAATCACCAAAGTTGTATAACATAGTAAAGCATTATAGCGGTACATACATAAAAAAAACACTAATAAGAACTGAGAACAGTGAGAACCTTCTTTCTTTTATCGAAGTCGGTTAATAAGATCAAGTTGGAAGTTGGTCTGCAGTCTTTCCGAACAAAGTTATGTTTATTAAATATTGATTTGTGAATTTACTTTTGATATGAAATTACTAATTCAACATTCTATTCCTATTTTATCGATGACGCGTAAACTGCAATTTTAACCGGCACCACTCTAGTATGCGGAGCCAAACGGGGGGCCAGCGCCTGCGTACTACTAAATAATTCACGCAGCGACAAAAGCTACAGCGGCATGATACATTGCGCCGTGGCTTAGCACAGTGCGGTGTGATTATTGTACAAAACTTTCAATGTACAACTCGCAGAAAATATAACGCTTTTTCATATGCTATCATATACACTACTTTTTGACCATGTCGCGGCGACATGCGCCACGCCCCCGTTTCACATCTATTTCTTTCTATGATCTGAGATTTGCCCTGTCGATCAGGTCCGCTGCAATTTGTTAATGAGACATCAATGTTCCTAGGTATGCACGATAATTGGTTTAGCTATTTAAAGTAGTCCGTGTATTGCTAGCTTAGTATTACTGTCCGAGGATTTCCTTATGCCCTAAGGCGTCAATTATAGATAGACGTGGAAGAGGTGTCAGTCAAGTTGTTTTATTTCGCCTCATCCTATCATAGAGTACATGTCGAAGCTAACGTTGTCGACGATGTGTGTATAACTTTTAACAGAAGCTTTATTGTGCATATTATGGGATTAGTTCGACTTGTTTAAGATTAATATTTATTTATTAACCGACTTCAATAGAAAGAAGGAGGTTCTTAGTTCATCTCCATGTTTGCTTTTTTATGTATGTATGCTCCCCGATAACTCTTGAGTCTTGACTACGTTGGCCGATTTCGATAAATCTTTTTTTTGTTATAAAGCAGGTACCCCCAAGTTGGTCCCATATACATTTGGTTTAGGTCTGGTAATGGGATCTAGGAGGAATCAAGGAAGGAGTCAAATTGTGGCATAGCGAAGTACAGTAGTCGGTTTTTTTTAAAAATAAATAATTCATATACTTAGTTTTGTTCATCGTGGTTTCACTTGGCCCCAGAGGAAGTCCAGCGCTAGCCAGTGGCTAGAACATGCTGATTGGGGGCTATTTCGTGGCTGTCTTGTGTGTTGTGATGTTTTGTTTTTTATTCTGTATTTGTGCCACGAATCAATGTAGAAATACTAAACTTTCTAGTAAACATGCTTAAGGGGTCTGCAATGAGCATGTGAGATCCCTAGATTTACATGGACCTATACTGAACGATCAGGTGCTATAAAAAACAATCAATGAAACTTGGCTTTTTTTTAAAACACAAATTGTAGCATTACCTATAATCGCGTGCTAACGGCGTCTCTTTTAATGATATCCTTTGGCAAATTGACGTTTTTCCATCCGTTAAAGTTAGGAAAAAATGCCACTTAATAGATATTGATAAAGTTTATAATGGATTAGCATCATTCAATTAAGTATTGTTTTGTTTTGCACTTTGAAAACTGCATATTACGCCTATGTTCAAAGTGTACTTACTTATGCGATAATCATCTGGGGAAATGCTGTAGATGTAAACCGGGTATTGATTCTACAAAAATGCTCAATTAGAATAATATGCGGGGTACATCTGCGAGGTCCTACTTTGAGAAGCTTGAGGTAATGACGGTCATATCACTGTTTATATACAAGGCAGGGTATATATACCCTGTACAAGGTGAGCCCTGTAACTGGAGCAAATATTTAAAAGGATGCTTCCTTAGAGCATCTGCAGTAACTCCTTGTGTCTAAAAAACGTTCAATTTTTTTTAAATTCGGTGAAATTTTGATCTAAAGTTATGATCTCCGAGTAATGGATCTTGACACCACGGAGATTAGAGCGCATCAGGCAATGCAGTTTTTGAGGTAGTATCAAGTTGTGTGTCATAATATAATTGATTTTGCGTTTTTTGTTGAATTGTGGCGAGGTTACATTGCTTTTGTCATGATATTTATTTATTTAGAACGTTATATAAAAACAGATTAATACCAAAAATAAAACTAATTACAATAACATTAAAACTAATTACAAAACTGGAATAAAAATATTTTATTTGTTTACATATTTATAACCAATTTAAACCCAGTATAATAACGAATTTTAACGTATTATTAATGTATTTTTGCATGTGTACCGTGAGTTCACTTAATGGTTTGTTGTATGGAATAATGATTAAATTATATTTTTATTTGCGCACATATCTAATGAAATACTTAGATTTTATCAATATAAATGTTTGTATTCTTGATACGTCAATATTTTTTTTATAAGATGTCCATTAAGGAATTGCTTAATGAGTTGTGTACTGTAGCTAATTTTAAATACAATGAGTATACATATGGGTCACATGTATGTGAACATATTATTAATTACACACACAAACCTGCCACTGCTAAAATGGCGAAAATCGTACTTACCTATTTACTTATCTTTTATAATAAACGATGAAATACAAGTATTTTAAATTTGGGCTTTTGAACGCAGGTTCATTATGTAATAAGCACAAACATGATGAGTTTTCGGTGGCAATGGTGCAACACAAGCCAGACATTATGTCTATTAATGAGACATGGCTGCAAACTGGCCAAGAGGGTCGTGCGCCGGTGGTGCCGGGGTACAGACTGCGGCATGCTCCTCGTACGCTCGGCACGCGGAAGCGCGGTGGTGGAGTAGGTTTTTATATTAGAAACGGCCTAAACGCGCGAACTTGTCAGTATCCTTCTCACCCGGACGTGGAACAGATGTGGCTAAAACTAAAAATTAATACTACTAGTTTAATAATAGGTTCCGCGTACCGTCCCCCATGGCTCAATTTAGATATATTTTTGGATGCATTGAGTGAAAGTATAGTATCTTTTCCTCGTTATGACCGTATTATTTTGAGTGGCGATTTCAATATTAATATGTTGGACGTGAATGATAGTAAAACTAAGCAACTGCAACAATTTTTGGTTTGTAACAATTTACAAAATTATATCTCGGACCCAACTCATTTTACAGAACATAGCTCTACTCTGATTGATTTAATTTGTTCGGACGCCCCGATTCTCCACTCAGAAGTTGACCATAATAAGGAATTGGGTGGGCACGCTATGGTTTTCGTTAGTGTAAATGTTAAAACATGTAAAGTCCCACCAACTGTTTACTTTAATAGGTCATTAAATAAAATCAATATGTTACACTTTAACAGTTCGTTAAATCAGTTTGATTGGAATAGTATCACACTTCTAGGGTCCATAGAGGAGAAACTGGCTTTGTTTAACAATACTATCTTAGAAATGTTTGATTTATATGCTCCTGTTCAAAAGAAATTCATAAGAGAGACCATTAAACCATGGCTTACTGAGAATGTCCGTCTGATGATTTATCTCCGTAACGAGGCACACAAAAAATACAAGACAAGTAAAAGTGATTCAGATAAACTTAATTATAAATCATTAAAACATTTAGTAAATACTAGTTTATATTTTGAACAAAAAGCCTACTTCGAACAACATATTAACGTAAATTTGAACAATCCCAAAAATCTTTGGAAAAATCTAAAACGAGACGTAATTCCCACTTTTAAGAATAACTGTACTCTGCCAGATATATTTAACGACCCGTCAGCAATTAATAATGGCTTCTTAAACGTTCCAGGTAGCAATACCGCGGATATAGACACACTAGCGTACTTTGATAACCACCGATATGGCTCCTCTACCTTTACTTTAAGCACTGTAGAGGAAACTGTAGTAGCGAAACTGTTGCTTAGTACAAAATCCAATGCTATGGGGTATGATGGCATAACTTTTGACATGATTCTGATGACGGTTCCACTGACTTTGGCAACTATCACAGATTTAATTAACACCTCTATTTTGACAGCCGAGGTACCTCTAGTCTGGAAAACAGCCATTGTGCGTCCATTCCCAAAAATAAATGAACCAAAAATCCTTAAAGATTTGCGCCCAATTAGTGTTTTACCCTACCTATCAAAAATACTAGAAAAAGTCGTTTACAATCAGGTTTCACAATATTTAGAAGTAAATAAAATTTTGCCGGAAAACCAATCGGGCTTTAGGAAAAAAAGGGGTACTTCAACAGCTCTCCTCGATGTAATAGATGAGGTCTTGACAGCTCAGGACTCAGGACAGGGCACAATCTTGGTACTACTGGATTTTTCGAGGGCGTTTGATTGTATTAACGTTCAGCTGTTACTCTCTAAGTTGCGCTATTATGGTTTTGACGAACATTCAGTGCGCTGGTTCCATAGCTATTTTGAGAACCGTAAACAAATTGTTAATTTATCAAAAAAGGACGGTTCCTGTTCAATGTCTGATCCATGTGTGGTGAATAGAGGCGTGCCACAGGGATCTATTTTGGGTCCTCTTTTGTTTATCCTGTACAGTAGCGACATTATAAGCTGTATAAAGTTTTGCAAATATCAGCTTTATGCCGACGACTTACAAATTTTCATGTCATTTTATCCAAAAGATGTCGCTTCGGCAGTCGAAAAGATAAATGAGGATCTCAAACGATTGTCGGAATGGTCCGCCTCGAACTGTCTGGTACTCAATCCTTTAAAAACGAAGTACATGGTACTTGGGTCTTTAAAGCAGTCAAACACTATCGTTGGTAAATGTCCTACCATCGTTGTCAACGACGTAAGTGTCGATCGAGTTGATGAGACACGAAACCTGGGACTATTGTTTGATACCAATCTGCGATTTGAAAATCATGTGGTGGAAACTGTTCGTGTCTGTCTCTATCGATTAAAGGTATTGTACAATTTTCGAAATTTTATCAGTGTTGGTCTTCGAATGAGGCTCTGTGAAGCGTTAGTGCTGTCTAAACTTAATTATTGTCTTCCAGCTTATGGCCCATGTCTTCTTGCACGCTCACAGCGCCTCATTCAAAGAGTACAAAATGCTTGCGCTAGATACTGCTTTAATATTCCACCTCGAACTCACGTTACACCATTCTTAAATAAGGCGGGAATGTTAAAGATGACTGCTCGTCAGGAACTGATGTTTGCTTGCCTGCTTTTCGATACTATCCAAACCAAAACACCTTCCTATTTATTTCAAAAACTTACATGGCACTCAAATAATCACCACCGACCCAGGTCGTCAAGAGCGGTTATCTTACAGGTCCCGCTACATCGGTCAGCCGCTTTCAGAGGGAGTTTTCGCTACTGTGCAACAAAATGTTGGAACAACATCCCTCCGCCTATACGTAAACTAAAAAACAAATTCAATTTCAAAATTAAATACAAATTACATCTTTTGAACCAACAAACCAACAAAACTTAGCGGAAATTCCCTCCTGTTTTCGAGAACTCGAAGCTCAAGCCAATGTTTCATTTATATTTATAGAAATGTACACACACAAAAAGTAATACACATACACACACACACATAGTTACAATAATTAGAGATTACTACCTCACTTTAACACGTATACTTAGAATACACGTACACACACAACGCGGTCATTTTATAGCCTGTGTAAATAAAAATGCGTTGCACAAAATTCAAGGTCCTGGCAGAATACCAGCGATGTGGCTAGCCACATCATTATGCTGAGCCAGCGCCTATTCTGTACCACGACACATGGTTTTGTATTTAATTTGTTTTAACGTTAGTTCTAAGCTGCATGCCTCTTTTTGATATTTTAACTCTATTTATTTTTTTCTTGTGTTTCAATTTTTACCATGTATGTTGTGGAAAAGAATTAAAGAATTTATCTATCTATCTATCTATATATTTTTGGCATTTTTTTCTTCAAAAGAGTAATGAAAATACACGTAAGCTTTCTATAAAGAAAAAAAATGAAAAACAAAACTTTTTTTTCAACTAAGATCACTTGGAAATAATTGCTGGCACGCTATATATACTCTAATATTGTTAAATGCTGACTTACCATGTAATGCTCATGTTAATAAATAAACTAAAACTAAAAACTAATTAAATGCTAGTTCCGGATTTCATGTTGATCAAGGAAAAAGCCTTTTTTATTTAACAATGATTTAGACGTGATCGCCATCAATTACTGAATTTGTTAAATTGGCCCCTGACCTTCCCAATCTATTTATTTTGTAATACGTGCTTATTGATATATACAGGATGATCAATCCAAATCAGTCAGTATGGAGAAGTCAGAAACTAAGCGAAATCGGTTCTGGTTCATACGGTCCTCCGAATTGTCTTATCAATGGAACGCCTCCAAAGATGATCAATCCAAATAAGTCAGAAACTATGAGAGATAGCGAAATCTGTTATTGTTCATACCACCATACGATCCTCCGAATTGTCTTATCAATGGAACGCCCCCAAAAATGTGAAATCGGCAGTCACAACATCCCATCGTACGATCCGTTATCAGCAATGTCAGCCAATACCGTCGTTCGTAAACAACGTGTTGAAATGTGGAAGTCAAGTTACAGCCTGGGATAAGTGAAAAAACTGGCCAAGTGCGAGTCGGACTCGCGCACGAAGGGTTCCATGCCATTATCTATAAAAAACGGCAAAGAGTCCGACTGGCACTTGGCCGGTTTTTAATATATTTTGTTGTTATAGCGGCAATAGAAATAAATCATCTGTGAAAAATTTAACCGTCTCTAACTATTGCGGTTATTGATCAGCCTGGTGACAGACAGACGGACGGACAGACAGCGAAGTATTAGTAATAGCACAAATAGGGTCCCGTTTTTACCCTTTGGGTACGGAACCCTAAAAAACCGATTACCGGCTGAAGAATACGGCATAATGCCCCCCCTCTCCCCCTTCTACCATGGGTCGAGCGGATACGGCAAGGCGACACCGTTTCACAGTAACAGTTCCGAAAACTCGCACGAAACGCTTCGCATCCAATTTTATTGTGAGAACAGCCTAGCTGTGGAATTCCTTGTCGGAATTCTGTGACCTACCTTACGGTCTTCAAGACGAGAGTGAACCGCTTTTTACTGGTAAGCGCTTCATCGCGGACCCGGGTTTGTCCTAAAACTACGACCAATACCACCGGGGGATGGGCAGCAGCATTCCTGGAGTGCAGTGGAAATACTGCGATCGCCAAACCACATGCCAATCGTGGCGATTATGGCATTTACCCCCCATGAAATTGGGGGAGGCCTATGTCACAGTAAATATATAGCTTAAGGCAGTAACTCAAATAGAGTCGCTTAAGACCTTTTTGGACCTGCGCTTCGTTAGAGCGATAGGGTTGCACCTCTCAATTCATGTATGAATAAAATTATTATATTTACTAAAATATTGATTTGTATTCTACTCCGTAGATACTCTAAATGACATTTAACGGGTAACCTAGGTATACTAATGGTGTTTATGTGTAGAGGACGTAATCTCCGAAACTACTTAAGATAGTGCGTCAAATCGAATGTTTGTATGGATGTGTTTTACTGCAAACTGTGGAAGCGCTTCATCCTAGACCACAACAACGCTTAGCACCAGGTGATTGTTGATCAAGCGCAAGCCTATCCAGATTATAAAATACGCGTCAATTGCGTACTATATGTATACACATGTTAAAATTTATGGTATCACTTTGCTTGTCAGCCGAAGGACGTCCACTGCTGGACATAGGCCTCCCCCAAAGGGAGCTACAATGACGTTCTGCATGGAGGGTAAAATGCCATAATCGCTACGCTTGGCATGCGGGCTGGCAATCGCAGTATCTCCTCTCCACCGCACAGGTGTGATGCTGCTGCCTATCCCCTGAGAGCCTACTCCGAACTTCGAAAATCGAACTTCGTATCGTGCCGTCCCTTTCCGTCATATAGTGTATAAACGAAAGTGAAAGGGACGGCACGACACGAAGTTCGAAGTTCGGAGTAGACCCTCTGGTGGTTCCGGTCGTCGTTTTAGGACATGCCCGGATAAAATATCACTATAGGATGGTAAACCGTCTAAATATCACAATACTTACACAAGTTTATCAAAACCGATAATAAACAAAATATGATTGACATTAGATTGTTGTATTTTTTTTAACACCAATACTCCAATTGTAAATTAATAATACAAATCAATCCTTACGTTAAAATAAAAACAAATTGTATTATAACTATATGTGTACCTTTAAATTAAGGATATGGTCGCCTCAATATCGGTAGAAAATAACGCCAAAATTTATTTTTAAGAGGACGCAGTACGTTCGGTTCTCCATACAAACGTATTTATGCTCTCATTTTAAAAACGCCATGCTGGAATAACATGAAACTTTGTATACACAATGGGATCCGGCATATCTAGGTCGGAAATTAGTTTCTGTTGCTTGGAATTATAATGGAGAAAAAATACAACGATTATTAAGGTTTTCATACAAGCCGTAAAAACTCAAAAAACCGCTGTATTTTTTTTCTTTTAGAATTTTTAGCAACAGAAACTGATTTCCGACCTAGATATGCCGGATCCCATTGTGTATACAAAGTCTCATGTTATTCTAGCATGGTGTTTAAAAATGAGAGCATAAATACGTTTATATGGAGAACCGAGCCTACTGCGCCCTCTTAATAAAATGCCTAAAATTGCCATAGTTTGATGCCATATATCTCGAAGATGGTGAGTTTTGAAGTAAATATGAGATGCTATTTCGGTTAATCTCGTTGTTGTTACTATGATAAGCCAAAAAAACACGAAAACGGAAAGTTACAAATCGAAGGTCATTGGGAGATAGGATAGGGTTGGCAACTTGTGTGCGCAGATTTGCGGTACATTTGTGGTAGAAATGCGGGACTTGGCTAAAATGCGGGACACATTTGGCTTAAGAGTCCCTATAACCCTTTTTGCGGTTTTATTAAACTTAGTTAAGTACGTTGTTTCTCACAGAGGAACTACATTTTACCAGTTTAAATGCATTTTAATGTTCAGAATCGTTTAAAAACTTAAACGTTTTCAATCCTTTTTCTTTAAACCAAATTGTATAGGTAGTCGATCCATATTACAAACCTTACTTATTTTATTTCATTGTATATAATTAAATTAAATCGGCATTGGCAATAATTCTAATCCAAATTGCATATTTTTTAAATAAAATATTACTTGTATAATATCACTATAATATAAAATTCATAATTAGTCTAATTATTATGCACAATTTTCATATGGCAATGTGTAGCTTTCAAAATTGACTTACATTAAAATTTACCGTTGTTCCCAGCGGCTGTAACATTCACAAAGACTGAGATAGAGATATCAGTGAAATACTTCACGAAGATTGTAGCGCCATCGCCACAGTGGTATTAGTACAAAACTAACCGCACGACCGCTCGGCGGCAGGTACTAACTACTAAAATACATTTCAAGTTCCTTTCTGAAACTAATGCAAAAATAAGGAAATAAGTAATGAAATAATAGTTACATTACCTACTTGGCAATCTTGGCATCAATTTTAGACCATTTTTAATAAATATGGGCATGACATTATTCTGACAATAAAACAAAATAGGTCCCTTAGTAAATATCGTTTATTACACAATTTTACTTACAAACATTCGATATTAGCAATCGCACCAAAATTATTCGTATTATAAATAACAAAACAAAATTAACACGTAAAAAGTGGCATATTATATTATGTAGGGAGCGGCTTTGTCATTCGAAGATATTCAGTTTTCAATGAATCCATTACACTCTGCTTAGCCGCACGATAGCTTTTACCGTCACGTTGTAGGGTCTAAATTATTTACTAAGACTATTACTATTAACAGCAAGTCATAATATATAGTTATTAACTACACATAATTATATAAATATACAATTAACTTAAAAAACCCATTTGACTTTTGAATATTTAAACTGACAGCGATGTCAACGTACCTATACCGTGCAAACGTTTAGTTTGACGCAAAATATTTAAGCTTTATAAGCTTATATACACTCAACATCGACAAAATTTCACTCGAAATTTGTAAGGTAGAAGAAGTTGAAAACATACATTCTTCTCTTCCTATGGAGCATTTTATAAGCACTCTAATCTACTATTCATTTGCACGAATAATTTGACGAGGCTAAATTAGTACAAGTGTTGTTGTCACAATGTTGTGTACATTACCTAATTATGTAAATATTTTGCGTACGTTGGACCGCTCGAAATTTAAACATGAAAAAAATATTGAACCATAAATTTAGGTAGTAAACACATCATAAGAATTTTAGGTAAAGTATACATGACAGAAGTACAACCGCGAAAGATGTGCCTCTTTGTCACTCACAATGTGCAAGTGCGATAGAGAGGCAGGTGAAGCAGTACACACAGTGTCATCTGCTGGAATTAGTTTAAACTAACATCTCCTTGGAAAAGCTCGTTCTTCGAGCTGAAAGACCCCTGGTAACACTCACATTTTTGTATATTTTCTATTTTGAATTATACCAGCTCCTAAATGTACAGTCCACTTATTTATGTACACTCACCGTACAGTACCATCTACGGACCTGCGAAGATTTTACAATAATGTTAGATTCTTTCAAGTTTGACGGAATCAGTGTGCCACTTTATTGATATTTTAATTCGGTGTTGAATTATCTGCCTCAATGCATCGACTGTTTTGCTAATTTGCACCGGTATGCAATCAGACATAATATGTATTGCATTGATAGTCTTTTAGGGAATAGTTGGAGCACTTTTTTTCAATAAAGACGCAGGTAAATGACGGGGTATAATTTCAGAAAAATCTAACATTATTTTTTTAGCTAAATTAAAAAAAAAACGTACGTAGATTATCACTGGATTAGTTGGTATACGCACTTGCCTTATTGAATTTTATGAAGATCCGAATGAACAGTACACAAAATCGACGCGAGATATTCGCGTAAATACAAATCGCGTGGTTTTTACTCAAATTAAACAAATTATTCGCTCCGAGCCCCTTAGTAAAGATATATTCTTTAATAAGCAAATAATTTTTCAACAACAAGTATAAATAATTTATACCAAAAAAAACCGACTCCAATTTTGTACTTGCTTTGCCACAATTTGTGGTTTCCGTGAGCCAAAGCTTGGTTACCTACAGAAAATACCGAAATCGGCATATGCGTGCCTATCAAATTCGAGGAGTTCCCTCGATTCGTCCTAGATCCCATGAACAAACCTTCACCAAATTTATATGAGACCAATGTCGGGATACCTGCTTTGAAACAAAAAAAAAGAATTATCATAATCGGCTAACGTGGTCACGTCGTGGTCGTCGTGGTACGTGGTCGTGGTGGTGTGGTGTTATCGGGCAACATATATAAATAAATAAAAAACGAACAAGTAAACATGCAGACGAACTGAGTACCTCCTTCCTTCTATTGAAGTCGGTTAAAAGAACAGACAGTATGTAGAGAGAGGTTAGGTTAGGAGAGATGTTGGGTAGAGCTGCCCCGTCGTTGAAGCCGAAAAAATAAAGCCAAACATAGTGCATAGAATATTATAGTTTAGTATTTGGTTGATATTCATCAATATCATCACTTTCAATTTAACGCCATCTAGCGTTACTTAAGTTTATACTAAGATGGGACATATTAAAGTGTGTTGTGGGCGATGGGCTAACAACCTGTCACTGCAATATCGCATTTATTCCTCCATCTATAAATCTACAATTGCTAAAAGTGGCACTTAAATTAATTTCGTGTGCTCTGCCTACCCCTTTTGGGAATATAGGCGTGAGTTTATGTGTGTATGTGACATATTGAAACTTATAGAAAATAATACGGTTGAATGAAACTCACGTGTAGTACGGCGCGGTCGGCAACCGTGTCAACATTCAACCTTACGAAGGACTCTAATTGTAGTCCGAAACATGTCGCAAATAGTGACTTTGCAAGTGAATTTCAACGGTAATTCTTTTTTAAGGGCGCTTTACTACAATGTAACGGTTCCACTAGCGCCACTAGCAAATAATTGTGATTATTTAAATTTAACGATAAATATTAAAAAAAGGAGGCCACTATGTAAAGTATTTCGTAAGTACCTTTTGGATACATCAAACTAGTTTTTGCGTTGCTGGATTCGTCGAACTATGCGTTCAAAGTAAAAACGGCCGTTTTATTTTTGAACTCACAGATCAACGAATCCAGCAACGTAAAATCTAGTTTGATGTATTCAAAAGGTACTTAAATACGAAATATTTTACATAGTGGCCTCCTTTCTTAAATATCTATTGTTAAATTTAAATAATTACAATTATTTACGAGTGGCGCTAGTGGACCCGTTACATTTTAGTAAAGCGCTCTTAAGGCGGAACGTCACGGATTCCTGCCGAAGTTCTGCTAATAGATGGCGGCACTGAGACCATTTGGTGGTTTTTCATAATTTTCCGCAAAATCACTATATTACATTTGATGATTTTCAAACTGCGGAAGAAGCAAAAAATCCTACGTATGAATCGCAATCTATCTGCACTAAACAGTGTTTATTTTAAACGTGTATTGTGAACGAATGCAAAATATAGCAATTTCTTGCATTCACGCACACATGCGTACCTAATGTCAGTGGGAAAGTCACTTACTGTCAAACATTATACAAAGTTGAAAATAGAGGGCGCAATAATAAATCAAGGAAGTAGCTTCTAGTGCGAAACAAGAGAACTACGACATATGTAAAAAAACCGGAATAAATAGAACGATGTTTTCGACCCTGTGAGATGACATACGGTGGTCTTGTGGAACTCTCTTTCACTTTTATCTCAGTGTAACGCTAGAGTCATACTCGCGTTCGATCCTTGGGAACCATCATCTTTTTGTGTTTTTATTTTTCTTCGAAGTGCTTTTATTATTTTTGTGATGGGTGTATTTAATGCTATAGTTAATTTATTTCACGTAAACAATATCAATTACGTTTAGAAACCTTAATTTTATAAAATATAAAATAATAGTATAAAATAGAAACTATAAAAACTAAGCCCCGCGTCATCGTAACAAAGACATTGGCAGCATTATTTATTTATTTATTTTATTTGGAGATCCAACAGCTGTGATATTACAAATAAAATAGAAAGCCAGTTATAGGAACTTACAGGAAGTATTACCTCGCTATTCTTACATGGTTATGCTTTAAAGATTTTGATTTTTTATATTATTTTGAGACAGTGATGTAAATTCTTATGACTTGACTTAGGCAAATTTGTAACAAAAATTGAATCTAATTTATCGCTATGAGTTTTTTTTATTTTTATCCATTCAATTCCTTGTATGGTACAATCGAGTAAGATACTAAACATATGTTTATGATCTTTAAAAATCCTCTACATGCTCTACTACTGAAATATAGACAAGTACTCGTATATCTGTATAGATACGAGTAAGTGTACGAAGTATGGCGTTTTGAGTCATACAATTAATAAATAGTGTACAAACATTTTATCCAATTTCAGCAGACAAATCAAAGCAAAGAAATAAATATCCGTACAAAGCCACTACATGGACATGCATGTATTGTAAGGTAAAATATACTATTGGTTCACAAAATGTTTTGTATTCGCCTGTGAACTCAACCCTGAAACTATTTGATCCCAACATTCTTAACAATAATAGCTAGAAACGTAAAATATAACATCAGTTCGCTTGTAGCGATTGTGGTAAGCATTGTGAATAGCAATCTTGTTCGTTGTTTTTAATTTACTAGTGGCCAGTCTTAAAAATTGATATGAAACTTCTTCAAAATGCCTGACCTAGAAAGAGATAAATAGATCAGTTGACAGAATGGGACTCTTCTCGAGAAGCGTCAACTTTTAAAATTCGAAGTCCAATAATGGGTTGAGACGGGGTTGCATATTATACCATCCAAAATTATTGAATGAATTCGTGCGTCGCTGCCAGCTTGCACTAAGTACATATGACGCGACGTTGCCATGTTGGTTCTGCATGTATAATATGTAGATATACCGACGTCTATTATAATGCCCATAGCACAAGTTTTACTTACTTATTTTGGGACTAGGTCGATTTCTGTGCCGAGTGAAGAGTGTCGTTAAATATTTATTGAAATATTACCAAAATGCTGATGATGAAGATGACACTGAATGAAATATTTAGAAAATACCTGCTACATATTTTTAGGGTTCCGTAGTCAACTATAGGAACCCTTATAGTTTCGCCATGTCTGTCTGTATATCTGTTTGTCCGTCTGTCTGTCCGAGGCTTTGCTCTGTGATAGTTAGTGCTAGAAAGCAATTTGGTATGGATATTGAAATCCATAAAACTGACAACGTCGTATCGTCGTACCTCCCCTATTTGAGTGGTGATGAATTTTTTTTGCTTCTACCCTATGGTGTGGGGTGTTGTTGGATAGGTCTTTCACAAGGTCTTCATTTTTTTTTAAAGCGAATGTTTTCGGAAATAATCACTCCAAAAGAAAAAAAATGTCCCCCCCTCTAACTTTTGAACTGTGTCCAAAAATATGAAAAAAATCGTGAAAGTAAAGCTTATTAAAGACTTTCAACGAAAACTATAGGGGACATTTGAGTTATCGTAAAAAATCGTCTCTAATTCTTAGTAAAAGACGTATGAAACCTCAGATCATAGAAAGAAATAGATGTGAAATGGGGGCGTGGCGCATGTCGCCGCGACATGGTCAAAAAGTAGTGTAAATGATATAACATATGAAAAAGCGTTATATTTTCTGCGAGTTGTACATTGAACGTTTTGTACAATAATCACACCGTACCGTGCTAAGCCACGGCGCAATGTATCATGCCGCTGTAGCTTTTGTCGCTGCGTGAATTATTTAGTAATGCGCAGGCGCTGGCCCCCCTGTTTGGCTCCGCCTACTAGAGTGGTGCCGGTTAAAATTGCAGTTTACGCGTCATCGATAAAATAGGAATAGAATGTTGAATTAGTAATTTCATATCAAAGGTAAATTCACAAATCAATATTTAATAAACATAACTTTGTTCCGAAAGACTGCAGACCAACTTCCAACTTGATCTTATCAACCGACTTCGATAAAAAAAAGAAGGTTCTCGCTGTTCTCAGTTCGTATTCGTGGTTTTTTTATGTAGTCACCAGCATAAATATATGACTATGGGCAGAGCTGCAAAAATATCTGATCATCAATTGAAGTTATAATTATATGACGATACGTAGCTGGTAAAAATATATGATCATTAATAGCCGGCAGAATTATCATTTGCCTGTTAACAGCATAAGTATCGAATCGGATCCAGTAAAAAATCTGATACCTAGGAAATCGAAAGTATGTGACATGTCATCAGCATAAATATGACTTGGGCAGAGCTGCAAAATTATCCATTCATTGAAGTGATAATTATATGCTGATACATAGCCAGTAAAAATAAGTGATGATTAATTAAATTTTGTGAAATGTCACCAGCATGAATATCTATCCGCTGTGAACGCATTACCATCGGATCACATACATGCTGCATAAATATCTGACACAGTTGACAGTAAAAATATTTCAAAATTCTGCAAGAATGAATTTTATGTGCCTAACATAGAGTCGTAATTTGAATAAAGTTGTGTGACGCTTCTTGAAAACAGTATTAACCTGTCATTGAATATCGCTTTTTATGAAATGCCTTTGGCAGATTTCCATTGCGAAAAGGAACTGTTAATCTTATGCTTTTGAATCAAGAACATGGTTTCAAGGGTTTTTAACAAGGAGATTAAATATATGGCGTTATTATTACGGAAAAAGAAATTGGTTGTCGTCAATTGCTAGTTATGTCAACTGTCACACACGAAAGACTGAATATTATTATTTCGCCGAGTCTAGTTTCTTATGAACAATTGTGTTAAAGTAAAATAACTATTGATTGTTTCTAATATTTAACGGTTGACTTTGACTCCATGGCGGCTTATCGCATCGATGTCCACTTAAGGCATAGAATTGTATCAATGCATTAAGACAATAAACCCGTTCAAGAAATCATGGATGTATTGGGTGTTACTGTAAGTTTCTATGCAAGTTTCATAATAGGTAACTTATTCATTTCATATAATTATTACTCTTAATTAATGGCATCTACCCGTTTTGATTTTAGAGAAATACCGTTGCATTATGTATTAAACGTTGGCAAGAAGAAGGCAATGTCGATCATCATAAAAGTTTAGGCCGCCCACGAAAAACGACAGCCCTTCAAGATCAAAACATTGTTAATTTGTACCATGAAAATCCCACAACTTCTACCTTGACAGTCGCAAATGATAATGGGATTTCACGAGATAGTATTCGTCGTCGGCTCAAGGATGCTGGCTTGAGAAATAGAGTGCCTGCTCGAAAACCAGTGCTTAAACAACGACACAGGGATCTCCGTTTGGCGTTTGCCGAACAATACATAAATTTGATTTTAGGAACATCGCGTTTCTTGACGAAAAGGTTTTCCAGTCAAGCACAGATGGTAGAGTTTCCTTATGGAGAATTAATAATACCCGTTATAATGAAAATAACGTGATCCCCAATAGAAGATCAGGCCGTATTTCATGCGGAGTATGGAGCTGGATGTCGTCTGCGGGGCTGGGAGAGCTCTGCCAGGTTACTGGGTGGTTAAATAGCAGAGACTACATAGAAATTCTCAATGACGTCTTGTTGCCATCATTACGAGTATGTTATCCAGACATTAATCCTGTATACATAGTACAGGACAACTGTTCTTTCTACAACAGCCGTATTGTGCGACATTGGATAAACCAGCAAGAGAAAATTGAGCTACTGGACGACTTCCCGCCCAAGAGCCCTGACCTCAATCCCATTGAAAACTTGTGGGGGTTGATGACGCAACAATGGGACCCAACTCAAGCCAGAACAAAGGCAACACTGATCCAGCATTGCTTCGACATCTGGGAAACCATGCGAGGATTGGACCATTGTTATAACATGGTTATGTCAATGCAAAATAGACTCGACGACGTTATAAATGCCCAAGGTGGTTACACTAAATATTAATAAAACCTTAATTTTTTTTTAAAGATTACAATGTTAAGTTTACAAGAAATTATTTTGTTTTATTATGGTTTTGAAGTAGGAATAAATGTCAAAAATAAGACTAATATCAACCGTTTTTTATTACACATCGTCATAAATGACATAATGTAGGTATATTATATGAAATGGTTGACAGTGCAAGTTCACTACACAGTCCCGACTTAGGTCTGATAGAGGACTCCGTGAAGCTGTTTCGAATTTCGGGTTCAAGTTATATCAAACTCGAGTGATGAGGCGAGAACAGCAGGCGAAGAATTCACAAATCTCCTAGACTGCTCTGGCAATTATTAGACTTATTATCGAACCGGTCAATCTTACGCTATAAAACGTGAGACAGAGATATCCAATGACAGTTTAATACTGTTTTCAAGAAGCGTCACACAACTTTATTCCAATTACGACTCTATGTTAGGCACATAAAGTACATACTTGCAGAATTTTGAGATATTTTTACTGTCAACTGTGTCAGATATTTATGCAGCATGTATGTGATCCGATGGTAATGCGTTCACAGCGGATAGATATTTATGCTGGTGACATGTCACATAATTTAATTAATCATCACTTATTTTTACCGGCTATGTATCGGCATATAATTATCACTTCAATTAATGATCAGATAATTTTGCAGCTCTGCCCAAGTCATATATTTATGCTGATGACATGTCACATACTTGCGATTTTCTAGGTATCAGATATTTTTACTGGATCCGATCCGATACTTATGCTGATAACAAGCAAATGATAATTCTGCCGGCTATTAATGATCATATATTTTTACCGGCTATGTATCGTCATATAATTATAACTTCAATTGATGATCAGATATTTTTGCAGCTCTGCCCATAGTCATATATTTATGCTGGTGACTACCGCTATAATGCTTTACTATGTTATACAATTTTGGTGATTATATGAACACCATCTAAACTGGCTATTTCAACAGTCATCAATATCTAAACATAATAATTTAAAGACCGATGTCGATAAAACATAATTTAACGTTTGTCTCCCTCTAGTGTTCTTTTTGAGGGGTGCGTAAAGCCAATCGCAGCGCTTGTTTGCATGATGTCGTAAACTCGGTGGCACCGCCCGAGGTTTTGTTTTTACACGGTTCAATGTGTGTGTGTGTGGACTTGGTGGGAGAAAACTGGAGACATTGGTTTTCGTTGAAAGGAAGCAGAAGGGCACTTCTCCCTTTTTTAACCGACTTCAAAATTTCAAAAGAGGAGGTTATCAATTCGGTTGTATGTTTTTTTTTTTTTTTTGTTTGTTAGTCCATAACTCCGTCATTTCTTAACCGATTTGGAAAAATCTTTTTTTGATTGTAAGTATATATATCCAAGTTGGTCACGTTTTTGTCAAAACGCAGTTTTGATGATGGGATCCATGAGAAATTGAGGGAAGTCCTCAAATCTTCAAAGCAAACATATAGTAATTTTTGTGTTTTTATCAACAAGTCAAGCATTTTCATCCAAAAATGTGACATTGGATGAAGTGGAACTGCTGATGATGATCAGAACAGAACTCTTCAACGACAAAAAGTTCACATTCGGTGATTTGTCCTCCTAGCTGTGTTTGTTAAGCAAGTTCTATTTTCACGATTAATTTGCGTCAAGAGTAAACGGGTCCTACACTGAATGGTTTAGCATCGAAAAGGGTGTTAGACCGGGATGTGTAGAATCACCGTGGCTGTTTAATTTTATATTTATTTTCTGGACAGTTGTTTGCAAGATTTGAAAGACGATGAATGTGGGTTGGAAGTGAATGGGTTATATTATTAGCGTCGTCGGCTGAGAAGCTACAGAAGATGGCAACTAGCATGCACGGATTGTTTGCGAGAAAAGGAATGAAAATGAATGTAAGCAAGACAAAAGTGATGGTATTTGAAAGAGATGAGTGTATTACAGTTTGTGAAATTGCGGTAGATGGAGAGAGGTTGGAGCAACTGGATGAGTTTGTGTACTTGGGGATTTTGTTCGGGAGAGACGGTAAGCATGAGAAAGATATTGAAAGGAGAGTGATAGCTGGGAATCGAGTGAATGGGGTATTTCACGCCTTTCGGAGCAGCCAGAAAGTGTCAGAAAAGGCGCGGCTGGCTGTGCATAGAAGAGTGTTGGTGCCAACACTAATGTATGTTAGCGAAGCACCAACAATGAGGGCAAAAGAAAATGAAATAAAAGCTTTTTATGTTTCTCACAAAAAAAATATGAAAAAAATCTACTAGAATGATCAGAGACACGAATGTAAAAATAGGAGAGCCAAAAGGTTATGAAAATATTTTCCTGTGAAATTATATGGATATGACAAAAGAAATAAAATATTTATCAATTTCTGTAGGTATGTACCACAAATTAAAAATCACAAACACATGTACAAAAAACCGCACAAGCTGAGATGGAATTGGAAAACACCAGATAGTGGAACTAAAAATGAAATTGATTTCATAGTAACTAACTGTCCTGAGACGGTTGAAAATGTACATGTGAAAAACCGCCTTAGTGTTTGAGGCAGTTTTTTACTCAGTGATTACCGGCTAGTACGAGCTACATTCAACTTGAAATTTGCCAAATAAATCAAGAACCACCCGGTTTGGGACGCGACGACGGCAAGAGGCCCGATGGAATGACCCTCATCCCATGGCAAATGGGACGACCGCTTATTTGGGATGCCACTTGTGTGGACACCCTAGCGCCGTCTCATTTAGCCTCCACATCTTTGAGGGCTGGGGCGGGGCGGCGGCAGCGGCTCAGGCCCTTAAACGCCGCAAATATGTCGATCTAATGCACAATCATATATTTGCGGCTTTTGCAGTGGAGACATTAGGGCCGTGGAGTCAGGATGCCCATATACTATTTAAAAGTTTGAAAAAAAGACTAATCGAAACCACACATGACCCTAAGGCTGGCTCATTCCTCGGACAAACAATAGGCATCGCCATTCAACGGGGGAATGCAGCCAGCCTTATGGGCACAGTTCCACGGGGAACAGACTTGGGGGACATGTTTTAGAGTGTAATTTAGTTAATTTTATTTATTTATATTTAGTTCTAAGTTTCTTACATTATTATTAATGATATATGTTAGAACAAAATACAAAAAACCAAACTTAAAATAAATTCATAGACTATGGAAAGTATAAACCCAACTTACGAAATATGAACATAACAGCAACCAGTCAGTTCAAGCCCAGTATAATGAAATAGAAAAAAGCATAACTATAAGCTCTAAGGTATCCCTATCCACAAAAAAAAGGAAAGAACCAATACATTATTACACATATTACAAAACTTTACATCAGCTTTATCGACTACAAAGCATTCGACACTATATGGGAATGAATCAATATGGGAAGCACTATTAGCACAAGGATTAAACAAGCATTATTTAGACATACTCGTAATAAAAGAAATATACAGAAAAAGCACAGCCAGTATAAAAATGGAAGATGTTGGACCAGCATTCAATATTGAAAAAGGGGTAAGAGAAGGGGACCCACTGTCCCAAAAAATTGTTTATAGCTGTCTTAGAATTTGTTTTTCGAACCTTGCACTGGGATCTTGTGCTGCTGCCTGAAGACCCCAAAGAATTAGAAAAGATGCTACAGTCACAAGCAAAAAAGTAGGACTACATGTTAATGAAGACAAAACCAAAGTAACGACGAACAGACAGCCTACACATATCTTGTTGTGAGAGATTATTATACTTATATGGTGCATTCTTAGATTCCATACAATAAAATAAAAAAATGGCTATAAGTATGTTTATAACGGTGGAAGACTAAATACCCTCAATTCCTCATAGAATCCTCCATCAGAACTCAAGCATGACAAAAATGTGTCTTGAAAAACTAGCTTGCTTGACAAATAAAACGAAGAGAACAAATCGCCAAACGTGAACTACGCGTCGTTGAAGAGTTCCGTTCTGATCATCATCCGCAGTTCCACTTCATCAAATGTCACTTTTATGAATGAAAATGCTTGATTAGTTCATGAAAATACTAAAATCACTATTTGTGTGCCTTTCACATTTGAGGAGTTCCCTCGATTCCTAATGGATCCCATCATCAGAACTCGAGCATGACAAAAATCAATCGTGAAAATAGAACTTGCTTAACAAACACAGCTAGAAGGACAAATCGCCAAACGTGAACTTTTCGTCGTTGAAGAGTTCTGTTCTGATCATCATCAGCAGTTACGCTTCATCAAATGTCACATTTTTGTATGAAAATGCTCGATTTGTTGATAAAAACACAAAAATCACTATATGCCTTTAAGATTTGAGGATTTCCCTCAATTCCTCATGGATCCCATCATCAAAAATCGAGCATGACAAAAATTAATCGTGAAAATAGAACTTGCTTAACAAACGCAGCTAGGAGGACAAATCGCCAAACGTGAACTTTTCGTCGTTGAAGAGTTCTGTTCTGATCATCATCAGCAGTTCCACTTCATCAAATGTCACATTTTTGTATGAAAATGCTCGATTTGTTGATAAAAACACAAAAATCACTATATGCCTTTAAGATTTGAGGATTTCCCTCAATTCCTCATGGATCCCATCATCAGAAACCAAGCATGACAAGAATTAATCGTGAAAATAGAACTTGCTTAACAAACACAGCTAGGAGGACAAATCGCCAAACGTAAACTTTTTGTCATTGAAGAGTTCTGTTCTGATCATCATCAGCAGTTCCACTTCATCCAATGTCACATTTATGGATGAAAATGCTTGACTTGTTGATAAAAACACAAAAATTACTATATGTTTGCCTTGAAGATTTGAGGAGTTCCCTCAATTTCTCATGGATCCCATCATCAGAACTGCGTTTTGACAAAAACGGGACCAACTTGGATATATATACTTACATTCAAAAAAAGATTTTTCCAAATCGGTTCAGAAATGACGGAGTTATGGACTAACAAACATAAAAAAAAACATACAACCGAATTGATAACCTCCTCTTTTGAAATTTTGAAGTCGGTTAAAAACAGAGAAATCTGAAAAGTTTTGGAGGAGGCTTACACCGCTCTAGGCGGTCCTAATACAGAAGAAGAAGAATAGCGTAAAACAGTGGTGAATTTATAAAAAAATATACAGTCACTTCATTAATTTATTCAGATATGTAGTGAGAGCTGTTTATACGGAAATATAAGCTTAGATATCTTCTACTCATTAGACACTCGCCATCCAAAAACTGCGGAAAAAATGTTCGCATCAAAGTAAAGCATTGACAAACATTCGTTCAGAAAAAGCGAGTATTTGATACGTGTTACAATGTATAATATGGTACCATTCTATGGATAATAAATCATCAAAATATCACAACAAATAGTAAATTACAATATAAAAGATGTTTTAATAACTTAAAAATTCGGAAAATTATGTTTTTTTCCTTATTCGTCCAAAAGGCAAATAAAAGGTAACAACATAATACTAATAAACTGTATGACAACTATAACGCTGCTTTACTTTGATGCGAACATTAATTATTTTCGTCGAAGTTTTTGTATCGCGAGTGCCTGATAGGTATACATATTTTTTTTATATTTCACTATTAAAACAATAATTATCCACATACTCCAATCATGGGCGATGGGCTAGCCACCTGTCACTGGAATATCACATTTTCTTCGTCCAATAAATCTGTAATAGCCAAAAGTGGCACTGAAAAATATTATTTCATGGGCTCTACCTACCCCTTTTGGGCATATAGGCGTGAGTTTACGTATGTAAGTAGTACAGGCGGTCTCGTTAAGCAGTTGGACAATTTGGGACTTTGTCGCTTTCAGCCGTTAGACATTTAGTATGACAATTTAAACATGACGTTAAAGTGACAAGGTACAAAGGTGTTCAGCCCCTTATGAGGCCGACCGTTCCTTCCTACGCCTAAGAATGCAATCTCAATGAAGTATCCAACTTCGTTTCACATTTATTTGCAGTTTGAAATTCGTTCTATCAAAAAACAAATGACATGGCTGTTACGTCACTACAAAAATGAACAGCGTAGCACGATAAAAAATACTGCCGTCTCTTTCTTCAGAAAATAAGTGTTTCGAACAGTGTCGCCACCTATAAAGCTAATAAGTACTACTTATAGTTGTATCTAACGTTGAAACCTGGATGCTTGGAATTGACATCTGCGCCATCTATTGAAGGTTTTTGGCAACGACCTGTCATTCGCCGCGGCCATTTTCTTTACACGGATAGTATAAAACTCACTCACACATACAAGGCTCCGAGTGAAAATTTATGAATTTTGAAACGGCTATATTTTAATTATTAGTGGTTTTTTCGCTTAGTTGTTCAAACTGCGGGAGCAGAGGGTCATATATTATCTAAATATTACAATTTCAAGTCCGTGACATCGCTAGAATTGAAATGTAGTCCGAACGAAAATTGTATGAAAAATTTTGAAAACGTTCCACCTTAAGCATCTAGTGTTAGTAACCGAAATAAAATTTAAAAATAGGAATCCCATTTCTATTAAAAAAAAGTTAAGTTTAGGACAGTTAACTCATAAAATCTGCCTACATTTAAAAAAACCGGCCAAGTGCGAGTCGGACTCGCGCACGAAGGGTTCCGTACCGTTATCTATAAAAACGGCAAAAAAAAACACGTTCTTTGCGTGGAGCCCCCTTAAATATTTATTTTATTATTTTTTTATTATTTGTTGTTATAGCGGCAACAGAAATACATCATTTGTGAACATTCCAACTGTCTAAATATCACGATTCATGAGATACAGCCTGGTGACAGAGGACAGACAGACAGACGGATGGACAGCGGAGTCTTAGGAATAGGGTCCAGTTTTACCCTTTGGGTACGGAACCCTAAAAACTAATTTATGTTGTCTTCAGGCCTGCACCAAATCAGCATTTTTGTATCACACCTAAAACAGTTTGTTTTTTTTATTTATTTATTTTTTGTTTCAGTGCTAGTGAGCCTGTCAGCTACTTTCGTTCTGAGCCTCATCGGAACAGTGTTTCTCTGCTTCACAAATACACTCAACAACGCTATATTATCAGTAAGTATAATTATGGACGATTCACACCGAAGGGCTGGAGTCGGCGCGCACGCCACCAGAGTCAAAGGAATTTGAACCCTCCATACAGAAGTTAGATTTCATATTTGAATGGTTTGCGGGCAGCCGGTTGGCTGCCGCCGTCTCTGCCGCTGCCGTTTGGATACGAAGTCTAGCTGTATGGAGGGTTCGATTTCCTTTGACTCTGGTGTCGTGCGCGCCGGCTCCGGCCGTTTGGTGTGAATCGTTCGTTAATGTTATTAAGCGTCGGTTTGCCATTCGATCATGTGAATGAAATAGGACCTCGAAGTTTCCTTGTTTGTCTGGGCGTACCGGTCTGACGGCATGACTTTGGTTAATATCTTACCAACTTAAGGAAAAGTTAAAAGGAAATGTTTTTTAGAAACTCCTATTACCTACCTGTATAGGGTAGCCATCTAATTTAATATATTTTCGTAACTACACATCACTTTTCTGTATTACTATTGACCGTTTTAGTGCTGAAGGAAATACTCCATTAGTGGAAACATAAATTAGCTAGATGACTAATATAGGTGATAGTTCTGAGCTGGCTTTTTAAGCAGTTTTGTTGGGATGTTGTCCCAACCTGGAGCCATCGTCCAAGCTTGAAAAGTTGAAACGCACTTAGACAAAACACAAAATTCGTTACCAAACAAGGAGTAGGGCGCTTCTTCATTGACTGGATATACTTCATCAAAACGACCTTCTTTAACGGCTTCCATTCTTCCACAGAGCATGGTGATAAGAAACAATTCCATGGCGTTCTCCCTCTGGAAGAGTCCAACAGTCCAGCCTCTGATGAAAGTGCATCTCTTCAACTACACCAACTGGGAACGAGTGAGAGATAAACTGGACACTAAACTACATGTGGAAGATGTGGGGCCTTTTGTATATTCGTGAGTATCTTTTTTTAATTACTTAGTCAGCGGCAAAGAAAAGAAAGGCTCGCTTTCCATCAGGTGAGACTAAGGCCAATCGCTGGTCAGTCTATCATAAAAAAAAAACTGGCCCAAATTTTGTTTGGTTCTCATACGTTTTGCTACGATTTTGGGCGCCAAACGTTCTTATCTGGGCCATCCAGTAGAGAGGCGACCAATCGGTCCCTCTCACTGATGTAGTCTCTAACGGCTTACGTGTAAGGTTTCAAACGCACAGAGCGGGTGCGGCGCGGAGGCGGTTTTGCATTTTTGATCTTTCCGAAACGATCGACTGTCGATTACTGCTTCATATGTCACACACGCCGCCTCCGCTCTACCGTACTACCGAATACTGAGCGGATTTTTTGGTAGGACGTCCCCCGGATCGCGTTCGCTTCATCATAAAACCGCCTCCGCCACGCAACGACGCTGCGCCGCGCTCTGTGCGCTTCCAGTACCTAGAGACAGCCCCGGATCTAAGGGGGGACAAACCGGGGCACTTGCCCCGGGCGGCAGTTTCATGGGGGCGCCAAATTTGGCAATTTTAACAGTTTTTCTCAAACACTGAAGGGAGGGGGCGCCACCATTAAGGTTTTGCCCCGGTTCTAAATAATCGTAGATGAAGCTGCCTAGAGATCATAGTCCAAGAGTTAAGTTAAAGGATCATAGAACATTTATTACTTCTAATGAAATTTTCTCTCTTAAAGCCACACTTACCTGTCGGTAGTTTTTAACAGTCTTTACTTACTAAAATATAAAAATATATTAAAGAAAAATCAATTTAAATGAACCTCGTCCAGATGAACGCAGTATTTTTAGACCCCTATGTAAAGAACACTATTTGTATACCCTCAGCACACGTTATATAGGTTCCCGGGTCAGATTCTGTCTTTTGTTTAACTCGGTCATACTGAAACGCTGTACACGTTTTTGACAATTTATAAGCGCTTGAATATGACATTAAACGCTACGAGTATTAGTGGCTTTGAGCTCCCGAAACGTTGCTTTGAAAAGTTTGAAACCACAGATATCAGAGTAAAGCATCAGCCCGACTAGTATGATAGCTTATACCGTCACGTTTTATGTGACGTTTCAGTACATTTTGGCCATATAACGTGACGGTATAAGCTATCATACTAGCCGGGCAGATCCGCTCATTTAAGTTGAACGATTACTTTACTTACGAGTATACATCTGTGGGGCTAGTATGATCGCTTATATGTCGGACATATAGCATTCGTCCCTCTCGCACTTACATACTTGACAGTACGGGACGAATGCTATATGTCCGACATATAAGCGATCATACTAGCCCTGCTGATTTATTCTCACTAATGTACAAATCAGTAAGTTTGAGAGAGACAGATACGTGATATCTGACAGGTCTTGACATGCCAATGTCTATGTTTTCATAACTGCAAATTGTACTGAACTGAAGTTTGTGAGGTTTTGGATTATTTGCGAATTGTGCCTTTAAACGGAGACAATTTGCAAAAGTTGAATAAAAGCCGTACTATCTGTCCCGTTCCAACTCATTTTGGTTAACCATAATAAACCACGGAGATAACTATATGAAAAATGGCCTTGCTTAACACTAAGGATCTGTTAGCTGATGGTATTAATCTAAGTTTGAAACTTGTGCTGATTTCGCGCTCAAAACTAAACCTCGTTGTAAAATTGCTACAATCTAGGTTTTAGTAGCTAATAGCATTTGGGGTTTACTAGATAGATGTGACGCTTAAAATCATCATAACAGAATATGCACTAAAATATCATGAAGACAGTCAATCTTAAAAGCCGTAAAAAGTTTCTTACATAACTCCATCACTAATTAAACACATGATTTATTAATACCTAAACGTTCTACTCAATTAACAACAATGTTAAGCTTGTTAGGTACCTATTCTTAAGTAAGTTACCATTATCTTTGACATTAAACAAATACAGATCATTTTTAATTGAAATAAACATGTAGATTGATTTCTCCTCACCTTGAGATACCTACGTGTGAAATTTTAATTAGTGATTACCAAATAACAAATCAATTAATGTAGTTTATAACACATTGAAATGAAGTCGATTATTGAGTGTTTTTCTTCTAGATAACTTGGTTGGTATTTAGATACACGTACATCGCCCTCTGACCTAACATGCAATGCTAATAATAAGAAATTATCATGCAATTTTTTATGATACCGTTACTAAACAGCACACGGTAACATTTAACCTAACCTCTTAAACAAACAGCTTCGAAAGTCAAACAATAAGAATTATAAATAAATAAATTATATATATATTGGGGGACAATCTTACACAACCTGACCTAGTCCCAAACTAAGCAAAGCTTGTACTATGGGTACTAGACGACGATATACATACTTATATAGATAAATACATAGAAAACATCCAAGACCCAAGAACAAATATTCGTGAATAATGCACAAATAATATCCTGGCCGGGATTCGAACCCGGGACCTCTAGCTTCGGAGGCAGAGTCACTACCAACTAAGCTAAACAGGCCGACAAATTGGCAATATTTTTTTTTATGTTGTGACAGATTGTCAGCTGATGAGGATGCCAAGCTTAGAGCATGCTCTAAGGCTTTTTATGTATGTACATAACAAGCCTTAAGTTAGTTTTTTGCGATAGTAAAATTATTTCAGCATCTTCTTCTATTAAAATCTCTTGTCTGCGCCGTATTCAAGGTAAAATGTCAAAAAATCGGTTGTTCGTGATTATTTAGGTTTCCATAGCTCCAATGATGTTATCATCTATTAAAGAGTGAAATGTACGACAGAAATATCGGTCGCAAATTTTATGCTTTTTTATTTTTATGCTGTAGTTTTTTCATGAGATTTTTTGTTTTTAGACAAAAGTCTGAAATATTTTTTCATGCTCTCAACCGTTTTTACATACATAAGATACTACATACTATCTCCACCATACTACTATGTTTCTATCGTAGATAATCACAAATAACCGATCCCATTAAAAACGTGAATGTGAAAATGGGAGACAAGTTCAATATTAAGAAATTGCGATGCGTAGTTGTCGTCTTCACCGACAAAAGAATTGAGATCTGAATGGGTACCAAGTTCCCTAGATTAACTGAAAAGGTGCCAAGTCTGGCACTAGATTGTTTAAAGTAGAACTAATTTATTTTGAGCTTTAACTTGGCAGTTTCCTTAAATGTCCAACAGCTTTCATGGTATTATAATTAAATATCAGAGGACATGCATTGGATCTTATGAAGTCATATTTAACACAGAGAAATCAAAAGGTAGCGATAAGTAAAGCCCTTTCGTTAGAGACAGTGGTAGAACTAGAGATGGGAGTACCTCAGGCGTCTATTCTAGGCCCTTTCCTGTTCCTTGTTTATGTAAATGATCTACCATATATGGTAAGCCGAAGATCAGGCATTGTAATGTTCGCAGACGACACCTCATTACTGTTCAAGGTAAATAGGAAAGATACTGAACTCATTGAACCAAATAATACCCTGTCCATGATATCTGACTTGTTTGCTGCCAATAACTTAGTGTTGAATCCGAAAAAACTAAATGTATGAAATTCTCTCTAGCGAACTCATCAAATAGAAACTTAGATACAAATATTAAACTTAATGGCCAAACATTAGAATTTGTTACGTCAACTGTATTCTTAGGTATTACATTGGACTCAAAATTGCAGTGGGGTTCCCATATAACAGCAATAGGAAGTAGGTTGAGCTCTGCTGCATTTGCAGTCAGGAGAATAAGGTAGCTTACCAATGTGGTAAAATTACTTATGGTCTTATCTTGTGGGGATCAGCTGCAGATATTGAAACTGATATTATTTTGCAAAAAGGGCTATCCGGGCAATTTATAACTTGGGGTCGCATGACTCATTAAGAGAATTTTTCAAAGAAATAGATATTCTAACCCTGTCGTCCCTATACGTATTTGAAATAATAATGTATGTTAGGAAGAATTTGTGCAATTTCCCAACGAACGGTGATAAACCAATAGCCACCAGAAACACTGGGAAACTCAAAATAACCTTCTATAGACTAGTAAAGGCGAAAAAGTCGTTCTTGGGAAATTGTATTAAATTCTACAATAAAATTCCAAAACACATTACTGAACTTAGCAATTCTAAATTCAAATCTGTAGTAAAACAAACACTTATTTCAAAAGCATATTATAAGGTAAACGATTACATCATGGACAGGGATGTTTGGCAGTGATAGTGTACTGCACGGCTAATCTATCGCGAAAATAGGTTTTCTACTGTAGCTTGTTATTTTTGTAGTAACTGAGAGTGTAATTTTGTATTTAACTATACAATGTATATTGTTTTGAAAAAAAGACACCTTGCCGAGTTTCTTACGCCGGTTCTTCTCGTGGCAGAGGTTTATTTTTCCGAACCGGTGGTAGATTATTGACGTTCATAGGTGCATGTAATATGCCTAATTTGAAGAATAATAGTACATTACGATACAAGGGTTGTAAAACAAAGAAAGGCCGATATCGCAGATGTTTGAGGCCCGAGCCTTAGGCGAGGGTCATAAATATGCGAGAGAGGGCTATCGGTTTTACTACCCGTGTTTCGTACACAATTTTACGTCACCACTTGGCTAAAAAGTGGGTTTTTCCGGACGCGCAGCGTGCGGCAAAACGCGCTTTTTGGCAAGGTGTGGTGTAAACTACTTTTACTTTTTTAACATACTACATAGATTTTTTTTATGATTAAGTGACCAAATCCGAGCCCTTTGGCGTTTCAAAAAAAGTTGTTATTTTGCCTAGATAATCAGTCAACTTCACTATTGGTGATTAAGTTTTTGTGGTAAAAATGACAATTAACTAGGGACTTCCTTCCAACATCAAATTTATCGATAGCCGTTTTAAATAGTTACTTATAAGTTAAAAACTTAAGAAAGATGACCTGTTGTATGTAGTTGTAGCGTGTTCGAATAGACATTACATAATTTAAAATGTGCAACACAAACAAAACAAACGCCTATTCGAACACGTCACAACTACATCCACCATCACCACCACCACCACCACCATATCAGCCGGAGAACGTCCACTGCTGGACAAAGGCCTCCCCCGAGTTTGGGGGGTAAATGCCATAATCGCCACGCTTGGCATGCGGGTTGGCGATCGCAATCCCCCGGTGGTCTTGGTCGTAGTTTTAGGACATACCCGGGTCCAACTACATACAACAGGTCATTTTCTTATGTTTTTCACCTATGCGTACTTATTTAGAAATGCCGTTTAATAGTTGATATTAAATTCACCTATCGATAATGATAATAGTATTATAAATTAGTGTTTTTTAAAAACACCACCGGGGGGTGGGCAGCAGCATCCCTGGAGTGCGGTGGAGATACTGCGATGCCAACCCGCATGCCAAGCGTGGCGGTTACGGCATTTATGGCATATACTCCCCGTGAATTTGGGGGAGGCCTATGTCCAGCAGTGGACGTCCTTTGGCTGATATGGTGGTGGTGGTGGTTTCTTTAAAGATTTTTCATTTTTAAGTAAGATCAAATTTAACAATTACATTTCTAGTATTAATAACGTATTTTACGGACTGTATACTGTCATAATATGCAACTTGCATATTTTATATTGTATTTCGGCGCTGTGTCACTATAAGGCTCACTCGGTTTCACGTTCTTGGATAATATTATGAAGAAAACCAATTAATAGCAACAATCACTTTTTATTTGGGCAGAGTAACAGTTTACACAAAGTTCAAGTAAGTAATGACCCCCGTTCGAACGGCATTCGGGCTTAAATACTAGTTAACAAACAACCCCACTACTCATTCCACCAGGTGGTGGATCAGGTGTTCACGCCACTTTGCTTGATAAAAACAAGTGACGTCATTGACAATCGATTTAGGTACCAATATATTAATTTTACAGTTAATCACGCATAAATGTGCTACAAATTGCATTAAAATATAATCGCGATTTTATAATTAATATTACATTCTTATATTTCAGATTTATTAACAAACTAGAATCGGAAGCAGTAAATATATACAAAACATATTTATAGCATAATATCATTTATTAATTTAAACATTATTACTCGTAATTAGGCTTAAATAATAAAACAGAAGGTACGCCGGCCACACGGCCATTCTGCTCCAGCGCGCTCTCTGCGCTGTATCACAGTTTATCAATCTCAATTTCTAATGATCCGTTATGAAATGAAATGAAGGAAATGAAATGAACAGATTATCAATCTTAATTTCTAATGATCCTTTACATGCAGCTATATACAACATACAACAAACAAAGTCAAAGTCAAAGTCAGGCATCACCCATACTGGGATCTAGCCACAGGCATCACCCATACTGGGATCTAGCCACAGGCATCACCCATACTGGGATCTAGCCACAGGCATCACCCATACTGGGATCTAGCCACAGGCATCACCCATACTGGGATCTAGCCACAGGCATCACCCATCTTTCAGAGATCTAGCCACACAAGTCAGGCATCACCCATACTGGGATCTAGCCACACAAGTCAGGCATCACCCATCTTTCAGAGATCTAGCCTCCAAGACCAGGAAAAGGATACGCTTGGTGGCCAGCCAGCGCCAAGGAAGGAAATGTGGATAGGAAAATAAATAATGTAAACAACTTACATTCATCATCAATAAACTTAAAAAACTTTTTTTTTTTTCTTCTTTTTGTCTGTTTCTCTGTTTCAATACAAAGTAATTATAAACTCTATTGTCTCAGTTCTCATCTTCATCTAGCATAACATCCGCCCACACGGGAGATTCATTCATCACAATCATCGAATCATATGTTTCAATTTGTAAGTCAGACATCACCCACCTTTCTGGGGTTTAGCCACATAACGATCATTATAGGTAAATTTTCTAAAATTCGTTAACGTTTGACTTCAGTTTTAGCTTCATCAAATCAAATTTTGTTTTGAATAGTTCGCTCGTCCATCCTCTTCTTTACAAGCATTCCTAACAGCTATAAGATTTTCGACAAGACATCGATTCGGAGATTGCCCAGTAATAACTCCAAAAGGACTTTTACCGGTAACTCTTGACACTACACACTTTATTGCCAATTGTAAATCTTGATATATTATTATCGACAAAACTTTTCGAAATCTAAGGAAGTCATGATAATTTGTATTTGGTCACTATAAAATATGCATACCGATGGTGAAATGAGCTCGAAGCTTTCCCGAGGGACTACCGCACGGGGCTCCTCAAGAAAGGAGTGTATAAATCCTCAAAGGATCGGCAACGCGCATGTGACACCCCTGGAGCTGCAGGCATCCATAGACTGCGGCGACCGCCCACCATCAGGCGGGCCGCACGCCCGCTCGCCACCGACGTGGTATATAAAAAAAATAGGAAAATTTTAAATAAACAAATCCACACAGAAATATTACTTGCTAAAAAGTGTCAGATTGAAAAACGCTTAACTAGACGCGAGAATAATATCTGTTTTCGATCACGAAGAACAAACTCCGGCAAAAGAAATATACTGTATAAGGGAGCTCAGATAAATATCCAATAAACAACTAAATGACATAGATGAAATTATATCCCAGCTATTATTCACAAAGGTTCTAAAAATCACGTTTTTAAACACTTTTAGTAGTATTATCAACCACTGTACCTGTTGCAATCACTGTTTACTTACTCAACAACATACGTAACAATTTTCGCTTAACCGGTCGATGTACGTCGCCCGGTCTCATCTACCCTCCAAGGAAAATATTACTTTACCCTCTCTGTTATTTTATTATATTACTTTAAAATACTGTTTATTACAATGAATGTTAACACTGAAAGATTCCCCTGCATGCCTATGTAAGTAATGTTAAAAAAATGTAAGTTGAATTTGTATTCTGTTTTGAGAAATAAATTTCTTAAACCATACAGATACACCATATTAAACGTCGTTTGAAGTTATTTACAATATTCGTCAATCTATCAAGTAGTAACTGGTCTGCAACGTCTGTGCCAAGGTAAAAAGTATCTGTACCAGTACATGCATTCACAGTCTTTGTAATATGTAACGTGGTATTAGCATCTCGTTTTACCGAAATCTCAGTATTGGTCAAAATTACACTAAGAACAGGGGTTTGCAAGAAATCATAACCCATCAGAATGTCAGTTTGAGTTTGCCTATCACAGATTATATAAAATTCTACCTCCACTCCACACTAACCTAATCGATCTCAACAATGGTTGTGATGATTTGCTTTGAGCGCACTGGACAATCGACTGTCCCCGAGAGTACAAGTCAGAAAATCAACAGTCTTATTTTTTTCGAATCGAACCAGAAAAGCGTTGCATAAGCAATAAACAATCATCACCTGTATTGAACAAGTAATCATACAGTTTTGCGTAGATTTTTACTAGGATCGAACCATGATTCTCAGAATTACGGAAATAAGTAGATTAATTTTAAATTCAAGTTACGTTATTGTTTTGTTTAGTAAAAACAATTATTTTCTGCATGACACATTTTGGAACAATATTTGCCCTCAATTGACTTTACAGATTCAGTAGAACCGTTGGCATATTGATTTAGAAGGAGCAGCAGTTTCCTTACAGTCCCGAAAACAATGACGAGGCATATTCTATTTGAAGCAAGTAACATCTTGGCCATATCCCGATTAGGTTTATCAAATTAAAGGAAAAATTAAAAAGTGTAGGGCTCCGAGCAGGATTCGAGCCCGCAACATCTGACATGCGGCCAATCACTCGTTAGCAGCGTTACTGCTAAATACAAAATTAGTTTATCAAAACACTGTCAAACTTTCATATAAGTTTATAAAACAGAATCTAGTCTGGGCAATTAGTCAGGTGTGTTTCTAATCAATTCCAACCTAATATCTATCGATAAATACCTGTTATCAAAGCGTTGATCACTTCAGCGTCCTAAGCTTCCGGCCAGATCCACCTGATGAGGTTCCATCCAGTAGACAAAATGTCTGAATCAAACGGCGGCAGGTAGAAGTTGCTGTTGCGATCCCGTGGTATAGGTGTGGCAGAGATTGCTGCTGTAACTGCGCTCGAAGCCGCTTGCTTCGTCACAGTCGTCAATAAATTCATCACTTGCGCCATTGAAAAAGTAGGCTATGGTCGAGACCCCGTTTTCCTGGAGGTTCTAAGGATAGAGGAGTCTGATCCCACCGCTGCTTTCGGCGCTGTGTCACTATAAGGCTCACTCGGTTTCACGTTCTTGGATAATATTATGAAGAAAACCAATTAATAGCAACAATCACTTTTTATTTGGGCAGAGTAACAGTTTACACAAAGTTCAAGTAAGTAATGACCCCCGTTCGAACGGCATTCGGGCTTAAATACTAGTTAACAAACAACCCCACTACTCATTCCACCAGGTGGTGGATCAGGTGTTCACGCCACTTTGCTTGATAAAAACAAGTGACGTCATTGACAATCGATTTAGGTACCAATATATTAATTTTACAGTTAATCACGCATAAATGTGCTACAAATTGCATTAAAATATAATCGCGATTTTATAATTAATATTACATTCTTATATTTCAGATTTATTAACAAACTAGAATCGGAAGCAGTAAATATATACAAAACATATTTATAGCATAATATCATTTATTAATTTAAACATTATTACTCGTAATTAGGCTTAAATAATAAAACAGAAGGTACGCCGCCCACATGTACGTATATCAAAAGAAAGTACCTACAATTTATCGATAAATTAATATCGTCGGGAAGTCCCTAGGAACATTTTATTCGTGCCACTTAAACTTCTATGTCTGGTGATTATCTTCAATCAGACTTTTGTCATTAGGTCATTACAGTGTTTATGAACGAGTACATGCTATGCACCCGAAAACAAATGCGTTGATATCAATTACGATGTCCTTGAACTAATGAAGCAGATTGTTTGAATAATGACAATGACCGATTGTAGGTAAACACAATTGTGACCGATTTAGATTAGTTTTGATGACATAGTTTTGATTCAATTATAGTTTGAAAAAAAAAATATATATATATAGTTTTATTTTAGTTTTTTTGGTCTTTGTGTAATCTGTTGCGGAGCGCTTGGAGCGGATACTATAGTAGTCGCCGGTTAAGAAGTCAATCCTGACACCTGTCATTTCCATTCATTTTATAAGCACAAAGTGACTTTTAGGTTATAAACTGTATGGAAATGACAGATGTCAGGATTGACTTCTTAACCGGTGACCACTATAAAGCATTTAGGCGACAGGAAGGTTTAAGACGATTTCGTTTTCGTGGAACACTAGATGGCGCTGTCCCGAACGTAAACTAGATAAAGATAACGGTTGTACGATGCAAACCGTCTTGTTGTCAAATTTGTTTGGTAACCGAGTGCGTAGTAATCTGTAAACATCCTCAGCAGTCAGGAACCGACTTAGGAGGAGGATGTAATTTGCTATTGTTTGGTTTGAATATTGTGGTTTGTAATTCAATTTCCTAAAAAAAGGTAATCGTGACAGACACAGCAGATGAACCTAGAATAGTTTACTAATAGAACCGAAACCTCAGTGACGTGGCTGGAGGGGCGGGGAAAGGGAAATGACATAATGCAATTTCTTGGAAATGTTTATGTACAGTTAGCAAACTAGTTCGGTAAGGTAACCCTGCAAAGAAGTTCCTATACAAGACGCACGATTCCATACAGTTGACTGTACTGTACAGGCATGAGTAGTTGCCTACATACCAGCTCTCGTATATCGCGTCGCCGCACTTTTTATTTGTTTCTAGTAATTTTGGTTGGAGCGACTACTCCATTTGCTACGAAATGACGCCCGAGGACACGTCGCTTTCTTTTTTGCGTTGGGGGAAAGCCTTGATGCACCGTCCGCCCGGCCGAAGGGGAACCGGACGAGTGTGTGGGACTCCTGGACAGACTACCCACTAAACCCCCAATGATTGTCCAACGACGTCGCTTATAGGGAGGGCCAAAGTTTCGCTTGACGCATTCTACTTTGACTCTCGCGACTCACCCGTTTTTAGGCGGGACTGGCCAAGGTTTCATGTCAGCCTGGGCGAGGAGGGCCCGTCGCCTGTTCCGACCTTTAAGAGCAGTAAGTGAAGCCAAAAGGTATTTTTTGAATTGCTAAAGCTCTTAAATGAGTTATTCTAAGAAGAAAAATGTTTATGTTTAATATCTCATTAACAATTTGAACGTTTGCATAGGTATCTTGTAAAACATCACATATTATATATATAAAAAAAAGTTATAAGCCGCTGTTATTACTTAAAAGTTGCTACTACTTCTAAATAATAAATATGTTCACATTTCTATTATAAATGATTAGTAGTTTGTCTAAAATATGAACAATAAAAGTTATTTATTCTTCAATTTAATAGGCATACTATATGCACCTGTGGATGTCAAGAAACTACTACCAGTGCGAAAAATAAACCTCTGCCGCGTGAAGAACTAGCGTCAAAAACGGCGAGGTACGAGTAAAGGACGATTCACAGTAGACCGTTCCGTGTCCGGGCCGGCCCGTTTTCTATGACAGCAAACGCAACGGCCGGCGTATTTCTCTAGAAGAAAACGGGCCGGCCCGGACACGGAACGGCCTACTGTGAATCATCCTTAACGTTTGATATTTCAAAATAATCATTTGCTTTGACAATATCTATTTAATTCCAATTTAATTTGGCAAGGTGTTGCGTGCGCGAATTAAGAGCATGACATAGACAGACAAGGCAAAAATCCGGCCTTTAGCACATAAATAGGGTACTTAAGTATTTCACAATGAGGCATGTAATGAGGAGGGATGAAAGTCATGTAACAAGAAAAGTATTAGATATGAATGCAAGAAACGAGGTAGGCCAAAGAAAATGTCCGCGGAGTGAGCTGGGAGTCCTCTTGCGGATCCGTTCCGTCGGCGACGGATTGGAAGCAGAGCCAGACGCTATGCGCATCTGATGCCTCCGCCGTAGAGGAACCATACAGGGAGTCGGGGCATACTCTGTAAGCATCGTTCCACAAGACTGGAGGCGCTCGCCTCATATTGTCAGCGGACTACTAGCCGGTTTTGTATAAACCTGTATGTTATTTTTAAAGGCCTATCCATTGATTGACCCCCTGTTACATGTATGGGGTGGCCCCCCAGTTTAATATTTTTTAGTATTTTCACATCATATTTATATAGCGGTTTATAAGTTTTATAACATACACCTTCACACCAAATTTCATAATGGTAGTGGTCATAGTCTCCGAGTAAATCGGCTGTGACATACGGACGGACAGACATGACGAATCTATAAGGGTTCCGTTTTTGCCATTTTGGCCATGGAACCCTAAAAAAGGATGCAATTTGACCATAGAAAATTGTGACGTCATTAATCATTAGGCACATTTCCCTACAAACTTCACAGTAACCAAGCGTTCTAGCCGTTACGTTAAAAGTTGCTGATTTGACTACCAAGTGAAATACCGTATTCTCGAGACTCGAGACCCGTTGAACGTTGAACAACATGTTGACATCATTAAACAATTGACTGAAGTTGTTTGTCATATCAAGATTGACGCGTATTTGGGGCACCGTCCACGGTTCAAACCAGATTCAATTTGTCAGACTTTATACCCGGTCTAGACAGTTATATTAAGGATAAGTTTACCTAAGACATTTAGGGTCAGTCAGGGCAATGAGCTACCGGATAAGTTATTTTGTTAATAGTATCGAAATGGACAGATACTTATTGGCTATGTGCACGTATGAAACGTCAAACGTCAAAGGTCCCGAGACAATGTCAAAACTCAGAGATGTCAAATAATGACACATGAATATTTTATTTACTTTAGTAAACCTGAAAGACCCTGTATTGGAAATTTTACTGAAATAAATAAGAGAATAAATAAATACATACAAACGAAACAAATCGTAGGAAACCGTTAAGAAACCAATAGAAAACGTGAAAGTAAATTTGACAGTGGTCCCCGGTAAGTACACATTTCTGCCATGGTGTGCGCTACGATCGCCTAGCTTACCCCCACCACCTACTTCGCACATAGCCAATACTTACGATACAATAAAAATACTAATTAGAAGAAGTAGGTAGAAGAAATTTAGAAGAGGCGGGGCACAGCGAAACGTCGTCGCGCTCAAATTTGGAGCAGCCCTACTGGGGAAGTACCTCCACCTTACAGAAGACCGCAGCCGTAATAATATCACTAGTTGCCCCTTAGGTAGGTATGTGGTGTTGTGTTCCTGGTGGTGAGTAAGGTCGCCAGAGCTCCCGAGGATCTCTGGCGACCTTACCCACCACGGAAGAGGAGGCAAACAGCAGGCGATCTTATCTCTATAAAGCGATTTCTTCCAGACAACCTTAGATACAACGACTTATGAATCGTATGATAGGTACAATTGACTAGTTACGTGTGAGATATTTTTTTTCTTGTATATATTTTCGATGTACATAAATAAATGATTTGCTAGAAAATGTGTAGTTGTAAATACAAGGTGATTCGGGAGACGTGAACAAGCTCAACACTACGGATTCAGTAGATCATAAGCTACCGCTTCGTGCCACTATTAGTGAAATTAACGTTCATTTATCTTTGGTGTTGAAAACAAAATGTTTTAAACTATTTTCGAAATTCATGGTCACTCTACAATCAGAATACTTGAGTCAAATGATACGTGTCAAATTGAATGTCACCTGAGTCCGATTACTTTTGAAATATCGTATCTCACTCAATGTGTCAATTTACTTTCTTCGTAATTAAAGTGCTTTCATAACAGTTAGAGGATTAATCTTTATAAACCAGTGTTGTAGGGTGACCATGATTGTAGAGAATTAAACTTTAACTTAACAAAAATTCAAATACAGGTAAAAAGTATGGGTGTTTCACTTAAATACAATGGTGAACGATTTATTGCCATTTAATATGTATGTAGTGTTGGTCCTGCTCACGTCTCCTGAATCACTCTGTATATGACATAAGTCTTTTATGAATAAAGCGTAAGTGGCGCTCCCTTATTTAGTTGATATACAGTTGATATCACTGATACTCATTTTCTTCTCTAACATTATAATCTGTTAATTAAATAACTGACAGTTAAGAAGTCTATACCATACACAAGTCATTATAAGACTGGTGGGAGAGTCAAAATGGATTTCCATACTTGCATTATTATAAAACTCTTTTTTTAAAGAGCGCATTGTTGTTCTGCCACCATGTCATTTTTTTTAACGGCTTAACGACTGCTGTCGTATATTATGCAACAATCCAGCAAAAGGACATCTCTCTATTACCGAAACGCAAAGAGCGGGCGCGGCGCGGTGCGGGGTGGAGGCGGTTTTGCATTTTTGATCTTTCCGAAACTGTCGACTGTCAATAGTGTCGATTACAGCTTCGCCGCTCCGCTATCTCACGCGGTTTATTGGTGCGATGTCCCCCGGACGGCGCGGCGTTGGCGCTTCCGAAAAACCGCCTCCGCCACGCAACGATACTGCGCCGCGCTCTGTGCGTTTCAAGCTTAAATTACACTGGTCTACAGTGGTTTTGTTGACCTACACAATTCATGAACCTATCAATGATTTTGTAAGATTTGCTCTGATTTATATCTTTATTTTCATTTTACATTACAAAAATCAATAAACGAGAAACAAAATAACAGATATATTCATAATGTCAGTTATGTTTTGTGAAATTAGGATACATCGAAGTAAATAAAGAGGAAAATGACGAAAATATATTTTATATTTCCATAAAACGCCTTTTATGACCTTTTATTTTATAATTTTTCAGGGGACAATCTCTTTTCAAAGACCAGCAGTAATCTGCCATCATGTGACAATCCCATCGACCCTGAAGCACATTGAGAACTTTCATGAATATATTCGTAATCTGGGCACTTGAAAACGTTAAAATTTGCGATGATATCCAGGGCAACATATTTTTTTTTGTAGAGCTGTGTTATTTATTAATACTTAAAGTAGGTACTTACAAAAAAGTATCATAGTATAGTACATCGCTCCGCAAAACTAATATTTTGTTTGACTGTCAACTCGAATATCAGTTTCAACTACTTGAAGTTAGAAACGTACAGAGCGCGGCGCAGCCTCGTTGCGGGCCGGAGAGGCGGCTGGTAAAACGAACGCGCTCCGGGGCACGTCGCACCATAAAACCGCGCGGTATTCGGTTGGCGATCGGAGACCGCGTGTGTGACGTATAAAACAGTAATAGACAGTAGACAGTTTCGAAAAGATCAAAACGCAAAACCGCCTCCGCCTCGAACCGCGTCGCGCCCGCTCTGTGCGTTTCGAGCTTTTAGCTTAACGAATCTAATTAAAATTTATTGGTGTTTTTTTCTGTTGTATTTACATTTTATTATTCAGATCTGTTGAAAGAGTTTTTTAATTTCTACAGTTTTGACACCTATCTGTGTAAACAACATCTTGTGATAAAATTCAGTAATAAACCAATTTTTTTAACTAATACCTACATACTTATAAAAAAAAAACTAATCTAATAATTTATTGGTTAATTATGGATGGTCCATGCCCATAGGATGAATGCACCCTAATACCTATACAGGTCCCTCACTCATAACACAGCGCATCCTCGGGAGCTCTGGTGACCTTAGGGATGATTCACAGTAGAACGTTCCGTGTCCGGGCCGGCCCTTTTTTTTTTTTTACATGGCTTCCCAAGTCGGGCCCCGAAGGGGCCCTTAACTAATTGCCCTGACTTGTAGGGTAGCTAGATAGCTACCAAATCGCTTAGTACAAATGAAGAAAAGGAAAAGACATGGCGAACTTAAAGACTAAGAACTAAAAACTAACTTAAAACTAAGGAAGAAATAAGGGAGCCACAAGGCGTGCGACGGCCGACGCACCGAAGGTGCGGCGGCCATCGCACCCCGAGAGGCGAACCCAGTGGCCACGCCCCCGCCGCCCCGAACCGCGACTAGAAACCTGAGGAGAGCGTCGGGTAACGCGGGCGCCAAGGGGTGACCACGTGCCAGAGTACCGGGCCGGCCCGTTTCCTTCTAGAGAAATACGCCGGCCGTTGCGTTTGCTGTCATAGAAAACGGGCCGGCCCGGACACGGAACGGTCTACTGTGAATCATCCTTTACTCACCACGAGAACACGACACCATATACCTACCTGTACCTACCTAAGGAGTTTGATAACTTTTTATAAAAATCGGGTCAACAGTCGATTCTGAAGAAACTGCTATCAATTGCAGTTATTTCATTCATATCGTATTGAAGAGAATATTTATAATAACTTTTTAACTGCCTATTGTGTAAGAAAAACCTATTAAATATGAAATTAGAGATAATGAAAGTTCTTCAACACATGTTTAAGTATTTTTAGGTTATTCGCCGCTCATAAAAAATACTCGTAGATAAGCGGCAAATTGTATGATACTGCCCAAATTAGATGATATCAGATAGCAATATAATGTTAATAACAGTAAAGTTAGGCGGGGTCGATTAATTGCAGTATTTTACCCGACTGCGCCAGAAGGAGGGTTATATTTTTCGACAGTATGTAAAGGGTACCCGAAAAGAATATGTCTAGTCCTTTAAACTTTCAAAGCCAATTTGCACCTTATGTCTTTGTGTTATATTGCTTTTTAACCGACTTCAAGATTTCAAAAGAGGAGGTTATCAATTCGGTTGTAAGTTTTTTTTTAAATGTTAGATACTCCATAACTCCGTCATTTCTTAAATGATTTAAAAAAAATCTGTTTTTGATTATAAGTATATATATCAAAGTTGGTCCCGTTTTTGTCAAAACGCAGTTCTGTTGATGGAATCCATGAGGAATTGAGGGAAGTCCTCAAATCGTAAAGGCAAAGATATAGTGATTTTTGTGTTTTTATCAACAAATCGCGAATTTTCATACAAAAATGTGACATTTGATGAAGTGGAACTGCTGATGATGATCAGAACAGAACTCTTCAACGACAAAAAGTTCACGTTTGGCGATTTGTCCTCCTAGCTATGTTTGTTAAGCAAGTTCTATTTTCACGATTAATTTTTGTCATGCTCGATTTCTGATGATGGGATCCATGAGGAACTGAGGGAACTTCTCAAATCTTAAAGGCAAACATTTAGTGATTTTTGTGTTTTTATTAACAAATCGAGCATTATCATACAAAAATGTGACATTTGACGAAGTGGCCCTGCTGATGATGATCAAACGGAACTCTTCAACGACGCGTAGTTCACGTTTGGCGATTTGTTCTTTTCGTTTTGTTTGTTAAGCAAGCTAGGTTTTCAAGACACATATACACATTTTTGTCAAGCTTGAGTTCTGATGGAGGATTCCATGAGGAATTGAGGGTACTTAGTCTTCTACCATTATAAACATACTTATAGCCATTTTTATTTTATTGTATGGAATCTAAGAGTGCACCATCTAAGTATAATAATCTTTCACCGGCCTCCCCCTTTGAATTCGTTTTTTTTTCCTAAAAATTAGTGGTTTGAAATTTAAATGGACTAGACATGTTTTTTCCGTGGACCCTTCATGTATATATGTAGGTAGGGTTGCCAGGTGGAAAAATACAAAAGCCGGACTCGGCACTTAGACATTTTATCCTAAAGGCCGGAAGGACCTTTTTTGCACTAATTATAGCTTTTTCAAAGCCGGACATTACGTTTTAAAAGCCGGACCATCACAACACAACACACGCACGGCACGGCACGGCACTGTTATACTTGCGCTTCAGGCAAAAAGCCAAAAATGTCCGGCTACAGGCTTTGGCTGTAGGTATGTTTCTTTGGCACGGCTCGGCCTAAGCGGCTCGATGGATTTTAGCTGGAGAGGTGTCGTTAGATTCGTATTTACTGTGAGAGTCACTCTGAGTATATCAAAATAAAAAAAATGGCGGATTTTTGGCGCCAAATTCCAAATTACACAGGAACGCAGTCGGGTTTTTTAGTTTTTTTATTAATTACTTAGTCTTGTTGGGCTGGTCACTCTGGTGACGTCCATTAATTACGTTAGGGTCATTAATGTCTAAGATTAATAATACCAACAGATCCGTAGTGTTATAAGCAAGACGGTTTTTCGTATAGTTGTCTCCGTGGTTTATTATGGTTAACCAAAATGTGTTAGAACGGGGCAGATAGTACCTACGGCCTTCATTCAGCTTTTGCGAACTTTTTCCGTTTAAAAGGCACACCAAGATTTTTTATTGTATTAGTCATCATCATCATATTATTATCCGCCGAGAGACGTCCACTGCTGGACAAAGACCTCCACAATGACCGGTCCTGCGCCGCTCTTATCCAACGACTTCCCGAAATCTTGATCAGATCGTCGATTCACCTTGCGTTACGTAATAATTTTTACAGTACATATGGTGCTTGATTACCGCACGAGTGCGATAATCAGTAGATTAAGTGCATATGTCGAAACTTTAAAGAGCCATATGTACTGTAAAACGTTGTACGATACACGTGCGAACAGGTAATTCGCAACTCGTGTCGATTTAAAACACTCCCTTCGGTCGTGTTTCAATTTATCACCACTCGTTGCGAATTTCCTGTTTTCTGCACTTATATCGTAATGTACTATTACACCACACCTTGCCAAAAAGCGCATTTTTCCGCACGCTGCGCGTCCGGAAAAGCCCACTTTTTGGCCAAGTGGTGACGTAAAATTGTGTACAAAACACGGGTCGTAAAACAGAAAGCCCTCCCTCGCATATTTATGACCCTCGCCTGGGGCTCGGGCCTCAATGTCTGCGATATCGACCTTTCTTTGTTTTACAACCCTTGTATCGTAAATAGCTATTGTTAAATTACTAGCACGACGACTATATGTTTATTGACTTCCTAAATTCGTTGATATAGATAACGAATGATCTACAAAGATTTTCATCCTTAATCACGCGTCACAATATTGACGCAACTAAGTCACGACGTATTTCGAACATCGTCTCCGTTCTAATTATGTTGACCTCCCCTATCTGGCTTGATTTGGTTTGAAACGAAAAGGGCTTATGTGACGTGAAATAAGAAAATACATAAGCCTAATAAAGGGCGAAGGAACGAGCTGAAGTCACGATGCCATGCCACTGATAAGTACATATACGTGGTACCTACCTAAATTCAAAGAAAATACAATGTGACATTAGTTTTTTTAAAAGCGAGTGGGACAGGGATCAGGGATTATTGACATTATTGTAGGCATATTTACAAACGTTTTTTTCCTATACACGAATCTACTCTACACAAACCTAATTCTTCACATTACTTTACCTACTATTGCTTACTCAGTTTTATATTTCTTTTCGCCACTACCCAATAGTGGACGGGAGAAGATCGCTCTTTAGCGATAAGACTGCTAAATACCTGTCATCCTGTATTTTTGGTTTTTCTTTTGGACATGCTGTTTTATTACGAGAGGTGTGCAATAATGTACTGTATGTATATGTATATATTATATAAGTAGGCATTCTTATTATGTATAATATGTATATATTCATTATCTATTTTATTAGTCAGTATATGTACTAGTATTTATAGTTAGAGGAGCGTTCGTGGCCCAGCGGCGCCCGCGTACCGCGTGCGGTATGCGAGGTTAAGCAATGTCGGCCGAGGTCAGTCCTTGGATGGGTGACCGCTTTGAGTGGTTACTAACTGAGCGCTCCCGTACTTTGGAAGGCACGTTAAGCTGTTGATCCCGGTTGATGTCTATGATAGCAGTCTAACGACTAAGCCAAGTTAGAGGCCTCCGGGCGGCTTGAGAACCTCTAACAGTCAAGTTGCCCACTCACTTGACAAGCCTAATCCCATAAGGTCTAGTTTCCCCCTCGGGTTGGAAGGTAAGATGGCAGTCGCTTCCGTAAAAACTAGTGCCTACGCCAATTCTTAGGATTAGGTAGCGGACCCCAGGCATCCTTCAGGATGCAACTGTAGGTACTGGGAATAACGATGATGGCCAAAAAGCATGTTTTTCCGGACGCGCTGCGTGCGGAAAAACACGCTTTTTGGCAAGGTGTGGTGTAAAAAGTATTTCTGTCTTGTATGTAATAGAAATAACATTTCTTCATATTCACAAGAAAGGTTCTACTTTTTTTGACTGTTTTTAGACCTTGTGGTGAATGATCCCGTTTGTGAAGAATTGCGAATGCCCTGTTAATAAAAATAAAAGAAATATGAAATTTCAAAAATCCCTTCAAAATTTTACATTTCAAATTGTTATTAACTAAAAATTATTTATGTTTGTCCTAAACATAAAAATAATACATAATAATTTTAAAAGTATTTTTTTTGAGGCATTTTTGATCTTTCATATTTATTGTCACTTTTCGACATTTTAAGCTGTACCATCAGATCAGGCTTTAGATACCTTGTATTCTTTACAGACAGAAAGTGGAGCGTGTCAACATAAAGTTCGAAGAGGACTGGCTCTCGTACCAAGAACGGAACACGTTTCAGTACAGACCTGACAAGACCGTCGGCGTGCAATTCGACAAGGTCTTCGTGCCCAATTTGCCGCTTATGGTCAGTACCAAACCAATACTTACCAATTAAATCATATAGACGGCCTATTTAGCCTAGTTGGTAGTGACACTGCCTCCGAAGCTAGAGGTCCTGGGTTCGAATCCCGGCCAGGGCATTATTTGTGCATTTAGCACTGATATTTGTTCCTGGGTCTTGGATGTTTTCTATGTATTTATCTATACATCAGGGTGATTCGGGAGACGTGAGCAAGATCAACACTACGGATTCAGTAGATCATAAGATCAACACTACGGATTCAGTAGATCATAAGATCAACACTACGGATTCAGTAGATCATAAGCTACTGCTCCACTATTAGTGAAAGGAATTATTTGTAATCGGGCGTCAAAAGCGGCACTCATTACGTTAGGTATGTAGTATGTAAAAGCTATTTTTGTTATTGATAATTTGTGACAGAAATTGTTGCGATTTTGACAAAACTGGCACTTGTTATTTAAAGATTAATAGTGTCTTTATCTACGTCTGACAATATTTTTGTCCTCATTTGCCTAAATTATTCACTGTTTTGCGGCGAATTGCAAAACTGACAATGTAAACGTTGCAAATGAAAAAGGTTTTATGCAAAATATTTCCCCGGATCATATACTTTATTTGGTATCAAGCGAAGCGTAAACTATTACAGTTTTAAATACACATAAAATTTACATATGTTATTGATTTAGATTATAAAATAAAAATATATTTCTTGCAAAAGATCTCATTCGAAACGGTATGTTAAATTTGTGACATTTTTTAAAAATATTTTACTATGGTGACCTATGTAATTAATTATATAAACAAATTGCCTGTTCCTTTAGCTTTATAACATAAAAAGAATCATAGCAAAAAGTGCGCTGCTAATGCCCGGTGAATCTCGAGCACTTTAGACCACCTTTTTTTGAAACGCAAGCACTTGAGTGGCTAAATGGTCGCGTACGGTACGGTTTCAGAGGAATTTCCTCCCTCGGACGCTCCGATTGTGGAATGAGCTCCGTGCCGAGGTTTTCCCGACGGACAACAGTATGGGGTTCTTCGACAAAGGAGTGTATACATTCTTAAAGGGTCGGTAACGCGCATGTGACTCCCCTAGGAGTTGCAGGCGTCAATAGGCTGCGGTGACCGCTTACTATCAGGCGGGCCGTATGCTTGTTTGCAACCGACGTGGTATTTAAAAAAAAATAGGTTCCTTAATTTACAAACCACGACAAATTACACCTTACACTAGATTTTGTATGGGCACTTAATGGTTAGTACCAATACTTACAATATACGACAAATTGCGGTACCATATCTGAGAAGACCGTTGGCGTGCAGTTCGACAAGATGTCCATGCCCAACTCAGCATTTATGGTCAGTACCAATATTTACAAATTTCTCTACCTATATCTTACCGGATAGTATACGACGAGTTCAGTTGCGAGCTCCTTACCAATATCTGTGTGCCCAATTCACCGCTTATGTTTACATAGTATAACAGAAGCTCAGACCAAGAAAAAAAGATAGACGTAGCATTACGAACAAAGTTGTGAAGCCGATTTTAAATACAAGCCCAATAAGCAAGCACACGCTCGCACACACACACCACACACGTACACACACTCAACCATGTACAAACCCAAAACGAGTGACCCTCATTATTTTGTTCGTAATACTCCGTCTATCTTTTTTTTCTTGGTCTGAGAACAGAAGTCTTACTGTCAGTAGCTGGTAGTACACTTAGTCAGGGCGGAAAGGTTCTCGAATGGCGACCACGTACCGGAGGGCGCATCAGCGTTGTTGAGGTGAACCGTTGCTCTGATAGAAGTCGCAGGAGTCTTCGGAAGCAGGTGGTGCAGTACCATTGTAGGTGGTGCAGTCTTTGGGGGAGGCCTAAGATGTTGAGCAGTGGACGTTTATGGCTGATATGATAAATGATGACAAACTGAATTGCACATCTAGACAGTTCTAGAACACCCGCTTCCCGGCCTGGCTCCTGTACTCCTGCTGTACTTCACATCTCAATGATTGCAGGGCGTGGTGTCGATGGCGATCCAAAGGGACCTGAACAGTTGGGCACAGATGACACTAAATCTTGCGCTGACGCAGGCCAACCATAAAGACGCTTTCGTCGAGCTGCCAGTTCACAGGTAACATACCTCAAACTATTGTAAAGCGTTTTACATACAGCATCTTTCATCCCGGCGTTTACCGCTTCGGCTAAACATGGCACTAGCTATAGTAGAATCCAAGGCGTTAATTAATTCACCCGAACGCAGTTATATAGCCGAGGATTAAAAAAGATATTCATAGTAGTCTTTGTAAAAAGGCTCACCAATTTTCGACTTTATTGAGCTGAGCGAAACTCATTCTTAGGCGACAGATGTATTTCGTTTGAGTTCGTAATCCTCCTAGAAGCTTGAACCGATCACGCTCATATTTTGCATGTCGATAGGTGACATCATGACGATGGTTTAGATTAAAAAAAACAAATGATAATCGGACATACCACGGAGGATGAATATAATGCTAAGCGAGTAACTGTCAGGCAGCTTGAGACCGGGGAGACGTGCTCAGCTCAACATTTACAACCAGCAAACTGCATTGCATACCTAGTTTTAATAACATTAAGATCCGAATAGCCAATTACGATTGAAAACTCTTTATCCTCGTACGGAACCAGTTGTAACAATATTATTCATAATTCGACCGTTCCAAAGGAGCCCCGCTGCGCGTGGCTCTTATTTCTAAGTGGTTTGCCCCTCCGGCATCTGAAGCTATCTAACGAACCCAACCTACGAAGTGTTTCGACACCGCAACAGATTTCCTATCAGGAAGAAAATTCTTCGTTTTCAACAGTTTCGTACGAGGCGGAAAAAAATATTCGACCCCAACAGGTTACGGTAACGTTCCTGCGGTTATGTACGCGGCCGAAGGGAGTTAGGACGTATGCTGCTGTACCTGCTCGAATGTTGCCTTTTTAAGGCACGAGTGAATAGGCATCTTGTGGGTGAGCTCGCTTTATCGTCGGCCTCATCTTTGCCCCCCGGCTAGATGCTGGCCAAGAGCAATCCCATTGTTAGTAAAAAAAAATGTTGCCATATTGGTTATCATGCACGTGTTTTTACAGGTTCCTCTGGGGTTACGATGACAGCATCATCGACGTGGCGAAGCCTTTCCTGAGTTTGCAGGGACAGCTGAAATTCACTAAGTTCGGTCTTCTTGCTACGGTGAGTCTTCTTTCGTAATATTTAATTATTGTTATTTTTAGGACTAACAGAGATAGGATCAGTCAGGACAACAGTGGGGCATAAACATGCCTAACCTTTTTTTGCGTTGGGGAATGCCTTGGCGCATCGTCCGCCCGGGCGAAGGAGGCACCGGGAGGCCCAGACTCCCCCTGAACTCCCAACGATTGTCCAACGAGTCTCCCGTTTTATGCGCTTGGCCATGGAGAGCGCCCCGGGACAATTTCACGGCGCATCATCCCGTGGACTCAATGGACGGCTGCACGGCTTGGCTATCCTATGTTACCACCCGGGCAACTACTGGGGGAGCGAATGGGTCGTTCTCCCGCTCTCTTGCCGCGGCCTCCTTCTGAGCCATTATGGACTTGCGCAGGAGGCATGCTGGGAGCTTTTCTACGTGATCGCCTCAGATATGATTAGATTAGAACCAAAGTGACCCATATAGCCTTCGGATCGCTAAGCTTAAGTGGCAGTGCGCGGGGCACATTGCACGTAGAACCGATAGCCGTTAGGGTGGAAAGTTTCTCGAGTGGCGACCACGGACCGGGAGGCACATTAGCATGGGTAGACCGGGTGGACGATGATCTGTTAACGCACTGGATGCGAGTGGCGACGGACCGGTCATTGTGGCACTCTTTGAAAGGAAGCCTATGTCCAGCAGTGGTCTTCCTTCGGCTGATATGACGATGATGTTGAGAAGGAGGCCATTGTTTCCCAGGACCTCTCACTATCGAGCATTTTCGATACAATTAGAATAGAATAGAAATAGAATAGAAAATCTTTATTGTATAAAACTGTGTAGGTACAAAGATGGTGCAAATGTAAGTGTATCAACAGTTACCCTTCCGGGTATACAATTTTTTTTTTTACACAAATCGACCTAGTCCCAAACTAAGCAAAGCGTGTACTATGGGTACTAGACGACGATATACATACTTATATAGATAAATACATACTTAAATACATAGAAAACATCCAAGACCCAAGAACAAATATCCGTGAAAAATGCACAAATAAATGCCCTGGCCGGGATTCGAACCCGGGACCTCTAGCTTCAGAGGCAGAGTCACTACCAACTAGGCTAAACAGGTCGTCAATGTTATGGTCTTAAAATCTATTTACAATTCACTAGAATAAAATTCCTTTAAATTATAATAGGCTTTACCTATTAGCCATTTTTTTAGTGTCCGTTTAAAAGTGCTATCTTCTATGCTTTTTATATGAGTGGGAAGATTATCATAAACACGAATGGCTGATATTAAAGCACTTTTTTTAAACATTGTGTTATTGGCCTTAGGAAGTTTGAGATCAGATTTATATTGTGATCGAACATTTAATTTATAGGTTCTCTTTGGTAAGTGTTCCGGCTGATTTCTAACAAATAGACATAATTCTAGGATATATATGCATGTCAGAGTTAAGAAGTGTTTTTCTCGAAAAACGTTTCGGATTAACCCAACATATACCACACCATCATCATCCTCCTAGCGTTATTCCCAGTACAGTTGCATCCTGAAGAATGCCTGGGGTCCGCTACCTAGTCCCAAGAATTGGCTTAGGCAGTAGTTTTTACGGAAGCGATTGCCATCTGACCTTCTAACCCAAGGGAGAAACTAGACCTTATTGAGATTAGGCTTGTCAAGTGAGTGGGCAACTTGACTGTTAGAAGTTCTCAAGCCGCCCGAAGGCCTCTAACTTGACTTAACGACTGCTATCATAGACGGCAGCCGGAATAAACGGCTTAACGTACCTTCCGAAGCACGGGAGCGCTCAGTTAGTAACCACTCAAAGCGGTCACCCATCCAAGAACTGCCCCCGCCCGACATTGCTTAACCTCGCATACCACACGCGGTACGCGGGCGCTGCTGGGCCACGAACGCTCCTCTCTCCCAACATACCACACACATTTTACATTAATGGGTCCGATCGGGCAAGTATCGTTAGACAATGAGCATTGACAAACTATGGTGCGTCGGGGCAAGCCAAGAATATAACGCGGTCTGTCCGTTCAAACAAGACTCGCTTTTTTTTAAATTAGGTTTATGTGTTGTTGAGTTCATATTTCAAAGATAAATTATCTTGAATTATCGGGTTTCACCAAACAGCCCTCGATAGCATGTCGTTAGTTGCATAATTGTTAGTTGAATTTTACTAACATAGATATATAAGCCCTTACTAACAAAATATGGATGTAATCACATGAAAACATCTGAAATAAAGGATTATTATTATTATATCTGTACAATGCCAGATATTTTTTGGTAGGCGCTCACGCGAATGTCGCACTTGTCCAGATTTGTACATTGCACTTAATTAAAAATTAATGTTATGTTAATAAAATAATAACTTAAATTTAAAATTTAATTTTATTTTGTAGTTTAATTTAATTTAATTTAATAGTGTCAATTTGATTTAATGTATACTCATTTTTATGTAATGTAATGTAATATGAGACTAACATAGATTAAGGTTCAAATGTACTTAACAACTTTATAGGCTTTCCAGGCCTGAAATAAATGTTTATTATTATTATTATTGTTGCCATCACTGCCCTGGAGGTAGACACATATTTTGCTTTTTTAATTTATTGAATACAATTATAGGTATGCCATTTTGAGTTACAAGACCAAGATTGGTAAAAATTTGAGGAGGTTTGTGTGCCGACGGGGAGTTCTACATAATTAAATTCTATTATTTTTTTACATTATGGCACAACACACAACGGCCGCCCGGTATGCGATTTTGACGTAAGGGGCGCCCGTCTCAATTCCTTCGGCATGTGTAAATTTTTTTCATAAGATATAGCTTAAGTCGCTAGAGTGCAAAAAAATGCTAAGCGCGCGTATATAACCTGGATTATTTATTCCACAGAAAAACGGCACTGTCGACGAACATTTCACCATCAACACGGGCGAGAACGACAAAGACAGAATGAACATAATCGAGAAACTCAACGGGGAAGACCACCTCTCGTATTGGGGCAACCCTGAGTGTAACAGGTAAGCTAACTATTAATTTATTTTACTTCCCCCCTGGCCAGTAAAGTGGCAATCACCGAGTGGAAAATACCACTCTTGGCCAAGCGCGACTATTTTTTTTACTTATTTATACTTACCACAGGTGTTAATAAAGAAAGTCTCAGATCAGCTCAGATCGCATATGTATTTATTTATCGCCTGTGCCTTCTATGCGGTTGTCAAATACTTGCGATCTGAGACATTATTTATATTACCTCCCTAGGTAAGTAATGAATTTATGGTAGTAATTAAAGCTCCGAACATAAACTAACCTACAAAAAACTAAAACGTAATAACTGAAATACTAACTGTGCGAATACTCCATGAGCGTATACTCGTAATTCGGAGAGTTAGTATTTTAGTCGCTTGTTCAGTTTTTCTGTGTACTGGTTTATTATTTCTCATGAATTTAAGGGTCTTGTCTTGAGTCACTCGACTTTTTATCAGAGTCGGAAAGAAGAATGACTATTGCTTGGAGAGGGGAGCGTAGGAGATTTAAAATCTAGTATGGGAAGCGGAGAGCGTCAGTTAGATTATCAAAAATAATAAACATCTATATTTTCTGTTTTCGATTAATCAAAAAATGTTGAGGATATATCCCGTTAAAGTTCCGCGTGATGTCACGAGCCCCACTCCCGTACTTTGACGCACTTTATCTTTGCCATTTGTTTGTTTGATTGACAAAAGGAAAAATACCCATTGTATGTTTGCCACAACCTATTGTGGCAGATAACAAAATTAAGCGATACTATAGGTATATGAAAACAACAAATAATATGAATGAATGAATCATTGATCATGATTCTCTCGGAGGCAGCACAACACTTTGCCTAAACCGTTATACAAATCTACCAATTAGTCTTTTTCCCTGTTATAGCTTCGTCTATAGCTTATTTATTTAATTGACAGATTTTTAGAACGCTTAACTGAACATAGAGACCTGAATACACGTGGCCAGATTGCTATTTCAAATGGCATCAACCCAATTCACTCACAATTATAAACCATTCAAAGATATGAAGAAAGTTACGGCGGCAAGGGTCATTCACAATCGCTCAATGGCCGACTGATAATTGGACCGTAAATATTATGTTATAATAAGCGAGTAAAATAATGTAGTATAATTTCTGAACTACATATTCCGCTGGATGCGGGTGGCGCAGGATCTGACATTGTGGAAGACTTTGGGGTAGGCCTATGTCCAGCAGTGGACGTCCGTCGGCTGACATGATGATGATGATGATATGGCACGATAAATAACTGCTTTTTCAACTCACTAGCTTGGAAAGCCCTTTTTTATTCTTCGAAAACAGCAAAACTGCATTTTATCCATAAGAGTGTTATTAGTTACTATTTGAAACAAAATAACATGTAAAGGCCAGCCCAGACAGGAAAATTTTCACCCTGATTCGAAAATAGAATCCTGAGCGAGCAGGTGTTCCAACACACGAGACGTAAAATAACTTGCAGCAGTGTGAAACACAAAATCATATAGTACAAATTCGGAAATATCCATATCTTAATAGTGACAAAGATCCTTAAAACTATATTAGTATTTTTAACTTAGGCTAGGCATTCCAGGCTTGCAAGAAGGCCCCATCCACTCTGTCGGCTTCTGCGTCTGTTGGTGCTGCCGCGCACGCTGCACCAGGGATGCAATGCAATACGTTTAAATAAATGCAATAAATGTAAATCACATTCCTTTTTTACCGACTTCAATAAAAGGAAGGAGGTACTCAGTTCGTCTGCACGTTTGCTTGTTCTTTTTTTATGTATGTATGTTCCCCGATAACTCTTGACCACATTGGTCTCATATAAATTTGGTTAACGTCTGATGATTGGATCTAGGAGGAATCGAGGGAACTCCTCGAATTGATAGGCACGCATATGCCGATTTCGGTATTTTCTGTAGGTAACCAAGCATTGGCTCACGAAAACCACAAATTGTGGCATAGCAAGTACAAAATTGGAGTCGGTTTTTTTGGTATATTTTTTTTAAACAACTTTAAATATATTTTCGAGGTTGTGGATCGAAGTATCTAATATAAAATTAGACCTACGTCGTGGATGAGTGATGGTGGAGTGATGGAGTTAGAAGAAGAAAAGTCTTTGACAGTCGTAAAGTTGCCATAGCGCTAAAATGTAATATAAGCCATTCATGTACATTGTGGCCAACTCAGAGTACCCAGAGTAGACGTCAAATAATATTACCGCTAAGAGCGAGATCATATTGGTTATGTGCGAAGTAGGTGGTGGGGGTAAACTAAGCGATCGCAGCGCATACCATGGCAGAAATGTACAATTTCCGGGGACTTATATGTGAAATTTACTTCGATGTTTCCTACGATTCGTTTCGTTTGTATTTATTTATTTATTTTCTTATTTATTTCAGTCAAATTTCCAGTGAGGGGTATTTCACGCTTACTAAAATAAATAAAATATTCATGTGTCATTATTTGACATCTCTGAGTTTGACATTGCCCCGGGACCCGTGACGTTTGACGTTTCTGACGTGCACATAGCCAATACTAAATTGAATAAGAGCGACAGAGAGGGATATATCATTTGTTGTCCTGCCCGGCTAGTATGATAGCTTATACCGTCACGTTATATGGTCAAAATGTACTGAAATGTCACATAAAACGTGACGATATAAGCTATTATACTAGCCGGGCTGGTCATAGTTCCGCTTTTCTTTATTTGTATCAATGTCATATCTAAACGTCAAGTCAAATACTTTGAGGCTAATAAACGATTACCCTGCCAAATTAAAGACGTTGTTTATTGTAAGCCGCTAGACGTTTAAGACTAGTTCTCAATTTAGCTGAATAAGAGCTTTTCAGTCCCTCTTGGTGAAATACTTATAGGAACTCTATAGAAATCCTTAAGCGGGGTCCACAGCGCCATTTTTTTTGTGTTTGCAAACATCAAACATGTTTTACAAACATGTTTTGTTGGATTGTTGGTGCAGTGGACCGGCCTTAACATTGAGGCCACGCCTATTTTGTGTTCGAAAAACATGTTTGATGTTTGCAAACACGTAAAACATGGCGCTGTGGTCCCGGCTTACCTCTAAGGTGGCCAATGTGGGCCATAGACTATCCAACAATATACACATGCATAAATACGAGTAGATAACGTCGACGATAATCGGGAAGTTACCTTAGTTAGAACTTGGCGGCGAAGGTTATAATGAATGAGACAAATTACTTATCTACATACACAGCCACGTACTTTAATGAAGCACTAGCAAAATAGTAAACACGCATAATCTGAGAACCACGGCTGGCACTAACTGCCTTATCATACTTTTATCGACAGGTCACCGTTTATCGATATATGTCATGCTAGATGGGAACGTGTAAAAAATAACATACTCGTATAGAGCCCTTAAAGCGACGTAACTTTATTGGATTTTACGCCAATTTGCGCCTAACTTGCGTAGATATAGGGTAGAAAATTACTTTAACGACAAAACGTGTTCAGTCGTTGCTTTTAGTTATGATTTGTAGACATAATATAGGACATTTTGTTGTAAAGCTGGATAAAGCGCTATAGGCGTGGTATAGGTTTCATAAATAATACCAGAGTCTAGCAATAATGTACTGTTGCGACTTCCTATAGGTATATGCCCTTTTTCCCCGACAAGGATCTAGAACTCAGAGTACCTGTAATAAATAATAATACCGCTACCTAGGGAGATGGTCATAGGTATACTAATAACAAACTTTGACAGCTGGACCTTGGTCGACAGTGGCGCCAACTGTTGAGCACAAAAACTGTAGCCCTTATTGTGCTGCTTCGTATGGTTACTAACTAAGCGCTCCCGTGCTTTTGAAGACACGTTAAACCAATGATTGATGACATACTCTGAATTTAAAAGATCCCTTGAAGTCACTTTCAGAAACCATATTTGAATTAGGAAAACTCATGTTCCCGGTTTTTGTCCGCAGTATTGAAGCATCAGACGGTTCAATCTTCCCTCCCTCCCTACTGGACCGGAAGACCACTTTACACGTCTTCTTCCCCAACCTGTGCCGACGACTGCCCTTCATCTACGAAAAAGATGTTGAAGTAAGTTATTAGTAATTTATCCTGCTAGCGCCAACGACACCTAGTGGCAAAAGTGCAAAAGTAGCAGAACTGAACAGCAAATATTACCTACGTACCTGATCTGATCGTGAATGATCACCACCTTATAAGCTCTCGAAGCGTTGAGCTTATGAAGGCGGTGGATACCATAAACTTACGTCTCCAGCGGTGCGGACACTTATTGATTTTAAGATGCACTGTGTTGACAGCAGAAGACAAATGGTAATCCCCACCCAGAGGCGTTTTTACCTATGGTGCAGGTTGTGCGTTGCACGCGGGCGCAGTGGTCCTAGGGGGCACCGAGCGCCGCTCGCTACGGAGTCCCACTTACTTGAGGGCGCCATAGGTTAATAAAAAAATAATAATAATAGTAATAAATATTGGGGGACAATCTTACACAAATCGACCTAGTCCCAAACTAAGCAAAGCTTGTACTATGGGTACTAGACGACGATAAATACATAGAAAACATCCAAGACCCAAGAACAAATATCCGTGATAAATGCACAAATAAATGCCCTGGCCGGGATTCGAACCCGGGACCTCTAGCTTCGGAGGCAGGGTCACTACCAACTAGGCTAAACAGGTCGTCAATGTTTGCACTTAGTGTAGTGTTTGCACACGGGCGCTACATGGGCTACAGAAGCCTCTGAATCACTCTTAATGCAGCGCATCAGACAGAGGTTTGGCGCCCTCACTCACCACCAGAAACACAACACCACATACAGCTGCAACAAATTAGTGCTTTGGCATCGGTCTTCTGTACGCTCACGGTATACTTCTCCATGAGGGCTGCTCCAAATATTTGCGAGGTGACAATCCACCAACTTCATAAATTACGTAAGTAACTCCATCTAGCTGGGGGCACAACCTATCCAAGGCACATAGGCACAGCGGAGTTTCATGGAGAAGGTAGTCCTCTCCTAAATCAATTTTTAGCATAATTGAGTATTTAAAATCTTGTTGATTACCTATTGTAATAGATCGCTCTTAGCGATACGACCGCCTGTTGTTTACCTCTGCGTGTAGCTTGATGCTGTTTCTATTATGTAATTCCTTTTTGAGGAGTGCAATAAAGTATATTGTATTGTATTGTAAACTTGTTGCTGGAAGAGTAAGATCTACTGACACAAGTATTACCCATACTTACTAGGAGGTTCCAACCTGCATGTCCTATTTGTGAACACAATTATTGTGACCAATTTTTCACTTTCATTAAGCCCGTAACACATGTAACGCCCGTGTGCAAACCCCTAGCGCCCCCTAGTAAGTGGGGCGCCATCACGAGCGGCGCTCGGCGCCCCCTAGGACCACTGTGCCCGCGTGCAATGCACACCCTGCACCATAGGTAAAGACGTCTGTTTGTATTGTATTGATTTACCTTACAGCCTGGGTCTTTTCGTATGTTACAGACCACAGATGGCATCCAGCTGCTCCGCTACCGAATGCCGTTGAACGTGTTCGACGACCATATACACAACCCGGCCAACCAGTGCTACTGCGAGATCGACTCCGGCGAGTGCCCGCCGCGCGGCGTCATCAACGTCACAGCTTGTGCTATGGGTGAGTACCAACGACATCTAGTGGCTATGGGTGTAGCTACTAATGACAATGAAAAGTCGCTTTTAATGGCCAATAGATGGTACTTCAGCGTTACCGCCTACGGCATGGGTGAGTACCAAAGCCATCTAGTGGCTATAGGTACTAGTGGCAAAAAGACAAGTCGCTTTTAATGGCCAACAGATGGCACATACCATGTGTAAGTGCTGCTAGTAGTGTAGTGTGTAGTAGTGTGTAGTATAGTGTGTGTGTGTGTGTGTGTGTGTGTGTGTGTGTGTATGTGTAGTCTTTTGACCATAACGGGAAAATATCAAACACTAGCGCCAACTGGTGTTTAACATGAGCAATAGCACTCTAAAATAATATACAGTACAGAATATACTGGTAAGTCAAACAATTTACTGGTGACTAATAGACTGCGCTAAAGAAGTCTAATCTCTTGTAAACTAAAGAAACATTTTGGGGGCTAAATCAAGCCTCCGGTTCACTAGAGAGGTGATAAGTAGTACAGACAAATCTCCGTACAAGTAACACAACACCACAAGTAAGTCGCCATCTAGTGTCTAGTAGGAGAACAGTGTGATCCGCTACCATATATGGTTAGATAGATAGATAGATTTTATTTTGCAAAGAATAAGTAGTTACATCAGTGTCCTTAGGTGGTATGTGACAATAGGTAGCTCATTCTGCTATTTTGTACTATAATACTAGCATGCAAATATTTTTCAAGCATTATTGATCAAATCAAATCAAATCAAATCAAAATACATTTATTACCGCAAACACAAAAAATACAAGACAAAAGGTATACAATAACTTATTTCTAGATAGGTACATATTTAAGTGCAAGGTAATGGGTAACAGTCTCAGCGTATGCTAGGCGTGCTACCCAGCGCTGATTTTCAGCTTGGTCCCTGTGACAGGATTGATCGCAACCTTACGGGCATAATATTAAATTATTTATTTATTTAGTGCGAGTTTTATTTTTGCCGCTGCGATTCAAGTAGATGCGTGTTCATTAATTTTTTAAATTTCAGGAAAGGCATCGGTTCCCTTAAAGGCGGCGGTAAATCGTTCCAGATTTTCGCCGCGGCAAATTTAAAACTCCCTTTGAAAGAAGCTGTCTTGTGTTTAGGAACTACGAGTTCCAATTTTCTGTGATTCCTCATTGGCCTATTGCTTGTGTCTTTGTACCACTTTAATTCATCAAATAAATATCGCGGTATCTCAAACTATATTACTTTACGGACAGTGCTAGCTATGTGAAGGCGTCTTCGGTTCTCCATGTTCAATGTTTCTTTGCTGTTAAGATACGGCGTGATATGGGCTCGTATCGGAATATCATAACAAAAACGGGTACATGCGTTTTGTACTATCTGGATCGATCTTTTTGTTTTTTCTAGGAGTCTTGGACCATATACAATATCACAATAATTCAGCTGCGATAAAACTAAAGATTCAATGAGAATTTCTCTAACTTTTTCGGTCAGGTATTTCCTGATATTGTACAGGGATTTGAGTCTGTAGAAGGCGTTTCTGATCTTACTATTTACATGTTCCATAAATCGCATTTCCCCGTCTATGATCATACCAAGATTTTTTACCTTATCTACACGGGAAACTGACTCACATCCTATACAAACTTTGGGACCCTGTCTAAGAATATCTTTGCGCTGCATTTTGTTTCCCATAACGATGTACTGTGATTTTGAAGGATTTAAAACCAGATAATTACTTACTGACCATTCGAGAACCGCATCGAGATCTTCATTTATTTTACTTATGGCTATGTTAGTTTCTTGTGGTCCAAAAGAATAATACAGTTGCGTATCGTCGGCGTATAGATGCACATCACAATACTTCAAGATTTTGACAAGGTCAGCAGTGTACAAGATGAACAATAACGGGCTCAGTATAGATCCTTGTGGCGTGCCGCGGCCAAGATGTTTAGAAATTGACTTTACCATTTCGCCGTGTTCTGTTTTTAGCTCTACAAACTGTTGTCTGGCAGTCAGGAATGATTGAAACCATTTGCAAGATGATTCTGAAACCCCATAGAAGGCCATCTTTACCAGTAGAAGAGCAGGGTTTAGGCAATCGAAAGCTCGAGAGAAATCTAGCAAAATAAGTATCGTCCCCATGCCCGTGTCTGAAGCCGCGATAATATCGTTCGTGACCTTTGCCAGAGCAGTTGCAGTGCCGTGTTTGCTGCGGAAGCCAGATTCTGAAAGGGGTAATATATTTTCTTCTTCCAGATAATTTGTCAGCTGTAAGCAGATATAAGATATGTTGATAATGGGCAGCGTTACGTTTAGTGTGAGACGGATCATGTCAATTGAAATTCCGTCATGACCTCTCGCGTTAGTGTCAATTGATGAGATAATTTTGGCCACTTGTTTTTCAGTACATTCTTTTATATGAATGGTCTGGCTAGTATTACTCTTTTCACCCGCAAAAAATGCTAGTACATCGCTGTTTGTATCAGAGTTTCCAGGCAGTGTTGAGAAGGAGTCGTTTGTTCTATATTTTTACACAGGAAATCTTTCACACTGTAGTAATTTGTTTCAGTTAAAAACTCGACTAACTTATAAGTATGCTTGAATCTATTTAAAGGTAGCTCTAACATTGTCATCATTGTGGTAACTTATTAAAAAAATTCATGCACATGACAAAGCAGTGGTTTGAGTATAAAGCTGTCCTTGGAACATAATTATAAACCAACCGTCCAGGGTTTTGTTGGTTTCTGGTAGAATTTGTTCCGGCTGTTTTGAACAAATACATATGTCTCTTGACAAACATACACATTTCCAGTATATACAAGCAAGGCAAAGGCAGTATATTAAGTTTCGTAAAAAGTGGCTTGCATGATTTATATGAGGCTACACCGCAAATCGCACGTATACATTTTTTTTGAGCTACGAATGCAATGCTGGGTTATGTACAGTTTCCCCACAAAATAAGCCCGTATCTCAAAGTTGAGCTAACATACCCATGATATGCGGCTAAAGTGGCTTGTAGCCCTGAAATACGTCTTAGGAGTAGCCTACGTAATACTTATACGAATCTATTTAGTTTACACCGGATTTTTTCTATTTGTGCTTGCCAGTCCAAATTCTTATCCAGAACAATTCCCAAAAAAGTTACGCTTTGCTTTTCCTGTATTTTAGTACCTGCATAGTTCAAATTAAGCCGAACAGGTAAGGTTGAATGTGTTCGTCTAGTAGCTATGACTGTAACTACTAGTGACATGAAGAAAAGTCGCTCGAATAGATGGCAAGGTCTGCGCCTGCGCGATGGGTGTGATAGCGCCATCTTGTGTCTGTTAGAAAAACGGTTTAGTATTTATTCTGATTGACAGTCAATAGAAGGCGCTTTGTTTTATTTATTTAGCCTGTTAATGCGTGGCATACTTATATCATGATTATTGATATAGAAAATGCTGCGAAAACGACTTTAGAAATTGCACACTTACGATTTATGAATTTTGGCACTAAGGCAACCTCAGTACCTACCAGTAAGTATAAGTAAGATAGCTGGTAGATGGTAATTTCCAGTAGAAAGGCAGTGTATATTATCCACACAGTGTTTATAATTTGATCAGTGGTTTAAATACTTAATGCGTTTCTTAACAGGCGCGCCCGCGCTTGCATCCCACCCGCACTTCTACCTCGGTGACCCTGAACTCCTGGAGAACGTGACCGGGATGAGCCCTGACCCGCTTCTACACGACTCCTACGTCGACATACATCCGACGTTGGGCATATCGCTTCATGGAAAATCAAGGTACATTCGTGTATCCCTTTCTTTAAATTTCGCATCTAAAAAGCTGCTGTTTTCAACCAGGATCTCGCGTTTGATTTTGTGTATCGTCTGTTAGTGTGACACGGGGACGTAACATGATATCACCGGGCCCTTGGCCGTTGCTATATCCGGATTCTACTGCACATACATTCGTATCTCAACTACTTATATAAACCGCGTAGAAGACTCCCAAATTGTGGACAAAACACTAACTTTAAAACTAAAATTTAACTGAATCCATAACAGAAGCATAAAAATATTGCGCACAAATTTAAATGACCCTCGCCCTGGTACAGTGAAGGCAGTTTTCTGTGAGGTGAAGGTTCGAATAGAAGAACCTTTTCTTAACCTAAAAGCATTCTCATTCCTCCCTATACTCTCCTCTCTTCAAAATCCTATGTAATAAAATTCCAAGGACTACAACGCTGTTTCGTCTCTTTTCCTTACTGTGACTGGTGAATTCATTGATAGCATGGGCCTCAAGTTTCACTGAGTCAATCCCAGCCTTACCTGTCCGGTGCAGGAGGGGTGAATGTATACATTAGCCGAATCTACTGCCTATTTCGCTGGCGCTATTACCCCACTCACACGTCTCTACTCACATCACACGTACTCACATTTAGTCCCTTAAGACGCCTGGTTGTGACTTGAATCCACAAGATTTGTAATCTTTGAAATTATAACATAGAAATCTTTGAAATCGTCCTTCGTCTTGCGTCAACCAGATTCTATTGTGATGTATTTACGGTTCTCTATTGTTCATTAGTTCGACCTCTTCGACACAAGCGGCTTTTTTTAATAACCAATTATCTTTCAGTATGCAAATAAACATACAGGTGAAGAAGACACCAATGTTCACCAGCGTTAACTTCCTGGAGGAGGGTACGATCCTTCCTATCGCCTGGATTGAAATGGTAAGAATGGAACTCCTAAGCTTTTTACATCATTTATGAGTGATAAACATAAACACAGAATGAGTAATAGTACTCTTACAGAGTGACATAAGAGACAAAGTTCGACAGATCTAATAAGCATTCAATGAAATTATTTTAGCTTTTGCGATATTTAAGAATAGAAAGTACAAAATAATTAATATGTGGTTTTACTTTTATACTCATTTAAACTAATTTTTACATGTATATTTTTCCAAATGGCATTTAATACCATATAATCATACCTACATTTACGTAGTCGCGAGAAGACACTTAGGCTGGGTTGCACCTAATCGTCTGTAATCGTAAACTGTGTTCGTTAAAATTTCAATGTATGGAAAGTTTGACAAGTTTTTATGGGATGACAGCTACCGCGCCATATTTAACGTTGATCAGTCTGTGATCGTAAGTCGGTGCAACCCAGCCTAAGTCTATTGATCAGTACATTTCAATATTTTTAATTCATTTCCCGTGAGGTGCCAGGATAAAATAGCACCATCATGGGAATCGGGTAGAAGTGTGTTGTGAGCGATGGGCAACCTATCACTGCACTCATCATCCTAGCATAATACCAGTACAGTTGCATCCTGTACGATAGCCTCTCCTAATCCCAAGAATTGGTGTAGGCACTTTACGGGACCGTCTGCCATCTGACCTTCTAACCCAAGAGGGAAACTGGAGCTTATTGGGATTAAGCTTGTCAAGTTAGTGGGCAACTTGACTGTTAGAAGTTCTCCAGCTGCCCGAAAGCCTCTTACTTGGCTTAACGACTTGTCATAGACAGCAGCTGGACTGGAATCGAAGGCTTATCGTGCCTTCGGCGTGTTTTCGGTTAGCGCTGGCCATTCAAGAGTTAATAATAATAGCCCCGACGGACGTTGTTTAATCTTGCATACCGCTCGTGGTACGCGGGTGCCTCTGGGATACTCCAATCACATTTTCTCCATCTATAAACCTAATACGATTACTAAAAATGATACTGAAATTAAATTCCATATGTGTCTGCTCCTTTTGGAAATAGACATTATATAAGACATAGCTTATGGATGTATGCATCAATACCTTAATTATAATTGTTTTTCAGACTGTTGAAGAACTGCCAGAAAGCCTTCGTTCCCTGATTTACCATGGGACCTTCTCGACAGCGGCAGCTCAGCTCACTCTCACCGTCATCTGCATCATCGCCCTCCTGGTGTCATTCATCTGTCTATCCATCTTGTTCTTCCAGCGGAGGCAACGGCCTTGCGTGACGTTAAAGAAAGTGGCGTTGACTGATACTGAACTTAAAGGGCTGAAAGCGGCGTCGTGAGTTTATGTTGGGAGAATTTGTGATTTATTTGTAGTAGGACGAAACTCAATTCCAAAGAATTAATTTAAGATTGCGCAGCAACTCGGAATTAGTTCTGTCCATGGTCTCCACAATTTTAAAATACTATACTACAATTAAGCATGCTAATAAGTAGCACAAAGAAACAGTAATTTTACGAGATAATTGTCTAATTCTCAGATAAAAGGTCAGTCTTTGTAAAGGTAAATAAAGACGTTTTGTAATTACGCCAGTAAGGAAATTGCGCCTTATCGACACCGACAAAAGGTACCCTTTTACTAAAGAATGAATCAATGAGCATTCTAGTAAGGGTGTAACAAAAATGGTATAGCAACCTTGTAAGGAAAACACCGGTATCGATTTGCGATACAAAATTCACTTTTTTTATACAATTTCAAAAGCACTCGTGCATAGAAAATACAATACATTATTATTATTTATTTTATTAATTTACAAGTGATTGCTAACCCCTGGTAGGTTACAACGTAGTCGTAGGGGCAAGGGCGGGGCCCTTGACCTGTCGCACCGTCCCTGACCTTCATTGATTAAGGATAAAAAAGTAAAAGTATTTTATTCTTCAAATTAGGCATATTACATGCACATTTGAACGTCAATAAACTACCACCGATATGATACTAAAGAGCATGTGTACATACCTGTACCTGCAGCTTCCTTAAAACAGTGTAAGCATTACCATGCAAACATCTCACCAATCACTTGAACGTCCAGCCTGCATGCCTTGCAGCCAGTCTTACGTTCATGGACACACGAGTAACCAAAAAATATATAGCGTCTTACGTCCATGGTTACTACTTTATCCAGTTGCGGGTCATGTGGAAAGGTTTGGAATAACACCACGCTGGACGTAGAACAATATTTTTTTGGTTACTCTACTCTCCTCCGACGTTCAAGTTGCTAACCAAAGTTTAAATTGATGGATCTGTGAAATAATGACTGATATGACAGCACAGAACTAGCCACTTAGCATTCGATTGGTCGGGTACTTACATTTAGCACCAGACATATAAATTACCGTGTTGTGACGTGTTTGAGATCTTTCGGAGTGTTGTTTGCATTTAATGTGTAAATCTATATGAGTATACGAGACAGGGTAATCATTTGAGTGTGCTGTGAAAGCTGTTAAAGACATTTTATATCGATTCTATAATTATGACTTATTGTGGATGGACACCGAGTCTTGAAATACACTGTCGATGTTAATGCAGCAAAATGTTAGAAGGAATCAAGTAGAAATCGTGACCGTATCTGTAATTCCGTATACGTTAAAAGACGCGTGATCGCGAATACGCGGATTCAAGCTCCGTTTGTTTTGTTCTTATATTGTAATAGTGTCTTTATATTTTATTATAATGAGTTTTAAATTAGATTATTTGATGTCAATAAAAACCAAAATAGTACTGACACCTATTAAAATTAACTTGTTATTTTAGCGATTTCAATTCGGCTTGTACAAAAAAAAATTGCTTACGGTTTAATTTATGGTTGCTAGGCGACAAACACGTTTTGTATATCATGTAGATGGTAAACATTTTTTATTACATCATCATTATCATCAGGCAGCTATTTTTTGTGTCATTTCTTTAATTATCACTCGAATTGGACTCTCTATTTTCTGCTTATATCTAATAATTTATAGATGTGTGAATGTTTGCTTTGTAAACGAAATGTGGCTTAAGAACCCCTTGGTTTGAAATGTTGTTTTAAGTTTAGAATCCTAGTAAATAAGTGCTAATAGGTAGATAAGTAGGTATTCAATTATAAGAAGGCGATGGTTTAATATACTATTTACAAATACAGAAACACTCCTTATTTTTAATTCGACACGACAGCGACCCAGCTATTAAGTATTACATATTAACATTTTTACTATAAAGAGACGATGGAGTAGTTATGTCCATGATCTTGTTAGCTTTTAAATATAAATACTTTTTACAGTAAAAACAGTAACAACTAACTACAATATTATATACAACTTTCCAACATGGACAGTTATTGTTAGGCGGTGACTGAATACAGCGCCATCTATTAGTCACTATGAGCATTATTTTCTTTTCATTCGACATTCCAAACAGTTTAAAGTAGATGTCACCAGTGGTAGCGAAACATAGAATCAGTAAAGATTTACCAATTTTACCCGACTACGACTAAGTCAAAAGTAAGGGTTATGATTTTAGCAGTAGAAGTATATACCCGTCCTTAGTCCCCTAGACGAACATACAATTATGTTTGTCGCGTCGTTGTTGAGCCGCCTATGAACAACAGGCCCGTGTCCAATTCACAGTAGGGTAAAATTTACCAATCTTTGGCACCTCATTTTGCAGAATTGTCCTTGTACCTTGTAATTAGAACGTGGCCAATGGCCAATTAGAGGGTGCCAACAGGTACGTTTACCTTACTCAAGCCCGGATTGTAAGATTCATTCCTGGTCTGTCTGCAAGTTTGTAGATTACCCACTCTAGCAGTTATATGATTGGTCATTTCAAGGGGAGGTGGCGGTGCACTTTTAGGGTTAATCTAATGTTCGAATGAGACGTGTTGAGAATTGATAATAAACTAAAGGCCATTACAGACCTTGTAATTTCTTCACAACAAACTAAAGAGACGTAGCATAGTTGGAAAGTAACGGCAATAATTCAATTCATTGCAAGTTGCATTGTGAAAAATTGCAACGGAACCAAGAACGATTTTTATATTCAGCTTGTTTTTACTTGGCGTTCGTAATATGTATATGTAAACGAATAGTATCTACATTCTAAAGATTTTTTATATGTTATTTATGAATACTAAGCTTTGGTGGAAAAGCAGCTTAGTAGATTAATTTTAAGTGTGATTAGGTTATAAGTAGGTATATAATTATTGAACGAAATATTATTTTAACTGAAATTGTACTTAGCATTACTCCAGGTTAGGGTATAGATCTGAATAGTTTTAGGACGTAGGTAGCTCAAGATGTACATAATTTATAATATTAATTAAATTAAAATAATTCAGTAGACTTGCCATGATTCCCAGTGCCTACTATAATGGTTTTCAACATTTTTTGCGCAGATTTACGTATCAAAGTTCATGTCAAATAGAAAATTGCGCGGAGAAAATAATGTCCCTATCGATTGCCAAACGTGGGTTTTGTAATGAAATTATTTTGACCGCACTTTTTTTCTGTATTTATGACTTTTTGAGAGGATAGTAACACAAACTGTTAATTGAATATTTCTGTAAAATTTGGGAGCAAATTGAGAGGCGAAACCCGAAATTACCCTTCATTATGTACGGGGAGACCCGTTTACTATATATTTTATGGGCAACTTGATAAGTTCGGCTATTATTCATAATGACCAGTCAGTATACATAATGCTCGCATCAAATGGGCAAATAAAAGTATAAATAATGATCACCCTATCTTGGTCATCGGCCTCCCCCAAAGACTTCCACAATGACCGGTCCTGCACCACCCGCATCCAGCGGACACCCCTTAAGGTCATTAGTCTACCGTGTGGGGAGGCCTGCCTACGCTACGCCTTCCCTTCGGCTGATATGATGGTGATTTTGGGCAAAATTACTGTCTCTAAATGGTGCAAATTGACAGCCTATCGACAGCGGGTCGACAACTTAGGTTGACCTTAACGTTACTCACCTATGACATTATATTATCACATTTAATTTAATCGTATGGCATTTATTTACGAACCGTGAGATCCTCGAGAAGTCAAGTACGGTTGCCAGTTTTGGTTGCACTTTTAGCACCACCCAGGGGTCACGTGTAGGGTAACGGTGGGTACTCCCTACGGACGTGGTGCAACTTCGACCCCCCTTTGTCAAGTGAGTGGGCAACTTGACTGTTAGAAGTTTTCAAGCCGCCCGAAGGCCTCTAACTTGACTTAACGACTGCTATCGTAGACAGCAGCCGGGATCAACGTCTTAACGTGCCTTCCAAAGCACGGGAGCGCTCAGTTAGTAACCATTCAAGGCGGTCACCCATCCAAGAACTGACCTGCACCCACATTGCTTAACCTCGCTTACCGCACGCGGTACGCGGGCGCCGCTGGGCCACGAGCGCTCCACATTGCCGGCTAGGAGTAGGGAATTATTCAACTGACCGTTTCAAGTGATAAATTCAAGATATCTCAAACCGTAATTTTTTACATCGACTACGGGCCGTCGGTCATTATTAATATGGGCCACCACCACCACCTTATCAGCCAAAGGACGTCCACTGCTGGACAGAGGCCTCCCCCAAATTCACGGAGGGTATATGCCTTAATCGCCACGCTTGGCATGCGGGTTAGCGATCGCAGTATGTCCACCGCACTCCAGGGATGCTGCTGCCCATCCCCCGGTGGTCTTGGTCGTAGTTTTATGACATACCCGGGTCCAGTACCGGGGTTAATATGGACAGGCCAAAGTAATTAGTTTATCCCTTTTGACCGGCCCTCTTGGTCATTATTCATACCGCCCGGTTAATCAATTGGCCCATAAGATATGTACTCTTAACCCTCTCCTCTGGTTACAGCGCAAGTAACATATCCATACTACTTGATATTATGAATGTGAAAGCGTCTGTCTGTTACCTCTTAACGCTTAAACCGCTGAACCGATTTAGATGAAACTTAGTACAGATATAGTTCGAGTCCCGGGAAAGGCCAAAGGATAGTATTCCTCCCGGAAATCATTCCTTAGGGGGCGAAAAGGGGGGTGGAATTGGGAGAGCGATAATGAAGCCTGCGCTAACAATAATTTAATAGCAATTATTTTTCTAAGGCGGTAACGAGTTCGACGCGAACGGAGTCGCGGGCAAAAGCTAGTTTTATATAAGGTTGTACAAATCAAAGAACAATTATGTGATACGTGGGCCATGTTTTATACGTAAATGATGAAGGATTAAAAGTATATAGATAAAAACCGGATTTTTATTTCTGAATTTTTTATAGTTACTACTAGGTGTTCGATTAATAAGTTTATGTCAAAAATATCATTTTTGTACCAGCTTTTATTGTCGACTGTACCATAGAGAAAATTAGTAAGAATAGAGTGCTCACTCCATACATCAGCTGGTTATTTCGTAGTCGACATCTAGCGTCAAATAGCGGAATTATCAGTACTGCTACTCGACAATAGACGCCGTGACGAACGAACAATCGAATGCACAACCATTTTTAGCTAATATTATAACCGGATTAACCGGAACTCTGTTTTGAACTCATTCTGCTTCAAATATTAGTAGTAAATTGTTGAAAAATACACTTTTCGTCAGTAGCGACATACGTCACATTTAGTATACGAGTACTGATAGCAGTACTGATAATTCCGCTATTTGTTTTTTTTTACTGTTTATGTCGACTACGAAATAAACAGAAAAAACTGATGTATGGAGTGAGCACTCTGTTCTTACTTATTTCTCTATGACTGTACTTTCATCAACAACTACTCGTTGAGACGGTTCGAATGTTTTGTTTTCAAATTTCTTGTAGTTCGTAGTAAGAACCTAATCACTTAGGATAATTTTAGAGTGATTAGGATCTTATTTTTTTTATATCTTTTTACGTTTTTATGAAAATTTATTCGCATCTGAATACCATGTGAATACCTACAGGCAGTAAAAAGTCGTTAGTCCCAATTCAATTGATTTAAAAAAACTTCCTTAGTTCCTACAGCTACTGAAAAATTACGATAAACCAGAAAAAAGGGAACATAAAAAAAATCTAAACATTTTCCAAATGTATGGTAGTATGGAAAACATAAAATTTTCTAAACAAAATGGTGCATATCTTGAGACTTTGTACTAAAGTGAGTTGTGTCTAAAATGACCTCTATCATACCTGAAAGTCTTTGCATCCTGTTACCAAACTGTATGTGTATGTGTATGTCCATCCATCTGCCAAACAGCCTGTATGGTGTAGTTTTTAGTTATTTTTCTTCTTGTAACGCGAAGCAACGTAGGTTTATCACACACACACACACACATACAAACACACACACACACACACGCTGTCATACAAATAGCACTCTTATAAGTATAATATACAGCATATATACGCACATAATTAGTATTCTTGTACAAATACATAATACAGTCGCACAAACCACACCCTGGCATCTCGGGTAGTGTCTAATTGGGAATCTTGGGATGGAAATAATGTCAGCCCAAACAGGGCCGACCTGGAATGTATAAACGGGGCCAGGCTGAAAATCAGCGCTGGATATGACCATCACACTCCAGCACAAGCTGAGACTGGTGCCCATTGCCCACAACAATCACAAATTTTGCTCCTTTAGTTATGTAAGATTTTATATGTACAATTTTTACTTTTGTTTTTTTTTTTTCTTTTAACATTCTCCTTTTTTATTAGTGTAAATTATACGTTTTTCTTTTCTTTTCATCTCTGTTTTGTATGTAATGTAAATGTAAGATTTAAGTTTGTGGCAATAAAGCTTTTTATTATTATTATTATTTATGCCCGCGTTTGGAGCCCAAGCGAGGCCACGTATAAACGTATGGTAGAAAAGGTCCAAAAAGCGTTCCTGCGCTTCTTATATAAGAAGTTGTATGGATATTACCCATCGAGGGTTGCGTGGTCAAACCCGATAAATTGAAATAAAAACTCTACATCCCTTACGAATGGTTCCATTTTCAAAAAATCTTTTACGGGTCTTATCGGGTTTGACCACGCAACCCTCGCCATATATGGGGTGCAAGGTGCTCCACAACAAAAACAACAGTATTGAACTGCACAACGTAGTTAACCGCCTCACAGTGCCACCGAACAGGTCTCGCAGGCGCACATTCGTACAGCTTTCACGACACAGCAGAACGAGCAACAGCTGCGCGCCACCACTCGACTCGCCGCTATTCGACGCTCAACTTGCTCAAGGGGGTCCTGCGCTATGATCGACATTTTTGCTGATCGCTGGCCTAAATTAATGAATAGATGCCTCGCTTATTCTGAGATGTGCGAAAAGTGATGGATAAAAGTGCATAATTATTTATTAGTTTACAAGTGTAATATAATAATGTAATTATATATACTATTGTTCCTAAACAAATGTAATTGGTTAAACAGTTCTTGATTAATAAATAGTAAATAAATAAATGTGTAAATACAATATTACAATTAGAATACACAATTGCACGTGGGTTGTCTTTACATCGACTTGATATGAAGTCATGGCGTGTGGGGTGAGGCACTAAATGACTTATCAAGTCAATGGCGGCGAAAAGGTTAAAATAAAACTTCATATTTATATAAATATTTACATTTTATTCTCGCTCATCTCTCATTGCCTCTTGGGAACATTTTTATTTCCAAACATTATCGCTACATTTGAAAATAACATTAAAATTTTCCAATTCTATGATTATTAACGTATATATAGAAGTCATACCATAAGTATATGACATTTTGGACAAGCAATACAAATATATTCGAGTGCCAAAAGACATAAATACAGTTATATTACTTTCAAGTGTAGCGTTATGTCAATAATTTTGGACCTCAAAACAAAAGTTCATATGTACAATCAGTCATATTAAAAAATCTTAAGTTTATAGGAAGTCATCGTTCCAATAAATCACTTAAAATAATACCTATGCACAAGTGACCATTATGTACTCGCGAGTTTCACGACTCAAATCTACATACGATTCTAATATCAAGAGAAAAGGATCATGTATACAATGATGAGCGTTTTGCGTACCAGCTCCTGCTAATGACTGTACTTGCTCAAGTAGGCTTTAATACTTCATTCACGAAGGGACGCAGCAATGGGTAAGAGTGAGCAAAGGCTTCGTCGCGCACGCAGTGTGACCAAGCCTTAACTCCTCTCACTAATGAATTGACAACATTTAAATTTTTAAGTAGTATGAAATCTTAACTCATTTCGTTAATTTAATAACAAGAAACCCCAAAAAAATAATTTTATTGTTTTATTGCGATTAGTTATAAGGATATTCACGAACATGTGAAGAAAACCTACCGGCGTAGAGATGACGTCACAAGGCTGAATTGTGACAATCACAACACACAAAAAGAACAGCAGAACACTTTAGTAAGGCTGGGTTGCACCGACTTACGATCACAGACAGATTAACGTTAAATATGGCGCCGGTACCTGTCATCCTATAGAAACTTGTCAAACTTTCCATACATTCAAATTTTAACGAACTCAGCTTACGATTACAGACGGTTTGGTGCAACCGAGCCTAAATCCGCCTTAGTAATAGTGCTTTTGTATGATTTTGTACGCTGTGACGCCTTACTCTCTTTTAGAATTAGGAACTTTTAAAAATGGTTTATTTATGTGAAATTGGGATATTTTCCAGAATTTCAAAATGTGATTTAATTAACTTTTTATCCTCTATTTGATTTCATCGGAATAAAGCCTGCTTAAAAAAATGAAATGTTTTCAATTGTTGCGTTGTGATGAGGTTTTGTACGGAGAGTATAGAACGATTCAGGGGTGTTGCGAATCATCATCATATCAGTCGAGACGTGCACTGCTTGATAAAGGCCTTTCTCAAGGATCTGCACAATGACCGGTCACGCGCCGTCCACATCAAACGGCTTGCCGCGATGTCGACCGACCGGGTTGGGCCGCAGCGACTCAACAAAATGTAATTTTCGCGCATCCGTTGCGAGGCGGGCGGAAGGCCAGCAGCTCTATTCAATTATGAACCGTATCTACTGCACAGACGGTTCGATTTCCTATTAAATAATGCGTTGCGCACGACCCGATCGATGAGTATCGTATTGAGTGAAAAAATCAAAGAATTGAGGCGCTGTGGCGCATCTTAACTTGCATGATGTGACCAAATATCTCATCATGGCGGGTCCTGCGGCCTACCTTACTGACTGAAGGAATTTAAACTATTCTCAACTAAAATAGAGTTGCATTTCCTTTGATACGAGTGTTTTTGGAGCAAAGGAAATTCGACTTTATGTCCGACACTATAAGTACAAATTGCAATGTAATTTTGTATTATATGGTGGGCCTTTGGATGATAACTTGTGCAAAAAACAAGTGTGTAGAACCAAAGTAACCGATATAGCTCTCAGAATCACTAAACATAAGTGGCAGCGGGCGGGGCACATTGCACGTAGAACCGATGGCCGTTGCGGCCGAAAGGTTCACGAGTGGCGACCACGTACCGGAAGACGCAGCGTGCGCAGGCCCCCCACAAGGTGGATCGATGACCTGGTAAAGGTAGCGCGAGTCCGCTGGATTCGGGAGGCGCAGGACCAGTCATTGTGGCAATTTTTTTTTTTATGATAGACTGACCAGCGATTGCCCTTCTCACCTGATGGAAAGCTATGACAAGGCCTAAGATGTTGCTCACTGATTCAGTACTAGCCTATTGACTCTTGTCTTGAAGTGACCCAGATTGTATGTATCAGGACATACAGACGGCGGCAGTAAATTCCAGTCCTTAGCTGTTCGCATTAAGAAGGAGCAAATCGCTTCGTGCGAATAAATGGTAGGCTGACAACGTAAGGATGCAACCGCTCACCGCAATTTTTGGGGGAGGTCTATATCCAGCGGTGGACGTCCTTCGGCTGATATAATGATGAACTTGTGCAAGTTTGTACAGTTGCTATTTTGATCGTTCGTATGTCGGCACTCATACTGTCTCCTATGGTCACATGTGCACATTGCAGAATGCAAACTGATATTTATCACAAGCACTAAGCATGCTCTATTTAATTAAGCAGAACATCTGCTAACGAATTTATAAACTTGACCTTTACCCGCTGGCTCCCCAGGGAGCCACTAATACACACTGAAATTAATCTGACTTTTGACATAAGCAAGTTCTCCAATAACTTCAGCTCTCCAGTCAGCCACGGTACTAGAAAGGAATTGAAAAATTCATTGCTTCGAATAAGATTCGAACCAGCGACATTTCGGCATATAACTTATCGAAGTTGTTGTTAAACTCAACGAAATTTTCAACACTTCCTCTCTCATTATTATTACCTATTAGGGAGGTTTTAACGTTTTGATAAACCGCAATTTGCATTCTCCAAGTGAAATTAATGTGTTAAATCTATATTACAGTACTCACACTCCCTTATATTTGGCATATCTATGTTACAAAATATACAAGTTGTGGATCGCTATTCACTTTACTTTCTACAAAAAATATTACGGTCAACTGTACTATACTATTATGTGCTTCAGAGAAATCTGAATGGGAAGGGGTTCTCGTGCACAAATGCAAGAATGTGCACAGGGGTTTAGGGGCCATCCACGTCTTACGTCACAGCGATAGGGGGGAGTATACCGACGGTGACAGTATTAGATATATTAGAGGTAGTATATTAAAGGGATCGGGAAAAGAGTGCCATGGGGACTGGGGTTCAGTCGAAATTTTGTGTTACGTAATACACAGGCCCTTACGAGATGAAAAATAAATAGATACCTCTTTATTAACTTTTTTGGTTTTCTCATTGTAAGCTAAATGACTCTTTTACAACAAAGAAAATATCTTATTTCTTCTTAAAAGCACATTTCTATGTGTTTTACGTGCGTGTGAACCTAGCATATCAACTACCAGCATCTCACCAAATGATGACAGTTCTAGTAGCATCCCAAATAGTTCTACAGTTCTAGATAGTTATTTTCAATAGTTCAGCCCATTTTCGCGAAAAAAATGAAAATTTGAAAATGAGATGCTAACTTCGAAAATCGACTACCAGCATCTCACCCGTATCCGATTCCTAGTCAACAAGTAAGCGTTGAGAATGAAAGTTCTGCTATTTCTAGATGATATGGCAAGAGTTCTGGCCGAAAAGCCCAAAAAAAAATTTTTTTTTTTCTCTTTTGGAAAATGAGATGCTAACTTCGAAAATCGACTACCAGCATCTCAACCGTATCCGATTCCTAGTCAACAAATAAGCGTTGGGAATGAAAGTTCTGCTATTTCTAGATGATATAGCAAGAGTTCTGGCCGAAAAGTCCAAAAAGAAGAATTAGCAATATTTGACAAAAATCGATTTTTAACATTCATACTGATATGCTATGTTTTCGTCGCCATCCAGGCCCGGCATCTCAGGCGTTCTAAGTAGTAATGGACTAAACAAGCATAGAACTCCACAATTTTAGCGGCTGCAAGCCGATCTGATAGAGTTCTAGAAGGAGACATAGCAGTATTCGACAAAAATGGATTTTTACCATTCATACTGATATGCTATGTTTTCGTGGCCATCCAGGTCCAGCATCTCAGGCGTTCTGAGTAGTAATGGAGTAAACAAGCATAGAACTCCACAGTTTTAGCGGCTGGAAGCCGATCTGAAAGAGTTCTAGAAGGAGACATAGCAGTATTCGACAAAAATAGATTTTTACCATTCATACTGATATGCTATGTTTTCCTGAAAATCCAGGCCCAGCATCTCAGGCGTTCTAAATAAGAATGGAGTAAACAAGCATAGAACATCACAGTTCAAGTGGCTGGAAGTCGATTTGAAAGAGTTCCAAACGAAAACTTAGTATTTATTTTTCAAAAAACGATTTTTACCATTCTTACTGATATGCTGTTTTCATGGCCATCCAGGTCCAGCATCTCAGGAGTTCTGAGTAGTAATAAAGTAACCAAGCATAGGACATAACAGTTCAAGAGACTGGAAGTCGATTTGAAAGAGTTCTAGACGAAGACTTAGCATTATTTGTCAAATATCGATTTTTACCATTCTTATTGATATGCTGTTTTTGTGGCCATCTAGTTCCAGCATCTCAAGAGTTTTGAGTAGTAATAAAGTAACCAAGCATAGAACATAACAGTTCAAGTGAGTGGAAGTCGATTTGAAAGAGTTCTAGAAGAAGATTTAGCATTATTTGACAAAAATCGTTTTTTACCATTCTTACTGATATGCTATGTTTTCGTGGCCATCCAGGTTCAGCATCTCAAGCGTTCTGAATAGTAATAGAGTAATAAAGCATAGAACTCCACAGTTTTAGCGGCTAAAAGCCGATCTGAAAGAGTTCTAGAAGGAGACGTAGCAGTATTCCACAAACATTGATTTTTACCATTCTTACTGATATGCTATGTTTTCGTGGCCATCCAGGTCCAGCATCTCCGAAGTTCTGAGTAGTAATAAAGTAACCAAGCATAGAACATAACAGTTCAAGTGACTGGATGTCGATTTGAAAGATTTCTAGAAGAAGACTTAGCATTATTTGTCAAAAATCGATTTTTACCATTCATACTGATATGCTATGTTTTCGTGGCCATCCATGCCCGGCATCTCAGTAGTTCTGAGTAGTAATAAAGTAACCAAGCATAGAACATAACAGTTCAAGTGACTGAAAGTCGATTTGAAAGAGTTCTAGAAGAAGTATTAGCATTATTAGACAAAAATCGATTTTTACCATTCATACTGATATGCTATGTTGTCGTGGCCATCTAGGTCCAGCATCTCAGGAGTTCTGAGTAGTTATAAAGTAAACAAGCATAGAATATAACAGTTCAAGTGACTGGAAGTCGATTTGAAAGAGTTCTAGAAGAAGACTTAGCATTATTTAACAAAAATCGATTTTTAATATTCTTACTGATATGCTATATTTTCGTGGCCATCCAGGTCCAGCATCTAGGGAGTTCTGAGTAGTAATAAAGTAAACAAGCATAGACCATAACAGTTCAAGTGACTGGAAGTCGATTTGAAAATGTTCTAGAAGAAGATTTAGCATTATTTGACAAAAATCGTTTTTTACCATTCTTACTGATATGCTGTTTTCGTGGCCATCCAGGTTCAGCATCTCAGGCGATCTGAATAGTAATAGAGTAATAAAGCATAGAACTCCACAGTTCTAGCGGCTGAAAGCCGATCTGAAAGAGTTCTAGAAGGAGACATAGCAGTATTCCACAAAAATGGATTTTTACCATTCTTACTGATATGCTATGTTTTCCTGGTCATCCAGGTCCAGCATCTCAGGAGTTCTGAGTAGTTATAAAGTAAACAAGCATAGAACATAACAGTTCAAGTGACTGAAAGTCGATTTGAAAGAGTTCTAGAAGAAGACTTGCATTATTTGACAAAAATCGATTTTTACCATTCTTACTGATATGCTATGTTTTCGTGGCCATCCAGGTCCAGCATCTCAGGCGTTCTGAGTAGTAATAGAGTAAACAAGCATAGAAGTCCACAGTTTTAGCGGCTGGAAGCCGATCTGAAAGAGTTCTAGAAGGAGACATAGCAGTATTCGTCAAAAATGGATTTTTACCATTCATACTGATATGCTATGTTTTCCTGAAAATCCAGGCCCAGCATCTCAGGCGTTATGAGTAAGAATGGAGTAAACAAGCATAGAAAATCACAGATCAAGCGGCTGGAAGTCGATTTGAAAGAGTTCTAAACGAAAACTTAGTATTATTTGTTAAAAATCGATTTTTACCATTACTGATATGCTATGTTTTCGTGGCTATCCAGGAACGGCATCTCAGGCGTTCTGAGTAGAAATGGAGAAAACAAGCATAGCACTCGATAGTTTTAGCGGCTGGAAGCCGATCTGAAAGAGTTCTAGAAGGAGACATAGCAGTATTCGACAAAAATGGATTTTTACCATTCATACTGCTATGCTATGTTTTCCTGAAAATCCAGGCCCAGCATCTCAGGCGTTCTAAGTAAGAATGGAGTAAACAAGCATATAACATCACAGTTCAAGCGGCTGGAAGTCGATTTGAAAGAGTTCTAAACGAAAACTTAGTATTATTTGTTAAAAATCGATTTTTACCATTCTTACTGATATGCGGTTTTCATGGCCTCCCAGATCCAGCATCTCAGGAGTTCTGAGTAGTAATAAAGTAACCAAGAATAGAACATAACAGTTCAAGTGACTAGAAGTCGATTTGAAAGAGTTCTAAAAGAAGACTTAGCATTATTTGTCAAAAATCGATTTTTACCATTCATACTGATATGCTATGTTTTCGTAGCCATCCAGGGCCGGTATCTCGTGCGTTCTGAGTAGCAATGGAGTAAACAAGCATAGAACTTCACAGATTTAGTGGCTGTAAGCCGATCTGAAAGAGTTCTAGAAGGAGACATAGCAGTATTCCACAAAAATGGAATTTTGCCCTTCTTACTGATATGCTTTGTTGTCATGGCCATCCAGGTCCAGCATATCAGGAGTTCTGAGTAGTAGTAAAGTAAACAAGCATAGAACATAACAGTTCAAGTGACTGGAAATCGATTTGAAAGAGTTCCAAACGAAAACTTAGTATTTATTTTTCAAAAAACGATTTTTACCGTTCTTACTGATATGCTGTTTTCATGGCCATCCAGGTCCAGCATCTCAGGAGTTCTGAGTAGTAATAAAGTAACCAAGCATAGAACATAACAGTTCAAGTGAGTGGAAGTCGATTTGAAAGAGTTCTAGAAGAAGATTTAGCATTATTTGACAAAAATCGTTTTTTACCATTCTTACTGATATGCTATGTTTTCGTGGCCATCCAGGTTCAGCATCTCAAGCGTTCTGAATAGTAATAGAGTAATAAAGCATAGAACTCCACAGTTTTAGCGGCTAAAAGCCGATCTGAAAGAGTTCTAGAAGGAGACGTAGCAGTATTCCACAAACATTGATTTTTACCATTCTTACTGATATGCTATGTTTTCGTGGCCATCCAGGTCCAGCATCTCCGAAGTTCTGAGTAGTAATAAAGTAACCAAGCATAGAACATAACAGTTCAAGTGACTGGATGTCGATTTGAAAGATTTCTAGAAGAAGACTTAGCATTATTTGTCAAAAATCGATTTTTACCATTCATACTGATATGCTATGTTTTCGTGGCCATCCATGCCCGGCACCTCAGTAGTTCTGAGTAGTAATAAAGTAACCAAGCATAGAACATAACAGTTCAAGTGACTGAAAGTCGATTTGAAAATGTTCTAGAAGAAGATTTAGCATTATTTGACAAAAATCGTTTTTTACCATTCATACTGATATGCTATGTTTTCGTAGCCATCCAGGCCCGGCATCTCAGGAGTTCTGAGTAGTTATAAAGTAACCAAGCATAGAACATAACAGTTCAAGTGACTGAAAGTCGATTTGAAAGAGTTCTAGAAGAAGTCTTAGCATTATTAGACAAAAATCGATTTTTACCATTCATACTGATATGCTATGTTGTCGTGGCCATCCAGGTCCAGCATCTAGGGAGTTCTGAGTAGTAATAAAGTAAACAAGCATAGACCATAACAGGTCAAGTGACTGGAAGTCGATTTGAAAATGTTCTAGAAGAAGATTTAGCATTATTTGACAAAAATCGTTTTTTACCATTCTTACTGATATGCTATGTTTTCGTGGCCATCCAGGTTCAGCATCTCAGGCGTTCTGAGTAGTAATAGAGTAAACAAGCATAGAACTCCACAGTTTTAGCGGCTGGAAGCCGATCTGATAGAGTTCTAGAAGGAGACATAGCAGTATTCCACAAAAATGGATTTTTCCATTCATACTGATATGCTATGTTTTCGTGGCCATCCAGGTCCAGCATCTCAGGCGTTCTGAGTAGTAATGGAGTAAACAAGCATAGAACTCCACAGTTTTAGCGGCTGGAAGCCGATCTGAAAGAGTTCTAGAAGGAGACATAGCAGTATTCGTCAAAAATGGATTTTTACCATTCATACTGATATGCTATGTTTTCCTGAAAATCCAGGCCCAGCATCTCAGGCGTTATGAGTAAGAATGGAGTAAACAAGCATAGAAAATCACAGATCAAGCGGCTGGAAGTGGATTTGAAAGAGTTCTAAACGAAAACTTAGTATTATTTGTTAAAAATCGATTTTTACCATTCATACTGATATGCTATGTTTTCGTGGCTATCCAGGAACGGCATCTCAGGCGTTCTGAGTAGAAATGGAGTAAACAAGCATAGCACTCGATAGTTTTAGCGGCTGGAAGCCGATCTGAAAGAGTTCTAGAAGAAGACATAGCAGTATTCGACAAAAATGGATTATTACCATTCATACTGATATGCTATGTTTTCCTGAAAATCCAGGCCCAGCATCTCAGGCGTTCTAAGTAAGAATGGAGTAAACAAGCATAGAACATCACAGTTCAAGCGGCTGGAAGTCGATGTGAAAGAGTTCTAAACGAAAACATAGTATTATTTGTTAAAAATCGATTTTTACCATTCTTACTGATATGCGGTTTTCATATCTCAGGAGTTCTGAGTAGTAATAAAGTAACCAAGAATAGAACATAACAGTTCAAGTGACTAGAAGTCGATTTGAAAGAGTTCTAAAAGAAGACTTAGCATTATTTGTCAAAAATCGATTTTTACCATTCATACTGACATGCTATGTTTTCGTAGCCATCCAGGGCCGGTATCTCGTGCGTTCTGAGTAGCAATGGAGTAAACAAGCATAGAACTTCACAGATTTAGTGGCTGTAAGCCGATCTGAAAGAGTTCTAGAAGGAGACATAGCAGTATTCCACAAAAATGGAATTTTGCCCTTCTTACTGATATGCTTTGTTGTCATGGCCATCCAGGTCCAGCATCTCAGGAGTTCTGAGTAGTAGTAAAGTAAACAAGCATAGAACATAACAGTTCAAGTGACTGGAAATCGATTTGAAAGAGTTCTAGAAGAAGACTTAGCATTATTTGACAAAAATCGATTTTTACCATTCTTTCTGATATGCTATGTTTTCGTGGCCATCCAGGTCCAGCATCTCCGAAGTTCTGAGTAGTAATAAAGAAAATAAGCATAGAACATAACAGGTCAAGTGACTGGAATTCGATTTAAAAGAGTTCTAGAAGAAGACTTAGCATTATTTGACAAAAGTCGATTTTTACCATTCATACTGATATGCTATGTTATCGTAGCCATCCAGGCCCGGCATCTCAGGAGTTCTGAGTAGTTATAAAGTAACCAAGCATAGAACATAACAGTTCAAGTGACTGAAAGTCGATTTGAAAGAGTTCTAGAAGAAGTCTTAGCATTATTAGACAAAAATCGATTTTTACCATTCATACTGATATGCTATGTTGTCGTGGCCATCCAGGTTCAGCATCTCAGGAGTTCTGAGTAGTTATAAAGTAACCAAGCATAGAACATAACAGTTCAAGTGACTGAAAGTCGATTTGAAAGAGTTCTAGAAGAAGTCTTAGCATAATTAGACAAAAATCGATTTTTACCATTCATACTGATATGCTATGTTTTCGTAGCCATCCAGGCCCGGCATCTCAGGAGTTCTGAGTAGTTATAAAGTAACCAAGCATAGAACATAACAGTTCAAGTGACTGAAAGTCGATTTGAAAGAGTTCTAGAAGAAGTCTTAGCATTATTAGACAAAAATCGATTTTTACCATTCATACTGATATGCTATGTTGTCGTGGCCATCCAGGTCCAGCATCTAGGGAGTTCTGAGTAGTAATAAAGTAAACAAGCATAGACCATAACAGGTCAAGTGACTGGAAGTCGATTTGAAAATGTTCTAGAAGAAGATTTAGCATTATTTGACAAAAATCGTTTTTTACCATTCTTACTGATATGCTATGTTTTCGTGGCCATCCAGGTTCAGCATCTCAGGCGTTCTGAGTAGTAATAGAGTAAACAAGCATAGAACTCCACAGTTTTAGCGGCTGGAAGCCGATCTGATAGAGTTCTAGAAGGAGACATAGCAGTATTCCACAAAAATGGATTTTTCCATTCATACTGATATGCTATGTTTTCGTGGCCATCCAGGTCCAGCATCTCAGGCGTTCTGAGTAGTAATGGAGTAAACAAGCATAGAACTCCACAGTTTTAGCGGCTGGAAGCCGATCTGAAAGAGTTCTAGAAGGAGACATAGCAGTATTCGTCAAAAATGGATTTTTACCATTCATACTGATATGCTATGTTTTCCTGAAAATCCAGGCCCAGCATCTCAGGCGTTATGAGTAAGAATGGAGTAAACAAGCACAGAAAATCACAGATCAAGCGGCTGGAAGTGGATTTGAAAGAGTTCTAAACGAAAACTTAGTATTATTTGTTAAAAATCATTTTTACCATTCATACTGATATGCTATGTTTTCGTGGCTATCCAGGAACGGCATCTCAGGCGTTCTGAGTAGAAATGGAGTAAACAAGCATAGCACTCGATAGTTTTAGCGGCTGGAAGCCGATCTGAAAGAGTTCTAGAAGGAGACATAGCAGTATTCGACAAAAATGGATTTTTACCATTCATACTGATATGCTATGTTTTCCTGAAAATCCAGGCCTAGCATCTCAGGCGTTCTGAGTAAGAATGGAGTAAACAAGCATAGAAAATCACAGTTCAAGCGGCTGGAAGTCGTTTTGAAAGAGTTCTAAACGAAAACTTAGTATTATTTGTTAAAAATCGATTTTTACCATTCTTACTGATATGCGGTTTTCATGGCCACCCAGGTCCAGCATCTCAGGAGTTCTGAGTAGTAATAAAGTAACCAAGAATAGAACATAACAGTTCAAGTGACTAGAAGTCGATTTGAAAGAGTTCTAAAAGAAGACTTAGCATTATTTGTCAAAAATCGATTTTTACCATTCATACTGATATGCTATGTTTTCGTGGCCATCCAGGGCCGGTATCTCATGCGTTCTGAGTAGCAATGGAGTAAACAAGCATAGAACTCCACAGATTTAGTGGCTGTAAGCCTATCTGAAAGAGTTCTAGAAGGAGACATAGCAGTATTCCACAAAAATGGATTTTTCCATTCATACTGATATGCTATGTTTTCGTGGCCATCCAGGTCCAGCATCTCAGGCGTTCTGAGTAGTAATGGAGTAAACAAGCATAGAACTCCACAGTTTTAGCGGCTGGAAGCCGATCTGAAAGAGTTCTAGATGGAGACATAGCAGTATTCGTCAAAAATGGATTTTTACCATTCATACTGATATGCTATGTTTTCCTGAAAATCCAGGCCCAGCATCTCAGGCGTTATGAGTAAGAATGGAGTAAACAAGCATAGAAAATCACAGATCAAGCGGCTGGAAGTGGATTTGAAAGAGTTCTAAACGAAAACTTAGTATTATTTGTTAAAAATCGATTTTTACCATTCATACTGATATGCTATGTTTTCGTGGCTATCCAGGAACGGCATCTCAGGCGTTCTGAGTAGAAATGGAGTAAACAAGCATAGCACTCGATAGTTTTAGCGGCTGGAAGCCGATCTGAAAGAGTTCTAGAAGGAGACATAGCAGTATTCCACAAAAATGGAATTTTGCCCTTCTTACTGATATGCTTTGTTGTCATGGCCATCCAGGTCCAGCATCTCAGGAGTTCTGAGTAGTAGTAAAGTAAACAAGCATAGAACATAACAGTTCAAGTGACTGGAAATCGATTTGAAAGAGTTCTAGAAGAAGACTTAGCATTATTTGACAAAAATCGATTTTTACCATTCTTTCTGATATGCTATGTTTTCGTGGCCATCCAGGTCCAGCATCTCCAAAGTTCTGAGTAGTAATAAAGTAAATAAGCATAGAACATAACAGGTCAAGTGACTGGAATTCGATTTAAAAGAGTTCTAGAAGAAGACTTAGCATTATTTGACAAAAATCGTTTTTTACCATTCTTACTGATATGCTATGTTTTCGTGGCCATCCAGGTTCAGCATCTCAGGCGTTCTGAGTAGTAATAGAGTAAACAAGCATAGAACTCCACAGTTTTAGCGGCTGGAAGCCGATCTGATAGAGTTCTAGAAGGAGACATAGCAGTATTCCACAAAAATGGATTTTTCCATTCATACTGATATGCTATGTTTTCGTGGCCATCCAGGTCCAGCATCTCAGGCGTTCTGAGTAGTAATGGAGTAAACAAGCATAGAACTCCACAGTTTTAGCGGCTGGAAGCCGATCTGAAAGAGTTCTAGAAGGAGACATAGCAGTATTCGTCAAAAATGGATTTTTACCATTCATACTGATATGCTATGTTTTCCTGAAAATCCAGGCCCAGCATCTCAGGCGTTATGAGTAAGAATGGAGTAAACAAGCACAGAAAATCACAGATCAAGCGGCTGGAAGTGGATTTGAAAGAGTTCTAAACGAAAACTTAGTATTATTTGTTAAAAATCGATTTTTACCATTCATACTGATATGCTATGTTTTCGTGGCTATCCAGGAACGGCATCTCAGGCGTTCTGAGTAGAAATGGAGTAAACAAGCATAGCACTCGATAGTTTTAGCGGCTGAAAGCCGATCTGAAAGAGTTCTAGAAGGAGACATAGCAGTATTCGACAAAAATGGATTTTTACCATTCATACTGATATGCTATGTTTTCCTGAAAATCCAGGCCTAGCATCTCAGGCGTTCTGAGTAAGAATGGAGTAAACAAGCATAGAAAATCACAGTTCAAGCGGCTGGAAGTCGTTTTGAAAGAGTTCTAAACGAAAACTTAGTATTATTTGTTAAAAATCGATTTTTACCATTCTTACTGATATGCGGTTTTCATGGCCACCCAGGTCCAGCATCTCAGGAGTTCTGAGTAGTAATAAAGTAACCAAGAATAGAACATAACAGTTCAAGTGACTAGAAGTCGATTTGAAAGAGTTCTAAAAGAAGACTTAGCATTATTTGTCAAAAATCGATTTTTACCATTCATACTGATATGCTATGTTTTCGTGGCCATCCAGGGCCGGTATCTCATGCGTTCTGAGTAGCAATGGAGTAAACAAGCATAGAACTCCACAGATTTAGTGGCTGTAAGCCTATCTGAAAGAGTTCTAGAAGGAGACATAGCAGTATTCCACAAAAATGGATTTTTCCATTCATACTGATATGCTATGTTTTCGTGGCCATCCAGGTCCAGCATCTCAGGCGTTCTGAGTAGTAATGGAGTAAACAAGCATAGAACTCCACAGTTTTAGCGGCTGGAAGCCGATCTGAAAGAGTTCTAGAAGGAGACATAGCAGTATTCGTCAAAAATGGATTTTTACCATTCATACTGATATGCTATGTTTTCCTGAAAATCCAGGCCCAGCATCTCAGGCGTTATGAGTAAGAATGGAGTAAACAAGCATAGAAAATCACAGATCAAGCGGCTGGAAATGGATTTGAAAGAGTTCTAAACGAAAACTTAGTATTATTTGTTAAAAATCGATTTTTACCATTCATACTGATATGCTATGTTTTCGTGGCTATCCAGGAACGGCATCTCAGGCGTTCTGAGTAGAAATGGAGTAAACAAGCATAGCACTCGATAGTTTTAGCGGCTGGAAGCCGATCTGAAAGAGTTCTAGAAGGAGACATAGCAGTATTCCACAAAAATGGAATTTTGCCCTTCTTACTGATATGCTTTGTTGTCATGGCCATCCAGGTCCAGCATCTCAGGAGTTCTGAGTAGTAGTAAAGTAAACAAGCATAGAACATAACAGTTCAAGTGACTGGAAATCGATTTGAAAGAGTTCTAGAAGAAGACTTAGCATTATTTGACAAAAATCGATTTTTACCATTCTTTCTGATATGCTATGTTTTCGTGGCCATCCAGGTCCAGCATCTCCAAAGTTCTGAGTAGTAATAAAGTAAATAAGCATAGAACATAACAGGTCAAGTGACTGGAATTCGATTTAAAAGAGTTCTAGAAGAAGACTTAGCATTATTTGACAAAAATCGATTTTTACCATTCATACTGATATGCTATGTTGTCGTGGCCATCCAGGTTCAGCATCTCAGGAGTTCTGAGTAGTTATAAAGTAAACAAGCATAGAACATAAGTGACTGGAAGTCGATTTGAAAGAGTTCTAGAAGAAGACTTAGCATTATTTGACAAAAATCGATTTTTAATATTCTTACTGATATGCTATATTTTCGTGGACATCCAGGTCCAGCATCTAGGGAGTTCTGAGTAGTAATAAAGTAAACAAGCATAGACATAACAGTTCAAGTGACTGGAAGTCGATTTGAAAATGTTCTAGAAGAAGATTTAGCATTATTTGACAAAAATCGTTTTTTACCATTCTTACTGATATGCTATGTTTTCGTGGACATCCAGGTTCAGCATCTCAGGCGTTCTGGGTAGTAATAGAGTAAATAAGCATAGAACTCCACAGTTTTAGCGGCTGGAAGCCGATCTGATAGAGTTCTAGAAGGAGACATAGCAGTATTCCACAAAAATGGATTTTTACCATTCATACTGATATGCTGTTTTTGTGGCCATCTAGTTCCAGCATCTCAAGAGTTTTGAGTAGTAATAAAGTAACCAAGCATAGAACATAACAGTTCAAGTGAGTGGAAGTCGATTTGAAAGAGTTCTAAAAGGAGACATAGCGGTATTCCACAAAAATCGATTTTACCATTCCTACTGATATACTATGTTTTCGTGGCCATCCAGATCCAGCATCTCAGGCGTTTTGAATAGTAATGGAGTAAACAAGCGTAGAACGCAACAGTTCAAGCGGCTGGAAGTCGATTTGAAAAAGTTCTAAAAGAAGATTTAGCATTATTTGACAAAAATCGATTTTTACCATTCTTACAGATATGCTATGTTTTCGTGGCCATCCAGGTTCAGCATATCAGGCGTTCTGAATAGTAATAGAGTAAAAAGGCATAGAACTGCACAGTTTTAGTGGCTGAAAGCCGATCTGAAAGAGTTCTAGAAGGAGACATAGCAGTATTCCACAAAAATGGATTTTTACCATTCTGAGTGATATGCTATATTTTCGTGGCCATCCAGGTCCAGCATCCCAGGAGTTCTGAGTAGTAATAAAGTAAACAAGCATAGAACATAACAGTTCAAGTGACTGGAAGTCGATTTGAAAGAGTTCTAGAAGAAGATTTAGCATTATTTGACAAAAATCGTTTTTTACCATTCTTAATGATATGCTATGTTTTCGTGGCCATTCAGGTCCAGCATCTCCGAAGTTCTGAGTAGTAATAAAGTAACCAAGCATAGAACATAACAGTTCAAGTGACTGGAAGTTGATTTGAAAGAGTTCTAGAAGAAGACTTGCATTATTTGACAAAAAGCGATTTTTACCATTCTTACTGATATGCTGTTTTGTGGCCATCCAGGTCCAGCATCTCAGGCGTTCTGAGTAGTAAAAGAGTAAACAAGCATAGAACTCCATAGTTTTAGCGGCTGGAAGCCGATCTGAAAGAGTTCTAGAAGGAGACATAGCAGTATTCTACAAAAATAGTATTATACCATTCTGACTGATATGCTATATTTTCGTGGCCATGCAGGTACAGCATCTCAGGATTTCTGAGTAGTTATAAAGTAAACAAGCATAGAACACCACAGTTCAAGTAACTGGAAGGCGATTTGAAAGAGTTCTAGAAGAAGACTTGCATTATTTGACAAAAATCGATTTTTACCATTCTTACTGATATGCTGTTTTGTGGCCATCCAGGTGGCATCTCAGGCGTTCTGATTAGTAATAGAGTAAACAAGCATAGAACTCCATAGTTTTAGCGGCTGGAAGCCGATCTGAAAGAGTTCTAGAAGGAGATATAGCAGTATTCCACAAAAATGGATTTTTACCATTCTGACTGATACGCTATATTTTCGTGGCCATCCAGGTCCAGAATCTCAGGATTTCTGAGTAGTTATATAGTAAACAAGCATAGAACATAACAGTTCAAGTGATTGGAAGTCGATTTGAAAGAGTACTAGAAGAAGACTTGCATTATTTGACAAAAATCGAGTTTTACCATTCTTACTGCTATGCTGTTTTGTGGCCATCCAGGTCCAGCATCTCAGGCGTTCTGATTAGTAATAGAGTTAACAAGCATAGAACTCCATAGTTTTAGCGGCTGGAAGCCGATCTGAAAGAGTTCTAGAAGGAGATATAGCAGTATTCTACAAATATAGTATTATACCATTCTGATTCTGACTGATATGCTATATTTTCGTGGCCATCCAGGCTCAGCATCTCAGGATTTGTGAGAAGTTATAACGTAAACAAGCATAGAACATAACAGATCAAGTGATTGGAAGTCGATTTGAGAGAGTTCTAGAAGAAGACTTGCATTATTTGACAAAAAGCGATTTTTACCATTCTTACTGATATGCTGTTTTTGTGGCCATCCAGGTCCAGCATCTCAGGCGTTCTGAGTAGTAATAGAGTTAACAAGCATAGAACTCCATAGTTTTAGCGGCTGGAAGCCGATCTGAAAGAGTTCTAGAAGGAGACATAGCAGTATTCTACAGTTCAGTAAAAATGGTAAAAATCGATTTTTGTCAAATAATGCAAGTCTTCTTCGTGAACTCTTTCAAATCGACTTCCAGTCACTTGAACTGTTATGTTCTATGCTTGTTTACTTTATTACTACTCAGAACTCCTGAGATGCTGGACCTGGATGGCCACGAAACTATAGCATATCAGTAAGAATATTAAAAATCGATTTTTGTCAAATAATGCTAAGTCTTCTTCTAGAACTCTTTCAGATCGGCTTCCAGCCGCTAAAACTATCGAGTGCTATGCTTGTTTACTCCATTTCTACTCAGAACGCCTGAGATGCCGTGCCTGGATAGCCACGAAAACATAGCATATCAGTATGAATGGTAAAAATCGATTTTTGACAAATAATGGCGTGTCTCCTTCTAGAAGTCTTACAGATTGGCTTTCAGCCGCTAGCATTGTGTACTTCTATACTTTTTTACTTTATTACTACTCAGAACGCCTGAGATGCTGAACCTGGATGGCAACGAAAACATAGAATGTCAGTAAGAATGGTAACAATCCATGTGTGGAATACTGCTATGTCTCCTTCTAGAACTCTTTCAGATTGGCTTCCAGCCGCTAAAACTGTGAAGTTCTATGATTTTTTACTCTATTACTATTCATAACGCTTAAGATGCTGGACCTGGATGGCCACGACAACATAGCATATCAGTATGAATGGTAAAAATCGATTTTTGTCAAATAATGCTAAGTCTTCTTCTAGAACTCTTTCAAATCGAATTCCAGTCACTTGACCTGTTATGTTCTATGCTTATTTACTTTATTACTACTCAGAACTTCGGAGATGCTGGACCTGGATGGCCAGGAAAACATAGCATATCAGTAAGAATGGTAAAAATCCATTTTTGTGGAATACTGCTATGTCTCCTTCTAGAACTCTTTCAGATTGGCTTTCAGCCGCTAGAACTGTGGAGTTCTATGCTTTATTACTCTAATACTTTTCAGAACGCCTGAGATGCTGAACCTGGATGGCCACGAAAACATAGCATATCAGTAAGAATGGTAAAAAACGATTTTTGTCAAATAATGCTAAATCTTCTTCTAGAACATTTTCAAATCGACTTCCAGTCACTTGAACTGTAATGGTCTACGCTTGTTTACTTTATTACTACTCAGAACTCCTGAGATGCTGGATCTGGATGGCCACGAAAACATAGCATATCAGTAAGAATATTAAAAATAGATTTTTGTCAAATAATACAATACAATACAATACAATACTCTTTATTGCACACCTCAATTAAAGGACGTACGTAATAACAATAAGTAGAGGCAAACAAAAGGCAAATAATGTACGAGGCTTGCACTGAAAGTGGCGGGAATCGAATACTTATTAATTTATTTTTAACATGTATTATACCTTTTTATAATCTCTGAAGTTTCCTTATCTCAACACACTGGCCACTTAGAAAAAAAAAAGTATGGTTTGGTTTCAATTGTTTATTGAAGTCGTCGAGTCACTGCTTAAAATGGAATTGTGCCGTGAAAATTTCAGAGCTATGATTTATTATGACTTTAAAAGTGGACTAACACAAAAACAATGTGAAGAGCGGATGGTTGCTGCTTTTAATATTGAAGCTCCTTCAAAGACTACAATATACAGGTGGTATTCAGAATTTCAACGTGGCCGTGTATCCCTCACCGACGAAGTGCGTGAAGGTCGACCAAAATCGGCAGTCACGCAAGAAAACGTCGATGTTGTGCGTCGTCTGATAAATGAAGACCGACATGTGACATATCGGGAAATTCAAGAGCACCTGGGTATTGGAATGAGTCAAATACAAATTATTTTAAAAGAAGAATTAGGCGTGAAAAAGTTATTTTCCCGTTGGATACCTCACCTATTGTCTGACGAGCAGAAAATAGTCCGTGTCAATTGGTGCCGCAAAACTTTGAAAAGATTTAACAAGGGACGCTCAAATGCTGTTTTTAGCATAGTATCAGGTGACGAGTCGTGGATATACGCTTATGAGCCTGAAACTAAAAACCAATCCCGAGTATGGGTCTTCGAAGACGAGCTCAAACCCACAAAAGTTGTTCGTTCTCGCAGTACGGCTAAGAAGATGGTGGCTACGTTTATCTCTAAATCTGGTCACGTAGCTACTGTGGCTCTTGAGGATCGTAGAACAGTCAATGCTGATTGGTACACCACTATTTGTTTGCCGAACGTCTTTGCTGAACTCCGAAAAACAAACCCTAGTCGTCGCATCATCCTTCACCACGACAACGCCAGCCCACACACCGCTCGGACAACAACTGAGTACCTGGACGGTGAAAAAGTCGAAATATTGGACCACCCTCCATATAGCCCTGACTTAAGTCCCAACGACTTTTTTACATTCCCCAGAATCAAGGACAAACTGCGTGGTCAGCGGTTTCAGACGCCAGAAGAAGCAGTGGAGGCCTATAAAATAGCCATTTTGTCGACCCCTACTTCAGAGTTCAAAAAGTGCTTTATGGACTGGTTTGAACGCATGCATAAGTGCATGAAATACAAAGGAGAATATTTTGAAAAACAATAAAAATAAATAAACTCACTTATACTGCATATTTTCTTCTATTCCCGAAACTTTCAGTTTTACCCTCGTATGTTCTATGCTTGTTTACTTTATAACTACTCAGTACTCCTGAGATGCTGGACATGGATGGCCACGAAAATATAGCATATCAGTCAGAATGGTAAAAATCCATTTTTGTGGAATACTGCTATTTCTCCTTCTAGAACTCTTTCAGATCGGCTTCCAGCCGCTAAAACTGTGCAGTTCTATGCTTTTTTACTCTATTACTATTCAGAAAGCCTAAGATGCTAAACCTGGATCGCCACAAAAACATAGCATATCAGTAAGAATGGTAAAAATCGATTTTTGTCAAATAATGCTAAATCTTCTTCTAGAACTCTTTCAAATCGACTTCCAGTCACTTGAACTGTTATGTTCTATGCTTGTTTACTTTATTACTACTCAGAACTCCTGAGATGCTGGACCTCGATGGCCACGAAAATATAGCATATCAGTCAGAATGGTAAAAATCCATTTTTGTGGAATACCGCTATGTCTCCTTCTAGAACTCTTTCAGATCGGCTTCCAGCCACTAACACTGTGCAGTTCTATGCTTTTTTACTCCATTACTATTCAAAACGCCTAAGATGCTGGACCTGGATGGCCACGAAAACATAGCATATCAGTAGGAATTGTAAAATCGATTTTTGTTGAATACCGCTATGTCTCCTTCTAGAACTCTTTCAAATCGACTTCCACTCACTTGAACTGTTATGTTCCATGCTTGTATACTTTATAACTACTCAGAACGCCTGAGATGCTGGACCTGGATGGCCACAAAAACATAGCATATCAGTAAGAATGGTAAAAAACGATTTTTGTCAAATAATGCTAAATCTTCTTCTAGAACACTTTCAAATCGACTTCCAGTCACTTGAACTGTTATGTTCTATGCTTGGTTACTTTATTACTACTCAGAACTCTTGATATGCTGGAACTAGATGGCCACGAAAACAGCATATCAATAAGAATGGTAAAAATCGATATTTGACAAATAATGCTAAGTTTTCTTCTAGAACTCTTTCAAATCGACTTCCAGTCACTTGAACTGTTATGTTCTATGCTTGGTTACTTTATTACTACTCAGAACTCCTGATATGCTGTACCTGGATGGCCATGAAAACAGCATATCAGTAAGAATGGTAAAAATCGTGTTTTGACAAATAATACTAAGTTTTCGTTTGGAACTCTTTCAAATCGACTTCCAGCCGCTTGAACTGTGATGTTCTATGCTTGTTTACTCCATTCTTACTCAGAACGCCTGAGATGCTGGGCCTGGATTTTCAGGAAAACATAGCATATCAGTATGAATGGTAAAAATCCATTTTTGTCGAATACTGCTATGTCTCCTTCTAGAACTCTTTCAGATCGGCTTCCAGCCTCTAAAACTGTGGAGTTCTATGCTTGTTTACTCCATTACTACTCAGAACACCTGAGATGCTGGACCTGGATGGCCACAAAAACATAGCATATCAGTATGAATAGTAAAAATCCATTTCTGTCGAATACTGCTATGTCTCCTTCTAGAACTCTATCAGATCGGCTTCCAGCCGCTAAAACTGTAGAGTTATATGCTTGTTTACTCCATTGCTACTCAGAACGCCTGAGATGCTGGACCTGGATGGCCACGAAAACATAGCATATCAAAAAGAATTGTAAAAATCGATTTTTGACAAATAATGCTAAGACTTCTTCTAGAACTCTTTCAAATCGACTTCCAGCCACTTGAACTGTTGTGTTCTATACCTGTTTACTCTATTACTACTCAGAACGCCTGAGATGCTGGACCTGGATGGCCACGACAACATAGCATATCAGTATGAATGGTAAAAATCGATTTTTGTCTAATAATGCTAAGACTTCTTCTAGAACTCTTTCAAATCGACTTCCAGCCACTTTAACTGTTGTGTTCTATACTTGTTTACCTATTACTACTTAGAACGCCTGAGATGCTGGACCTGGATGGCCACGACAACATAGCATATCAGTATGAATGGTAAAAATCGATTTTTGCCAAATAATGTTAATACTTCTTTTAGAACTCTTTCAAATCGACTTCCAGTCACTTGAACTGTTATGTTCTATGCTTGGTTACTTTATTACTACTCAGAACTCTTGAGATGCTGGAACTAGATGGCCACGAAAACAGCATATCAATAAGAATGGTAAAATCGATATTTGACAAATAATGCTAAGTCTTCTTCTAGAACTCTTTCAAATCGACTTCCAGTCACTTGAACTGTTATGTTCTATGCTTGGTTACTTTATTACTACTCAGAACTCCTGAGATGCTGGACCTGGATGGCCATGAAAACAGCATATCAGTAAGAATGGTAAAAATCGTTTTTTGACAAATAATACTAAGTCTTCGTTCAGAACTTTTTCAAATCAACTTCCAGCCGCTTGAACTGTGATGTTCTATGCTTGTTTACTCCATTCTTACTCAGAAGGCCTTAGATGCTGGGTCTAGATTTTCACGAAAACATAGCATATCAGTATGAATGGTAAAAATCCATTTTCGTCGAATACTGCTATGTCTCCTTCTAGAACTCTTTCATATCGGCTTCCAGCCGCTAAAACTGTAGAGTTCTATGCTTGTTCACTCCATTACTACTCAGAACGCCTGAGATGCTGGACCTGGATGGCCACGAAAACATAGCATATCAATAAGAATTGTAAAAATCGATTTTTGACAAATAATGCTAAGTCTTATTCTAGACCATTTTACATCGACTTCCAGCCACTTGAACTGTTATGTTCTAAGCTTGTTTACTTTATAACTACTCAGAACTCCTGAGATGCTGGACCTGGATATCCACGAAAATATAGCATATCAGTCAGAATGGTAAAAATCTATTTTTGTGGAATACTGCTATTTCTCCTTCTAGAACTCTTACAGATCGGCTTCCAGCCGCTAAAACTGTGCAGTTCTATGCTTTTTTACTCTATTACTATTCAGAAAGCCTGAGATGCTAAACCTGGATGGCCACAAAAACATAGCATATCAGTAAGAATGGTAAAAATCGATATTTGTCAAATAATGCTAAATCTTCTTTTAGAACTCTTTCAAATCGACTTCCAGCCACTTGAGCTGTTGCGTTCTATGCTTGTTTACTTTATAACTACTCAGAACTCCTGAGATGCTGGACCTGGATGACCAGGAAAACATAGCATATCAGTAAGAATGGTAAAAATCCATTTTTGTGCAATACTGCTATGTCTCCTTCTAGAACTCTTTCAGATCGGCTTTCAGTCGCTAGAACTGTGGAGTGCTATGCTTAATTACTCTATTACTATTCAGAACGCCTGAGATGCTGAACCTGGATCGCCACGAAAACATAGCATATCAGTAAGAATGGTAAAAAACGATTTTTGTCAAATAATGCTAAATCTTCTTCTAGAACTCTTTCAAATCAACTTCCAGTCACTTGAACTGTTATGGTCTACGCTTGTTTACTTTATTACTACTCAGAACTCCTGAGATGCTGGACCTGGATGGCCACGAAAATATAGCATATCAGTAAGAATATTAAAAAATCGATTTTTGTCAAATAATGCTAAGTCTTCTTCTAGAACTCTTTCAAATCGACTTCCAGTCACTTGAACTGTTATGTTCTATGCTTGTTTACTTTATAACTACTCAGAACTCCTGAGATGCTGGACCTGGATGGCCACGACAACATAGCATATCAGTATGAATGGTAAAAATCGATTTTTGTCTAATAATGCTAAGACTTCTTCTAGAACTCTTTCAAATCGACTTTCAGTCACTTGAACTGTTATGTTCTGTGCTTGGTTACTTTATAACTACTCAGAACTCATGAGATGCCGGGCATGGATGGCCACGAAAACATAGCATATCAGTATGAATGGTAAAAATCGATTTTTGTCAAATAATGCTAAGTCTTCTTCTAGAACTCTTCCAAATCGACATCCAGTCACTTGAACTGTTATGTTCTATGCTTGGTTACTTTATAACTACTCAGAACTCCTGAGATGCTGGACCTGGATGACCAGGAAAACATAGCATATCAGGAAGAATGGTAAAAATCCATTTTTGTGGAATACTGCTATGTCTCCTTCTAGAACTCTTTCGGATCGGCTTTGAGCCGCTAGAACTGTGGAGTTCTATTCTTTATTACTCTATTACTATTCAGAAGGCCTGAGATGCTGAACCTGGATGGCCACGAAAACATAGCATATCAGTAAGAATGGTAAAAAACGATTTTTGTCAAATAATGCTAAATCTTCTTCTAGAACATTTTCAAATCGACTTCCAGTCACTTGAACTGTTATGGTCTACGCTTGTTTACTTTATTACTACTCAGAACTCCTGAGATGCTGGACCTGGATGGCCACGAAAATATAGCATATCAGTAAGAATATTAAAAATCGATTTTTGTCAAATAATGCTAAGTCTTCTTCTAGAACTCTTTCAAATCGACTTCCAGTCACTTGAACTGTTATGTTCTATGCTTGTTTACTTTATAACTACTCAGAACTCCTGAGATGCTAGACCTGGATGGCCACGACAACATAGCATATCAGTATGAATGGTAATAATCGATTTTTGTCTAATAATGCTAAGACTTCTTCTAGAACTCTTTCAAATCGACTTTCAGTCACTTGAACTGTTATGTTCTATGCTTGGTTACTTTATAACTACTCAGAACTCCTGAGATGCCGGGCATGGATGGCCACGAAAACATAGTATATCAGTAGGAATGGTAAAATCGATTTTTGTGGAATACCGCTATGTCTCCTTTTAGAACTCTTTCAAATCGACTTTCACTCACTTGAACTGTTATGTTCTATGCTTGGTTACTTTATTACTACTCAAAACTCTTGAGATGCTGGAACTAGATGGCCACAAAAACAGCATATCAATAAGAATGGTAAAAAAAGATTTTTGTCTAATAATGCTAAGACTTCTTCTAGAACTCTTTCAAATCGACTTTCAGTCACTTGAACTGTTATGTTCTGTGCTTGGTTACTTTATAACTACTCAGAACTCCTGAGATGCCGGGCATGGATGGCCACGAAAACATAGCATATCAGTATGAATGGTAAAAATCGATTTTTGTCAAATAATGCTAAGTCTTCTTCTAGAACTCTTCCAAATCGACATCCAGTCACTTGAACTGTTATGTTCTATGCTTGGTTACTTTATAACTACTCAGAACTCCTGAGATGCTGGACCTGGATGACCAGGAAAACATAGCATATCAGGAAGAATGGTAAAAATCCATTTTTGTGGAATACTGCTATGTCTCCTTCTAGAACTCTTTCAGATCGGCTTTCAGCCGCTAGAACTGTGGAGTTCTATGCTTTATTACTCTATTACTATTCAGAAGGCCTGAGATGCTGAACCTGGATGGCCACGAAAACATAGCATATCAGTAAGAATGGTAAAAAACGATTTTTGTCAAATAATGCTAAATCTTCTTCTAGAACATTTTCAAATCGACTTCCAGTCACTTGAACTGTTATGGTCTACGCTTGTTTACTTTATTACTACTCAGAACTCCTGAGATGCTGGACCTGGATGGCCACGAAAATATAGCATATCAGTAAGAATATTAAAAATCGATTTTTGTCAAATAATGCTAAGTCTTCTTCTAGAACTCTTTCAAATCGACTTCCAGTCACTTGAACTGTTATGTTCTATGCTTGTTTACTTTATAACTACTCAGAACTCCTGAGATGCTAGACCTGGATGGCCACGACAACATAGCATATCAGTATGAATGGTAATAATCGATTTTTGTCTAATAATGCTAAGACTTCTTCTAGAACTCTTTCAAATCGACTTTCAGTCACTTGAACTGTTATGTTCTATGCTTGGTTACTTTATAACTACTCAGAACTCCTGAGATGCCGGGCATGGATGGCCACGAAAACATAGTATATCAGTAGGAATGGTAAAATCGATTTTTGTGGAATACCGCTATGTCTCCTTTTAGAACTCTTTCAAATCGACTTTCACTCACTTGAACTGTTATGTTCTATGCTTGGTTACTTTATTACTACTCAAAACTCTTGAGATGCTGGAACTAGATGGCCACAAAAACAGCATATCAATAAGAATGGTAAAAATCGATATTTGACAAATAATGCTAAGTCTTCGTCTAGAACTCTTTCAAATCGACTTCCAGTCACTTGAACTGTTATGTCCTATGCTTGGTTACTTTATTACTACTCAGAATTCCTGAGATGCTGGACCTGGATGGCCATGAAAACAGCATATCAGTAAGAATGGTAAAAATCGTTTTTTGAAAAATAAATACTAAGTTTTCGTTTGGAACTCTTTCAAATCGACTTCCAGCCACTTGAACTGTGATGTTCTATGCTTGTTTACTCCATTCTTATTTAGAACGCCTGAGATGCTGGGCCTGGATTTTCAGGAAAACATTGTCGAATACTGCTATGTCTCCTTCTAGAACTCTTTCAGATCGGCTTCCAGCCGCTAAAACTGTGGAGTTCTATGCTTGTTTACTCCATTACTACTCAGAACGCCTGAGATGCTGGACCTGGATGGCCACGAAAACATAGCATATCAGTATGAATGGTAAAAATCCATTTTTGTCGAATACTGCTATGTCTCCTTCTAGAACTCTTTCAGATCGGCTTCCAGCCGCTAAAACTGTGGAGTTCTATGCTTGTTTACTCCATTACTACTCAGAACGCCTGAGATGCTGGACCTGGATGGCCACGAAAACATAGCATATCAGTATGAATGGTAAAAATCCATTTTTGTCGAATACTGCTATGTCTCCTTCTAGAACTCTATCAGATCGGTTTCCAGCCGCTAAAATTGTGGAGTTCTATGCTTGTTTAGTCCATTACTACTTAGAACGCCTGAGATGCCGGGCCTGGATGGCGACGAAAACATAGCATATCAGTATGAATGTTAAAAATCGATTTTTGTCAAATAATGCTAAATCTTCTTCTAGAACTCTTTCAAATCAACTTCCAGTCACTTGAACTGTTATGGTCTACGCTTGTTTACTTTATTACTACTCAGAACTCCTGAGATGCTGGACCTGGATGGCCACGAAAATATAGCATATCAGTAAGAATATTAAAAAATCGATTTTTGTCAAATAATGCTAAGTCTTCTTCTAGAACTCTTTCAAATCGACTTCCAGTCACTTGAACTGTTATGTTCTATGCTTGTTTACTTTATAACTACTCAGAACTCCTGAGATGCTGGACCTGGATGGCCACGACAACATAGCATATCAGTATGAATGGTAAAAATCGATTTTTGTCTAATAATGCTAAGACTTCTTCTAGAACTCTTTCAAATCGACTTTCAGTCACTTGAACTGTTATGTTCTGTGCTTGGTTACTTTATAACTACTCAGAACTCCTGAGATGCCGGGCATGGATGGCCACGAAAACATAGCATATCAGTATGAATGGTAAAAATCGATTTTTGTCAAATAATGCTAAGTCTTCTTCTAGAACTCTTCCAAATCGACATCCAGTCACTTGAACTGTTATGTTCTATGCTTGGTTACTTTATAACTACTCAGAACTCCTGAGATGCTGGACCTGGATGACCAGGAAAACATAGCATATCAGGAAGAATGGTAAAAATCCATTTTTGTGGAATACTGCTATGTCTCCTTCTAGAACTCTTTCAGATCGGCTTTCAGCCGCTAGAACTGTGGAGTTCTATGCTTTATTACTCTATTACTATTCAGAAGGCCTGAGATGCTGAACCTGGATGGCCACGAAAACATAGCATATCAGTAAGAATGGTAAAAAACGATTTTTGACAAATAATGCTAAATCTTCTTCTAGAACATTTTCAAATCGACTTCCAGTCACTTGAACTGTTATGGTCTACGCTTGTTTACTTTATTACTACTCAGAACTCCTGAGATGCTGGACCTGGATGGCCACGAAAATATAGCATATCAGTAAGAATATTAAAAATCGATTTTTGTCAAATAATGCTAAGTCTTCTTCTAGAACTCTTTCAAATCGACTTCCAGTCACTTGAACTGTTATGTTCTATGCTTGTTTACTTTATAACTACTCAGAACTCCTGAGATGCTAGACCTGGATGGCCACGACAACATAGCATATCAGTATGAATGGTAATAATCGATTTTTGTCTAATAATGCTAAGACTTCTTCTAGAACTCTTTCAAATCGACTTTCAGTCACTTGAACTGTTATGTTCTATGCTTGGTTACTTTATAACTACTCAGAACTCCTGAGATGCCGGGCATGGATGGCCACGAAAACATAGTATATCAGTAGGAATGGTAAAATCGATTTTTGTGGAATACCGCTATGTCTCCTTTTAGAACTCTTTCAAATCGACTTTCACTCACTTGAACTGTTATGTTCTATGCTTGGTTACTTTATTACTACTCAAAACTCTTGAGATGCTGGAACTAGATGGCCACAAAAACAGCATATCAATAAGAATGGTAAAAATCGATATTTGACAAATAATGCTAAGTCTTCGTCTAGAACTCTTTCAAATCGACTTCCAGTCACTTGAACTGTTATGTCCTATGCTTGGTTACTTTATTACTACTCAGAATTCCTGAGATGCTGGACCTGGATGGCCATGAAAACAGCATATCAGTAAGAATGGTAAAAATCGTTTTTTGAAAAATAAATACTAAGTTTTCGTTTGGAACTCTTTCAAATCGACTTCCAGCCACTTGAACTGTGATGTTCTATGCTTGTTTACTCCATTCTTATTTAGAACGCCTGAGATGCTGGGCCTGGATTTTCAGGAAAACATTGTCGAATACTGCTATGTCTCCTTCTAGAACTCTTTCAGATCGGCTTCCAGCCGCTAAAACTGTGGAGTTCTATGCTTGTTTACTCCATTACTACTCAGAACGCCTGAGATGCTGGACCTGGATGGCCACGAAAACATAGCATATCAGTATGAATGGTAAAAATCCATTTTTGTCGAATACTGCTATGTCTCCTTCTAGAACTCTTTCAGATCGGCTTCCAGCCGCTAAAACTGTGGAGTTCTATGCTTGTTTACTCCATTACTACTCAGAACGCCTGAGATGCTGGACCTGGATGGCCACGAAAACATAGCATATCAGTATGAATGGTAAAAATCCATTTTTGTCGAATACTGCTATGTCTCCTTCTAGAACTCTATCAGATCGGTTTCCAGCCGCTAAAATTGTGGAGTTCTATGCTTGTTTAGTCCATTACTACTTAGAACGCCTGAGATGCCGGGCCTGGATGGCGACGAAAACATAGCATATCAGTATGAATGTTAAAAATCGATTTTTGTCAAATAATGCTAAATCTTCTTCTAGAACTCTTTCAAATCAACTTCCAGTCACTTGAACTGTTATGGTCTACGCTTGTTTACTTTATTACTACTCAGAACTCCTGAGATGCTGGACCTGGATGGCCACGAAAATATAGCATATCAGTAAGAATATTAAAAAATCGATTTTTGTCAAATAATGCTAAGTCTTCTTCTAGAACTCTTTCAAATCGACTTCCAGTCACTTGAACTGTTATGTTCTATGCTTGTTTACTTTATAACTACTCAGAACTCCTGAGATGCTGGACCGGGATGGCCACGACAACATAGCATATCAGTATGAATGGTAAAAATCGATTTTTGTCTAATAATGCTAAGACTTCTTCTAGAACTCTTTCAAATCGACTTTCAGTCACTTGAACTGTTATGTTCTGTGCTTGGTTACTTTATAACTACTCAGAACTCCTGAGATGCCGGGCATGGATGGCCACGAAAACATAGCATATCAGTATGAATGGTAAAAATCGATTTTTGTCAAATAATGCTAAGTCTTCTTCTAGAACTCTTCCAAATCGACATCCAGTCACTTGAACTGTTATGTTCTATGCTTGGTTACTTTATAACTACTCAGAACTCCTGAGATGCTGGACCTGGATGACCAGGAAAACATAGCATATCAGGAAGAATGGTAAAAATCCATTTTTGTGGAATACTGCTATGTCTCCTTCTAGAACTCTTTCAGATCGGCTTTCAGCCGCTAGAACTGTGGAGTTCTATGCTTTATTACTCTATTACTATTCAGAAGGCCTGAGATGCTGAACCTGGATGGCCACGAAAACATAGCATATCAGTAAGAATGGTAAAAAACGATTTTTGTCAAATAATGCTAAATCTTCTTCTAGAACATTTTCAAATCGACTTCCAGTCACTTGAACTGTTATGGTCTACGCTTGTTTACTTTATTACTACTCAGAACTCCTGAGATGCTGGACCTGGATGGCCACGAAAATATAGCATATCAGTAAGAATATTAAAAATCGATTTTTGTCAAATAATGCTAAGTCTTCTTCTAGAACTCTTTCAAATCGACTTCCAGTCACTTGAACTGTTATGTTCTATGCTTGTTTACTTTATAACTACTCAGAACTCCTGAGATGCTAGACCTGGATGGCCACGACAACATAGCATATCAGTATGAATGGTAATAATCGATTTTTGTCTAATAATGCTAAGACTTCTTCTAGAACTCTTTCAAATCGACTTTCAGTCACTTGAACTGTTATGTTCTATGCTTGGTTACTTTATAACTACTCAGAACTCCTGAGATGCCGGGCATGGATGGCCACGAAAACATAGTATATCAGTAGGAATGGTAAAATCGATTTTTGTGGAATACCGCTATGTCTCCTTTTAGAACTCTTTCAAATCGACTTTCACTCACTTGAACTGTTATGTTCTATGCTTGGTTACTTTATTACTACTCAAAACTCTTGAGATGCTGGAACTAGATGGCCACAAAAACAGCATATCAATAAGAATGGTAAAAATCGATATTTGACAAATAATGCTAAGTCTTCGTCTAGAACTCTTTCAAATCGACTTCCAGTCACTTGAACTGTTATGTCCTATGCTTGGTTACTTTATTACTACTCAGAACTCCTGAGATGCTGGACCTGGATGGCCATGAAAACAGCATATCAGTAAGAATGGTAAAAATCGTTTTTTGAAAAATAAATACTAAGTTTTCGTTTGGAACTCTTTCAAATCGACTTCCAGCCACTTGAACTGTGATGTTCTATGCTTGTTTACTCCATTCTTATTTAGAACGCCTGAGATGCTGGGCCTGGATTTTCAGGAAAACATTGTCGAATACTGCTATGTCTCCTTCTAGAACTCTTTCAGATCGGCTTCCAGCCGCTAAAACTGTGGAGTTCTATGCTTGTTTACTCCATTACTACTCAGAACGCCTGAGATGCTGGACCTGGATGGCCACGAAAACATAGCATATCAGTATGAATGGTAAAAATCCATTTTTGTCGAATACTGCTATGTCTCCTTCTAGAACTCTTTCAGATCGGCTTCCAGCCGCTAAAACTGTGGAGTTCTATGCTTGTTTACTCCATTACTACTCAGAACGCCTGAGATGCTGGACCTGGATGGCCACGAAAACATAGCATATCAGTATGAATGGTAAAAATCCATTTTTGTCGAATACTGCTATGTCTCCTTCTAGAACTCTATCAGATCGGTTTCCAGCCGCTAAAATTGTGGAGTTCTATGCTTGTTTAGTCCATTACTACTTAGAACGCCTGAGATGCCGGGCCTGGATGGCGACGAAAACATAGCATATCAGTATGAATGTTAAAAATCGATTTTTGTCAAATAATGCTAAATCTTCTTCTAGAACTCTTTCAAATCAACTTCCAGTCACTTGAACTGTTATGGTCTACGCTTGTTTACTTTATTACTACTCAGAACTCCTGAGATGCTGGACCTGGATGGCCACGAAAATATAGCATATCAGTAAGAATATTAAAAAATCGATTTTTGTCAAATAATGCTAAGTCTTCTTCTAGAACTCTTTCAAATCGACTTCCAGTCACTTGAACTGTTATGTTCTATGCTTGTTTACTTTATAACTACTCAGAACTCCTGAGATGCTGGACCTGGATGGCCACGACTACATAGCATATCAGTATGAATGGTAAAAATCGATTTTTGTCTAATAATGCTAAGACTTCTTCTAGAACTCTTTCAAATCGACTTTCAGTCACTTGAACTGTTATGTTCTGTGCTTGGTTACTTTATAACTACTCAGAACTCCTGAGATGCCGGGCATGGATGGCCACGAAAACATAGCATATCAGTATGAATGGTAAAAATCGATTTTTGTCAAATAATGCTAAGTCTTCTTCTAGAACTCTTCCAAATCGACATCCAGTCACTTGAACTGTTATGTTCTATGCTTGGTTACTTTATAACTACTCAGAACTCCTGAGATGCTGGACCTGGATGACCAGGAAAACATAGCATATCAGGAAGAATGGTAAAAATCCATTTTTGTGGAATACTGCTATGTCTCCTTCTAGAACTCTTTCAGATCGGCTTTCAGCCGCTAGAACTGTGGAGTTCTATGCTTTATTACTCTATTACTATTCAGAAGGCCTGAGATGCTGAACCTGGATGGCCACGAAAACATAGCATATCAGTAAGAATGGTAAAAAACGATTTTTGTCAAATAATGCTAAATCTTCTTCTAGAACATTTTCAAATCGACTTCCAGTCACTTGAACTGTTATGGTCTACGCTTGTTTACTTTATTACTACTCAGAACTCCTGAGATGCTGGACCTGGATGGCCACGAAAATATAGCATATCAGTAAGAATATTAAAAATCGATTTTTGTCAAATAATGCTAAGTCTTCTTCTAGAACTCTTTCAAATCGACTTCCAGTCACTTGAACTGTTATGTTCTATGCTTGTTTACTTTATAACTACTCAGAACTCCTGAGATGCTAGACCTGGATGGCCACGACAACATAGCATATCAGTATGAATGGTAATAATCGATTTTTGTCTAATAATGCTAAGACTTCTTCTAGAACACTTTCAAATCGACTTTCAGTCACTTGAACTGTTATGTTCTATGCTTGGTTACTTTATAACTACTCAGAACTCCTGAGATGCCGGGCATGGATGGCCACGAAAACATAGTATATCAGTAGGAATGGTAAAATCGATTTTTGTGGAATACCGCTATGTCTCCTTTTAGAACTCTTTCAAATCGACTTTCACTCACTTGAACTGTTATGTTCTATGCTTGGTTACTTTATTACTACTCAAAACTCTTGAGATGCTGGAACTAGATGGCCACAAAAACAGCATATCAATAAGAATGGTAAAAATCGATATTTGACAAATAATGCTAAGTCTTCGTCTAGAACTCTTTCAAATCGACTTCCAGTCACTTGAACTGTTATGTCCTATGCTTGGTTACTTTATTACTACTCAGAACTCCTGAGATGCTGGACCTGGATGGCCATGAAAACAGCATATCAGTAAGAATGGTAAAAATCGTTTTTTGAAAAATAAATACTAAGTTTTCGTTTGGAACTCTTTCAAATCGACTTCCAGCCACTTGAACTGTGATGTTCTATGCTTGTTTACTCCATTCTTATTTAGAACGCCTGAGATGCTGGGCCTGGATTTTCAGGAAAACATTGTCGAATACTGCTATGTCTCCTTCTAGAACTCTTTCAGATCGGCTTCCAGCCGCTAAAACTGTGGAGTTCTATGCTTGTTTACTCCATTACTACTCAGAACGCCTGAGATGCTGGACCTGGATGGCCACGAAAACATAGCATATCAGTATGAATGGTAAAAATCCATTTTTGTCGAATACTGCTATGTCTCCTTCTAGAACTCTTTCAGATCGGCTTCCAGCCGCTAAAACTGTGGAGTTCTATGCTTGTTTACTCCATTACTACTCAGAACGCCTGAGATGCTGGACCTGGATGGCCACGAAAACATAGCATATCAGTATGAATGGTAAAAATCCATTTTTGTCGAATACTGCTATGTCTCCTTCTAGAACTCTATCAGATCGGTTTCCAGCCGCTAAAATTGTGGAGTTCTATGCTTGTTTAGTCCATTACTACTTAGAACGCCTGAGATGCCGGGCCTGGATGGCGACGAAAACATAGCATATCAGTATGAATGTTAAAAATCGATTTTTGTCAAATATTGCTAATTCTTCTTTTTGGACTTTTCGGCCAGAACTCTTGCTATATCATCTAGAAATAGCAGAACTTTCATTTCCAACGCTTATTTGTTGACTAGGAATCGGATACGGGTGAGATGCTGGTAGTCGATTTTCGAAGTTAGCATCTCATTTTCCAAAAGAGAAAAAAAAAATTTTTTTTTGGGCTTTCGGCCAGAACTCTTGCCATATCATCTAGAAATAGTAGAACTTTCATTCTCAACGCTTACTTGTTGACTAGGAATCGGATACGGGTGAGATGCTGGTAGTCGATTTTCGAAGTTAGCATCTCATTTTCAAATTTTCATTTTTTTCGCGAAAATGGGCTGAACTATTGAAAATAACTATCTAGAACTGTAGAACTATTTGGGATGCTACTAGAACTGTCATCATTTGGTGAGATGCTGGTAGTTGATATGCTAGGTTCACACGCACGTGTTTTACTCCGAAATAAACTAGTTAGCTTTCGTTTTCTTGTATTCTTACAAACAAAAAAATATCATGTTCTTCTAACGTAACCTAACCTAACCAGATTACATTCAATTTTGTACAAAATTTTATGTAGAAATAAAAATAGGCAGGAATTATCATCAGAAATAATTTTAAATAATCATTAGTGAATAGCAATCCTCGTTTTTAATCAAGCGTAATTTCAGGCAGTTCATTATTATAATCCCTATAGTTTAGAATTTATGTAAAAGTATGTTTTGGAACGATAAAAACATAACCCTCCTGCCGCAGATGGCTAAAATTAGTGTTCAAGAGAGTTTCCACTTTATATTGTAATTTTTCTTTTTTTTTTTAATTAGGAAATATTTGGTTTGTCCTGCTCAGAATTATGATTCTGATAGACTAAAATGCCAAGTTTTTCATACATTTTGTAGACATAGATGGTCACATAGCGGAAACCTAAATATTGTATGGACAATATGGGACAATTTCAAATAGTATATAGTTTTTTTATAGAAGGGTATACCAAAAATTTCCATATTTTGAGAAAAAAAGTAATACTACAACAAAAAGTAGAAACCAACCTCCGCATAAAGATAAAATTGAGGGAACATGGAGGAGGTAAGGTTTTTAATAGATTTTCCACAAATTTCGTGTCTCCCAACACATAATTTTACATAAAAACTCTTTTAAAATAGAATTAAGACGAAAATTATAATCTTATTATGAAACCTGAGGTCCTATGAAAATCGATTGAGGAAAAAATATATAAGCAAAAATACGAAAGTTATTACTTCTGCATTCATCCCCCACAGTCTAAAATTAGTAATATACGAAAAGTTAATCAAATAATAATAATATACAAGTTTATTTGTATAAATCATATAAGATTAAGTCATTATATTAGATTCAATTTAAAAAAAAAGATAGGACCTCGATATGTTTAAGTAAACACAAAAGTCATCTATCACTCTCTAAAACATCAGTGAGACAAGGATAGATGCGTTTTCAAGTAGAATACAAGTGTTATTTAATCAAGTGCAATGAAACTGGGTAAACTATGTGTTGCTTTTCACTAAAAAGTAACCCAGGTTCATTGCTGTTGCGTGTATAGTCAGTGATGTCATCATGATAGCCCGATCAATGAAGCTAGCACCAATAATAAAATAATCTTCAATGAAAATTCAAAATTTGCATTCCTGGTGGTGAGTAAGATCACCAGAGCTCTAAGAGATGTGTTGTGTTGAGAGTGAGGCTGCATTTTATATCTAACTGTTAACACAACAAATCCTATCAATGGTCTGGAAACGCATTTGACTCCTGTGGAGTCTCAAGTGTCCATAGGCAACTGTCCGCTTAGCATGCAGACCACATGGGTGTTTACCACCATTGTGGTATTTAAAAAAAGAAGACGAAATCATTGACCCGAATATCGCGACGAATATCAGTAAGATTATATACAAAATGTATGAGAACATAGTAAAATAAAATGTAACCTATTTTAAAACTTTGGTTTAAAACTATTAAATCCAATGTTTTGACTTTATAAAACTAGATAATGCAGTATAAACCTCCACATTCTATACAATATACTATTAGTTTTCCATACTATATCATATCAGTTATCACTTATCACACTTGTGCCAAGTTTTGCAATTGCCACATTTACTAAAAGGAAGGTCATTCATGTTATCCCTGTGCCACTCGAATTTGCAAGTTTGAAACTGTTTTTTAATTGAAAGCAGGTTTTTAGTGTTCTTGGGCATGTTTAAACGAAATCGGTTTCGTTTTTGAGATATTGGACTTTCAAATGAAAATGTTGGGGGTTTCCCAACTTTTTTAATTTGTCACTTTCATACAAGTGACAGCTTCAGAGCCAGCGCTAAGGGAGAGTGGCCTCTATTGGCGTCTAAATCAGGGATTTTTATAATTTTTCTTACCATGATAACTTTCCGCAACCCTTCAAACTTGAAGACTTCGATCTGCCTTCTCTGAATTCCAATTTCAATATATTCAGCTAACATTTCACTATCCTTCGCCAACATTTCACTATCAATTGCAAACTTTACACTATCATTTCCACTATCCATTGTAAAATTTTCACTGTCCGTCACAAACTTCACTATCATTTTCAAATGTTTCACAATCCTTCACAAACGCTCACTACGTGGTCTGTGTTCACTCGTGCGTGTAGAAGATGAGTTGCGGGTTGGAGTCGTCCGGAGACATCTCCAGTTGCACGAACTGTGGCGTCGTTCGCGCGGACTCGTATGAGGCGCCTCCGTTGCGGGATAGAGAGTTTCTTGACCTGTTGGAAAGTTACGGTCAAATAAAAATAACGTTGGACCACAGATATCAGAGTAAAGCAGATCCGAGGGGATATACAGCTATATGCACAAATCAGTAAGTTTGAGAGAGTCAGATAGATAGACTGCCAGTGTCCCCGCTTTCATAACTGCAAATTGTACTGAACTTACGTGTGTGACGTTTTGTATTATATGGGATTTGACGTTTTGGTGTGCTTCTAAATGGAGACAATTCGTTAACAGCCAAAAATGATCGTACTATCTGTCCCGTTCAAACTCATCTTGGTTAACCATAAGGATTCAAAGAGACAACTATTGGACAAAACTGTCACGCTCACACAGTCTCAAATGTATCTCTCATCTCTGTTCGATAATCACTCGTAAAACTGGGTCTAAATTCATAGTACAAGCTACTCTCATGAGTAAATCTAAGTATGGAAATTCTTGCCCAAACTTTATCAAATACGAGCAACCATTTGAACGCAACAATAACACCCCGTTGAGGGGTCATCACCTAAATTTGCTCTCTCAATAACCTCTACGGACACTTTTTGAGCAACAGAGCGGTAAAAGCTTGGAGCAAACTCCCAGAGGATGTCGTTTCGGCGCTCAATGTCAACCAGTATAAAAACAAAACTAGACAAGCACATTTCAATTTCAACTCGACAATGATTCCAAATTAGAAATCAGTTGATACAGGCGTCATCAGTTCAACTGCCTGTCTGATTAATAAATAATAATAATAATAAATACTTCGAAATAGTGGGATTTTGAACATCAGTGTCAGAGAGAAATTCAAATTAACTCTATTCACTTAAGCTAAGTCTTAAGGAATCCACAAGTGCTAAGAAATATCTATGTGATTTTGTAACGTTGTTCCCTCTGTGGTCTTTTCGACGGCGGATCACTGTGATTTTGTTCATCGTGACGCCGACCCATCTCTACTTTGTATATACTTACTTGGCTTTCGCGTGTGTGAGTATGTGCGACTTTAGGTTGGTGCTCTGTGCGAATTTTTTGTTGCAGCCGTCGAATGGACAGACGTAGGGCCGGTCTCCCGTGTGAATTCTCACGTGTGTTCTGTAAATAACACAAGGATTTTGAGGACATCTATTCGACTCCTGACTGACGACTAATATTTACAACCACATAAAATTGGCTACACCGAAATGTTCTACCACACGTCTGCGCGGGAGATTCGAAGGAAGGTAGTTTTTATTTCTACATAAACTTACGCCTATATTCCCAAGGGGTAGGCAGAGACCATGAAAATTAATGTTCAATGCTACTTTTAGCTATTGTAGGTTTATAGATGGTTTATTTTTATGATAACATTTGTAATGCTCTTATGACAGCTTGATTTCGATTATATGAGCAAAAACCACTTAAGCTTACTCTATATCTACAACTTATTTTTTTATTACTACACTATAACCATCGATGAAAAGCCAAGCCATTTCAAGCATGAATACGTTGCATATGTTAAGGTGTACTTAAAGAACTACCATTACAATTTGAACCTTTTGGAGGCCAATTCTTAGGCCGGTCGAGACGATGTCTATTCAAAATGATCTCGATTGACGCAATGTCTATTGAAAAATCTCACCAAAATGTCGAAAACAGCAAAATTTCTTATTATCGAGATTTTTTCGAACGACTATACTATATCAATGTCTATTGTAATACGCGTTCCGTTTTTTTCGATTGTGTTAATTTACAATCAAGTGTATCATCTCGATCGCTAAAGACCACTCGTTGCATCTCGAACGCTGGGAGTAGACATCTCGAGTGTGAGATTTTGAGAATACGCAAATGGGTTTTCGATCGTCATCCGCCATTTATTATCGAGATACGTCTAATAGACATCATCTCTACCGGCCCGAGAATTGGCCTCCTGGCTTGATCAGTAAAGTCGCTTTTTGAATGGCATTCGAGACTTTTTACGGATAGGCAAAGTCAGCATTTTTTAAGAAACTTCAATAAACTCGGTTAGTTGAGCAGGCAATATGACTAATGTCGTCGCAATTTTCTATGGTCCAATTGCGTCCTTCGTTTCATTTTTATTTATTATAAAATCCCTATAAATTGCAGAAATAACCTGAAATAACCTGTTTTGGTAAGTTTTGTGTACTTATTTTATTAGTAGCATATTTTTTTTGTGTTGTTAATTACCGTATTCGTGGTTTTCGAAATGTAAAACAAATTTCTCATTTCCCCTCAAAATTCTCACAAAAATAACACCAGTATGACGCGTTTGTTGTACCTTATCATGCATGAAATTATTGTCTCCAAGGACTAAGCGGACTTACCTTAAATTAAAATCGAGTGAAAACCTCTTCCCGCAGCCCTCGAAGGTACATTGGAAAGGTTTTTCACCAGTGTGGACGAGTTGATGCCTTTTTAGTTTAGAACTTTCTACAAATGCTTTACCTGAAACATGACAGTTAAAAATGTAGAACCTATTGTAAAATTATTTTACTCAAACATGCAATGAAATATTGATGTTATGTTCCTTATAATAGGCTGCGAAGTATGACGTTTCAGGTGCGGCTAGGACAAGAGGTTGTTAATGGAATTTCATACATAGGCCTGCAACATTTGCCTAGGCCGGCAAAGTCCTCTTTTTTAATTTCCATTCCACATAAATTTGTGGCACAGGCATCATGACATTCTGCCACTATGCGTATTAAAAATAAAATTAGATTTTTTTGTTGTTTATTTCATTGCATGTTTGAGAAAAGCACTATACATACCTCGGCGGGAAATATGGGGTTGCCCGCCTTAGACCTATCCGGCCTCGCATTGCTCGGCCGTCTATTTGTCTTCGGCCGGCAACCCCTTTCGTCCCGGCCTCTGTAGTAATGTACTAATAACCCTTAACCAGGCAACGCAAGGTTTTGGACCTTATCATACACAGCTAAAGTTCAAAATCATGTAGCCTTATATAGTACAGTCAGCAGCAGAAATACGTGATTCTTCTGCATACAAACTTTTATGCAGGGGGGGAGGTCACATTTCTCTGCAACTGACTGTACATCCTGGTAAAGATATGGGCAAAATTCTAAATTCTCCTGTGATATGGTCATGGTGAAAAATACCAGCGAATCATGCTATACCGTTCTGCTGCATAGCACGTGCTCTCTTGTCTATTTATTATGACAATTGTAATACGCCCATCGGCTGATATGATGACGACATATAATACATAGCTCGACGACTAATTTTGACTGTGGAGTCAGATTTCAGTCTCAAAATCTTAGTCGTATGTAGTCTATATTCCTTTTTTTTTTAAATAATATGGGATAGGATCGACTCCCCCTATTTATTAAATTGTAGTAGGTTGCACGGTCCCAGTGCAACTTACGTATAACTACATTTATGTATAGAATTATAGATTAGATTATACTAACACCTAAACGTAAGTCTTACTAAAAATATATGAGTGTAATTTACTTGAAATAAATGATAATAATAATAATAAAGTACTACGCCATATAATTTCTATGTTAGAAACAAATGAGCGTGCCGTACAGCATACCATGGGCATAACTTAGTTTTAAAAAAACAGTAGATACGTACCACATTCAGCGCACACATGAACTCTGGGCCCGTGCGTGTGTAGGTGTTTCCTCATGGCCGAGTTGTCTCTAAACATTTTGGTGCATCCTTTGTGGGGACACGCTGTAACAAGGCGATTACCAAATTGTTATATCGATAATCTGTCTCATAACCCAAAGATCAATGGAGGGGGTTACGCAAGGAGTTTCGCTGCGTAATCGCGTCAGCAAAACTAAAGTATTATTATTGGTTGGTTGTGGGCCATTTTATGCCGCTTCGACCAGTATTTGATCTATTGTGGCAGCCCTTATAGTTCGTTGCTTATACCCACTGCTTCCAAGAATTTCCACTCTTTGGGCTGCAATTTGTTGTATCTCCTCTGGTTGCATGACTAAAGTAACCGGTATAGCCCTCTGAATCGCTAAACTTAAGTGGCAGTGGGCGGGGCACGTAGCACGTGATGGCCGTTGTGTTCGAGTGGAGACCAAGTAACGGAAAGCGTGGGCAGACCCCCCACGAGGTGGACTGATGACCTGGTGGCGGTCGCGGGAGTCCGCTGGATGCGGGTGGCGCAGGACCGGTCATTGTGCCACTCTTTGGACGAGGCCTATGTCCAGCAGTTGACATTCTTCGGCTGATATGATGATGATGTCATATATTGCTGCTCCGCTGTTTTAGTAGCTTTTAACACAATGGTGGCAGAAACCCGCATAGCAGGTGCTGCGTAACTTTTCTCTGACGCCGGACCACACGGTAACGGTCGCTAGGCGGGCTGTCGCTATAGGTACACTACCGTCAGAAAGTTTATGACCAAACACAAAATATGCAAATGATCAACATTGATTGATTATTCATTCAACCTTGATTCATCTGTCCGTAGTACTCTCGACCAGTTTTCAAAAACCTAAACCAGCCCATTGCAATGTTTTTCCCTTGTTTGTGTTTGGTCCTAAACTTTTTGACGCTAGTGTACGTCGCTACATTCGTTTCTGGGGTATTTTCAACATTATATAAATAAATACAAATTCGCGGGTGTATGCTGGATGCGGGTGGCGCAGGACCGGTCTTTGGGGGAGGAATATGTCCAGCAGCGGACGTCCTTCGGCTGATATGATGATGATGATGAAGGGGACAAAAGGGTTTAGCAGGCTAAGGAGGGACGTGTGGCCCCTGTCCGGAATAATTAAATTTGTAAATGTCAATTGTTTGTCACCTCATAACTAGTAATCACTCCAACTTTCAGCCCTCTATCTTGAACTGTCACAGAGATAATGTCAAAAAAGTATTTTCTTGACATTTTTTTCAAACTCGTCTTACTTCTAATCCATAGCAACTACAGCATCGAAACAAAACCACAGCTATGTAGCTTTAGTGGGACTATACCCTACAATTTTATAAATATTTTATACGTGAATAATAAAAGAGATAAACGTCAATTTATTTTTTGACAGCTCTTTTCAACGACTTTTGTTTGAAGTACAATTATGAAAAAAATCATGTGTATTACATATAGTATAAGCTACTAGTATACGAAAAATCAATTAATTATATTTTGTGCAACATACTGAAAAAAAAAATACGAAAATGAATGTCGATTGTTTATCATAAATATACAATAAACAATATAAACTCCTTAGTCGTATAGATCTATCGTGGAGGTTTATTACTCTAGGTACACGGGAGATATGATATAAATTCTAAATGCAACTCTTTTTATTACTTGAATACTTTAGTTATTTTGTTCCTCCAGCCAGACGGACGGACGGACAGCGAACTCTTAGTAATAGGGTCCCGTTTTTACCCTTTGGGTACGGAACGGGAGTAAATATTCTAACTAGCTTACCTATAGTTCTGTCCGAGGATTCGGGCGAAGGTTTCTTTAGTCTAATCTTGTGTCCGGGTCTCGCGAACTCCGCCAACTGTTTCGGGTCTGACAAGTCTAAACCTGCAAAAAAGTAAAAAAGGTTACAGATAATAACTGATGAACTGAGAATAGCACCAACCCCTTTCTTCACTTGGGTGTCGTAAGAGTCGACTATGGGAACCCGGTCGAAGTGTGTTGTGGGCGATGGGCTAGCAACCTGTCACTGCAATATCACATTTTCATCTATAAACCTACAATTGCTAAAACTGGCACTGAAATTAATTTTGCCTACTCCTTTTGGGAATATGCGCGTTAGTTTATGTATGTATGTATGTATAATAACCGATTACGGCGAAAAAAGGGTGATTTTATGATTTATGCACTAGCATACTGACTTTATTGGACCCGGGCATGTAATAAAACTACGACCAAGACCACCGGGGGATGCGCAGCAGCATCCCTGGCGTGCGGTGGAGATGCTGCGATCGCCAACCCTTATGCCAAGCGTGGCGATTATGGCATTTACCATATCAGCCAAACGACGTCCACTGCTGGACATAGGCCTCCCCCAAATCCACGGGGGGCACATGCCGCAATCGCCACGCCTGGCACGCGGGTTGGCGATCGCAGTATCTCCACCACACTCCAGGGATGCCGCTGCCCATCCCCCGGTGGTCTTGGTCGTAGTTTTAGGACATACCCGGGTCCTTGGCATTTACCCCCATTAAATTGGGGGAAGCCTATGTCCAGCAGTGGACCTCCTAAGGCTGATATGGTGGTGGTATGGTGGCACTAGCGTACTAATTGCACCTATCCCTTTAAGTGTGAACTAGGATATCGAATGGCCTCTTAAAAAAGATCGCAAAGAGGCTTATTGACAGCTACCGATCACAAAAAATAAACCTAGCTATTCAGCGAGGAAATGCTGCCAGCGTTTTCTACACAATAATAATAGTACATTACGTTACGATACAAGTGCAGATAACAGGAAATTCGCAACGGGTGGTGGTAAATTGAAACACGACCCAAGGGAGTGTTTTAAATCGACACGAGTTGCGAATTACCTGTTCGCACGTGTATCGTACAACGTTTTACAGTACATACGGCTCTTTAAAGTTTCGACATATGCACGTAATCTGCTGATTACCGCACTCGTGCGGTAATATAGCACCATATGTACTGTAAAACATTTATTGTCAAATATCCAAAGACCCATAGCTTGTTGGTAAAATGCCATTTAAAAATTTGTTAGTAACGGTTGTTTGCAGATTAAAGTTAAGTTAACATTATTGTAATAGGCTCATTGGAAAAACTCTCTAAAAATAATAAGAATAACAATAACAATGTCACTTACAAGATAATAATAATTACGTAATACCTATATTATACAATGCCGCAGGGGATATGTTTAGATTTAGTTTAAATTTCATTTTAGTGTATTGAATTAAATTTTATTTTAGTATAATTTGTTATTGTTTTTTTTTCACATTTTATGCTTTACAATAAATACGTTGAAATTGGGTATCGATAAAACTTGAAATTATGAAAGATTAAAATTTGTACCAGCTCTGATCCGCTCTGAAAGACCCTACGGTCTAAGCCTGAAGATTCAATTTGCAATAGAAGTCTACACGTCAAATAATAATACCACTACCGAGCGAGATCGTCATATACTAAATTGAATAAGAGCGACAGAGGGAGTTATATCTTTTGTTCTTCAGTTCAGTTCTTTATTTGCTCATAATTAGACAATTAGTCATGCAAATACAGTTTACACACAGATTTAACAAAAATACATTTTTAGAAAATTTGACAAAGCTATTATTATTAATTTCAATTTTAGTTGTTTAACAAAGCAATCAAGAATTACGCGGTACATAATAAATCACTATGTCCATGTCATAGTTTCACTTTTTATTTGCCTTAAACTATTTGATATGAATATGACATTGAGGCAAATAAACGATTACCCATCCAAATCAAAGAGGTTTTTTAATGGTAAGCCACGAGTTCAAAACCAATTCTCAATTTAGCTGCGTAAGAGCTTTTCCGTCCCTCTTGGTGGAACGCGTATAGTATCTCCTCGGTCGGCCTGTTTAGCCTAATTGGTAGTGACACTGCCTCCGAAGCTAGAGGTCCCGGGTTCGAATACCGGCCAGGGCATTATTTGCGCAATTAGCACGGATATTTGTTCCTGGGTCTCGGATGTTTTCTATGTATTTAAGTATGTATTTATCTATATAAGTATGTATATCGTCGTCTATAGTAGGTACGCATAGTACAAGCTTCGCTTAGTTTGGGACTAGGTCGATTGTCCCGTAATATTTATTTATTTTAGTATTAGAATAGTAGAAATTCTTACTCTGAGGTCGAATACACAGACATCCCAGAGGCCGAGAGGCTTCCGGGCTCAGGTGTTGTACTGTGAAACATCATTTTATATAGAAAACTCCCGTGAGTTTGAGACATATTAAATATAATGAAACGGGTCACTCGCGCCTTAAAGGTCGAATATCGCTCGACATGTTTCAGACCGGTTCGCGGTCCTTAATCATGAGCACCTATCGCGGCGGCGGTTTTCTTAGCACTGCGTGGCCGTGCCCTGTCCGCTCAGTTGCTCGGCGCGGGTGGAGGCGGCGGCGAGAATCTACCCACGTTTTCTTCACAATTGTTGTTCTATATTTAATATGTGAAACATCATTTTCATTTACCTGGCATCGTCTCGTTTCCCAGTATATTCTTCTTGCCGGTCATGTACTCTGTGTAGTCGGGGTCTGGCTCCGGGTTGGAGCCGTCATCTGAAACGAAATAACATGGATTTTAGAAAAAAAAACCTTTAGTAATAACATAGGATACATTTGATGGTAGAAATCCCATTGTTGCGGTCGGGTCACCACTACTACGAGACGGGCTGCGGGTTATCATTTTCACGATGGCGATGATGCTGCTACTGGGGTCACCGGGCAGACCCCGGGTCCTACTACGGCGTCTGCTGCTGTTGTGTCACGTGCGGCTAAAGTAAGATATCCTCCTGACTCCCAGCGTCCTACACATACACATAGTACATACACTCAAAAAGTTTAGGACCAAACACAATTTTTAGTTTAATTTTCATAAATTATTACGCAAACCAAACAAAGAGATTGCAATGGGCTATTTCTCCCAAGGATTGGACTTTTGCAAACTGGTTGAGAGTACTACGGACAGATGAATCAGACAATGCTACCCGCAGTATGCTACCTACATATATTTTTAGCAATTATAGTTACACAAAATGAATTAATTTAATTTGTATGTGTTTTTATTTGTATTGTATATCTGCGATGCTCACTGTTTCAACTTAGTTTTAGTATAGATTCTCATTAAGTGAAATGTAGAATTTCTTTTGAGAAATAAAGTTCTTTAACCAGAATCACAATTGAGGGGATAATCAACCAATGTTGATTATTTATATATTTTGTGTTTGGTCTTAAACTTTCTGACGGTAATGTAGGTACCAATTAATTTTTTTAACAATTTGACAACAGAGTATAATTTATTTTGGCAAATTTTGATACTCAGGCGTCAGAAGGCTATGCCTACTGGTGACTTCAGTCGTCGATGGTGAGCAGTGCCCAAGAGCTGCGCTCAGGAGCGGGCATGCTGCGACGAGCTGATGAACGACTCCAGGCCAGTCCACTAGAGATTCCTATCTGTAGTACCCTACAATAGTATAGCAAGTTACCGTCGTCCTCACCCGTGGCCCACATGGTATTTCATGATTTCAACGGCTTCACTTACTTTTCTACCGTAGAAAGGACGTTCTGTTCGAGCCGGCTGATGAACGACTCCAAGGCAGTCCACGTGAGATATCCCCATCTGTAGTACCCTAATTGTGGTCTAAGGAAACAAGGCCTGCTACTCCGGATTGTGACACAAGCCTACGTCACTGTCGAGTTGCCATTTTACAGTAACAAAACGACTAATGAAGGAAAATTTTCTGCTCTAATTAAGCAAAATATATCATTTACGCATTAAAATTGTCATTTTATTTGTCTGAGCAAACAAAATAGGTCAAGAACATAAATTTACGTAATAATTTAATAAAACACCCGGGGAGCCAAGGAGTATCAGAATACAACACTGGCAATACAGCAACTCACATTTATGCCCGCAGAACCATCGATACAAATGATGACTGATGACGTAGGCTTGTGTCACCCACACTACTGAATTTCCGCGGAGCAGCATACCTTGTATTACCCTAAAATGATTATGGCATTTACCCCCCCAATGAAAAGGGGGAAGGCCATGTCCAGCAGTGGACGCCCTTCGTCTGATATGGTGGTGGTGGTAACCCTACAAGCAATATATATAGCAGTATAGCAAGTTACCGTCGTCCTCGCCGGTAGCCCACATGGTGACGCTGAACTCGCCCTCCATGGTCTTGATCTGCACCTGCTTCTGCTCCCAGCGCCGGGCGCCGCCCCTCCCCGCACTCACGCCCTCCATCAGCCCCATCGGCACTTCGCCTGGACGAGAACACGCTTCATTACTTTAATGGATTTTACACCACACCTTGCCATAAAGCGCGTTTTTCCGCATGCTGCGCGTCCGGAAAAACCCACTTTTTGGCCAAGTGGTGACGTAAAATTGTGTACAAAATACGGGTCGTAAAAGAGAAAGCCCTCTCTCGAACATTTATGACCCTCGCCTGCGGCTCGGGCCTCAAACATCTGCGATATCGGCCTTTCTTTGTTTTACAACCCTTGTAATGTACTATTAGTTGACCTCAATAGGTGAGTGTATTAAACAAGTAAATTTTTAACAATAAACACTGACTCCAAACTTTTCTATATCCCATCCTCCTGCTATATAATTTGATGATTTCCCTCGATTTTTCCAAGTTCCCGCCATCAGATCAAGAATTGGCGACAATGGGACCAACTAGAAAACATACTCGTTCAAACAAAAAAAAATTTTTGAAGTCTCAGAGTAGTCGGTGAACATACATAAAAAAATAAAAAATCCGACGAATTGAGAAACTCCTCCTTTTTTTGAAGTCGGTTAAAAAATATAACCTCTTAAGTCCCCTCGTAACTGTACAAGTACAAATTAACGATAGTACTTGAGACCTGACATTTTTACTGCATAGCATAAATAACTGCCTAACGTACTTCACTAAGTACAAATTAAGGATGCGCTAAAACCCATACACATACTGAACATATCCAATGGCAAGAATCTATATAAAATCGGAAAGTTACGTCTGGGTCTGAACTAAAGCTCTACTCTTAGTTTGTACTAGGTGTGGTACACTGGGTAGTATATTGTTTCTTGCCTATGTAAACGACTTGCCCAAAGTATTAGATCCCATAACTTGTATTTTGTTTGCGGATGATGTCACTTTACTATTTAGTTGTACGAACAGTGACGAATGTTGTGAACAGTTACGAGAAATAGCGGAGACTACCAAAAATGGCTCGATGACCACAACGAAAAGTTTAAAGAAAACTAAAATAATTCAATTTAAGCCTGTGCAGAAAAAACATTACATATAGCATTAAGAATAAACAACACAAGTATTGAGGAAGTGGCAGAATTTAATTTATTGGGTATAAAAATAGAATCTAACTTAAATTGGAAATGTCATATTCAAACCGTAAAAGCAAAATTATCACGATTCATATGGGCATTGAACGTCCTTAAAGTTAATACTAATTTCGAAACGGCCTTATCAGCATATTATGCTTACGCAGACTCTTGGTTTAGGTATGGCATAGTAATGTGGGGTGCTAGTACAGACTAACAATAGCCCAAAACAGAGAAATGTGGAGTAAAATGGAGGAGGCCTTTACTCGTCAAGAGGTCCTTAAAAATAAAAATAACTAAATTATTATACTTATTGAATCAATACCGACTGCATGTTCTTTAATGTTTAATTCAATCATGCATTACTATTACTATTTTTGAATTTTATAATGAAATATTAATAAGTGTATATTTATTAAGGAATAAATGGATTAAATAAATAAATAAATAATGCCTCCAAAGTTAAAGTGACGAACTTTTAACCGAAACTTTACAGCACTTTTTCAAAAACCATGATCTTATTCTATATCAAATGACTAATAATGTTGTGTATCATAATTTATTAATTTGCAAAGAATGTTGGCATTAATTTCATGAATAAACTAACCACTTACCAATAGGCATAAGGTGGTGAACATTGTTTGTGTTATTGACGGATGAAACTTTGGATCTGCCGCGGCCTCTGTGGAAATATGAAAAAAAACATCAATAAATGTGAATCAAATTATTCTCAAAAATATATAATCAGTACTCACGCGTGTCTCAGACGACTAGGTAAAAATCACTTTCTATGGTCTTAAATCGACACATTTATTAAGCGATTTTTGTTATTAATTACTCGAGAATTTTAAGACCTTATTATGTAACATTAACATTACTACAATATTTTTCCCAAGGAAAAATATTATAATTAAAAATCTAAATTTTGGCAGAATAAGAACAATGACACATGCCTCTTTCAAAAAAAAAAGTTGTATAATAAATTAATAATGTATGGAAATCGATTATAATTCCCCCACCGGTCATATAATGAACTGTCTATAAGTACTGTGGTATAGAATTGCATTGGTATATAAATTTTATTGTTTTAATTCTGCTGTCAATCATTTAATCGACAGATTACAATGCTGGAGTAGAAAATAGCTATTTACGATACAAGGGTTGTAAAACAAAGAAAGGCCGATATCGCAGATGTTTGAGGCCCGAGCCGCAGACGTGGGTCATAAATATGCGAGAGGGCTTTCTGTTTTACGACCCATGTTTTGTACACAATTTTACGTCACCACTTGGCCAAAAGTTTGGCAAGGTGTGGTGTAATAGTACATTACGATAACAAGAAATTCGCAACGAGTGGTGATAAATTAAAACACGACCGAAGGGAGTGTTTTAAATCGACACGAGTTGCGAATGACCTATTCGCACGTGTATCGTACAACGTTTTACAGTACATATGGCTCTTTAAAGTTTCGACATATGCACGTAATCTGCTGATTACCGCACTAGTCCGGTAATGTAGCACCATATGTACTGTAAAAATAATTACTACATACCTGCTGCTTGTGGAAGGTGGTGTGGCGACTCCAGTGTACACCGGCTCATAAGAGTCGTTGGCACTGAGTACTTCCTCCCCGGACATTCCGGGTAGTATCACCTCCTCGCTCCCGACTGCAAGTTTGTAGTCTGTCAGCAGGGCTGACATAGTTGTGATGATGATGGTGTGTGCGGTGAAAAGTGAGTGAAATTAACAATTAAAACTATAAAGTACTGAATAGATGTCCGTTCTACTTATTGGTTATACGTTAAAAGATATTCATGTAAAAGATTTCAATTTTAGTGAATATGTTTCATTTGAAAGAACCAATGAGAATGTACATTAAATAAATAAATAATTGGGATCAGTTCAGTACTTCAGAGTTAAAGAAATTGAGTATAGGGCTATTTTTATTGACTGGCTAGTATTTAAAAAATATATATACGGTGCTCTAAAAACTGGTTTGAATGATATCGTGAAAAAAAAAAATAGGTAAAGGTACAGATTAGCCTATTAAAGACTCAACAGTCTTGAAATATCTTTTCAATCACAATAATATAAAATATTAACATTAGGTTTCAAAATACGAATTTTTAGTTAATGTGGAAATATAGAGGAAGTAAAAATAAAATGGCCCTTTACATTACATTATATTATAAATACAGCATTGCCCGAAAGTTTGAATAAACAGGTTAATTTTGTCACTTTTCCAAATAAAGCAAATAAGGTTTAAATAATCAAGGTTATAAAACACCCACTTTATACAAGGTCATAAAATAAACACTACGTGATGTAATGTTTGATTTTAACCACTTCACCACAAAGATTAGGTACATTTTAGATTCCGTTGTGTCTTTGTAGCAAGAGAGTGAAAATGAAGCTTACTTGATAGCACTTAGGTTGCCTTTAAATCGACTTGATATGAAGTCATGGCGTGAATGGACGATTCACACCAAACGGCCGGAGTCGGCGCGCACGCCACCAGAGTCAAAGGAATTCGAACCCTCCATACAGAAATTAGACTTCGTATCCAAACGGCAGCGGCAGAGCCGACCGGCTGCTCGCAACCCATTCAAATATGAAATCTAACTTCTGTATGAAGGGTTTGAATTCCTATGACTCTAGTGGGGTGCGCGCCGACTCCAGCCGTTTGATGTGAATCGTCCATAAATGTACTGACTTTATATCAAGTCATTGGCGGCGAAAAGGTTAATTTCGAAAGCTACATATAAAATGGACACTTTTGGTCAATGCTGTAGACATAGGTGACAAGTACAGACGTAGCGAAAAAGTTTAAGATCTCATGAAAGTTCTAAAAACGGACACTTTCATACATTTTATTCACTACAACTGCATGACGATGCAATATAAAATGAAATGGCTCAAGAGCGTAAAACAAACGTTTCCTAAAAGTGCACTTTATTAAACTGTGCTCTTCCAGAATGCTTCGCTTAACGCTTTGGATGCCGAAGTCAGCAATTTGCTACTTAAATCATAACCTTGAAGTTTAAATGGTAAGTTTCAAACAGGTCTTGTTCTGCAGTTTCTGGACGGATACGGAACAAGGCATCCCAAGGGTTAAGTACTATGTTTAGTACAAGTCCAGATTCCGAGATTGCTTGAGAGGCGGACTTTTTTAAAGACTATTCTGAGAGAAGGGCACCATCTTGAGATAATGCAACTTCAGTGGTGCACATTTTGAAAAAGCGCAACTGTTGCGTCTTTTCAGAAAAATGCATAGGGCGCATTTTACAAGACATACCTTATGCAGTGCAGCTTTTATTTACCAAGCAGGCAGTTGAAGCAACTGATGAAGCCTGTATCCAGTTTTAAGTACAAAATCATTGTTGAGCTGAATTTGAATTTATGGTGCCATATTGACCAACTGCCCCTTTTGCCATTGTAAAGGGTGAACCAACTTTTTTGTGTCCTCATGTTTAGTATTTACAGGAAATTACAAGAAGGCACGATCTCAGCTATTGTTAATTGTTGTTGAATTCATTAGCTAATACATTATAGCATGAAACTACACCAGCGGACGTAAGTGTCCCCCGATTTTGTATGAAAATAGTGGTTTGTCACCTGGACAACAATGTTTTCTTCCAGAATTCGTGTTTCTGCGACATGCTACATGTATGTTCAAATAGACTGTTTATCTGGCTATAAGAATATATAGATTTTATCAAATATACATGTCTCCGTAAAAAATAATGAAGAAAAAGCTGAGGGACTAGTAAAGTTGATTGACCCACCTCCGCTTTACACCTTTTTGTAAAGTGCAACGCGGTGCACCTTTTTGAGAAAGTGCACTTTTTGAACGTGTTTTGCGCTCCCGAGCATGAAATAATGATGATGATACGCACTACTGAACTGACCTTCCTCCAGGTGGTGCATCCCAATGACCTGTTCCTCCACCTCTTCATATTGGTCATCCGTTATGTATTCCTCGTACTGCCCCGCTTCTATCTCTTCGTACTGAAATAAATAAATAAATATTGGGGGACAATCTTACACAAATCGACCTAGTCCCAAACTAAGCAAAGCTTGTACTATGGGTACTAGACGACGATAATAGTACATTACGATACAAGGGTTGTAAAACAAAGAAAGGCCGATATCGCAGATGTTTGAGGTCCGAGCCGCAGGCGAGGGTCATAAATATGCGAGAGCCCTCTTTCTGGTTTACGACCCGTGTTTTGTACACAATTTTATGTCACCACTTGGCCAAAAAGTGGGGTTTTCCGGATGCGCAGCGTGCGGAAATACGCGCTTTTTGGCAAGGTGTGGTGTAAACATACTTATATTAGATAAATACATAGAAAACCTCCAAGACTCAAGAACAAATATCCGTGATAAATGCACATATAATGCCCTGGCCGGGATTCGAAACCGGGACCTCTAGCTTCGGAGGCAGTGTCACTACCAACTAGGCTAAACAGGCCGTGAAAATTTATTGGATAGGTTGTGTATTGGCAATGGCATTGACTTATTCAAATTAACACAATCACTGCCTGAAACCCGTCTAGAGGGCGCTGCGTAACTTTTCTCAGATGCGGGCCGACGCTATAGATTGGTCGCTACATCGGTTTCTAGGGTATTTCATGATTTAAGTTTGGCAGTAATAGTGTTAAGTTAAGAGAGACTTATTCAAGTTTAGAGGTAGGACCATGATACAATAACACAACGTATGACACTCCAGGGAAAATTCGATCGAGCCTATCGGTGGCTGGCGGTCGTAGTGTGAGTCCGTGTGTGTACAAGCTGTACAGTGACGTAGGCTTTTGTCACGATCCGGAGTAGCAGACCTTGTTTCCTTAGACCATGGATAGGACACAGCGGAACATCATCTCGCTCATATTTGGAGCAGGGCAACTGGGGAAGTACCTTCACCTAACAGGAGACTAATACGTGCTCCTTAGATATTATTATGTGGTGTTGTGTTGCTGGTGGTAAGGTCGCCTGTATTCCCGAGGATACGCTGTGTTGAGAGTGAGGGACGTGCACGTCTCTAGCTGTCAACACACCGAACCCTCAACTTAATAAAGGGTCGGCAACGCGCCAGTGATTCTTCTGCAGTGACAGTGTCTGCTTACCATCCAGGCGGGCTGTAACCAGTGTTTGCCGCCGTCGTTGTATAAAAAAATATATTCATCTTGGTGCGACCATCGTCACATCACATCATCAGCCTACATACGGCCCACTGCTGGGCTAGCCTCTCATAGATGAGAGACAACGGGCAGTTTTCACCACACTGGCGCAATGCGGGTCGGGGACCTCACACAACTTTGAATATGAAGGTTTCCCCATGACGGTTAGGCGTGTTAGTTTGTCTATCTTTTGGTTCCTGTGCTCCACTCAATTGCTCAAAGGTTAACTGGAAGAGATCCCTTAAAGGGATAAGTTCGCCTTTGTACCGTTATAACTGAATTTGTCTGTATTTTTACCTGTGTTTTGTGTACAATAAAGTATTTACATACATACGTTTTTCTGTCATCAAAAAGCTAACGGTAAATATCAAATGATATGCCATACGTTATACGGTCATCTCATTACAATATTTATAACCCCATGATCCGTTCCGTACAAAACATACGAGGAAATGAATTTCATGCGCTCTGTCTACCCCTTTTGGGAATACAGGCGGGAGTTTTGTGGTTCGTATGAGATTTTTTTTTGTATATATTACCGATATATCAATTCAATTCAAATATTTATTAATAAAATATGGCGCTTGGTATTTTGTTATAGACCCTTGTCCCTTGGGCCGATCGAGTGCAGACATTTCCTAGATTTGACTAGCCGTACCCGGGTATGTCCTAAAACTACGACCAAGACCACCGGGGAATGGGCAGCAGCATTCCTTAAATGCGGTGGAGATACTGCGATCGCCAACCCGCAAGCCAAGCGTGGCGATTATGGCATTTACCCCCCATGAAATTGGGGGAGGCCTATGTCCAGCAGTGGACGTCCTAGGGCTGATATGGTGATGGTGGGATGCGTGTATCAACAGTTTTTCTGCTATTCGGAGCGAAGACAAACCCAAAAACATCAAAGATCATAAAAATCGACGCCGCCGTTCTAGAGTTATAAATGGTGTAAATAACGCTACTTTATTTTATAATTGTAAAATAGTAATAACACATTAAAAAATGCTGGTGATAGAAAGAAAACGTTAATTTATAAGAAGAGGTATATTTGAAATTATTTAAAATGACGGACTTTTTCAGAAAACAGCCATTAGAATTTGGACCTTCTTGCTTGGATAGTAAGGTCGCTCTTTGGACAGACCCACCACCGCCACCACATCAGCCCTAGGACGTCCACTGCTGGACATAGGCCTCCCCCAATTTCATGGGGGGTAAATGCCATAATCGCCACGCTTGGCATGCGGGTTGGCGATCGCAGTATCTCCACCGCACTCTAGGAATGCTGCTGCCCATTCCCCGGTGGTCTTGGTCGTAGTTTAAGGACATACCCGGGTCCAGACCAATTTGATTGAATTCCGTCATTTTAAATAATTTCGACTATAAGGTATGACTAAAGCTTGGAACGCACGGCATCGTTGCGGGGCGGGGGCGGTTTTGGGGTAAATCGAACGCGGTCCGGGGCACGTTGCACCAAAAAACCGCGCGGGATAGCGGAACGGAGGCTGCGTGTGACATATGAAGCAGTAATAGACAATCAACAGTTTCGGTAAAATCAAAAATTCAATCCGCCTCCGCCCCGCACCGCGCCGCGCCCGCTCTTTGCGTTTCAAGCTTTACGAGAAAGCGAGCTGAAAAAGTCAAAGAGCATCGTGAAAATAGCTCACTAGGCCAATAATCTTTATAAAATATCATAAGGGTCTCAAGACGAAAGTCTTTGACCAGTGTGTACTGCCAGTGATGACATACGGTACTGAAACGTGGTCGCTTACAATGGGCCTCATAAGAAGGTTCAAAGTAACCCAAAGAGCAATGGAGAGGGCTATGTTGGGAGTTTCTCTGCGAGATCGCATCAGCACGGCTAGCACAAGACGGCGCGCGAGCTATATCGCGCGCGAGATAGACTATCCGTCTCTTTCCCTGTGTACGCATTAGATAGAGACGGATAGTCTATCTCGCGCGCGAGATAGCTCGCGCGCCGTCTTGTGCTAGCCGTGCAGGAATGAGGCTATCCGCAGCAGAACCAAAGTGGCCGATATAGTCTTTAGAATCACTAAACTTAAGTGGCAGTGGGCGGGCGGGGCACATAGCACGTAGAACCGATGGCCGTTGGGGCGGAAAGGTTCTCGAGTGGCGACCACGTACCGGAAGGCGTAGCGTGGGCAGGCCCGCCACACGGTGGACTGATGACTTGGTAAGGGTCGCGGGTGTCCGCTGGATGCGGGTGGCGCAGGACCGGTCATTGTGGAAGTCTTTAGGGGAGGCCTATTTCCAGCAGTGGACGTCATTCGGCTGACATGATGATGATGATCATAAGGGTCCGGCCACGCCGCTGCTTAAAACGCACTTGACGCACCGTAAGCACAGTGACGTGCCTCATGCGTGACGTTTTTAACTCACAAGTTTCTCCCTCTCGTTCCGTACGATTCCGTACCGTCACCGTATTTTACCAGTGTGGCCGGACCTTAAGGCACTGGTTCCACCGCAGGCGACGAGCGATAAACCAGTAGAATTTAATATAGAAACAAGTGGGCGAGCGGGCGAGAAGCGAGTGTTTTTGTATGAGCTTATCGCTTACTCACCGGCGGTGGGACCAGTGCCTAACACTGTATACCGTATTTCTTACGATTCCAATATCATTTAGAACAAAAAACCTTATCTCGACGCGTCGTTCTATGTGGTATTTTAGAAATCATGAAAAACACGTTGTACGGGTCGTTCGTTTCTACTGACAATTATCAATATTAACATATTCCATTTTAGTGTTTAATACGCGTCCATAGTATTTTACTATCGTATAGTATAAGAATATCTTGTATTGATATGTACGTTAGTCTGTAAGGTATAAGTTAATATGGGCTTTATATATGTTAATAAATGTTGAATTGAATTAAATTTCGGTTACCTGAAGCAAATAAATAAATAATAGTATTCCAGTCGCTCTAGCAGGTTTATTTTATAACTTCTAAGGACCATTTTTTAACTAAATATTCTGGAAAACCACCAGAGAAATAACATTATCTACACTACAATGAATATTTTGACTTAGTATCCATCAATACAGACTCTAAATATACCCTACAAGATGTACACAAAAACCAAACGAAAAAAAACTAAACTCAACACAATTAATGAATTGTCGGTAGAAATGAAGAGTGATCCATATAAACTATGGTGTTAGTACCCGTTTAGGTATAACTCGTCGCTATTCCCATAATTATCATCATCATCATCATCAACCTCAAAATCGTTAATCGAGAATCCAAACACACTGGACGAGTTGGGAACGGAGACGAGTCAGACCCAAACGACGAGGTTACCTTGACGCCGACCTGATCGTCTCCATCGATCTCGATGCCTCCGTGCGTTCCAATCTCCACCTCGCACATGATCTCCTGGTTCATCATGGCGGACCGCGCCCTGAAACACACAACAGTTGACAAATACGCAGCTCTAAATAACCACCTTTTTGAGCCGTTTGGGGTCGAGACCCTGGGCAGGGTGAGAGTGCATTCAGAATATTTTCTGAATGTGCTAAGCGTTTAGTGGACGTAATGCGTGACCAGAGGGCTGGCTCATATCTGGTCCAGCGGCTCAGCGTTGCCATCCAGCGCGGCAACGCTGCCAGCGTTCTAGGCACGATCCCGGCTGGAGTTGAATTACGAGAAATCTTCTATTTATAATTTAGATTTAGTTTAGATTTTAACTTTAGTTTTTTTTATAGATATATTTAATCATAATCTTATTTGCAAGAATACTTAATTCTAAATACACAGATGTTATTGTGCAAGTGTAAGTTATTCGATCGTTAAGGACATGCAAATATTACACTTTGAAAATAAATAAATTACATTTAACATTATCGACCAGTCACATTATACTATAAAAAAACAAAGTTACATTTAACAAGACTACCTACTTTTGTTCATTTAAAAATGCAGCGTACTCATTGACACTATAGAAGCAGTGCTCTATCAGGAAGCTAGTTAGTTTCTTCTTGAATAAGCCGTTAAGTACTATACTGTTTGTTTTAATAATGTAATAAATAAATATTATGTGTACAGTTGACAATATTTCAAATTTCCAAGTAGTATGAATCGTCGGCCTGTTTAGCCTAGTTGGTAGTGTCACTGCCTCAAAAGCTAGAGGTCCGGGGTTCGAATCCCGGTAAGGGCATTTGTTTCTGTGGTGAGCAGAGACATTTGTTCCTGAGACTTGGATGTTTTCTATGTATTTAAGTATTTATCTATTAAATATATCGTCGTCTAGTACTCGTAACACAAGCCTTATTGAGCTTACTATGGGACTAGTTCGATTTATGTAAAAAAAAGAATGTCCCCCAATATTTATTATTTATGAAATCTTAACTCAATCCGTTAAATTGTTAACAATAAACCCGAAAATATATTTTTTTAAATTTTTACAGCTATTAGTTTTCAAGATATTCATGAAAATGTGAAGAAAGCCAACTATTGTCTATACGACGTCACAAGGCTGAATTGTGACAGTCACAACACACAAAAAAAACAGCAGTACACTTTCTTTAGTAAATCCGCCTTATTAATAAATAGTACTACTGTGTCATTTTTTTCGCTGTGACGCCTTACTTGTCACTTACTCTCTTTTAGACTGAGGAACTTTTGAAATTGCTTTTTTTAAATGTTATTGGGCTATTTTACAGAATTTAAAGATGTGGTTGAATTTAATTTTATATTCTCTGTTTGATTACATCAGGAATGAGGCTATCCGCAGCAGAGCCAAAGTGACCGATATAGCCCTCCGAATAGCTAAACTTAAGTGGCAGTGGGCGGGGCACATGGCACGTAGAACCGATGACCGTTGGGGCGGAAAGATTCTCGAGTGGCGACCACGTACCGGAAGGCGTACCGTGGGCAGGCCCCTCACACGGTGGACTGATGAACTGGTGAAGGTCGCGGGTGTCCGCTGGATGCGGGTGGCGCAGGACCGGTCATTGTGGAAGTCTTTGGGGGAGGCCTATGTCCAGCAGTGGACGTCTTTTGGCTGACATAATGATAATGATGATGATGAAATGCTTTTATTGCCAACTGTAGCTTTTTTCCACGGTCATCAACTACTCCTTGAGATGGTTCCAATGAGCCCAATCATAACGGGTTTATCTTGTGTAGTTTAGCAGTTTCTATGACCACCTTCTGTCTCCATCATCAGATCAGCTCGGTGGTACCATAATATAGCATTGTCACCAAACTTACATAAGTACAGTTGTCAGATTTGGGCTGAACATACAAGCATTGCAAGTTAAAAAAAAAGCTTGTAATAATGAAGTAGAGTCATACTTGACAGGGCAAAGTGTATTGAACCATACAAGGTGATGTGATGATTATAATACTGTACATACACACACATACATAACAGTACAGATTATGAATGTATATTTATAAACAGATGCCTTATTTTCCTGCTGTGTAAATATTTTTGTTCACATCAAATAAATTGATATGAATATTCTATAAACACGTTTTTTTCTAAACCTGTATTATGTCCCACAGCTGGGCAAAGGCCTTAAAGGGTAAAGGGGGAAATTCCCCCTTTACTTCCACTCCTCCCATCTACGATGGGATCAATGGCTTAACATGCATGCATGCATGCATGCATGGGAGTGCATAGTTAGTAACCACTTGAAGTGGTCACTCATCCAAGAGTTAACCACGGCCGAACTCGCATCTCTCTCTTAGTAGACATGGGAAACATACATTCTATGAAACTTCTGTCAACCTGTTGTTTTACAGACACATAGAAAGACAGATAGAAAGCTTTTGTTTTCACAAAGGGTCGCAGTTCTAATCTAACCTAACCTACTTTTCTGGTAGACCTAAATGAGTTCTACAAAATGACCTTTTTTATTTCTACATGTAAACATATAAATTTGTGCCTATTTAAGTTTTATTTTAAGGCTTGTAATGTTTTGTAGTATTGTCTGTAAACATTTTTCAGTGTGGTGTTAAATAAAAAAACTCTATATCTATGTCTACCTAAAAAATGGTTTCGGAAAAAAGTTTTCTAAGAAATGAATTATTCTGCGAATCAGTATAATGCGAAATGCAAATGAATTCTGGAATGAATATGGTAGAAGAGATATCTATATGGTAGAATGTATATTCTAAGAAACTTTTGTCTGCGAAATAAGAGCACACCATGTTGCACATTTGGTGTATGACTTGAATCAACTTTACAACTGACTTAATCTTTGATAATGTAAATCACATAACATATCTTTCACACATAATCTTACTGGCAAATCTTCTAGTAATATTATATGGTCCTTGCGACAAAGGCTCAGCCTAGTGTGAGGATCATTGATTGATCTAATGAAACATTGTAAATAAAGCTTATGGTTATTTCCTGAAAGTTTGTAATAGCTGTCTGGTAAATAAATATATTTTGTATTGGCTGTTTTCTAGAGAAACAGCCCTAAAACAGGTTATAATAATTACGGTCTACATTTATCCCAAAAATTCAAAGATACTAATTCTTATCTGGAGATTAAAATAATTGGTGTGGATTAACACCAATATTCATCTAAACAATCAAACCAAATCTGACTAAATGTGATATTGAGATGTTGGAGAGTTTTGCTTCCTAAAGAAGGACATCAAACATTATTTATACTAGGAACAGGACTGAAATGAGCAATTGAGGGGTGGAAGTTTGTATGGAAGTGTGATAAAGAATTCTATAGAGACATAGTTGTGGACAAAAGCTAGGAAATAATAACTATAATGATCAATCTTTTTAGATACCCCACTACTGGGCTGCCCAGCCCACCCATGAATCAGAAGAAAGACAAATATTAAAGCACATTGTAAATCTCAAGTTCTACAGAAGTAGGTGCCTACACAATTATCAAGCTTAGTCAAAATAAATTTCTAGTAATAATTAAGATAATCAAAAACATGTTTATAATGAGTAGTCATTATATTAACATTTCTATAATCACCCATTAGATAAGCACGAAAGATTAAATAAAAACAAATACGGAGTGGTTTGTTTGGTATCTGTTCTAAAAAAAACTTTGACAGGTGCGTCTGTTAGATCGCATTCCTTGGGCCAGTCGACGAGATAAAATTATAAGTATTAAAAAACAACAAATAAAGTGCAAGCTAATGAATTTCATTTCGTTCATGTTGACTCTCCGTTTGGTAAACATAATGTCGTAAATGCTGAAAACCTTTATAAATAATGCGCAAAGGCCCGTCGACACAAAGTAGCTGGTTCCGAAAACAATTAACTAGGTGATATCATATTACAGAAGGCAGCCTACGTAATTGAATTGGTTGTCACTGTATCTTGGCGTGGCCGTAATGTAATATGCAGTGAATACCGCATAAATTACTGCATTGATGCAGGAAAACAACTAGCGGTCACAGCGGGGCGATAGCCGCTGCCGGCAGTGGCGGTCGACCGACAGAATAAGACCCGGTTTTTTTGGATATCTATAAAACGACCACGCCAAACGCTAACCAGGCGAAACCCCTACAATTTGACCTTCATTCACTCACCTTAAGAACACACACAGCACCGTAAATTCATAGAAAATACAAAGCACTTGTTACAATGTGTCAAATCGTATGAACGTTTTTGGTGGAAATAATTTACCTTTATTTATCTTATAACAAAAGCTGCACGGCCCCTTGGAGACAAATTTGGTCTGCTGCGTAGGTACAGATTTTTTCCGAGTAATCTTCGCCCCTATCTATCCCCCAGACTTCAGTGAAAAAAAGTTCGATATTTAGGCTCAAAAATATTTGAAATTTACGCGAAAATGTTTATAAAATATGTCCGACTAAACATGGCGTCAAAGATGTCCGACCAAATTCAATATGGCGTACAAAATGGACGCCGCCCGAGCAATGGCAAAAAGATAAAGCTTACATACACGACACACTTTGTGAAAAATTGTTTCCTAATGTTGCACTAGCAAAAAATGAAACTGTCATGTGAAAATAAAGCATTTGATAAAATCTCTTTATTTAATTATAAAGTCCATTGTTTTACCTGAAATTAAATATTATTAATATCGAAATCATTTTATCCAATAAGTGTTTTACGTGTGTGGGCAAAAATATGACCTTACACATATAATTTTAGTTTAAAAAATGCATACAGTTGCAAAATGCGTTTATTTATTGAATTCAGTAGTTTTATTCAATTTAGATAAATCTACAAATATTATTAAATTAATTTCAAATCAACTCACTGTATACCCGTGGTCATGACCTTTATTATTTAATTCCATCAGTAGCGCCATCTGGGACAACTTTGACAGTTCAGCCAGCGCCATCTGACGCGAAAGAACTTTCAACTTCGACCACCTTCCTTTTCCTGTGATTATTCAACAACCTGCCCACAGTATTTTCAGTTTAAAAAGGTTCTACGGACTTGTGTGAAGAAAATACATAATGGCAGTGAGGCTACTATCTAAGTTGAAGCTTATTCCGGAGTTAGGTGGTGCGGCATACTCCAGCTCGGCCGCTGCGCCTGCTGCCTTATCCGACTTCGATATCCAGCACAAAACACCAGTTATTAGGAAGCAGTCGCACATTCCCAAGGCTCACTATGGTGGAAGACACGCTGCTACGATGCTCCCAGGCGGCGGCATCGGTCCTGAGGTCATGGGTTACGTCAGAGACATCTTCAAGTAAGTTTTTTTAGGCACTAGTTCTTGGTTATATTTTTTATCCATATCCATACTTCATGCGCTCCTATGTGTATTTTGATCTGAAATTTACTTCTTAGTAATATTATTTATTACTTTGGTAATTGTATGGCATAAGAACTAAATTAAGTAATTATACTAACATTTCAAGCCTAATATGTCTCGTTAGTTATATGCGTAATTTAGATAATTATCAGTTCGTATCATATGTCGTTCGTAGTAATTGATAGTATTTATTGTATCTACATTGTCACATGATACAGTACACATCTTTATAATTTTATTGAATAACCAGAAGCTGTCTCCTTGAACATAATATTACCAATTTTAGTCAGTTTACAGGTTTTAACCGGTTCCATTTTAAAAAGAAGAAAGATTTGGAGAGACTTACACCTCTGACATTGTGTTGTAGGCATGAAATGAGTTGTGTATTCCTGACCGCATTTACACTTTCGAGACTAAAATACGGAACTTGCTCAATTCAGTAAAATTTTAGAGAACTTATTGTTTTTTTGTGAACAATTTGTTACAACTAGTTTATTTCAGAGCACCATATCCCTTAAAAAGGTATGGCACTAAAACTATCATTGGTGGCACTAAGAGAGCGGCAAAAATTGTAAAAATTGTAAGGTGTCATAAAATGGTACATAGTGGTAATGGCAGAAAGTTGGAGGGAGGGGTGTTGATAGTGATGCTCCCGGGTATCAAGCCACTGGTATAAGTCAATAACAGTCATCATTATGAGGAGTGGAAAACATGGTGGTAATATCTTATAAAATTACACCTCATTATTCATTATTACCGTTTTGATGGAAAAAACAAATGCTATTGATGTACCTACTCCTGTATTCCCTCGAAAATAAGTGCCATATGATTATGATTATTATTATTTGTATGTCTTCCGCTCACGGCACGATGTGTCCCCCGACCTTTGGCAGGCACAGCCGAAGTACCAAATGAGTACCACAAAGCTAACACATAGAGGCCCTTTTGACAATTTAATGAAATGCAAGGGGTCCCTGCACATGTCATGGGGCGCACACAGCCAGGGTGTACAGAGGCTATTGCAGGTTCATGGGATCTAAATAACCTAGATTATTGGATGATGGACTAAAGGCTGGGCTATTGAGTGAGACATGGACACCTGCCTAATAAACCTGTCTCCCATTTTCTCACCCTCTGTTAGATGGGCCTCTATAAATAGCACATTAAGAAATGGCCTAAGGTGGGGGGTAGAGAGGTGGCACTGGACTTTAAATATAGCCAACTCGCCATATTATTATTATGAATTGGAAATAATGATTATAAAATATTACTGCAGGTACATTGGAGCGCCCGTTGACTTTGAAATAGTGGATATCGACCCTAATGTGGACAATGATGAAGATGTGCAGTACGCCATCACCACTATCAAGAGGAATGGTGTTGGAATTAAGGTTGGTTTTATAAATACAGATCCTGGCCGTTATAAATTACTGGATAGTTTTAAACAAAACTCATCACTTCCGGTTTTTTAAAAATATTTGAAGGAACATTACTTGTCACTCACTTGAATTGCCTTTATATATATATTATAGGCTATATATTAATTTATGAAGATTGTGTTTTTCGTTTATTCTGATGTATGCGTATGTGTTGTTTTGACTCTTGCAGTTCTTCTGCACTACCTGTTTCCCAATTTTAGTTAATTGTTTTCCCGCTACCCAAAGAGATCGCGTAAAGCGATAAGACCGCCTGTTGTTACCATTTTGTAGAATATTTATTTTTTATTATTATTATAACTACGTATTTTACTTTAAAAAAATATTCAGGCAACAAAGGTCCGTATTAATGTATACATTACAGACTAACATACCTTTTACAGACTTTTAGTGCTTTGGATTCAGATAGATATCTAGCGTAAATATATACTGAAATACCTAGTCATAGAAATAAAGGCATTGAAGATGTGTGTAATATACACGTCAAATTATCGGTGAAATGCGAAATTTTTGTAAATAGTTGAGGACTTCATTATGTCTACATTTTAATTGATTCCATTGTGTGACCAAAATTAATCATTACATTTTATATAGGTAACTTTCGTAACACAATGGAATCGATAAATGTAGACATAATTAAGTCCTCAACTATGTACAAAAATTTCGCTTTTCACCCATAATTTGACGTGTATATTACACACACATCTTAAACACCTTTACTTTTATAACTAGGCATTTAAGTATACTATGTAGAAAAAGATTGCATTTCATCCTTATGCCATCTTAAAACATAGGTAGGCATGGTTATTTTACCCTGGATTAACCAAGTTCCTTTAAGAGTTTAACTCCAGCCGTGGTTGGCTGTTGATTGATGGTAGCGTCCGCTTGCCTGGCAATATAGGATGTTGATGGGGGAGCAGGTAGAGGGAGTGGACTACTACACCCCAGAGGGGCTTATGGAAGTCCACACTCGGTGAGAGACAGAACTCTGGCTTGACTACAGTCCTCAGACTATTGACAACTGACCAAACTGACCATTTATTCCCAACTCCTCCCCAACTCAACGCCGAGTTTCTTACGCCGGTTCTTCTCGTGCCTGAGATTTAGTTTTCCGACCCGGTGGTAGTTTATTGACGTTCATAGGTGCATATATGCCTAATTTGAAGAATAAATTACTTTTACTTTTTTACTCCATTTCCTTATATACTAATAGCTACATAGTACAGACATACATAATCAATCACTCATACCGCTCGCACGCTCTTAATCTTTAAGTTAACCTAAGCACATAGTACAGATAGTGTAATCTAATTAACATTATGTGCCTACCGGCACAGATAGGCATGGTTATTTTACCCTAGTTTTTTTTAACTAAGTAAGAGGTTGGATTAACTAAGTTTCTTTAAGGGTTTAACTGTAAAATCTTTTAAATATATCTCACCATCATTAACACGTGTAACGGGCCTCTATGGGACTAATTTTGTATTAAGGAGTAACACTGCTAACGAAGAGGGAACTAGTGTAGGATTTCGTGCCCGAGCTTGGTTGTTCCGATATCTCAGAGGCTAGAGTGATTGGCCGGGTACGTCAGATGTTGTAGGTTGAATACTGCTCGGAGCATTAAATTTTTAATTTTTCCCTTTAATTTGAAATGAGGCCCCTATGGGACCTAAGGAAGATCAGCGCCAGCTGTAAATCCTGCATATGCTGAGTAGGTTTCTTTTAGCCTTTGTTTGTTGTGTATGGTTTTGTTTACTGTTGTTATTCTGCCTGTTGCGAATAAATGTTTGAATCTTGAATTAAAGATCTTGTGTAATTCACAAAAGTACAGATACAATGGAGAAGCTGCTGTTTACAAACTATTTTCAACTATTGGAACTCAGTTCACAACTTGTACATTAATTCAATCAACAACAAACACACTTGTTTCCTTAAGGGGTAGGCAGAGCACATGACATTTTCCTTTGTTCCACCCAGACAACCAAGTTTGATAACTGGTTAACTAGACGCACTATTTCTTCCACGGAGATAACCAGTTATGTAGATGGAAGTCTCATTCCATATTGTTAACCGAGTTGGATTACTGGATTGTATCTTCTACATATTCTAAATATTTAAGGCAGGTCGGTGTAGGTACAAAGACGAGCAAAGCGGGGAGGAGTGTTAGTAGAACTGCGACCCTACAGCGTGCGAGCCGCTCGACATGTAGAAAATACATTCCAGTATTCCAACTCTGTTAACAATAAGGAATTAGAATTCCACTCACATAACTGGTTTTCTTCGCGGAAGAAATATTCCACCTAGTTAACCAGTTATCAAACTTGGTTATCTGGGTGGAACAAAGGGACATTTTATAAACCGAAGTATAGTTAAAATAATTTGAATTGGCCAAGTTGTATCAAATTAGTCCATTGAAAAAGCGACTTTACTGTCTAGGCAAGAAGATTCAATATCTGACAGACTGATTTATCAAAGGACATTTTAAGTTATTTCAACTATAGCCGCAAATTTTTTTACAGGGCAACATCGAAACCAAGAGCGAAGCGGCGTACGTGACCTCCCGTAACGTAGCCTTACGTAACGAACTGGACATGTACGCTTACGTGATGCACTGCAAATCTTACCCCGGGCTGACCACGAGGCATAAAGACATTGATGTTGCTATCATCAGGTATCACGATTTGTATATAGTAGAAATCCTTAGTATAGGCTTATTTCGAAATAAATATTAACGATGCCATTCAAACTAGTTTTTAAAAGGGATTAAATGTTTGTATGGGGCCAACTACGATTAAAGCACAATAAAATCAAATGAGGGTCAAACGTAAATATTGTTCCCGGACACCGAAAACGCTCCATACTAATTGACAGAAAATGATGACGTCACAACTCACGAGCCCCGTACTAACGTTGTATGGAAAAACTAGAAAATTGCTATTATCATCGTGAAATACTGCGTTGAATTATGTAAATTCTATTGGTAGCCTTTACTTACATATCCACATAACGGCAATATCTTATAAAGTTTAGTATGAGGAAACTACCCTATTGGCGGAGTTGTGTCCAATTAGTCTTTTCAAAAACCGACTTTACTATTTACGCAAGAAGATCCAAAATATAATGGCAGTTTTGTATTTAATAATTACAGTTTTAATAATTTCCGCCATACTAGTTCTATTCTATTATGGAACCCTTACTTTATGGCCGCGTAGGGTACGTCATCAGAGGATTTTTTCTGATTTTCCTCCCACAATCACTTCTTTTATGAGATGTGGTCATGAAGATTTGACGAGAATGAGTTATCAGTGGAGGCTGGTGTGGTGGCTGGAGCTCTCGCTGGAGAAGAAGAAGAAGCTGTTCAATTGAGTGAAAAAGCATGTTAATTGACTATTACCAGATGTTGAGTTATTATTTCAAAATCGGCCAAAAGCATGTCAGGCCATGCTCAGTGTAAGGTTCCGTAATTGCCCGACGAACTTACTTAAAAATAATCAACAACAAGCAAAAGGGAATACTTTCGCAGCGTTTCATGCGTCTTCTACTAAGAAGAGAAGACTTTTTGCGATAACTCAAAAACGGCTTAACTGATCATGTCCGCTATACTTTTCGTTGAAAGTCTTTATTGAGCTAACTTTTATTATTTGTTCATATTTTTTGGACTCATAGTTCAAAAGTTAGTGGGAAACATTATTTTTTCTTATAATATTTCTGAAAATATTCACTTGATCAAAAAATGATTGATGAAGACCCTATTCATTTTGAAAGACCTATCGAACAACACCCCTCACACCCTATGGTGAGAGAGAGAAGCAAAACTAAAAATTCTTCCCCACTTTACGTGTACGATACGGTACGATACGAATACTCTTTATTGCACACCTCACACAAATGAAACGTTACAAACAGAAAAAAAGAAAACACAGTAATATGTAGGTAGAGGTAGACAACAGGCGGTCTTATCGCTAAAGAGCGATTTCTTCCAGACAACCTTACGTACCTACCCTTAATTTTTTTAAGATTTTATTTTACGAACTTGTCAATTTTATTGATTTATATGTCCATACCAAATTACAGCTTTCTATATATATATATATATAGTCCTCTTCGTCGTATCCGACGACGGCGACCCTTACAGCTTCCTCTGATTAGCACGTACATGGCTCGCAAAACCGAACTTTGATCTAAATGTCGTAGACACATTTCATAAACAGCTTTCTAGCACTCCCAATCACAGAGCAAAGCTTCGGACAAACAGACAGACAGACGGACATGGCGAAACTATTAGGGTTCCTAGTTGACTACGGAACCCAAAAAATCAATCATCTCGATTTATCAGGTTTTTGTTTCCTCTGCCCCAAAAATATGAATTTCACATTTGGATCCTGAATTTGAATGTTTTGTGGTTTCCAGACAGAACACTGAAGGTGAATACGCCATGTTGGAACATGAATCCGTGGCGGGCGTCATCGAGTCCATGAAAGTGGTCACCGCTAGCAACTCTGAGCGTGTGTGCCGCTTTGCATTCGAGTACGCCAAGAAAAATGGTCGCAAGAAGGTATACTTATAATTGACGACCGGTTTAGCCTTCGAGCATACATAACTGGAGTGGCCATCAGCGCATCTTACCAAACAAAATATTTTTGCGGGGGGCGAGGTAACACACATGAAAAAACTACGCACACTTACAATTTATTGTTCGATTACTACCAATAGTACATTACTACAGAGGCCGGGACAAAAGGGGTTGCCGGCCGAAGACATATAGACGGCTGAGCGAAGCGAGGCCGGATAGGTCTAAGGCCGGCAACCCCATATTTCCCGCCGAGATATGTATAGTGCTTTTCTCAAACATGCAATGAAATAAACAACAAAAAAAAACAAAGTTTTATTTTTAATACGCATAGTGGCAGAATGTCATGATGCCTGTGCCACAAATCTGTGGAATGGAAATTAAAAAAGAGGACTTTGCCGGCCTAGGCCTGCAACATTTGTATGAAATTGCATTAACGACCTCTTGTCCTAGCCGCACCTGAAACGTCATACTTCGCAGCCTATTATAAGGAACATAACATTAATATTTCATTGCATGTTTGAGAAAAGAATATAATACTCACTAATGAGAAGAACGATAACTCCATACAAAAAATATTACACCCTCCCGAAACGTCAAAAAGTCGTTTATACTACTAGCGACATCGCTTTTGAGCAGTGAACTAAAAGGTGGCTTGTTGGTAGGCAGGTTGCCTCCGGAGATTGGGGCCCGGGTTCGAATCCCGGTAAAGAAATATATTTTTTATTTTTTTTACTTCGGTTTCGTAGCATTGTATTTATTAATATAGATTTAAATAAAATGCAGCTGTGTATGTGTGAAAAAATATTTATTTTGTAATATTGTTGATTTTCTCTTTAAAAAGAGATATTTTGTTCGCCTCTTCCGGCAAATAGATCCCGATTGTTAGGCTAAGGGAAATAATGCAATCGAACTTATTCTTGATCTTGGGCAGCAGCTCCACATTTAGCACACATCGTGTATTCATTTGTGGATTTAATTACATCTTCCATCTAACAACCACTGGAGAAAAACTGAAGGTGGAATAATCCACAAACGTGACGCAAGTGGGTACTATCTTCCAAGGCCCGACTTAAGTCCAGTATAACACACAAACTATAATTTTCTTCTTTGCTTTGATTTTATACTGAACACTGAATATAATGGAATGCATTTGCATGCGTTGTCGCTGTCGGGCAAGACAACGCGACAAGAAGAATATATTAGCCAAAACTGACTTTAATACACAATTTCCACAAATAGAATATTGTTCGTGTTCGGTCTTCAATCGTTCGACTTTATTACCGAGAAGAAAAGTAGCTGTAATGTTCCATCGATGTTAACTTATGCTTGTGGATTTCTATTACCAACAGCATGCCACAAGAAAAGCAAAAACAACGTTTGTAAATATAATTGTTTGTTTTGTTGAAATACGTTTTGACAATATTTATGATATGGTAGTTTGACACAAGTGTTATTTCAATATATGAAGTTTCCATGGTAACCGAACCATAGAGTTCACTTGCTATACTTCACAGTAGTACTATAACAATAAACAATACAAAATTTAACACAGAATACACAGAATTAATCATGAAATAATATATCTTGCGCGACTAAAATGCAAGAGCAAATTTTACATAAATTTAAACGATTTTTCAGATGCATGGCACCATTGATAAATCAAATTAAGCCCCACCCAGACGTTCCAGCATTGCAGTTGTGGGATCTATAAAATAGAACGAGACAACCGAGGTCTATAATCTTCCTATTTTGCTCTATCTTATAGGTTGCTTCCCACGGCAGACTGCAAGGTGGACTGCTATGTTGCACTGTCTGGATGCCCTTAAAGTATTACTGGTAACAATTTAATTTCACCGCAACTCACACATACGCAATTACGAAGCACCCTACATGTGTTAGCGTAGTTGATACCCCTTGATTACTACGCACCCACGCTAAAAAAATCAACTCACGCACATTCAAACTACTAAAGTTGAGCAATAAAAGTCGACCTTATTTTCGTTAACATTAAATCCATTATTGGGTTACTATCGGATGACCAAATTGACCAAAGTCGATAAGGACCATGTTTCAAAGAAATTCTCATAAACAGTAGTCTTTATTTCTTTAAATACGGTGACGTCAAAGGGACATTTCACAGCTAGCCCTAATGGTCAGCACGAATGTTTTTAAATCGATTTTATAATCAATGCTCGATTTACGATTTGAAATAAAACTTGAATTGCGCATAAAATTATAAATAAAGCAAAAACATGCTATTGTATGTGAAATTATCAACAATCTTTTTGTAAATTTGATAAAGTACAACGTTTTATTACCCTAAACAGCAGATAAAGGTATTTTCACGGAGCTCTTCTCACGCCGAAAACGATTTCGAGACTGACTTATAAACGATTAATGAAGTAGTTTTTAATCTTATTTTGCACATTGTGCCTATTTTTTGGCAGAGGGGTAAGTATACTAATGGCTACTACTCCAGTTATGTATGCTCTAAGGGTTTATCGTAACTTCTACGCGCGTTGTATTATTGCGTAGCTCCATAATTTTCCTATCATATTCACTCTCCATAAGAAATGCCTCTTACTAGGTATCCCATTGTGAATACATAGTTTCATGTTATTCCACCATGCCGTTTTAAAATGAGAGCGAAACTACGTTTGTATGGAGAACCGAGCTTCCTGGCGTACTCTTAACAACAAAGGCGTGATTTTATTTTATATTTCAGGTGACAACAGTCCACAAGGCCAACATCATGAAGATTTCCGACGGCTTGTTCCTGGAAACCTCCCGCCGGCTCGCCAAGGAGTACCCTGAACTTGAACACAATGACATGATCATAGACAACTGTTGCATGCAGCTCGTCGCAAAGTGAGTACATCCTCAGTAAGGATTTCTATAGAGATCCTATGCAAGTTCCACCAAGAGGGACAGAAAAGCTCTTACACAGCTAAATTCAGATTACCATAAACGACTTGTTTAATTTGGGCGGGTAATCGTTTATTTGCCTAAAACTATTTGACATGACGTTGAGGCAAATAAAGAAAAGTTGAACTATGACAAGGATAAAAATAGCTATTTACGATACAAGGGTTGTAAAACAAAAAAAGGCTGATATAGCAGATGTTTGAGGCCCGAGCCGCAGGCGAGGGTCATAAATATGCGAGAGAGGGCTTTGTTTTACGACCCGTGTTTTGTACACAATTTTACGTCACCACTTGGCTAAAAAGTGGGTTTTTTGGCAAGGTGTGGTGTAAATGATATAACCCTCTCTGTCGCTCTTATTCAATTTAGTATATGACCATCTCGCTCGGTAGCGCTACTATTATTTGACGTCTTCTCTGGGGTACTTTGAGGTATAGTTGAGGAATTTGATTTCTGGACCACTTCGTACCTTGTCACAATGAAAATCAATATGAAAGCTGCTACAGATTTCATATTATTGTCACTGTGACAAGGTACGAAGTGGCTCAGAAATCAAATTCCTCGACTGTACAACTAATCTCTGTACCTTTACGGCAGGCCACGACTTCGAGTGGTGGGGGCAGCGACAGCGGTTTTCCTCGTTTTCCTAATACATTGTGTGTGATCCAACAAATCGCAGTGCGTTGCGCGTCTCGACCGTTCAATGAACAGAGAAAACGCTTCGCAATTCGCGTGAAATCTTGGCCGGCTTGTTAAGCTGCAGACTATGTCAAATAAATGGACATACACAAATAAATGTCCTGACAATTCGAACTCGAGGCAAGAGTGGTTAACTACCGTGACGTGATCGCGCCGCGCCTTGTCGCGTGACTTCAATGGTTGCGGCGCAGCGTTGCTATACCGCTGTGCGATCATAAAATAATCCGTTTCGTGTTAAATTATAATGTCAAAACCACAGCATTATTGTATTGCTGTATAATGTATAGATATAAAATCAATAAAAAATATCTTTATATAGTCTCCCAAATTCTGTGTCTTTATCTTAAAATTTTGAAAAAACCCGCATGCTAAGCGTGGCGGTTATGGCATTTACCCCCCATGGAATTGGGGGAGGCTTATGTGCAGCAGTGGACGTCTTTCGGCTGATATGGTGGTGGTGGTGGTGGTTGAAAAAACTGACAGTTATCACTCAAAAAACTGACAGTCATTGAGTTTGGTATTCACCAACGGTTGACATAAAAGAAAATGAAAATTAAAACATTGGTTCTAAGAAACCTCTTTTTATTTTTTAAAGTGATGCCTTTAAGAAATATATAAAACTTTGTATCCCCTGTATGGAGTGCCCCCTGCTGTGCTTCTGGATTCTGTGCTCGAGGTCACTACCAAACCAACTTGACCAAAGTGGTCGTCATTTAGGTTCATATCAAACTCTATTTCTGCTGCAGTCGGCTAATATTTAAGGCGGCGTGTGTTAAAAGTTCTACTGCCTAACTTGCAGGCCTCACCAGTTCGACGTGATGCTGATGACTAATCTCTACGGCTCCATTGTGTCCAACGTGGTCTGCGGACTTTTAGGTGGAGCAGGACTTCTATCGGGCCGTAACTACGGTGAACATTACGCTGTCTTCGAACCCGGCACCAGGAACACTGGTAAGATTAAACGATGGACGCTAATAATGTTGAGACAAATTACAAATGTTGTGACAAATGACGGGCGTTGAGATAAATGGTGAATGTTGAATTACGAACGTGTAGTCAAATGACGGACATGCATGATTGACAGCGGTGAAGGAAGTTTTGGCAAAGCAAATTACTCCCGTTGAAACCAATGACTTTGACTTTGAAACTAAGGACTGTTGATGGTAATGATTTGACTTGAGTGATGCTGATGGGGAACCTCTACGGCTCCATCGTGTCCAACTTAGTGTGTGGTCCCCTGGGAGGCGGGTATTCCTGTCGCGACTGGACGGGAAACAAATGACACAAGTTGAGACAACTGACGAAGATACTAATGACGAACGTTGAGGTGTATATTCGTACTATATGACAGATGTTGAAGATGAATGTTGAGGTAAATGACGGGTGTTGCCGTTATTGATTCGATGACGACATTAAACCTATAAACCTCTTTGTTTTCAGGCACAGCGATCGCCGGCAAGAACATAGCCAACCCGATAGCCATGATCAACGCGTCCGTCGACATGCTGGAGCATCTCGGCCATCACTTCCACGCGGACCTCATAAGGAACGCGGTCACGAAGACCATCAACGTGGACCGCGTGTTCACGCCCGATGTTGGAGGCACCGCGTCCAGCACTGAGGTCGTGAAGGCGATTATAGGTAACATCGGCCGGGGGTTGGGACATTAGGTCAACTAGGTGTAGTTGGGGTTGAAAACTGTCTTCTAACCTTTTGAGCGCCAAATACGGCAAACTGCGCCATCGGAAATTCGTGCCACTGACGCCGCCGACGTCAATTGACGTCCGTTCAAAAACTATGAATTACCCTTCCTAGAACCCTTTATGATGTTTTTGCATTATTACTTAGCTTAACTTTATTTTATGGCTTACTTAGCCACCTGGCGCTCAAAAGGCTAAAGGCGCTTTTTGACATCAATATCATTATATTTTGTTAGTTTTCCTCATAATTCTACTAACGACTGATTTATCCTGGCTTTTTCATACCTTTGTCGACTTGGTCGTGGAGTCGATTGTAGGTAACATTGCTCGAGAACCATTAGGTGTAGTCGTGTTGAAAACTGTTTAGTATATAGGCGCTTTTACATGAATCTCACACATGTAACACCATCATCGCTTACCATCAGATGAGATAGTGGTCAAATGCTTACCTATTTCATTTTAAAAAGAGGCGTCCCTGGAATGAAACTGTTGTGTTTATTTGAATCCAGACGCTATCTCAGCGTCAGAATCTAGCACTAGCGCAGCGTCTGGATTCATTTAAAAGCGCCTTAAGACATAATAAATACTCATATTTTCACAAAAACCGACAGAAATGCATCTATCAACGCAAGGTATCAATTGTTGTGGTTAATTGCAACGTAAAGGCAGTTTTATTAAAATATCAGTCGGTAGTAAACCGAACGCAAACTATCGCACTAGCAAAAAATCTGGCAATTTTTGCAGTTCACAATCGTACACCTGAACAGAATTCTGAGATTTTCTAAACTACCGCTGTATTTGCTAGCTAACTTAACGGAGATGCCGACTGTTGGGAGTCCCTTAAAACCATATCGCAGTGAAGTATGCAATGAAAAAAATAGTCTTACCCTATTATACTTTGCCCCTATACTAAACAAGAAAACAGACCATACCACCAGATCATTGAGCCGATGAAAATAATGTATTATTAATTATTATACCACTACGTCAATGATCGACTTTGGTTGGTTTTCAGTAGAAATTGTAATAAGACTGCGGAAAAAAAAATGTGTCGTATTATAGTAGTTTCGTGAAATTACTGTATAGGCGCCATTTTTCTTTAATTTTGGCAATCTATTATCTTAGTTTGATATGTGGAAAAGTGATATATCAAATCTTATTTACATTTGAACCGTCACATTTCTACAACTTGTGTTGGTCAAGTAAAGTGGGTCAGATTTTTTTTATTTCTTATATGTTTGAATTTTGACTGTACCACGTACACTGTTCTACTACTAATAATAGACAACAACCAAAAATATTAGAATAAATCTTTTTTAACCTGTACTTAGAAACACTTATGTATTTAGGTGCTTGCGCTTTTTCATAGACAATCTTTTTTTCATCAGTATTTAATTATTTATATTAGCAAAATCATCTATGGAACCAATGCGTCAAAAATATATCGCTGACATTTTTGTAAATCGACAATAATTTTTAATCATGTATTTATCTTACAATTATTGTTTTATTTATATTATCTTCATTATTTAATAGTAAATTGAATATTCAATTTACACGAGTATTAGACAATGGAAAAATATATGCTCCTTAAAAATTGTATGACCCTACTAAATAGAGCTTTTATTTATTTGTCTGTATTATGAAAGATCTTGCTAATTAAAAACCTTATTTCCTACGATTGAAGGTTGTATATTGAATGGCAAAGATTTTGATGAAATATTCGAAACATAAGTAGATCGAACGATCAAATCGTATTTCAGTTACCGTTGTTACTGTTAGTTATTTATTTATTTAAATTGTTTTAATATTGGAAATAAACACCAGTATTACATAGATTTGTTTTATTTTAGCTGTATTTTTTAGACCTCATTTAGAAAGTAAGTATATATTTTGTAGATAACTAACGAATTGTGTCTTAGAATAGAATAGATCACTATTATATCCTTTTGAACGCCAAAGTCCGCAAACCACGCCATCGGAAATTCGTGCCATTGACGCCACCAACGTCCGTTCACAAACTATGGAATACCACTCCTAGAACCCTTTACGATGTTTTGGCATTATTATTTGGATTAGCTTTATTTTATGCCTCTGGCGTCAGGGGCACGGCGCATTACTGCGCCACCTGGCGCTCAAAAGTATATTGTTATGTAGAACAGATAAAATTCGAAAAGAGCAGGTGCTTAGTATCAGACAACTATCCATACTATCAATATCATCAATACATATTATAAAATGAAGTCCCCCGCCGCGTCAGTCTGTCTGTATGTTCGCGATAAATAAATAAATAATAAATAAATAAATATCAGGGGACAATTTTTTACACAAATCGAACTAGTCCCATTGTAAGCTCAATAAGGCTTGTGTTATGGGTACTAGACGACGATATATTTAATAAATATATACTTAAATACATAGAAAACATCCAAGTCTCGGGAACAAATGTCTCTGCTCATCACAGAAGCAAATGCCCTTACCGGGATTCGAACCCGGGACCTCTAGCTTCGGAGGCAGTGACACTACCAACTAGGCTAAACAGGCCGACAAACTCGAAAACGGCTTGATGGTTTTAGATGTGGCTTCACCAACGTGTAGCTTTGATTCTTCCGGATGGTTCTGGTGTATAATTTATGTATATTTCTCATATGCATTATATTGTAATCCGTGCGAAGCGCGGGTCGGGTGACGGGTCGCTAGTAATATAAATGCGAAAGTAACTCCGTCTATTTGTTACCTCTTCGCGCTTACACCGCTGAACGTATTTAGATGAAATATGGTATGAAGATGGTTCGAGACCTAGAGGACATGGGATAGAAATGCCTTAACCTTTTGGACACTAGCGACGGATATATCCCCACCGTGAGTTCAACGCCAACGACTGGTATATCCGTCACGACGTGCAGTGCGACATCAACCTACATGCATTTCTGTGGGGCTCAACTGCGCGTTTGACATTCCCATGTCATGGCGTGTGAGTGATAGCGTTTGTATTTGACAGAGCGCTGAAAAGGTTAAAAATAAAATATGTATAATGTCTCCATCGAGCAAAACTGTTCTTATCACTATTATTAAAGGCTCTTATTCGTCAAGGCGTGGGTGTGGGATACCCTGTATATTTGTGGAGCCCTCTCTAGATAGTATTAGAAATTTGTATATCTCCGTTGTTCACTCTATTGGGTGTGGCTTGTAATAGGAGCAAAAAATTTAGAGGGCGCTTCCTTAGAGCAACTGCAGTAATTTTTGTTTTGCCCCATTATTTTGTTTTTCAATTCGGAGATTTTTGATCTAAAGTTATGTATGTTCCAGTAGTGGATCTTGACACCACGAGATTATAGCGCGGCAGTCAATGCTGTATGCAAGTAGCATCTAGTTATTACTTAAAATAGTAGCTGATTTTTTCGTTTTAAAAGATATTTGTTTTTTTTTCTTAATTTTATCGACCGATTGAAACGAGACCTTCGTTTCACTCGGTTTCAGCTTTGACAAAAATGATTTCGTATAACCGGATTTCCCGTTGTTTTTCTTCTATAGGTCGCATTACTGTGTCTCATCGGTGTCTCAAATAAAAATGTTTTTAGTATCACTCCAGAAGAGTAAAGAATACACGTCATTTGAAGTCAGACACATTTGCATATATTTAAAAAAACTTTTTTCCTTTCCGACCAATGCAATAATTGCTGAAGAGCTTAAAGGTCTCTTCCCACTACACCTTATCATACCATGGCCGTAATAGGAACGTGTCAGGTAAAAAAATATTGTTTGTATTGTATAGTATGAGACTATGCCCACTAGCACGTTTCGTCACCGAACAGCACCGTCGCGTGCCGTGCCCGGAGCTCAGCCGGCGCCGACACGCGCCGTGCACGGCACGCGACGTCGCCGAACCGGTGCCTGCAGGCGGCGAAATGGTGACCATGCGGGTTATAACCGCGTAAAATGACCGTTATAAACCCGTTGCCAGTCTTCAACCTTTTGTCTTTTCCTTGCTTGCTTACTAGTGGTGACAACTTAGGGGTTGAACAAAAACGCGGATGCTACGAGGATGAAACGCGGATGCTACGGGGATGATACGCGGATGCTACGGGTATGATACGCGGATGCTACGGTCACTAATCCCGTTATGCACGGGTATGAAACGCTGGTCACACGTTCTAGTGGGCGTACTAGTCCGTGTCGTTAATTCCGTGCCTGATACGTTCCTATTACGGTCATGGTATGATACGGTGTAGTGGGTAGATACCTTAATAGTACTTATACTTAATATTTTGCTCCTATTAGATAGAGGCCACACCATAAGTTCGATAGAGACGGATATATCGTACTAGGTACTTTTATTCTATTGCTTGTGACTACATTATTTGTATATTTTTCAGATAATGTCGAATACGCTTACAAGAATCGGAGCGTCATCTATTCGAAAAACTAAATTATTTTAAATCAGAATTAGTTACATGATGTAAAAAATATTTATAGTTGAATAATTAACCCTTTGAACGCCGTTCTGCATGTACCGCAGTGACACCTACACGCCAAATCATTTTCCATAAGACATTGAGTATGAACTTAAAGAAGGTGTCTTTGAGAACGTACAGTCACCGGCATAAATATATGACTGAACCACCATATCAGCCAAAGGACGTCCACTGCTGGACATAAGCCTCCCCCAATTTCATGGTGGGGGTAATTATTTATTTATCACTCATCAGGGTCATAAGTGTATGACGACACTTCATCGGTAAACGAATGTGATGCTTTGTGGCCGGCATAAGCATCGTTTCAGTGTATCAGCATAAAAATTGGAATGAGTCGCTTAAAAATATTTGATAACCTATTAAAATCAAAATGTGACCACTCTCACCGGCATAAATATCTATCCACTGTGAAAGCAGAGGCATCGGATGACAGTTGGACCGCCTATACAGGGTGATTCAGAAGACGTGAGCAGGACCAACACTATCTTACATACATAGTAAATGGCAATGAATCGTTCACCATTGTATTTAAGTGAAACACCTATACCTTTTTCCTGTATTTTTATTTTAGTTAAGTTAAAGTTTAATTCTCTACAATCATGGTCACCCTACAACAACTGGTTTATAAAGATTAACCTCTAACTGTTTTGACAGCACTTTAATTATGAAGAAAGTAATTTGTCACATTGAGTGAGATACGATATTTCAAAAGTAATCGGACTCGGATGACATTCAATTTGAAACGTATCACTTGACTGAAGTATTCTGATTGTAGAGTGACCATGGATTTCAAAAATCAAAATATGTCATCGATATGTAAAAATGAACCTTGCCTAGCTGGCATAGAGCCTGAAATTGTATGAAGTAATTTGGCACTTCACGAAAGCAGTAGACTTGTCATTGGATACTATCTCACCTTCTATTCTTATAATAGTCGTTATTGGCGGCGTAAGCACGACAGCACGCGACACCGTTCTTGGCGTTCAAAGGATTAAATCATGTTAGCGTTTTATTTATCATAAAAAACGAATTTTAAATTATGCTTTATTGAAACATAGAATAGAATAGAATACAAATTTATTGTCACATAATGCACTTTACAAATAGTGAAAAGTAAACATACTTAAACATTTAATTTATTTCACAAAATAAAACCACGCACATTAATGTGACAATAGGGGTGAACTCAGCGTTTGCTGCGATACAGACTGGCTGCGCACAGCGCTGGTTTTCAGTTCACCCCTAATGACAACTGGTTTAACAAAGTGGTGGGTATTCATTGTAACATTGTTGTTTCGCACTATAATTCATTTTTCTGTGCTTCGTATCAATGGTACAGTTAGCGTTATTATAGTACATAGCAGCCAAAGTGGCCAAATAATTGCAAAAACATGTATTTTGTATGGTGTACCGAACTATTTGGCCGCTATAGTACGTAGCGCTGATTGTACAGTCAAAAATATGTCTGTCCATAAAACGGACAAATCGTGTATATATTATATAGCACATGAACGTAAAATTGTTTGATAATAGTGCAGGATATGGTTAGCTGGTAGAGAATGCCAGCCCGCCATTTCTACATCTGTTTTGTGTAAAGTTGCAGATGGGTAAATAAAACAAAGTATTACAAATAAATTTAATTTATTTCATAACATTAATGGTACAAATTCATTTCAGTAGATCTACCGAAATAGCCAACATTCCAGTTGGTAAAATGTCTCATATACTTTACTGACAGTATTACCTAAGCTACAACATCGAAAATATCTACGCACTCAGTTACATATACCAACACGGCTCAATAAAGTCTATTAAGGGTCGGTTATGCGCTATATTCCGTTGTTGTATGGAAAATAATTGATAAGGGCGTAAAAGTTTTATAGATATTTTCGATGTTGGGAACGTAATATATTGCCGGTAAACAACGAAGTCACTATCAAACCTAGTATCGCCCGTGCTTGATGCGATTCCCGCAAGTCTGGACACGGGCTTACGATGTTGAGATTTTAACTTTAATACAAGCTTGCACTGTTCGTATGTAATGGCCGATTCACACCAAACGGCCAGAGTCGGCGCGCACGCCACCAGAGTCAAAGGAATCCGAACCCTCCATACAGAAGGTAGACTTGGTATCCAAACGGCAGCGGCAGCCGACCGGCTGCCCGCAACCCATTCAAATATGAAGTCTAGCTTCTGTATGGAGGGTTCGAATTCCTTTGACTCTAGTGGGGTGCACGCGGACTCCAGCCGTTCGGTGAGAATCGTCCATAAGTTGTCATCAATATTTGCAATCCTTCTTTCAGCCATTTACCGGTATCCGATTGAGCTGAACTTTCCCATCCATACCCACAAGTTTGGTGACAATACAATATTATGGTACCACCGAGCTGATCTGATGATGGAGACGTGGCCATGGCAACTCCTAAACTACACGAGATAAACCCGTCGTGTTTGGGCTGATTCGAATCGCCTCAATAAGTACTTGATGACTGTGGAAACAAAAGTACAGTCAGTAACAAAAGCTTGTACCAAAAATATTTTTTTTGTTTGACAAACTTATTTTGTATACAGGGTGGCCCATTCAAATCGGTCAGTATGGGAAAGTCTAAAACTATAAGACATACGAAGATTTGTTCTTAGGAACCATGTCACCGATTTTACAAGTAGAGAGGTACAAACAACCATAGAGACAATTTTACATGCCTGAACTTGTTGAATATTGTAACGGTGGTCACTTTGAACACCTACTATGATAAATTAAAGTATGTGAAAAAAATGCATTTTATTCATTTTAGACATTATGTTTCTTAGAGACATTTACTGCTTAAGACCTACACAAACGATATCTGAATAGAAATAGTGTAAGTTTATTTTTTCAAAACAACCGGGTTCGATTCCCTAGCTGGGTACAGTGTTTTTTTCAAATGTATGAATGCAGTTTTTCTTTTTATCAAAATCGGTGACATGGTTCCTAAGAACAAATCTTCGTATGTCTTATAGTTTCAGACTTTCCCATACTGACCGATTTGAATGGGCCACCCTGTATATGTTACTTAATGGGTTTCGTATGTTAACCGACGATATAAACGATACATTCTATTTGACTCGTTTCTGCTGTCGCTGACGGTAGATGTCGTTGACTGGGGGCGCAACGCTCAAGTCATCGTCATCGGAATCCTCGCCCGCTTTCCTTCGTCGTGACTGCAAACAATAACAATAATTAATAACTGGCACTATGTTGGTAAATGGGATTTTTTGACCACCTGTAAAAGATGGGAAAAAAGTCCCCGCTATTATCAGTGGTAACGAATTGGGGGAGAATATGAGGAAACTCTCAGTTCAATTGACTAAAGTAAGACCAAGGAGACAAAACAATAACATGAGTCGAAAAAAGTGCGTGATATTAATAAAAACCGGTAAAGTGCGAGCCAGATTTTTCAAAGAAGGGTTTTACGTGGTAAACGATAGGGCTGTCGATACATGGAGGCATAGAGAAATAAGGAAGAATAGAAGGCTCACTCTCCATACATCAGTTTTTACTGGTTGTTTCGTATTCGACATCTAGCGTCAAATAGCGGAATTATCAGTACTGCTATAAAGGTACTAGCTATCACGTATGTCGCTACTGACGAAAAGTGTATTTCTCAACAATTTACTACTAATATTTAAAGCAGAATGAGTTCAAAACAGAGTTCCGGTTAATCCGGTTATAATATTAGCTAAAAATGGTTGTGCATTCGATTGTTCGTTCGTCACGGCGTCTATTGTCGAGTAGCAGTACTGATAATTCCGCTATTTGACGCTAGATGTCGACTACGAAATAACTAGTAAAAACTGATGTATGGAGTGAGCACTCTATTCTTACTTATTTCTCTATGATGGGGGATACATTATCTAGTCGTCAATGAGTGGGTTACCTTGTTCGCGACGGTGGTTATACCCTCGTCATCCACGATCCAGTGAACAGAGCGCGCCAGGTCGAACAGTTTGGTGTCGCAGCCGTTCTCTTGGGTAGGGGCCGGCGCTGTCAATAAAAATAGCATAGTGAAGGGAAGGATAAAGATTTCAAGGTGCTCACAGTTGGTAGTAGAAGAAGAATAGTACATTACTATAGAGGCCGGGAAAAGATTTGTATGGAGGTCTTCTCAAACATATGCAATGAAGAAAAAATATAAACTCAAAAAACAAATTTAACAGCTGCCATGTTTAACATTAAATTTAAAAAAAATTACTTCCCGGCTTAGGCCTTGAATTTTGAATGAAATTCCTTTACAGTTCTCCCGAACTGTTCCGCCTGCAATATTTTGAAGATATTTTGAAGCCTGTTATAACGCACGTAATGACGAAATTTTATTGCATATTTGGGAAAAATAATTTATTAGCGCAAAAAATTTAAATATACAAAAGAAACTAAATACTTACACAAAATAGTTAAAATAAAATAAAGTACTCAGAGCTTAATTAAGATAATTGCGCCAAAGGATCTTCACTCTTCTTGGTGCCACGACGCGAGTTACAGGACACGCTTTGTGACGCTGATTTTCAGTGAAGCCATTAAATAGGTTAGATGGCACTCACATATATTATAAAATAATAAATATTAGGTGACTATTTTTTTTTTACACAAATCGAACTAGTCCCTTACTAAGCTCAATAAGGCTTGTGTTATGCGTACTAGACGACGATATATTTGATAGGTATATACTTAAATACATAGAAAACATCCAAGTCTCAGGAACAAATGTCTCTGCTCACCACAGAAACAAATGCCCTTACCGGGAATCGAACCCGGGACCTCTAGCTTCGGAGGCAGTGATACTACCAACTAGGCTAAACAGGCCGACAATAATAAAAATAAACATAGGAGCAACAACCATTACACAACAGGAATCAGAATATTGCATTTTTATGCTTATTCTCAAATAGGTAGGTATCATCATATATAATAGAATTTGAAATAAAGAAAAGCGGAACTATGATAAGGACTATAATTGATCTGAGCGAAGCGAAGCTCATTCTTAGGCGACAGATGTATTTCGTTCGAATTCGTAGTTCGTACTCTTCCTAGACGCGTCAAACGATCACGCTCACATTTTGCATGTCGATAGGTGACATCATGACGATGATTTAGATTTAAAAAAATTGAAAATCGGACATACCACAGACGAATAGATAGATAGATAGATTTTTTTTCTCTTTGAAAATTTACATGTTATTTAATAAAATGTCATTAAAATAGCATGAATTCACAAAAAAGATCGTCAGAGTGTATACGAATAATAAACAAAATTGAATACAAAACAAAAATAAAAATAAAAGGTAATACATTAAAACAACAATTTCAATAATAATACTAAATGTACAATGTCAAATTTATAAGATGTAGTTTAAATGTCAAATCAATAATAGCTAGGCTAGGGTACTCGAGACATAAATGGCCAAAAATTCAAAACAATAATAATAAAAAATAAATAAAAAATATAAAATATAAAAACAATCATTAATAATCATCGAAACACTGAATTCCCATATATTTAATAAATGCACGCGCAAAATTGATGTAAACAATGTAACATAAAGAGCGTTTGACACCGGGTCGACGCCTTCAGCTTAACATTTGCAACCCGCAAACTAAATTGCATTGCATACCTAGTTACGTCTTCTCTAGGGTACTCTGAGCCGCGGCTCCGCTCACTCCTGGGGCGTCGAAGCCTGAAAACTATGACGGTATGATGGTACTCACGTTTATCCGGCAAGGATATCCTGTTGAACAGTTGCATCAGTCTATCCACGGCCACGAAGGGACCGCGGAAAGAGGTCGGCGGCGGCATCAGGGTGCAAAGGTGGGCTGCCGCGGGAGGCAGAGGGAACGTTCCTCCTGAAATGGTATTTGAATGTTACGTGCGTGCAATAATGAATATTGCCATGTTTTCATGTGACTTAAAACGTTCCCTGTCCCCATACAAAATTATCCTTCAATGTCACAAGTCCAAGTGACAGTTGTAGTTCGTAGCCGTGAACAACCCGTGGACCCACAGTGGGGACACGGACTCCTGAAAAAAGCTTCATGTCCCCACATTGGGGGCCTTCGGACAGGGAACGTGTTAAGGGAGGTATTCCACTCATCCAATATCTTTGTCCAATATACATTTGATCAAAGATTCTGATGACAGTTAAATCAATATGACTACGCATGAAATAGAATAAAACTTGGACGAAGATATTGGATGAGTGGAATGGGCCTCCGTCAAAGAACTTTGATCAAAGATTTGACAAAGATATTGGTTGAGTAGAATACCACCTCGTATTAAACTCATCCAATATCTTTGATCAAAGAAATTGGATGATTTCATCACACTTGGATGGCACCCCGACTTTGATCAAAGATTCCGATGACAGTTAAATCAATATGGCTACGCATGAATAAAAATAAAACTTGTACAAAGATATTGGATGATTGGAATGGGCCTACGTCAAAGAACTTTGATCAAAGATTTGACAAAGAAATTGGACGAGTGGAATACCACCCTAAGGGTCCCCCGCACGCTCGACTGAACTCGATTCTCCATACAATCGTAGTTTCGTTATCATTTTAAAACGCCGTGCTGAAATAACATGAAACTTTGTATACACAATGGGATCCGCCATATCTAGGCCCGAAATTAGTTTTTGTTACTAGATATATAAAAAAAATACAGCGAGTTTTGAGTTTCTTACGTCTTATATGAAAACCTTAATAATCGCTGTATTTTTTCTCCATTATAATTTCAAGCAACAGAAACTAATGGCCTAGATATGCCGGATCCCATTGTGTATACAAAGTTTCATGTTATTCCAGCGTACCGTCGTATGTACAAAATAATCCCATATAAATTTGGTGAAGGTCTTATAATGGGATCTAGGAGGAATCGAGGGAACTCCTCGAATTTGATAGGCACGCATATGCCGATTTCGGTATTTTCTGTAGGTAACCAAGCATTGGCTCACGGAGACCACAAATTGTGGCATAGCGAAGCTCAAAATTAGAGTCGCTTTTTTGTTATAAATTATTTGTATGTAGTTGACAAAATTTTAATTGCTATCTTTTATTTTTACGGTGTTAAAAAAGCAGCCTAGAAATGATCACATTGGTTTTTACCTTCACTCTTAGGCTGGGTTGCACCAAACCGTCTGTAATCGTAAGCTGTGTTCGTTAAAATTTGAATGTATGGAAAGTTTGACAAGTTTCTATGGGATGACAGCTGCCGGCGCCATACGTTGATCAGTCTGTGATCGTAAGTCGGTGCAACCCAGCCTTAGTTAGTTAGTTTTACTGGGCGTTTTCGGCAAGTCGATATCTAGCGTGCCTATTTTGCGTGAAAAGGGTAGCGCTACTCTAACCACCCTAGCTCCTGTATGAAGTTTACCAATGCTTTGGTATTGTTTACTGCTTCGTGCAGTGTGTTCGGAGTTCCTATGTACTTTTCCTTCACTCTTATTCAATAAGTAATACGTGGTATTAATAATAAGACGCTCCGGTTGTGGAATGAGCTCCCTGCCGAGGTTTTCCCGAGGAACTACAGTATGGGATTCTTCAAGAAAAGAGTGTATAAATTTTTAAAGGGTCGGCAACGCGCATGTGACGCCCCTGGAGTTGCAGGCGTCCATAGGCTGCGGTGACCGCTTACCATCAGGCGGGCCGTACGCTTGTTTGCCACCGACGTGGTATTAAAAAAAAAAAAAAGTAATACTCACCGGAAATAGGATGTTCCCCTGGCAAAGGATTTGCTTTAGGTTTGTAAGGAATCATCTGGTTGGTGTCTGGACGAGCGATGTCCTTGTTCGGATCGTTATCTCTGCGAACGAAAATAATACAACTTAGTATTCGATAATATTTATTTAAAAATAGAAATATCTTATATAGAAAACTCCCGTTTGGGTAAGTTTGACAATGAAACAGGTCAGTTGCGTCTTTAAGCGAGCTTTTTTTCGAGCGATATTCGACCTTAAAGACGTGAGTGCCCCATTTCATTATATTTTAATAGAGATATCCTTCATTTGTCTGTCCATTTGTTTGAAAGGGTCGGCGACGCGCATGTGACACCCCTGGAGTTGCAGGCGTCCATAGGCTGCGGCGTCCGCTTACCATCAGGCGGGCCGTAAGCTTGTTTGCCATCGACCCTTTCCACTTATGGTACTTTTCGACTATATTATTTGGATGTTAAGGTTTACAAGTGTTTTCATCAGCCCATATACGTCTCACTGCTGGGCACATGCCCCCTCTTATAGATGTGAGGGAATAGGCAGCAGTCCCCACGCTAGCCTTTTGCGGATTGGGATTCCCAATTTTCATCAAGAAATTCCTTTAAGTCTCCGCAGATTAGTGCAGGTTCCCACATAGTTTTCCTTCGAAAAGCTAATGGTGAATATAAAATAACTCGCTTAGAAAAGTTGAAAGCCCCGAAATTTTCATTTCAAAGGTCAATAATCTTAAAAACAGCTGGACCGATTTTGATGAAACATGTCTAAGAACCATCTCTGGAAAACTTGGTTTCAAATAATAAAAACCGCATTTATATTGGTTCACCCGTTTAAGAGCTATGATGCCACAGGGAGACACACACAGATACACATATTAAACTTATGGGTCAATCAACTTTTCCTTGTTGCTCATTACCATGGTTACGTCTCCTGAGTCACTCTTTAAAACCGAGATTTTATAGTGTTTAAATCTACCAAACATGAGTTTTAGCCATGATTATAAACCCATTCTGACGTGAGTCATCCCTGGAGCATGCCAGTCCATGTTATAACATTTTTTCTTAGAAACTCGGTTACTCTCGTCTCCTCGCTGACGGGACAGGATAACAACAATGAAAAATTGATTGACCCTTATAACACTTCTTGCGTTCCACGTCGGGGGTTAATATTCCGTACATTATAACTATAGAAGTTCTGCAAGTCAAGTACTTACTTCTGTCCTAGTATAACAGCTGCTAGTTCAGGTGAGATCCCAGCTAGAGGCCCTCCAAGAGCCCAGGACTTGTTCGACATCGAAGCAACCTGAACACAAAATATGTAACATGTATACTAGTGGCTCTGTGAGCAGACCTCACAAAAAAAAAATCAAATTTCAAAATTTCGAACATATTACTGGACAATAAAAATTATCGAACCTGCTCACAAAATTTCACGAGAATCGGTTGAGAAATGCGACCTGTACGGGAGAAAATCCGGACAAATACAAAAGAATTATTGTCGGTAGCTGAAACGGAGACGCTTCGCTCGCTCGGTCAGTCAGAGAAACACACTACATTCCTTAATATTATATTTGGCATTGACGCACATTTCATTTACATTGATTCTGAAACTATATATAGGATTCTGTACGTTAGGTATGTTTTGTGACAATCCTGAAATAGAGTCATCATCATCTCCCTGCCCTTATCCCGCTTATGCAGGGTCGGCGCAACATGTTTTCTTCTTCCATTCCTCTCTATTATTCGTCACTTCAGCGCTTACTCCTTCCTTTCTTACTCATATCCTCTCTCACACAGTCCATCCATCGCTTTTTGGGCCTTCCAATCGCTCTTCGTCCTTCTACATCCAACCCTAATATTTTTTTATCAAGAGTATTTGAGCTAAAATGTTGGAGGAATTTTTGGATTCGTTTTTTATCTAGCGACGTTGATGCAATCTTGTAGCCATTAGGTACTTTTATTCGTTGCAAACTAGTGAAACTGCCTAATCAGTAATCACTATGATTAATTAACTAAGTTAGCTGGATAGTAAACGAAGCCTGTTATATTTATAATATTGAAATGGATACATAATCGAAAATTTTAACAAAAAAACAACCGACTTCAACAGAGTTATGCCTCCATTTGTCGTGCACATACTTAATGCAAATTTAAGACTTACATTGTTTTCTCATGGATGCCATTGCCAAAACATGAAATGGGACCACACGGAAAGCACCAGCTTTCAAATAAAAAAAGAATCATCAAAACCGGTTCACCAAATCGAAAGTTCTGATGTAACAAACATTAAAAACAAAATACAGTCGAATTGAGAACATCCTCCTTTTTTTGAGTCCGTTAAAAATGTCTTACCTCAGTGTATCCAATAGACTTCAGTTCGGCAATGCTGCAAGGATACAAGTCCAAGAACTTGTATCTGTCCACGAGTTGTGCCGTCTCCTTGCCTTCGAACTCTTTGATCTGAGGGCAAATGGTTAAGAGATATTACTAACCTAACATAAAACAAAAAGCTAATCGATATTCCTACGTATTTCTTTTCAAGTCACTTTTCTTCCGTTCCATATATGCAACTAAAAGTTTAGTTTTAAAGACGGATAAAATGAGATCACATGACAGTGTTACTAGCTTATCGCCCACAACACACTTCAATCCTATTCCCTAGTCGACTCTTACGACATCTACGGGAAGAAAGGGGGTGCTGCTATTCCCACTTGGCGCCACATTGTAGCAAATTTGAAAGACATGAAAGAAGCACACACCAAATAGCTGATATGTATTTCTTTACAAGACACTTCTTCAGTTCCAGATATGGAACATAATTTTTTATACTGACAAAACCTTTTGTAACATATTACTGACATGCTTTTTTAAATTATCCTACACCTTGACCATGTTCTGCTTTGTACCATATATGGAGCATTGTTCCACATTTGTCCATACCTTCTCGAGCACGGCCTGCCGCCGCTTCTCCACCTTCACGATGGACACCAGGTCACCGATGTTGGACTCAAACTCGAGGAATCTGTTCCAGATATCCACAGAGCTCTCTGGCTTCAGGCTGCCAGAGGACAGGACTCGCTCGAAGAGTACCCTCGTGTTGTTGTCCTCTGAAAACATTAATTAATTAGCTCGCCTTTGTACATATGTCAACTGTTCTTGTAATTACTGTTTTATTGTTATGTTTCACTCGTGTACAATAAAGAATTTTACATACATACATATATACATTACTTAGGGGTAGTAATAAAAGCTCCGAACATAAACTAACCTATTGTTATTGGTAAACGGGACTTAATCGCTTACAAAAATTATTCACCTGAGTGACAACCCTTGTGTAAATGTGAATAATAAAGACCAAGTGCGGTTAGTTCGGAAAACCCGTGCGGCTATACCTGGGCCGGTAAGGATGGGCAGTAACGATAAGTGCTTATCGATAGTTTGGCGTGGTAATTTTCTTATCATAAGCATGTATGTATTATAACTATTATAAGTAAGTTATTATCCTGCTTGGAGCATTAAATTTGTAATTTGAAGTTATTATAGTATAGTAATTACCGCATAGCTTCTTAATTGTTTACCATTGTATGCTCATTAGTAATGAACTAATGACCTATTCGAGTCGTAAGTAAATGATTAATTATTAAATTATTAATAGTGTTATTTTGCATCGTTTAATTTAGTAATTAGATCATAAATCAGTCGTACGATGGTCTCCATACTACATACTTGCTAACGTCAAATTACAAAAGCTGAAGGGCGATACTAATGCTCAAACTCGGTGTGTTATACATAACGTTATGTCATTTTTTATCGAATTGAAAAATGACCCAGACATATTGTCTTCTTATACAGGGTGATTTTTGGGTCGTGATCCGGAATGATTGTACATGGTTAAGAATTCAAAGTAGACAACATCACAGTTGGTATGACGGTTTATAAGTCAAATAATACTCTTTGTCTTCAAATTCTAATGGAAAATAATACTTTTTCATACAACTTGGTCACCCTATCCCACTGTCAACTCTCCATACTATCCGTCAAAGAGAGAAGGGTAACCATGATTTTTTGAGATTTTGTATTTTTGTCATCAAAATAAATTAAAAAAGAAATACGTTTGTTTCGTGTCACTAATTTTTTTTTGAAATGGCTAACAGATACCAAGTCGTAAAACTTATTCTTGATCCACGACCCCAAAATCACCCTGTATATATCTTCTTATAGAAGTTGTTGATACCCGCTCAAGCCAGTCAGCTCGTGACTACGGATATTGTGATACGTTCGAAACGTCGGGCACACCTCAGGTGAATAATTTTTGTACGCGACCGTGTATAAACTAACCTAACCTAGTAACCTACAAAAAACCAAAACGTACTGACTCAAATACTACGTGAATACTCGTGAGCGAATAATTCGGAGAGTTAGTATTTGAGTCGCACGTTTAGTATTTCCGTCATCTGGTTTATTATTTCTCATTACAACTTACTCTCGGAAACTAAAAAAAAAACATATTTTTTTGAATGAATAGAATTTTAGAAGTCTCATATCTATTCATGATTTTGATAAGCTATTGTCATTTACATTTTATTGTGATGTTTTGATAGTTAACTATATAGTGACACCATTTGGAAAAGATATAATTGTAGAATAGTAAGCGGTAGATAGACGAGCGAGATCGAGAGGTCCTCAACAAGAGCTTTGCAAAAATCGAAAGATTAATTTAGAGTAGGTAGTGGTAATAGATTTAAGAGCGATTTGAGCGATCAAATATAACAAAATTTAGAGCATTGCGAAGGATTTTGAAAGTAGCAAGGTTTACTAAATCAAAAGTAGTATATTGATCGTAGTGAGGGTTCCTGTAGAATTTAGAGCGTTGCGAAGGATTCAAAAGTAGTATATTGATCGTAATGAGGGTTACTGTAGAATTTAAAGCGTAGCGAAGGATTCAAACAATTCAAGTATATTCTAGAAGTTACGTAAACTTACCGTTAAGATGCGACAAATAGTCGATATAGCACAACACGTACTCAGGTATATGTGAGAACTTCTTCAAACCTAGCTCAAATATACGGAAAGCGATGTTCTTGTCTTTGGAACAGTAGTACTCCATTAGTGCAGCCGCTACGAACACGTGGTACGCTGATCTGAAATAAATATAAAAAAACGTGATATTGAACATTTGGATTTTCTCACATTTTTTTTAATAAAACGGTGGCAGACTATCTTGTCGATTCCATCAATTTGGATTGGTGCTGGAGTTTGTGAGGTGCGCAAATGCGATTAAAAGCATTGTGAATATTGTGATTAACTCGGACGTAAGAAAATTGCAATCTCGAGTCATCAAAATTCGGCGTTGTCAAAATCTTGCGTGTTTAAAAATTTGGATTTTGAATTTCTTAAATTTGAAATTCTTCTTTAGTTGGAAATTTTGTGCAACAAAGTCGCGCGACTAAATCGTGCGATCACGTCGCTTGATTCGACTAACCTCGGATCTTCTCTGGCACGTTTGAACACAGTCCTCGCGGACTTAATGCCCTCGGCGCGCCGCGCGAATTTCATGTACTGCACGTAGGCCAGTGTGGGGTCAATGTCCTCCATGTCTAGATAGCGAGTGTACACTTGATGCACCTGGGAACAGCCGAATAGCAGTATAATAAGGGCTTTATGCCACTTGTGTATTTCGTATATAAAGTGGTAAAATAAAAACTATTTTTTTTTTTGGGTAATGTGGCTATGCAATTTTTTTTGTTTCAACGTGGTGTGGGGTGTTGTTGGATAGGTCTTTCAAATTGAATAGAGGTCATCATCAAACATTTTTTCACACTCTGAATATTTTCGGAAATATTCACTCCAAACGAAAAAAATTATTGTGTCCGCCCCTCTAACTTTTGAACTATGGGTCCAAAAATATGAAAAAAAAAACATGAAAGTAAAGCTTACTTAATAATGACTCAACGAAAACTATAGCAGACATGATCAGTTAAGCTGTTTTTGAGATATCTTAAAAAGTCTTCCCTTCTTAGTAAATGACGTATGAAACGCTGCATAGGTATACCCTTTTGCTTAATATTGATTTTTTAGACTAAGTTCATTGGGCAACTACGGAACCCTACACTGACCATGGCCCGACATGCTCTTGGCCGATTTAATTGATTCTATTATGCATAGTCGTCGTTATACACGTCAAAGTCAATTTCTGGAGGGAGACCATAATTATCTTGAAACGTGAAGGGCAAACGAATGAGTACCTTGTTATAATGTAGCCGACTCTCTTCATAATCTGCGTGAGCGAAATGCAATAATGTGGATTTTGTCAAAGGACCGCTGGTCGCTCTTTCATATACTACTGCAGCCTCGTCTGAGAATAGTCTAGCAGCATTTGAGTCCTGGAAAAATATTATTATTAGTACATACATTATTGCAGAAACCGGCAAAAAGCAATTCGTGGAGAAGGTCATTTTGCGTGAACCGGTTTGAATTTTGACAGTGGTCCCCGGTAAGTACACATTTCCGCCATGGTGTGCGCTACGATCGCCTAGCTTACCCCCACCACCTACTTCGCACATAGCCAATATTACTGAAACCGTCAAATTTCATTCGGTTTATTCTTATAATTTTCAAATTTCATGTCACGTGAATGGCATTTCGTGGCCGCGTACATCTATTCACGGACTCCGCGAATGTCCACGAATATCTTAATGCCGACCCCTTCCTTCAATATCTACTATTAAACATATTTTTCACAACGTTGGAAACGAGTACAGCGAAAAATCGAGAATACTTAATTAAGAAATAACAATTGCAGATAAAATTTTACATTACTTTTAAACTTGTAAAGGACCTCTAGTATATTTTTCTTCGAAACGTAATGTGTACACACATACAAAATGTACTGAAGTACAATTTAAGAGGTAAAATATTTTCATCTGTCTTAATGAAATAGAATACTTACGTAACATTTATGGATTTTAGCATTAAGATTTAGAACAAAGTGAGTATTCTAAGTAAGATTTAATGACTTATGAAGTTTAAAGTAAGAGTATTTAATATGAGTAATAAATATGGCAGTATTTAGGAATTAGATAAGGCAAAGTTGGAAGAGGAAGACCTCGGCGAACGTACTCCGACCAAATCGGTGATATTCTGCAGAAAGGCCAAGTCAAAAGTACCTTAAATCGGCGCGCATGCATTAAGGATGTTAAGAGAGTTCATGAAGAGAAAGTTATACGTCAGGATTGTAGCAAACGGAAATCCGTGATCTCTGCCTACCCCTCTGAAAAACAGGCGTGATTATGTATTTATGTGCAGCCTTGGCCAGAAGAATTAAGTATCCCTTATTTTTCTTTGTAACATAAATAAACTATGTTTTTTTAATAATTACAAAGCTACACATTGACGCAAAACAGAAAATGTATATAAACATCTAGAAAACTTTAGCAGATACAATTTCGAAGTAGCTATTTATCCTAGAAAAATGAACACTAAAAATAATCGGGTTCGCAATAAAAGGACCAAATTGCCTTTTTTTAAGTGCAATTATTTTTAACGTCAATGAATAGCTAGTGTTATGAATATTAGAATTTTCTATAATAAAAGATATAAAACGCTTTATTCAACCCGGGTATGATGTATTTTTGGACCCGGGTATGTCCTAAAACTACGACCAAGACCACCGGGGGATGGGCAGCAGCATCCCTGGAGTGCGGTGGAGATACTGCGATCGCCAACCCGCATGCCAAGCGTGGCGATTATGGCATATACCCCCTGTGAATTTGGGGGAGGCCCATGTCCAGCAGTGGACGTCCTTTGGCTGATATGGTGGTGGTGGTGGTGGCTTTATTCAAAGTTTTACTTTTATATGAAAAACGCGGGAGTGCTTAATACTTCTGGCCAAGGCTGTATGTAGATAAGGCAATAATATTTAAGGCGTACTGAAGCTTGAAGTATCTACGGCAGGATTTAGCGCGTTGTGAGATTTTCTATAGCAGGATTTAGAGCTCAGTCAGTTTCTACGAGCGTTCGAATATAAAGTTAAATGAGGCAATATTGAGAAACTTACCCCCTTTTCGGTGAGTAATTTAGCAGAATGGTCCAGGAACTGTGCGGCCTGGTGCCACACATCCGGATGGTGCGCCAGGCACAGCAGGCACTGTTCTATGGCGAACATCACTCGGCGAGCGACGAGGGCTGTGTCCTCGGAACGGAGGGGGTTGGAGCGCTCCCAGGTTATGTATTTCTTCCATAGCTCTACCTGGAATTAGGATGTTATATAAATAATTTGGCAAAGAGCAATGGAGAGGGCTACGCTGGGAGTATCTCTGCGTGATCGCAACAGGAATGAAGTTATCCGCAGCAAAACCAAAGTGACCGATATAGCCCTTCGAATCGCTAAACTTAAGTGGCAGTGGGCGGGACACATAGCACGTAGAACCGATGGCCGTTGGGGCGGAAAGGTTCTCGAGTGGCGACCACGTACCGGAAGGCGTAGCGTGGGCAGGCCCTCCACTGTTGTGGTGGACTGTTGACCTGGCAAGGGTCGCGGGTGTCCGCTGGATGCGGGTGGCGCAGGACCGGTCATTGTGGAAGTCTTTAGGGGAGGCCTATGTCCAGCTGTGGACGTCTTTCGGCTGACATGATGACGATGATGATAAATAATTTATACCAAAAAAAAAACGACTTTAATTTTGTACTTGCTATGCCACAATTTGTGGTTTCCGTGAGCCAATGCTTGGTTACCTACAGAAAATACCGAAATCGGCATATGCGTGCCTATCAAATTCGAGGAGTTCCCTCGATTCCTTCTAGATCCCATCATCAGACCTTCACCAAATTTACATGGGACCAAAGTCCGGGTACCTGCTTTAAAACAAAAAAAATCGGGGAACATACATATAAGTACATTACAAAAAAGGACAAGCAGACATGCAGACGAATTGTGTACCTCCTTCCTTCTATTGAAGTAGAAAGAATAGGTTTGTTCACCCGATTTATATACAAAACTCCTATGAGCTTGAGACATATCAAAATATAATGAAACAGATCACTCACGTCTTTAAGGTCGAATATCGCTCGACATGTTTCAGACCGGTTCGCGGTCCTTAATCATGACCACATTGAGTACGCTACGCTATCATGGGGACGCTAAAAGAACCGCCGCCGCGAAGTACTCATGATTAAGGACCGCTAACCGGTCTGAAACATGTCGAGCGATATACGACCTTAAAGACGTGTGTGACCAGTTTCATTGTATTTTAATTTGTTCACCTGTTTCATTTCCTCTCTGTCGACGGCGGGCGGAGTCGCGGGCATATTTCTGTTAAGCCCCCGAGTAACCGTTTCCAGTTCCTTGGCCACGCGGCGAGCGTTCATGTATTCCCGGGAACGCTCCATCGCCATACGTTCAGCTGTGGAGTTCAAAACGTAATTATTAGCTAGCCTACGGAATAATAAGTAAATATTTGTGGACAAGCGTACACAAATCGACCTAGTCCCAAACTGCCACCACCATTTCAGCCGAAGCACGTCCACTCCTGGACATAGGCCTCCCCCAATTACACGGGGATATATGCCATAATCGCCACGCTTGACATGCAGGTTGGCGGTCGCAGTTTTAGGACACCCGGGTATTTCCAGTATGGTCCTAAACTAAGCAAAGCTATACTAGGCGATGATATACATAAATACATAGCAATAATTTATGACTTGTGTACAAATATATATTCAAGCTATGACATATTATTATAAGAACAATATATTTAGGCTTGTTTAGAGGTAGAAATCCAAGAGCAAGACTTCAACGGAAATATGGTTATGATGTGGTTGGCCCAAAATCAAAGTCAGCGTTTTTCTCCAACAATTTAATGTGCACGAGTGCAAAAATTTATAATAAGTTACCTACTGACCTAAAACAAATGACTACTCTAGGTTTTAAAAGAAAGCCTTTTAATTGGTTAGTCAACATTTTTTATATATTTTTTATTATTATTATTATTTATGTTTTGACGATCCTATTGTGAATTTTACTACAAAATAATTTCTTACTTTGACATGTCTACAACAATACAATATTTATTTAAAAAAATAATAATAGCATCAATAAATTGCTCTAAATAATTAATTAATATATATGTTAATACATGTTATAACTGACGATTCGAAAGTGCTTGTTGCTGGGCCTATTTGAATAAAGACTATTTTGACTTTGACTTTGAACAATAGTACATTACGATACAAGTGCAGAGAACAGGAAATTCGCAACGAGTGGTGATAAATTAAAACACGACCGATGGGAGTGTTTTAAATCGACACGAGTTGCGAATTACCTGTTCGCACGTGTATCGTACAACGTTTTACAATACATATGGCTCTTTAAAGTTTCGACATATGCACGTAATCTGCTGATTACTGCACGTGCGGTAATGTAGCACCATATGTACTGTAAATGTATTTATAGCATAAGTGAATAATATGTAAGTAAAATTCGGTCTATAAAATAATGTTAAAATTATTCCACAAGGTACTAAAATTAACCTATGAGTATATTTAAAAAATACTGAAAATTAGATGTAAAGAGACATTTGACATTTAATTTTTTATAGAATATATCATAACAACATCGAAAATATTGTACGCCTCTCGGCAGGACACGATGTACTGGTTAAACTAAACAATAACTAACACCTATGATGAAAACACATGACCATGCAATAAATGAATTGATTGATTGATTGATATTGTTTTTAGAAAAAGTATTGGATATTTCAGTGGGGAACAATTTTGAATGTAAGTATACATGTAAATAGTTTACAAGCGGAAACGTCCGCTTTGCGAAATTATAATATTCAACAAAGCATGGACATTAACGCTGGCATCCTACAAGGCTCCGTGCTATCCCCGACGCTGTTTTTGCTGCATATAAATGACATGCTATCTATTGACGGCATCCATTGTTATGCGGATGACAGCACCGGGGATGCTTCTTACACGGGCCGTGCCAACATTCCTCGTTCCTGTGTGTTAGAGAGTCGTGAACAACTTGTGTCCGAAATTGAGAGCACTCTAGTCAGAGTCTCTGAGTGGGGCCAGGATAATCTGGTCCAGTTCAACCCCACCAAGACACAAGTATGCGCGTTCACTGCTAAAAAAACCCCATTCACTGTAGCCCCGCGGTTCCAAGACGCAACCCTCTCCATCTCAGAGACTATTGGGATCCTTGGTGTCGATATTTCCAGCGACGTCCAGTTTCGGAGCCATTTAGAAGGCAAAGCCAAGCTGGCATCTAAAAAGCTAGGTGTGCTCAATAGAGCGAAGCGATACTTCACCCCGGGACAGAGATTTCTTTTATACAAGTCGCAAGTCCGTCCCCATATGGAGTATTGCTGTCACCTCTGGGCGGGAGCACCTGGATACCAGCTTGGGCCTTTTGACTCGCTCCAGAGACGTGCTGTGCGAATCGTGGACGATCCCAAGCTCACGAGCGATATTGAGCCGTTGAGTTTAAGGAGAAATTTTGCCTCCTTGTGCGTGTTCTATCGCCTATATAATGGGTTGTGCTCCGAAGAACTGTTCGACATGATGCCTACGGCCGCTTTCTACCATCGCACCGCTCGCCGTCGGCAGGGCATTCATCCTCACACCTTAGAACCTAAATGGTCGCGTACGGTACGGTTTCAGAGGAATATCCTTTTTCGGACGCTCCGATTGTGGAATGAGCTCCCTGCCGAGGTTTTCCCGTCGGACTACAGTATGGGGTTCTTCAAGAAAGTAGTGTATAAATTCTTAAAGGGTCGGCAATGCATGTGACACCCCTAGGAGTTGCAGGCGTCCATAGGCTGCGGTGACCGCTTACCATGAGGCGGGCCGTACGCTTGTTTGCCACCGACGTAGTATAAAAAAAAAATTCAACCGGAGTGAAAAATTTAAAAATCTATCACCCTCGGGTGATCAGAGGAAGCTTCGCGGTAGGTGTCGCTACAAGCCTCCCTAAGGCCTGAAGGTATTGAACGATTCGTCTCACCACAAGGGATACCCATTGTAGCTCAGTTGGTTAACACAATCAGTGCCAGAAACCCGCTTAGCGAGCGCGGCATAACTTTTTTCAGATGCCGGTTAGGCGGGCGGACGGTAGAGATAGGTCGCTACATCGGTTTCTAGGGTACATATATTCAAGATTAAAGTCTGGCAGTAAAAGTGTAAAGAGCAATGGACGTATTCCGGAGGTTGTGGGTTCAAATCCCACCCGGAGTGATTAAATTTTTACTCCGTTTGAATTTTTTAAGTATTCATATGTTACATATTATAGCTTACCAATTATAGTGTTGATGCTCTGCTCAAACGCTATATAATCCTTCCATAATGTTTCTATACCGATTATGGGGGTAATTACAGCTCTTTGATATACCTGAAAGAAATATATTTTTCTTTATAAATTATAAAACCCCGACATATACCCGATAGATAAGACTTTCGATTAAAAAAGCCGCACTCAAATCGGTACATCCGTTAAAGAGCTACGGTGCCACAGACAGACACACATATACACATGTTAAACTTATAACACCCCTTTTTTGCGATGCGTCGGGGGTTAATAAAGGTGCACCAATTCTGCAAGCAAAGCATGTACCATGGGTACTAGACATATACTATACATACATACATACATAAACTCACGCCGTTATACCATGGGGTAGGCAGAGACCAAAGAACGCCAAATACTACGGTCCTTACATACTTCTTTCGCTTCAATCACATCCATAGGTACATCTTCTCATAGATGCTCGTCGGTTGCGGGTACTTCTGACCTGGCCCTTTTTCAATATCGCCGAAATTTGATCTAGATAACCTCGCCTTGGTCGTCCCTTTCCGATCCTACCACTCATCTCCTGAGCGTATATCCTCTTAGTCATTCTACTTTCACTCATTCTCTGTACATGCCCAAACCATCGTAGCATACCCTTCTCAACCCTAGTCACTACATCATCTTCTATTCCACATCTTTCTCTTATCACACTATTTTTTATCCAATCACACAAACGTACCCCACACATACTTCTTAAAGCTGCGTACGCATTTAGCTGCGTACGCATTTGAGCGGCTCGGCCCGAGGCGTGCTCGTCCCGAGCGGCGAGCTGCTCGCGAGCAAAACAATTGCACATGCCTTGCACAAAATGGCGTCGGACTCGACAACAGCTGTTGCTGAACTTGCTGAATTTTTAACAAAAAATTTGCTGTGGTGGTGGATGAAATAAATGTAAAAAAAAAACGTAATTCATGTTTTGCTCATATTCGTACGCGCCTCACGAACAAACAAGTCAAAACGTGTACGTATAGTCGCAACGCTCGCGCGCTGCTCGCGGTACGCTCAGGTACACGTCCAAATTATACGAGCCACGCACACCGAGGCGCCTTTGAGCACGGTCAAAAGACCGACTCCGGCCGGCTCGCCGCGAGCTACTCGCTCGCTGCACGCGCACGGCGCGCGAGGCGCGTACGCATTTGAGCAAACAGGCGAGCCGTGCGTGCCTCAACCTGAGGCTGCCTCAGATGCGTACGCACCTTAACGCTCTCATTTCAACCGCATTCAGTCTACTCTCATGCTTTTTCTGCCATACCCAAGTCTCGCTTCCATACATATACATGCTTATACAGATAATACATACTTCTATACATAGAAAACATAAACGACTCAAGAACAAATATTCGTGATAATTACACAATCACAAATAATGCCCTGACCGGGATTCGAACCCGGGACGTCCGTCTTCGAAGGCACGTGTATTAACTAAGCCAAATTGGTCGTCAAGTCGAACGACCGAGTCGCATAATGTAAATGACTGAAGCGTACCTTTCTGACAGCGGATATCTTCTGGTTCTCGGCATACGATCCGACCGCCTCTACACCCTTGAGAAACGTCACGTAGTCGTTCCAGATTGGGTATGCGTGTATATCCAACCCTATTTTTTCCAATGCGAAGTCGTACGCTTGCGCCATTTTCTCCCTGTAAAATGAAAGTTAAAAGTTATTTATTGATACAGTGACAGTAATACAGATGCTTAGGTACACATTCACTTTATAAGCTTACTTATGTTGTATGCTTAGCTATTACTTTTTTTTAATCGTATGGCATTTATTTACGAACCGTGAGATCTACGAGAAGACAAGAACGGTTGCCAGTTTTTGTTGCACTCTTAGCACCACCCAGGGGTCACGTGTAGGGTACTCCCTACGGACGTGGTGCAACTTCGACCCCCCTTTGTCAAGTGAGTGGGCAACTTGACTGTTAGAAGTTCTCAAGCCGCCCGAAGGCCTCTAACTTGGCTTAAAGACTGCTGTCGTAGACAGCACCCGAGATCAACGGCTTAACGTGTCTTCCAAAGCACGAGAGCGCTCAGTTAGTAACCACTCAAAGCGGTCACCCATCCAAGAACTGACCTGCGCCCACATTGCTTAACCTCGCATATCGCACGCGTTACGCGGGTGCCGCTGGGCCACGAGCGCTCTTTAGCTATTACTTATTTTTATATCTATATTAATACTTTCGTGCAGGGTTACGGTAGACCCGAACGAGACTTGTCTCAAATTGAAGAACGTATAAAAATAACGATTTCGAGTTGAACATATGTATCCGCAAAATTCTGATTGTCGCGTATTTTGCATTAAAAAGTGTTAATTTTATGACAAAAGGTCGGCCATATTAAATTCGTTGGTTGACAGCGTCGGGTTGGGTACTTCGGAAATTGTAAACTATGTTTGCGTCCGATGTGTTGGCCAGGTTGCGGGGCTGCGTTCTGGGTGATGGGCCATCATCGCCTATTGTGTGGATTCGGCTAGCCGCGTCTGCAGCGTTTCGTTTTTGTAGTTTTCAAGCGTTCTATACACCTAACAGCCTAGCTAGCACGATAACTTATACAGTCACGTTATACGGGCGAAGTGTATTAAAACGTCACATAAAACGTAACGGTATAATCTATCGTTCTAGCTAGGCTGATTGTCACAACAACCGCCTTCAAAGCGAATGTATGGGGCCTGTTACATGGTTATTATTATCACGTGATACATTCATATCACGATAAGTATCACGTGAATATAGAAGCAGAATCCATACAAATTTGAAAACTGCGATAATATTGACACCCCAGTATTGTGATAATATTAATCGTGTAAAGGACACCACTTGAATGTTTGCTGAGTCTGTCCGCCATCTTAAAGCTGCGTCTCTATTTTGTTGTGACAAACTACTAGGTGACTTATGGCTTTTGAACGTCTAGCAATATTCTATCCCTATCTCGCTCTATCTTATAACTTAGTGGTACTGGGGGTCTACTTCGAAATTCGAAATCCGAACTTCGTATGTCTATGACAGGAGAGTGAAAGGGACGGCACCATACGAAGTTAGGATTTTGAATTTCGGAGTAGACCCCCAGAGGGCCTACCGCGAACTTCAAAAATCGAACTTCGTGTCGTGTCGTCCCTTTCACTCTCGTGTTATACACTATATGACGGAAAGGGACGGTATGATACGAAGTTCGATTTTCGAAGTTCTCGGTAGGCACTCAGCTCATGCCGTTCGCCGCGCTCGGACGTTAGAGGCGCTACCGCGAACCGAAAACGAAGTATCTGCCTCTCTCTCGCACATGTATATTTGAACGACAGAGAGGAAGATAGTTCGTTTTTGGTTCGCGGTAGGCCCTCAGGCGTCAACTTTAAAACGAATAGGGTATTTTACTATAAGAGAAATAAAATTCAAAATGTAATAAAAACCAGCCAAGTGCGTCAGAGTCGCACACCGAGGGTTCCGTACAACTTAAAAACAAATGTGATTTATCAATATATTGATATTTTTGGTAAAATATACTTCATAATAAACATTATCACCTAATTTCAAGTTCATAGGTCGATGGGAAGATAAAAAATTATATGTGTGACAGACAACACACAGAATGTTCTTTGACTTTCTTCGACCGTCCGCCGCGCTCGGACTAAAGTGCTATCAACCGAAAACTAAATATATATGCCTCTCTGTCGCACTTGCATATTCGAGCGCGGAGAGGGAAATACTTCGTTTTCAGATCGCGGTAGGCCCTCTGGTCTGACGGCTCCTATTCCTGGATGGTGCGCGTATCGGAATGTGAAATACCTTTGGCAAAACGGAACAAGTTGTTAAATAGCTTCCATTAATTGGAGAAAATATTACCAACTGTTATTATTATCACGCGATATACTCATAACACGATCCGTATCACGTGCAATTAATATTGAGCGATTTTTAAAATTGTATGGGGTGGGCACAATACTGGTGTGTCAATATTATCGTGGTTTTCAGAATCGTATGAATATACGATTCTGAAAACCACGATAATATTGACACACCAGTATTGTGATAATTTTAAGCGTTTAACAGACCCCATACAATTTTAAAAATCGCGATAATATTGACACATGATATTGAGTGTAAAGGGCCCCACTTAATAGAATTTGGCGGAGAATAGAGAGCTGCTACCGCGAAACGAAAACGAACGAACATCGTGTATTTCCCTCTGTGTCGCTCGATTTTGCAAGTTCGACAGAGAGGGAGATACACGAACTTCATTTGTTTTCGTTCGCGTTAGCAGCTCTGACTTCGCACCAAAAATACTGACTGGCACATCAATATTTAACAATTGCACATCTGAACTGAATTTTAATGAACGATTAGTATTTTAGCTATACAAATCAGTACTGATTACGGTGTCAAATTTTTTATGTGCCTTTAAATACTACCCTTATAAAATGCTTAGGATTAACTTGCAAAGATACTAGCCTTTGCCCGTGACGTCGTCAGCGTAATCTTTTACTCCCTATTCCATATGTTAATCCAGACTACAGACTATATTTCTATACGAAGTTTCATCATAGTCCGTTGTAGTAATGTTTTTATTTTATACGTTTTTGTACACTATTTCTTTTGTCGTTTGCTTAACTGTCACGAATAAATGTTTACTTTATTTCTTTCTTATTTATTTCACCCGAGCCGGGCCGCCATTATCGGGCTTTCATCTAGTATATTATATTGGGGGACAACCTTAAACAAATCGACCTAGTCCCAAACTAAGCAAAGCTTGTACTATTAGTACTAGACGACAATATACATACTTATATAGATAAATACATACTTAAATACATGGAAAACATCCAAGACCCAAGAACAAATATCCGTGCTAATTGCACAAATAATGCCCTGGCCGGGATTCGAACCCGGGACCTCTAGCTTCGGAGGCAGGGTCACTACCAACTAGGCTAAACAGGTCGTCAAAATGTATTTAATACGTCAAAATATCAGCATTGCGATACAGCGAGGAAATGCCGCCTGCATCCTCGGTACAAGGCCTCAAGGGCCCGTTTTAGATTTAAGTTAGTTTTAAATTTCTTTATATTATTTTGGTTAAGTATTCTTGTATATATATTTTCGTTGTACATAAATAAATGATTATATTTAATACGTCAAAATGTATTTATTCACATTACATTACATTTATTACATTTACACTGCTAGCGATTATAACTAGTGAATTCGTCGTGCCACCTACACTAGGCCTGTTTCAAAATAATGTGTTTTGGCAAAATAATTGAAAGTTTGATTAATTTCGGTGATCTATTGAGAAGACCTGGACTGATGGCCTGGTAAAGGTCGCGGGAGCCCGCTGGATGCGGGTGGCGCAGGACCAGTCATTGTGACACTCTTTAGGGGAGGCCTAAGTCCAGCAGTGGACGTCTTTCGGCTGATATGATGATGATGATGATTGAGAATTGGAGTTAAGAGTTCCCAGTACGCTCGGCTGAACTCGACTCTCCATACAAACGTAGTTTCGTTCTCATTTTAAAACGCCTTGCTGAAATAACATGAAACTTTGTATACACAATGGGAGCCGCCATATCTAGGTCGGAAATTAGTTTCTGTTGCTAGAAAATGTAATAGAAAAAAATACAGCGAGTTTTAGAATTTTTTTACGTCTTGTATGAAAACCTTAATAATCGCTGTATTCTTTCTCCATTATAATTTCAAGCCACAGGAACTAATTTGCGACCTAGATATGCCGGATCCCATTGTGTATACAAATTTTCATGTTATTCTAGCATGGCGTTTTAAAATGAGAGCGTAACTACGTTTGCATGGAGAACCGAGCTTACTGCGGACTCTTAAAGAAAAAAAAAATGGTGAAACTCACTTGTACGGTCACTATTTGCGATATGTTTCGGACTACAAGTGGAGTGTACGCTGTGTACGGCGCAGTCGGCAACGTGTCAACACTCATCCATGATATTCCTGATGAAGGACTCTAATTGTAGTCCGAAACATGTCGCAAATGGTGACGGTAGAAGTGAGTTTTAACCAAAAGTGTTAATATTAATATGTCTCACGTTAGTATAAATTTATATGTTAGTAAAAAGTAAATGTTATGCGTTTTCGCACTTGCGCGAGTAATCGATCGTGTGTGGTGTATTCTAGCATGGCGTTTTAAAATGAGAGCGTAACTACGTTTGCATGGAGAACCCAGCTTACTGCGGACTGTTAAAGTCGTCAAGAGAGCATACTTAATACTTAGGTGGTGGTGGTGGTGGTGTGGTGGTGGGGGTGGTAGGGTATCGCCTAGTTTGGCGACCCAGGTACCACTAGAAAGACAATGTAGATGCAAATCTGCGTCAGTTACAGGAGGATATAAAAAAAATTCCACATTTTTAAATTCTCAAAAATATCCCAATTTCATATACAAAAAGGAGCGTTCGTGGCCCAGCGGCGCCCGCGTACCGCGTGCGGTATGCGAGGTTAAGCAATGTCGGGCGAGGTCAGTCCTTGGATGGGTGACCGCTTTGAGTGGTTACTAACTGAGCGCTCCCGTGCTTTGGAAGGCACGTTAAGGCGATGCATTGATAAACAATTAAACTCGAATAGAGCCCTCTTACCCTTTCCCCGCATCTACCCCTGTATTTTTACGCGGCTTGCGATCGCGGAGCGCCGGCCGGACAGAGCCCGGTCGTTCGACTCGTGCGTTGCGCGGCCGCGCGCTGGAACATAGACGTCCAAGGAGATTCTATGCTTTCACATTTATTTAAATATTTTTTAACTATACATATCTTTTTGGAATTTACAATGCTGGTACGGATTAGGTTGTATAAGTCTAATTGATAATTTTTTGATTGTCGAATCCAAAAGTTGATTTAATTTGCGGTAGGGTAAAGTGCAACAAAAAACATCCTTACTCTTTAGGGGTAACTTATAATAATAAACAATAACTTATAATAACAAATTAAATGATCTCACGGTCAGCTACATAAATATGCATACACTTTTATTTATATTCGAACCTTATTTCCCACTTATATATTAAGTCCACTTGGCACCGCTGGAGAAATTGTAGTACAGCCCGGGTTTCAATCGAATCGAAGGCTTTCTCGTAGTCCACGAACGCTAAACAGAGGGGCAGGTTATACTCCTCAGTCTTCTGTATAACCTGACGGAGCGTGTGGATGTGGTCTACGGTGCTAAAGCCTCTTCGGAAACCGGCTTGTTCGGGAGGCTAGAAGTCATCTAGCCTGCGTGCGAACGGTTCGTAATGACTCTTGAAAACAGCTTATAGACATGGCTCAGAAGTGAGATTGGTCGGTAGTTCTTCAGTAAGACGTTGTTACCCTTTTTGAAGAACATCACCACCACACCTCTTTTCCATGCCTTTGGAGTTTTGCCTTCCAGTAAGACGGAGTCGAACAACTTCTGAAGGGCCCTAAGGACCGGTTTTCCACCCGCCTTCAGGAGTTCAGCTGTAATTCCGTCTTCACCGGGTGCCTTGTTGTTCCTCAGCTGTTTAAGAGCCATTCTAATCTCGTACAGGTTGATGTCCGGGATATCTTCGGTATAGTGCCCGGTTAATCTAGCTCTAGGGTCTTCCACCAGACCAACTGCGGGTCTGCTAGTTGACGTGTATAGCTGTCCATAAAAGCACTCTATCTCACTCAGAAGCCCAGGTTTGGACGAAACGATTCTACCATCCTCGGTTTTTAATCTAGCGAGCTGGCTCTGCCCAAAACACAGATCTCTTGAGAAAACTTTAGAGCCCTTATTTTGCTCGATGGCCCTTTTCTATACGGTTTGTATTGAATTGGAAGTTTAAAATTCAGAAATAATCAAGGTGATGTACATTAATAAATCCATTGAATGATTTTTAGTTTGAACAAGAGTCGTGTAACTGTGAGTTATTGCCGAAACAAAAGGGCGCAAGTGCCGCGAGTTTCCTATGAAGATACGATCTTTTTTGGTTGAATGTATTGTATAGTGGTTTTAAACGTAGATAAGGTGTCGGTACAAAACCCTTCTTTGTGCGTGGTCTGACAAGCACTTGGCTAGTTTTTCCATAATCATCAACTACTTGTTGAGACGGTTTGACGAATGAGCCCAAATACGGGTTTATCTTCTATAGTTTAGGAGTTGCTATGGCGACCTTCTGTTTCCATCATCAGATCAGCTCGATGGTACCATAATATTGTATGTATTGTCACCTTACATAAGTATGCCCACCGTGGGATGAGCTGTAGCATCCCTGGAGTGCGGTGAAAATACTTCGATCGCCAACCCGCATGCCAATCGTGGTGATTATGACATTTACCCCCCATGTAACTGGGGGAGGCCTGTCCAGCAGTGGACGTCCTTGGGCTGATATACCAAGTGGTGGTGCTTACATAAGTACGCCAAATTTCAGCACAATCGGCTTAAGATATCTATTTCAAAATCGAGTTACAAGATTCCACCCGAACAAACATACATACCACCGTATCAGCCGAAGGTTGTCCACTGCTGCTCATAGGCCTCCCCCAAATTCACGGGAGATATATGCAATAGTTTTCGTTCTTAGCGTTCGTGCTTAGGGATTTACCTGTTGTAATTAAGTCGACTAATGAGGATCTACTACGCATTCTAAAGTGGAGCGAGAGTTTTGGGCTGAAAGTTAATCCCAACAAAGACCCAAGTTATTATTATCGGCAGTAGTAATATGATTTCCAGAATCGACTTCGCCAATCTCCCTTCTGTATATTTCGATGGTATTCAGATTCCTTTCTCAACCCAGGTGAAAAATCTAGGGATTATTTTTATTATGGATCGCACTCTATCCTGAGTGCCGCAAGTGAGCGAGGTCAGCAGGAAGATGTTTGCTGCAGTAGCTTCTCTAAGCCGCCTTCGTAACTTCCTACCCATCGCCACTTAAATTGCACTTGCCCAAACCCTTCTTCTCCCTATTCTCGATTACGCGGACATCTCATATCTTGATATCACTGAGGAGCAACTCAATAAACTTGAGCGTATTCAAATGTATGCATACATGAACGGTATGCATACATTTGAATACGCTCAAATTTTTGGGTTACGCAAGTATGACCATGTCTCTAGTTTCCGTTTAAAACTCAAGTGGCTCCCAATCCGTCTTCGTCGTAACTCTCACATTCTTTCTCTTCTCTTTAATATACTTTTTAATCCGGCAACCCCTCGCTACCTCAAGGAACGATTTAACTATCTGCGTTCAATTAGATCCTCTAATAAATTTCTTCTTGCTGTGCCTTCGTCCTCCTCTAAATTTTATAACAGTTCATTTACTTTTCAAGCAGTCCGACTATGGAACTCTCTGCCCCTTGATGTAAGACGGGCTAAATCTAGTGCGTCTTTTAAATCTAGTCTGAAAGAGCACTATTTGTCTCTTCCATAATATTTTTCGATACTGGTCTGTAGTTTACTTTTGGGTCTCACTTAAGTTTGTGGTATATATTTATGTTTATTTATTTACTTATTTATGTATGTTTATTGTATATATATTTATATATAGTGCTTTATGTGGTTTTTATTATTATTATTATATTTATTTTTATTTCTACTAGTTATTCCTTTTGTTTGCACCACCCACTTATCATGTTTGTTTACTTTTTTTTTCTCCGCTACCCTAAGGTTGCCTGGAAGAAATCGCTCATTTAGCGATAAGACCGCCTGTTGTTTACCTCTGCTTGTATCTTTATGCTGTTTCTATCTGTAATTCTTTTTTGAGGTGAGCAATAAAGCATATTGTATTGTAATTTCCACGCTTGGCATGCGGGTTGGCGATCGCAGTATTTCCACCGCACTCCAGGGATGCTGCTGCGGTGCTGCCCATCTTCCGGTGGTCTTGGTTGTAGGTTTAGGACATACCCGGGTCCAACAACACCGACCGACCAACATACATACCACCACCACCACCATATCAGCCAAAACACGTCCACTGCTGGACATGGGCCTCCCCCAAATTCACGAGGGGTATATGCCATAATCGCCACGCTTGGCATGCGGGTTGGCGATCGCAGTATCTCCACCGCACTCCAGGGATGCTGCTGCCCATCCCCCGATGGTCTTGGTCGTAGTTTTAGGACATACCCGGGTCCAACATACATACATACATTGCAAGTTAAATAAAAGCTTGTAATATAAGTAGGTACTATAATACCTTTAAATTAGTTTATAAGTACCTACCTATCTCCCAAATACTAACCTTTCTAAGGACTTTTATCTGACATAGTTTCGATTTCGCCTAAATCCGGAGACGACTCCATGGCTTTGCCTTGTTCTAACTATTGTTTTCTAAAATAGGCAAATAAAATTTATTTTTGCTTTACTTATAAATTTAAAAGAATATTTTGTCAGTAGAAACATCTCGGTTTAGTATACACGAGTTTAAAAAAACGATTTATTTTATAATTGGAACATTATTTAGTTTGGCAAATAAAGTTATTTTGGGAAAATTACTTTAAAAAAATTACATTGCTCAATTGAACAAGCCTTCCTTTTTTTTTAGAGATCTTCACCAATTATTTTTAAATGAATAAAATACCACTTTAAATCAAACAGTATCCATAACGCGTGGGAGCTCGCCTAGCACAGGCCCAACGCTGACAGTAGTCGGTAGCGGACTGAGGGGGCACTGATTGCATAGAAAACACGCGGGCGGCTAGCTTATACCGTAAGGGCGTATGCGACAAAACAGTCTTTTTCAGTTTAAATAAAAACCATTGGTAATTTCATAAAATCCTTTTACAATATTGAAGTGTTTGTTTAGACAAATTTAAATGGAAAACTAAGAGACTTTAACAAGTGCCGTTGATCTGTAAAATGCAAATCTCTGTTTTTAAAGAGGTTTAAAAGAGAATTATTTTTGTGTTATGAAAGTTATCCAATCATGTAAAGCTTTTACAAAAGTAAAGCCAAAGATACTATGGATCATATAAAAAATAATCGGGTTCGTATGTTTCTTGGTTGCGGAGAAAAATTATAATCCCTGTCGCCAATATTTTCAATTCGTCGTCTTAAGCCGTTGATCCCGGTTGCTGTCTATGATAGCAGTCGTTAAGCCAAGTTAGAGGCCTCCGGGCGGCTTGAGAACCTCTAACAGTCAAGTTGCCCACTCACTTGACAAGCCTAATCCCAATATGGTCTATAGTTTCCCCCTCAGGTTGGAAGGTCAGATGGCATTCGCTTCCGTAAAAACTAGTGCCTACGCCAATTCTTGGGAGTAGGTAGCGGACCCCAGGCATCCTTCAGGATGCAACTGTACTGGGAATAACGCTAGGAGGATGATACATACATACATACATACATATAATCACGCCTGTTTCCCATAGGGGTAGGCAGAGATCACGGATTTCCACTTGCTACGATCCTGACATACAACTTTCGCTTCATGAACTTTCATAACATTCTTCATGCATGCGCGCCGATTTAGGGTACTCCTGACCTGGCCTTTCTGCAGAATGTCTCCGATTTGGTCGGAGTACGTTCGCCGAGGTCTTCCCCTTCCAACTTTTCCATCCACTCTTCCTTCATACACTCGTTTTGTCAATCTTCTTTCATCCATCCTCTCTACATGTCCAAACCATCTTAGCATACCTTTCTATGAGGAGGATGATGATATACAAAAATCAATTTCAAAAGTTCCTCGTTCTAAAAGAGATTAAATTAAAGTAAGGCGTCACAGCGTACAAAATCATACAGAAGGACTATTACTAAGGCGGAATTACTAAAGTCTTCTGCTGCTCTTTTTCGGGTTTAAGACTTCGCTGTCTGTCCGTCCGTCTGTCTGTCACAAGGCTATATCTCAATAACCGCGATAGTTATACAGTTGAAATTTTCACAGATGATGTATTTCTGTTGCCGCTATAACAACAAATATTAAAAACCGGCCAAGTGCGAGTCAGACCCTTTGCCGTTTTTATAGATACTGGTACGGAACCCTTCGGGCGCAAGTCCGACTCGCAATTGGCCAGTTTTTGTGTGTTGTGACTGTCACAATTCAGCCTTGCGACGTCATCTCTACGATGGTAAGCTTTCTTCACATTTTCGTGAATATCCTCAAAACTAATAGCTATAAAAATATACAAAAAATATTTGCGGGTTTCTTGTTAACAAATTAACGGAATGAGTCAAGATTTCATACTACATGCATAGTTTGCATGTCAATTAACACTTTTTACTACTTTTGACATTTCCTATGACACATGACCACCCGATGTGACGACACGAACGCACACGCCACCCACATCGCGACGTGTCGACGTGACGTCATCGATGTGTTACCGGATGGTGGGGGTAAACACGCCAGCCGACGCCACGCGTCAGTTGTTCTAGAACTGCCGCAAAACTCACACCACCATACTATAACACATTTTTAAAGCGTCGGCAATGCGCATGTGACACCCCTGGAGTTTCAGGCGTCCATAGGCTGCGGTGACCGCTTACCATCAGGCGGGCCGTACGATTGTTTGCCACCGACGTGGTATAAAAAAACAACCCCCCCAATTTCATGGAGGGTAAATGCCATAATCGCCACGCTTGGCATGCGGATCGGCGATCGCAGTATCTCCACCGCACGCCAGGGATGCTGCTGCCCATCCCCCGGTGGTCTTGGCTTTGCAAGCTTTTTAAGTCGAACCGCGTTTAGACCACGAGGCTTGCAAAGCGGATTAATCATTTTTTAATTCATGCTTACTACTTTGTTAATTTTAGTTTTTTTCACTGCCTTTTTTGTAAAATGCATGTGGTGTTCACCTGTCAGTGATTGTTACATCTAGCATAAAACTGTTATTGCAAGCTATATATGTAATTTACGGTGTAAACAGTTGTTGGTGAGCCAAATAAATAAATTAACCGAAATGAATCAAAGAAACCAAAATAAACAAACTTGTCCTGCGGAAACGAAGTGCAGGCCCAACGGGTCAACGTTCGTTGATATCTTTTTGCCCGCGCGTTTCACGGTTATGATTGGTCAATTTCATTATGGTTCTTATGAGTTCCATAGACAAAAAGTAGGCATGGCCAACGAAGTCTTTATACCTACATACTTACATTAAAGTACAAGAAGAAAAATAAATTAAAGACTTACTTGTAAGTGGGCAGCATGCACTTGGTCTCCTTCACGTAGTTAAGGTACAGTCTCCATAACTCGATGTTCAGGATCTTCATCAGGCACCGTTGGAAAAGCTACACAATATTATAACAACATGTTTGAGTAAAATAATAGTAGTTAAAAAAATACTAGTAGACATTTTTTTACACATTCGAACTAGTCCCATAGTAAGCTCAATAAAGGATTGTGTTATGGGTACTAGACGACGATATATTTAATAGATTGTATACTTATATACATAGAAAACATCCAAGTCACAGGAACAAATGTTTCTGCTCACCACAGAAACAAATGCCCTTACCGGGATTCGAACCCAGGACCTCTAGCTTCAGAGGCAGTGTCACTACCAACTAGGCTAAACAGGCCGACCAAACAAATCACGAGTCTGACCAACGAGTGGTATCACTCGTAGTAACACAAGCAGTTCTTTTCTTTGTTTAGCAACAGGTTATCGTTTCGCTTCGCGATGCACCAATTTATTTTCATTTATTTAATTTATCTCAGTGGGTTATACAATTGGAGCGTTCGTGGCCCAGCGGCGCCCGCGTACCGCGTGCGGTATGCGAAGTTAAGCAATGTCTGGCTAGGTCAGTCCTTGGATGGGTGACAGCTTTGAGTGGTTCCTAACTGAGCGCTCCCGTGCTTCGGAAGGCACGTTACGCCGTTGATCCCGGTTGCTGTCTATGATAGCAGTCGTTAAGCCAAGTTAGAGGCCTCCGGGCGGCTAGAGAACTTCTAACAGTCAAGTTGCCCACTCACTTGACAAGCCTAATCCCAATAAGGTCTAGTTTCCCCCTTGGGTTGGAACGTCAGATGGCAGTCGCTTCCGTAAAAACTAGTGCCTACGTCGATTCTTGGGATTAGGTAGCGGACCCCAGGCATTCTGCAGGATGCAACTGTACTGGCAATAACGCTAGGAGGATGATGATGAGTGGGTTATACAATTGTGACCGCGCGATTTTTTTAAATTACCAAAAAATTACTCGACCCAGAACTATACAGGGTGTGGCCTGTACTAGGAGCAAACAATTTAAAGGACACTCCATTAGAGCATCTACAGTAACCCCTTGTGTCCAGAAAAAAAAACCAATTGGTAGTAATTTTGATCTAAATTTATGACCTGCAATGGCTCTTGGCACCACGAGATTATAGCGCATGAAACAATGAAATAATTCATGAGCATTTGAACATGTCCAAGGTTAGTGCACGTTGGGTCCCCACTCCCCAGAATGTTGACTGCATTTGACATGGAGAGGCGTGTCAAATGTTGCGAAGAGTTTTTGGACATGAATCGAGGGAAAGAGGAAGAAATAATTTCTAGAATTGCAACATGTGATGAGACATGGATTCGACAATGGGACCCAGAAAGTAAGCAAGAGTCGTAACAGTGGAAATTTAAGGATGAGAAGCCGCCTCGGAAATTCAAGGTCTGTCCATCGGCAGGTAAACTTATGGCTACAATCTTTTGGGACACAGAAGGGATTTTGCTCATAGATTATTAACCGAAGAAAACTACAATGAATGCTGATTATTACTCAAACTTACTATATCAACTAAGAGAGACAATAAAAGAAAAACGGCGAGGTAAACTATGCAAAGGAATTCTGACCAGTGCATACCGCCCGCACAACGAAGCTAGCGTTTAAAGACAATGGCTTCGAAACCATTGACCACCCCCCTTATAGTCCAGATCTAGCCCCCTGTGACTATTTTCTGTTTAGACTTCTCAAGAAAGACCTCAGGGGACGAAGGTTTATGACCGATGACGAAATGAAGCCTGCGGTTACTGACTTTTTGACGACAAACAGAAATATATTTTTTAATGGCTTAAATTCAATATTTGAAAAATGTAATAAGTGTATTTTATTAGCAGCGGACTAAATAGAAAAATAAATAAAAATTAGCCACAGCAGTCTTTTGTTTCATTGTTAGGTATATTACTTTTCAGCCACCCCTCGTACCTATACTTATAGTTCTGAAAATAAGTAGTTACGAGTGAAGGTGGAAAGCGAAAATGCCGTTATATGAGGTGCTTCCAAATTAGAGGCCAATACTTTAAGAGATGTCTAATTACATCAAAATAATTTACTTTAAATAGGAATTAATAAAACTCATTAGGTATATGAAATTTTGGTTTTCAGTTTCCCAACAAAATAATTAAATTAGAAAATTGATTATCTCATTAACAGGGTTTTATTACGTGGCACAGTTGTTTTCCTAATTTTCTCCAAAAACTAACATAAACTTTAAATTAGTTTTATACTTAAGTCTACTTCTAAGGATGAGTACAATCAGCTCTGGAGATATTGGCATCTAATTTGGAAGTACCTTATATATTTCTTATACTTAAAGTATTTCCAGTATGACAAATTACGTACCTATAATCCGGGTAATAGAACAATACAAATTACCTCCACCTATCAATCCAATCCAATTCCAATTTACATGTATATCGTATCTGCTGACTTATCTGTTTTTTTTTACTCAGTGGACTCCTTTGTTCTAACAGACTTATTGCTGCGTGCGTAACCATTTGCGATCGAATACTTTAGTCCTGGCCTGGTAGTAAGACATTCCGCTGTGTCATATCCATATTTTAAGTTTCAAAAGCACAGAGCGCGGCGCAGCGTCGTTGCGGAGCGGAGGAGATGTTTGCGGTAAAGCGAACGCGGTCCGCGGCACATCAAAAAAACCGCGCGGTAGAGCAGAGACGGCGTATGTGACATACGAAGCAGTAATCGACAGTCGATAGTTTCGGAAAGATCAATAATGCAATACCGCGTCCGCCCCGCTCGGTGCGTTTCGATCTTTAAGAGAGGTAGGGCACAGTGAAACGTCTTCTCTCATACTGGAGCAGTCCAACTGGGGAGGTACCTCCACACTACAGAAGACCGCAGCCATAATAGCAACACTACTTGCTCTGTAGGTATGTGGTGTTGTGTTCCTGGTGGTGAGTAAGGTCGCCAGAGCTCCCGAGGATGCGCTGTGTTGAGAGTGAGACATGTATGTCTCTAGCTGTCGACACAACAGATCCACAAGTCTAAAAAGGGTAGGCAACGAACTAGTGACTCTTCTGGATTTGCAGAGGTCTATAGGCTACGTTGTCGGCTTACTATCAAGAAGGCCGTAAGCTTGTTAAAAGTACACGAAACCTACTCGGTTGCGACGATTTTAATATTATTTGAATTTGTATGAAACCTTTTTTTTATATTTACTTGCGGTTAGTTACGCCGCCGATGGGCCTATAAAATGTAATCGTTCTAAGGCCGAGTACTGGATGCCAGCAGGCATTGGAGCGGCGAGCGGTCGTTCACACACTAAACCCGCTCAAATGTATTGTATGAGCGCCCGCCCGCCTACCCGCTGCCGTTCATACAGCGGCCCTGAGGGCCTACTTCGAACTTCGTATAGTGCCATCCCTTTCCGTCATATAGTGTATAACACGAGAGTGAAAGGGACAGCACGACATGAAGTCCAGAGTAGGCCCTCTGGTAGGTCTCACCCGCGGACAGCGGCTCGTCAATCGCGGCGTCTATATGCTGTGTTCGTAAATGTCCCTTCGTCCACGTTCGAAACTAAGATTTCATAACTGGTTACGAGTAAGGATTTTTTTACTTTTAGCTTTTTTATTTTTTAGACTTTCAATCATAACCAGAAAGATTGAACCATGCGTCTGCTTTTTAACCGACTTCAAAAAAGGAGGAGGTTCTCAATTCGTCGGAATATTTTTTTATATATGTTCTTCACCGATTACCCGGAGACTATTGGACCGATTTCAAAAATTCTTCTTTTTGTTTGAAACGGTATGTTTGGTCCCATTGTCATCAAGTCTGGGTCTGATGACGGGATCTTGGAGAAATCGAGGGAAATCCTCAAATTATATAATAGGAGAGGCCGAGTAAGAGTGGAAAACTATGGAGTCGGTTTTTTTTTGTTAAATATTCTTTTGTATTATAAACATAGTCATGCAGTTTCAATCCGAAAACAAAAGGGGATCTTATTTTGGGCTGTTTGCCCTTCGGGCATCGGAAGCTACCTAATTTATTTAATTTAATCGTATGGCATTTATTTACTAACCGTGAGATCTTCGAGAAGACAAGTACGGTTGCCAGTTTTTGTTGCACTTTTAGCACCACCCAGGGGTCACGTTGGGGGTAACGGTGGGTACTCCCTACGGACGTGGTGGAACTTCGACCCCCCTTTGTCAAGTGAGTGCCCACTTGACTTTTAGAAGTTCTCAAGCCGCCCGAAGGCGTCTAACTTGGCTTAACGACTGCTATCGTAGACAGCAGCCGGGATCAACGGCTTAAAGTGCCTTCCAAAGCACGAGAGCTGGAGTGGAAGCTACCTAATGAACCTAACCAACCCGTTTTACTGAGGCGGATCTACTAGTCTATGCGTAGGTAGGTTAGGTTCAGATGCCCGAAGGGCAAACCGCCCAGAAATAGGAGCCCCGCAGGCTCCGTCGACTCGCTTAATTCTTAAGAGGGCGCAGTACGCTCGGTCTGGCTCGGTTCTCCATACAAACGTATGTACCCTCTCATTTTAAAACGCCATGCTAGAATAACATGAAACTTTGTATACACAATGGGATACGGCATATCTTGGTCAAAAATTAGTTTCTGTTGCTAGAAATTGTAAAAGAAAAAAAAGGCAGCGGTTTTTTGACTTTTTTATGGCTTGTATGAAAACCTTAATAATCGCTGTATTTTTTCTACATTATAATTTCAAGCAACAGAAACTATGGTCCGACCTAGATATGCCGGATCCCATTGTGTATACAAAGTTTCATGCTATTCTAGCCTGGCGTTTTAAAATGACAGCATAAATACGTTTGTATGGAGAACCGAACGTACTGCGCAGTCTTAAGAGTCCCCAGTACGCTCGGCTGAACTTGATTCTCCACACAAACGTAGTTACGCTCTCATTTAGAACGCCATGCTAGAATAACATGAAACTTTGTATACACTATGGGAGCCGCCATATCTAGGTCGGAAATTAGTTTCTGTTGCTAGAAATTGTAATAGAAAAAAAATTACAGCTATTTTGTTTTTTTTTTTCTTTCCTTACCTCTCATGTTGGTCCCCGAGAGGGACCTTGACAAATTACCCTAACCCATGTGGTCACGACTTAGGTGAACCACCAATAAAAATAACCTGACGGTCCTATGAAGGAACCACTAAATAAAAATTACTATATACAAAATCTACAATCTATCTACTACACGAAACAGCTATTTTGAGTCGTTTACGTCTTGTATGAAAACCTTAATAATGGCTGTATTTTTTCTCCATTATAATTTCAAGCAACAGAAACTAATTTCCGACATAGATATGCCGGATCCCATTGTGTATACGAAGTTTCATATTATTCTAGCATGGCGTTTTAAAATGAGAGCGTAACTACGTTTGTATGGAGAACCGAGCTTACTGCGGACTCTTAACTACCCCTTTAAAGGGTGGTCGTTATAACCAGAGATGTACCAGGAGAACATACATGAATAGGATGTTCTGGTTATGAAAATGGAAAAAGTTTTGCTTATTAAGTGATGTATTAATCAGTGATATTTGGCAGTGATAGCGTCCTGCACGGCTAATCTATCGCGAAAATAGGTTTTCTGCTGTAGCATTGTTATTTTGTAGTAGCTGACACTGTAATTTTGTATTTAACTATACAATGTATATTGTTTTGAAAAAATGACACCTCGCCGAGTTTCTTACGCCGGTTCTTCTCGTGGCAGAGGTTTATATTTCCGAACCGGTGGTAGTTTATTGACGTTTATAGGTGCACTAGCATTTGCCCGCGGCTTCGCCCGCGTACTAAGCGAAATTTTTAACCGTCTACAAAAAACAGGTTCGTATGTTTGTCCACGATTATCTCGCGTTTGGCTGAACCGATTTAGATGCGGTCTCCAGAAAAGTAGTTGTTACATTCTGGGGTTTCGCTATACGAAGTTTGGTGATTGTGATTCATTAACAGATGAACAGATAAAAAGTCAGTATAAATTCTGAGAACCGGCAAACTGTTGAATTTCATTTGATTTTGGCAAAAATAAGGATCGAAAACTATTATCATACATTTCCGAGAGGCCGAAGGGGAAAGGGCCGATGAAATAAAAGCATGTCTTAAATGGCTCTTAGTAAAATAGGTCTATAAACGACCTAACAGCGCGCAGCGGCCATAAACTCTGGTCCTTTGAAGTACAGAAATACGGCTAATTCAATATCATGTGTAACATTTATTTTTCCTACAATTAAATTTATTAGGTAGGTTTTGCCAGTTACCATTGGAGCATCCGAAAAGAAAATTTGGCCTCACTTCCATTCGCACTCCTTACTGTCAGTCCGTCTGTTACAACCAAGTTGCTTTTACTGGACCTATTGAATTGGAATTTGGCACAAACTATCAAGAATTTAGAGCGCTCGTGGCCCAACGGCACCCGCCTACCGCGTGCGGTGTACGAGGTTAAGCAATGTGGGCGCAGGTCAGTTCTTGGATGGGTGACCGCTTTGAGTGGTTACTAACTGACTCTCGTGCTTTGAAAGGCACGCTAAGCCGTTGATCCCGGCTGCAATCGTTAAGCCAAGTTAGAGGCCTTCGAGCGGCTTGCGAACTTCTAACAGTCAAGTTGCCCACTCACTTGACAAAGGGGGGTCGAAGTTGCACCGCGTCCGTAGGGAGTACCCACCGTTACCATACACAGAACCCATGGGTGGTGCTAAAAGTGCAATAAAAACTGGCAACCGTACTAGTCTTCTCGAAAATCTCACGGTTCGTAAATAAATGCCATACGATTAAAAAAGAATTGAAGGTTGATTTAAATGGAAAAAATATCGAAACCTCTATGTCGTTTTTAAAAGCAAATCCATAGATACCCCACACGCCTATATAGTAACATTAAACTTTTTTGCATATAGGTATGAATGGAGTGCCAAATTTTACCTCAGATTCGCATTAAGAGACCTCTCGGATGCTCAGATATCGATTTTGAACAAAATCGGGACCAAAAAAAAAGAAAATCAATATGGCCGCCAATTTCACAAATTTTACCTCGGATTCGTATTAAGAGACCTCTCGGACACTCAGATATCGATTTTGAACGAAATCGGGACGAAAATGAAGAAAATCAATATGGCCGCCACTTTTTTCAAATTTTACCTCAAATACGTATTAGGGGACCTCTAGGACGCTCAGATATCGATTTTGAACGAAATCGGGTTGGAAATGAAGAAAATCAATATGGCTACCACTTTTTCCAAATTTTACCTCGGATTCATATTAAGAGACCTCTCGGACGCTCAGATATCGATTTTGAACGAAATCGGGACGGAAAAGAAGAAAATCAATATGCCGCCACTTTTTCCAAATTTTACCTCGGATTCGTATTAACAATTCTCTCGGACGCTCAGATATCGATTTTGAACGAAATCTGGACGGAAATGATAAAAATGAATATGGCCGCCACTTTTTCTATTTTATACCTCGGATTCGTATTACGAGACCTCTCGGACGCTCAGATATCGATTTTGAACACAATCGGGACGAAAATAAAGAAAATCAATATGGCCGCCACTTTTTTCAAATTTTACCTCGGATTCATATTAAGAGACCTCTCGGACGCTCAGATATCGATTTTGAACGAAATCGGGACGGAAATGAAGAAAATCAATATGCTGCCACTTTTTCCAAATTTTACCTCGGATTCGTATTAAGAATTCTCTCGGACGCTCAGATATCGATTTTGAACGAAATCTGGACGGAAATGATAAAAATGAATATGGCCGCCACATTTTCTATTTTATACCTCGGATTCGTATTACGAGACCTCTCGGATGGGCAGCAGCATTCCTTGAGTGCGGTGGAGATACTGCGATCGCCAACCCGCATGCCAAGCGTAGCGATTATGGCATTTACCCCTCATGAAATTGGCGGAGGCCTATGTCCAGCAGTGGACGTCCTAGGGCTGATATGGTGGTGGTGGACCTCTCGGACGCTCAGATATCGATTTTGAACACAATCGGGACGAAAATAAAGAAAATCAATATGGCCGCCACTTTTTTCAAATTTTACCTCAAATTCGTATTAGGGGACCTCTAGGACGCTCAGATATCGATTTTGAACGAAATCGGGACGGAAATGAATAAAATCAATATGGCCGTTACTTTATTCAAAGTTTAGGTACCTCGGATTCCTATTAAGAGTCCTCTCGGACGCTCAAATATCGATTTATGTCGAAATCGTATCGGACGGCACTGATTAATAAAACCATCTACAATACATTGAATCAAAAAAGGTCGTATCTTCATAGGGAACTCACGGCACTTCATGCACCTTTAGACCTTATAAGGAGCTTACATGCCAAATTTGGTATCTCTCGAACCACCAGTTTGCGCTGTGCGGTGATATGTCAGTTTCTCAGTCAGTCAGTTATTTCTTGATATTTGGCACAATTTTTCAAAAGTTTTCATGACCACAATATTAAATTTCAAAACCGATGCCATTTTCGTAATTAACGTACCCAAAACCATAAAAACGACACCCATATTAATATTTAGACATTTCGTCCCCCTCGGACTCCAACAGAGGGGATGGTATCTCACGTCCTCCACGTGGGATTTTAAAATCATTGTTGTTTTCGTTATCAGCGACCCGATAAACCATAAAAACAACACCCATATCGATTTTCAGAATTTGTCACCACATTTCCCCCTTTTAGGGGTTGATTTCTCAAAAAACCTCAAACACGTGTTTACTCATTTATCGTTAGAAATACTCCTGTGAAGTTTCGAATAAAATAATCCAGCTAATCTTGATTCCCCATACAATTTTTGGAACCCCATTTCACCCCCTTAGGCGTTGAATTTTGAAAAAATCCTTTCTTAATGCACCTCAAGACCTTATATGGAACCTACGTACTAAATTTGGAATCTCTAGAACCACCAGTTTGCGCTGTGCGGTGATATGTCAATCTGTCAGTCAGTCAGTTATTTCTTGAAATTTGGCACAATTTTTCAAAATTTTTCATGTCCACAATATTAAATTACAAAACCGATGCCATTTTCGTAATTAACGTCCCAAAAAACCATAAAAACGACACCCATATTAATATTTAGACATTTCATCCCCCTCGCACCCCAACAGAGGGGATGGTATTTCACGTCCTCCACGTGAGATTTTAATATCATTGTTATTTTCGTTATCAGCGACCCGGTATATCATAAAAACAATACCCATGCCGATTTTCAGAATTTGTCACCAGATTTCCCCCTTTTAGGGGTTGATATCTCAAAAAACCTGAAACACGTATTTACTCATTTATCGTTAGAAATACTCCTGTGAAGTTTCGAATAAAATAGTCCAACTAATCTTGTTTCCCCATACAAACTTCGGACCCCCATTTCACCCCCTTAGGGGTTGAATTTTGAAAAATCCTTTCTTAGTGCACCCCTAGACGTTATAAGGAACCTACGTGCCAAATTTGGAATCTCTAGGACCAGCGGTTTGGGCTGTGCGTTGATATGTCAGTCAGTCAGTCAGTCAGTCAGTCAGTCAGTCAGTCAGTCAGTTTCTTCTTTTATATATTTAGATGTAAAGATGTAATATGCCTAATTTGAACAATAAACTACTTTTACTTTTGTGAAAAAAACTTATTCATAACCAGTTACGAAAGTGGATGAAGGCGTTCGCAAGCGGTCGTTCTCGCTCGCCGCGTGCCACCGGCCGGTGCCGGTGCTCCGAAGCGCCACAACCGAACATCGGGAAATGAATCAAAGGAAGGAAGGACGAGGAGGGGACTGGGAAAAGAAGTCTCACCAGCTGGACTACTGGGAATAAACGTTATTATGACGGCGATCTTCCCCTGCGGTCCCAAGTAGAGATGTGAGGAATATTTTTCTTTTTCTGAAGTATCTACTGTGGCAAATAAGCATCGGCCTACCTAATCGTACGTAGCCTATGGACGTGTGCGGAGAGGATTGTTTGTTCACGTTTCCCCTATAATTTTCACTGGGTGTTTCAATTGGAATTACGCCCATTTGACTTTTTTACATGTGTATGGATTTCTACTTTTTTTTTCAAAAAATATAATGAAACGGGTGACTGGCCTTTGGACGCCATTCGTCATTTACGGCAGTATCGCCTAAAGACAGACACACCAACTACATACATATATCTTCCTACGACCTATTTAGCCTAGTTGGTAGTGACTCTGCCTCCGAAGCTAGAGGTCCCGGGTTCGAATCCCGGCCAGGGCATTTATTTGTGCATTTGTCACGGATATTTGTTCTTGGGTCTTGGATGTTTTCCATGTATTTAAGTATGTAGTTAGTATGTATTTAAGTATGTAGTTAGTATGTATATCGTCGTCTAGTACCCATAGTACAAGCTTTGCTTAGTTTGGGACTAGGTCGATTTGTGTAAGATTGTCCCCCAATTTTTTTTATTTTTTTTTAATTATTAATATTTACACTACCACTCTTAAGTACCTATTTAGGCACAGATTATTATTTCTATACAATTGTCTACAAATTCTGTCGAATCAGAGCAGAGCCTATGGAATCGGACAATTTTGTACTAGAAATAGATTTATGGATTTTGGAACGCTTGTCTGCTGGTAAGTAGAATATTTACAACATACCATTACGAAGCTCGATAAGTTAGCTAAATAAAAAAAACCGGCGAAGTGCGAGTCGGACTCGCCCACCGATGGTTCAGTACAAAAAATAAACTCGCATTTGGCCGGTTTTTAATATTTGTTGTTATAGCGGCAACAGAAATACATCATCTGTGAAAATTTAAACTGTCTAGCTATCACGGTTCTTGAGATCTAGCTCGGCGAGTGGTAGCCATGAAAAAGGGCTAAAATATCACGTTTTTTGTATGGGAGCCCCCCTTACTATTATTATTTTGTTTATAGTATTTGTTGTTATAGCGGCAACAGAAATACACAATCTGTGAATTTTTTTCGGTGCGACGTGCACCGGACCGCATTTGATTTACGGCAAAATACGCAACGCCGGTCCTTTGCGTTTCAAGCAAACTCACACCCGTATCGTATCCCATTGGGGTAAGCAGAGGCCAGATAAAGCCAAATACTACGGTCCTTACATATTCTTTCGCTTCAATTACATCCATCCTTCTGACCTGGCCTTTTTAGGGTTCCGTAGCCAAAATACCCTTGCCTTGGTCGCCCCCAGTCTTCTTTCACACATCCTCTCAACATGCCCAAACCACCGAAGCATACCTTTTCCCCTGATTTCCCGCTTTTACACTCCTTCCAATATCACCATCACACTTCATCATTTGTAAATAAAGAACCCAAGTACATAAATTCATTCACTTGCTACTCCTTCATCGCTAATCAGAATACTGCAGTCAGACATTCTTGTCTCAAACACCGTCGCTTTTGTCTTATTATACTCCCACTCCTCGCTGCTATGGTGCACGCTAAATCCATCCATCCATACTAATATAAATGCGAAAGTCACCCGTCTGTCTGTTACCTCTGCACGCTTAGACCGGGAAACAGATTGAGATGAAATTTGGTATAGAGATAGTTTGAGTCCCGGGAAAGGACATAGGATAGTTTTTTTATTCCGGAAATCGTTCCTTAGGGGGTGAAAAGGGGGGGGGGGTATGGGCGAGCGTTATTTAAGCCCACGCCTACAACAATGTAATAGCAATTATTTCTATAATATAACGAGTTGCACGCGGACGGAGTCGCGGGCAAAAGCTAGTGTTATATAAAACAGTGTAAGGATAAGGCTATGTAACACTATGATGTTGAAGAGAGATAGTTGCTGTTATTCATTCATGGTATTATTTCATTTATAACAGCCAGTGTGGGAGCACCATTACTCACATTCATTTCCATACCCTTACCCTTCAATGTCAAGTCATTCATACAAGTTATCATTTCTTACTTAAACCTGGTCATCGGCGTATAGGAGGTATTTTATGAGTAGCCCTAGCCCATTCACCCTTTGAACGCCATTCTTCATGTATGGCAGTAACACATGCACGCCAACTCATCATCCATCAGACTTTTTTTTGGGATTGCTCTTGGCCAGCATTTAGCCAGGGGCCAAAGATGAAGCCGACAATGAAGAAAGCTCATCCAGAAGATGCCTATTCACTCGTGCCTTAAAAGGTTATATGAACTCGGAAATACAGACGCCGGCAGATAATTCCAAACCTTAGAAGTGCGCATTATGAAAGATGAAGCTTGAATATGAACATTAGTATAAAGGACGAAGGTGACTTTGACAACGTCAACGTCCAGTCAGCATCAAAAATTGCTACGCATATGACGCCAAGAGATCTTATTCCCTTGTAATAAAGACGATTGAACTTTTTAATGCGTAGCTACGTTTGACGCTGACTATACGAGATAACACTTTTAACCACCTATAGTTCGTTCCTGGCGCCTAAACGTTCAGAGTTAATCATGAGCGCTCGCACTGGCGGCACGTTCAGGCGTTGACTGCTAAACGTGCCGGTTTGAAACATGTCGAGCGGCATTCGACTCTGAAGACGTGAGTAACCCGTTTCATTGTATTTTTTATATGTCTGAAATTTACGGAAGTTTTCTAAATAAAAGTCTATGGATGTTATTTCCATCAGATATCTAAGTTATTTCCTAATGTCTCATAAATAAAAATATATGTGATAAATAGGGATATTACATGTCAAAAGTGATCTTCTATGGCAAAGATATTTTAATTAAATTCCTAAATATTTATTTCTTAGTTCAGTGTAATCAAGTTATCGTCAATTTGTTTACCAATTTTTTTTTATATATATTGCCAAAAAAAATCACCTCCAACACGTCTGAACACGCTCAAGACACCCTAACCGAAAGAAAAGATATAATTCATATAGCCATCTTTATTTCTTACTCACTAGAAATAACCTTGCGAGGTTTCTTTCTTAAAGACTACATTTTTCATAAATATATTGGATACCGAGCATATATGTGCATACAATTACACACGTGTAAAAACATTGTAACCGCAACAGTAAGGTGTGTTCACAATAAGTTGATTTAATTAGGGTTTTTCAGAATGCATCAAACCACCAGCTGGCAGCATTATAGTAAGAGGTCTAAATGACAAAAGCCACCTGTGTATTGTCGGTGAAAATTAGGAGATGAAATGGCCTACCATCTCATCTCCTAATTGTGAGATCCTGACATTTTGGAAATGCAAACGGTTTTTAGTGGGTACAAATAACACATAAGACAAGACAACCTGCAAATCAGTTAACCATTCTAGCCTGGGTAACAGATACATCAAAAAATGATTGGACAGGTTACTGTGAAAGAAAAAAGTGTCAAAATTCATGATTCTAATCAATGTTCATTAGTATGGGTAAAAACCCACTGTATAGGATTACGGGGTAACACTTGACCTTTTACCATACTGCTGCCAGCTGGCACACTGTCTGAAATAGTTAAGCCCACCTGTTCTTTTTTCCCCATAGTTAGGAGTAGCCTGTAGACACCAATCATAACTTCAGGGAAAAAAATTCTAGCAGTTACCATTAAAGTAAAATAATAATTTAGTGGCAAGAGCTAGGTTTTTATAAAGTGGAACTAACATATGTAGGAATCCGTCAAATCTAAATTTATTTTAGGACCCTGCTTATCTAATAACATATTATAAACCGAGGAATCATATGACTAGGCCTCATTTTTAGATAGTTCATACCATTGAACTTCTTTGCGTATTGCACGAACACATTTACATGTCTATCTCTATCAGCACTGTTTAAGGTAGCATAGACTAGTGCTTTTCCTTTTTTTTTTTATTAAAACTTATGCTTGGAGTACTAACCTTTTCCACTCTTTCAAAGTTTCGCGCCTTCATCTGAAATCACAATAGAAATGTATTTTAGCATGACTAATACAACTATTGCACAAAATACAATTTCACTTTTAGCGGCTGTTAAAAAAAAACAATTAAAATTTAAATTTCCTGAATGTATAAAAAGTCTTCAATAAAACCACATTTAGTGTACCATAATAAAATTGGTCCAACTGAAAACATTTATCCAATCACAGTGTCTGTCATTCTTTCAGTTTTTTACTACTAACTAACCCCCTTATTCATAAACATCCATCAAGCCTCTATTAGTTAACAAGCCGCTAAAGTTGGTTTGTCCTTCTGTCACTTTGACATTTGTTTGTGAGAAAGGGACAAAACAAGTTTTAGTTAACAGAGGTTTGTTAAGTTTTATGAATAAGAGGGTAATACTTTAATGTGATATTTACATGTTGGCCAAGGCTTGGCAAGTCTACAGGAAAGAGAGATATGCATTAAAGTAGTAGCACTTATTTCATTCTACCATATAACTACGTCCCACAGGCTAGACCATGGATGACCATGTAAATGCCTCATAACATTTCATTAACCTTTTGAACGCCACGGTCGGCCATAGCCGACAACGTAAAATCGTCACCCCGACGCCAACGACGGCACTGGCCGACAATTTTTTTTAAATGAAAAAGTACTCAGAAGCTGCCCAATTTTATATTGGCATTATTTCTTTACACATCATTTTTTTACCGTTGTGGCGTCAGGGGCACGGCGAATTACTTTGACGTCTGGCGGCGAAAAGGTTAACGTGTGAACAAATCAAGAAAATAATTTGATATGCAAAGAAGTGTTTGTGTACACTGGACCATAAGCATAGCACTTTTGAGCTGTCATAGGAACATCATCATTTATCGACTTCTGATATAGAAATATACGTTGATAAATACAGAATATTGAAAGTGTAAAGAAATAACCTTTGGATACCAACTTTTTGGAAATTTGAAATAGGAATTATTATAATAATATTTTATTTTTCCTTATAAATAATTTGTGGATTTCTTATTAATTTTAGAATTTTTTTCAAAACAAGAATTGCCATCGTACTTAATGATATCATGTTATGTAGGTATTATAGACATATGCAAACAAACACAAACAGTACAAACACTGAACTGAACTAATTAAATGTGAAATTGTTAACTATTAACTTTTCATTGTTTTCATTGCATATCCCTATTTCACATTTTCAACAACTCAAGTTTTCTGAAAGATATCGCTCTTTAGCGATAAGACCACCTGTTGTTTACCTCTAATGTTAATCTTCATCAACATGTTGTGATCTATAATGTATCGATATAATATGTAGATTGTAAGTCGATAAATGAGAAGTCCCTATGACAGCTCAAAAGTGCTACGAGAATTCCGACACCTGGTGATGACCTTTATACATTTAAAATATTCTCATATTCTTTGCAATAAATAAAAATAAAAATTGGGGGACAATCTTACACAAATCGACCTAGTCCCAAACTAAGCAAAGCTTGTACTATGGGTACTAGACAACGATATACATACTTATATAGATAAATACATAGAAAACATCCAAGACCCAAGAATAAATATCCGTGAAAAATGCACAAATAAATGCCCTGGCCGGGATTCAAACCCGGGACCTCTAGCTTCGGAGGCAGTCACAAAAAAATGTAATTACATTATCAGTCTTTAAATTTAAGAGCCAGCAGGACGCTCAGCTCTCCATAAAAATTTAGTTACTTTTTAATTTTAGAATGGCATACTGGAATAACACGAAACTTTGTATGCACAATGGGATCCGGCAAATCTAGACCGGAAATTCGTTTTTGTTGCTTGAAATTATAATGGTGAAAAATACAGTGATTATTAATATTTTCATAGAAGACCTAAAAAAATGACAATTTCGCTGCATTTTTTATCTATTACAATATTTGCAACAGAAACTAATTTCCGGCCTAGTGATGGCGGACCCCATTGTGTAAACATAGTTTTGTGTTATTTCAGCACAGCGTTTTAAAATGAGAACGAACCTACGCCTACGTTAGTATGGAGAATCGAGTTCAGTCGAGCGTGCGGGGACCCTTAAGGCTTGGCCACACTGAGTGCGCGACGCAAGCCGGACGACGTTCAACGCAAAAAGATGACGTCCATAGTATTGAATCTGACAAAAACTAACCTCTTGCTCGATATAAATCTTCCAATACCGCCCCGTTGTCGGGAACGCTGTGATCAGCTTCTCATAAACCGATCGCACTTCATTAATAGGTCGCGTCTGAGCCTCCCGAATCAGCAAAGACCACGAATCCACATCATATGTGTTGGCTTCTACGGCTCTCTGCGCTCGAGTGAGCCGCTCGTTTCCCCAATCCTGCATCAAAAAATCATTATTGATGACTGAATAAGCTTGTGATCACATTAAAGTGTAATTTTTCATTGTAGATACACAAAATTACTTACTATTTCTGGGCTGTCTTCTACCACGGGTGCTGGGTTAGCCATTTTGAAACTTGTTTTGTTCAACTATAGACGAAATAGACCGTTAGAGAATGGAACTGAATATATGAAACTTGTTTATTGCATTTCTAGTGGTAACTTAGCACAAATTCATGAAATAAATCAAATTAAATAATAATTGGCACAACGCGTGCGTCCAGTCCAAGGAGCACCGCCGCTATTTATCGATAGACAAAGACAATTCCTGTTTCTTTTTTTGCACCTGAACTCTAGCTAACCGAATTATATTTGATAGAATTTTCTCCGCTTCCTCTTAGTTATCATTAAATATGTATTGTTAACAAATACAATAGTAGTCTAGCTAAATTTATATTTTGTTATTTATAGTAATGTAAAATAATAAAAATCATATAAATATACGATTTTCATAGACACAATGATGTTTTTTTATTTTGGATCAATTAATCAGCATTCAGGCTACACAAAAAGTAAAGATTGACGTTTGTTTGACAGCATACTCGAAGTGACGTGTAAAGTGTATTCGTCGGCGCCCCACAGTTTTCTAATATCCCAAAAGAAAAAGCTCAAAATGAGCTCTTTCAAACGCGACAAGAAAGAAGAAGAAGATGGCAACGGCAACCCTTATCAAAACCTTGATAAAACCATTGTGCTACAAGAATCTCGATACTTCAACGAGAGTTCGGTCCATCCGCGAAAATGCACGCATATTTTGTCGAAAATACTGTTTCTCCTCAATCAAGGGGAGAAACTGACTACCCAGGAAGCTACCGATGCGTTTTTCGCGACTACTAAGCTGTTCCAATCGAAGGATGTGATGCTACGTCGCATGGTATACTTGTGTATAAAGGAGCTCAGTAGTATGGCACAGGATGTGATCATAGTTACATCCTCGTTGACTAAAGACATGACCGGGAAGGAAGACCTGTACCGGGCAGCGGCTATAAGAGCACTGTGCAGTATTACAGACAGTACAATGCTGCAGGCCATTGAGAGATACATGAAACAGGCTATTGTTGACAAGAACCCAGCAGTGAGTTCCGCCGCATTGGTGTCGGCGCTGCATTTGTCGTCGAGTGCGCCGGATCTGGTCCGCCGGTGGGCTAATGAGGCTCAGGTATGTTGAATAGAATAGGCATTTATTCATTTTGTCTACTGCCTACGAAGCTAAAGATTCTGTGTTCAAATCCCGGTTATTTGTTTCTATAGTAAACATTTGTTTCTGGGACTTGGGTTTTTTCTATGTATTTAAGTATACAGAGGAACAATGCCATGGACATTCCTGAAAGTATGTTGTCATTTAAATGATGGACAATCAACTTGTAATCATTAGAAACTTGTGTTAGAAAGAAAAAATTAAAATAATGACTTTGAATATGAGTAACAACCCTATTGTTTTAATATTTAAGTATTTGTATTTTGAAATGCCACATGTCACTAGCTTTCTTATAGGATAGGTTTGAAACATGCTGTTTTTTTAATTGTTGTTAAACAAGCTATAACTTGAAAATGGTTACGAATATTAATATAGTTTATTTGACAAAAGTATAATACCAAGGCTAACCTATTTACAGGAAAGTCCATCGTTCTGTTCCACCCAGTATATTAACACTTTTATTGAAGTCAAGTGCTACATGTTATGCTTGTAGGCCTTAGCCATGGATTTAGGCTTAACTTTAGGACACGCAACTGAATTTAGTGTTCACATTTTGTTTATAAACAGTACTCAGGATTAGGAAGCATTCCACAAAATTTTAAGTAGCGGATACATAAAAAATATTGGAAAGCTTCTATACTAAAATTGGTAATTACTACCACGCCATGACAGTCAGATGATTTACGTCACTGGGGCGTAGGTATATCAAAAACCTAATCAGAGCCCCAGCGGAAGGGCTGCTCATTCAGCAGCGCCGCAACTAAGGTTGTGTCTGACTGTAATAGTGTGGTAATAATTACCAATTATAGTATAGCCTCGTAAGTCTCCACATACTTGTACAAGTACAAATTAACAATAGAACTTCAGACCTGACATTCAACTGCTAGCATAAATGTCTGCCTAATCTAATACTTCACCAATTCCGAACTGTATCCACCACTATATTTTTGCAAATAAATTTCTGAATTCAAGCCCAAATTAAGGATGCATTAAAAACCATAGACATACTGATCAAAACAAATGGCAAGAATTTATCCATAATCAAAAGACCATGCCTGAGTCAGAAGCACTACTCTTAATTTGTACTTGGTGTAAGTACACTGGGTAGTCAGGACAGTAGTCCTGCAGTAGCAGTTGGAAAAACAAAGGACTTACGAGAATATAAACTCTCAACACTCCAAATTTTTTGCCAAAATTTTGTGGAAAGCTTTCTAATAGTGAGTAGTTTTACTTCACTTCTAAGGTTTGGAATTCTCTGCCGGCATTAGTATTTCCGAGTTCATATAACCTAGACCTTTTTAAGGCACAAGTGATTAGGCATATTCTGGGTGAGCTCGCTTCGTCATCAGCCTCATCTTTGCCCCCCGGCTAGATGCTAGCCAAGAGCAATCCTATTTTTAATAAAAAAAGGTACTGTCAATAAAGAAATATGAACGCTATTGGATTTTCCGTATGTAGCTCGTAGCAGCTATGAACAGAGTAACCAAAAATCGGGTGTGCCCAACAAACAATTATTTATTATTTAATCGTATGGCATTTATTTACGAACCGTGAGATCTTCGAGAAGACAAGTACAGTTGCCAGTTTTTGTTGCACTTTTAGCACCACCCAGGGGTCACGTGTAGGGTAACAGTGGGTACTCCCTATGGACGTGGTGCAACTTCGACCCCCCTTTGTCAAGTGAGTGGGCAACTTGGCTGCTAACAAACAATAGTGATGACTGATGAAACCTGCATACACCTTTTAAGAAATACAAATGTGCATGTAAAGTTCACAACCTGCTCTGGGTCAGTGTGGGGAATGCATCCCATTCCCGCTCATCTATGAGAGGAGCCCTGTGTCCAGCCATGGGATGTAAATAGGCTTGATGGTGATGATGGTTCAATGGACACAAAAAAGATTTTTATGTTTACCTAAACTTTCACTGCCAAGAATATCGTAGCCATTAACATGCGAAAACCCATCCCCATCACCACCATGTTAGCCGAAGGACGTCCACTGGTGGGCTGGACATAGGCCTCCCCCATTGTGCTGGTATCACAATTTAGATACATTTGTGCTATACGAGGATGGAGCTGAAAATTAATAATGTATTGGTCCAGAAGTTTTCATACTGTTAAGCATTTTAAACAAACTCAAGTTATTTTAGAATAAATTAAAAAAAAACAACTCTTTCTTGTGAAAGTGGAGTTTAGTGAAAAAAGAAGGTTAAATTTTTGCCAAAATTATTTGCTACTTGACTATATTCCAAGCAATAGTGTTTTTTTATATATACACAACACACATCTCATCATAATGTTCTATCTAAGTTTACTATCTCAGCACTTCCGCTTTTGTGGATATGAATAAACTATATATATATATTTTTAAATACAAACAAGGCGTGCATACTGTCATATCATATCAGTGAATGCGAATCACAAAGCACTACCAAAGTAGAAGTGCGAAACACGCCACGACTTGCATACTCGTATAATCGCAATCGCAAAATATTTGCGTCGGCTGATGCGAATGTTAATATATTTAAAATGATGCGAATCATTCGCATATGCGAATACTCATTTTCGTGACATCCCTAGACACTACCAACTCGGCTATAGTGGTCGTCAAAATTACCTATAAGATACCAACAGATAAAAGTGTTCAAAGTTGAATATGTCCGCTAAAAAGCCGTTTCCTTTTCTTTCCAGGAAGCGATCAGCTCCGACAACGCTATGGTATCCTACCACGCCCTCAGCGTCGTTGCTGGCTCACGCCGCAACGACAAGCTGTCCACCGTCAAACTCGTCACCCGTCTCGCTCGCGCTCCCTTAAAGTCCCCTTACGCTCTCTGTCTCCTTATCCGCCTAGCTGCACAACTGGTCGAAGACGACGACTCGGACGCTTCCCAACCTTACATTGAGTTCATCGAGTGCTGCTTGCGTCATAAGTCGGAGATGGTGATCTACGAAGCTGCCCATGCGATTGTGAACTTGAGGAAGACCGCTAGGGATTTAGCTCCAGCTGTGTCGGTCTTGCAGTTGTTCTGCGGCTCTTCGAAGGCTTCTCTAAGGCTTGCAGGCGCTAGGACGCTCGCTAGGCTGACGGCCAAGCATCCCACAGCTGTCGCCGCCTGTGCTGTGGACTTGGAGAATCTAATTTCAGACCCTAATCGCTCAGTAGCTACTCTAGCTGTGACCACTTTGCTGGCTACAGGCGCTGAGAGTTCTGTTGACAGATTGATGAAGCAGATATCCAGTTTCGTGTCTGAAATCTCTGATGAGTTTAAGATAGTCGTGGTGAGGGCTATAAGACGTCTTTGCACCAAGTTCCCTAGGAAACATCAGTCGTTAGCTGCATTCTTAGCTGGGATGTTAAGAGACGAAGGAGGTTTGGAATATAAAGCCGCTATAGCAGATGCTATTATAGCTTTGGTGGAAGAAAATCCGGATGCAAAGGAGACTGGCCTCGCGCATCTCTGTGAGTTTATTGAAGATTGTGAGCACACAGCTTTGGCTGTCCGTATCTTGCATTTGCTCGGACGAGAAGGGCCAAAGTCGCGCCACCCTTCGCGGTACATCCGCTTTATTTACAACAGGGTTATCCTTGAATCAGGACCGGTTAGGGCGGCTGCCGTATCAGCCGTTGCGCAGTTCGGTGCTCAAAGACCAGAACTCCTACCGAACATAAGGGTTTTGCTGTCTAGATGTCAAATGGATGATGATGATGAAGTAAGAGACAGGGCTATATATTACTCCGCCATTTTAGACACGGGTGACGAACAGCTGATTAATGATTACATTGTGAATGTACCTAAACCGAATCCAGTGTTGCTAGAGCGCGCTTTGCGTGACCATCTGGCGACGCGTCCGGAAGAACCATTCGATATTATGGCAGTGCCTACAGAGGAAGAACAGAAGGAGAGTAAAGAAGCAGTAGTCGAAATCGAAGTCCGTAAGCCTGTGGCAGTTTCAATTGAGGAGTTATATTCTGAACAGCTGTCCAAATTGCCTGGAATCGAGCGTCTTGGGCCGATCTTTAAGACAGTGCCTCCTACTGATTTGACAGAAGCTGAGACGGAATACAGAGTCCGTCTGCTAAAACATGTCTTCGCCAGACATGTCGTGTTACAATTCGAGTGTGTCAACACATTGAACGACCAGCTTTTAGAGCATGTTCATGTCCGGTTAGAAACTCCTCCAGAGTACGAAATTAAATCTATTGTTCCTTGTCAGAAGCTGGAGTATGATAAGCCTGGAAGCGTATTCTTAATCATAGAGTTTCCTTCAGCGTTCATAGACAGTCTTGGAGTGTTCGGAGCGACGTTAGAGTTCACAGTTCGAGATTGCGACCCGACGACAGGCGCTCCTGACTCTCACGAAGGCTATGCAGACTCCTATCCTTTGGAGGAGTTCGGTATAGGTTGCAACGATCAGATTCGAGCCAGAGCAGCGACCGACGATTGGGAACAGATTTGGGAGCGTGCGGTAAACGCGCCAGAAGCCAGCGATACCTTCGGCCTCTCACAGAACAACATCAATGATGCTGTGGCAGCGGTTTGCGAGCATCTCGGTCTACCTAAAAACTCTGTGTCCGGAGATGCTGTGAAGGAGATCCGAGCTCAGGGTATCTTCAGAGGAGGAGCGCCTGTGCTAGTAAGAGGGAAATTAGTGGCAGGAGGGGAAACGGTTACTATGAAGCTAGCGGCTAGGTCGCCCAGGGAGGACGTTGCCCAATTACTGTTGGCTGCCATTTAAACTAGATTAGACTTAGACACTATATGTGGTTGGGTTTATCGCAAGAAAAATTAAAGTTAGAATAAGTTCTCTCAAAAATTTAATTTTTGCTAGTAGCTTTTATTGCCGACTACTTTTTTAATCTTGTATAATTTAATAGTTGCTATGGTATATATAATATAGCTTAAAACAGTAAAAAAATAAGTCCTCATGAACTAGTTACGATTAAAAATGCAGTAAAATCGGTTAATTTGGCCGGGTAGCCCCTTAAAAGTATTGCTTAAATATACGCATGAATTCTATATAGTGTCGTAATCAATAAAACCATATATGATGAATTTAAAAATAAGTCATATAATTACTTCTATACATTTTATCTATAGAAGACCTAAATAGTCTCATGTTTGCAACAAATGGACCGTTTTATGACTTAACCAATTTCCGAAATCACGGACCGAACTTCTAGTATATATATTTTTGTATGACAACAAATGTTACCACCAAAGGTCGCTAGGGGCGCTGTTTACGTTGCTGTACAAATTGAGACTAATGATAATGACTAAACACAAACGCATTCGTTAGTGTACGTTTCGAAAAAAAAAAATACTAGAGGTACTGAAGTTGTACTGAAATGCGATTTGTCCGCCTGCATGATTAGTACTGGTATGATGCATATGGTATGAGCATTGTATCGAATGCTCTTTCATACTGTTTGTTTTACTCTTAGACTGGCTTGCACCGAGTTACGATTACAGACCGGTCAACGTTAAATATGGCGCCGGCAGCTGTCATTATGGGATGACAGAAACTTGTCAAACTTTCCATACAATCAAATTTTAACGAATACCGCTTACGATTACAGACGGTTTGGTGCAACCCAGCCTAAGTGTGTTTATAAGTAACGTTACAGAGAAAATTGATTATAACACATTACGATACAAGTGCAGAGAACGGGAAATTCGCAACGAGTGGTGATAAATTAAAACACGACCGATGGGAGTGTTTTAAATCGACACGAGTTGCGAATTATCTGTTCGCACGTGTATCGTACAACGTTTTACAGTACATATGGCTCTTTATAAAGTTTCGACATATGCACGTAATCTGCTGATTACCGCACTCGTGCGGTAATGTAGCACCATATGTACTGTAAAATAAGTAATGTATAAAATTAATACATTTGTATTATGATTTGTTGTAATTTGTATACTTAATTTTTTTTACTTCCTTTCCTTTTATTGATATTCTTAAGTTATTTCCTCCATTTATGTATTATAATAAGAATATAAAGAGATTTGATATCCATGTGTTAACTATATCATAAAAAAATGAGCATTCTTCACAAAAACAAAATATTTGTGTATTCATTTGGAAAAGCATAATATGTTATTATATTTCTGCATTCCAGAAAGCCTAGCAAACTGTTATACTTAATATATTTCTTAATCTTAGAGCTATTTACAATAAATGAATAAAACGATAATGTATAACTGATTTATTTTATTCATAATCAACTCTGAAAATAATAACAAACATTAAACTGTTAGCGTTGTGGTCCCAAATATGTTGTCGCCATCAAATATATCTATAGGTACTACAGGGTGTTCATAAATATCTGAACGTGTAATCCAACACCTTGATAATAAAAATTTTTTTTAGTTTTTATGAACGCCTAATTCGATCTGATTATACATTTCAAATTAAGAACATTTAAGAAGGTGGAAAACACATTTTAAGTACTGTCGATTTTGGACCAATGAACCCTAGCGCCATTCGTTACAAAAAAAGTCAATCACAATAAAATATTTTGGATGCAAGTTCGTATGTTGAAAGTATAAATAATCGTCTAGGACTATCTTTTCCGATTCCGAACTTGCTTCGTCATATCGTGTGACAGTGTACATACAAGTTCTCGTGACGACTTTAAATGTCCACGACAGTGAAAGGGTTGAAACGAACAACCGACATTTCACAATAAAAAAACAAACTTATGATACAATCAGATGGTATTTCTAAGATAAAGGCTGCCAGTATTTATTTGAAATTCATGTATACTAAATTAATTTAGAGGGCAGGCATTGTATGTTACAGTTTTTTTAATCAACGGATCAATAATATAATGTCTACTTTTTAAAGATCTATTTAACAAAAGCCAATCTTTACGGAAATACAATATAAGTATTTATATTCAATCATATCATAATAATCACCCATCGATCGGATCGATCATCGATGTTCAATGCGTCTAATCTCGGATCGTCCATCAATTGACGCCATCGATGAAACTTGAAATTCAAGTTATAACTCTTTGCTGTTGTTTAATTTTGAGCATTAAATTTAATATGTATACTAAATATTATTTAATTCGATATCAGTCAATATTCTTATATCTATAAGTTAAAGTAATACTTATACTAACAAAATGTATTTCTTTTATTATATGTACGAGGGTGGTTAGATAAGTAACTTGTTTCGGATACCGATAGATGGCGTTAGTGTAATCTATGTAACTATTCACAAAGACTATTTAATCAAGATAATTTATCTGTGGCCAAATGTCATTTTTGGCGGGAATTTTAGATTTGACAGTAGTTTAAACAAAAGTGATCGGAGTAGCGCGGCAAAATGGAGAAAATAGGAATTCGTGGTGTAATTCAGTTCTTTTTTTTGGAAGGTAAAACTGCAAAAGAAATCCATGAAAGGATTTTACCTACATTGGGTAGCTCGTGTCCTTCCTATGAGACAGTTCGACTTTGGGTGAATGAGTTCAAGCGAGGCAGGACAAGCATTGATGATGCACCTCGTCCTGGAGCCCCAAAAACGGCGGTTGTACCCGAAATAGTCGATAAAATCCATGATTTGGTTTTAACCGACAGAAGATTGAAGGTACGCGAATTAGCTGAAGCCACAAACATCTCTTCTGAGCGGGTGCATTTTATTTTGCACAACGAACTGCACATGAAAAAGCTGTGTGCAAGGTGGGTGCCGCGGCTGCTCACTCCAGAACAAATGCGTGTTCGTATGCGAACATCTGCGGATAATCTCCAGGTCTTTGAAAGAAATCCAACAGACTTTATTCGCCGTTTTGTGACAATGGATGAAACCTGGATTCATCACTATATTCCGGAGACGAAACAACAGTCCAGACAATGGGTTGGTCGTGGTGAGCCAACTCCAAAGAAAGCCAAGGTCATTCCATCAGCTGGAAAAGTGATGGCATCCGTTTTTTGGGATGCAAAGGGGATTCTCTTAATTGATTACCTTGCGAAGGGAAAAACCATTACTGGGGCATACTATGCATCACTGTTGGACCAATTGCATGCGGCGATAGCCGAGAAACGGCCAGGTTTGGCAAGAAAGAAAGTAATGTTTCACCATGACAACGCACCGGTGCATTCAAGTCGTGTCGCTGCACAAAAATTGTCGGAATTACGGTTTGAACTCCTTCCTCACCCCGCTTATTCCCCGGATTTGGCCCCGTCGGACTATCACCTATTCCCCAAACTCAAAATCTTTTTATCGGGGAAAAAGTTTAACTCCAACGAAGATGTGATACAGGAGGTAAACGCGTATTTCGAGGACCTCGAAGAAACGCATTTTCGTGAAGGCATCGAGAAGTTGCAGAAACGTTGGGGCAAGTGCGTCGAGCTTCGAGGGGACTATGTCGAAAAATAAAATATATACAATCGCTCAAAATTTTTTTTTTCATATCAAACCAAGTTACTTCTCAAACCACCCTCGTATTACACATTGGACCAGGGTATGTGCTAAAACTACGAACAAGACCACCGGGGGATGGGCAGCAGCATCCCTGAAGTGCGATGGAGATACTGACCCGCATGCGAAGCGTGGCGATTATGGCATATACCCCCCGTGAATTTGGGGGAGGCCTATGTCCAGCAGTGGACGTCCTTTGGCTGATATGGTGGTAGTGGTGGTGGTGGATATGTATGACATGAAAGGCAGATAAAGTCGAAGTATAATTAAATTAACATGCTCAAAATTACCTGAACAGTCCTTATTCTCTTGGCATTATAGTCGTGTGCAGGTGATTATGAGCGCTTGGTTCGCGTAGCTACTTCAGCTGTTGTAATGTATAGGTAATTATGTGTTTCGCCATACCCAGCGAGAGAGCGTATACCATGACAATGACAACTAGTCGTCCTCGTGACAACTTTAAATGTCCATGTCAGTGAAAGGGTGACAAACAAGCTGACATTCCACAAAAAAGCTGTCTCATTTATGATACAATCGGATGGCATTTATAAGACAAAAGGCAGCCTGTATTTATCTAAAATCATGGATAACTAAATTTATTTAATATATGCTTTGTATTTTATAGTTTTTTAATCAAACTGATCAATAAAAATAAGTCAAAAACAATTGGATCAATTTAAGGCAATCTTCATGAATGCATATCACATCACCATTCGATCTATCGATCGTCGATAGTAGTGGTCGTCCATCAATTGACGCCATCGATGAAACTTGAAATGCCAGCCAAAGATTGTGCAAACATGTACGACACCGTTTGTTGTTTTTACTATATTTAAACTATTTTCTATATCAGTTGGCATCCTTAAATCTATAAGTCATAGTACTTAATACTAATTAACACAATATATCTCTCTTATTTATATTTATTACATGTAAGACACAAAACATAAAGTGGACATCTAGTAGGTATCTACGCAAAACAACATGCTCAAAATTACCTCCCCAGTCCTTATTCTCTTGACATAAGAATCGTGTGTAAGTCATTATGAGCACTTGGTCCGCGTAGCTACTTTTGCTCTTGTAATGTATAGCAAATTATGTGATATGGTCAGCCATATCACTCACAAGCTTGGCTATATAAAAAGTGGCTTACGCACCTAACAATGTCATATAATATAATTTATTGACCGTATTCACAAGACAAAAGAACAAAAGTAGTTTTTCCTGTGCTCAAAAAGTCATTAGCACGAAACCATTTTCGATACAAGTTCGTATATTAACAATCTGATATAAATTATCGTCTACAACTATTTTTTCCCATTCCGAATTTGTTTCGCCATACCCAGTTTGAGAGCGTACACCACGACAATGACAACATGTAGTCGTTCTTGTGACGACTTTAAATGTCCGTGTCAGTGAAAGGGTTAAAAAAACTGACGTTCAACAAAAAACCGCCACTTATCATATAATCATAATCAGATGGTCTTTCTAAGACAAAAAGCGGCAAGTATTTGTCCAAAATCAAATAGAATAAATTCATCGGTACGCACCGTATTTGATAGTTTTTTATTAACCTACTGATCAACAAAAATATCCTAACCTAACCTACTGATCAACAAAAATGGGCCAATAAAATCTTTGACGAATTAAAAAAAGGCGTTGTATGCCTACGAAAATAACGAGTAAATATTGTACTAATATTCAATCCCACCACCAAATATTGTATTTATATTGAATCACCAAGGACATTCAAAACGTCTAGTCTAGTCATCATCCATCAATAACGGCATGGTTGAGACTTGAAATGCAAACCAATAATTTCTTGTCCAATAAATCAACTAAACACTACTTTGTACAGTTGACATCAAATAAATGTACAGATGTAGTAACTAAAGCTTTCGCATCGGCTAAACTCGGGATACGTGTAGATCCGAAGTGGCTATCAATATACTAACTCTAAATTATTATTACTCGATTCTCCATACAAACGTCTCGTTCTCATTTTAAAACGCCGTGCCGAAATAACATGAAACTTTGTATACACAATGGCATCCGCCATACTTAGATCGGAAATTAGTTTCTGTTGCTAGAAATTGTAAAAATACAGCGAGTTTAGGTCTTGTATGAAAACCTTAATAATCCCTGTGTTTTTTCTCCAGTATAGTTTCAAGCAACAGAAACTAATTTGCGGCCTAGATATGACGAATCCCATTTTTTCAGTTTCGAGCTGTAATTTTTTGAAGATTTTTATTCAAAAGTGGTTATCAACTTTCTTAAATGACTGTACACTGTTACGTAACCTCCGCGTTGGCAAGATTGGGCTCGTACGACGGGAGTCACTGTATGGCTCTTTCTCTTTTGCACTAACAGCGTTACGTAGAGAGAGCATGCGTTCCAGAACTCCCGCTAGTATCTGTGTTTGCTCGAGGTATTTGGTGACTGTTTGTCTGAAATGAAAAGTAATTGTGTTAGCATACCGATCGATCGATCATCTATCGACATTAGATAGAATAGACAAGGAAGCATCAAGATGATTTTCCGATAAAGCAATGAATTGAGTAACAACCAAACCACAAACCTGTACAGGGTGTTTTTATTGAATTCCGTTAATTGCGAGGGCACAATCCTGAGATGAAATAAAGTAATTATATATATATATATATATATTATGGGTAAAATATATTTATTAAGCACAATAACAGGTCAATATACATTATAAAACGCTAAACTAACTAGGTAAAACTATAAAATAAATAAATATTGGGGGACAATCTTACCATTTCGAAGATATTCAAGAATTCATTTTCGTTAATAACACCCCTAGTATCGTTTAAAAGATCCTTAACAATTAAACAAATGTAGACGTGCGTGTCATTCGATTGATTATTTTGTATGAAAATATATTTTATTTCTTGAATTTCGAAAAACCAAATATGCTACGTCGTTTCTATGGCAATACACGGCTATACCCTAGAAGGAACGGAAATCAATAAAAACACCCTGTATAGAGGTTTGTGGTGAGTGGTGACAACACAGTGATAGTTAGGGCGTTAACACACCAGAGCGAGTACGTCGATCGATCATCGATCGATAAATTGTCGGCCGGTTTAGCCTAGTTGGTAGTGGCACTGCCTACGAAGCTAGAGGCAAGGGCAAATTTGTTTCTGTAGTGAGCAGAGACATAAGTATAAATCTATTAAATATATCGTCGTCTAGTACCCATAACATAAGCCTTATTTGAGCTTACTATGGGACTAGTTCGATTTGTGTAAAAATAGTTTCCTAATATTTATTATTTATCTGGGGGCACGGTAGTGCCCCCGCCAAGACGAGCCAAGCGAAGCGCAAGGGCACTACCTACCTTTCTCGTAGTGTTTCGTCGTTTTTTTGAACCCTCATAAAGTTGGTTTCCGATGTACCAGATAGTTCATATTCTCAAGATATGATGTCAATAATAGACTAAATAAACATACAAAGTCTCAATTGAATAGCTCTAATACTTCAGATTTTATTGATATCTAAAATACACCGATTTCGTCTCTGACACACTCACTGACACACTGATGATCATCAAAATGTTTGGCTACTTCCTTAAGTGCTAGAAAGCTGAAATTTGGTATGTAATCTAAGTTTAGTATACAACCAACAAAAAAAATCATAATCTCATAACTTTCGCCTCCCATCCCCTGAAATGGGGGGGTGGAAGTTTATATGAGACTTTCACCAATTTTATGAATTAGAACATGAAAGTTTACACGGGACTGTAGACAGTAACTAAAAAAACCTATTAATAAGTACTTACAAGAACCTCCGCCTTACAAAAAGAACTGAAATCCCACCAAAAACATTTCATGTAAAATGTTGCCAAGACGACCACATAAGGTTTGCCCTGTGAAATATATATCAGATCTCATGTAGAGCCAAGCTTCTGAATCTACACGGCTTAACTCTACCGACCCTAACTTCAATCTTCTTCAGATCAGAAACTCAATATTCGCATCACCTCCACGACGGTAGCGAAACGGCGAAGCCATACATATTTACTGATATGTAGAATTTGTTGAAGTTAGGGTCGGTAGAGTTAGTCCGTGTAGATTCAGAAGCTTGGCTCTACACGAGATCTGATCTTTTTCACAGGGCAAACCTTATGTGGTCGTCTTGGCAACATTTTACATGAAATGTTTTTGGTGGGTTTATAGTTAGAATGAGATAACAGCCATTTGATACATTGCTAATTGCATTGTGACAAATTGCAAGATGTGCCCTAATTTTGACGAGCACTTAAGCTTAGTTGGTAGTGACCCTGCCTACGAAGCCGGAGGTCCCGGGTTCAAATCCCAGTCAGGGCTTTATTTGTGTAATTAGCACGACGATTGTTCATGATTTTGTTTTCCATGTATTTAAGTATGTATTTATCTATATAAGTATGTATATCGTCATATCGTCGTCTAGTACCCATAGCACAAGCTTTGCTCAGTTTGGGCCTATGCTCGATTTGTGTAAGACTGTTCCCCAATATTTATTTATTATTTATTATCACCCTTGATTTGAACGAATTATATAATACACAAAACCTTTAGTTGAGCTGAGCGAAGCGAAGCTCATTCTTAGGCGACAGATGTATTTCGTTTGAGTTTGTACTCCTCCTAGACGCTTCAACCGATCACGCTCACATTTTGCATGTCGATAGGTGACATCATGACGATGGTTTAGATTTCAAAAAATTGAAAATCGGACATACCACTTAGGAATCACCGAAAAACTGAATTTCCGTATATTTAAATGCTAAGCGAGCAACTGTCAGGGAGTTTGAGACCGGGCAGACGCGCTCAGCTCAACATTTGCAACCAGCATACTGCATTGCATACCTAGTACTTCGTTAAATTATGTAATAAAGAGCGTACTCCCATCTTAAAGGCCGGCAACGCACTTACAAACCCTCTGGTGTTGCGAGTGTCCATGGGCGGCGCTAACCGCTTACCATCAGGCGATTCGTCCGCTAGTTTGCCTCTATGTCATAAAAAAAATACTGACTTGTAATCGGCCACTACAGGATCGCCTTCTTTATAGTCCCCAGACTTGATGAGGAGATCCTTTAGTTTCATTCCGTCGCCTGATTCTCTTGCAATAATGCTGAAAATAATACAACATTAATCTGGGCCACTCCAAAACATCTAGTACTAATAACTCTCAGAAGAAATAAAAAAAAAAATTACACTAAAATCACCAAAACTATTATTTATGATTGTTTTATGTTTTGTTTGTTTTATTCACGGACATGAAGATAACTTAAAATAAGTCAGATCTATTTTGTATTATGTATTTATGTAGTCCGACGTTCGTAACATTTAGCTGTTTTGAACTACCTTACAGCCCTGGGCTCCACGGAAGACCAGCGCCGTGGCATTGCTTGATGCCAGAGCATTATGCTGAGTGGTGTCCACTTGCGGCCTCTATAGCACCACCACTATCTGGAAGTGTTTTTCTTTTGTATTCTTGTAGTAGTTTAAGTAGATTTAAGATTAAAGATTTTCTGTTAAAGTTTTGATGTGGTGTAATTTTGGCTTGCAATAAATTATTTTCTTTTTCTTTAAAATGATGAGCGAAGTCAGCATAACGGTTACTTATATTTTTCCGAACCGGTGGTAGGTTATTGACGTTCATAGGTGCATGCGATGTAATATGCCTAATTTGAAGAATAAACTACTTTTACTTTTAATAATTACTTATTCATAGAGTGGTACCCAAGAGATGGAAAAAGAAGCCGTGGAAGACAGTGTCTAAGATGGGAGGATGACATTAAAATGACCGCTGGCCCAAGGTGGAGACGAGTAACTCAGGACAGACCCCAATGGAAACTGTTAGAGGAGGCCTATGCCACGAGGCACACTGAGATTAGATCTGTGGCAACACTCGCCAACGTCAAACGTCAAAGTTGTATCAGCTGATTAATTTTAATATAATAATTAATATTTTACGATTAAAAGTAAATTCGAATGGTGAAAATAGAGTAAATAAGCGACACCAGTGTTAGTTTAATATATAATTCCTTAGTACAGTGCCCGGGCACTCGTGTATTTGAAGCTGTCAACGGACGTTTGTACGTTGGAGCCTGGATTTGAAATCTGTGTTCGTTTCGCAGTCCTATTTGCTTGCTTTATTAATTATTTGTTTAATTGTGTGTATAACAAGGCGTAAATCATTGTACAGAATTGTATTGAAAGGCAGTGTATGGGCATAGTGAGACGCCCGAATTTCATGTAAGTACCTAACTGTAATTTCGCTTAGTTTGAGTAAGCAATTCCTTGTTTTGTTTTTGTGCTTAACTTAAGAAAAACAATAATGCTAACTCGCAGAGCAGCTGCTGCGGCTCGCCAGCAGGAAACTGATAAACTTCAACTTACCTTGCTTGAACTAAAAACATCCAAGGAATTGTGTGCTCAATTGCTTGGTGAGAGAGAGGACAGTGAGAAGGAACTATTATTAGTACTTGATAGCAGAGATAAGTTAAAAAAAGATTTATGTTCCTTAGAAAGTGATTACAATGATGTAAATTCTGAGCGGGCCCGGCTTCAGGAGACGGTAGACCGGTTTACTGAGTGTGGTGCTGCATATGAAGAGGCTTTGAAGGACATTAACTCACTGGAGAGAGCGCTACATGATGCCCACGAAAAAATCTACGACCTACAGGAAGCCCAAACTAAAGCTGCAGAGGCTCACACGCAGAGTTTATTCGAGGAACTGGTCGGGCCCGACTCAAAGTTGGCTACCTCTGCAATTGATAATCCTGTGGTTACTATAGATTTAACCAATGATTCTAACACATCAGGGTTAGAACATTGCAGCGGTAATAAACTAAAGAAATATCTTAGACTAAACAGATTCATAAAAAAAACACAAAAGTTGTCAAAACGGAATAAATTGTTTTTCAAGAACTTGAGATTTAGCAAAATTAATGTGAATTTAGTGGATAAGTTGGATATATATTCTGCTCAGTTGAAAAATAGTAGATCAAAATATGAAACTGACACACAGATATTGAAATTAAAAATTCATAAGTTGGAGGACTCAATAAAATCTTTAGATAGGATGAATGAAAATTCAAAAAAAGTTATTAATGAATATTCATTAGCCATGGATGATTTAATAACACAAATTAATTATAACTCGGAACGGTTTGAGTCACTGACCAATGGCCAGTCATGTTTATGTAAACAAATGAGTGGTCATTTATCAGATGGTCCATCGAACCCACACCTTTGTGCCAGTGTACCTCCACAAGAACAAAATAATAATAGCTCCTTCCACACTTCAGAAACGAACACACCTAATGTAATTATGTACTGTGATGAGTTTGGAAGTAATATGGGCACATATCTAAGCGATCACTTAACAGGGCTTAGCGCAATAAGCAATTGTCTGCCTTATAGTAGCCTTGATAATATGTCACATCAAATTATGAGTGATAATAGTATTCATTCTAAAACAACACTGCTTATTCTTATGGGTAACAGAGGAAATGTGAACAAACACAATTTAATTAATTTTTTTGAAAAATTGGACACATTAACTGTAAAAGAAATTATTATGTTCACATTCCCCTATTGTCATCAGATTTCAAAGGCAGAAAATGACACTAGATATAATTTGAATATAGCTCTGCATAATCTCTGTACATATAGTAGTAAGTTTAGCATAATTGACACTAACAAATATGTTGGTAAACACAATTTATTGACTAAAGGTAAGTTTTACCTTTGTAATTATTATAAAAGACAAATAGCTTTGTCACTATCCTATTTATTTGACATTTCTGCCAAGAATTTGGCACATAACTCTGCTCCTATTGAGCAGTTCAATATACAGTTGGAATTGGTTCCAGTTTTAACCAATCATTTAAATTAGATTTTAAGACAAAGGAGTACTCAAACTCTGGCAATTTAGTTATTAATAAATTTAATGAAAGATACTGCCATCATGGAAAATATATGCACCTGGTTCACCAAAATATTCAGTCTATTAGAGGAAAAGACTTACAGATTGAACTCTTTTTGAATGATTATAATATTGAAATATTGTGTGTAACTGAACATTGGTTAAAAAATAATGAATTAATGCCTCAATTTAATAACCACCAGGTGGGAAGTTCGTTCACCAGACTTAGTTCCATACATGGTGGGTCATTAATAATATTACATAATAAATTAAAATTTAAGGAACGTAAGGACATTGTATCCTTGTCTGTTGAACGGACCATAGAAATAAGTGCAGTAGAATTAGAGCAATTTATTGTTGTCTGTGTGTATAGGCCGCCATTAAGTAATTTTGACCTTTTTGAAAGCATAATGGAATCCGTGCTACTTAAAATATCACTCTCTAGTAAGAAATTACTTATATGCGGAGACTTCAATGTAAACATTTTAGAAAATTCAACAACAAGTATCAGATTGTTGAATCTTTTCAAATCTTGTAATTTGAGTCATATATTTACGGAGCCTACTAGAGTCACTGCTACAAGCGCCACCTGTATAGATAACATTTTCACTAATATTATTCCAATCACTAAAAGTGTAATCAGTAAATTAGAATCAGATCACTTAGGTCAATTAATGGTATTTGAGACATTAAGAAGAAATACCCTGAGGAAACAAATAACTATTGTACCAGTAACCACGGGCCGTATGGAACGAATGAAGCAAAGTCTAGTCCAGGCGCTACCCTTTCTGTCTTCCGATATGAGTCCAAACGAAATGTACAATTCATTTTTTCACACTTTTATGAAACATTATAATGCGATTTTTACATCCAAATCGGTCGTGGTTGGTGGGACATCAGTTTTTAGTGAGTGGGCTACTGAGGACTTACATAAACGTAGACAAGCACTGTATGCTTTATATGAGGAACGCCGGTTTAATATGAGTGATGAATTTAAGGAACATGTCAAACAATATTCTAAGAAATTTAAAATAGATTGTCATATAGCTAAACGTAATTTTATAAGCCAGAAAATTACAAATAGTTCGGACATTATCAAAACAACATGGAAATTAATTAATGTGGAAACTGGTAGATCAAAGCACAAAATGAATGATCTTAAACTAAAAATTGATGGCATAATTATAGATTCAAGTTTAGAAGTAGCAACAGAATTTGAAAAATTTTTCACTGAGATACCAGTATCCACAACAAAGACATTAAATTCTTCACCTTCGTCTGCCGTTACATTGTTAAAAGATAACGCCTCAGAATGTAGTGGAAATCTTCATTTTGAATATGTTAGTACCCCAGATGTAATAAAGGCGTTTAAATCAATTAATGTCAAAAAAACTGGTGATCTCTGGGGAGTCTCTGTCCATGCTGTCAAATCTCTAATAGAAGTCATAGCGCCTGACTTGGTAGTTGTATTTAATAACAGTATTGACTGCGGTGAGTTTCCTGATCTAATGAAACATAGTAAAATAACTCCTTTATTTAAATCAGGTAGCACTTCTGACCCCACTAATTTTAGACCAATATCTGTGCTGCCAACATTTAGTAAAATTTTTGAAAAATTAGTTTTGTCCCAATTAATAAGACATTTTAATGCAAACAATTTAATGCATAATAAGCAATTTGGTTTTACGCGGGGTCGCTCGACAACCGACGCGGCTGTTGAGCTAACTAAACATATATTCGATGCCTGGGAAGAGTCACAGGATGCCTTAGGTATTTTTTGCGATTTGTCCAAGGCCTTCGACTGCGTATGTCATGAAACATTAATCAGGAAACTGCACTACTATGGAGTTAGAGGATCGGCACTGAATTTGCTAAAATCTTATCTATATGGTAGAATACAAAGGGTCGATGTGAATGGACAGCGATCTCCAGGATCAGTGGTCTCGATGGGTGTACCGCAGGGATCAATATTGGGACCTTTCCTATTCCTTATCTACATAAATGACTTGCCATACCTCGTAAAGACCCACCATGATATAGTATTGTTTGCAGACGATACCTCTCTTATATTCAAAGTCAAACGACAGCAACAAGCTAATATAGATATAAACAATGCTATTTCTAAAGTAGTTAATTGGTTCAATGTCAACAATTTATTGTTAAATGAGAAAAAGACCAAATGTATCAAGTTTGTCACGACTAACGTTAAGCACAATCAAACAAGTGTCATTGTGAAAGATGAGGAATTGGAACTAGTGGATAGTACAGTTTTTCTTGGATTAACATTAGATTCCAAACTCCAATGGGGTCCCCATATTGCTAATCTCTCGAATAGACTGAGTTCTGCAGCTTTTGCCGTGAGCAAGATCCGCCAACTGACAGACGTGAAGACAGCTCGATTAGTATATTTTAGTTACTTCCACAGTATTATGTCGTATGGTATTTTACTATGGGGCAGTGCTTCAGATATTAATACCATTTTTGTTCTGCAGAAGAGGGCTATTCGAGCAATATATAAAATGAACCATAGAGACTCACTTAGAGATAAGTTCAAGAACATTAATGTAATGACATTGCATTGTCAATACATCTATGATAATATTGTGTATGTACATAAAAACATTGTAAATTTCAGGAAGAACTGTGACATACATAATATTAATACTCGAAATAAACACAAACTCGCGGTGCCCACCACTCGCCTACAGAAAATTAGAAAATCATTCATGGGTAATGGTGCGAAGTTTTATAATAAGCTTCCAAGAAATGTAACTGAATTATCTATTAATAAATTTAAAAATTATGTAAAGCGTCAACTCATATCGAAAGCATATTATAGCACACATGACTACATGAATGATAAAACACCGTGGGATTAATTGTGACTGAAATATTAATGAATTAATCATTATGGCGTTAGATATTAATATGATCTTTTTATTTTTGATTTTATTCTAGAAACTGTCTAGATTTCTATTTTTTATATATTTTTCTATTATTATTATTATTTATTTTTTGACGATCCTATTGTGAATTTTACTACAAAATAATTTCTTACTTTGACATGTCTACAACAACAATATTTATTTTGAAGAATAATAATAGCATCAATAAATTGCTCTAAATAATTAATTAATATATATGTTAATACATGTTATAACTGACGATTCGAAAGTGCTTGTTGCTAGGCCTATTTGAATAAAGAATATTTTGACTTTGACTTTGACTTTGACTTTAGAGACATTTTATAAGATTTGTTACCAATGTGTATGTTTATCTCTTATACCAGAATAAAGGGCTTTATTATTATTCATCTTATTTATTTCTTTTTCTTAGGTTAGATTTTTTACAATAAATTTATCAAATGTAAAATATAAAAATACACATACTAAATATAAAAGCATTTTAAAAAACCTAACCTAGAGTGCCGCCGGCAGCGAGGCGGGCCTAAGCTACCGGTGGTTAGGGCGACAGAGAGAGGAACCTCCGGACTATCCGCGCCGTGTCCAGGAGTACCGCCTTCTGTATTTGACCCTTGACCCAGCCATCTAACGAGAGTCTCTTGAGATCTTGGTCGAGACTCTTCGCTATTAGACCGTTCACAGAGACGACTATCGGGACAATAATCGTTGAATCAACATCCCACATGGCGGTTACCTCATGTGCCAAGTCTAGGTACTTGCTGACTTTGTCCTTCTCAGCTTTCACGAGGTTCTCGTCATGGGGGATGGTGATGTCAACGAGCACTGCCTTATTATTATTATTCATTTTAAATTATCAAATAGTATGAAATATTAACCTGGTAAGGGTCGCGGGTGTCCGCTGGATGCGGGTGGCGCAGGACCGGTCATTGTGAAAGTCTATTGGGGAGGCCTATGTCCAGCAGTGGACGTCATTCGGCTGACATGGTGATGATGATGAAATATTAAGAGTCCGCAGGAAGCTCGGTTCTCCATATAAACGTACATAGATGGGATCCGCCATATCTAGGCCGGAAATTAGTTTCTCTAGCTAGATATTGTAATGGAAAATAATTCAGCAAGTTTTTGAGTTTTGTTGTCTTGTATGAAAACCGTAATAATCGCTGTATTTTTTCTCCGCGAGGTACAATTTCTAGCAATAGAAACTAATTTCCGGCCTAGATATAGCGAATCCCAATGTGTAAACAAAGTTTCATGTTTTAACGGCGTTTTAGAATGAGAGCGAAACTACGTATGTATGGAGAATCGAATTCAGTCGCGAGTGCGGTGGACCCTTAACTCATTTCGTTAACTTTTTAATAACAAACCAAAAAAAATATGTTTATTTGTGAGGAAGGTAGGTACACTTTACAGACATCATACATTACATGGTACACTTGCTACAGTTAATTCGCACGTGTTCAGTAGCTTATAAAGTAGTATAATGTCATTGATATCCAAAGCTAAGTGCACACAGCTTGATCAGTAAGTTAGTTAGTTGACGACCTGTTTAGGCTAGTTGGTAGTGACACTTCCTCCGAAGCTAGAGATCCCGGGTTCGAATCCCGGCCAGGGCATTATTTGTGCATTTAGCAAGGATTTTGTTCTTGGGTCTTGGATGTTCTTCATGTATTTAAGTATGTATTTATCTAAATAAGTATGTATATCGTCGTCTAGTACCCATAGTACAAGCTTTGCTTAGTTTGGGACTAGATCGATATGTGTAAGATTGTCCCCCAATATTGATTTATTTATTTATTTGATTGCACATGTGCACAACACTAGTATCGAGTCGAGATGGGTAACAACTGTATCAACATATTTTCTCTCCAACCATGCTCAAAACCTTACCTGGTCGAAATTCCTCTAATTCGAACCAAGCGCTTTGCTTCACCTTTCATAATGCGCACTTCTAAGGTTTGGAATTTTCTGCCGGCGTCTGTATTTCCGAGTTCATATAACCTAGACCTTTTTAAGGCACGAGTAAATAGGCATCTTCTGGGTGAGCTCGCTTCATCGTCGGCCTCATCTTTGCCCCCTGGCTAGATGCTGGCCAAGAGCAATCCCATTTTTAATAAAAAAAAAACCTCTTCATTCATCTTTCTTCAGCTTCAACTAATATTTCCCCATCCATTGCCAACACCACATCACGATAACTTCTAGATAACATACTAAAAATAAACAACTTACTTTTTCAGTCTTTCAATAATTTTCACCACGTGTTGCCGTGTGAGTTCAGTCTTCAGCAGCATTTCGGCTTTCTTGTCCGTAGACATTCCCTTCTGAAAATCTTTTATGCTTGTCTTTCTGTAAATATACCATCACTTTAGCTATTGGCGCTTACCATAATCGGGCCGTACGCGTGTTTGCCACCGATGTGGTATAAAAATACAGGGTGATTTTAGGGTCATGACCCGGAATGATTGTACATGGTCAATAATTCAAAGTAGACAGTATGAAGGTCTATAACTCAAATAATTCATTTTTTTTTTAAATTTTAATGAGAAATAATACTTTTTCATATAACTTGGCCTGGGGGGTAGGGCACCCCATTGTCAATTCTCCATACTATACGTCAAAGAGAGTAAGATAACCATGTTTCTTTTTTTGTATTTTTGTCATCAAAATAAACTAAACAAATTACAAAAAACTATCCCGCACGTATTTAAAATACAAAATGTTTTATAGTTGTGTATTTGAAATGTAAAATACAGTATTTTAAACATTTTTATTTAAAATACAAAATACAGTCAGTGACTCGTTTTATTAAAGCCTGTATGTAACCTGTAATTGTTACTTGTGTTTCTGTCTAACAACTATATTTGCTAGAAAGAAACGGAGAAAGTAATTAGTTATAGACTTTTATGACAATTGAAGTTCACACTTTCAGTAGAGGCCACTGTGCCTCTAAAAACGTTCCATGATACGACAATAAAATTCAATAAAATATGTCTTGTAAATGTATCTTAAAGCTCAAAGTATTTGAAATACTAAATACGTGCGCGTGCGGTATTTGAAATACTAAATATAAATACTTTTCTAAGTAGTATTTAAAATGTAAATACAAAATACATATTTGTATTGACACCACACCTTGCCAAAAAGCGCGTTTTTCCGCACGCTGCGCGTCCGGAATAACCCACTTACGGAATACCCACGGGTCGTAAAACAGAAAGCCCTCTCTCGCATGTTTATGACACTCGTCTGCGGCTCGGGCCTTAAACATCTGCGATATCGGCCTTTCTTTATTTTACAACCCTTGTATCGTAAATAGCTATCAAATACATGTAATTGAAATACTGCCCAACCCTGGTAGTGACCCCCTTCAATCTATTGTAAATCACATTTACATCATTCAGTAGTTCATTAATTATACTATTAAGTTTCTGTCTAAAATTTAATTTTTGGTACAGGTTTTTATTGCCAACTGTACTTTTTGCACAATCATCAACTACTCACTGAGACGATTCGAATGAGCCCAAACACGTTGGGTTTGTCTTGCGTAGTTTAGAAGTTGCTATGGCCACCTTTTGTCGCCATCATCAGACCAGCTCGGTGGTACCATAATATTGTTTTGTCACCGAACTTACATAAGTATTCCTAACACTTTGACACGTTTCTCTTAGCTATTGCATACTCACATGAAGTCAAATATCTTCACTAAAGTGCTTTTGAGCTTCACCAGAAATACCTTCACAAATGGATATAATCCGGCACATTCAGAGTTAACACTGCTAGCAGATACATACAGATCATCAAGAACGTTATCGTCTGATAGATTTGTTTCATGATTATCATAATTTACTTTAACATCTTTATTGTCTGATGGCATAGTAACATTCTTAGTTTTATTTGGCCCATAATCAAGCAGATCTAAATCGAATCCAGCTTTATTTTTCAATCTCTCTTCGAATGCGGGTAATATTTTCACGTTCCTTATCACTTTCAGTTGATTCTCGACATCAGCTTTGTCTGCCTTATTTTCCACTGTTATAGCCTTTGCTTTGTCGGTCTTATTTTCCAGTGATATAGCCTTAGCGTTATATATTTTTAGCATATTTAGGTTTCTACCACAAACCCGTACCACAGTATGTCCTACATTCACTATTGTATCATTAACTACTTTTTTTATCGATTCGTCAGTTTCATGAGTTTGCCATGCGGCGAAATGTTTCTTCAGGTATTCTTCAATGTCTGTTTTAGTTTTTCTGAATCCTGCTGGCGCTTTCTCATCTGGCAATTCACTTCGAGTAACTATAGGCGTATTAATATTTTCCAAAGACAGATCTATATCCGTCTTAGGATCTTCGATGTTTTTAATCAAATCAACAAGCATGTCATCTGCTTCAAACAACTCTGTACAATTTATAACTTCTTTCAAATGCTCTATTAGAATCATACTCAAACCAACCAGCTTCATAAAATCATTTGGTTCCATGTCTTTGCTTAATTTTCCGTTAATTAAACTGCAGTTAAGAAGCTTAATTGAAAATCGATCTATAATCGCTTGTACATATGGTTGCTTTTTGAATGCTTCCCCTGTAGCTTGGATTGCTTCAAACAAATTCCACGGTGGCATCAATCTTTTCATTTTAGTTTTTTCTCTCAGAAGTATTTCCGTCAAAACTCCTTCCATAGTTTGATTTAATCGACACACCCATTCGTCAAATCTACTCTTAATTCTATTCTCCACCACAGTGGTCTTAACGTAAAATTTCTCTAAATCTTCATCTAAGTTGAATTGATTATTCAACTTCGTTATGCCACTTACTTTTATAGTATCCCTAGATTTTTTTATATTATCTGTCATGTTTATTCTAATATCGATTTTGTCAACATTTCCCAGATTTTTTGGCACTTCTCTTTGAATTTGATTATTACAATTTAAGTTGTTTTTGTCTTTAAGATTCTGATTAAAACTATTATTTTTTATATTAACAGATGTAGCTTGATGAATTACGTCACCAAGACCCGTTGTCATAAACACATTTTTCATAATTTGTTTAGTTCGAATATTTACAGGTCTACTATCTGCAATACTTAACTTTATGATTTGATCGTTCACGTTACTGATTTCAGAATTTATAAGTTTGTCATTATCTGTTTTGCATATTTCGCTACCACTATTAAGTTCTTCTACAATTATACTCATTTTTGCATCACTTAATCTAAAATCAGCAGGTTTAGGCAAGCAAAGACTATTGATTTCCCTTAAATCTTGCATGAATAGATTTTGTGATTTATTTTTCTCATTTCCTACACATATTTTATGATTTTTAAGGTTGTTCTGTGGCTCTGCAGCATTTTGTTTAATAATTTTGATTTCTTCAAGTGTATGGCACTCCAAATTAATACTTTTTGCTTTATTTAACGTATTTGTATTGTTGGATACGAGTACCTGAAAAAGTTACATATATTACAATCACATCAAAAGGTGTCATTACTATAAATTTCTATCTAGCTATTAACTACTTTGTCTGTATAATGATAACATTGTACATGAAACAATTTATCTATTCTATTTTATATATGTTGCCAGAATACTAACGAGTACAATTGGGAAACTTAAGGTCTTAAAAATATATAAATTATTTGAAAATTTCAGTTCTATATATATATTATATTAAATCCAGTTTCGCTGATAAAAAATGGGATTTTGATTTTAATATGGGCGTATTTAAACATACCACGTGACAATCCTCTTGCAACAGACTCCAGCAACATTGGAGTATGCTGTCTTCAGATGAGAGCTCATCTGATTGATTTTGCACTGAAACAAGTACAAGGTAATGTCATTATCATATCAGCCGAAGGACGTCCACTGCACATAGGCCAACCCCAAAGACTTTCACAATGACCGGTCCTGCGCCATCCGTATTCAGCGGACAGCGGACACCCGCGACCCTTACCAGGCCATCAGTCCACCGTGTGGGGGCCCACACTGCGCCTTGCGGTACGTGGTCGTCACTCGAGAACCTTTCCGCCCCAACAACCATCGGTTCTACGTGCTATTGTGCCCCGCTCACTGCCACTTAAGTTTAGCGATTCAGAGGACTATGTCAGTTACTTTGGTTCTGCTGCGGATAACCTCATTCCTAATGCGATCACGTAGAGAAACTCCCAGCATAGCCCTCTCCATTGCTCTTGGGGTGACTTTGAGCATTCTTATGAGGCCCATAGTAAGCGACCACGTTTCAGTGCCATATGTCATCACTGGCAACACACACTGGTCTCACGGCACTCTCGTCTTGAGACGGTCTCTGCCTTACTCAAGTCTTACAGTTACACGCAACGCTACTGTTTTTTGGTATTGGTTTAAATTAGCTTTTAATGTGAATGTGTTCCTCGCAAATGTGATGAAAAACATTGTGTGTGACTTGTGCAGTCAGAATTTCACATCACGTCATCATGGCCTCTTATCTTATAATAGTCTCGGACGTACAAACAAACAACACCGTGCCCATGGCACAATAATAAGTACAATTGACTCAAATAACTAAACAAACCCAAGGAATTCCTACTTACAATTTTTTTTATGATCTGCAGGAATATTACAATTTTAGGGAGTATTTTTGATTTCTAGTAAACGGCACTGGAAAGTGCAGCGTGGGTATCCCCCCACAAGTTGGGCTGATGACCTAGTAGACGCTGGATGCGGGTGGCGCAGGACTGGTCATTGTGGCACTCTTAGGGGGAGGCCTATGTCCAGCAGTGGACATTATTCAGCTGATATGATGATGATAGTAAACGGTAGTAATTAAAAAATATAATATTTCTGCAGATTATACTCTTTACCTAATGTTAGTGTATGCTACACGCTAACAGGGTTTGTGGTGGACATGTACAGTCGAGAAGAGTATCAATATTTATACATTTTTGGACCTTTTTTCAAAGGAATAAAGTGAAGAAATGTATACACATTGGTGCCCTTGACTGTACACAGCACATCCATAAGTCAATATAGGGTGATTCCTCTGGAGTCACAAGTGTCCATAGGCTACCGTGTCGGCTTACAATCAGGCAGGCCGTAAGCTTGTTCGCCACCGTCATTGTAAAAAAAAACTTAGGCTTAACCCTTCATATGCCTTGTTCCATATCCGTCCGGAAAACTCCAGCACAGTTTAAAGTTTACGTTTTAAACTTCAAGGTCGTTATTTAAGGGTCTCCTAACTCCCAACGACCATCGATCCGTAATCTGCGTTTTCTCGTGTTTAATATGGCTTATCATATTAACAACAACGAGGTTCTAATAGTATCGCAAATTTACTTCAACACTGTCTTCGAGATGTATTGTATATCATCAAACATTGGCAATTGTATATAACTTATAACTCGTCAAAAATCCATGAATAGCGCGTGGAGCCAAGGGGCGGAGTGTAAGTTTCAAGGATTAAGACACTGTAAACCCACAAAGCAACGAATAAATAATAGTACATTACTACCGAGGCCGGGACGAAAGGGGTTGCCGGCTGAAGACATATCGCTCGGCCGGATAGGTCTGAGGCGGGCAACCCCATATTTTCCGCCGAGGTATGTATAGTGGTTTTCTCAAACATGCAATGAAATAAATAACAAAAAAAACAAAGTTTTATTTTTAACACGCACAGAGACCGGGAAGAAAGGGGTTGCCGGCCGAAGACATATAGACGGCCGAGCGAAGCGAGGTCGGATAGGTCTCAGGCGGATAACCCCATATTTCCCGCTTAGTGGCAGAATGTCATGATGCCTCTGCCACAAATTTATGTGGAATGGAAAATTAAAAAAGAGGACTTTGCCGGCCTAGACCTGCAAGATTTGTATGAAATTCCATTAACGACCTCTTGTCCCAGCCGCACCTTAAACTTCATACTTCGCAGCCTATTATATAATGAACATAAGATCAATATTTCATTGCATGTTTGAGAAAATTAATTATGACTTCTTACCAACAATGTGGCTTGCCGGCAAGGCCAGTTTCCTCAGTAGCTGACGCTCGGCGAGTGCGGAGGAGTCGCCGCGACTTCGTTGTTCCAGCTCCGAGTACACTGCGTGGGGAATCAGCAGACGACAGAGGGCGTCTGAAAAGATGGTTGGCATGCTGTGATAACGGTTCGATCGATCGTCGATCGATTGCTGCGGTAACAGACTCAGACAGAGTCACGCCACTTTCTGAGGTCTATAGCGTTAGAATAGATAGCGAAAGACTATATAGGGAGAATTTTCGATAGCACTGATTATTACGAAAATTTATCGACCAGTGGATTCAACGATCGGTCGTCGATCGTTCTGCGTGAATTAATTGAGGTGACAACTAGCGGTCGGAAAATCCGATGCCTACTCGTATTTACCTACACGTCGGATTTTATATTATTTTATTTTTATTATCTCGTTGTTTAAGTTGCCAAACTAAATTTAAATAGCAGCTAGTTTTCGTTATTTTACATTTAGAATAAAAATTTACTCCTCAAACTTCGTTAAATATATGATTTACAGAAGAATTAAATAATATTTGGAGGCGTTTATACATGGATATTAAGTTGTAATATATGTAATGTTGAACCGATGGCCGTTGGGGCGGAAAGGTTCTCGAGTGGCGACCACGTACCGGAAGGCGAAGCGTGGGCAGGCCCCCCACACAGTGGACTGATGACCTGGTAAGGGTCGCGGGTGTCCGCTGGATACGGGTGGCGCAGGACCGATCATTGTGGAAGTCTTTAGGGGAGGCCAAGGCCAGCAGTGGACGTCTTTCGGCTGACATGATGATGATGATATGTAATGTTAATAGAAATACTTAAATATGCATTTATATTGGCGTGCTTCGTTTATTTCAAAATCCGTGAATTATATTACCGAATCAAATAAAAATAAGTCTGCTTTCATACAACTATATATCTACACACTGGCGGCTGGCATCAAAAGTCGCCGTCATAGTGTAGGTAAATAGGCATAGGAATTTCCGATCCCAGACACACACATAACACTAACACACGTGATAACAGTTTTCAAACTCACCACTTTTGACGAAATCCTCAATACACTGGATATCTGCAAGCAGCGCTGCAGTGTCAGCAACAACGTACCACATTTGGACTGGACAGTTACGGGCCGGTTGTCTTGGCACTTCCATCCGGGAAGGTTGGGGGCTCTAGAAAATATCAACATAAACTTAATGACCCATATGATATGACGCATGTAACGAACTATTTCTCTGCTTTAACATCTTTAAAGTCCAGTGTCCCACATCAAATCAGATCAGTAGATAGAGGTAGGACACAGTGGAACATCATCTCGCTCAAAATTGGAGTAGCCCAACTGGGGAAGTACCTCCGGCTTCCAGAAGACCGCAGCATCACTACTTGCCCCTTAGGTAGGTATGTGGTGTTGCGTTCCTGGTGGTGAGTAAGGTCGCCAGAGCTTTTTTTTACTAAAAATGGGATTGCTCTTGGCCAGCATCTAGCCAGGGGGCAAAGAAGAGGCCGACGATGAAGCGAGCTCACCCAGAAGATGCCTATTCACTCGTGCCTTAAAAAGGTCTAGGTTATATGAACTCGGAAATACAAACGCCGGCAGAGAATTCCAAACCTTAGAAGTGCGCATTATGAAAGATGAAGCAAAGCGCTTGGTTAGAATTAGAGGAATTTCGACCATTACCTGGTCCAAATGGGTTGGTGGTCCTTACCGGATGGTAGCCGGCCGTACGTCTGGATGTCCGATGGAAGAAGGAGGAAGGCGGTATGAGTTCATGGAGCTCCTGAGCACACTCCCCGAAGTACAATTTGTAGAGACGCACATACATGCTAGCTCCCGAGGATGCGCTGTGTTGCGAGTGAGGGGCCTGCATATGTCTCTAGCTTGACAGCTGGAGACGTCTGCGGGTCCCTCACTCTCAACACAGCACATCCCCAAGTCAATAAAAGGTCGGCAACGCATTTGTGAATCCTCTAGAGACCATTTAGGTTCTAAGGTGTGAGGAATTGAGCATAAATGCCCTGCCGACGGCGAGCGGTGCGATGGTAGAAAGCCGACTTGTGATTGTAATTTGCTTGGAAAATTTAAACATTTTGTATGCGGACAGTTACGTGTTAATATTTACTGTGTCAATACTAAGTATACCTGATCAGTTAACTGTATATCATCAGAGCTGGCGTGGCTGGCCTCCGACTCCTCGATGTGGAACGCCACGCGTTTTCTTGGTGGCGGAACTTCTCGGGTATTGGATGTTGATTGGTCTACAAAAAGTCATCTTTGATTGGATTTGGAAGGGTGTATTTATTTACTACTTTTTTGACAGTGGTAACCTAAAATATATGTAGGAGTAAGTTTTTTCTGGATCACAGCCAAATGCCTTTTTTATCCCACTTCAAGATTTCAAAAGAGGGGGTTATCAATTCGGTTGTATGTTTTTTTTAAATGTTAGTTACTCCATTACTCCGTCATTTCTTAACCGATTTGGAAAATTCTTTTTTTGATTGTAAGTATATATATCCAAGTTGGTCCCGTTTTTGTCAAAACGCAGTTTTGATGATGGGATCCATGAGGAATTGAGGGCACTCCTCAAATCTTTAAGGCAAACATATAGTGATTTTTATGTTTTTATCAACAAGTCAAGCATTTTCATCCAAAAATGTGACATTGGATGAAGTGGAACTGCTGATGATGATCAGAGCAGAACTCTTCAACGACGAAAAGTTCACGTTTGGCGATTTGTCCTTCTAGCTGTGTTTGTTAAGCAATTTCTATTTTCACGATTAATTTTTGTCATGCTTGATTTCTGATGATGGGATCCATGAGGAATTGAGGGAACTCCTCAAATGTGAAAGGCACACAAATAGTGATTTTAGTATTTTCATGAACTAATCAAGCATTTTCATTCTTAAAAGTGACATTTGTTGAAGTGGAACTGCTGATGATGATCAGAACGGAACTCTTCAACGACGGCGATTTGTTTTCTTCGTTTTGTTTGTCAAGCAAACAAGGTTTTTCCATGATTCCATTAGGAATAAATAAAAAATAAAATAAATAAATATTGGGGACAATCTTACACAAATCGACCTAGTCCCAAACTAAGCAAAGCTTGTACTATGGGTACTAGGCGACGATATACATACTTATATAGATAAATATATACTTAAAATACATAGAGAACATCCAAGACCCAAGAACAAAATTCGTGCTAAATGCACAAATAATGCCCTGGCCGGGATTCGAACCCGGGACCTCTAGCTTCGGAGGCAGTGTCACTACCAACTAGGCTAAACAGGTCGTCAATTCAAATAAAAAATAAATTAAATTGGTCGTGAATTGAGGGTACTTAGTCTTCTATCATTATTAACATTACTTATAGCCATTTTTATTTTATTGAATGGAATCTAAGAGTGCACCATCTAAGTATAATAATCTTTCACCGGCCTCCCCCATTGAAGTCGGTTTTTTTTTCTTAAAAATTATTAATAGGGTAGTTTCCTTATGTTAAAACTTTATGACATATTGCCGTTGCCTATATATATATGGATAGTATACTTCCAAATTAACACAATAAAATGAAAATTATAAAATAAAATCAGAATAATAATAAAATAAAGAGAATTGAAAGTCTCTTTAAAATATGTATGTATTTTATCATCTAAAAGTTAAATAAAGGCTACCAATAAAAATCAATTTTCTTGTTTTTCCATACAACGTTAGTACGGCGCTCGTAAGTTGTGACGTCATAATTTTCTATAACAATTAGTATGGAGCCTTTTTGGTGTCCGGGAACAATAAACTTTGACTTTTGCGGCTTTTGTTGTGCTTTAATCGTAGTTGGTCCCATAGACCCGGGTATGTCCTAAAACTGCGACCAAGACCACCGGGGGATGGGCAGCAGCATCCCTGGAGTGCGGTGGAGATACTGCGATCGCCAATCCGCATGCCAAGCGTGGCGATTATGGCATTTACCCCCCATGAAATTGGGGGAGGCCTATGTCCAGTAGTGGACGTCCTTCGGCTGATGTGGTGGGTCCCATAGAAACATTTAATCCCCTTAAAAACTGGTTCGAATGGCATCGTTAATATTTTTTTGGAAACTAGCCTATTGGCTCTCTGTTATCTATAATCATAACATTCATAACTATTGTACTAACTTACAGCTCTTGTTTCTCCGAAAAATAAATATAAAAATCGATCAATCGACATTAGGGCTGGTTGCACCAAAGACCGATCAACGTTAAATTATGGCGCCGGCGGCTGTCATCCCATAGAAACTTGTCAAACTTGCAATACAATCAAAATTTAACGATCACAGCCTAGATAGCTTGTAACGTCACGTTTTATTTTATGTGACATTTCAGTAAATTTTGGACATATAACGTGATGGTATAAGCTACCGCGCTAGCTAGGCAGGTTAAGAGGTTTCCATTACACGATTATTATAATATTATCACAATACTGGGATGTCAATACTATCGCAGTTATCAAAATTGTTTCGATATTGCTCAGTGTAAGGTCCCGTAGAAAGCTCAATAAGACTTATGTTATGTTATGGGTACTAGACGACGATATATTTAATAGATATATATTGAAATACATAGAAAACATCCAAGTCTCAGGAACAAATGTTTCTGCTCACCACAGAAACAAATGCCCTTACCGGGATTCGAACCCGGGACCTTTTGCTTCGGAGGCATTGTCACTACCAACCTGCTACCAACTAGGAACAGGCCGAGAGGTGACATAGAATCGATAAATACACAAAAATATACTCATACATACCTGTTGATTCAACTGCCTTCTCCGACTCTGTTGTGTACTCTATTTTTCTCTTTTTAGCAACCAGCTTGAGCCTCAAATCAGTCTTGTCTAATTCAGTCAGGTTGCTAGTTTTATTATAAACCTTATTCGGCGGATTATAGATTGATATTTCAACATCTTTTGTCAAAAGTTTGGATTGGTTTTCCACAGACCTGCTTGTATATATTTTCTCAGTAGCATCGCTTTCTGACTGGGTTCCGAGACTTTTAGTTGGTATTGGCACAAATGTTTGGCATGCTTCATCCTTCATAAAAGGCTTTGACGTTTGTGATTCTATAGACGATTTAAAAGGTTTAAAGTTCGCTGTTTCATCAAACATGGCTTCTTTAAATTGGTATGGATGTTTTTGTAATCGGAATCTATTTGGAGTGAAGTTGGATTTTAACAGTTGAACATCGTTTGAATAGTTTGGCACAAATTGTGTCTGATCATATGTTTGTGTCTTTTCTTCATTTTGTCTGTGAGGCAGCTGGCTCGCTACATACATTGGTGTCCATGCCCATACAAAAGGATTGAAAATGTCCGGTGGAACATATTTGGGGAAGACCGCTTGGCCGAATATTGGTGATGGTCCGCTTACTTTGGCATTGCGGAACTCTGTGTTGCCAGCATTTTTTTGCCATAAGAAAATTGTTGCGTTTGTACTGTCATCGATGGGTGGATCAAGAGGCTCAGGGTGAGTGTGAGTTTTATCTGCTACTTTAGGGATTGAGTCCTTTTTTATATTTTTCTGTGGACAACAAATACATATTTTTTAAATTAAGATGGTATAAATAAATCAATAGGCATTAGGCCCCCCACACGGTGGACGGATGAGATGACCTGGTAAGGGCCGCGGGTGTCCGCTGGATGCGGGTGGCGCAGGATACGCATAATAGAAAGCAACAACGTTGAATCAGTCTTTATTCTAGGAGACTTTAACGCACACCCGCACGAACCTTTCTGGAATGAACTTATATCTTTTTGTAACTACCAAGATTGGGTCTGTGCGGATATGCAAAAACTAGAAACGGAAGTTGCAAACACCTATACTTTTGTTAGTGATATGTATGGTTGTACGAGATGGTTAGACCACTGTGTGGTCACATAGGCGGCGTGGGAGTCTGTCATTGATGTAAAAGTAAAGTATGACACATATTGGTCTGACTATTTACCTTTGGAGATTATATGTAATTTGAAATTAGTTACTTCTAAAATAAACTTTGTCCTAAAACCTGTAAATAATGTTATCTGGGGGGAGAGAGACTGTGAGCAAATAGATAATTACTATAAAATATGTAACGAGCACCATAAGAATATCGATTTACCTGAACCACTCCGTCAATGCTCCCATGACTTGTGTAACGATGTTGAGCATAGGAAAGCTGTGGACGATTTGTACAGCACCATCATACGAATACTGAGCGAGGCGGCTAAGAGGAGTTCCAAGAACAGGCCGCGTGGTGGTAAGAGGTATGTTGTTGGTTGGAATAAGCACGTGAAACAGCTGCATGGGGAGGCTCGTCAGAGTTTTCAGACCTGGGTTTTACTTGGTAAGCCTACTCATGGCCTCATTATTGAGCATATGTGTGCCACTAAGAAAGCTTTTAAAGCACGGCTTAAGTGGTGCCAAGGGAATGAGAGACATTTTAGCGTCACATCATACCAGCAAAAATTTCCGCATGTTCTGGAAGGAAACGAGCAAGCTCAGTCCTCGATCGAGCCTCCCTATGAGTGTGGATGGCGAAGCCGAACCCGCTAAGATCGCGAACTTGTTTATGGAACATTTCAAGGTCGACCCACCGGCACGACCAGCCGTGTCGAGAGTGGTCAGTGCTCAGGACCGTCATGAGACATCGGCTGTAGTAAATATTACCGGTTGGGATATCGCCGCTGTAATTAAAAATATGTCTAGGGGAAAGTCCCCGGGGCATGACGGCCTGAGCATTGAGCACCTGCAGCACGCAGGGGTCCACTTGCCGAGAGTATTAGCGCTTTTATTTAATCTGTGCATAAGGCATTCATACTGACCTGAAATCCTGATGCGTACAGTGGTGGTTCCACTTGTGAAAAATAAGAACGGAGATGTGTCGGATAAGTGTAATTATAGGCCGATATCATTAGCCACAATAATAGCCAAAATATTTGATGGTTTGCTGGATCGCATCCTAACAAAACACCTTGGCCTCCATGACGCTCAATTTGGTTTTAGACCTGGGCTGTCTACGGAGGCGGCGGTGTTATGCCTCAAGCATACTGTCCAATATTATACAAGCAGGAAGACGCCCGTGTACGCGTGCTTCCTCGATCTTTCAAAGGCTTTCGATCTTGCGGCATATGATATACTTTGGAACAAGTTGCGCAGCGAGACAGATCTGCCGAATCAAGTTACCGAGTTGTTCCGCTACTGGTATGAAAATCAGACGAATAGCGTTAGATAGGTGGGTACTTATTCTGAGGGGTACAGGTTGAAATGTGGAGTTCGACAGGGGGGGGGGGGGGGGGGTAACATCAACTAAACTTTTCAACCTGTATGTTAACAGCTTGATCGCGGAACTCAGCAGCGTCAAAGTCGGCTGTTCAATTGATGGCACGTTCATCAATAATATAAGCTATGCAGATGAAATGGTGTTGCTAACTCCCGCGATTAGTGCCCTTAATAAATAGATATGCGAGTCCTATGCGGAGAACCATGGACTCAGGTACAATACGAGTAAGACTGAGCTCCTGGTGTTCGGGCCGCAAGGTGGTTCTGTTGGGACTGTTCCACCAGTGTTCCTGTACGCCAGTGAGATTAAACGCGTTACTCAATTTAAGTACCTGGGTCACTGGTTAACTGATGACCTGTCTGACGGAGTGGATATGGAGAGGGAGAGAAGAGCCCTCTCTGTAAGATGTAATATGCTCGCCCGCAGGTTTACACGTTGCACAAAAGAGGTTAAAATATCGCTATTTAAGGCATTCTGCCAAAACTTCTACACGTGCAGCCTTTGGGTGAAGTATACGAAACGAACCCTGAACACTTTAAGGGTTCAATATAACAATTCGTTTAGGATGCTAAATGGGGCTGCCGCGATACTGTAGAGCGTCAGGCATGTTCGCGGAAGCCCGCACGGAAGGCTGCGCGCCGTCATACGGAAGCGAGTGGCGTCCCTGGCGTGCCGCGTTCGAGGCAGCGCCAATAGCATCCTATCAGTAGTTTGTTCTAAGTTGGACTGCCCTTTTCAGAATCATTGGATGCAACTCCACCTACAAAGGGCAGTCTAACTTAGAAATATGTTTTGTGTATGTACTTGTTTCGTTTTGTGTGTATTGTAATAAAAAAAACTAACAATAGGAATTAAGTATTATTATTATTATTGTAACTAACATATGATATGGATCACGGTCCGAAATAGATAATTTCAATTTCAATTGTGGAAGTCTTAGGGGGAGGCCTATGTCCAGCAGTGGACGTCCTTCATTAGCCGAATGATGATGATGAAATAAATCAATTTTAGTATTTGATTGCCCCTGGGGGTGAATGACCTCAATCATATATATATATTTTTTTAATTTCATTATACTCATTAAATGAAGTATATTTCATTAATGTCTGTTGGGATTAGTGGCATATCCATACTAACATTTCTAATTGCAATCCCGTGGTGTGGTAACCAAATCAAATCTCCAACCACTGCTAATGATAAACACCTACACGACTGTATGTATGTGCGTATAAGACTTTAGTGCACGTAAGAAAACAATTATAAAAGAAAAAAACAAATTCCCACCAGAATGAGAAAAGAAAGAAATCGCTCATTTAGCAATAAGACTGCCTGTTGTGGTTACCTCTGCTTGTATCTTTATGCTGTTTCTATCTGTAATTCTTTTTTGAGGTGTGCAATAAAGCATATTGTATTGTATTGTAATGAGAAATTATAAAATTGATCACCGGGTGGGCGGACGTCTCAAGTTACATATGTTGGTGCCGTTTCAGAAGTTGTAGCAACTTGGCGGTAGATGTCGCTACAAGCCTCCCTAATGCTTAATTAGAAGGGTGAACAGAGTGAACTGATTGACGGATTCCTTGTCTCGAGCAATACCCGGGTAGCTCAGTTGGAACGTATGATAGATGTGGTTTCTTTCGTGTCATGAAATATTCATAATGTACGTACTTGTCAATTGACTGCTGAAATTATAGTTAGAAATTATATTTAGATTAAACATTTTTGCCACTATAAAATAAATATTTTTTTTTACTAAAATCTAACTAGTCCCATAGTAAGCTCAATAACGTTTGTGTATATATATACGAGGGTAAAACTGAAAGTTTCGGGAATAGAAGAAAATATGCAGTATAAGTGAGTTTATTTATTTTTATTGTTTTTCAAAATATTCTCCTTTGTATTTCATGCACTTATGCATGCGTTCAAACCAGTCCATAAAGCACTTTTTGAACTCTGAAGTAGGGGTCGACAAAATGGCTATTTTATAGGCCTCCACTGCTTCTTCTGGCGTCTGAAACCGCTGACCACGCAGTTTGTCCTTGATTCTGGGGAATGTAAAAAAGTCGTTGGGACTTAAGTCAGGGCTATATGGAGGGTGGTCCAATATTTCGACTTTTTCACCGTCCAGGTACTCAGTTGTTGTCCGAGCGGTGTGTGGGCTGGCGTTGTCGTGGTGAAGGATGATGCGACGACTAGGGTTTGTTTTTCGGAGTTCAGCAAAGACGTTCGGCAAACAAATAGTGGTGTACCAATCAGCATTGACTGTTCTACGATCCTCAAGAGCCACAGTAGCTACGTGACCAGATTTAGAGATAAACGTAGCCACCATCTTCTTAGCCGTACTGCGAGAACGAACAACTTTTGTGGGTTTGAGCTTGTCTTCGAAGACCCATACTCGGGATTGGTTTTTAGTTTCAGGCTCATAAGCGTATATCCACGACTCGTCACCTGATACTATGCTAAAAACAGCATTTGAGCGTCCCTTGTTAAATCTTTTCAAAGTTTTGCGGCACCAATTGACACGGACTATTTTCTGCTCGTCAGACAATAGGTGAGGTATCCAACGGGAAAATAACTTTTTCACGCCTAATTCTTCTTTTAAAATAATTTGTATTTGACTCATTCCAATACCCAGGTGCTCTTGAATTTCCCGATATGTCACATGTCGGTCTTCATTTATCAGACGACGCACAACATCGACGTTTTCTTGCGTGACTGCCGATTTTGGTCGACCTTCACGCACTTCGTCGGTGAGGGATACACGGCCACGTTGAAATTCTGAATACCACCTGTATATTGTAGTCTTTGAAGGAGCTTCAATATTAAAAGCAGCAACCATCCGCTCTTCACATTGTTTTTGTGTTAGTCCACTTTTAAAGTCATAATAAATCATAGCTCTGAAATTTTCACGGCACAATTCCATTTTAAGCAGTGACTCGACGACTTCAATAAACAATTGAAACCGAACCATACTTTTTTTTTCTAAGTGGCCAGTGTGTTGAGATAAGGAAACTTCAGAGATTATAAAAAGGTATAATACATGTTAAAAATAAATTAATAAGTATTCGATTCCCGCCACTTTCAGTGCAAGCCTCGTATATATATATATATATGTCGGCTGCAGCAGTATGTAAGGATCAACTGGGTGCGATGGGAGTCACGCGTGGTGTGGGCGTGATTCTTGACGGAATCAGGTTGTCCCTGCTGAGTGGAGTGGATTCAGTCCCGACTGCAACGAGTCAAAGACGGACGCACACATGAGTGCAAGTATAGCAGGTCGCACAATCTGGGATCGTCTCGCGTTCGGTGGTGTCCTTGTGATAAAGTAATTAAATCAAGTTATAATTATAGTGCGGACTAAATAGTGATTTAGTGACTAAGATAATCAAGACATTTAACTTTAGTAGACATTTTATCTTTAATAATAATGGACAATGTATTAAAATAATGTAATGTGATTGTATGGTTTTATTGAATAATTACAATTATGGATGACCAAGATGAAGCTCGACCTTCTGTATTGACATCAGAAGTGGGATCTGGACAGGAAAATTTGGAAAATGGTGAAAATCACGCAACTGAAACTATGTGGAAAAAAAATTTCGAACTACAAAATGAACAAATGCGCGCCCTGATAAATACATTCCGAATGCCACAATCTGTAAACAACGTGCCTTTACCTGAATTTAACCCTGAAAAATACGACATGGATGGGAAATCTTGGTGTTCAACAGCTGATTTGTGTTTTGCGGACAACCCATTGGAAGGATGCAATTTAATAATGGCCCTTAGCAAATCTTTAAAAGGTTCGGCGTCTGCATGGTTTGCACGTGTTACGTATCCAGGAATAACACCGAAACAACTGCAGCTACTTTGATTAATATGAGTAATAATAGACCAAAGGGGAATGAAACTTACGCCGCATTTGCAAGTCGATTGACTTCGTCATTAATAGCACAATTAAAAAACGTAAGTGCGGAACAACTCATCGTTTCGACTGTACTTGCTCATTTGGTTGGAATCGACCACAGGCTTCAGCGTATTGCATTTACAACTGAAATATCCACACGTCAACATCTACAGCGGGAATTGCAAGCTTTCTCATATTTGAAACGTAAACTGGATACGAAGAATAAAGACATCAAAACTAACTATGAGCGCTCTCGGTTTAATTCGGGCCAAATAATATGTTACCATTGCGGCCAAGCGGGGCACAAATCAACGGATTGTCGACTGAAAGAGAAGGAACTGAAAATGAAAACATCTGCATCAACGACCAAAACACCGGTTAATCAAGAAGGATCACAAATGTATCCTGGAACTAGCTCTATACGGTGCTACAAAAGTGGCATGATGGGCCACATATCAACGCGTTGTCCCGGTAACAATAGCGGCAACGTTGGGTCGCGACAAGGTGCAGGACAAGGGGATGGACGACGTGTCGAAGTATGCGAGGTGGATACTCCGACTGGAAAACTCAATTACAAAGGTGTGTAATTTTCATTTTGATTCAGGTGCTGAATGTTCGTTTATTAAAGAAAGTTTGGCATTAAAGTTTTCAGGAAAGCAAACCGTTATTCGTTAATACTATTTCATTAACGGGTATTGGCAAAGACTCAGTTTTGAGAACTGAACAGATCTTATGCTGTGTACAAATTAGTGAAAATAATGTAAAGATTTTATTTCATGTCTTGCCTGATTTTTATATGCGTAGCGAAATAATGCAGTTTATCTAAAATTTCTCACAAATTATGGGACCACTTTACAAACTCACGTCAGATAAAGTTCCTTATCTTTGGACAAAGGAATGTGAATAAGTACGAAACAAAAATAGTCTCAGCGTTAACTCGAGAGTCCGTAATTATGATATTCGACCCTCAATACCCCATAGAACTTCACAGAAACGCAAGCTCTGAAGGATATGGAGCGATATTATTTCAAGTGGCTAGTGGGAAACGACGCGTAGTTTCATATTTTAGTAAACGTAAGTGCTTCGTTAGCCAAGTCACGATACCACTTATCTTATGATTTAGAAACCCTTGCGGTTGTTAACGCTTAACGCTGTCAGAACCTTTAGACATTTTTTTTGTACGGCCATAAATTTATTGTTGTGACCGACCGTAACGCAGTAAAATGTATGTATACCGTTGGTGGGAATTCTTACAGTTATTCTATTTTGATGTTGTTTATAATCATCAGGATGTCACATGTAGATTTCTTTTCACGAAATGTTCCAAAACAACAACCAATGCAATTAGAAAATAAAGTAGAACAATAACGCATTGATTTAGTGAAATTATCTTTAATTTGAATGCAGGCCGAACAGCTACGTGACAATTAGATTCAAAATCTTATTGGAGATCTTAATGACGATCAGTTGGATAGGGACGTAGCTAACACTTATGAAATAAGATCGGGAATACTTTATCGTAGAATACAAAGAGGCGGACGTACTAAATGTTTACCTATGGTTTCGCGTTCACTTAGATAACATTCATACTTCAATTCACCTTGGTTACGTTACGAGTAGACATTAACGATCACTATTGGTTTAAACGCATGTCGCGATGTCATTTTTGTTTGTAGATGGTTGTGTGACATGCAAAGTTGCCAAGGCACACTATTAATCGTACAACAAAATCTAGGCCTTTACAGTCTATGATCGGACGAGTGGCACGACGACTATCGAGTGACATGGAGATAGATTTATTGGTAGTTAAGGAACAGGCGCTGCGTAATATAGAAAAAGCTGCTGACTATGATAAAAAAGGGGTTTGACTGAAATATGGCAAGACTTAATAAATTCTCTATTGTAGATTTTGTGTTAATGAAAAACGAGGAGAGAAATCAAACTAAGTTAGATCCGAAATATCGGGGACCTTTTTAAGTAATTGAGATTTTAGACAACGAGCGACATACACCTACAAATATGCTTATACCCGATAATCAAAGAGACATTGACGAACATGATATAGAACAAAGTTTTGATGAAATGGAACATTCGAGTTCTCAAGTTTTTGATTAGTTTGCAATCTTTGCGATATGTGTACACCTGAGGTACCAGGTGTCCAGTCTTGGGCGGTTGGTCAGCTAGACCAGATGACAAACTTGTGTCAGTCTCGGGATAGTGTGACAGTTCAGATGGTGGTGGAGTGTGCTAGCCAGTCTTGACTCAGGTGGCGACAGAATCGGCAAGTTTCTGTGTGAGATGGCGATAGAGTCGGCCAGCCTGGAGTAAGATAGCGAGCGTGATAACATCGTGTGAGATTGTGATATGACCATAGAGTTGAGAATGCAGTATTTGCATAGTATGTGTAACAGGTTATTGTGTGAAACGGAATTTAAGTTTCAGTTATCTTGGTTTGTCAATGCATCTTTGAGAAACGTTGTTGAATTAAAAAATTGAGTTCTGTTGAGATATATTGTTGTATCGGAAATGAATTGTTGTTTGCCGTATCCTTACGGTAGGTCAGAACTGGCCGAGCAGATGATACTTTGGAAAATTGTTTCTTTTGCAGAATAAAGAGACACATGAGGCCATGTGAAACACAGGATGGCCGTGTCGGCTGCAGCAGTATGTAGGGGTCAACTGGGTGCGATGGGAGTCACGTGTGGTGTGGGCGTGATTCTTGACGGAATCAGGTTGTCCCTGCTGAGTGGAGTGGATTCAGTCCCGACTGCAATGAGTCAAAGACGGACGCACACATGAGTGCAAGTATAGCAGGTCGCACAATCTGGGATCGTCTCGCGTTCGGTTGTGTCCTTGTGATAAAGTAATTAAATCAAGTTATAATTATAGTGCGGACTAAATAGTGATTTAGTGACTAAGATAATCAAGACATTTAACTTTAGTAGACATTTTATATTTAATAATAATGGACAATGTATTAAAATAATGTAATGTGAATTGTGATTGTATGGTTTTATTGAATAATTACAATTATGGATGACCAAGATAAAGCTCGACCTCCTGTACTGACATATATATATATAGACACTGGAATGTACAAAGTGGATGGGACCCGAAGGAAAAAGACACAGCAAAGGCCAAAAAAGAAATGGACAGACGATATACTTTCAGTAGCAGGAACAAACTGGATTCAAATAGCCCAATATAGGCATAAATGGAAGAGGGATGAGGAGACTTTTACCCGAAAGGGATCCACAACTATAAAACTAAGTACTAACACTTAACGTAAGGAAAAAAACTAATAATTCTAACAAATATATTAAAATGGAAATTGTCTGTTTGTGGAAATAAAAAAGCTATATATATATATATAAATAGACAGTATATCTATTAAATAAATAAATAAAATACTGTCTTGTACTGTCACCAGCAAATGTAGATGATAATTTTAGTACTTTGTCACACTAATGTAACAATAATGCGACAGTTGGATGCGTCAAAGAGGTGAAAGTGACATGGTACTAAAATGATCATCTACTTTTGCTGTTGACGTACCCATAACACAAGAGGTGGTTAAGTATATACTATTAAACACCTATGTATTTAATAGTATATACTATTAAACATAGCCTCCGAGCGAGTTGGTCTAAGGATGAACATGGACAAGACGAAGATCATGTCAAATGTCCATGTCGCACCAACTCCCTTAACAATCGGACACTTTACGCTCGAAGTTGTAGACGATTACGTATACCTAGGACAGACTGTCCAGTTAGGTAGGTCCAACTTCGAGAAAGAGGTTAATCGTCGAATCCGACTCGGCTGGGCAGCGTTCGGGAAGCTACGGCACATCTTTTCGTCCAATATTCCGCAGTGTCTCAAGACAAAAGTCTTTGACCAGTGTGTGTTGCCAGTGATGACATATGGCACTGAAACGTGGTCGCTTACTATGGGCCTCATAAGAAGGCTCAAAGTCACCCAAAGGGCAATGGAGAGAGCTATGTTGGGAGTTTCTCTGCGTGATCGCATCAGGAATGAGGCCATCCACAGCAGAACCAAAGTGACCGATATAGCCCTCCGAATCGCTAAACTTAAGTGGCAGTGGGCGGGGCACATAATAATAATAATAATAATGTTCTTTATTCACGCCAATAACACAAATTTTAGTAATCACACACTTCTGTCAAACCACAATGCGGTTTGTTGGCAGTCGAGGCTCCAATTAATAACAAATACGAATCACAATTAGGTACTTATACATTGGTATTCTACTATCAAAAAAAAGAAAACAAATTAAAAGATAGGCTAAGATTCTGTGTAGGTACAACAATCCAGCGGAACTAATACAGTAAAAACCCACAATACTAAAGGGTTTTTTGAAGAATTTTTGTATTAAAATTATTGCATTGCATTTTTAATTTACATAGCACGTAGAACCGATGGCCGTTGGCGCGGAAAGGTTCTCGAGTGGCGACCACGTACCGGAAGGCGTAGCGTGGGCAGGCCCCCCACACGGTGGACTGATGACCTGGTGAAGGCCGCGGGTGTCCGCTGGATGCGGGTGGCGCAGGACCGGTCATTGTGGAAGTCTTTGGGGGAGGCCTATGTCCAGCAGTGGACGTCTTTCGGCTGACATGATGACTATTAAACATCCAAGTATCAGGAACAAATGACTCTGTGCACCACAGACACAACAAAAGCCCTTACTGGGATTTAGAAGGCAGTGAGACTACCAACTAGGCTAAACAGGCCGACAAATGCCACAAGGAAAAGGCCATTAACTTGATATAAAGTAAGTCCACAAGAGAATAATTATAAATAAATAAAAAAATAAATAAATAAATAAATAAATAAAGTCAGTACATTTAGTGCCCTACAAGTAGGGCTGCCATCTCTAAATTCGCCAAACCCGGACAAAAACTTAAAAAAACCCAGACATTTGGCGTAAATCGCATTTTTTCCCCGGACGTGTCCGAAAATAAATTTATTAAAAACAATTTGAGTTTAAAAAAAATCGATAAATGGTGGACGCACTTTACCCATTAAGAAAGTGTCCGGGTTTTCCCCAGACACTTTGTGAAAACCCCCCCGGACAGCCCCCGGACGCCCTCCAAACTAGGACAAATCCGGGGAAACCCGGACGGATGTCAGCCCTACCTACAAGCCATGGCTTCATATCAAGTGGATGTAAAGGCAACCTACATGCTATCAATAAGGTTCATTTTCAGTCTTTTGCTACAAAGACGTGGGCGTGTGAGACACAACTAACGGAATCTTCTGTGGGTGAAGAGGTTAACACTTTCAGTGCCAGGAACCCACTATGTGGGTGCTTAACGCTTTTCGCATGCAAAAAACCGTATGTAGCGGAAAGCGCCTACGAATCTAGCGCCCACCTAGCGGTTTCCTGGCACTGAGTGTTAAAAGAAGTTATTAGATTTTTAACTAGATGAAACAAAATAAGTTCTTGTAGTTGGCGTAAATTGAAATCTAGACGGCTCAATGACTAGTATATGCTATATATTATTAAATTACTCTATTAGACGCTTTGCTTTGCGATTATATAATTTTCTATTAGCCCACATTTCTACCTACAATTTGTATATTGTGAAATGTTTTGCAGATAGAATTTTGAAGAAAATAATAAATAAACTTACATCAGTTTCGTTGAGGCACCATGCGGTCTCGCCGGTTGAGCCATTGAAATAATAAAATTTCCCAGGAAAACTCTTAGATCGACATAGTAGCCACGGGCTGTTGTTTTTAGTATCCAATATTTTCTTGTTGGGATTCATGGTTTAACATCGCAGTATTCATTTAGAAACAACCGAGAAATTACTTAATTTGATTGGTTTTCTAACTCACTTAGAATTTAGATATTTTCTATTTGGTAGGTAGGTAGCATGAGAAACACAATCAAGATTCACAAGAAACTTTGAATACCGCCGCAAATAAAAATATTATAACTAAAAAATAATATCAACCTCCACTGATATTAACTTTCAAAGAGTTTAGTTTCTGCTTTGCAATCAACGGGTATGTTTAACGAGAAGCATATTTCTCTATTTGTAAGTTGTAAATTACTTAACGTTAATATTATAATGTAACATTTTATTTTTATTTAATCTTACAACGGTTAAGATACTGATAAAATAAATATTATGAAAATGAAATGACATAGACTAACTTTTCCGTTTTTGTTGTCTCTGAAGCTTCCCATGAATAGTAAAGGAACAAAACGCAAAAATCATACCATTTGATCAATCACTCTCCCATTTCGGGGGAAAATTGGCTATTTAGGGTGAATAAAAACAAAAACCAATTTATTTTTATTTATTCAGTTATCTTAAAATTAAAACTGAGCAAATAGTTTACTAACTTATCTTAGGAACAATCACAGCGTTACACTAGCTCTGGATGTACAAAATTGTACACTTTTATACATTGCAAAATATTTTATTTTAAGTAATAGGTACCTTTAGTAAAAAAAGGAAATGTTTATGTAATAATTGTTGACAACAACGCATGATACATGCGAGAAGGTTGTAAATGCGACAATGGTTTTCAGTCTTTATTCATTGAATAATTTTCATGTTCACACAATGACACTTTATATTTACATAAATGTTCTATGTTAAATAATATGTACCTAATTAAATTCAGCTAGGAGGTTTTAGAAAGGCTTCTTTTTCATTGGCAAACCATTTAGTAGTGGTCAAAGCCTTATTTTGTTTATACTGCGATTGTAATACAGTATTTAAGCTATCATTTTTAAAATGTTGTATGTATATTTGTCTAAATACAATATAACATCCTAGTATTAAAGTTGTAGTTAAAACTAAGGTTGTCAAAGGAGGTAGAATAACTGTCATAAAATAAATTGTGCCTTGAATATGCTTTGGTAGGCCTTCTTGATTCTGAAACAGAAAAAAAATATTTTTATAAACATGAGTACATAGGTTTAAAAATATTTCTAAATGCGTAACAATAACACGCTAAGTTATGAGTCATTATATTTATGATTTCTAATGCGATTCCAAACTAGTCATTCCTTCTTTTATTGGAGAATTTCAGTGTTTTTATGGCAACACTGACAAGTAGCCGCGAAAATTTAAAAAAGTACGTTTTAACTTAAGGTACGTTTCCATTCCGTCTCCACTTCGCTCCGCCTTAATGACCATGCTTGCGAATTTAGCGTGCCTGGGTTCGAATTCACGTAAGAGATATATCTATACTTAGTTTTGTAGTAAAATGTCGAATGTATTTACTTGTTGTCTTGTTGTTTCCAAATATGAGCAAGATGACATTCCGCTGTGCCCGACCTCTCTCATTTTTGTCTCGTTTACCCATAATACTTACATATTCAGCCCAGAAGAGAGGTACAACGAGGTTGGAGTACGTGTCGTAGTCCTCCGAAAACCCTGAAAGGTCCTTCACGTGCAGATTACTTTGCATTCGAGCGACGGAGCGGAACGGGGTCCCTGTTAGCTGGAAAAGGGAAATGTTTGTAAGTAAATAACACGTTTACAGTTAATGGACCGGTACACCTATCGCTTTTATGTCCTACTTAAAATAATCTTACATACTACGGACGAATAATCAACGTATTCGACTAATTAATTTTTGTTTGACGTAACGTGTCGTGACTCGGTTTCACAAGGGTCGGTCACACGGTAATTATTGTCACAATACTGGGAGGTCAATATTATCGCGGATTTCCAAATGTGTTTGGATTTGCTTCAACAGCCATCAATCCACGTGATACGTTTTGTGATATTAATGTATCGCGTGGTAATAATTACCGTATAAACCCCCATACCTTTTATGCGGTTACATACATATTCATCTCTTAGAGAGAGTTACGCCATTAGGTACCTCAACAATTTCCGATTTTCTAAGAGAAATATTTCCGAGAGGGAATATTTCCCACACAAAAGGAATATTCGCGGTAACAGCCCATGAGTAGTCACGCGTCAGATTGCATCAGAGAAAATCACGTCAGTTACCTAATCAGGCCACAGAATAAGTACAGTACAAGTCTGGCTTTATGGTACGGTGCGGCGCCCGCCACGGAAGTCGTACAAGCACGAGTATTTAATTAATTAAATAAATACAAATATTGGGGGACAATAAATAAATACATAGAAAACATACAACGCTCAAGGAACAAAGATTCGTGAAAATTGCACAAATAATACCTTGACCGGGATTCAAACCCGGGACCTCCGCCTCCGGCTTCGTACGTAGAGCCACTACCAAACCAACTAAACCAAAGTGGTCATCAACGAAAATTCTAAATTTCAAATTAAAGGGAAATATTGAATAATTTAGTGCTCCGAGCAGGATTCGAACCTGCGACATCTGGAATATGCGGCCAATCACTCTAGCCAACTTAGCTATCGGAACCAATCTAGCTCTGAGCTCCGTCATATAGTGTATAACACGAGAGTGAAAGGGACGGCACGACACGAAGTTCCATTTTCGAAGTTCGGAGTAGGGGGTCTACTCCGAAATTCGAAATACGAACTTCGTATGGTGCTGTCCCTTTTAATCTCCTGTCAGGCACTATATGAGTGAAAGGGACGGCACCATACGAAGTTCGGATTTCGAATTTCGGAGTAGACCACTAGGCCCCTAGACACGAAATCCTTCACTAGCTCCCTCTTACAACGCCTTAGGGAGGCGTACAGCGACATCTACCTTAAAATACGTTACTTAGGCTTCTTTTAACGGCACCATGTCTCATAAATTACATTGAAGAGGTACCTAGTTTTTACGAAACCTGTATACTATCAATAAAAACTAGTGGCTTTGTGAGCTGTAGACATCGCAATTTTTTTTTTTCAAATTACAATATATCCAAAACTGACTTGACAAAAAAAATCTACATAATTATCGAACCTGCCCGGCTAGTATGATAGCTTATACCGTCACGTTATATGGCCAAAATGTACTAAAACGTCACATAAAACGTGACGGTATAAGCTATCATACTAGCCGGCCTGCTCACAAAATTTCACGAGAATCGGTTGAGAAATGCGACCTGTAGAGGAGAACGTCCGAACAGACACACGAGACAACGAATTTTTGTCGAAAGCTGAAACGGAGACGCTTCGCTCCCTTCGCTCGCTCGGTCAATTATACAATTTTATTAGTATTCTATATCATTTACGTTCGACCAGGGCGGAATATCAATCAGCCACTTCACTATTGATCAATGACATGACATGTCAATGATCTTCAGTGATTATCATTCTAGGCCTATGTTAGAGACAGTGTAGATAATATTGATCACTTTCCTCCTAGCTAATGGTCGTGAGATGTCAATGAATGACCTCAATCTGCGATCGTGGCATTTAAAATGCCAATCAAATGGTGGATGGTGGAATGGATCGAATGGTGAATTTCGTGCCTGAGCTTGATTGTTCCGATAGCCCCCTATATTTATTTGATTTTTTATTATTTTATTTTTATTTAATGGCCAGAGCGAGGTTCGAATCCTGCTCGGAGCACAAAATAATAAAAAAAAACCTTTAATTTGTAATTTAGAATTTTCGTTAACAGCGTTAGTGCTTAATATAAAAAAAAATTAAAGAATAGTTATACCTACAAACAATAGCAATGAACGTCGGTCTGTGCTGATGTGGAAATTAGACAAACTATTACTATACGTACGTACATATATACTGATGATCATGATGATGATAGATATAGTATGTTTCATTTAAGATGACGAAATAGTACATTACGATACAAGTGCAGAGAATAGGAAATTCGCAACGAGTGGTGATAAATTTAATCGTAATCAAACACCATATGTACTGTAAAATACTTAACAGTACATATGGTGCTACTTTACCGCACGAGTGCGGTAATCAGCAGATTACGTGCATAAGTATGTCGAAACTTTAAAGAGCCATATGTACTGTAAAACGTTGTACTTACGATACACATGCGAACAGGTAATTCGCAACTCGTGTCGATTTAAAACACTCCCTTCGGTCGTGTTTCAATTTATCACCACTCGTTGCGAATTTCCTGTTCTCTGCACTTGTACCGTAATGTACTATATTAAACCAACCATTGCTACCATCTGTTGTTTAACTGTTATCAAGTAGTTAGTCAAGTAGGGTTGTAAAATAACCAAGCAGGTGTGTATTGTACCATTGTATAAATATGTTTACAGTACCACCACCACCACATCAGCCCTAGGACGTCCACTGCTGGACATAGGCCTCCCCCAATTTCACGGGGGGTATATGCCATAATCGCCACGCTTGGCATGCGGGTTGGCGATCGCAGTATCTCCACCGCACTCTAGGAATGCTGCTGCCCATTCCCCGGTGGTCTTGAAATGAAATGAAATGAAATGAAATGCTTTATTTGTACAACATAGGTAAGTACACAAAGATCTTACAATAGTTTTAAGTATCACTATGCTGGGCCGTTAGGCATACAAATTTTAGGAGTAATTAATGGAGGATCAGTGTTCTGGCTCATTAATTACAGTCTAACAAATATTCATTTATGGTGTAGTAAGCTTTTTTTACAAGGTGCTCAAATAATTTTCGCTTAAAGCCTTCCATATTTTCTACTTCTACAATATCTTTCGGTATCTTATTGTAAATTTTTGGGGCCATTCCGAGAATGCTTTTCCGGTATAAAGCAGTATTTGATAAAGTTCCATTTATTTTATATTTAAGGCGCGTACGTCTTGGTCGTAGTTTAAGGACATACCCGGGTCCACAGTACAGTACAGGTAAATTACTTACGAGACGTTTTTGCATCTGTAGTATCTAGTATTTGTATATACACACACGTACACGTTGACTTATACAGAAACACGTCAACGTGTGTGTGAGGCTGGCTACAGAGGTCACAACTACAAATGCAAAAACTTCTCGAAAGTAATTTACCTACACGTGCCGCACTTTAGTCAGTTTTATGACGTCTCTTTGTTATCTTCTCCTTTCATAATTAAACAACAAAAGTTGAAGAATCCCGTTTCAATGCTTTTCGTCATCTTAAAAAAAAATCTATACTTACCGGCTCCACAATGGCGTAGGAGTTATGCTTGTCCTTGTCAGGCTGGAGTCCCGTCACGAAGTGGTCCTTCGGCAGCCCTCCCGTGTAGAAGTGGGGGAAAGACACCACCATCGGGAAATCTGGAATGGAGCAAAAATATATTTTTTAGTGGTCGCTAACCGGCACAAGGGCTTACGTGCTGCATCACATAAACCACACGGCTCGTCACGATTTTGTTTAGTTTTTTTATGACATAGGAGGCCAACGAGCAGACGAATCGCCAGAGGGGTTGTAAGTGCGTTGCCGGCCTTTAAGACGGGAGTACCCTCTTAGTCTTCAAGTCAGTAATTTTATTTTTAAATCACTTCTATATGGAAAAATATGGAGATATTGAAATAAGTAAAAACAGCAGTGTTTTTTGTGTGCAGTCTACAGCAAATGTAGATGACCATTATAGTACTTTGTCTCACTATTAAGAGGGCGCAGTACGTTTGGTTCTCCATACAAACGTATTTATGCTCTCATTTTAAAACGCCATGCTAGAATAACATGAAACTTTGTACAAACAATGGGATCCAGCTTGTCTAGGGCGGAAATTAGTTTCTGTTGCTTGAAATTATAATGGCGAAAAAATACAGCGATTATTAAGGTTTTCATACAAGCCGTAAAAAACTCAAAAAACCGCTGTATTTTTTTTCTTTTTCAATTTCTAGCAACAGAAACTATTTTTCGACCTAGTTATGCCGGATCCCATTGTGTATACAAAGTTTCATATTATTCTATAATGGCGTTTTAAAATGAGAGCCTAAATACGTTTGTATGGAGAACCGATCCACACCGATCGTACTGCGCCGTCTTAACAAAATTTCAAATTTCCAAACAGTATGAAATCTTAACTCATTTCGTTAATTTGTTAACAAGATACCCAAAAATATATATATTTTATATTTTTATAGCTATTTAGATTTCAAGATATTTACGAAAATGTGAAACAAGCCTACCAACGTCTTTATGACGTCGCAAGGCTGAATTAAGACAGTCACAGCGCACAAAAAGTACAGCAGTACACTTTCTTTAGTCAATCCGCTTTACTTATGTATGATTTTGTACGCTGTGACGCCTTACTTGTCACTTAATCTCTTTCAGAATGAGAAACTTTTGAAATCGCTTTTTTTAAATGAAATTGAGAAATTTTCGAGAATTAAAAAATGTGGTTTGACTTAATTTTTTATCCTCTATTTGATTCCATTGGAAAAAACCCCACTTAAAAGAAATGAAATGTCAAAACTGTGACAGTTGGCATACGTCAAAGTTGTGAAAGTGACAAGGTACTAAAATGATCATCTACTTATGCTGTTGACTGTACCATTTATAAAATCACTTTAGTAATCCAACAAAATATCAGTCATTAAAATATTCACTATTTAATAAACTCCTCAAAACTCAAAATTTGTTTGTAGTCACAATTGCACCCTTACCTTGTTATTGTTATACAGAGCACATACATATCACTATTCCATGGTATTCCATACATCACATATATGCCACATAAATATAACTGTCCCATGTATAAAGCACATCAGCCCCGCCGGTTCCGTATCGTAGCCATCTGTGCCGTTGACTCGCTCGAACACGCTTGCAGATAGGTTGTAGCTGTCTGTCTGTCTGTACTCACCGAAGTAGCACTTGCTGGCGTCGCTCAGCCCCGCCGGGAGCGAGGGTTCCGTATCGTAGCAATCTGTGCCGTTGACTCGCTCGAACACGCTTGCAGATAGGTTGTAGCTGTCTGTCTGTCTGTCTGTACTCACCGAAGTAGCACTTGCTGGCGTCGCTCAGCCCCGCCGGGAGCGAGGGTTCCGTATCGTAGCAATCTGTGCCGTTGACTCGCTCGAACACGCTTGCAGATAGGTTGTAGCTGTCTGTCTGTCTGTCTGTACTCACCGAAGTAGCACTTGCTGGCGTCGCTCAGCCCCGCCGGGAGCGAGGGTTCCGTATCGTAGCAATCTGTGCCGTTGACTCGCTCGAACACGCTTGCAGATAGGTTGTAGCTGTCTGTCTGTCTGTCTGTACTCACCGAAGTAGCACTTGCTGGCGTCGCTCAGCCCCGCCGGGAGCGAGGGTTCCGTATCGTAGCAATCTGTGCCGTTGACTCGCTCGAACACGCTTGCAGATAGGTTGTAGCTGTCTGTCTGTCTGTCTGTACTCACCGAAGTAGCACTTGCTGGCGTCGCTCAGCCCCGCCGGGAGCGAGGGTTCCGTATCGTAGCAATCTGTGCCGTTGACTCGCTCGAACACGCTTGCAGATAGGTTGTAGCTGTCTGTCTGTCTGTCTGTACTCACCGAAGTAGCACTTGCTGGCGTCGCTCAGCCCCGCCGGGAGCGAGGGTTCCGTATCGTAGCAATCTGTGCCGTTGACTCGCTCGAACACGCTTGCAGATAGGTTGTAGCGATAGCCCGTCACGCCGTCCACTGTCATCTCGCCTGGGAAATAAATAGATTAAAATAATATAAATTATAATAATCGCGGTCTCAGGTGGTATCAGGGCGGGCTCTTACTACGCACAGAAAATGAGCCTGGTTATAAAAAAATCGTTCGTTTCAAGGAATAAAGGCCTCTAGATGAATAAATACCTTATAAATATATATATTTTTTATTAGACAATATTTATAAATACCGAAATGGTACATTATTTCACCAGTGGAACTCTCAGGGGCTTATATGCTGGCTTACATGATAAATGATAATAGTAATTATGAATATAATACTGTTCCTCTTATGTCATCACCCAAAGGAACCGGTATGTCGTACCCACAAGGTGGACTGATGACCTGGTAAAGGTCGCGGGAGTCCGTTGGATGCGAGTGGCGCAGGACAAGTCCTTGTGGCGCGTGCGTCGGTCTTTGGGGGAGCCTTATGTCCAGCAGTGGCGGTCCTTCAGCTGATATGATGATGAAGATTGATTTTTATTTTGAATGAACACATCAGTACATATAAATAAGTATCTATAAGTACATATTGCATTCAAATACTCTTACTTACTATCAAAGTACAGTGGCATGAGCTTGCAGACAGTCTTCCTCCAATAAAGGAGAACATCGTCCCTGGTGAGATGTTGGTGGTACATCACGCCCTCTGTCGACCCGAAGATACGGTCCGGACATTCCTGTGGAAGACCGGATTAGGAGGATTAAGTGAAACTTTGTTTTTATACCAATTCTGCCATTTTTACAAGAGAACTTGCAACGTTTGCTCGGGTCATCATCATCATCATCATATCAGCCGATGGACGTCTACTGCTGGACATAGGCCTCCCCTAAAGAATGCCACAATTACTGATCCTGCATCACTTGCATCCAACGGACTCCCGCAAACTTTACCAGGTGTTGGATCGTGGCTGAGGCTGGGGTGTCTTCAGGGAAAAAAGTAACAAGAGTCGTGTGCGCTTGGTATCGAGTCTATTTCGAAAGTGAATTTAATAAATTATTTAACAATATATCTAAATTAATAACAGCGCCCTCTATTAGTTGTATTGAGTGAAGTTATAAACTACTTAACTATTTAGCCACATAGATGGCGCTGTTCTGCAAGTGAACACCAGGTCATCAGTCCACCTTTGCTCGGGTCAAGTCAACAGAATTGTAGACCTCAAACCTCAACTGATTGAGTGAAGTTTGGCAACTGATATAAGTACGTGTGTGATATGATCAGCTCGCTCAACGGGCACACTAACCCACAAGTGGATATCTTTGACTTTGTGGCTGTCTAATAAGCCATGCTCGTGTCCAGGTGCCTCTCTCACAGTGAGATGAGAATGTAAAGGGCTTCGGTAAAGGGTTTCTAGCTCAGGGCACAGGGTCGTGGCATATCTTGTAATTACTTCTTGTGAACCACAAACTCACTCATTCACTTTCATTTTTTTCATTTTTCATAAGTAATTCAATTTCAAAATACTTTATGTCGATTAACAAGAATCATACACAATACATTATTATTATTAAATAAAATAAAATTAAGATATAATTGAATTATTTGTTAGTATAAATAAATAGGTAAACATCTTATCCTATTGTTAGTCACTAATATCTATAATTGTACATTAGTCTACCAGGTTTGTTTGCCAGTATGTACATGAATCAAATGACACTTTGTCTCAAATTTAGAATCAATATGTATGACTTGTAAATAGACTTGTAGGGAACTTCTACACATTTTACTTTTTACACATATACATTTTGATAGGCGCATGCTAAAACATATATATTTACACTTTTACACATTATATACATATTATACATACTTATATACATATACCTATACTTATACAAATATTTTAATTATATACTATACCTAACACTAATATTACACAATGACAAACACATATTTACGCCAGCCAGTTTGTCGATATCGATAGACAGTTTATCGATAAACTAATCGACCGCGCCACCGCACTGGCGGGAACTGGTTCCAACGCTAGGCGCGGCGTCTGCGCATCGAAGGTCATTAGTCAGTCAGAGCCTAGTCACGACGCGGAGCGCATGTTTCTCTTGACCGCTAAGACAATAGCCGCGATCTATGTGCTTGCTACTCGCTTACTTGTTTACTTTCCTGTTTCCTATCTTCTGAACTATATTCTCGCTTTAACTTTCTTTAACTAAGACTTTCATCTAATAATAGTGCCTGTGCTTTCTACCCTTCTGTGCCTTCTGTTGCTTGTGTATCGATTTCGTGTGTACCGGACATTATACATGGAACTGTAAGTTGGTGCATTATTATTTACAACTCCCGCTGCCTAGTACACACCTATCCATTATCTACACAATATTGGTGATCTATTACGCCACCATACTGGTGACCCCTAATATGAGCCAAGAAAGGGAATTTAAAGATGCACTCGGGCCAGGCACGTCAGCACAGAATTGTGAGGGGACAGAGTCGATAGAAGCGAGCAACGTATTTAAGGTCGGCGTAAGAGTGCCACCGTTCTGGGCAGAGGAACCGGAGATTTGGTTCGCGCAGGTCGAGGGCCAATTTAGTATTTCTGGAATCACCAGCGATGCCACGAAATTTAATTATGTAATCGCCCACCTCGACAACCAATATTCTCGCGAGGTTAAAGATATAATTATAAGCCCTCCTGCGACACAGAAATACGACAAGCTTAAATCGGAGCTCATCAAGAGGCTGGGCATCTCCAACGAGCGGAAGACCAAGCAGCTGCTGATGCATGAGGAGCTCGGCGACCGCAAACCGTCGCACTTCTTCCGCCATCTGAAGGATCTAGCAGGCCCTGCAGTACCAGACGACTTCGTCAAATCTATCTGGATAAACCGCCTTCCACACGGGGTACAGATGGTGCTCGCAGGTCAACCAGCTTCGACTTCGCTTGAAGATATCTGCGACCTAGCGGACCGCGTCAACGATTTGGCCTCTTCTTCGCCGAAGGTCGCCGCCGTGAGTAGTGCAGCTCCAGGTTCAGTTCCCAGTGACCTCGCCAGAGAAATTGCAGAGCTCAGGAAGCAGTTCCAGCAGTTCCAGGCGTCCACATCGAGCAGGAACAGCAGATCGAGAACGCGTGCATCTCCAGGCAAGCGTAACGCTTCGAGGCAACGATCCCAGTCGAATTACCGCAGATACCCTCTCTGCTGGTACCACGGGAAGTTCGGCGACAAGGCCAGTAAGTGCGTTCGACCATGCGACTTCAAGCCGGCGGAAAACTCCAGGGGCAGTCGATAATGGCGACTGACGATTGCCCATCAACATCTACTGGTCGCCTGTTCGTCACCGACCGCTCTTCAAAGACGCAGTTTTTAGTCGATACTGGAAGCGACCTCTGCGTCTATCCACGGTCGGCATTATGTGATCGTCGTTCTCGGACTGGATATACATTGTGTGCGGCAAATGGTTCAGATATTGCTACCTATGGCTATGTAAATTTAAACTTAGATTTTGGCTTACGTAGGTCTTTTGTATGGCGATTTGTGGTGGCCGATGTAACCAAGCCAATTATTGGTGTAGATTTTTTAAATTACTACAGCTTAATTGTGGATTGTCGTAACAGACGTTTAATAGATAATTTAACTTCTATTACTTCCATTGCCACTGTAGCCAACTGTAGGAACGTGTCCTCCGTTAAAGTCGTAACTGGCGAGTCTCGGTATCACAAAATTCTTGAGGAATTTCCCGAAATTACTCGACCAGCTGGTAGGCATAACACCATTACACCACACAACACTGTTCACCACATTCGTACGACACCAGCCCCCCCAGTTTCTTTGCCACCCCGTCGTTTAGCTCCCGACAAGCTGAAGATCGCCCAGGAAGAGTTCCGGACCATGCTGGCTAATGGTACAGCCAGGCCGTCCGAAAGTTCCTGGTCTTCACCTCTCCACCAAGGGCAACGGATGGCGGCCCTGTGGAGACTATCGCAGCCTGAATGCTCGCACGGTGCCTGACAGGTACCCGATTAAGCATATTCAGGATTTCTCCTACGACATTGCAGGTAGTAAGATATTTAGTACACTCGACCTTGAAAAAGCTTATAATCAGATACCTGTCAGCCCCGACGATATTCCCAAGACTGCGATAACGACCCCCTTCGGACTTTTCGAGTTTCCGTTTATGACGTTCGGTCTCCGAAACGCAGGACAAACGTTTCAACGGTTCGTCGACGAGCTTACCAGGGGCCTCGATTTTGTATATGCTTACCTGGACGATTTTTTAATTTATTCAAGGAGCGAAGCAGAGCACGAGGAACACCTACGAGTCGTTTTCGGTAGGCTAAAGGAGTACGGCATGCTGGTGAATACTTCAAAGTGTGTCTTGGGGGCTCAAGAGGTAACATTTCTAGGGTATCGTATCTCAGCCAGTGGATGCAGACCACTAGAGTCGAAGGTGCTAGCTGTTATGGACTTCCCACCTCCAACCAATGTCAAGCAGCTCCGAGGCTTCTTAGGGATGCTGAATTTTTATAGAAGGTTTCTTCCACGAGCAGCCCAGATACAAGCCCCACTGCACGCCCTGTTAACAGGTTCAGTCAAGGGATCTCATCCGGTCAACCTCAGAGGGGATGCCTTAGAAGCTTTTCAGGCATGCAAAGAGAGCTTGTCAAACGCAGCCATGCTGGCCCATCCCGACTGCACTGCAAAATTAGCAGTGGTCACGGATGCGTCTGATAAATCTATTGGCGCAGTGCTCCAGCAGTGTAAAGACGGTGCTTGGGAGCCCTTAGCCTTCTTTTCTAGGAAGCTAAGTCCTTCACAGGCTAAATACTCACCTTACGACAGGGAGTTGCTGGCCATTTATGAGGCAATAAAATATTTTAGGCATATGCTCGAGGCTCGCCATTTTATCGTCTATACTGACCACAAGCCGATCAGTTTCGCATTCCATGAAAGGAAGACCAACTGTTCGCCCAGGCAGTATAGACACCTGGACTTCATATCTCAATTCACGACAGACATCCGCCACATAAGTGGCAAAGATAACGTGGTCGCGGATGCCTTGTCGCGAATTGAGGAGTTAGAAGCACCTGCCAGCCTCGAGATAATAGCCCAACAGCAAGCCTCCGACCCTGAACTCCAAGAACTTTTGGAAGAGGGCTCATCACTGCAGCTGCAGAAACGTCATGTCCCTGGATGCCAAGTTCCTTTGTACTGCGATGTCAGCACACTGGCTACCAGGCCTTACGTACCCAGGTTTCTGCGGAAGCAGGTCTTTGATAGCCTGCATTCTCTTAGCCATCCTGGTTGTAACGCTTCCGCAAAACTGGTCTCCGAGCGTTTTGTCTGGCCAGGAGTAAAAAAAGATTGCAGGGATTGGGCGCGTTCTTGCTTGCCGTGCCAGCGAGCTAAAGTCAGCCGTCACGTGACTTCCTCTCTGGGCACTTTTAATTTACCACGCGCCAGGTTCAGACAGGTCCATATCGACCTGATCGGACCTCTCCCACTTTCTCAATGCTATCGGTATTGTCTCACAGCAGTAGATCGATTTACTCGCTGGCCAGAGGCAGTACCGATAGATAATATCACGGCAGAAACCGTTGCAAAAGCACTGCTGTCTACCTGGATTGCTCGATTTGGCTGTCCTACAAGCATTACAACCGATCGTGGCCGTCAGTTTGAGTCGGCCTTATTTCAATGCTTGTCTAGGATAGCCGGGTTCGAGCATAAAAGGACGACAGCATACCATCCAATTTGCAACGGGCTCGCAGAGCGTTTTAATCGCCAACTAAAAGCGGCTATCGTCTGTCATGCAAATGACAGATGGACTGAGTCGTTGCCGTGGGTCCTCTTGGGAATCCGCACCTCTTTCAAAGAAGACTTACAAGCGTCTTCGGCCGAGCTCGTCTACGGAGAGCCGTTGAGACTCCCCGGTGAGTTCTGGGAGCCGAGTACTGGCTTTACTTCTGATATGTCAGATTTTTCGGCCAGACTCAGAAGCTTCGTAGAAAAGTTACGGCCCGTTCCCGCTTCGCGCCATTGTAAGCCTAGAGTGTTCGTGCATAAGGAACTGGAAACCTGTAGTCATGTCTTCCTGCGTGATGACACTACCAGAGGTTCCCTTACCCCAGCTTACTCCGGCCCGCATGAAGTCATCACCAGAGGAGACAAAATTTTTAAAATTCGTCTCAATGGTAAAGAGGTTACGGTCTCCATTGACCGGCTCAAACCTGCTTTTACACTAGACACTGCCAAAGATACTCCCGCGCCAGATGTACCTCAGAACAAAACAACTCGTTCAGGTCGCGTAGTTCAATTTCCAAATTATTATCGTCCCTGAAGGACTCTGGTGGGGGGTGGTGTAGGGAACTTCTACACATTTTACTTTTTACACATATACATTTTGATACGCGCATGCTAAAACATATATATTTACACTTTTACACATTATATACATATTATACATATTATACATACTTATATACATATACCTATACTTATACAAATATTTTAATTATATACTATACCTAACACTAATATTACACAATGACAAACACATATTTACGCCAGCCAGTTTGTCGATATCGATAGACAGTTTATCGATAAACTAATCGACCGCGCCACCGCACTGGCGGGAACTGGTTCCAACGCTAGGCGCGGCGTCTGCGCATCGAAGGTCATTAGTCAGTCAGAGCCTAGTCACGACGCGGAGCGCATGTTTCTCTTGACCGCTAAGACAATAGCCGCGATCTATGTGCTTGCTACTCGCTTACTTGTTTACTTTCCTGTTTCCTATCTTCTGAACTATATTCTCGCTTTAACTTTCTTTAACTAAGACTTTCATCTAATGATAGTTCCTGTGCTTTCTACCCTTCTGTGCCTTCTGTTGCTTGTGTATCGATTTCGTGTGTACCGGACATTATACATGGAACTGTAAGTTGGTGCATTATTATTTACAACTCCCGCTGCCTAGTACACACCTATCCATTATCTACACAATATTGGTGATCTATTACAACACCATAGACTTTTAAAAATAAAGAAATTGGATTGCATATTTAAAATAGGATCGGTCAGAAGGTAAAGCGGATGGTGCGGCGCTGAATGAGGAAAAATCAAGAGAAAGGTTTTTGGCGGCTTTTGCGCTGCGTGGAATGCTCTGCCCCAGCGGCCGGCGACGGGCGGGCCGCATGCGGCCCGCGAACCCCTTCCGCGCGGCCCGCAAGCCCCGGGCTTACTTGTATGTAATGAAAATGTGGTACCGTTTGTCTTATAAAGTCACAAATTTGACTCACAGGCACTTGTTTATAAAGTGCGGCCCACGTCAATTTCTTGAGTTACTTTTGGCCCTTGGCCACTAAAAGGTTGCCGACCCCTGGTCTATCCTGATCAGGGCAATCAGGGGCTGGCTTTACTCACGTCAGGGTCGTAACCGGGCAGTTGTGGTTCCCCCCGGAACCGGTCGATTTGGAAGAACTGCTCGTGACCCCATTGTGGCCCAATCTTGACTGTCACCTCGTCTGTGAAGTTAGCGTAGATCTGGAAAAGGCAAACTTTTGAAAGGAAGAGTTTCATCGTACTGTTTGTTTAATTGTATGAATATATTTTTCGTCCAATATTTCGTCTCAAGATGAGAGCCTTTGACCAGCGTGTTGCCAAGTGATGACGAATGGCACTGAAACGTGGTCGCTAGCCATGGGCCTAATTAGAAGGCTCAAGTGGGGGTTTCTCTTCGTGATCGCATCAGAAATGAGGCCATCCACAAGTAGAACCAAAGTAGCTGATAAAACCCTCGGAATCGCTAAACTTAAGTGGCAGAGGGCGGGGCATGTTGCACGTATAACAGAGAGCAGAGTAACGGATCGGACCTGCATATGTCCCTAGCTGACAACAAAACGAATTCTGAACTCAAAGGAAATCTGGAGTCGCAAGCACGGTACGGTATCTGTTTACGATCAGGCATGGTTGTAAGATTCGTAAACTTTGCCATGATCGTTGTATAAAAGGCTTACCCTAGCGAGCATCCCCATGTTGTTAATCGGCACCAGGCCCACCGGAGCTATCAACTTCGCGGTATCTAGGATCGGCTCCGGTACTCCCAGAGGTACTCGTAATCGGTCGTTTTATAGAGTTTATCTAGTCCTCAGCCGAATATATCCAATGTAAGCCAGTGCCTCTTGCCGCTTCGGCTAAACTTGGCTCTCGCGCAGCTCCGTGGTGACAATTCACCCGGTCGCGGTTTACAGTGACAATCTTCGTTACACAGCTGGCTTTTTTCATAGAAATCTGTAATCGAGAATTCCTGTGCCCGGTAGTAGGACGTAAGAAAGCTGATGATGATGTTTTAACTTACCCTAGCGAGCATCCCCATGTTATTAACCGGCACCAGGCCCGGAGCTATCGACTTGGAGGTGTCCAGGATCGGCTCCCGGAACTCCCAGAGGTATTCGTAGATGGTCTTCTGGACGAAGAAGTCGCTTTTGTAGGCAATGCCCCGGAACAGAAACTTGACAAAGTACGGTGCGTCGTGGAGGTAAGAGGATATACCCTGGAAAGAAAGTAGTTTTAGTTACAAATGAACTTCTTTGTACATTAACATTATACAAGTAAAGTTCGAAATGAACAGAGCGGGCGCGGCGTGGTGCGTAACGGAGGTGATTTTGCATTTTTGATCTTTCCGAAACTGTCGACTGTCACACACGCCGCCTTCGCTACCGTGCTACCGCATACCGCGTGGTTTTTTGGTGCGACGTGCCCTGAACCTCGTTTGCTTTACCGCAAAACCGCCTCCGCCCGGCAATGACGCTGTTCCGCGCTCTTTGCGTTTCAACCTTTAGAGACAGCGGAACACAGCGGGTACAGCGGAACGTCATGTCGCTCATATTTGGAATAATCCAACTTACAGAAGGCCAACAGACACAGTCAGGTCAAAAAAAAACCTCACGCCTCGTGCCATCACACACGTCGGCTGTGTTGTGTGTATGTAAACATAGCCTCAGACGAATTCAAACGCCCTTCATGTTACATTGTAGAACGTGGGAACACAATAAAAATGGCGGAAATTAAGCGTTCATCACCTCTTCAAAGGGAGTTATTATATTGTGGTTATGGTGATTATTACATCATTACGTCAAAGGGCCTTTATTATAAACTTACAACGTGGTTATTATATTTATGAGTATTTAATGCCTGATAATCACCACTGCAATTTACATTAGCACCTTGACATGTTTCGTATTTTTTTCTTGCTAGACGTGTGAAAATAATGTGGCACTTTATAAATATTAGAACTAATTAAAGTCATCCCTCTCTTCTACCTTAAAAACTCAATACTAATCTTAGTTCTAAATCATCATTATCCTCCTAGCGTTATTCCCAGTACAGTTGCATCCTGAAGGATGCCTGGGGTCCGCTACCTAATCCCAAGAATTGGCGTATCTCAGTTCTAAATAACTCTGAATATTTATTTTACTGAGACATTAAAACATAACAAGTAACAAAAACAAAACTTAAAATAAACTTATAAATAAAAAATGCTCCCAAGTCGCATTCGTGAGTTATGGTGACCAGAAGACTGACAGCGGTACCGGCCGAAGTAGCTGCCAATCCTCTAGTCCCTGAGATATATATGAGGCACTGGGTATATCGCGCTGGGCTCTGGGTCCCAGAGTTTCAACTACAAACGGCGCAAACATGTAGCCCTCACCAAGGGCAGCATATTTGCGCCACTTGTTCTGTTCCACCGTTGTGGTCGCAGCCCCCGCCTTGAAAGAGGTCGCCTGTAGGTGAGATGGCGCGAGCGTGTCAACGCACTCTCCCGGCGTGGAGCTCCTTTGGTCGGCAAGTGTGTGGTGTCGCCCTGCACGCTTGCCGACGGGTGGGAGGCGCTTGCCTCAGCATTGAGGGAACAGCTTCGGCTGTTGCAGCAGGCGGTGTTCGCGGTTGTGTGCCTTAGCGATCCCGTGTCACCGCCACTAATGCTGCGTGATGGGCATACCCTGGTGTTTTTAGACGGTAGTCCGGGCGGTTCCCAAGAGTCCGTCATACCCGTCCCAGTTCCCCGGCTAGGTGAGATGCGTAAATGCATTTCCCCAGGTACAAAAAAAAAGGTGGCGTCCCACACAAGCGTCCTCGCCAACTTCTACGGAATGAGTGATACCGCTCGGCTCAAGGATGGCACTTGGTTATTGATCTTAAAATAAACGCCCTCTCTCTTAGTAGGCATTTGTTTCAAACAATGTGTTTGTTTATGCCTAAGACGAGCGGAAACATAAAACCTATCTATCCTACTAGCATTGGATCCGTATCAATTTGCAATTTTGCATCCGCATTTTTAATCCCATTGGTGCAGCGGTCGGCAACGGGCGAACCCCTTCCATGCGGCCCGCAAGCCCCGGACTTATTTGTATGTAACGAAAATGTGGCAACTAAAGCTTGAAACACACAGAGCGCGACGCAGCGTCATTGGGGGACGGAGGCGGTTTTTGGTTTCACCAACACGGGGCACGTCGCACCAAAAAACCGCGCGGTATTTGGTAGGGTGGCAGAACGGATCAACGGAGGCGGCGTGTGTGACATATGAAGTAGTAATCGACAGTCGACAGTTTCGGAAAGTTCAAAAATGCAAAACCGCCTCCGGCCGGCACCGCGCCGCACCCGCTCTGTGCGCTTCGAGCTTGAATGGTTCCCGACCCCTGCACGGCTAGCACAAGACGGCGCGCGAGCTATATCGCGCGCGAGATAGACTATCCGTCTCTTTCCGTGTGTACGCATTAGATAGAGACGGATAGTCTATCTCGCGCGCGAGATAGCTCGCGCGCCGTCTTGTGCTAGCCGTGCTGTTTGGTGAATGATTTTCTATTTGCTATGTTAAACATACAGTATCAGATCAGAAAATAGACACTGTCTGACCATAGGGTTTGCTGATTTCTGACCGAAGGGTGTTAGTGTTTCGGCGGTTTAGGGGCAACCTACGAGAGAAGAGATGACGACGCCCAGGAGTCACGCTGTTACGTCGCCTAAATAACGTGTTTTGGTTTTTATTAAGAATATTTTTTATTGATACGTACAGTCAGCTGCAGAGAAACCTAACCCCCCCCCCTGCATATGAGTTCTATGCACAAGGTGTCACGTTTCTTTGCAGCTGACGAGTATGTTATTAGTCTGTAAGGTATATGTTAATATGGGAGTTTTGTTGCCTGAAGCTAATAAATAAATAAAATAGAAAATTCATGACGCCGCTTGTACCTATTTTCTACGCACTTTTTAAAGGGTTGGTATCGTGCATGTGACACCTCTTGACTTGCAATCGTCCATAGGCTGTAGTGACCGCTTACCATCAGGCCGTACGCTTGTTTGCCTCTGACGTGTAATTAAAAGAACTTCATACAATAATAACAACAGAGCGTTTATGTATGACTAATTGACTACGACGATTCATAAAAAGCTTGTGACTTGACTATATAAGTAAGTTAACATCCTTATTGCCAGTAATGAATAGCATAGCAGTCAGCAGTAAATGTAGTTGATCATTTTTGTACTTTGTCGCACTAACGTAACAATACTGCAACATTTGGATTGCGTCAAAGTAGTGAATGTGACAAGGCACTAAAATGATCACCTACTTTTGCAATTGACTATACCAGCTATATATAGTTCTACCGTTTAAATTTAATGTAGTTTTCCAAGTGTTTTGATAACGTTGAGTGTTCTTACGTACTTGATTCGTTTTAATTCTATATTAGTTGTTAGAATAACATCCTTTTGAACACGTGAGAAAATATTAAAAGTTAAAAATAGTCGATTGTGTCGGTATTGCGGTATGACGGTGTTGCTTTGTTTGACTGGATAAATTCTTAAATTAAGCCTAATTTACATACGTGCAAGAAATGAATCTTGATGCAAGTTTCTTCTAAGCGCAAACTACCGCAAAAAACCGGCCTAAGCGAGTCGGACTCGCGCACGAAGGGTTCCGTATTATCTATACAACATTAGACACTTTATTATAAACTTTTAATTTAAATAATATATCTTTATCAGTAATTAAGAGCGTTAAATAATATCAAGTAGAATTTTGGTCAAGTGCGAGTCGGGGTTTAGTTTTCCCATAAATTTTGATACGCAGCGCCTGATGAACACAACGAGCAACTTTATATATTTGTTTTGTATGGGAGCTCCCTTACATATTTATTTTATTACGGTTTTAGTATTTGCTGTTATAGCGGCAACAGAAATACATCACCTCTGAAAATTTCAACTGTCTAGCTATCACCGTTCATGAGATACAGCCTGGTGACAGACGGACAGACAGACGGACGGACAGCGAAGTCTTAGTAATAGGGTTCCGTTTTTACACTTTGGGTACGGAACCCTAAAAACTAGGCAGGGTATGAATAAATCTAGGCAGCTTCTCCAAAGCACAGATCCGTCATGTAGGGAGTATTGCTGCCACTTCTAGGATGGTGCTGCTAAATATCAGCTGGCCACCTTGGAGCCCATTGATAAGCGTGCCAGGAAGCTCATTGGTGACTTTGACTTGATACAATGCCTAGAACATCGTCGGAAAATTGCCTGTTTGTCGGTGTTCTACAGAATACATTTTGAATCTCGCCATTTTGCCATCATGGGACAAGGCACGGACATAGGTTCCGTTCCGTTATGCTGTTGACATGCAACTGATTCAGACGAATGACTTTAAAAAAAAAAGTCAATTCAGTCAAGATTTAAAAAAAATCTTTATTTAAAGAGTTTAGTCACTTTGTGACTATGTCACTTTATGATTTTACAGTTAATAAATTTATCTTCTTTTTAGTCCGATATATACCTAATCTGGGTCTCTTCAAGACAAGAGTGAATAGGCTATTACTGAATCAGTGAGCAACATCTTAGGCCTTGTCATCGCTTTCCATCAGGTGAGACTAAGGCCAATCGCTGGTCAGTCTATCATAAAAAAAATATACAAGTCTATACAGACATGTTGCATCATGAGATAAGGGATGCGCCAAAATTTGATTTCACCCCCCTAACTCAAAACAAAATCTGATTTTCAAAGTTCCTCCTCGCGTCCGCGGCCGCGTTCCGATCACATTCCATGATAATATAATACGCATCCTCAACGATGCCACATTAATTGCAATTTGGTGATAGAACCTTTCGTATATTATTAGTTATGCAAATTTATTAAGTGGTATTGAGTCCGGAACGTAACTTTATGGACCATTTAGACGAGGCCAATTATTGAGAAAATCCAGTAAGCCAATCCAATATTGGCATCGTGTACATAGTGACAGTCTAATGCATATTTCCCGTAGGAAAATTATTATTATTTTAATTATTACATCACTGTTCCTTAATTCTTTCAGATTTTAACATAATATTATTGTACGTCCGTTTTTTTTTTTTATAAAAAATGGGATTGCTCTTGGCCAGCATCTAGCCAGGGGGCAAAGATGAGGCCGACGATGAAGCGAGCTCACCCAGAAGATGCCTATTCACTCGTGCCTTAAAAAGGTCCAGGTTATATGAACTCGGAAATACAGACGTCGGCAGAGAATTCCAAACCTTAGAAGTGCGCATTATAAAAGAAGATGCAAAGCGCTTGGTTCGAATTAGAGGAATTTCGACCAGGTAAGGATGGTAGCCGGCCGTACGTCTGGATGTCCGATGGAAGAAGGGGGAAGGCGGTATGAGCTCATGGAGCTCCTGAGCACACTCACCGAAGTACAGTTTGTAGAAGACGCACAGACATGCTACTTTGCGTCGATGTGCTAAGCTCTGCAGCTTATTTCCCACTACCGTACTGCCGCCAATATTATTATTATTATTTTAATTATTACATCGCTGTTCCTTAATTCTTTCAGATTTTAACATAATATTATTGTACGTCCGAAATGGGCAAACTGTTGATACTCATTATTTTATGGCATGTTATAACAATGTACACAGTTTTGACAATAAATAATTATTCTATTCTATTCTATTCTATTGGATTGTCTTCATGCCATTTATGAAGCCAGCCCTTTGTAATAGAACGAATTCTAATTTGCTGGCTTACTGGATTGTGTCAATGATTGGCCTCGTCTAAATGGTTCATTAAGGATGTCACGCCGACCCATGCAAGAATGCTCAAACCATGGGCCTCTCGAGAGTTGTGGTTGGATCGTGTTGTACCAGTAGATGGCTTTATCTGGACGAATGACTTTGAAGCTTGGAACGCCCAGAGCGCGGCGCAGCGTATTTGCGTGTAGGAAGCGGTTTTTCGGTAAAGCGAACGCGGTGGCGCACCAAAAAAGCACCAGCGCGGAGGGGGTTTTGATTTTTTGATCTTTCCGAAACTGTCAACTGTCGATAGCGTCGATTACTGCTTCGTATGTCACACACGCCGCCTCCGCTCTACTGCGCTACCGAATACTGTACCGGGTCACTTAACCAGAATTAGCCCCCTGAGGTAGGTCCTGGGAAAGTATAAGAAAATATAGTATAATTTACATTTGTCAGAGGCATCCTACATGATATGGCCAGGTGATCGTCTAACTCTAGATGAAAATGGAGGACCCTACGGAATTCCGAAACCCTCAGGAACTTCTAACAAGAATGAAACCAGTGGCAAGCAGTGCTAGGAAATATTAGAAAACATGCATTTCTAGTTTATGATTAATAGAAATAAAATTATAGGTTAATTTATAGCGGAATATTTTACATATTTATATACAATACAATACAATTATTCTTTATTGTTCACCAAAAACAAAACAATTAAACAGTAATTAAATAACGGTAGACAATTGGCGGTCTTATTGCTATATGAACGTATACGAACTTGTTCGTATATGAACGGGCAGGACGTCCCGATACAATACCGCCACAGAATAAGTAATACGAGTAGTATAAGTAATAGGTACCGCGTTCCGTTTACCGCAAAACCGCATCCGCCCCGCAACGAGGTTCCCCCCCCTTCTGTGCGTTTCATGCTTAAGAAAATTTATCATTATTAGAAAAATCTGACTCACTACCAATTCAGTTGTTGTTTGTTTAGATATTTAGGTAATTAGCCATATTTTTATCATCGCCGTTTAAAGGAGGCCGCGCTAAAAATCAAATACTTTTCATCCAATCTACTGATAATCAAAATAATTTATCGATTGAACTGATAAATCTATGTATTTAAACGATTTCCAGGTGTTTCACTACTGAGATCGCTAACTTGGTTCATGAATTACATGATGAAGTCAGCAGTATTCTTCGCTGTACTGTATTTGGTACAGTCCGTGTATTCGGACTCTGTGAACAACAGGCCTATAATAGGAGTGTTGGCTCAGGAGCAATCAGCGTATCTCCATACAAAATATCCGGAAGAAAACTACACTAGTTACATCGCGGCGTCGTATGTGAAAGATGTTGAGGCGTCTGGGGCGAGAGTTGTGCCGATCATGTAAGTTGTCTAATAATCATTTACAATTTCTAGAAAAGAAGAAGAAGTCGATCGTCGTTTTTGAAGGCACGCTCAGGCCTGGTAATAATAAGAAAATAGTAGATTGTATCACAAGGGAGCTAAATGCAATATTTCATAGAGGGTTAGCGCGATGAATTCCGAATGAAATGAAGGATTCTAACGTGGAATCCTGAGTGTATAAGTAGTGAGGGAGTCAACGCGGAACGCGCGAGTTTGAAACAGTTGTGCTACCGTGTAATACACTCTTCTTTTCACTTCTCCTAGAGAAAAAATATTCAATCAATAAGTAAATAAAAGACCACACATTGCCAAATCAATATACAAGGTGGCCCATTCAAATCGGTCAGTATGGGAAAGTCTGAAACTATAAGACATACGAAGATTTGTTCTTAGGAACCATGTCACCGATTTTGATAAAAAGAAAAACTGCATTCATACATTTGAAAAAAAACACTGTACCCAGCTAGGGAATCGAACCCGGTTGTTTTGAAAAAATAAACTTACACTATTTCTATTCAGATATCGTTTGTGTAGGTCTTAAGCAGTAAATGTGAAACATAATGTCTAAAATGAATAAAATGCATTTTTTCACATACTTTAATTTATCGTAGTAGGTGTTCAAAGTGACCACCGTTACAATATTCAACAAGTTCAGGCATGTAAAATTGTCTCTATGGTTGTTTGTACCTCTCTACTTGTAAAATCGGTGACATGGTTCCTAAGAACAAATCTTCGTATGTCTTATAGTTTTAGACTTTCCCATACTGACCGATTTGAATGGGCCACCCTGTATATATATATATATATATATTTATCTTACAAAAGAACAATACATTTAGTTACATTTAATAACTTCGCCAAACTGCAGCACAGTTTGTTGGCGAAAGCAACACTCTTTATCTTTACCTTAGCAATCTATATGTTAGAAACATTATAAAACCTATTAAAAATCTCATTTAAAAACATTGTTTAAAATGGTAAAAATATTTTAACTATGTGACATGCGGGTATTCTATGCACGCTTTATACATTTGCAACAGTTACATAAACAGAGACTACCCCAAAGTCAATGATTTTAAGTATAGATAGGTTATGCTCGAACATTACAAGCGCAAAAAGTGCTTCCAACATCGCGCCATCACACATTCGCATTTTGTTTTATTGTTTACAATACGCACACTTCATCGAAAGCGTAAAAGAGATAGCTTTATCAAAATAATACATAAGAAAGAGACAACCTTCACCCGGAACACCAATCACCGCACGTTTGACACAGATTAAAGAAACTAACACTAGGCAGAAGGTGCAAACTGTTTCTACCTATTAATCGACGGATGATAGCGAGTGTAAGTAATGGTAATACCGCTATCGGGTTGTCGTTTGCGTAGCAGGCACGTCAAAGAATTACGAAATAATTGACTCGGACACGGATTTTTGAATAAATGTACAGACAGCAAAACTAATCTTGTCAAAAAATGTTTCATGCCTGGGGTGCTACCGCGAACTTCGAAAATCGAACTTCGTATCGTACCGTCCCTTTCCATCATACAGAGTATAACACGAGAGTGAAAGGGACGGCACGACACGAAGTTCGATTTTCGAAGTTCGCGGTAGCACAGCTGTTGATGTCAATCGATTATATTTCTATCAAGTAACAAAAACTTCTTACAGACCGACCTCGTGTAGGATACAAGAAAGGACACTTCTTCACTTTTCGTCACTGGTACTCAGAGATATACTTTAAAAATTAACATTTAATAGTTACAGCATTATTTTCTTCTAAATAAACCCGAAGAAATAAATAGGGCAGAAAGTTGAAGTTGACTATGTAACCCATATAATTTAGAATTGAATGTGATTTAGTATGACGCATCTGTTACATTAATCTATGTTCGCAGTCTGTTTGTCTTTATCACTCTCATTGCAAACGACACTAAGTAGTCTCTTTCTCTGAGACAGCGTCTTCATGGCGTCATATTTGGTAAATTGAAGGATAAAATGGAAAAAATAACATAATTTCAGCTTACTTACGTGTGGTATGTGATGCCTGTTGCCTTAGTACGTTTGGATGTATAATTAGTGCACTTTCGCAACACGCATGACGGCATTTTTAAGGTCACTTACGTCGTTGGCGGGAACTAGTGTCAACATTCGCCTCTCTCGCTTGCCCGGGAGCGACTGAAGCCAATAGGCGATGTTTAGCGTCTTTATAGCGCCACACTTTAGGTACGCGGGTAACGTATCTATACTTAAAATATCATTGCCCAAAGTTAAGTTAGCGCTTAGTTCGTCTGACGAAGGCGATAAACATGACTCTTATTATTATGTAATTATAGTCGATTTTAGCTAACTCATTCGCCTTCGTAAGATGTTATACTAATATTTATTAGGTTAAGTATCCTTGTACTAACTTTAAGCTAGCCCCTAGGAAGGAAGCTGTTTAACAAATAGTTTTTTACTTTACATTTAAACATATTTACAGTTTTGCATTCAGTTTCTGAAATATTTTTATTGTAAATGCGTGGTACGAGGTACTTCCTCGTCCTTTGTCCGTAATAGTTAATGGCGCCCGGTTCTAAATATGTTTTACGAGATGTTAGTCTAAGACAACGTTTATATGTTTTAGGTATTTTATACACAGGACATATACTTACACATATTATTATGTATTTGTGTATGTATGTGTAAGTACAGTTAGCTGCAGGGAAACGTGACCCCCCCCCCCCCTCATAGAAGTTTTGTATCCAGGGGGGTCATGTTTCTCTGCACCTGAGGGCCTACTCCGAACTTCGAACTTCGTATCGTTCCGTCCCTTTCTGTCTCTGTCCTATAGTGTATAACACGAGAGTGAAAGGGACGGCACGACACGAAGTTCGATTTTCGAAGTTCGGAGTTGGCCCTCTGACTGTACATATGGCGTATAATACCTGTATGTAAATAGATATAGGTACACACATTAGAAAGGGACACAAGTTGTCTTTGTAAAATGTGTCAGTGTGTTTCTCAAGCACTCTTTTGAGTTTATGTGAAATAAAATTATTTTGAGTTTGAGTGTCTTTCTTGAGTGTCCTTGGTGGCGAGTACGGTCGCCTCCCGAGGATACGTTGAGTGTTGACAGTGAGTGACCTGCATGCTTAGTTGCGACAACGAATCCTCAAGTCAATAAAGAATAGGCTTAGCATTTTACTCAATATTTGACATAAGTAGCTAACAGATATCTAAATAATCAATAGAAATTGTAGAGCAGTTTGCTTTTCCAAGTACATTTCTTCGGTTTTTACTCGTTAACTAGTAATGTCTACTTAGCTGTGATGGTTTTTCCTTTAGCCTAGTTGGTAGTGACACTGCCTCCGAAGCTAGAGGTCCCGGGTTCGAATCCCGGCTAGGGCATTATTTGTGCTTTTAGCACGGATTTTGTTCTTGGGTCTTGGATGATTTCTATATATTTAAGTATGTATTTATCTATGTAAGTATGTATATCGTCGTCTAGTACCCACAATACAAGCTTTGCTTAGTTTGGGACTAGGTCGATTTGTGTTAGATTATCCCCCAATATTTATTTATTTTATATACTGCTATACTATGATTTTTTCACATACCCAGTAGCAACCGTTTAGAGGGGGCTTTCCCCACTTGACTCTAGTAAAAATTTGCACTATTATACAAAGTAATATCACGCAAACGAATAGCTTAATCAAACAAAAAAAAACCGGCCAAGTTGGAGTCGGACTGGCGCACGCACGGTTCCGTACTACCTCGTATCTATACAACATTAGACACTTTATGCCAGAACTTTTTTTAAATTAATTTAAATAATAATATTAATAGTTCATTACGATACAAGTGCACAGAACAGGAAATTCGCAACGAGGTGTGATAAATTGAAACACGACCGAAGGGAGTGTTTTAAATCGACACGAGTTGCAAATTACCAGTTCGCACGTGTATTGTACAACGTTTTACAGTACATATGGCTCTTTAAAGTTTCGACATATGCACGTAATCTGCTGAAGTGCGGTAATGTAGCACCATATACACTGTAAAAAATATATGAGTACTTAATTAGATCGTTAAACAATATCAAGTAGAATTTTGGTCTACTGCGCGTCGGATTTTAGTTGTCTCATTCATTTTGCGACCCAGCGCCTGAAGAAACACAACGAGCAACTTTTTAAACGTTTTTTGTATGGGAGCTCCCTTGAATATTTATTTTATTTTGTTTTTAGTATTTGTTATTATAGCGGCAACAGAAATACATCATCTGTGAAAATTTCAACTGTCTAACTATCACGGATCATGATATACAGCCTGGTGACAGACGGACAGACTGACAGACAGACAGACAGACGAACAGACAGCGGTGTCTTAGTAATAGGGTTCCGTTTTTACCCTTTGGGTACGGAACCCAAAAAAGACAAATTTTAACGAGGTATAGGTACCTCATTAAAATTTCACCACCACCATATCAGCCGAAAGACGTCCACTGCTGGACATAGGCCTCCCCCAATTCCATGGGGGGTAAATGCCATAATCGCCACGCTTGGCATGCGGGTTGGCGATCGCAGTATCTCCACCGCACTTCAGGGATGCTGCTGCCCATCCCCCGGTGGTCTTGGGTGTAGTTTTAGGACATACATACCCGGGGTTTTTAGGGGTCGTTAGGACGAAACCCATCATGGTCTGACACACACTTGGCCGTTATTTTAAACTGTGTTGAATTAAATCCAGTAAACTTATTAAAGTATGTAGTAAGATTTTAAACGAACGTCTATTTTCAGGATTGGCAAAGATCGCGCCTACTATGCCGACATCATGTCTAAGATCAATGGGTGAGTGTGATTGCAGTGACGTCCGATTTTCAAGGCGTTGTTGATAGACCTAAAATAGAACCTTAGTTCCGGCAACTCTATCAGACTTTTATGTAGGGTAGGTTGTACAGGTACTTATGCCTCGTGTGAACCAACACTTTATTTTCATCAATAACATTTGAATCATGTTGTTGAAAAGGTTTAGAAACTTGAATTTCGTTAGGCCTATAATTGAATGAAAACAAAAGAGGTTACGATGTGTGATGTGAAAAATCTTAAGTTCAATGAAACTGGAAAGACAGTCAGCTGCGGTGAATCCTGACCCTTCCCGCATAGGCTTGCTAGGTGTCCGGCTTTAGCCAGACATGTGCAGCTTTTCACGGTCCTGTCCGGCTAAATTTTTACGTGTCCGGCCTGTCCGGCTTTTAAGTGATTAAGTGTTCTAGTAATCGGATTGCTGCCATCAAAGTAGTTGTATCCGATTGGCCGATTTTGATATTTAGTGTTTACATGCCTACAGACTCACCTGATAATCTGGTGGATTTTAGTAGTTGTTTAAGTGAAATAGCGGCTATTATTGACCAGTATGATACAGAGTCGGTTTTCATATTGGGTGACATGAACGCACATCCTGGAGAGCTTTTCGGAAAAGAAATGTTAATATTCTGCCAGGATCAGAAAAAGTCCTGTATTGATATGAAGATGCTTGGTGATGAGTCAGATACTTATACATTTATCAGCGATGCTCACGGTAGTCGTAGGTGGCTAGACCACTGCCTAGTGACTGAGGCCGCAGGCCGTACAGTGGAAGAAATAGAAGTACTCTACGATGTCTTCTGGTCTGACCATTTTCCGCTTGTATTAAAATGTAAATTGAACTTAATTAGACCTAAAACCAAATTACTTTCGAAACATAGCAATAGCATTACATGGGGTAACAGAACTAATAAGCAAAAAATTAGATACAGTGAGCTATGTCAGCAGTCATTAAAATATATAGATTTTCCTACGGAACTTCAAAATTGTTGTGGTTAAATGTGTAGTAAATTAGAACACAGAAAGGTAATTGACTCATTACACAGTGAAATTGTTAACTGTTTGTCAAAGGCTGCATCTGATAGCCGTGATATGAAGAGAGCTATGAGAGGCAGGCCTGAAATAGGCTGGAACCAGTATGTTAAGGAGGCACATAAGCAGGCTCGCCTTAGCTTTTTAAAATGGGTTAGTTATGGTAAACCGAAGTCTGGTGTTTTGTTTGATGATATGAAGAACACTAGAAAGATCTTCAAACGCAAGCTGAAGTTCTGTCAGAATAAAAAAGAACAATAAAAAATGGATAACCTTGCTATTCTACATAAGGAAAAGAACTTCAGTAAGTTTTGGAAGCACACTAACAAATTGAACCCTAGGGCGAGTCTGCCCGTGTCCGTAGAAGGGGTGGCAGATCCTAAGCTCATCGCTAACAGTTTCAAGGATCATTTTCGCATAGAGTCGAGACTATGTAGCGACGTGAGTGGGCTTGATACTGATAGCCAACTTCCAAAGCAACCTCTTATTATCCTGGCTAGGGAAGTGGCAGGTGTGTTAAAACAAATAACTCGTGGCAAATCTCCTGGGCACGACGGACTAAGCGTGGAGCACCTGCTACACGCTGGATCTCATATTCACAGGTTATTGGCCATGCTGTTTTCAGTGTGCTTAAGTCATTCGTACCTACCGGAAGATATTATTAGGACGGTAGTTGTACCCATTTTTAAAAATAGGACTGGCAATGTGTCGGAAATGCATAATTACAGGCCGATATCTCTAGCCACAATCATCGTCTAGCCACAATCATCGCTAAAGTGCTAGACGGAGTACTTGAGAGGCATCTCAGTAGTTATGCCAAATTACACGACGGACAGTTTGGCTTCAGGCGTAGTCTCTCTACTGAGAGTGCGATTCTAGCCCTCAAGCACACTGTCCGCTACTATACGGATCGTAAGACACCAGTATATGCAGCCTTTCTAGACCTTTCAAAGGCATTTGACCTGGTGTCTTACGAGAAACCGTGGGATAAGCTAGGACAAACTGGTCTTCCCTCCGAATTGGACGAGATATTTAGGTATTGGTACAATAACCAAATTAATTATGTAAGATGGTCAGACTCTTACTCGGATGGTTACAGGGCTGAGTGTGGAGTAAGACAAGGAGGATTGACCTCTCCCTTACTCTTCAATATATACATTAACGACCTTATCGTGGAACTCAGTAGCACAAGAGTCGGCTGTTCTGTAGGCGAACAAATGGTAAATAACATAAGCTACGCCGACGATATAGTGTTGCTGGGTCCCACGGTAGGCGCCGTTAACGAGCTCGTAAAAATATGTGAATGTTATGCTGAATCTCACGGGCTTTGTTATAATGTAAAAAAGTGAATTTGTGTTCAGGACGGGCCGTAGGAGTCCACCTGTAACACAGCCGGTAACTCTTTGCGGGACTCCTCTGAATAGGGTGTCACAGTTTAAGTACTTGGGACATGTGGTGACGGAAGACCTTAATGATGACGCCGATATTGAGAGGGAGCGCAGGGCACTGGCAGTCAGAACGAACATGTTGATCCGTAGGTTCGCTCGCTGTACGACTGAGGTGAAGCAGACACTTTTTAGGTCTTATTGCCAGTCGTTTTACGCTTGCAGCCTATGGATCAACTACACTAAGAGAGCTTACAGTGCCCTGCGTGTCCAATTCAATAACGGCTATAGGATGCTGTTGGGGATGTCACGCTTTTGTAGTGCGTCGGGCATGTTTGCGGAGGCTCGCATGGATGATTTCTACGCGATAATGCGCAAACGGGCAGCCTCCCAGATGTGCAGAGTGCGAGGCAGCGCCAACAGCTTCCTAGTGGCTATAGGGGAGAGGCTGGACAATCCATTCTTTCGTCATTGGGTGTCATTGCATGTTCCCAAGTACAAAGACTATAAATAAGTTTTAAATGTATTAGGGTTAAGATAAACTAACATAGATATGTAAGCACCATTGTTATTAACGACTATGGACCATGTGTCTGAAATAAAGTGAATTATATTATTATTATTATTATATATTATTTTATCCGACTTTTTCAAATTAACCACTGTCTAAAAATATCTGCAATACAAACAACAAAACAATAACAAAAATAACGTCAGGGTCAGCTTTTGAAATTTAGCGCCTGGTAAAAATGGTATGTCCGGCTTTTAGGCCATGTTGTCCAGCTTTTTTAACGCCATGTCCGGCTTTTGAAGGTTAGGACCTGGCAACCCTACAAACAACAAACTTCTATGCAGGAGGGATCAGGAGCGGCACGAAGGTAATTTATCTCCCATTTCCTCAGGGTCTTGATACCAGGCGGCGCCACCTATTTCAACCAGTCCAACGGCTACGCAGACGCCGGCCAACACATCTATGATCTCGCCATTGAGCTGAACCAAGCTGGCGACTACTTCCCGATCTTCGGCACTTGCCTTGGCTTCGAGCTACTGGTCATCCTGGCTTCGGGGCGAGGGGATCCTGAGAATAGGATCACTTGCTATTCTTATGATAACTTGCCGTTGGATTTTACTGCTGGTAAGTCTTCTAATGTTCTTCATATGATGGGCCCGATGTTAGATTAGCACGGCCTATATGTCAGCGTGCTGCGGCCGACCTTCTCGAGAACTCCCTACTTCGGTGAGTGTGCTCAGGAGCTCCATGAGCTCATACCGCCTTCCATCTGACATCCAGACGTACGGTTGGCTACCATCCTTACCTGGTCGAAATTCCTCTAATTCGAACCAAGCGCTTTGCATCTTCTTTTATAATGCGCACTTCTAAGGTTTGGAATTCTCTGCCGGGGTCTGTATTTCCGAGTTCATATAACCTGGACCTTTTTAAGGCACGAGTGAATAGGCATCTTCTGGGTGAGCTCGCTTCATCGTCGGCCTCATCTTTGCCCTCTGGCTAGATGCTGACCAGAGCAAAAAAAAAAGAGCGCGCTTGTGGTGTTGTGTGTACCGAAGGCGCCGTTGTAATTAGCGCGCACAGCGCGTTCCGTACGTCAGCTTGCGGGCGACCTTATAATGTGCGCCCTTATATATGAGCACGTGTAGCGTGTATATTGGCTTGCATCTGCAAATTGTACTCAAAAAGACACCAACGCATCGCATCGCAATCGCAATACGTGCGCTCCATATCTCGGCAAGTTAGCCAGCTTATGTATGTATTTGATCGCGTGTAGCGCACTGTGTAAGTGGGAATATCAACCGGCTTACAGCACTTCTTTAAAACAACACTATTCACCTTCAGGTCCGATTTTAGGTGATGGAAAAGCATGCCCAATACATATGTACGCTTGCCTTAGGTACCTCACGTGAATGGCGTATATGATTCATTGATCAAAATTGAGTGCATAACATTTATATTACTACAATGACTCAGGCACTCGTAATTGGTGATTAGATATGCCTAATTAGGTGAGAATCCTCCTTGATCTTGAGATAAAGGCATATTTACATTAATATGAATGTAATATCGCTAATTGACTGTCAAGGACTAATTGTATAACGCTGCAAGGCTTTTATACTAAATGATATTTCCTTCAAATTTACAGTATCTTCAGACAACTCTGCTAAAGTATGTTGGGATAGATTCGGACTTTTAACTAAACTAACGATTCTTTTAGTTAGTATTGTATTCAAAATAAAGGTGATATCTTTTCAATGTATATTTTGTTCGGATTTCTTGATCACTTGTGACTCGTATTTTTTGTAAGCTTTCCATGATACCGTATACTTGTTTGCCACCGTCGTAGTATACAATCCATGATTTGTTGGGGTCGCCGTCATCGAAATCCATGACGAGGACTATACGAGTACAGAATGATTCGGGAGAAGACGTGAGCAAGATCAACACTACAGATTCAGTAGATCATAAGCTACTGCTTCGTGCCACTATTAGTTGAATTCAGGGCTCGGAAACCGGTATTCTGTCCATACAAAAATACCGGTATTTTTTAGTTCTTATCGTTCTTTCGTCTACTATTTCATATTTAATTAGGCAATCTAACAATATGAAGTATATAATAACCCAAATACATTATTGAGTCCTACATAAAGAGCATAAACTAATTAAAAATATTTGGCTATTTCAGGATTTTGAGATTAACCGGTTCCGACCCCTGGTGGAATTAACGTTCATTTATCTTTGGTGTTGAAAACAAAATGTTTTAAATTATTTACGAAATTCATGGTCACCCTACAATCAGAATACTTCAGTCAAGTGATACGTGTCAAATTGAATGTCATCCGAGTCCGATTACTTTTGAAATATCGTATCTCACTCAATGTGACAATTTACACTCATCGTAATCAAAGTGCTGTCATAATAGTTACAGGTTTAATCTTTATAAACCAGTTGTTATAGGGTGACCATGATTGTATTGTAAAGAATTAAACTTTAACTTAACATAAATTAAAATACAGGAAAAAGGTATGGGTGATCACTTAAATACAATGGTGAACGATTCATTGCCATTTACTATGTATGTAGTGTCCTGCTCACGTCTCCTGAATCACCCAGTATCATAGATAACCCCCTCTAGATGGAGATTATAGGGCGACATGCGGTCACCTCACCTATGTACCACTACTTAGTACATGTAAGCAGAAACGCCTCGCGCTCTCAGTCAGACTCGTCCAGGTTCGCGATCTATACGTACGTCAAATAAACGAGTATTAATAATCGATTTCATCCATTAGAAATGGTTTTTTGTTGTGTAAAGTTGTGTAGAAAAAGCTCTCGAACAGCAAACTACAAGAATGACGAAATAACATTTCACAGGAAGTAAAATTAATTACAAAAGGCATATTTTATTCTCCCAGGCGGAGTTCATTTTACACTAGCCATTAAGAAGTACTGAAGTATTCTTGTCCCTTTCCAACCAATTCAAATGTCAATAAACTCTCCCTTCTGACGAAAGCACATGCTCGGGCTAGTGATGTGCCAGTGAGGCTTTTGACATTACCGTATAAGTCCCGATTTCAATTAATTATGTATTCGTCCGTGTTTTGTTCCACCATTTTAATATTGAATTTCTATTGGAAAAGGTTATTTGTTATTTTACATTTTTGACATTAAATTGTCAGTGTTACCAGTGTTCTTTTAATTAAAGTAGTAATGTAGTAAATTAGTGTCTCGTTCAATTTTATTTATACGGTATAGGTACGATACGGGTACAAATCAGTGTAGTTGAATGGAATATTTAGTTTAGAAATAGTTATTCTGTAGTTTTATTTTATAATAAAGTTTATTAAGCGGTTGTGTCATATTTATTGCTATGTAAAATCGAGTATGTATATCTAATGAAATAACAAATTAGTAACAGTATTACCACTAGGACATAGATTTCCCTAGCAATTAGGACTAGTGTCACGAGGTGGACCCTATGCTGGACTTCGAAGAAGTGTAAAGGATCTCGGAATCGGTTAGTGAAGGAGCCATTGCAATTGGGTTTTTTCGAATCGTTTTGGTGAGCAATTAGGACTGGTATCACGAGGTGGACCCTATGCTGGCATTCGAAGAAGTATAAAGGATCTCGGAATTGGTTAGAGAGAGAGCCATTGCAATTGGGTTTTTCGAATCGTCTTAGTGAGCAATGAGGGTTAGTGTTAACGAAGATTGCCAATGTAACTTATATTTGTGGTTTTACTGTACTTATTGATATAGATAAACAAATATTTAAATTGAAAACTTCCAAGACTCAGGAACAAATATTCGTGTTCGTTTATCACACAAATAAATGCTCTGGCCGGGATTCAAGCCCGGGACCTCCGCCTTCGTAGGCAGGGCCACTAACAACTAAGCCAAAGTGGTCGTCTAAATATTCTGCAATTTTTTAACATTCACCAGTGCTTTAGCCGTACTACATTACACCATGTATTATTTTATTAACAGCCTTTTTTGTCCCACTGCTGGGCAAAGGCCTCCGTTTTTTCTTCCACATATCCCTGTCCTGGGCAGTCTCCCACCAGTCATGCTCAAAGACGTCGATTTCGTCTCGCCATCTCTGGCGCCGTGTTCAATTTTGTGGGACCCACTTGGTGGTGATTTTAGCCCACAAGTCTTCCGGCATGCGGCAGACGTGCCCGGCCCAGTCCCATTTAAGTTTGGCGGCTGTGTGAGCTACATCAGCAATCTGGGTTTTGGAACGCACTGGGTTTATACATAGTGTTCCAAAACACTATGCATAAACATGCCTAAAATATTATTCTAGATACCAAGTCAATAGATGGACATATACGCTATGTAATATTGTTAACATAAATTAATGGCAATACCGGTAAAAGCCGCTAATAAACAACGCGTCCCATCCTTACGCCGCGAGCGCCATATTGAACTAAAGCGCGCGCTCTATGAAACAGCCAATGGCAGCGACGTTACCGACCTCCCCGCGACCCGCACATACCGCTTACTTTGGTGACTTTTGATTCGAACTAAATCGTCCATAGGGGCTATCTAGAGGGGGTTATCTATGCCCTGTATATATATAGTATAAAATGACAGACGGACAGTCATCAGCGATGTCATACATAAGTGTTCCGATGGACCAGATTAGGTAGAGTTTACTAAAAGTCCTCTTTTCACAGATTTCCGTGACAGCAAGATGTTTAAAGACACCGACGATGACATCGTCGAACTGCTGGCGACACAAGACGTAACAGTCAATGCGCATCAATTCTGCATTGTTGATGATGTGAGTTGAGTTTGGACCCGGGTATGTCCTAAAACTGCGGCCAAGACCACCGTGGGATGGGCAGCATCCCTGGAGTGCGGTGGAGAAACTGCGATCGGCAACCCGCATGCCGAGTGTGGCGATTATGGCATTTACCCCTCACGAAATTGGGGTGGTGGTGGTGGATGGAGATGATATGAGTATCAATCATGAAAATACAGGGGGGTCGCTAATAGTAGCGGCTGCGAATGCAAGGAAAAAATATGCGGTGATGACGTAGTGGTCTGTGTAGCCTAGTGGTAAGGCGCAGGTCCGACAACCCAGAGGAACCACCTTAGACTGCGTGCGAGATCACATTTATTTTTTATACTGTATTCGTTCTCTGTATCAAATAATTTAACGGCCTGTTTAGCCTAGTTGGTAGTGACACTGCCTCCGAGCTAGAGGTCCCGGGTTCGAATCCCGGCCAGGGCATTATTTGTGCATTTAGCACGGATATTTGTTCTTGGGTCTTGGATGTTTTCTATGTATTTAAGTATGTATAGGTCGATTCACAAGAGCTGGCGCGGAATGTCTATGAAATTAATGACAGTTTCATACATTTTCCGCGCCAGCTCTTGTGAATCGACCTATATTTATCTATATATGTCTGTATATCGTCGTCTATTTACCATAGTACCAGCTTTGGTTAGTTTGGGACTAGGTCGATCTGTGTAAAATTGTCCCCCAATATTTATTTATTTAATATTTATTTTAGTCATGAATAGGTCCACCACAATCTATACCCTAAGCTCCAAAACCGTTCAGTCTGTCCAGATTTCCGGCTGTTCTCAACAGCATTGCGGTATTGGTCGCAGGCCAATCGGTTGAGAAATCAACCGATTCTCGTGAAATTTTGTGAGCAGTCGATAATCATATGGATTTTTTATGTCGAGACGGTAAAACTGAAATGACAATACAATCCATATACTTAATTATCGACTTGCTAGGTCTACAGCTCACAGACCCACTAGTATGTTTATACAGGGTGATTCAGGAGACGTGAGTAGGACCAACACTACATACATAGTAAATGGCAATGAATCGTTCACCATTGTATTTAAGTGAAACACCCATACCTTTTTCCTGTATTTTAATTTTTGTTAAGTTAAATTTTAATCCTCTACAATCATGGTCACCCTACAACAACTGGTTTATAAAGATTAAACCTCTAACTGTTATGAAAGCACTTTAATTAAGAAGAAAGTAAATTGTCACATTGAGTGAGATACGATATTTCAAAAGTAATCGGACTCAGATGACATTCAATTTGAAACGTATCACTTGACTGAAGTATTCTGATTGTAGAGTGACCATAAATTTCATAAATAATGTAAAACATTTTGTTATCAACACTAAAGATAAATGAACGTTAATTTCACTAATAGCGGTACGAAGCAGCAGCTTATGATCTACTGAATACGTAGTGTCGATCTTGCTCACGTCTCCCGAATCACCCTGTATTTACTTCTGATGTGTACTTTGTTAAGGGCCGGGTTTGTTTCACTAAACAATGACTGTCATTTTTAGAGTTCTGTACCAAAAAGGTACAAACGTTTTACGGTGTGATACTTATGTTATCTAGGCAGCGTGTCCAGCCAAGTTCACCCTAGAAACTGGCGAGCAGCAGCCGTGTGTTACACGAACCGTTTGGAGCCACTTTTGACCCCTTAATAACTCCACATCTATCTCAGGAACTACTTATGTTATCAATTTAATCCAAGTATATCCAAAATAAAAATTGATAACGTTATCTTTTAAATTCCAGAACCTGATCTCCCACAACTTGACAGACGACTGGCGTGTCACATCGCACGGCAATGATGCCTATGGCGTCCAATTCATTGCCAGCATTGAACATACCAAGTAAGTTAGTATTATCAAGCAGTAGCGGCTGCTAACGCAATTATAATTTAAACTAATTATTATTAAACTTGAACACATAAAAATCGAGATGGTAAAACATCAAGATTCATCAACATCAACATCAAGTGAACAAAGCAGCAGACGAAATGTGAGGGTAGCGGGTTCAAGTTCTGAATCATCATCAGTCCATATATGCCACTGCTGGCTTCACACTTCATATTATTATCGAGAGGGAATGAGTTTCACTCGTGTATCGTTAAAAACAGAAGGAAGCGTTATGCATTCAGCAATGCATGTGCATTCAGTATGTCGTACGTTTGTAAACAACAAAACGGCCGCCAGCGACCTGCCCGCTCTGCTGGCCACAATTAGCCTTACCACGACGCCCTGTATAATCAATATAATCATACTATACACCGTGATGCACTAATTAATAATTAAACCCTCACAGGTACCCATTCTACGGTGTCCAATTCCACCCAGAGAAGAACTCTTTCGAATGGAAACTGAGCAAGAACTATCCTTCAAGCAAAGAGGCCCTCAAAGCGAATCGTTTCTTCATGGATTTCTTTGTTGACGAGTGCAGAAAGAGCTCACATACCTTCGCGAACGCGGCAGAAGAGAACGCATACGTTATTTACAACTATGAGGCTCATTTCACTGGCGTTTTGGGTAGCGCTTATCATCAGTGTTATCTGTTTGAACCGAGGGGAACCTCTTCTTAATTCCCGACAGATGGCGTAATCACAGAGACTTACTTTATTAAATGGTCTTTTGTTTTCTTTGTAGAACTTATTCTTAGTCACCTTTCATAAAACTTGAAAGTAAAGGAAGTGTTGATGCATTCTAAAGCCGCTGCTACACGGTCCTTCATAGCAATCCTGGAAGTTACAAGTTATTGCGAGAATACAGAGAATACGTGGAAGAGTGCAGAAAGAGCTCGCAAAAGTCGCGTCCAACCGGCCACTTCTTCTTAATCATCGATAGATGGCGTTACGGAGGGCTTATGTTGGTCGCAATTTTGTTGCTTGTCGCTTTTGTCATAACAAATGTTTTGCCAAAAGACGATAGAAGAACGACCATCATAGACTATGCGAAATTTTTGTGCATTTCGGAAAGTAGTGTCTGTGTTACGTTCTGTGTTTCATTTGTAGATAAAAGTTTGACTTCAACGTCGATAAATAAATATAAGGCCTGCCTGATGGTAAACAGACGGTACGGTTTCTGATTCACAGGCCACGGTCTATGGACGCTTCCTACTCCAGAGGAGTCATCAGTGCGTTGCCAACTCAGCAGAATTCGTTGTGTTCGAATACTTACTGCTCGAAGCACAAAATTGTTCCTTTAGTTTTAAATTTATAAAACGGTGACGGTAAGCGGTCAGGGCATTATTTGCAAATATTTTACACGAATATTTGCCCCTGAGTCTTGGATATTTTCTATGTGTGATTTGTACTGGGTGATTTCGGGGTCGTGATTCAGAATGAGAAACAGTGATGTATATGGTCATACTGAACAACTATACCAATGGGACCAACAACGTAATCGCAAAAAATCAGCAATCCCATAGTAAAACCTCGAGGAGCGGAGCTTTTACCTCGATTTTCATATTGGTCCAACGGGAAAAGTTGTTCAGTATGACCAACTATATTACAATTCCTCGTTCGGGATCACGACCACGAAATCTCCCATGCAGTAGGTGTATAAGTATGTATATCGTCGTCTAGTATATACTCATAGTACAAGCTTTGCTTAGTTTGGTACTATAGGTCGATTTCTGTAAGATCGTCCCCTAATTTTTTATCAAGCCATCTTGCTAGCTAGCCTCAAATTCGAGTATCAAAAAAAAATGTGCTAGAACTTACCAGCAACGCTAGATTGGGGACTATGATGGTGGCGTTAAGGTCCAGCGTGTTTTCTTCTGGCAAGAAGATGGCGGTACGCTTAGCGGTGTACGTCAATGTGTTGTTTTCGTTGAAGATGATGTTTGAGTGCTGGAGTTTCTCTCTGAAACAAACGTTTTGGTCATTGGCATAGCCTTATTATTAACTAGGCTTGAGTCAGGAACTAAAAAGTTCTAGGATCAGCTGGATCAGTGATACACTTAACCATAGAATTTAGCCGTAAAGCGCGTCTTTGGATATAACCAACCATCATATTTTTCTGAAGTGACATTCTTAATTCTTACGCCTGACACCCTTCTCCCGCGTACGTCGCCGTTGGTTCGTAACCAACTTTGTCGAACCCATTTTTTGCAACCGGTAGCAACCATTTTCTTCATAATTGGACCGTTTCGACGGAGCCCCGTTGCGCGGGGCCCCTATTGCTAAGCGGTTATCTAAAGTTACCTAACGAACCTAACCTATCTAGTGTTTCAGGACCGCAACGGGTTTCCTATATTTGCCATTATATGTATGTTGCAATAGAGCCCGAAAATGACAAAAAATCTATTTCTTCATCATCATATCATACGTCCCACTGCTGGGCACAGGGCTTCTCTCCACCTTCTCTCATAGATTAAAGGGAACGGGCAGTGGTCCCCGCGCTAGCTCAGTGCGGGTTGGGAACTTCACAACTCAAATATTAATGCTGAGCGACATCCTTACCAAAAATTTTATACTTGTGTGGTGAAATGTTTTCATGCGTGCTTATAATATTTTCTTTACTCTAAATTAAGTGGTCGCTAACCGACGCAATGACCCTATGACGTCAGTAACAACCACACTAAGTACCTCAAAAGTTAAATTAACGACATGACATCATAAATGTAAGCACTTGACTTTTTGTTTGATAACCTCATATAATAATTGTGTCTTTTTTATATGTCACGGATATAATCATATAGTGAACATGTGAGTGACCGGGTTACTATTTACTATTGAGATAAGCGATTACGCACGACCATGTAATATGCGCATGTCATTTATACGAACATTGTTATGGTTAAAAACATTTAAGGGTCGTCCGTCGTAAAAAATTTGTTTTGACAAAAGGTTTTCTCACTCTATCTTATAGGACTACATTGTCAGTGATCCGCCTGTAATTGTTCAATTAATAAATTCATAAAAATATGATTTATAGTCGCAAAGAAATAAATACACATACACAGAGGAGGAACACAACTAAATGAACGAAAGACTGAACGAGTCACTCACAGGTTCACTATCGACCCCGTATATTGAGTTTGCTGTCGAGTCCAGCCTAAGTGATGACTAAAAGAATCATGAATAAATGACCAATGAAGGCAATGAAGCAATGGTAAGGGATTACAGATGAAGGAATGAGGAAACTATTTAACAACTATCATTGATTGAATATGCAATGAATGGATGATCAGTGAATTAATGAGCGACACTAGCTAATGAGTCGATGAATGAATGAGTGAACGATGTTACATTTCTACTCTGAATGTATCACTTTATTAGCTAACGACACACATATTCCTTGTGGAAAGAATACTGCGATAAGAAATCAATAGAAAAAGGTATTTAGTATTAGACGATCCAACCGCATCCTCAGAGTACTCCATGGATTGATTGTGCCTTAAGCAGACGCGACTTAGTTTTGATGATGAGACTGCGTTCTGGAGATACTTATTCCATTTAAGTTCGGTTATTTGATGAGAAAAGTTGCATCTCCAAATTATGATGAATGTAATGTACAAGAAGATAGTGGATCATGTTATAATGGAATGTGTCCGGAATTTAGCCGTCAGGGGACGTCTGGCTTCTTACACCGGTTTTGATGTCGGAGCCTGCAATATTGCTCTGGCTACTCCATTGTCGGAGGCGGCCGCAGCACTGTTGCAGTTGGTTCGGAAGGCTATTGTTTGTAGAATAAGTTAGATTTAATAACATATATGTTGATCATAATGGAGCGACATGATCACCTATGGACCCGGGTATGTCCTAACACTACGACCAAGACCACCGTGGGATGGGCAGCAGCATCCCTGCAGTGCGGTGGAGATACTGCGATCGCCAACCCGCATACCAAGCGTTGCGATTATGGCATTTACCCCCCATGAAATTGGGGGAGGCCTATGTCCAGCAATGGTCGTCCTTCGGCTGATATGGTGGTGGTGGATCAACTATGTAACAATCTCCTTAAATAAAGAGAAAAAATAAGTGAACGAACGAATGAAGGAGTCACTCACAGGTACACTACCGGCCCCAGCTCCTGCACATTGAGCTTGGTGTCAAGCCCGGCCGCGAGCCGCTCGTGGTTGGTCACGTTGAACACGTACGCGCGCAGGCGCACTTCATCTGGAGGGTCCGCCCACCATTCGTAAGGGGGGAAGCCTGGAAAAGGCAAAAAGGGCTTATACACTGTTCAATCCCTCTCTTCTATGAGAATAGGCCTGTACTCAAAAGTATTTTTTTAATACCACGTCGGTGGCAAAGCGTACGGCCCGCCTGATGGTAAGCGGTTACCGCAGCCTATGGACGACTGCAACTCCAGAGGTGTCACATGCGTATTACCACGAATTACTGACCCTTTAAAAAATTATGCACTCCTTTTTTGAACCCCATACTGTAGATCCTTGGGAAAACCTCGGCATGCTCATTCCACACAGTTGGAGTGTCTGAGGAAGGAAATTCCTCTGAAACCGTACCGTACGCGACCATTTAGGTTCCAAGGTGTGAGGATGAATACCCTGCCGACGGCGAGCGGTGCGATAGAAAGCGGCCGTGGGCATCATATCGAACAGTTATTACAAGTTAACGGTGACACTGTCCAACATAAGGGCCCTAGGGCATGCTTAGGTCCGTTCAAGGTCAAAGGTGGCACCTAACGTGGCAGCGGAGTACCACTCTCGTCGACGATATAGTCTAGTTGGCCAATTTGCATGACGAGCGCGGATATTTCTTGGGATAATTGGATGTTGTGTTCTCAAAGTGTGTCCCGTTAAGCTCTGGCTATATGGTTGACAATGACCACACGCCCTTTCCACAATGGTGACCTCGCTGTTTACAACTGTGTAGCCGGCGGTTGGCGCCACATTTCGCGGAAATTCGGCCCGAACGTATTGGCTATGTGCGAAGTAGGTGGTGGGGGTAAGCTAGGCGATCGCAGCGCACACCACGGCAGAAATGTGTACTTACCGGGGACATCTGTCAAATTTACTTTCACGTTCCTATTGGCTATGTGCACGTCTGAAACGTCAAACGTCAAAGGTCCCGAGACAATGTCAAAACTCAGAGATGTCAAATAATGATACATGAATATTTTATTTACTTTAGTAAACGAGAAAGACCCCGTATTGGAAATTTTACTGAAATAAATAAGAGAATAAATAAATACATACAAACGAAACGAATCGTAGGAAACTGTTAAGAAACCAATAGAAAACGTGAAAGTAAGTTTGACAGTGGTCCCCGGTAAGTTCACATTTCTGCCATGGTGTGCGCTACGATCGCCTAGCTTGCCCCCACCACCTACTTCGCACATAGCCAATTGGTTTCTTAACGGTTTCCTACGACTCGTTTCGTTTGTATTTATTTTCTTACTTATTTCAGTAAAATTTCCAGTAAGTTTCTTTCTCGTTTACTAAAATACCTCGAGTTTGACATTGTCCCGGGACGCCTGACGTTTGACGTTTCTGACGTGCACATAGCCAATATCTAGGCAGCTGAACCGTGTAACCAGAGCTTTATGATGCCCTTTACTTTACTTTACTGTGCTGTGCTACCTGTAGCAGTTAAGGGGCTCCACGCGCTAATCATCCATTTTTGAGTTTACATTCGTCCGTCAAAACTATAGATATATTTATGACACAAACGGTTAAAGGTTGGGATTCCTCAATCCTTTATCTACATTCGAAAGAGCCGAATTTTGAAAAAAATATTAGGTAATATTTTTTATGATTCATTTAAACATGCTCCAAAAAAGCTCTATATACGATAATAATAATTGACCTCTCTAACAAGGTAAGAGAAATTTTTTATTTTAACCGATCTTAACAAAAGTTACGTCCAAAAAAGTGATTGTTTGGCATCAAATTGCCAAACTTTGATGCCATTGTGTGTTTTGTTGTTAATAAGATAATCCATAAAAAACACGAAAAAACTTAGTTTTACAGATCGAAGGTCATTTAGAACTAGGAAACCCCTTAAGTGTTCTACAAATGTACCAATTTGTCACAACAAGCGCCTTGAAGACGAATGTATTTAATGATTGCTGTCTCTTCCCAACGTATAACTGATCCATCTTCAAATTTCAAATTACAGGAAAAAAAAAGAAAATTTAATGCTTCGAGCAGGTTTTGTCCCTGAGACATCAGGCATACGCGGCCAATCGCTCTAGCCTCTGAGCTATCGGAACAACCAAGCTCGTGCACGAAAGCCTTCACAAGTTCCCTCTTACAACGCCTAAGGGAGGCAGGTTCGAATCCAGCTCGGAATAAAATTTTTTAAATTTGAAATTTGGTATTTTCGTTAGCAGCGTTACTGCTTAATACAAAATTGATTCATCTTCATCATCATCATGTCAGCCGAAGGATGTCCATTGCTGGACATAGGCCTCCCACAAAGACTTCCACAATGACAGGTCCTGCGCCACCCGCATCCATCGGACACACGCGACCCTTACCAGGTCTTCAGTCCACCTTGTGGAGGGCCTGCCCACGCTACAGATACAGGTTCAGGTTGTTAGTGATTATTTCATCCTCCTAGCGTTATTCCCAGTACAGTTGCATCCTGAAGGATGCCTGGGGTCCGCTACCTAATCCCAAGAATTGGCGTAGGCACTAGTTTTTACGGAAGCGACTGCCATCTGACCTTATTGGGATTAGGCTTGTCAAGTGAGTGGGCAACTTGACTGTTAGAGGTTCTCAAGCCGTCCGGAGGCCTCTAACTTGGCTTAACGACTGCTATCATTTATTAGTGATTAATTGATAGTATAAATCTACCAGGTCAATTGATAGTAAAACTCACTTGGTGTAAAAAATAATGTTTTTATTTTTACGTAGATAACGCAGTGGTTAATACCCCCGTTCAAGAACATTTATCACTGAGGGGTCAAATTTTCCTCAACTGATCATTTGTACCCGGAACTGGATATTGATAATAAATATATTTAACACGTTCGTGTTAATGTATGAGGTTGCGAGAATCTTAATGTGATTTGTAAGGAACTTTATTGAAACAGACATTTATTTCGAAAGCATTTTATTAGGTAAAGTTTACTTTAAGAAATAAGTGTTAAACGATTGCATCATGGATAGGATGTTTGCCATTAGGCGCATAAAATTAGCAAAACCTGGACATATTCTATAACTGTAATTTTCTTTTTCTATGATTTAAAGTATTGTTAGTTATACTTAAAATATGAAGAATTAAACATTTTAAGGGTCCGCGTCAATGTTTAAAAACAAAAAAAAACTTATTTATTAACACATTTTGATTTGTTAAGTAAGCCATAATAAATGACGGACCTCTAGCTTCGGAGGTGGTGTCACTACCAACTAGGCTAAAGAGGCCGTCAACATTTTATTAGTATCATAAGAATCATATTCAAAAAATATATCCACGATAATTGATTAAATGATATTTTTTCTTATCATAATACAGGTACTTTTACAAAGTTATTTATTATGGCTTGCTTACGAAATCAAAATGTGTTAAGAATTTAGTATTTTGTTTTTTTAACATTGACGCGGAGCCTTAAAATGTTTAATTCTTTTTATTTTAACTATAGGTGCCCACCACTCGCCTACAGAAAATTAGAAAATCATTCATGGGTAATGGTGCGAAGTTTTATAATAAGCTTCCAAGAAATGTAACTGAATTATCTATTAATAAATTTAAAAATTATGTAAAGCGTCAACTCAAATCGAAAGCATATTATAGCACACATGACTACATGAATGATAAAACACCGTGGGATTAATTGTGACTGAAATATTAATGAATTAATCATTATGGCGTTAGATATTAATATGATCTTTTTTTTTTTTTTATTCTAGAAACTGTCTAGATTTCTATTTTTTATATATTTTTCTATTATTATTATTATTTATTTTTTGACGATCCTATTGTGAATTTTACTACAAAATAATTTCTTACTTTGACATGTCTACAACAACAATATTTATTTTGAAGAATAATAATAGCATCAATAAATTGCTCTAAATAATTAATTAATATATATGTTAATACATGTTATAACTGACGATTCGAAAGTGCTTGTTGCTAGGCCTATTTGAATAAAGAATATTTTGACTTTGACTTTATAACTAACAATACTTTAAATCATAGAAAAAGAAAATTACATTTATCGAATTATGTCCAGGTTTCGCTAATTTTATGCGCCTACATTGATAGCATTAGCATCCTCGGGCTTATCGTCGTGGATAAGATGCCCGTCACTCTCACACTCCCATACTTGTCAGAACGTGACGAATGTCTTATCGACGACGATAAGTGATAAAATGGCAACCATCATAGGCCCGCTGCACGTATAATCTATATCGCAATAAGGTCGTCTGTGGTCCTCATCATCAGTTCAATTGCACCAAAAATGTGCTTTCCAAGAGAAAATGCATGGGTACATAGTTCAACTGGAAAAGACTGAAATTGAAATATTCCTCATGGTTTCTATCATCAGAATTGACCAAATATACATGCGACCACCCCTGATGTCATATTGTAAACAGAAAAAAAAAGAATTGACAATATCGGTCAACAATTGCTGAAGTTATGAAGTAACATACATACGAGGGCTGTTCCGAAAGTTTTTAGCTGCTCTCACTTTCTTGCGATATATTTTTTATTTACACCATTATGTGGGTAATTTCAATAGTTATGAGCTGAGATAAAATCGTTAGTAAGCAGCAAGTATTTTTTCACAACATTTATTTTACCAAAAGGCCTTTTGTATGGGTTTTTAAATTTTTCGAAAATAGTACTATTTTTAATACCTAAAAATAGTTTTGGCAACGAAATCCCTAACAGGTGTAGTGGAAACTGCCCGGGATGACTTTTTAACTTAGTTTTGCTGATTTTAATGTAAAATCAGTAAATGATTTTGTTTAATTTAAGTTTTTTTTGTGATGATGACCAGTCCCTAGTCTCGCGACCTAGACTAATATTCGACACACCTGCTCATTGTCGCTAATTTTCATGCAATCGAAACAGATTACAGGGAAGATTCATAGTTTGCGGTGTATAAAAAATCGTTTAGTTGTGGTGACGTATTAATCAATATTGGGCCGTAATACAAAATTGGTATTGTGACCCGTTCATCGCATATTAGATAGGGCTGTTGACACGTCCTACTTAAAACACAATAAAAAAACACCCAAGCGACTTTCATCAACAGTTTCACCCCAACACATATGTATCGAAATTACCCGCATAATGGTATCATTAAAACATATACGGCATGAATAGAGTGAGAGCAGCTAAAAACTTTGGGAACAGTCCTCGTATATACAAATAAATCATACAGAAGAACATAGAACCTCCTCCTTTTATGAAGTCGGGAAAAATAGGTTTTCTATTGTAGCATTGTCATTTTGCAGTGTTGTAATATTGTCATTAATTTTATACAAAGTGTACATTTATTTGAAAAATTATGCCTCGCCGAGTTTTTTGACGCCGGCTCTTCTCGTGACCTCAGCCATAATAACGCCACTACTTATTCGTTTGGTATGTGTTGATGTGTTTCTGGTGGTGAGTGAGGTCGCCAGAGCTCCTGAGGATGCGTTGTGTACTGGCTGTTATAAATGTTATATAACAAGTGTGTTATACAACATAGTGTAAGGCTATGTAACACTATGTTGTTGAAGATAGTTGCTGTTATATAACATTTATAACAGCCAGTGTGGGAGCACTATTAACAGTCAGGGCCCTGCACATTTATCTAGCTATCAACACGAATCCTCATGTTAAAAAAGCGTCGGCAACGGGCTTCTGATTCTTTTGAAGTCGAGGCGACGGTCGTCTTATAATCAGGCAGGCTGTACAGCTAGGTTGTTACTGTTAATAAAAGTACAGAAGTTATAGTCACGTCTACTTTAGATTATGGTCTCTTATTGTGGGGCAATTCGGTTCAGGTTGAGAGGGCATTTAAAGCACAAAAAAAGTGCATGCGTGCAATCAAAAACTCATGGTTAATGGATAGTTGCAAACCTTTATTTAAAAAATACAATATACTGACTTTGGCATGTATGTATATTAGAAAGGCCTGTCTGTTTGTCAAGGCTCATAGGGATTATTTTTCAATTACGTTCCGATGTGTTTACCGGAACACAAAGGGCACAGTACAAAAATCTCTTGTATCAACCTCGATGTCGTGCTGATATATATAGACGCAATGCCTATTATTCTTGAATATTAGTGTACAATAACTTACCAGACGAAATTAAACTTTTGTGGAATATAGAATTTAGGACAAAATTGACGAAATGGCTCCATGAACATTGTTTTTACTCCGTAAAGGAATTTTTGGACATTGCACGCAACTAAATTAAATTATAACCTTACATTGTTTTTCCTAATATCATTAGTTCATCAATATTTTTATTTGTAATTATTAATAGAGTATTATGATAATATTTGCATGCCGTTTAAGGCTGAATACTGCGACTCATAATATAATGTTAACATCTTATGTACATATTCTTGCAAATAAACTTTACTTTACTTTATGAGTGTTATACCTTTTGCAGGCCAGTGTAGGTGGGTTTGTAGAAAGCTTCCCCTCGATCTCCCGAGCTTGGAGAATCGCGACGATTCATAAAAATCGGAATGTAAGTGAGTGGACCTTTGGCTAATACGATATGAATAAGAGAATTCTAAACCAGAATAGAATAGAAGCATGGGAGGCAGTAGACGTCCATAGGCTGATATGATAATGATGATGATTCCGTACATAAGTTCTAAAAAACTCATTCGTAGGTATAAGCCGGGATACGACCCGTTGATCGCCGCTTGGCAGGCCCTGAAGACGTCTGCGGGTCCCTCACTCTCAACACAGCGCATCCCCAAGTCAATAAAGGGTCGGCAACGCACTTGTGATTCCTCTGGACTCGCAAGTGTACATAGGCTACGGTGTCTGCTTACCATCAGGCAGGCCGTAAGCTTGTTTGCCACCGTCGTAGTATAAAAAAAGGGCGCATTTATGAACCACTAGGCTATAAGTTCTTATAACCTAGTTTACATGGATGACACATACCTGGCCTCATGTTGAGTTTCTCCCACAACATCAGATCTAAGGGCGTGTACAGCAGACCTCCTATTGAGACTGTCAGCAACAGCACGCCCCAAACGCATTGTGCTACGGAACCTGCAACGAAATGGCTACTTTGAGATACAACTTAGAAAAGTTGAAAAACCCCCGATATTTTCATTTCAAAGCTCAATATCTCAAAAACGGCTGAACTGATTTTCATGGAACATGGCTAAGAACACTCGGAATAAATATATCTATGACACAAAAAAACTAAACGAAAATCGGTTCATCCGTTTGGGAGCTACGATACCACAGACAGATACACAGAGACACAGACACACAGATACATAGACAGACACGTTAAACTTATAACACCCTACTTTTTGCATCGGCTTATTAAAATACTTATCTAGACACGCGGCAGCGTGTCCAGCCAAGTCCACCCCAGGAAATGGCGGACAGCAGCCGTGTGTTAAATTACACGAACCGTTTGGAGCCACTTTTGACCACCCAATAACTCCAAATCTATCTAAAGGTTGAACACGCCAAAACTGGGGCACACAAAATGTAGTACAAAATTATAATAAAAGTGAAAAAGTATATTATGTTTTACACATTTAATAGCATATTTAACGCTGTTTAAAATAACATTCCATATTTTAGATTTGGTCTACACAGTAAGCCATTTTTCTAACTTTCCTACGTACACGGCTCATAAGACTTTGCACCATGTTAATAGAACACTGTCTTGACGCCCATGTCCACATCTTTTGTAGTTCAGGGACCGATTTTACTCCGCCGCCTTTCCGTTTTAAAATTCCCTTCATAATACTCTTCAACGGGCCGCAGTTCCGGACTATTTGGGGGGTTGCACACTTTTGGTACCACCACGATCCCATTTGCAGCATACCATTCCATCACTGGTTTTGAGTAGTGGCAACTGGCTAAATCTGGCCAAAACAAAGGTGGTGAGTCATGCTTTCTTATGAAAGGTAGCAAACGTTTCTGCAAACACTCTTTTCTATAAATATCGCCGTTTATTGTCCCGGTAGTAATAAACGGCCGACTTCTTTTCCCACAGCTACATATTGCTTGCCAAAGCAGGTACTTTTTTGGAAATTTCGAACGTTTTTTTAATTTACTTTCTTCAGGGGCGTCTACTCTACTTAGGCTGGTATAGAACTCTTGCCCAGGAATTTGTTTAAAGTCACCTTTTATGTATGTTTCGTCGTCCATGACGACGTATGCAAATTTGGTTATGAAATTCTCATAAAGTTTTCGAGACCGTTTCTTCGCGGATGAGTTCTGTTTCGAGTCTCGATCTGGTGCTGCCTGGGCCTTATAACTCCTTAGGCCAGCCCTACGTTTCACTTTTTGAACATAGGACTGAGACATTTTAACTTTTTTAGCAACATCGCGAGACGAAATCTTAGGATTTGAGGCAAACATGTTCACCACCTTCTCGTCCTTTTTTTTATTCTTGACACCCTGCAAGCCTCCACTTCCTGGCTTCCGATCTATTGTTAGGTGCTCACGGAACTTTTTTAATACGCGACAAACCGTAGATTGAGGACATTTCAGTCGTTTCGCGATATCTCTGTAGCTCAGTAATGAATTTTCTACGTATTCGTGCAAAATTCGCTCGCGTTGTTGATGTTGTTTGCTCGACATTTTGACAACGAATAAACATAATTAAAAAAAAACTTGATAACATTATAGGCCAGTGTCTTGTGACCAAGTAGGTGCCATAAAAGTTTGTATATCTCTATTATTTGCATAGCAATAGTCGATTGTACGCCCCAGTTTTGGCGCGTTCAACCTTTAACATAAAACATGAAATTTGGTACATGTATTAAGATCCTTTAGAACAACTAGAACCCCAAATTTCATAAATATAGATTTACTAGATATTGAGATAATAATTTCCAGAAAACGGCATTTTTACCACTGACTGACTAGTAATCAAAAACCTAACCCACTTCCAGATGACCTAGAAAGCTGAAATTTGGCATGCAGCTTGGTAATTATGTGTATACACCAGAAAAAAACAGAAATCAGTGATTTTATTATTGGTTTTATTATTATTATTATTTATGCTAGTTACCTGAGAACTCCGTCATTTATTAACCGATATGGAAAATTCTTTATTTGTTTGAAACGGTATACTCCCGGGGTGATCCCATTGTCATCGGGTCAGAATCTGATCTAAGGGTCCTGGACAAATCGAGAGAACACTTCAAATATTTTATGTGCACCTATAGCGATTTGGGTATTTTGTATAGTAACTCATGCATTGGATGAAATTTGATAAAAAGTAATAATATCCCATGTAACAACCCCTAAGGGGAGAACTTTAATGAAAACTTATGGAAAGTCAAGGAAAAGTCTAGCTAAAAGCCTAACTAAAATTTCCCTAAAGTTCCTAAAGTATACCTAAAGCTTTATACTTACTTTACCAGAAAATCTGAAAACCATGATTTTCCTCAAGTTGCTAATACCTACTGAAGTTCTAAAGCTTTTATTAAAGTTTCTCAGATCTAAATGATAGGGTTCCTACTATAGGGAAAGAAAATAAATCAAACAAAAAGTTGAGAGAGAGAAATAAACAAACAAAACATTTATTTAATAAAAATGAATTTACTCTAAACTCGAATCTAATAAAGTCCGGGGAGAACTTTATTAGACATCCGCTTGATTACTAGGCCAACCTAGACAAGGGAAAACAAGCGGACACACAAAAACCCTTGTTGCCATAAAGCTAATACAATAAGTAATTTAAATAACTTGTTAATTACAATATCATAAGAAACACTAATAATTGAAAGATTAATGGCATGATCATCTAGTGACATATTTAAGACCTTGTTATAAACGTAGTAACCATAGTTCACTGAGGTGTGAGAGATGTATAAACAATTGAGAATTGGACAATGTTTAAACAATATTACAACAACCTAAAATTAGGATAAGCTTGCCTAAATGAATAACAACAATATCCTATAATATCCCATGAATAATCAATTACTAACCATGAACACAATATTATGAAACCTATAACAAACATACTAGAGATTAAAACATTATCATGAGAATAATAAAAGCAATAAAACAACACTCTTAAGAAGTATTTCTAAATTATCAACAATGCTATATGAACCAGAACAAGTGTAGAATCTAACCTACTATTTAAATACGGTCGTTGGCTGTGTGATCAGTAAAGGCTTAAATAAATTGCTTGGAATTAAATGAAGGCAAGTATAAATGATCCGAAGTAGTCATGTAGTACCTAGAAGATTAAGTGTTTGGAAAAAATGGTAGAAAATAGTTAATGGAGCAAAATAAGTTATTGCAGCATATATAGTTAAACGTGGTAGCAGATAAACGTAGGTAAATTCCTGTGAAACATATAGTAAGAAAAACCTTAAAACTAAATTTGCTAAGTCGAGATAGCATTAATGTTTCCTACAAAATAGGATATAACAGGTAAAGTCTGGCTTCTTACCAAATATGGCGTAAATCTCAATCTAAAAGATATGAGAACATTGTAAATATAAAATAGCTGATTGCACGCAACCATAAAGCCACAGTTTCTCATAAAAGTACCATGCATAAGTCATATAAACCACCAAGCCATTACTGGACATGATGAGGCAACTATGTCGAGGCAGAAGTCTCGCGAAGGAACCTGAGCCTCAAGCTAGCCGCTTGGATATGTCCCTACCTAACACCTAACACGAGCAATCAGAGTATCCTCGCAGGTGGTACAGGCACAAGGCACATGACCGAGACTATGAGAGTTATGTGACAATAGTGCCTGATGAATGAACATATACATGGTAATAATAAGAGCGTAGCCCATAATATTATGAGACCAGCCATTTTATAATGCATAAAAGCATAGGCAAAGTAAACAACTGTGATCTAAATTAGAAGCCAGTTGGAATAAATGCATAAAACATAAGTAGTATATACTACTATGATCCACAGATCAGCTGAAATATAAATATATTATAGTGGCACTCTATAAAGGAGGCCTACGTCCAGCAGGGGACGTTAATCAGATCATATGATAATGATCAATCAATGTTACACAACTGTGATCTGAATTAGAAGCCAGTTGAAATAAATGCATAAAGCATTAGTAGTATAAACTACTATGATCCACAGATCAGCTGAAATATAAATATATTAGTATGGCACTCGGCGAGGGAGGCCTACGTCCAGCAGGGGACGTTAATCAGATCATATGATGATCAATCTATTACCTCGTACCCAAATATTGTGAAAACAAGACAAAGCTGTTACTATTCAGGTTTAGCGTCCAAATCGAATCATACAGTCATCCCATAAGCTAAGTATCACTACTGAGTTATGCAACCGCAAAGCCTCAGCATTGACCAGCGTTCTCACGACAGCAAGGAGTTTTGCTCGAGTCTTCAATAGACTGTATCGCCGTTGAACTTTCACATCCCATCTCGCCCATATAGTAGAGTATATAAGGGTACATATATATTGGGGTCTTTAATGATCAGTTTCAGCAAACGGCAATACAGGTTTCTCGTCGGACGGATCTAAAAGGTCTTGTAAGAATCAAAGATTCCGACAAGCAGTAATAGAATCCGTACCTAACCGGGTCAGCAGCCCTTTTCAAAGCCCGTCCCGTGGATTCAGACCAAAGAAGAAAGCCTGTCGTTAAGAATCTGTAAAGACTGTCCCTAACACCCATTGATGATAGTATTTCATCGATCTGGAGGAAAACCGTTCTTTAGCAAAATAGTTATTATTAGGTATATTTGGGTACTACATGTACAACCAAAACCTCTCGTCATAGACTGGAACAAACCACACATTATCGTATCAAACGATTGGCAGTCCAGGCTGTGACGTTACCTCATTGCTGGAAATAGCCACGGATAAGGTCCATTGCGGCCAGTTCCAACAACTACAATACAACCAAAACCTTTTGTCATAGGCTGGAACAAACCATACTTAATCGTATCAAACGATTGGCAGTCCAGGCTGTGACATTACCTCATTGTTAGAATTAGCCACGGATAAAGTCCATTGCGACCAGTTCCAACAACTACAATAAATTAGTAGTAAAATATGTAAGTTGGTAGATAGGTATAGAATACTGAAACAGTATCTACTCGTAACACGAGTAAGTATAGATGAAAATATTAACGTAATATGAATTACGTGTGACAGACTATGCTGTAATTGGAAATCAAATTCCATCACGATAAACACTTATAAGTCAAGATCACTCAAGACATTTGTCGTACGTGAAATATGGTTGTAGAACAAAATCAGATCACACAGCCAACGATAGCATTTTAGGCCTGTTGTAAAGACAACAATAATTATGATATTTAAATTGCCAGAGAACATAAATAAGTACCATAGATTGGATAATAAAATCTAGAATAATGATGAAAATATTGACGTAGTATTAATTACGTAGTAGACAGATTTGCAATTGGAAACCAAGTTCCATCAAAGATAAATAAACCAAGATCACACAACGCAACGGTAGCATTTCGGCTTGCTATAAAGATAATATCATTTATGCCATTTAAATTGCAAGAGAATATAAATAAGTACCATAGCTCACACAGTCAGAAAGTTTTGCGAAACTTAGAAAACCATCCAAGGATCTCTTCATCTGTGCGTGTACAGCCGTGTTCTTCAAAGCCGTCATGCCGGAACAATTCCCATATGTAGTAGTTGAAGCCTTGATCAACTAGCTCGATGTTGCAGCACATCTTCGTGACCGTCTTCTGGCAGTGGTAAGGAAAGCCGTTGATTGCCACTCAGGGTTGTAGGAGATAACCCAGAGATAGAATGGTATGGTGTTCAGGAACCCCCTCACAGGTTGAGCATTGGAGGTATGGCAGATCGTCATGGTACAGGTGTAGTTTGCGATGGTCTTCATTGGTAGTCAGTTTGTTCGCAGCGCTGGAAACTTCTGGTAACATATGGTAATGTGCGCAGGAACGCCGTTGGATATAACGTTTGATGGATGCTTGGCGGATGTCACATTGTCATGGCACAGCAGTAGATTGATGGTGGCCTGGATCTGGTCTTCGATTATCCCCATGGTATCTTCTGAGTATCATTGATGTGGCTGGCACGCTATCCTTCTCTTAAAAAGGTTTCATTTCGCAAAACCTTCCAAACGCCCGAACTATGGCATAGAAATCTACTAGATGTAATAATCAATTGAATATTAAACACTAATTGAACCTTAATTATTTAACTACCTACATTGACACAACCAGTACCTTTCACTAATAATGCAAAACCAATGTTAACCACAAAACCTACGAAAATATACAAAACCTATTCAAGAATCCGTAATGAATGCGTTGGATATTATTAGTTATATTTATCGTGTATAATTTATAAATTGTGATAAAATTCAGGCAAGATTATAGAAACAAAATACGACTAGACACATAAATCACCCAAATATTTTAAAGGAGATATTAATTCAATACGAAACGCATAACCACACTGTAAGTATATCACGAAATGTAAATCAAAGAATTAATAAATCTCGCAACATTAAAATAACACTGATCCGATACTATAATCAACGTGAACATTACACACTCATTAAGACGTACTCCCGTTTGCTACCGTCATTGTATAAAAAGTACGAAGTTATGATCCATGATCAAGGCATAATAGTTAAGATAAGATTCGGTAATAACCAGCTTGTATGAATAGCACCTACGGATGTCAATAAAGGAAATAGTACACACAAATCCGCCACCATAATTTGGTAAATAATTAGCATGCACAATAAATGTAGGTCGAATAAAAGACAATTTATTTATTAAATCAGGTAGTAATCAAACGCCGCCGATGTACCTCTCATATATCAAATATATGGATAACGCAGTTGTTAAATAAGGCAATACTACACTCGATAGAATAAAATGCATCTTTAATAGAGAAATTAATAAACTGCAATTCTATTATCATTCATTTACAGGAATGTGATATGCTATATCGAATCCTCATACATATCTTCCACCAGAGAGTTATCTGGCCAGGTAAATATGCATAATTAACCGTATTAGTCTCCGGACTGATTTCCGTAACGACAAATATGGTTCGATTATTGATAAAGCATGTCAGAAATTAACAAATTCAAAATAACGAGGCTATGCTAATCCCGAATCATCATACATATCTTCCACCAGAGAGTTATCTGGCCAGGTAAATATGTATAATTAACCGTATTAGTCTCCGGACTGATTTCCGTAACGACAAATATGGTTCGATTCTTGGATAAGCAATACCTAAATAACGTCTCACTTCAATAAAACAATTAAGAGAGGAAAACGGACTAACGTTTGTGGTTTATCTAGTCAAATAACGGAACACTTTAATATATCACCAATATTTGCTATACGAGGTTTTAAGACATTCGCTGACAAATAAATCCCTGTGAACAGAAAGGATTATTCATACACATCCTAAATATCCTAACACAGTGAAAACCCTATCAGAATCCCTAGCCAAGACACTTTAAACAACTCACATAAAGACACTCCTGAAGTACCAAGACTACTGTTTCTCGTTGCTCTGGTGAAGGCAAAAGTCCCCTAAAACGTTGTGAATCTCCTTATATACCCCCCTCATCCGATCATCAGCGCCACCAATATCACGCGATCACTATGTTTTTCCGTAAATTTGGAGGGAACGATTCTCATTGGTTTTCAACCTAAATCTGAAATACTATTGGTTGACAAAACTCGCAAGTTCTCCTACTCGACACCAGACACCTCCACTCTCGCTATACCTTTTAAAACCTCACTAAAATAAAAAGTCACCTATGCAGAAATAATTGCTTACTTTATCGTAACTCTCATTTTAGCTGGGTAAGCATAAAGTCAGGCGCGAATCTACCCGCTCAAGCCGGCTCGGCAGCCATTGCTATTCAATTAATAACTTCCATCAACGAGACTCACAGCTCACGCCTAGTATATCTTGACACCGAGATCCGTACTAACAACTCGTAGTCGGAGGTCAGACCTACACTGGTTCGCCTAAGGTGAGTCATTTTTACTTCAACTTTAGCGCTGTGAATTATGTGCTCACAACTACCCGTATAAATTAAGATGGCTACAGATATCGCTACTTGACCTACCAAATGACGTACTTTTGACACGGTTGGATTATTATCTCTTGTCAGTTAAGCAACTTGTCGCTAGATGGCCCTGCCTGGCCTAAATAAACATTAACAAAACTTTGTTAAAGCTGTTCTAATAATTATATTGATAATACTATTCTGAAATAAAATAAAAATACATTAAAACTTGGAAGATTTTATGAAGAAATAGTAAATAATCGAACCTATTAAAACTTAATTTAAAGCCCATTAACTTTTACCATGAAAACCTTCATCGACAATGAAAATTCAAGAAAATAAATAAACTTTCCCGATTTTCCCGAAGCTTAGAAGCTTTCATGGGTTTTCACAGGCTGAGGGATGTCGTTCTGTTACACCCATCAACAACATAAATGTGAAAATGGCAGCCAAGTTCACCGACAAAAGAATTGAGATCTAAATGGGCGCCAAGTTGCGTAGATTATCTGAAAAGTTGCCAAGTTTGGCACTAGATTGTTTACAGTAAAACTAATTTACTGCGGCTTAATGCATTTTGAGCCTTAACTTGGCAGTTTTCTATGCAGTATGTTATCTATATTAATAATTTCGTGCAGGGGTACGGTAGACCCGAACGAGACCTGTCTCAAATTGAAGACCGTATAAAAATAACGATTTTTGAGTTGAACATATGTATCCGCAAAATTCGGATTGTCGCGTATTTTGCATTTAAAAGTGTTAATTTGATGACAAAACGTCGGCCATATTGCCCACAGACTATATTGCTATATTAAATTTGTTGGTTGACAGTGTCGGCTACGTTCGAAAATCGTGAACTATTTTTGCGTCCGGTATGTTGGCCAGGTTGCTGGGCTGCGTTCTGGGTGATGGGCCATCATCGCCCATTGTGTGGATTCGGCTAGCCGCGTCTGCAGCGTTTTGTTTTTGTAGTTTTCAAGCGTTCTATACACCTATCAGCCTAGCTAGCACGATAACTTATACCGTCACGTTATATGGGCGAAATGTATTAAAACGTCACATAAAACGTAAAGGTATAATCTATCGTGCTAGCTAGACTGATTGTCACAACAACTGCCTTCAAAGCGAATGTATGGGGCCTGTTACATGGATTCATATCACGATAAGTATCACGTGAATATTGAAGCAGAATCCATACAAATTTGAAAAATGGGATAATATTGACACCCCAGTATTGTGATAATATTAATCGTGTAAAGGACACCACTTGAATGTTTGCTGAGTCTGTCCGCCATCTTAAAGCTGCGTCTCTATTTTGTTTGTGACAAACTACTAGGTGACTTATGGCTTTTAAACGTCTAGCAAAATTCTATCCCTATCTCGCTCTATCTTATAACTTAGTGGTACTGGGGGACTACTCCGAAATTCGAAATCCGAACTTCGTATGGTGCCGTCCCTTTCACTCATATAGTCTATGACAGGAGAGTGAAAGGGACGGCACCATACGAAGTTAGGATTTTGAATTTCGGAGTAGACCCTCAGCTCATGCCGTTCGCCGCGCTCGGACGTTAGAGGCGCTACTGCGAACCGAAAACGAAGTATCTGCCTCTCTCGCACATGTATATTCGAACGACAGAGAGGAAGATAGTTCGTTTTTGGTTCGCGGTAGGCCCTCAGGCGTCAACTTTAAAACGAATAGGGTATTTTACTATTAGAGAAATAAAATTCAAAATGTAATAAAAACCAGCCAAGTGCGTCGGAGTCGCACACTGAGGGTTCCGTACAACTAAAAAACAAATGTTATTTATCAATATATTGATATTTTTGGTAAAATATACTTCATAATAAACATTATCACTTAATTTCAAGTTCATAGGTCGATGGGAAGCTAAAAAATTATATGTGTGACAGACAACACACAGAATGTTCTTTGACTTTCTTCGACCGTCCGCCACGCTCGGACTAAGGTGCTACCAACCGAAAACTAAATATATATGCCTCTCTGTCGCACTTGCATATTCGAGCGCGGAGAGGGAAATACTTCGTTTTCAGATCGTGGTAGGCCCTTTGGTCTGACGGCTCCTATTCCTGGATGGTGCGCGTATCGGAATGTGAAATACCTTTGGCAAAACGGAACAAGTTGTTAAATAGCTTCCATTAATTGGAGAAAATATTACCAACTGTTATTATTATCACGTGAAACACTGAATATTGAAGCAACATCCATAGGGGCCTGTTACATGGTTATTATCACGCGATATACTCATATCACGATCCGTATCACGTGCAATGAATATTGAAGAAAAATCCATACGATTTTGAAAACCACGATAATATTGACACACCAGTATTGTGATAGTATTAAGCGTTTAACAGACCCCATACAATTTTAAAAATCGCGATAATATTGAGTGTAAAGTTGGCGGAGAATAGAGAGATGCTATCGCGAAACGAAAACGAACGAACATCGTGTATTTCCCTCTGTGTCGCTCGAATTTGCAAGTGCGACAGAGAGGGAGATACACGAACTTCATTTGTTTTTCGCGTTAGCAGCTTTGACTTCGCACCAAAAATACTGACTGGCACATCAATATTTAACAATGCACATCTGAATTGAATTTTAATGAACGATTAGTATTTTAGCTATACAAATCAGTACTGATTACGGTGTCAAATTTTTTATGTGCCTTTAAATACTACCCTTATAAAAATGCTTAGGATTAACTTGCAAAGATACTAGCCTTTGCCCGTGACGTCGTTTGCGTAATCTTTTACTCCCAATTCCATATAATTCCATTCCATACTTTTATTCCCAATCCAGACTACAGACTATATTTCTATACGATTCGAAGTTTCATCATAATCCGTTGTTGTAATGTTTTTATTTTATACATTTTTGTACACTATTTCTATCGTCGTTTGCATAACTGTCACGAATAAATGTTTTGTTTATTTCTTTCTTATTTATTTCACCCGAGCGAAGCCGGGCTTTCATCTAGTAATACCATAAAAGCTGTTGGATATTTAAGAAAACTGCAAATTGGTTAATTGTAGCATTGAGATAAAATGTGTTAGTAACGTTCAGTTAAACTGATGACCAGTTGCTTACTGTTTTTGTGAAGATCGGTAAAGAGTCAGCCTGTCCAATAGAGACAAATCATTTTTGTTTACTATGACGCATCGAAGATAACCAGCAAATTAGTTAAGTATAGATCCCCCTAAAAACCAAGGGGGTTATCTATGATAGCAATAAAAAATAATTTTTAAGAAAAAAAACCGACTTCAATGGGGGAGCTCGGCAAAAAAATTATTATACTTAGATGGTGCACTCTTAGATAGATATACAATAAAATAAAAATGGCTATAATATATGTTTATAATGGTAGAAGACTAAGTACCCTCAATTCCTAATGGAATCATGAAAAAACCTTGCTTGCTTGACAAACAAAACGAAGAGAACAAATCGCCAATCGTGAACTACGCGTCGTTGAAGAGTTCCGTTCTGATCATCATCAGCAGTTCCACTTCATCAAATGTCACTTTTATGAATGAAAATGCTTGATTAGTTCATGAAAATACTAAAATCACTATTTGTGTGCCTTTCACATTTGAGGAGTTCTCTCGATTCCTAATGGATCCCGTCATCAGAACTCGAGCATGACAAAAATTAATCGTGAAAATAGAACTTGCTTAACAAACACAACTAGAGGGACAAATCGCCAAACGTGAACTTTTTGTCGTTGAAGAGTTCTGTTCTGATCATCATCAGCAGTTCCACTTCATCAAATGTCACATTTTTGTATGATAAATCCTCGATTTGTTGATAAAAACACAAAAATCACTATATGTTTGCCTTTAAGATTTGAGGAGTTCCCTCAATTCCTCATGGATCCCATCATCAGAAATCATGCATGACAAAAATTAATCGTGAAAATAGAAATTGCTTAACAAACACAGCTAGGAGGACAAATCGCCAAACGTGAACTTTTCGTCGTTGAAGAGTTCTGTTCTGATCATCATGAGCAGTTCCACTTCATCCAATGTCACATTTTTGGATGAAAATGCTTGACTTGTTGATAAAAACACAAAAATCACTATATGTTTGCGTTAAAGATTTGAGGAGTTCCCTCAATTCCTCATGGATCCCATCATCAGAACTGCGTTTTGACAAAAACGGGACCAAGTTGGATATATACACTTACAATCAAAAAAAGAATTTTCCAAATCGGTTAAGAAATGACGGAGTTATGGACTAACAAACATTAAAAAAAAAAAACAAAAAAAAAACATACAACCGAATTGATAACCTCCTCTTTTGAAATTTTGAAGTCGGTTAAAAAGTGTAGCATTGAGATAAAATGTGTTCGTAACGCTCAGTTAAACTGATGACCAGTTTCTGATTATTTGTTGAAGAGCGGTCACGAGCTATCCTGTGGAATGTGAAAGGTTCCGTAGATAAAAATAAGCGTTTATAAAATAAAAATTATATAACACAATTTTAGTGCTAGTTTTAAAATGAAAGTAGACAGAGTACGTGATATTACTGATATTCTTGCGAAAGTGTCAAACCATGCATCATAATCTGATAAAATTGGGCCCCAGAAAAAAGATGTAAGTACAGTCGAGTTCATAAAAATGTACGTTCCAAAAGTCTGAAAATATCTGAGTAACCTTATGCCCTTAACTATAAAGCTGTGTTCACATCTGTTTGATTTCTTTGTCCATGGAAATATTTTCTAACTCGTGAACTCTGAAGCCGGAAATGTATTAACATTTTCACTGGCACATTTTAATGGGGTGCGGTTCAGTTCGCATAACTTTTTAAGCCTTTATTACCTGCAGACCGAAATGTTTCTCATATTTTTTTACACCATAATTAATAATCATTATGCATAAATAGTTCTATCGCTAACGATCATAACTCCTAACCTAACTTTTAGAACTCTTTTGAGATTTTGCTGGTCTCAGAATACTATAGTATAAAGTACATATATGTCAAGAAAATAACATTCGATCGCACGGAATCCTAAAAACAAATTGAGCAGTAGTTCTGTAATTCGGACAGTCGTTTACGTATTTTACTCTGTCTAAATTGATGTTGGTTTGACCTACAATAAATGTAGTCGATTTAAATTACTTACTTGCAATATGTGTTGCAAGGTTGAGATTTAATCCGTTTTTAGGGTTCCGTAGTAAAACAGAACCCTTTATAGTATCGCGATTTCAGTCCCTCTGTCTGCGGCTTAGGTCAGTTACCTTTATTTACTACTAGGAAGCTGTTTCGGCATAGGTACACATATTTTTCAAGCTGACAAAACTGTATAGAATAAAATTTTGATCTTTTTTTGGGTCCCTCCGCTACATGTAAGTGTGGATGCAATTGTTTTTCCTTGCTTAACCCATCGTGTGGGATATCGTTGGATTGCTCGCTTAAAAGTCATGTGGGTTTTCTTTAATATTTTTTTTTTAATAATTCGTTCACGTGGTTTTTGTTGGAGTCACGTGATTAGATTAGATACTTAGATAATGTTCTTATTTTTTTGTGTCAAACACATACTTATCATATCAGCCGAAAGACGTCCACTGCTGGACGTAGGCCTCCCCTAAAGAGTGCCACAATGACCGGTCCTGCGCCACCCGCATCTAGCGTACTCCCAAGACCTTTACCAGGTCATCAGTCCACCTTGTGGGGGGCCTACCCACGCTGCGCCTCCAGTACGTGGACGCCACTCGAGAACCTTTCCGCCCCAACGGCCATCAGTTCTACGAGCAATGTGCCCCGCCCACTGCCACTTAAGTTTAGCGATTCGAAGAGCTACATCGGTTACTTTGGTTCTACTGCGGATAACCTCATTTCTGATGCGATCGCACAGAGAAACTCCCAGCATAGCCCTTTCCATTGCTCTTTGGGTGACTAACACATAACAAACACATAGTACTTAAATATAAATATGTGATCTTTAAAGTCCGAAGTAACGGGTGAGTAGTTACGGAACCCTACATGGCTCGTGGCCCGACTCACACATGGTCAACATAACACTTTTTAGGGTTCCGTACCCAAAGGGTAAAAACGGGACCCTATTCCTAAGACTTCGCTGTCTGTCCGTCCGTCTGCCTGTCACCAGGCTTTATCTCAAGAACCGCGATAGCTAGACAATTGAAATTTTCACAAATTATGTATTTCTGTTGCCGCTATAACAACAAATACTCCCATACAACGAAAGTGGTTTTTTTTTGCCGTTTTTATAGATAATGGTACGGAACCCTTCCTTGACGAGTCCGACTCGCACTTGGCCGGTTTTTAAGGACCCTTAAAAACATGTTCTGTCCATTGATCTACCGCTAATTTATTCTCTATGGTAATATTTGCACTTGACCCTAAAACTCGGGGGTAATGTTTGATGCAATGTGGTTAGCACTCCAGTGTAGCATACATTAACTAGCATTGAGTCGTTTGACATGTTTGAGAGGTTTATTCGCTTTACATTTACGGTCAAGGAGATCGAACGAACACATGGAACAACTATAAAACGAGTCTATTTGTTTAAAACTTCGATACAATGCATTCATCCTCACACCTTAGAACCTAAATGGCCGCGTACGGTACGGTTTCAGAGGAATTTCCTCCCTCGGACGCTCCGGTTGTGGAATGAGCTCGTTGCCGAGGTTTTCCCGAGGGACTCCATATGGGGTACTTCAAGAAAGGAGTGTATAAATATTTAAAGGCAACGCGCATGTGATGCCACTGGAGTTGCAGGCGTCCATAGGCTGCGGTGACCGCTTACAACCAAGCGGGCCGTACGCTTGTCTGCCACTGACGTGGTATAAAAAAATAAATGTGTATCTACATACTTTTATTTATTTATTAAGCGAGGCAATTTTTGGAAATTTTTAAATTTGGAAAAACAATTCGCGCGATCTACAGCTCACAGAACCACTAGTTTAACTATAAATAATAGTTTAACTATATACGTATATAATATGTTCTTGCAAATAAATATATTTAAAAAATACATCGTGTAAGTACCTATTGTTGATATAGCCACAAACTGTAACCGCGTAGATTTTAGTGCTATGAACCCATATTAAAAACAAATTGTTAATTTAGCGTTAATTACCAGAACATAATTAATTTTTGTATTTTTTTTTTCGAGCATCAATGTGCATACCTTTATTTGTCACATGGAAGAACCGCGTGTTTAGTATAGTTGTTTACTTTATTACTGTCACACCAACCCCAATGTGGGGTGTTTTGGATAGATCTTTCAAAATGAATAGAGGTCTTGTTCAATCATTATTTGATAAAGTGATTTTTTTCGGAAATATTCACTCCAAAAGAAAAGAAAAATTGTGTCCCCCTCTTCTAACTTTTGAACTATGGGTTCAAAAATTCATGAAAGTAAAGCTTAATAAAGACTTTCAACGAAAACTATAGTGGACATGATCAGTTAAGCCGTTTTTGAGTTATCGCAAAAAGTCTTCCCTTCTTAGTAAAATACGTATGAAGCGCTGTGAAAGTATTCCCTTTCGTTTGTTATTGATTTTTTTAAAGTAAGTTCTTTGGGCACCTACGGAACTCTACACTGAGCATGGCCCGACATGCTCTTGGCCGATTTATTAATTGTGTAATTCGCGTTTTGACATTGCGTTTTGGAAGAATTATAGAAATTTGCAGAATTAATATTTGAGTTTATAAACTTACAGTAAGCATTTATTTCGTCTGTATACTTACACAGTTGCGCGTGACCGTATGTGACTTAGAAATAACTTTTAAGAAAAAAAAACCGACTTCAATGAGGGAGGCCGGTGAAAGATTATTATACTTAGATGGTGCACTCTTAGATTCCATGCAATAAAATAAAAATGGCTATAAGAATGTTTATAATGGTAGAAGACTAAGTACCCTCAATTCCTCATGGAATCCTCCATCAGAACTCAAGCTTGACGAAAATGTGTCCTGAAAACCTAGCTTGATTGACAAACAAAACGAAGAGAACAAATCGCCAAACATGAACTACGCGTCGTTGAAGAGTTCCGTTCTGATCATCATCAGCAGTTCCACTTCATCAAATGTCACTTTTTTGAATGAAAATGCTTGATTAGTTCATGAAAATACTAAAATCACTATTTGTGTGCCTTTCACATTTGAGGAGTTCCCTCGATTCCTAATGGATCCCATCATCAGAACTCGAGCATGACAAAAAATAGTCTTGAAAATAAAACTTGCTTAACAAACACAGCTAGAAAGACAAATCGCCATACGTGAACATTTCGTCGTTGAAGAGTTCTGTTCTGTTCTGATCATCATCAGCAGTTCCACTTCATCAAATGTCACATTTTGGGATGAAAATGCTCGACTTGTTGATAAAAACATAAAAATCACTATATGTTTTATAAAAACGGGACCAACTTGGATATATATACTTACAATCAAAAAAAGAATTTTCCAAATCGGTTAAGAAATGACGGAGTTATGGAGTATCAAACATAAAAAAACATACAACCGAATTGATAACCTCCTCCTTTGAAATCTTGAAGTCGGTTAAAAAGAGTATAATATGTACTTATATGTATTTCTGGCTGAAACCGGAACCGGTTACCATTAAAGAGGGTATTTGATAGATGATCGAATTCTTTTGACAAACCTTATCAATCCTGCAAGCAGTCGTTCGGCTTACCCAAACAAAACTGTAACCAAATAGATGATAGGGTAGGTTGGAGTAAAGTCAACGGGGTCCAGGGCACGTTGCACCAAAAAACCGCCCGGTACTCGTTAGCTCGGTAGAGCGGAAGCGGCGTGTGTGACATGAAGCAGTAATCGACAGTCGACAGTTTCGGAAAGATCAAAAATGCAAAACCGCCTCCGCCCCGCACTGCGCCGCGCCCGCTCTGTGCGTTTCGAGCCTTTTTTTATTTTATTAAAAATGGGATTGCTCTTGGCCCGCATCTAGCTGGGGGGCAAAGATGAGACCGACGATGAAGCGAGCTCACCCAGAAGATGCTTATTCACTCGTGCCTGAAAAAGGTCCAGGTTATATGAACTCGGGTCGGGTGGGTCGGGTATATGAGCCTAATGCATTTTTCTTTTAATTAGTTAATTTTACAGGATTATTGCGAAACAAACCTTTCCTAACCTCACCTCATGACTTCTATTTGATAATATTCAAAGAAAACCCGAAATGATCACCGTTCCGAAATACAATGCTGTCTCTAATAATAATAATCGCATAGAATTTATTTTTCCAACCGTGAAATATTCTAGAGGACAGTACGGTTGCCAGTTTTGTTGCACTTTTAGCACCACACAGGGGCCACGTGTAGGTGGGTACTCCCTACGGAGGTGGTGCAACGTTGACCCCCCTTGTCAAGAAATGAAACGTTAGGGCAAAAGGTAGTGGGTCATGTCAACTGACAGGATCCCTTGGTGGTGAGTAAGGACGCCAAAGCTTGCGAACATGCGCTGTGTTGAGAGTCATAGTATACTTTGTAATCTGTTACTTCAACCATTTGACACATCACAACACCAATAGAACGTAAACACGCAAGACTTATCGGAATTATAAATAAAATCACGTAATAGTATTAGGGCTTTTCAAGTAAATAAAAATAATATTTTGCCTTTCTTAAACATAATTTATGTTATGTTAATTTTTTTTAGTTCATTGTTGTTGAGTATTTTACGAAAATAATTCACCACCCAAACAGTTACGTGTTATGTCGTTTTCTTTTTAAAACTAGTGTTGTGACCAAGTCTGTCGTTTCGATTCAGAAGATATTTCCGTAAATTGATAGAAATCGATTAGGTACGCATATATTTATAACGATAAATTTATAACCAAAAAAAATCTGTTGACGCTGCAAACCTAAATATTACCGTAAAACCTTACAACTTTGCCTTTTCAACATAGCTTTGCCAACCGCGTCAGATTTCAGTAGAAGCGAAATATCACAAAAATAGTTGAATATACACTTAATTTTTAATCTGTGGCTGAAAGGTAATCGTATTGCTGGCAACACTGGCATATTCATTAGCGTGTGTGTGACTTAAATGTCACACGCGAGCCAGTGTGAGTGCGGATGTGTTTTTGGTGGGCCAAAACGGACCTAAAAACTTCAGTGGTATATCGGTGTGGACAAGTCCTACAGGAATGTACTTTTAACTGTAACTTTTATGTAGTTTATAAACGATGTAGACGAAATCTCAAAGCCTTAACTTTATTACTTTCGTAATTATGGTGATGGGCAATGTCATAAACGTATTTGCGCGTCACTTTTTACGACTTTGCCCAGCACAATTGTACCCTTAGGGTTGTCACTTTCCATACAAAGTTATTATATAGAGTTATTTAGCACATTTTTTTTTAATATTTAGTTTTATTAGATTTTATTTCCTTCTTGCATACAGAAGTATAAGTAAGTATAAATATAGGTAACTGAAATACGTACTACATACTTACATATGTAGTACGTATTTCATTGTCCCCCAATATTTACTATTTATTTATTTATTAAAGTTATGTATCAATAAAGGGTTTTATTTATCAACATACCCTTTACCAATGGTGCTTAATAGTTAGTTAACAAGTTTAGGCACAATTCAATTACCAAGTAATTAATTTCCTACGTTTTTAAACAATAACCAAAAATATTTCATACGAAACTCATATCTCTACCTTCTTCTTTAGTCGTAGTCGGATACAAGCAAAAATTGACAACCCTAGCATCGTTAGGTTTTTGTATGAAGGATTCACAATTTTTTTTTACGACTTTGCCCACATAAATTATTAATAGAAATATTATATTTAAAGGAGTTACAATACGCTAAAACTACGCGATGTCTATTCTAGAATATTTGTTCTCTAAGAGTCATTTCCGTAAAGTTGGAAATGCCAAAGATAAAATAAAATATGCAAAAGTGGGCAATCTCGAAATTTTTTAATTTTTTTGGCCCGCTTGTTTGACAGCCATTTTCATCAACAATGGAACTTATACTTGCAGTAGTGTGCTCACTCACACAAAGAAAAGTAGGCAAAGTTGTAAATGCCACAGATAAGTAAGCCAATATGAAGTAATAAACTCGAAAAAAATATGAATAATTGCAAAAAGCGGGCAAAGTTGTAAGGTTTTACGATAGTAAAACTCCGTAAAGTTGGAAAATATGTGCATAATTTATTGCTTGACATAAATGACAGACAGACCGACCAGTTACGGCATCAGCATAGCGATGACGTGATTAACTTATTTCTTCTTAAAATGTTTCTTATTGTATGGAATATAGAACGCTATACAAAATAAGTAACATTTTTTTGTTTGAGGAGACTGATTCAATCATGTAATATAAAATATATAAAGGCATCATAAAAACATTTCAAAATTCGGCTGTAAAATCGATTCTATCAACCATTCGTTAATAATCGCTTCATTTGACAAACAATACGTCTTAGCCTCATCACTACAAACGTCAATTCATAAATGCCAAATGGTTGAAGTAACAGATTACAAGGTATAAGTATGCACAGTATGTCTGTGACTGTAGCTGTCAACACATCGATCAATATTAGGCTACGGATCTGCTTACTATTTATAAATAAATATTAAATATAATAAATAATATAGGATATTACAGGTTCCGCGACACCGAACGGCTGCGATTAGTCTTAAGTATAGAGCCACGAAGTGTTGGAACAACATTCCTCCGCCAATTCGCCTATTAATGAGTAAAGCTAGTTACAAGAAAAAAATATCGTTAACACCTAAATGCTCAAAGAAATTAGCATTAAATTCCTGTTTTACTATATTTAATTCCTATATTTCATCCCATTCCATATATTCCTCCCCCTCTGTAATTAACCGTACAACTGCCACACAAACACGCACGCACTGAGACACACACATACACACTTTCACTTGTAGTCTCACAATAATATACTTACTTATTTTGCTGTGATCGAATTACTGATAATTGTGAGTTAGCATCTACGTATCGTAATTAACCGTACAACTGCCACACAAACACACACACACAAACACGCACGCACTGAGACACACACATACACACTTTCACTTGTACTCTTACAATAATATACTTATTACAATAATGTACTCTTACAATAATATAGTGTCCGACCGAAACATGTTTTTTTGCCGAAACCGAAACCGAAGGTTCGGTTTTGCCTCTAGTTTCGGGCGAAACCGAAACTTTTACTGACATGTTAAAATCGTTGAATAAAATGTCAGTAGGCCGTTCTTTTTAGACGAATCATATGATCAATGAAACACCTATAATCCGTGTAGGTGGTATGAATTAAACAAGTTTTTTTTTAAATACCACGTCGGTGGCAAACAAGCGTACGGCCCTCCTGATGGTAAACAGTCTATGGACGTATGCAACTCTAAGGGTGACAAATGCGCGTTGCCGACCCCATACTGTAGTCCCTCGGGAAAACCTCGGCAGGGAGCTCATTCCACAACCGGAGCGTCTCAGGGAGGAAATTCCTCTGAAACCGTAGCGTACGTGATCATTTAGGTTCTAAGGTGTGAAGGTGAATGCCCTGCGGACGGCGAGCGGTGCGATGGTAGAAAGGGGCCGTGGGCATCATGTTGAAAAGTTCTTAGGAGCACAACCCATTATACAAGCCATAGGACACTCACAAGGAGGCAAAGTTTCTTCTTAAACTTAACGGTTCAATATCGCTCGTGAGTTTGGGATCGTCCACGATTCGCACAGCACGTCTCTGAAGCAATTCAAAAGGCCCAAGCTGGTATCCAGGTGCTCCCGCCCAGAGGTGACAGAAAACTCAGTGGGGATGGACTTGTGACTTATATCATAGAAGTCTCTGTCCAGGGGTGACGTATCGCTTCGCTCAATTGAGCACAGCTTTTTAGATGCCAGCCTGGCTTTGTCTTCTACGTAGCTCCGAAACTAGACGTCGCTGGAAATGTCGACACCAAAGATCCCAATAACTCTCTGAGATGGAGAGGGCTGTGTCTTGGAATAGGCAAAACTGAATGGTTTTTTTTTCGTAGTGCACACGTATACTTGTTTCTTGGTGGGGTTGAACTGGACCAGATTATCCTGGCTCTTACTCACGCCTTTTTGAAGACTCCCATGCTGTAGACCTTTGGTAATACCTCGGCAGGCTCAGCAACGAGATCGCAATGGCTCCAAGGTGTGGGGATGTGCTCGAAAGTGAGAGGTGCGATAATGATAGGTAGCCGCGGGCATCATGTCATACACAGGCCTCGCCCAGGGAATATCAAAACAATCAATTAGGAGCTACCAGCATCCAGCGGACCCACGCAACCTTAATCAGGTCATCAGCCCACCTCAAGCCTCAGCAACCTTGTGCGGGCCTTCCTACACTACGTCATCCGGTACGTGGTCGCCACTCGAGAACTCGCTTGCCCCACCAATCATCGGTTCTCCAGGCAACATAGCCCGCACCTGCCACTTTAGTTTGGCAAGCTTTTAGGCTATATCGGTTACTTTGATTCGTCTGCGGGTATGGTCATTTTTTAGATCTCGCAGAGTAACTTGCAGCATAGGCCATACCCTCTCCATCGCTCGTTGAGTGTCTATGACCCTCCTTTTTCGGAGCCATAGGTCATAAATGGCAACACGCACTGGTCAAAGACTTTAACTATTGACGAGAGGATAATCGATGATACATGACGTAAAGATATTGCGTCTCCCGAACGCCACCCAGCCAAGTCATTTTTGACAATTGATCTCCTTCTCGAAACTGCACCTGCCCAACTGAACCGTTTGTCCTAGGCTCAGGGACAGTACACAAATTTGTCGACGACTTTGAGCGTAGTCTCTGATATTAACTGGAGTACGTACAAGATACATGGACGTTAGTTATGATCCTTGTTTGGTCCATGTTCATCTTAAGACCAACTTCTTCAGAGGCCCACCTTAGATCATCGAGTACTTAAGTTGTCCATGGTCTCAGTTTTGAAGAAGAACAACCAAACTCCTGTCCCATGCCTTTCAGAATGACTAAATCGAACAGCTTCTAAACTAGATAAAAATTAACTAAAATAATATTTTGATTTTTAATTTTAACACTTTACAATCAGCCAGCTTCGAAAGACTAATTAGAATTCACGATCCAAAAGTAGGTACAATTTTGTAAGTTTCGGCACGACCGAAAGGTTCGGCACTTTTTTGGCCGAAACCGAACCTTCGGCCGAAACATGATTTTTAGGCCGAAACCGGCCGAAACCGAAACCGAAACTTCGGTCGGACACTACTTATTTTGCTGTGATCGAATTACTGATAATTGTGAGTTAGCATCTAAGTATTGTTGAGAGATTCGAGCCTGGGACGTCTAGCTTCGGAGGCAGTGACACCTAACCTACTAAACAGGGCGAAAAATGTTGCCACCGTTGTGGTATAAAAATAGTAGTACCTAACACTAAAAAGATAAGTACACTAAACTTTCGATAAGACTATAGATCTATAGTCCAAACCTGAACGTGCCGACTATCAGCATCACAGTTAACCATTCTAGACCTTATCGGTACGAGATAAGGTCTAGAATGGTCTGTAGTACTCATCCTAATCGAAGGTCATTGGAATCATAGATACTTAATATTTTTTCTCATACGTCGTGAGAAGCCCTTCGCTAGATGCGTCAGTCACTTCCAATGTGCTCGAGGTCAGCAATACAAAACCGCATTTGACTTAATCACTAGGAACCGTAAAACGTGGGGAGAAGGGACAAAAAGGAAATTTTCTCAAACATGCAATGAAATATTGATATTATGTTCCTTATAATAGGCTGCGAAGTATGACGTTTCAGGTGCGGCTAGGACAAGAGGTAGTTAATGGAATTTCATACAAATCTTGCAGGCCTAGGCCTGCAAAGTCCTCTTTGCAATTTCTATTCCACATAAATTTGTGGCACAGGCATCATGACATTCTGCCTCTAGGCGTATTAAAAATAAAACTTTGATTTTTTTGTTGTTTATTTCATTGCACGTTTGAGAAAAGCACTATACATACCTCGGCGGGAAATATGGGGTTGCCGGCCTTAGACTTATCCGGCCTTGCTTCGCTCAGCCGTCTATATGTCTTCGGCCGGCAACCCCTTTTGTCCCGGCCTCTGTAGTAATGTACTATTATAACTCGATAAAAGCTTATTTTTACATGTGGCACGTTGAAAGACGTGGAAATAGGCCATTCAGCACAGACCATTCTATGATTTTTTACTACGACTTTTTCTCAGAAATATGAAATTTATAGTTGTTCCTAGGACACACAACAGGATCCAAAACGCTATTCAGCCAACTAGGCGAAAAAAGCGGTCATGAGCGTGTCGGGCCACGCCACGCGCAATGTAGAGTTCCGTAGTTGGCCCTATCTTTATGAGGACTTACAACTTCACAAACTACTTTACTTATTTTTGATTCAACTAACAACGTTATTTGAATCAAAACACAATTTTTACAATTTCTAGCAACAGAAACTAATTTCCGACCTAGATATGTGATCCCGGATCCCATTGTGTTTACAAAGTTTCACGTTATTCTAGCATGGCGTTTTCAAGCGCGTAAATACGTTTGTATGGAGAACCGAACGTACTGCGCACTCTTAAGTAATTAATGGAAATTGGATGAAAGTTTGCATTTTCAGGTACATTTCTTAACTAATATAGTAATGTAAACTTACTTGTTATAGTTTTCTTTTCAAATACATTACATACACAGGCTGTTTTTATTGAATTCCGTTAATTGCGAGGGTACAATCCTTAGATGAAATAAAGTAATCTTCTCTAAGACACTAGTACCCTAATTCGTAACATTTCGAAGATATTCAAGAATTCATTTTCGTTAATGAACACCCCTAGTATAATATAAAAAATACTTAACAATTAAACAATGTTGACGTGCGTGTCATTCGAATTCCGAATTGTCATACTTGAGATTAACTTTTGCTTAGCTCTACGTTAACTCTTAAGGCCGTTTTTCATTCACCCTTGGTAATATAATTAATAATTTTGTATGAAAAAGAAAAAATACTTTTTTCTTGAATGTTGAAAAACTAAATATGCTACGTCGTTTCTATGGCTATACACGGCTATATGCTTGAAGGAACGGAAATCAATAAAAACACCCTGTATATGACATTCATTGATTCATTTAATTTCTTAGTTTTTCCTTTTTATAATAATAATAATTCTTTATTTCAGACAATGTCCATATACAATAATAATTACATTAAAAAATTCACTTTCATAATTTAATTTTTGTTTGCACCACCCACTGATCATGTTTGATAATTTTTTCTCCGCTACCCAAAGGTTGTCTGGAAGAGATCGCTCTTGAGCGATAAGACCGCTTGTTGTTTACCTCTGCTTGTATCTTATTATGCTGTTTCTATTATGTAATTCTTTTTTGAGGTGCGTTTTAAAGCGTCATCATCCTCCTAGAGTTATTCCCAGTACAGTTGCATCCTGAAGGATGCCTGGGGTCCGCTACCTAATCCCAAGAATTGGCGTATGCATTAGTTTTTACGGAAGCGACTGCCATCTGACCTTCCAACCCGAGGGAGAAATTAGACCTTACTGGAATTAGGCTTGTCAAGTGAGTGGCCAACTTGACTGTTAGAAGTTCTCAAGCCGCCTGGAGGCTTAACGACTGCTATCATAGACAGCAACCGTGATCAACGGCTTAACGTGCCTTCCAAAGCACGGAAACGCTCAGGTAGTAACCACTCAAAGCGGTCACCCATCCAAGGACTGACCTCGCCCGACATTGCTTAACCTCGCATACCGCACGCGGTACAATAAAGTGTAATTGTATGTACGAGCACTACCATGATTTTATACATGCGGTAGAAGCCGTTTAGCTGGCGGTTGGGGCGTTGACACGTGTCTCCAACAATAACGATACCCCCTTGATGGGTTTTGCAAGAAAAAGAAATGCATCCCCACTTTACATGTAGAAGAGTTACCCTAATTTAGCTTTCCAATTCAACATCAAGATTCTTCCCCTCTATCCCTAATACCTTTATATTCTTTATACCACAAGAAACCGTACTTTTTGTCAGTTTGGCCTTGACCAACCGCAACCAGGAAGGTCAATTATCGCGGAAATAAAATCCATTAAAGGAAACACAACGTGTGGTTATTTTCCATAATATGCAGTGTTTGTGATCACTTGCATAACGGTTCGTCGGTTCACGGCCTTGAGCAGTCATCAAAACATTTTTTTATCATGTCACTGAGGTGGCAGGCAGGCATACCAAGTACCTAAAGGTAAGTCGATTATAAGTCAGTCTCGAAATCGTTTTCGGGGTGCGAAGAGCTCCGTGAGCTCCTTTATCTGCTGTTTAGGGTAATGAAACGTTGTACTTTATCAAATTTACAAAAATATTGATGATAATTTCACATACACCTGACGACCTGTTTAGCCTAGTTGGTAGTGACTCTGCCTCCGAAGCTAGAGGTCCCGGGTTCGAATCCCGGTCAGGGCATTTATTTGTGCATTTTTCACGAATATTTGTTCTTGGGTCTTGGATGTTCTCTATGTATTCAAGTATGTATTTATCTATATAAGTATGTATATCGTCGTCTAGTACCCATAGTACAAGCTTTGCTTAGTTTGGGACTAGGTCGATTTGTGTAAGATTGTCCCCCAATATTTATTATTATTATTCTTATTATTATACTGTAAGCATATTTTTGCTTTATTTATAATTTTATGCGCAATTCAAGTTTTATTTCAAATCGTAAATCGAAAATCGATTACTAAATCTTTTTAAAAACATTCGTGCTTGACCATTAGGGCTAGCTATGAAACGTCACTTTGACGTCACCGTATTTAAAGAAATAACTACTTGTTTACGAGAATTTCTTTGAAACATGGTCCTTATCGACTTTGGCCAATTTGGCCATCCGATAGGAACCCCAATAATGGATCTAACGTTAACGAAAATAAGGTCGACTTATATTGCTCAACTTTAGTAGTTGGAATGTGCGTGAGTTGATTGTTTTAGTGTGGGTGCCACCACCACCATATCAGCCCCAGGACGTCCACTGCCGGACATAGGCCTCCCCCAATTTCATGGGGGGTAAATGCCATAATCGCCACGCTTGGCATGCGGGTTGGCGATCGCAGTATCTCCACCGCACTCTAGGAATGCTGCTGCCCATTCCCCGGTGGTCTTGGTCGTAGTTTTAGTAGTGTGGGTGCACTAAAAACAAAATAATAATAATAATTAAGGGGGCTCCCATACAAAAACGTGATATTTTAGCCCTTTTTCATGGCTACCACTCGCCGAGCTAGATCTCAAGAACCGTAATAGCTAGACAGTTGAAATTTGCACAGATTATGTATTTTTATAGTGGCTACAACAACAAATACTAAAATTAAAATAATAATAATAATTAAGGGGGGCTCCCAGACAACAGAGTAGTTGTTGGCGTTTTTTTTCTGGTACGGAACCCTTCGTGCGCGAGTCCGACTCGCACTTGGCCGGTTTTTGTTGCTTACCTACGAGTGCCAATGATCAAATTCGGTCATCACCGCCATGTCAAAGTTTATTGTGAATTGAAGTTATCTTAAAATCGATATCGTAAGTTCCTAAGGACACACACACACACACACACACTCTCTCTCTATAGTTTCTGATATCTATCACTCACCCATTTTGCAAAGCCTGTATAAGTACTCATACCTATGTTACATATACCTCCCTCCGAAGCAAGAGGTCCCAGGTTCGAATCCCGGTAAGGGCATTTGTTTCTGTGGTAAGCAGAGACATTAGTTCCTGAGGATCCTGAGACTCGGATGTTTTCTATGTATTTATTTAAGTATATATTAAATATATCGTCGTCTAGTATGTACCCATAACGCAAGCCTTATTGAGCTTACTATGGGACTAGTTCGATTTACATGTGAAAAAAAAAATTACCCTCATATTTATTTACCTAGGTTGACGATGATGAAGACCGAAAGATTAAACTCAGTTAGATACTCTATTGTATAGGTATATGTCAAATGACAACGGTTTTCCTGTGACTGTTTTATGACGTACTGCAATGACGTTCCTATAACCAAATAAATTGATGCTATACAATTAAAAACCAAGTTAAAACACATCTTAAAAAAACACCGAAAAACATTACTCCGTTAGTAATAACGCTGGATTTTGCATAACACTCGTTTGGCCAATAGTAAAGTTAAATTGGTACTAATGGGTTCTTTTTAGTATGCAATTCACGTTTATAATCCTTTGTACTCTTAAGCTAGGTCGCTCATTGTGCACTATAAAAGACCTGCTGTTCTATTAATAATTCATTTCGATCATCTGATTATGAAGTTGAATCAGTCAACAAAAGTGGGTCAGTAAGGTCATATTACACATAATATTCTTTTGAATTATGCCCTAAGTACACACAGCAGTATCATGATAACAATGATATTTTTAGAATTTAGTCGTTCAGTACAGTACAGGCCTATTCCACACAACTTTGGCGCGAAATTAATGACACTTCTCTTAACCTTAACTACTTGTTCTTACTTATTCTGTGCAGGACATTCACAGTGTAGGACTATTATAAGCGCTCTACTGACAGCCAAAGTCTGCGAGCAAATCAAGGTTATTATTGCCCATAATATTTAAGGTAGCCCAATTTATTTAGTGATGACGTTAGCAGTCTAAGCTATAAACAATAATTAGAGTACGATGACGTAAGTCAGGGCTATCGAAAGATCAAATCAACTTTAAATGAAATTATTCACGTTCTTATTTTGTGTTAAAAATGCCCAAGAACCAATCTAAAACTAAAAAAACCGGCCAAGAGCGTGTCGGGCCACGCTCAGTGTAGGGTTCCGTAGTTTTCCGTCCGTCACATTAAGTTGACATATTAAGTACAGAAACACAAAACCCTAAAAAGCACGTCATTTCATTGTGATTTTGAAGAAATGACAGGTACAATAAACACCTGTTTATACGGTTAAATTACAAACTTAGTTCAGAAATTATTTTTGTAATTTTTTCAAAAACTATTCAACCTATCAAGTTCAAAATAATTTTCCTACAAAGTTTTTATAAAGTTCTACTTTTGAGATTTTTTTCATATTTTTAAAACTTATGGTTCAAAAGTTAGAGGGGGGGGGGACACATTTTTTTTTACTTCTGGGGCGATTATTTCCGAAAATATTAACATTATCAAAAAATGATTTTAGTAAACCCCTATTTATTTTTAAATACCTATCTAACAATATATCACACGTTAGGGTTAAAATGAAAAAAAAATCACTCCCCGCTTTACGTATAGGGGAGGTACAGATGGTCAGGCTACCTTGCGAAGTAAAACCTCCAGATCGCGTTATAGAAATAAGACCCCTGAGTAAAAGTAGACTAGAACTACTAAAGTCAAATCTACTAGTCGCCATGCCGAACACCCAGGTAGAATCAAATGATCCGAATGATCAATTCAAAATGCTTCTGAATACAGTGTGTAACGAATTTAATAGGACTTGTAGTAAAAAGCGTATTAAAATAAACAATAAAATGAGATTTAATGATTGGGCAACTACCGGAATTCGAAAGAGTAGAGATAACTTATACCAACTTTATGAAAGGAGATCTTGCACCACTGACGAACGCTTCCATCAGTATGTTAGGGATTATTCCAAATTATTCAAAACAGTGTGCACAAAGGCAAAAGCAATGCACTTGAATAATAAAATAAAGTCCTCAGATAACAAAGCCAAGACTGTCTGGAAAATAATAAACACAGAGACTGGGCAGAGAAGTAATAAAGAGTCCACGATTTCTTTGAAAATAGAGGATAATTTAATTACTAATGCACTAAAAGTAGCCGATGAATTTAATAATTTCTTTTCCAAAATTCCTATAGTCACGACTCAAAGTTTGGCATCATCTACCACAATAGCAGAATCCCTTCTGAATGAGAACGTAAAATTAGAGTCATTAAATATTTTCAAATTTCATCATGTTTCTCCTCTAGATGTACTGAAGTCTTTTAAAATGTTAAAAATAATGAGGACTGAGGACTTATGGGGCGTGTCAGTCATGGTACTGGAATCTATTCTCGAGGTCGTTGCACCCACTCTAGCTCTCATTTTTAATAGTTGTGTAGACAATGGCATTTTTCCAGACTTAATGAAGTGTAGTAAAGTAGTTCCTATTTTCAAATCAGGTCATAGAGATAATCCTTCTGATTATCGTCCAGTTTCTATCCTACCTGCGTTTAGCAAAATATTCGAAAAAATAATGCTTACGCAATTGGTTTCTCATTTTAATTCACACAATATTTTGCACGCACAGCAGTTCGGTTTCACGAAAGGTAGATCAACTACTGATGCAGGTGCAAGTTTAATAAAATTTATTTTGCAGTCTTGGGAAGAGTCATATGACGCCATTGGAGTGTTCTGTGACCTTTCCAAGGCTTTTGATTGTGTAGATCATGGAACTTTAATTTGTAAGCTTAATTTCTATGGTATCAGAGGACATGCATTGGATCTTATGAAATCATATTTAACACAGAGAAATCAAAAGGTAGCGATAAATAAAGCCCTTTCGTCAGAGACAGTGGTAGAGATGGGAGTACCTTAATATTTTTCCACTTTTTATTTTACCACTTTGTCGGCGTAATTGATATACATATTAGTACCAAATTTCAGCTTTCTAGTGCTAACGGTCACTGAGATTATCCGCGGACGGACGGACAGACGGACGGACAGACGGACGGACAGACATGGCGAAACTATAAGGGTTCCTAGTTGACTACGGAACCCTAAAAAGAAGAAATGAAGGTTAAAAACGTGAATATTCATAATTATTATAGTCCTATCACCATTTTAGAAAAATAATCTTACGGTGGAACCTTGACAACTTAGACCTCCGCACCTGCAACGGCACGAAGCATCAGATTGATGAAACTAAGCCTATCCAACTCTCATTTTGGCGCAAAATAACGCTTTTCTACGGTACCTTCCCGGTGTAGGTCCAAGATCTCATTGGTACGTCAGACCAAGAAAAGGACAGGTTCGAAAAAACAAGAAAAAAAATGAAAGGTCTGCACATTTTCTTGGCCTGAGATTGGTGTGTATAGCCTGGCTTTGAGGACGGGGGTTACTGTCTCCTCTGCTGCTCAACTATTAGCATCATTGTTTAACTAACCATCAACGAGACAAGGTCTGCCAATGATCAGTTACATAACTGCAATGCTGATCAGCTGTACCTAAGAATAGACATATACAGAATAGGGCAAAGCGGAGTGACCAAGTGGCTCCCTGCATTTCCAACAGAGATTGTACTATGCTACGTTACTATGGATGCGTTTCAATCCATTAATCATATTGATCATAATCATTAATCAGGAAGGGTGCCATTCTACCAGAGTTGTGCAATGCAGCTATGCTGACAGGATGTGTAAGGGAGCATACCCAAACTACGTGACCAACTTTTTACAGTTTTTTAACCCCCTGCCCCCCTCCGGTGACCAAGCGTAGTATATGCCAAGACCACCACCCTCCCCCTCTAGTTTTCACGTAGTTTAATTTATTAATAATTTTTTGCGGAAAGTTAAAAAAAATGGCTCTTGTTTGTATTTTCTCATATGGCCCCTAATGCATGTCGTCGAAAGTGCATGCGTAGGTAAATTGTAATTGTGTCGAAACTGGAGAAGTTTTAGTGGTGGGGTAAAGCGTGGCGCGTGAGTCCGCTTCAATTAGAATGTTTCTCAAAAATATTCCACTAGCTACGTGACGAGAAGCTACCCCCCTCCCTCAACCCGGTGACCAAGAGTGGTATTTTGAAACCCCCCCCCCCCCCCTAAGCTACGCTACGAAAACCCATTTCCACCAGTGCTATGTTATGGACCAATGAATATGTTTGGTGGATCCAAACGCATCCATAGCAACGTATAGTCGTATACTTAACACATCTCTGGTGGAAAAACGGGTTTCCCTGGCGTATCTTTCACATGCTCGTAGCATAGCTGCATATCATATCTCTGGTGAAAAGGCACCCTTACTCAGGTGTGGGAGGAGATTGACTACGAAACTTATTTACTACAATATATAGCTCTCCGCTTTTCAGGCTCACACTGAAAAGTGCACTCTCTGCGGCCTTATAACTCTCTAGAACACTGTTAGGTTAGTGCTGAGAGTCTTTACTCCTCGTTGAGGACTCGGCCATCGGCTTTTATAGCTCTTAACTTCAATTATATCCACAAGGGAAGACACGAACCGAAATCCGTGACCCATCTACCTAACTCTTATATATGCACTTATCTTTAGATTTATCTAACTGAACAGAAGAAACTGACCAAAGAGGGAAAAATCAAAACCTCTCTACCTCCTAATCCTCAAATCAATACCGCCCCCCTCTGCCATACAATTCCGCTCCCGCTTAGGCAACAATGCTTAGATAACTTTTTTTTTCGAACAAATCGGGACTGCACAACACTACGGCTTGCGCGATATACAGGATGATTTCGGGGTCGTGGATCAAAAACCAGTTTTTAGACTTGGTATCTGTTAGCCATTTAAAAAAAATTGTAGTGACACGAAACAAACGCATTTCATTATTAATTTATTTTGATGAAAAAAAAATACAAAATCACAAAAAAACATGGTTACCCTACTCTCTTTGACGGATGGTATGGAGAGTTGACAGTGGGTGTTGTGTTAAATGAAAGAGGGTTGAATGGCAACTGATTTTATTAAGTATTTGTAAGCCTACCCACAACATCTTCCCCTTAAAAGAAAGAAAATAGATTATTGCTATTCCCATCACCACATATAATATTAAGAAGTATACTTTTAATTTAAGAATTTCTTATCCTACATCCCCTTAATGGAGTTTAATAATTATATCGATGCATAATTGACATAATTTGACTGAAAGTATAAACTATAAATATTGCTAAAAGCTATAGCTGTACGGTCTAAGATGCAGTTGACTGACCATCGCGGTACCTTATTACAGAGGCATAAGGTCTATTAATGGCCAGTCAAGCGTGTTGTTCTTTACACATGTATTTGGAATAGGTACCTACTTACATCATGGCTTTGTTTATGTAGTACTTATCTATCCAATGTTCTTTTAGTTTCTCAGTAAAAACAAAATATAAAACAGAAATCTATTACCTAACTAATTTTAAGTTCAAAATAAGTTGGTGCCAACCAATTCTTAAGATTTAGGTACGATGTAGATGGAGAGATGTTTAGTTTTCTTTTTTTCTAATTGTTATCATTGGCGAATGTGATTCGACAACTTCATCGTCCAATGACCCCGCTGATGAATAACGCTCGTCATTAGGTGACATCTCTCCATCTGAAACATCTTGTTCTGTGTACGTCTCCGAGTGTTCCGGAATTTCCGGCTCACATTTGATTAAATGCCTTCTGTTGCGGCGATATATTCCTCTCTTGTTTTTAACTAAATAAGATCTCGGAGAATCACACTCTGATACAATTTGACCTCGCATTCTACCATTTTTTTCAAGCACAATAACATTATCGCCCGTTTTTAATTTAGGTAATGTTTTACAATGTTGGTCGTAATACTGTTTACTTTTTTGTTGATTATAAGTAATCATATTATGTTGATCGGCCGGCACTGGTTTGGGTTGCAGCAGGTCGGGATGCACTGGTAACCTGCACCTAAGCATGCGTCCCATTAACATTTGAGCAGGGGAACTTAAGTTTTCGCGAGGTGTATTGCGGTAGCTCAATAAATTCAAATAAAAATCCGAATTACTTTGAATTGACTTTTTTAGAATATTTTTAACAGTTTGAACTGCTCGCTCACTTTTTCCGTTCGCTTGGGCATAATTGGGCGAGGTAGTTCTATGCTCAAACTCCCAGTCTACTGCAAACCGTTTAAAGTCCCTGCTCGTAAACTGCGTGCCGTTATCGCTGATCACAGTCTCCGGAATTCCATATCTGGCGAAATTTTCTTTTAAACACTGGATAACAGATGAACTCGTCATGTTATTTAATTTTGCAACTTCGACAAATCCAGAATAATAATCAATGATAATCAAGTAATACTTTTTTAAATATTCAAAGATATCTGTTCCTACTTGGCACCAAGGTAAATGCGGTACCTCAAAAGGCAATAAAGGTTCCCTACCCGGTGCGTTTGAAAATTCCTGACAAGTTGAGCAACGTTTTACATACATTTCGATTTCTTTATTAATACTCGGCCAAAACAACACTTGCCTTGCTCGTTTCTTACACCTATCAATGCCAAGATGGCCTTCGTGTATGATTTTAAGCATTTCGCTTCTCATAGAACTCGGTATTAAGACCAAATTATTTTTAAATATAATATTATCTATTATACGAGTACACAGCTCATCTTTCATTGACCAGTAACATTTTACATCTTTTGATACTTCGTATTTATTATTTGGCCAGCCATTAACAATGCAATGTGACAACTGTATTAATATTTTATCTTTTAAGGTTTCCATTCTTACCGTGTTTAATTTGTTTTTCGACATATTCACATGACTCATCAATAAATTTACCTGGTACACGATTCCGTTGCTAATATTTTCGTCATATTTCTCAGGCAGAGACGCGCGTGACAAAGTGTCCGCCAAGTACATATATTTACCTGGTTTGTAAGTAACTGACAGATCTAAGCCTTGCAGACGAAGTAACATTCTTTGTAAGCGTACTGGAACTGACTCTAATGGTTTTTTGAACAAACTTTCCAGCGGTTTGTGGTCAGTTTCAACGAGTACATTTTGTTTTCCATAAATGTACTGTCGAAACTTTTCACAAGCGAACACTATAGCCAGCATTTCTTTTTCCACCTGAGCGTACCTCGTTTGCGTGTCGGTGAGCATGCGCGAGGCGTACTCGACGGGCCGCCCGCCCTGCAGCAGCACGGCGCCCAGCGCCTTGCTGCTCGAGTCTACCGACAACACGACCGGCTGCTGCACGTCGTACAGTGCTAAAACCGGACTTTCACTAAGTAGCTTTTTGAGTTTGTCTAACGCGTCTTGATGTACCGCATCCCAGACCCAGGCGGCCTCTTTTTTTAATAAACTCGTTAATACGTTAGTGTGCTCCGAATAATTCGGTATAAATTTAGACAAATAATTCGTTGCGCCCAAAAAACGCTCGAGAGCCTTCTTGTCACTGGGAGGCGGCATTTCTATAATTGCCTTTACTTTAGTGAAATCGGGTTTCATGCCATTTTTATTAAAAACGTGACCTAAATACGTTACTTCCTCGACGCATATTTTACATTTACTCTTATTAAACTTTAAATTAATACTCCTCGCCTTTTCTAATAATGCCACTAATCTTTTGTCATGTTCTTGTTTTGTTCGGCCCCAACATATGATATCATCAATGAATGAGTCTACCCCGTCTAGATTTTCGAGAAATTGTTTTATTTTAGCATGGAAAACCTCCGGAGAACAATTCAACCCAAAAGGGAGCCTTTTAAATTTGTACCTCCCGAACGGCGTGGAAAAGGTACACAAATCTGCACTGGCGTCATCTAATTGTACCGCCCAAAATCCTGAATTTGCGTCTAACACTGAAAAATAGCAGGCCCCATGTAATTTTGAAGTCAGTTCACTTATAGTTGGTAATTGAAAATGAGCGCGGCGAATAGCACAATTTAATGGACGTGGATCGAGGCATATCCTAATATCACCATTTTTTTTAGCCGCCAATACAATCGAATTAACCCACGAAGTAGGATGAGACACTTTTGTTATGACCCCTAACTCTGTCATTCTGTTCAACTCGTCAAGCAACTTATCGCGCAGCGCGAGCGGCACCTTACGCGGCGCGCTCACCACCGGCGGTACGCTCGGGTCGACAACAATGCTGTATTCGCCGGGTAAACAACCCAGGCCTTCAAATAAATCGCTATAGTCATTCAAATTTACACTGTGGACCCGATGGATTAATCCTATTTCAGTACATGCCTGCCTGCCCAGTACGCTTTCACAATTAATGTTCGCTATAGCGAATTTAAGTGGATATTGATAAGTTTTATGGCTCCAATTCATGTAACATATTCCTTTAATCGGTATTACATCACCGCTATAAGATTGTAACTTCATGTTATGTTTTTGTTGTATAAGTGAATGATCATAGCCTAGTTTAATAAACCGCTCGTAGGATAGTACGTTTATGTCGGCCCCCGTGTCTAACTTGAAACGTTCCGAACCACCCTCGCAAGTCAAGGTCTCATACCACTCGGCATCACCGGACCGTCCCTCGATTGGGAAGTTTTGTACCACAGAAACATAAAATAACTCACAGTCGTCCTCGGCGTCCGCGTTGTCCTCACGAATTTCGATGTCGTACATTTTTTTAACATTTCGTGGCGCTTTACACCTCCTCGCGTAATGGCCGTAATTTTGACACACATAACACTTCACATTCATAGCGGGACACGTTCCCGGTAAACACTGCATACCGCAACCATGGCACTGCGCTCGCGCCTGCACCGCCGGCGGCGCGCGCTCGGCCGGTACGGAGGCGCGCTGCGGCGGCGGAGGGCCCCAGGCCCGGCCGCGCCCGCGCCGACCTCCGCCGCGCGCGCGCACGGCGTCGACCCGCGCAGTCCCCGCCCCGCGGGACTCCAAACACCGATTGCCGTCTACCGACACTTCGTCGGCTTCACATATTTTAATAGCCTTATCCAGACTTAGTTCATCGATTCTCAACAACCGATCGCGCACCACCCCATTGTTGATGCCGCAAACAATGCGATCGCGTATTAGCGATTCCTCTAAATCTCCGAATTCACATTTTTTGCTTAGCAATTTCAGCGCCACAACATACTGGCCGATCGTTTCACCGGATTCCTGATCGCGAGTGAAAAAAGTATATCTTGCCAAAGTGATATTAGACTTCACTCCGAAATAATCGTCGAATTTTTTAATTAGTGATTGTACGTCTTCCCGGTCACTTTCTTTGTCGAACTTAAACGTTTGATAAACATCAAAACCGTCCGGTCCGATCAGGTTAATGAGTAAACTGGACTGCACCGCCGAATCTTCTTTATGCACCCCCGATGCTTTTAGAAATAAATCGAACTGTGTCTTCCATTTACGCCATGCATCAGCCCGGCTGACGGGGCTGCCATCCAAACTGAGTTCTGTCGGCGGTCTTGCGTGTTCCATGTTCAAATATCACTTTAATATCACTTTGATATTGCCCTACACACAAATTAACCGTTTTATCCGTGATTGCACATCAATTGCATGAGAACTCGAATTAAAATAACACCGCTGCCACCATGTTGTGTTAAATGAAAGAGGGTTGAATGGCAACTGATTTTATTAAGTATTTGTAAGCCTACCCACAACAGTGGGGTAGGGTGACCAAGTGGTATGAAAAAGTATTATTTCCCAATAAAATTTGTAAAAAAAAGAAAAGAATTTGAGTTATAAACCTTCATCTACTTAGAATTTTTGACCATGTACAATTATTTCGGATCACGACCCAAAAATCAGCCTGTATTTTTTCTCAAGCATGCAATGAAATTTGAAAACAGGTTTCAAAGTATCACGTTGCAGGCGGAACAACTCGGGAGAACTGTAATTTCATACAAAATTGTAGGCCTAGGACAGGCAGGGGTGGTTTACTACCGTGACGTCATCGCGCCGCGCAAAGTACATGCGGCCGCCGGCTCACACGTCGTGTGACTATTCAATGGTTGCGGCGCAGCGTTACGGATCGCACACGCACGCGCTACCTTACCGCTGTACGATCATAAAATAATCCGTTTCGTGTTAAATAATAATGTCAAAACCACAGCAGTAGCAGCACGGTGCTGCAGTATAATGTATAGACATAAAATAAAATAAAAATATCTTTATATAGTTACCCAAATTCTGTGTCTTTATCTTAAAATGTTGAAAAAACTGACAGTTATCACTCAAAAACTGACAGTCATTGAGTTTGGTATTCACCAACGGTTGACATAAAAGATAAAAGAAAACGAAAAAAAAACGTTGGTTCTAAGAAACCTCTTTTTATTTTTTAAACTGATGCCTTGAAAAATTATATAAAACTTTGTATCCCCTGGTTACATGTACGGAGTGCCCCCCTCCCCCTACTTTAATATTTTTTCGTCAGTTCACATCACTTTTACGTAGCGGTTCATACGAGTAGAACACACGTAGAGTAAATGTTTTAATTGTATTTGTAGTGCTTATAGTCTCCGAGAACACCGGCTGTCACATACAGACGAAAAGACGGACGGACGGGTTCCGTTTTCAGCATTTTGGCTACGGAACCTTAAAAGTACTATTCGTCATTGTATTGTAAACAATACTACTAATAATAAAGTACGTATATTAAAATAGGTTCTCGTTGGTGGTAACCCTAGCGCTGAGGGCGGGGTCTCGAAAGAGCGCGTTGCGTGCGATAAAAAGTAAAAAAAAAGTAAAAGTAGTTTATTCTTCAAATTAGGCATATTACATGCACCTATGAACGTCAATAAACTACCACCGGTTCGGAAAAATATACCTCTGCCACGAGAAGAACCGGCGTAAGAAACTCGGCGAGGTGTCATTTTTTCAAAACAATATACATTATATAGTTAAATATAAAATTACATTACTACAAAATAACTTAAATAACAATGCTACAGTAGAAAATATATTTTCGCGATAGATTACCCGTGCAGGACGCTATCACTGCCAAACATCCCTATCCATGATGTAATCGTTTATCTTATAAAATGCTCTTGATATAAGTGTTTGTTTTACTGCAGATTTGAATTTAGAATTGCTAAGTTCAGTAATGTGTTTAGGAATTTTATTGTAGAATTTGATACAATTTCCCAAGAACGACTTTTTCGCCTTTACTAGTCTATAGAAGGTTATTTTGAGTTTCACAGTATTTCTCGTGGCTATTGGTTTATCAGCGTTCGTTGGAAAATTGCCCAAATTCTTCCTAACATACATTATTATTTCAAATATGTATAGGGACGGCAGGGTTAGAATATCTATTTCTTTGAAAAATTCTCTTAATGAATCACGCGACCCCAAGTTATAAATTGCTCGGATAGCCCTTTTTTGCAAAATAAAAAAGAAAGAGATGGCCACATTTAGGCACGTTTGGGATACCTAAACGGTGGATTTGTTAACAGAGAAACTTCTGTACTTGTACTATTACTTATTCTGTGCCTAGGCCGGGAATTCTTTTTTTTTTCAATTTTAATGTCAAACATGGCGTCTGTTAAATTTGTTTTTTGAGTGGTATATTTTTTTTATTTCATTGCATACGAGTATTTTTGAGAAAAACACTACGTAAATATAAAAATCTCGGCGAGAAACGTTGGGCTGCAGGCCGCGTATCCCTATTCGTATATCTCTTTGTTGACCTGCAACCCTTCGTTTCCCGGCCTCTGTAGTAATGTACTATTACGGTAAGGTTATCATATTATGAAAGATGGTTTAAATGTAAATTTTGTTTTACCGCCCGTAATGTCTAAAAACAAGACACATTAACATTTGTCGTTAAACTTTTGTCGGCCTATTTAGCCTAGTTGGTAGTGTCGCTGCCACCGAAGCCAGAGGTCCCGGGTTCGAATCCTGGTAAGGGCATTTGTTTCTATGGTGAGCAGAGACATCTGTTCCTGAGATTTTGATGTTTTCTATGTATTTATGTAAATATCTATTAAATATATAGTTATCTAGTACCCATAACACAAGCCTTATTGAACTTACTATGGGACTAGTTAGATTTGTGTAAAAATTGTCCCATAATATTTATTTATTTATTTAACAAACTTTGACAGCTGGACCTTAGTCGACAGTGGCGCCATCTGGTGACCACAAAAACAGCCCTCATTGCTGATTGGATTAGCTGTGAGTGAAACTTACTACAACATATCGCCCTCCTTTTCTCTGGCTCGCACTGGGCAGTACACTCCTTCCGGCCAGTAACAGAACTCTCCAGAAGGCTGTTGAGGGAGTCCCGAGGGTCCGAGTCTTCGCTCCTCGTTGAGGACTCGGACATCTTTGGCTATTCTGTGGGCAGAATAAAAGTTTCGTTTATTACTTAGTCTTTTTTATTAGGGTTCCGTAGTCAACTAGGAACCCTTATAGTTTCGCCATGTCTGTCCGTCCGTCTGTCCGTCCGTCCGCGGATAATCTCAGTGACCGTTAGCACTAGAAAGCTGAAATTTGGTACTAATATGTATATCAATTACGCCGACAAAGTGGTAAAATAAAAAGTGGAAAAAAATATTTTATTAGGGTACCTCCCCTATACGTAAAGTGGGGAGTGATATATATTTTTTTTCATTTTAACCCTAACGTGTGATATACTGTTAGATAGGTATTTAAAAATAAATAGGGGTTTACTAAAATCATTTTTTGATAATGTTAATATTTTCGGAAATAATCGCTCCAGAAGTAAAAAAAAATGTGTCCCCCCCCCTCCAACTTTTGAACCATAAGTTTTAAAAATATGAAAAAAATCTCAAAAGTAGAACTTTATAAAAACTTTGTAGGAAAATTATTTTGAACTTGATAGGTTGAATAGTTTTTGAAAAAATTACAAAAATAATTTCTGAACTAAGTTTGTAATTTAACCGTATAAACAGGTGTTTATTGTACCTGTCATTTCTACAAAATCACAATGAAATGACGTGCTTTTTAGGGTAGTTTTTTAATATGTCAACTTAATGTGACGGACGGAAAACTACGGAACCCTACACTGAGCGTGGCCCGACACGCTCTTGGCCGGTTTTTTTTTTTAGTAAACAAAATAGGGTAATTTTTTACATATCATTTTAAGGCGAAGGGTACGGCAAGGCATTCCCCATACAAAGGTTGTGCAAGTTTTATTCGTTAGTTTTGGCACTACAGCATTTGATTTTAATTTTTGCTTGTATATATTAGATGTAGACAGAAGTTCTGTCACAGAACTTCAAGTTGAAATTCTGCTTTATTAAAAAAAAAAAAACTTTACTAGAAGAAATAGCTAAGAGAAAAATATGCATATTGACAAAAAATATTAACTGTAGCGCAAACATAAACGAAGAAAAACCGGCCAAGTCCGAGTCGGACTCGCGCACGAAGGGTTCCGTGCCAGAAAAAAAAACGCTAACAACTACTCTGTTGTATGGGAGCCCCCCTTAATTATTATTATTAGATTGATATTAGTATTTGTTGTTGTAGCCACAATATATTTACATAATCAGTGCAAATTTCAACTGTGAATAGCTAGCTATTACGGTTCTTGAGATCTAGCCATGAAAAAGGGCTAAAATATCACGTTTTTTGTATGGGAGCCCCCCTTTATTATTATTATTATTTTGTTTTTAGTATTTGTTGTTATAGAGGCAACAGAAATACACAATCTGTGAAAATTTCAACTGTCTAGCTATTACGGTTCTTGAGATACAGCTTGGTGACAGACGGACGGACGGACGGACAGCGAAGTCTTAGTAATAGGGTCCCGTTTTTACAGTTTGGGTACGGAACCCTAAAAACGTACACAAAGTTTGTATGGAAAGAGCTTGCCTGCCCCTTCGCCTTAAGCTTGAAACACTCAGAGCGCGGCCACAGTATTACAATATATTTGTGGCGCGGCGCAGCGTCGTTGCGGGGTGGAGGCGGTATTGCGGTAAGCGAACGCGGTCGGGGGGACGTCGCACCAAAAAACCGCGCGGTATTCGGTAGCGCGGTAGAGCGGAGGCGGCGTGTGTGACATATGACGCAGTAATCTACAGTCGGCAGTTTCGGAAAGATCAAAAATACAAAAACCGCCTCCGCCCCGCACCGCGCCGCGCCCGCTCTGTGCGTTTCGAGCTTTAGCCATGTTGCTCTACTATATATTACGGGTTCGGGCGATAAAGTTACGTCTGGAAACATTAATTAAAAAAAACGAGTTTCTAGTTTAAATTGCAAAAAAGTTTGAACTACCATCACACCACAGGCACTAAAAAGGATGCATAATTAGATGAATCATGTTATATAGCATAACCTGTGCACTGTGATCACTACTAATATATTTATTATGGTTAATGATAACATTAATTAAGCTCTATTTTAATCAGTTTCGTAACTATGTACTCGTAACCGCATAAATCATTATATCTAATAATGGCTGTGGCCTGTAATAGACTCAAAAAAATTAAAGGACGCTTCCTTAGGCACTAAAGTGGATGAATAATAAACTAAATCATGTTATATCTAAATAATATTATACCTGTAAACTGTGATCACTACTAATATATTTATTATGGTTAATGATAACATTGCAGTGGACGTCCTAGGGCTGATATGGTGGTGGTGGTGGAATGATAACATTAATTAAGCTCTATTTTAATCAGTATCGTAACTATGTACTCGTAACAGCATAAATCATGATATACTGGCTGTGGCCTATAATAGGAGCAAAAATTTAAAGGACGCTTCCTTAGAGCATCTGCAGTAACCTCTTGTGTCCAAAAAAAATATTTTTTCAATTGGGAGAAATTTTGATCTAAAGTTATGACCTCCAAATAATAGATCTTGGCACCACGAGATCATAGCGCGGCAGTCACTGCTGATTTTGAGGTAGCATCTAGTTATGATTCTCAATCGTTGTTGCATTTTTGGCTAAAAAGGATATTTTGAGGATTTTAATTGTTTTTTATAAATCTAGACACGCGGCAGCGTGTCCAGCCAAGTTCACCCCAGGAACTGGCGGATAGCAGCCGCCGTGTGTTATTTTACACGAACCGTTTGGAGCCACTTTTGACCCCCCAATAACTCCAAATCTATTTAACATAAAAATATTAAATTACTAGAACCCCAAATTTCATAAATATAGGTGAAATAGTTATTGAGATATTATAGTCCAAAAAACGGCATTTTTACCACTGACTGACTGACTAGTAATCAAAAACCTAACCCACTTCCAGGTGACCTAGAAAGGTGAAATTTAGCATCCAGCTTGGTAATTGAGTGTGTATATCCACGTTTCTGGGGTGAACTTGGCTGCACACGCTGCCGCGTGTCTAGATATTATGTTATGTCTAATTTATTTAATGATATTTTACACCGTAAACAAGTAAAATAACAAACACGCAGAGCTAATTCGATAACCTACCGTTGCTTGTTAATATTGTTTTTTTTTTATTTCATTGCGATACTAATTTACGCAGGTAAGACGATTTATCGCATGTTGTTCTCTGCATTCACCATCCTATTTTGAGCTAACTACGCTATTCCATACAATAATGAAATAGAGGTTTATATTTTTTTATACCACGTCGGGGGCAATCAAGCGTACGCCCCGGCTGATGGTAAGCGGTCACCGCAGCCTATTTAGAAAATTATACACTCCTTTATTGAAGAACCTCACACTGCAGTCCCTCGGGAAAACCTCGGCAGGGAGGCGGCCTCATACCGAGCCGGATTTGAAACGCATTGACATTGACAATCGCCAACTGAACTAGGTTTTTTTTTGTGTGCACAGGAATTACATGACTTAGTTCCGCCTTCCCCGTTCCATCACCGGACGTCCAGACGTGGTGAGCGGTTGCATCCTTACGTTGTCAGTCTACCATTTATTCGCACGAAGCGATTTGCTTCTTCTTTCCTAATGCGAACAGCTAAGGACTGGAATTTGCTGCCGCCGTCTGTATTTCCTGATACATACAATCTGGGTCTCTTCAAGACAAGAGTGAATAGGCTACTACTGAACCAGCGAGCAACATCTTAGGCCTTGTCATCGCTTTCCATCAGGTGAGACTAAGGCCAATCGCTGGTCAGTCTATCACAAAAAAAAACTAGGTACAGAAGTATCATTTAATTAATATAGTGCTCACGCATATTTTTGCGATATTTCCATTTAAAACATCCAATGTATAATCTTACAAACCATTCATTCACCATTCAGTCATTCAGACGTTGATCATACCCTTTCCCTCCAAGCAACAAGTTTCTGCCAAAAAATTCTTTTTTGGTACAAGCTTTTATTGCCGACTGTATCCATCTGTCTCCTTCATCATCATCTCGGTGGTACCGTAATATTGCATTGTCACCGAACTTACATAAGTATGCCAAATGGAAGCTCAATCAAAGAGAATTGCAAATTTTGACGACAAATTTTACATTTCTATACTAATATTATAAAGCTGAAGAGTTTGTTTGTTTGTTTGTTTGAACGCGCTAATCTCAGGAAACTGGTTCGAATTGAAAAAATATTTTTTTTCTCAAACATGCAATGAAATATTGATGTTATGTCCCGGTATTGTCTCATCTCGATGAGGGCCGATGCTGTGTTGGCGTCTTTCTAGATTTAGCAAAAGCGTTCGACACAGTGTCGATTCCTATCCTCCTCACCAAGTTAAAAAACCTCGGTATTCGTGGCTTGGCTCTAGACTGGTTTACCAGCTACTTGACAAAACGAAACCAGCGCGTAAAAGTCGGTGACTATCATAGTGGATTGAAACCTGTGTCTTTTGGCGTGCCCCAGGGCTGTATCTTGGGTCCTACGCTTTTTACTGTTTATATAAATTATATAATGTCCCTCAAACTATATAACAGCGAGATCCTATGTTACGCCGATGACACAGCTTTAATCTTTCACGGCCGCTCTTGGCATGACGCACGGGTTGCTACGGAATCCGGTATGCAGGTGATAGCCACTTGGTTGGGGCAGAACCTCTTGACCCTTAATGCGGAGAAGACGCAGTTTCTTTGCTTTTGCAAAACGGCATCATCGAGCCCTCCTATCCATCTAGGCAGCTTAAAGATCCACTCTTCAAACTGCCGCACCGCCCTGACATCCGTTGAGAATTGTAATTGTAATCACATACATAAAGTTTCTTATACCAAATACTTGGGCGTTACACTAGACGAAAACTTCAATTTCAAAAAACATGTTTCGGTAACTGTGGCCAGATTTCGAAAATTAATTTATACAATGAAATTCATGAGAAGCTCCGCCGATAAGTATTTATTAAAATCAGTGTATCTGTCTATTTGTCAGCCTGTATTAAATTACTGCATCCTTAGTTGGGGTGGGTGCTCAAAAACTACTTTAATCTCCCTGGAAAGAGCTCAAAGGGCGGTCCTAAAAGTATCCTTATGTTTTTTAATTTCCATTCCACATAAATTTGTGACACAGGCATCATGACATTCGGCCACTATGCGTATTAAAAATAAAATTTTCATTTTTTTGTTGTTTATTTCATTGCTAGTTTGAGAAAAGCACTATACATACCTCGGCGGGAAATATGGGGTTGCCCGCCTGAGACCTATCCGACCTCGCTTCGCTCGGCCGTCTATATGTCTTCCACGCGAATGAAACCGTCTATTTCAGCCTCAAATTAATGACGCTTCGGGCTCCAAAATATCTCGTCTGCATTCAACCCATGGTTAACAATCTACTATAGTCAATATGCGGCTCTCGGAATCGAGAATGCACATTGTATCTACGAGAATATCTCGTAGATACAAAGTGGGAATTTTCATGAGTAATTAAATGCAGAAGAGGGCACATCGATAAACCCAAAATTGACCCGCGGTAATTGTTGTAGTAATTGTTGTATTATACCTACTCTTACTATCAATTTGACTTTTCTTTACTTATCTGTACATGCATTAATTTATCACAACAACCGCTTATGGAGGTAAATGATTTGAATGCTAATAGCTGCCTCTTATAGCTGCGTCACAAGTTTTTTTTAAGTAACCGAGTGAGAAAAGACGAAGTTCTCCGTTTCATCTTCGGCAAATATGCTTTCGTTTTAGAAATGTGTCATATTAGACTTATCAAGCGGGGCTGAAGTAGTAGGGCTCTCTAGGGAAAATCTGTATACAAATTTATGCATAACAAAACATTTTAATTCGACCTATCAAAACACAACACCATATTAAATCCACCAATATAAAAAATATATATTTTATTTTTTTTAATACTTAAATTAGTGTATTATTATAGGTAGTACACTAGGTGTTGCCAGCGACTTCGTCCGCGTCTTCGCTCCTATTGTTTGCAGCGTGATGTAATATAGCCTAAAGCCTTCCTCGATTAATGGACTATCCAACACAAAATAATTTTTCAATTCGAACCAGTATTTCCTGAGATTAGCGCGTTCAAACAAACAAACAAACAAACTCTCCAGCTTTATAATATTAGTATAGATTAACTTAACTATTAAAAAAAACCTTGTATTTGATATCAACCAACCAGAAAACAGCTACACTAAAATCAACCAATCATGAAGCACGTCAAAGGCGTTTATTCGCGGTGTCTTTATCTAATTAAACCGGTGTCTATATATTTTGTATGTGTCAAAGCAGTTTAAAAAAATCGGCCAAGAGTTCCGTAGTTGCCCAATGAACTTACTTGAAAAATAACAATAACAAGCAAGGGAATACCTTCGCAGCGTTTCATACATGTTTTACTAAGAAAGGAAGACTTTTTACGATAACTCAAAAACAACTCAACTCAACTGATCATGTCCGCTATAGTTCCCCTCCCTCCCCGCCGCGCCGGGCCTCCCCCCGTCGCATCCTCTAAATCTCGTCGCCGCTATGCTGATGCCGTAGGTGGTCGGTCTGTCGCAGCCAACCGGAAGGACGCGCCCTCAGGAGCGCGTGAAGTTCGGGTTCCTTCAAAAGAGAAGCCCCCTCGCACCGATGTGGATAAGGAGGGTTTTTCAACGGTGTCGAGGAAGCGCAAGCCGCGCAAGAGTCAGTGTGGTACTGCAGAACCGGTTGGTTCTGGTTTGCGAGTTGCCACATCGAGCATGGCGCTCTATGTATCGCGCCTGCACTAAACCGCCACGGCTGATGATGTGGTGGAGTACGTTCGCCAGAAGACCAACTTCCCGCTGAGGGTGTTCCAGCTGCGTTCGCGTCACTACGTGCACTTCAGCTCATTTGTGGTGCGCGTGCCGCGGGCGCTAGAGGAGACCATAGCATGTGCTGGCTTCTAGCCGAAGGGTGTGGTGTTTCGACGGTTTCGGGGCAACCTACCGAATCCTACACAGTGTTTGACGAAGACCTATATTCATTTTGAAAGACCTATCCAACAACACCCCACACCATAGGGTTGAAGCAAAAATAAATTTTATCCCCACTTTACGTGTAAGGGGAGGTACCCTTAAAAAAATGTTTTTTATAGCTATTTACGATACAAGGGTTGTAAAATAAAGAAAGGCCGATATCGCAGATCTCTGAGGCCCGAGCCGCAGGCGAGGGTCATAAATATGCGAGAAAGGGCTTTCTGTTTTACGAACCGTGTTTTGTACACAATTTTACGTCACCGACTGTCAGATTTATTAATTTATATATCCAATATCCATACCAAATTGCAGCTTTCTAGCACTAACAATAGCAGAGCAAAGCCTCGGACAGACAGACAGACGGACATGGCGAAACTATAAGGGTTCCTAGTTGACTACGGTACCCCAAAAAAGTTGCCGCCATTACCGCCAAATTATAAATACGAGTACGTTCACTGTGAAATTTATTGTTATTTTTGGGAGGATAATCTTTGTTTATTTGTTTTCTCGCTATCGAAGTGTAAAGTAGAATGTATAACCAGTGTACCCTGGTATAACTCTGCCCGGCTAGTATGATAGCTTATACCGTCACGATATATGTGACGTTTCAATACATTTTGGCCATATAACGTGACGGTGTAAGCTATCATACTAGCCGGGCTGGTCTAAAAGCCATATTACCCCTCTCGTGGTATTGTGGCTTAATTTGACCCTTGTCATGCAATCTACTATTTGAAATTTCCTTATAGAGGTGACGCGCACTTGGACCCCATGGCCCCGGGGTTTCAACCCCAAACGCCGCAAACACGTAGCTACTGCCGAGAGCGGCATATTTGCGTCACTTGAGGTTGTCGGTTGCTGCACCAGCATCAACTTGAACATCAAATTTCAAAGCGCCATATAGAGGCTTCTGGTGATTAGAGGGCTGGCAACTATTTCGCCCACCGGATCAGCATTGCTACTCGTATTCAACGGGGCAATGCGGCCAGCCTTCTGGGTACACTAGGTAGGAACCTATTAGCATTGAAGACCTAGGGCATTTTTTTTATTTGTAAGTTTTTTATATTTATTTTTTATTATGTTCTAACCTTGTTTTTTTTTGAAGGATGAAGTTAAAATTATGTAAATATATGTTATTTACGCACATTGACCTACGCCAATATCTTTTGAACCGAACCAACGTTCGGTTCCTCTCACCAGTAGAAGCCTTGAAGTTCGCTGCACCTCTCGCTCGGTGCAGTGTTGCAATTTGCAATACTAATACTATCACATAATAATATTATGAATTCATATTTAATCTGACTGTAATGTTATCTACTGAAATCCGGCCAAGTGCGTGTCGGATCATGCGCAAAGGTTTCCGTACACATACTAGTCCACATTTGAAACCACTATATAATTTAAAAATTCACGAATTCCCTACTCACAGCACGTGCAGTCAGCATCAAAAGTAGCTACGCATTCGAAAAGTTTAAAAGTCTTTATCACAGGGGAATAAGAGCTTTTAAAACCTTCATATGCGTAGATACTTTTGATGCTGACTTTACATTCTTTTGCTTGGGCAGTTTTTCAGCTATAACTCAAAAACTACAGGTAAAGTAAAGAACCACTTCGTTTTTTTTTTGCAAAATTTTAGGTCTAATATTTTTTGATGATGGTAAATTTTCGCCTGTTCTCTTAAATAACTCCAAGACTGCTTACTCAAGTATGTCATAATTACAAAAAAATATATTTGTCATGCTCATAATCCACACGATATAATTTGATGCTACATATATCATACGATATACACACGTGTTCAGGAGCGTTCGTGGCCCAGCGGGGCCCGCGTACCGCGTGCAGCAATATCGGGCGAGGTCAGTCCTTAGATGGGTGACCGCTTTGAGTGGTTACTAACTGAGCGCTCCCGTGCTTTGGAAGGCACGTTAAGCCGTTGATCCCGGTTGCTGTCTATGATAGCAGTCGTTAAGCCCCTTTATTCCCACTAGTTCTGTTGATCAGTTCTGTTGACAGAACTACTGGGATTTTTTGTCCCATTAGTTCTGTCGATGAGGAGTTCTGTTCAACAGCCAAGTTAGAGAGGTTTGAGAACTTCTAACAGTCACTTGACAAAGGGGGGGTCGAAGTTGCACCACGTCCGTAGGGAGTGCCCGCCGTTACCTTCAGAGGCCTTCGGGCGGCTTAAGAATTTCTAACAGTCAAGTTGCCCAGTCACTTGACAAGCCTAATACTTAATCCCAATAAGGTCTAGTTTCCCTCTTAGGTTGGAAGGTCAGATGGCAGTCGCTTCCATAAAAACTAGTGCCTACGCCTACTTGGAAGGCACGTTAAGCCGTTGATCCCGGTTCCTGTCTATGATAGCAGTCGTTAAGCAAGTATATAGAGGCCTCCGGCTTGAGAACTTCTAACAGTCAAGTTGCCCACTCACTTGACAAGCCTAATCCCAATAAGGTCTAGTTTCTCCCTCGGGTTAGAAGGTCAGATGGCAGTCGCTTCCGTAAAAAACTAGTGCCTACGCCAATTCTTGGGATTAGGTAGCGGACCCCAGGCATCCTTCGGGATGCAACTGTACTGGGAATAACTCTAGGAAGATGATGATGATATATCACACGATGCAGATTGAATATCTAGACACGCGGCAGCGTGTCCAGCCAAGTTCACGCCAGGCCAAGGCGAACAGCAGCCAATAACACACGTGTGTGTTATTTTACACGAACCGTTTGGAGCCACTTTTGACCCCCCCAATAACTCAAAATCTATCTAACATAAAAAAATGAAATTTGGTTTTAGAACAACTAGAACCTCAAATTTCATAAATATAGGTTTAGTTAGGCTTAGGTAGGTTATAAATATAGGTTTATAAACGGCATTTTTACCACTGACTGACTGACTGACTGACTGAATGACTGACTGACTGACTAGTAATCAAAAACCTAACCCACTTCCAGGTGACCTAGAAAGCTGAAATTTGGCATGCAGCTTGTTAATTGTGTGTGTATACCAGGAAAAATCAGAAAACAGTGATTTTTTTCATTAGTTTTATTATTATTTATGCTAGTAACCTCAGAACTCCGCCATTTATTAACCGATTTGGAAAATTCTTTTTTTGTTTAAAACGGTATACTTCAGTGGTGGTTCCATAGTTATCAGGTAAGGATCTGATCATAGGGTCCTGGAGAAATCGAGGGAGCTCTTCAAATATTTGAGGTGCACCTATAGCGATTTGGGTATTTTGTTTAGTAACTCGTGCATTCGCTCATAAAAAGCACCATTTGGCGAAGATTGACAAAAAGTAATGATATCTCTTCAAAAACATAAATGTGAAAATGGCAGCCAAGTTCAATATGCGAAGCGTGATTATCGTCTTCACCGACTAAATAATTGAGATCTAAATGGGTGCCAAGTTCCGTAGATTCTCTGAAATGGTGCCAAGTCCGGCACTACATTTTTTACAGAATAACTAATTTACTGCGGCTTAATGAATTTTGAGCCTTAACTTGGCAGTTTTCTATGCAGTATGTTATAATACCATAAAAGCGTATTTAAGCGGATTTGCTTTACTCTGATATCAGTGCTAAGTATTTACCTAATACGCAAAAAGATAACGTTGTTATGTATAAGTGTAACAGTCTTATCTTATCACATCAAGAACATACGTTATTAGCAGAGTTCACGAAAGGTCAGGAATATCTTAGCAATGAACTTGTCGTGTGTATTGCGAGGATTTCGTGTCAATTAACTTTGAACTGAGAATCTTTGACACACAAACAAGTCTATTTTTGTAACCCATTAGGGTACAGACACTGACCAAAACAACGCCAAATACTTCGGTCCTTATACATATCGTTTGCTTTTTAGGGTTCCGTACCCAAAGGGTTAAACGGGACCCTATTACTAAGACTCCGCTCTCCTTCCGTCTGTCTATCTGTCTGTCTGTCTGTCCGTCTGTCACCAGGCTTTATCTCATGAACCGTGATAGTTAGACAGTTGAAATTTTCACAGATGATGTATTTCTGTTGCCGCTATGACAACAAATACTAATAACAAAATAAACAAAAATATTTAAGGGAGCTCCCATACAAAAAAACTTTTAAAAAGTTGCTCGTTGTGTTCATCAGGCGCAGGGTCTCAAAATGTATGTAAAAACTAAAATCCGACTCGCACTTGACCAAAATTCTACTTGATATTATTTATTAATGAAAAGAAAAATATTTAGATTAAATTAAAAACCCTACGTGCGCGAGTCCTACTCGCACTTGGCCGGCTTTTGGTATAAGTAATGTACTAGGAAAGGTATATTCACAACACAAATTATGTATAAAATATACAAGGAAGTGGTGCACAGCGGAACGTCATCTCTGTCATATTTGGAGCAGCCCAACTGGGGAAGTACCTCCACCTTACAGAAGACCGCAGCCATAATAGCAACACTACTTGCTCTGTAGGTATGTGGTGTTGTGTTCCTGGTGGTGAGTAAGGTCGCCAGAGCTCCCGAGGATGCGCTGTGTTGAGAGGGACCTGCACACTCGTATGTATCGAAGCTGCTAACCCACCGAAACCTCAAACGACTACAATTTTATAAATAAGCATAGCATATCTAACGTTATCTTGTACATACATATAATCACGCCTGTTCCCCAGAGGGGTAGGCAGAGATCACAGATTTCCATTTGCTACGATCCTGGCATACTTTTTTTCGTAACTCTCATAACATTCTTCATGCAAGCGCGCCGATTTAGGATACTTTTGACCAGGCCTTTCTGCAGAATGTCTCCGATTTGGTCGGAGTACGTTCGCCGAAGTTTTCCATTTCCAATCTTAACATATACCTTTCTCAATTTTCGTCACTATATTCGTCGTAGCACACGGGACCAATTCCAGAAATTGGCCAAATCCAAACGCCTGACAACCAAAGATGTTTCTATTGAAGGTCCACCCAAAAATATATATTTTAATGATCGGCTCACACGAGAGCGCAGACTGTTATTTCGGGAATGCAGAATTCAGCTTAAAGAAAAAGCGGGATTTAAGTTTTGCTGGACAACAGGAGGTCAAATATATGTCAAAAGGAGTGAAGGAAGTGGCAAAGGAGCGGCAGCTATCAACGTCAGGTCGCACTCCGACATTACTCGTATTCTCAGTGAGTCGGGAACTTGGACAAATGGAGAAGAAAAAATCAACGGTGAATAAGAACTGTATATGTACGTTTTCTTTATTGCATGTTGAATTACGAAGTATGGTTTTTGTGCTTTTGGTTTTGTTTAATTTACTCGGCTATTATGTACAACACCATGCATGTAAAAGTTACAACGCTAACACACATATCTTTAATCACGTCACTGAACACTTTACAAATACACTTATACATTCACACATAACGGCAACACGTAGATTCCTTCGTTTTAAGTGGCATGTGGGCTTCTACAATGGGTTTAGGGACTTTGTATTTGAAAATGGCTAACAATATAAGTATACTGGAGGACCTCGACTCGGATGATACACCCTGTCGGATTGTAGACTGCCCAGAATCTTGCAAGGCTTTTATAAACAACAAACAGAATCTTAGGGTACTCACCATCAATATTAGGAGTTTGGAACGGAATTTCGACTACTTTCTGTTAACATTGCAAAGATTTAACATAGAATTCGACGTGTTGGTTCTAACAGAGTGTTGGCTTCAAGAAGAGTCGCTGATCCCTCCAATTGCCGGCTATAATGATTTCAGAACTCGCAAATATATAAACAGGGCTGGGGGAGTCACAGTGTATATAAACAATAAGTGGACACCACAAGTAACGGAACCACAATTTGACGAGGCAAACTGTTTACAGGTAATCGTTAAAAATCATTTTGCGCTTCTTGGGATTTACAGATCTCCCTCGTTTCTCGATACTTCAGCATTCAATGATAGTCTGATGTCCACTCTTCAATCTCTTGGCGTTGCCCCAATCACTATAGTTGCTGGAGATATAAATATTAACACCCTGAGTGACTCAACTGTAGGAGTTAACTATCTGTGTTTAATTGCCGAGTTGAATTTAAGACCTACGGTTAACAAACCCACACGAGGTGATGCTTGCTTGGATCATATCCTGGTAACATCCAAGTTTGAAGCTGAATCTATTATCTGCCAGTCAGACATCACTGATCATGAGATAGTGATCACGTCAATAAGTACAAAGCTAAAAATACCTCCTAAAAGTAAGCGAATAGCCTCCAAAACAAACTTCGCTTCTGCTAGCTCGGAGTTGAGCAGGGTTGACTGGAAATGTGTCACCAGTTCCAGTACAGTGGATGACGCAGTTACCGCTTTCGAACAAGTTATTCTCGAAGTACTAAGAAATAATACAACACAGGTTTCGGTTAGCCGCTCAAAGTTCACAATGAAGCCTTGGATGACACCTGGCCTTATCAGATGCTCCAAGCATAAGGATCGTTTACATACTAGAAGTCGGTTATTCCCTAACGACAAAACTTTAAAACAAACTTACACACGATACAAAAATTTCTATTGCAACTTACTGAAAAAGCTTAAATATGAATACGAATCTGAGGAAATACAGAAAAATAAAAACAATCCCAAAAAACTTTGGAACACTATAAAAAGCATAGCATATACAAAAAAGGTCAATGCAGGGTCACAAGCGCTTACACAAAATAATGACGACGTAACGGCTGCTCTTGACAAGTGCAATAACTATTTTTCAGGAGTGGGTAGGTGTCTTGCTGGTGACATACTTTCTAATGTTAATAGCACTGAGGGTCACTTGGCAAGTAAAGTCTTACTTGATAGCCCTTCGGAGTCCATGTTCTTCTCACCTGCTGATGAAGCAGAGCTCGGGAGTATAATAGACAATCTTAAGCCGGAATCAGCTCCGGGGCTTGACGGTATTTCCAATAGGTTTGTAAAGGCAGCTAAAAGTCACATAGTCGAGCCACTTACTTTTATTTGCAACTTAAGTCTGTCGAAAGGAACTTTTCCCAAAGATTGGAAGGCGGCTTGTGTCTCCCCTATACACAAAACGGGAGATAAATCAGACCCCAGCAATTACCGACCCATATCGCTACTCGGCGTGTTCTCCAAAATCCTGGAGAAACTGGTAAGTAAACGTCTAGTGAGCTTTTTGGAAAATAATAAACTTCTCTCGGAGTCACAATTTGGGTTTCGAAGAAATAAATCGACTGAAAATGCCGTGGCACACATGACAAGGGTAATCTCCCAGCACTTGGACAAAGGTGACCCTTGCGTGGGAGTATTTTTGGATCTCGCTAAGGCGTTTGACACAGTCTCCATCCCGATTCTCCTGCGAAAAATGGAACTGTGTGGGATCAGAGGAATCCCACTGGATTGGTTTCAAAGCTATTTGACAGGTAGGTCACAGTCTGTTGCCATCGACGGCCACAAAAGTAATCCATCTCCGGTAAATTTTGGTGTGCCACAGGGGAGCATTTTGGGACCTATATTATTTATTATATATGTGAATGACTTGGCTAGTTATAAACTGGATAGAGCGGACATTTTTTGCTATGCCGATGACACTGTCATTATTTTCCATGGAAAAAGTTGGGAACAGGTAGCCACCTCCGCAGAAAAAGGCTTAAGCAGAATAGCACTCTGGCTTCAAAATAACCTCCTTACTCTCAACTTGTCAAAGACGAAGTATATTTGCTTTCATAAGACCAAGGCTTCGGCTCCTGACCGCCTTCCCTTATTGAAAGTCCATAGCTGCCAGTATGTTAGCCACAAATCGTCTCCCTGTTCCTGTAAATACATCAACAGAACTCCGCACATTAAATATCTCGGTGTTATCGTTGACGAGAAACTAGATTTCCGGCAGCATGTGACCGCTGTAGCAAACCGAACTCGTAAACTTATTTATGTGTTCAGGAATTTACGCAATTCAGCAGGAAGAGATCTACTAAGAACTGTATATATTAGCATCTGTCAGTCTGTGTTGACCTATTGCATAACTACGTGGGGTGGTGCAGCAAAAACTCACATGCTCATTTTAGAAAGGGCACAAAGAGCGGTTTTAAAGACCATTTTAAAAAAAAGGATTAGATATCCTTCGGCGTCCGTCTACAAGGACATGAATGTTCTCAGCGTGAGAGGTCTATTTATTATGCGTGTGACTGTGAAGGTGCACTCGGAAGTCCTGAAGTCTCCCTGTTACAGCGCGATGCTGCAGAAGCGTATATTTAAAGTGCCTGTATCACTATCGGACACAGCTTTTGCTAAAAGATTTGCTGCATCCCTACACCCATCAATCTACAATAGAGTAAGCAACAAATTAACAATAAAAGAACTTACTATTTTTCAATTAAAACGCAAGCTGCACGAGTGGTTGAGCACCTTAAGTTATTCGGAATCTGAAGGCCTTTTGAAAGGAATCTAAAACACTGATACCGAAAAATACACACACACACACACACACGTACATTCACTCACATCAATCTTTCACTCGCACAACTTACCCACTAGATATATACTCTATCCATGTTAACTTACTCGTATGTAGTACTTAGTTCTAGGTTATTTTGTAATATTAGCTTGTTTGTTAAATGCACAATCGTTTGTTTAGTTACTAAATGTTTCGCGTCACTTTGTTTTGTAACTCGGCTTCGTACTGATTTCCTACGGGACAGGCTTCGCCTAGTGTAGGAGTCAGGCTAACAATGGCAAAGGCACAAAAAAAAAAAAAAAAAAAAGTATATAATAATGTACTACTCGTATGATAGACATATGTTATATAAGGTACTGTGCTGTAACTGTTTGCAATGAATAAATGATTTATGATTTATGATTTATGATTTATATCTTCATTCACTCCACACCTCCGTCTAATGAGAGTGTTTCTCACTCATCTCTCAAAGTAACGAAACACATACTTCCCAACGCTCTTATTTCCACTGCATTCACTCGACTCTGACGTTTCTTCTACCACACCCAACTTTCGCTACCATACTTTAGTGTCGGCACCAACACTCCTTTATGCACAGCCAGCCGCGCCTTTTCTGACACTTTCTAGCTGCTCATGAAGCCGTGAGGTGCCCCATTCACTCGATTCCCAGTAATATCTGGGAGCGTAATGACTCTCCCTTCAATATCTCCCTCATGCTTACCGTCTCTCGTGAACAAAGTCCCCAAATACACAAACTCATCCACTTGCTCCAACTTTTCTCCATCCGCCTCAATTTCACCACATTTCACAGCAGACTGTCAGACCCTCATCTGTTTCAAATAGGAGTACCATCACTTTCGTCTTGCTTTCTCTCGTGATTATTTATAATATCTTGTATATTGTATTATGTTTTATTATATGTATGTATGTGTGTATGTACATAACACTTTATTGCACAAAAAAAACAATAACAATCGAAACAAAATAACAATATGTAAAAGTATAAAGGCGAACTTATCCTTATATTAGTCGGAACAAAATTGAAAATTGCTGCGTCCTGCCAGAGTTCATGTCTCGAACCAAATTCGATTTTTTCCTGTTTTGTATGGAGGAGACCAGTTGTTGACATGTCGGATGTTACTGTTCTCTTAAGGCTAGGGATGACGCTCAGATATCAGAGTAAAGCAGAAGATCCGCTTATCGTACATCTGATCTATTCTCAGTAATGCACAAATCAGAAAGTTTGAGAGAGACAGACAAGTGACATCTAACAGATCTTCACCTGTCAGTGACTCAGTCTTCATAACTGAAAATTGTACTGAACTGACGTTGTGGTGTGGGAATCAACATCCTGATCTGAAAATGAACGTACTATCTGTCGCATTCTAACTCATTTTGGTGCACCATAAGGATTTAACGAGACAACTATATGAAAAATCATCTGACTTAATACTGCCAGTCTGCTTTTCTCTGATGTCTGTGGGATGACGTAAAAGTAAGCAAAACAAATGAACACAAAGTAGGTTATGTTTTGTCTGCTTTATCTATTTCCTCTTTGAACCTTGCCTTTCTATCCTCTGCGTGCCTTTCAGTTCTATTTAGTTTCTTACTGATAACACGATAATATTAAATGGTCAAAACAGACTAAATAATAACTGTTTTTCCTGTAGATAAATACTTTTCGTTTGTTTGTACTTATGTATTACTTTATTGTATAATAATAAATTAATTAATTCGAGTGTCTTAAAAGACTCGTATAGTTAGTATTTACTTATAGCTATGCTATAACATCTATATTATATTTACTCGAAAAAACTATTCTTGCAAAGGATTTAAAAGAATAGTGTGTTTCTACAAGCACTTAAGAAGTTAAATATGGTAAGTATTTTTAGAAACATGCATGTCCTCACCAGTGATCGTAACTTTTATAGCATTTTCTGTGCAGCGTATTTAGTGGTGTTAAAGGAATTGGGATAAATGATTTAAATTCTTATAGTTCATTAGCGTTAATAACGTTAATATTAGAGCGCTTGTGGCCCAGCGGCGCCCGCGTACCGCGTGCGGTATGCGAGGTTAAGCAACGTGGGCGCAGGTCGGTTCTCGGATGGGTGGCCGCTTTGAGTGGTTACTAACTGAGCGCTCCCGTGCTTTGGAAGGCACGTTAAGCCGTTGCTCCCGGCTGCTGTCTACGACAGCAGTCGTTAAGCCAAGTTAGAGGCCTTCGGGCGGCTTGAGAACTTCTAACAGTCAAGTTGCCCACTCACTTGACAAGGGGGGTCGAAGTTGCACCACGTCCGTAGGGAGTACCCACAGTTACACTACACGTGACCCCTGGGTGGTGCTAAAAGTGCAACAAACTGGCAACCGTAATTGTCTTCTCGAAGATCTCACGGTTCGAAAATAAATGCCATACGATTATTATTATTATTTACCTTTATTAACCGTTTAAATTGTATTTGTCCATACCAACTCCGTTAACACCACTACGATGCACCAAAAATGGTACAAAAGTTACATTCACTGGTCATCACAATGCCAATGCAATATTGTATATCATTATATGGAACCATGTTTTTGAAATAAATTATTTGATTGATTATTTATTTATTTTGAACACTTTGAGGCCACTGTTATCTTTTTGCTCATATGGTTCCGTAGTAAGCAAGAAGCTAATATATAGGCAGCCAAGTGCGTGTCGGACTACGCGCATTGAGGATTCTTAACTCTTCATTGTATGTACGTGCAAATTATTACACACCGCTCTGTGTCTATTTATTTTTATTTGTATTTGTAGGAGATACTATACAGCGTGTTTTTATTGATTTTGTACAGCGTGTTTTTATTAATTTCCGATCCGAGTTTTTCAAAATACAAAACAAAATAGTTTCATTCAGAATAATTAATTATACCATTAAGGGTGAATGCACATAGCCGCCCTGTATGGTCAGTTTTTCAAAATACAAGAAAATATTTTTATTTGCATACAATATAATGAATTATATCATCAATGGTGAATGCAAAACGACCGTAAACGCAAACGTTAATATTCTTAATTCGAATGACACGTACGTCGACATTGTTTATTTAATTGTTAATAAGGATCTTTTAGACTTTTCTAGAGGTGTTAATTAACGAAAATAAATTCTTGAATATCTTCGAAATGGTACAAACAAATATCCGTGCTAAGTAAATGCACAAATAATGCCCTGGCCGTGGCCGGGAGTCGAACCCGGGACCTCAAGCTTCGGAGCTAGTTTTACTACCAACTAGGCTAAACAGGTCAAATGGTTGTTTTAGAGAGCCAGTTTTTCAATGATAATTTAAAAAAAATCACAGATCTCGTGCACTACACGACCATCAAGGTACATTGAAAATGAAATCAACGAAATAAAAAAAGCATTACATTTGCTAACGTTATGCCAATTCGGTTGATATATAATATATAAACATAGCTCACATACAAAATTCCTATTAAATTGGCAATTTTTTAAAGCGCAGCCGAATTACGGTAACCACATAAAAAGGCATTTGCCACTTTACTAATATTCACGCAAGATAACGGCGACTTCAAATTAACTCGACCTCCAAACTCCGACTATAACTATAACAAGAATTTTCAAAGTCGAATTCAACATGGCAACCGTAGGCCCCAGGAGAAGGATAAATTATATGATATCATAACCTTGATTATTTGTTTAATTTTCTCGCAATCGAAGTGAAAAGCAGATGTATAACTCATGTATAAAACTCATTTTGTCCTCTACTTTATATCGACCCTTGCCTGCGGCTCGGGTCGATAAATTCTCTCGGATAAAATGGCTTGTTTTATGCAATCTCAATCAACTATTTTATTTGCCAAGGTTTTGGAAGATATTGGTCTTCCAAAACATCATTGACTTATCCACGAATTGCTATTTCCCGGGCACTGCAATAATGTGCTATTGTTGTCTCGAACTATAATTAATAATAATTTATTATAGAAACAATACATGTTTAATTTAAACAATTTGAAATATAAAACTAACTACAATTGTACAATTGTGTTGATTTAAGAAAATATATATTACCTACTAATAGTCGTTCTGACTTTTTGACTTCTTTCAAAAAGGTTAGGCTACAGCGCAAACCCTTGACCCGATCGTCTTTGTTTTAGGCTCAAATTGTAGCCGACTAAATTGTCCAGAGGAGTTTTGATCAAAATTTTGATATCATTCTTCGTTTCCAAAATATCGAGTGCCAAAATGAAAAAATCGGAGGAAATTGAATATTTTTTTACTATTTCGGCCAAAACTTTTTTCGTTCTAGACTTTCTCAAATAATTCTCTTTGCATCTTACACATCTCGTAAATACGCGTCTTTTGAGCCTAGTTTGAATATCATACCTTCACAACTCTCTGAAATATAAGGGGATCGCACTATTTCGTGAAATGGGACCCTATACTGGAGCGAACGAAAAGACATTTTCAATGTCAAAACTGTTGAACCTATCTTCAAAACATTTTTCGTGGAAATTATTTCATAAGCACTGTGTATTTTATACTTTTAGATTTTTCTAAAGTTAGTAGGGGCGGGGATACAATGATTGTGACTTACGGAGCGATTTATTCCTTTTTTGTGGGCCTGTTTAGTGTTTAGCTTAGTTGGTGTGACACTGACTACGAAACTGGAGGTCCCAGGCTCACAAAAACATTGTTTCCGCCCGAGTCTTGGGTGTTTTTTATTTATTTAAGTATATACATATTTCAAAAATCTCCTCTTGCTTCTTGGCAGACAATCAGCCCTATCTCTTACCAATAAACTGAAAGTTTATCGCTCAATAGTAAAACCAATATGGACATTTGGTATTCAGCTGTGGTCATCTGCCAGCAAATCCAACATAATGTACCTCCAGAGAGCTCAAAACAACATCCTGAGGGTTTTGTCACCGGCACCCTGGTATGCTCGCAACTCAGAAATCCACGAGTATCTGGAAATCCCAACCATACAAGAAGAAGCGAAGCGCTACGCAACTAACTACAAGGACCGACTAGCTACTCATCCAAACCCTCTGTCACAGATGCTCCTAATAGGAAATCCAATGAAGAGACTCAAGAGAGCCAATGTGCTGCCCACAGTGCTGCCTAACTAAGGGAAGCTAGGGCAGTGGCCCTATCTTGCCAAAACGCCAATCTTTTTCAACTCATCTGCTCATAGTTGTTGAGACTGATTGCAGAATGAAGTAAGAGAAAAAAAAAGTATATACATATATCTATTAATTATATGGTCGTTTAGTACCTACCCATAACACAAGCCTCATTAACTGATCTTATTGAGCTTATTATGGGACTAGTTCGATTTGTGTAAAATTTTTTTACTAATATTTATTTTATATTTAATTTGTTTCTTGTCGATTCACGTGCGACATGTTGAATTACTATGTTTTTTATTTTGATTTTTTTATGAAGTGCACCCTATCTTTAGGGTTCCGTAGCCAAAATGGCGTAAACGGAACCCTTATAGATTCGTCATGATGTCTAGAAGACTTTTTTTTTTTCAATTCATTATAGGCGTGACTGGCGTGAGGGGTATCTAAGGATAGGCCTTCAAAAATGACATAGAGGTTTCTATGTAACTTATCCATTTAAGTCAACCGTTGGGTTGGTGAGATATTAGCTGTTAAAGTCGTAAAAAGTGTCCCCCCCCCCTCTAATTTCCAAACTATGAAGTGTAAAATTCTGAAAAAAAGTCAAGTAGATGTACATTAATACACCTTTCAACGATTTTTGGTTTTAACAAGATAGGTCTAACGGTTTTTGAGTTATTGCTGAAAAACTATCTTGCAAACAAAAACACGTACAAAAGGGCGTAAGTGCCGTGAGTTTCATATGAAGATGGTTTTAAAGGTAGATTAGGAGGTGTCGGTACGGAAACCTTCTTTATGCGTGGCCCGACACGTACTTGGCCGGTTTTATTTTACTGTTATTTCAATATATAACTATATTTAGCGTAGCGGACGATATAAAACACCTACATTTCAAATTTGATTTCAATACACCTTATAGTTTTTGAGTGTGACATACGGCCAGACGGACATGACGAAACTAGATTCAGTTTTGGCTATTTGGCCACGGAACCCTAAAAATTTTATGTTTCTTCCGGCCACTTTCACACTTAACCAAGGTTAATTATTAGATTGATGCAGTACATAACAATGGATCCAATTGTATCGTCCCGATATGGGTCACATCACGTTTGTATTTAGGCCAAGCAATTGATACGACAATATTTAATTGACAATTTATTTATCGTATGGCAATTATTACGAACCGTGAGGTCTTCCAGAGTCTTGTTGCACTTTTAGCACCAATCAGGGGTCATGTGTAGGGTAACTGTGGGACCCTACGGACGTGGTGCAACTTCGACCCCCCCTGTCAAGAAGGCCTCTAACTTGACTTAACGACTGCTGTCGTAGACAGCAGCCGGGATCAACGGCTTAATGTGTCTTCCAAAGCACGGGAGCGCACAGTTAATAATAATGGTGATAGGTTATGTTCTAGAGGATCTCATGCGGCCCTAACGAAAATAAAAAGTAAAATGTTAAAAAATACCGGCCAGGTGCGTGTCGGACCGGACTACGTACAATGAAGGATTCCGTACCGTAGCACATTTAAAATCACTATCCTGTCAAAAACCAACCAAGTGCGAGTCGGACACGAAATAAACATTATCAGCAAATTTCAAGTACATGGGAAGTTAAAAAATTCTTTGTAACATATAGTGTTATAGGTTACAGACGACAGACGGACACGTGGGTAACAGTAATAGGTCTGTTTGGACCCTTCCGGTACGGAACCCAAAAAAGGTCGTAGAAAGCTTATGTTACTAAAAGTACCATGGACATGGATGGCTGGAGGTCATCACTATCATCCTAGCGTTATTTCCAGTACGTTGCATCCTGAAGGAAGCCTGGGGTCCGCTACCTAATCTCAAGAATTGGCGTGGCGTAGGCACTAGTTTTTACGGAAGCGACTGCCATCTGACCTTCCAACCCAAGGGGGAAACTAGACCTTATTGGGATTAGGCTTGTCAAGTGAGTGGGCAACTTGACTGTTAGAAGTTCTCAAGCCGCCCGAAAGCCTCTAACTTGGCTTAACGACTGCTATCATAGACAGCCACCACCACCATATCAGCCGAAGGATGTCCACTGCTGGACATAGGCCTCCCCCAATGTCATGGGGGGTAAATGCCATAATCGCCACGCTTGGCATGCGGATTGGCGATCGCAGTATCTCCACCGCACTCCAGAGGGATGCTGCTGCCCATCCTCCGGTGGTCTTAGTCGTAGTTTTAGGACATACCCGGCTCCAGACAGCAGCCGGTATCAATGATTTAACGTGCCTTCCAAAGCACGGGAGCGCTCAGTTAGTAACCACCCAAAGCGGTCACCCATCCAGGGACTGACCCCGCCCGACATTGCTTAACCTCGCATACCGCACGCGGTACGCGGGCGCCGCTGGGCCACGAGCGCTCTAATGGATGGTAAAGGACGTAAAGCATGGCAGGTTGCAAGCAGGCAAATACTATTGAACCTAATCGACTTTTCTAGGTTACGTAATCTACATGTTACGTACGAAATATTTTCCAGTTTTCCTAAGTTTGAGGTAGGGGGGGGGGGGGGTCTCAATTTTAACCCCCGACGCGCGACGCATTGTCAAATTTATAACAACCCTTGTTATAAGTTTGACAATGTGTCTGTAAGACAATCTGTCTGTCTGTGTGAAAGTACTTAGCTCTTAAGCGATTTATTTGAATGCGGTTTTTATTATTTGAAAGCAAGTTTTCCAGTTTTGGTTCTTAGACATATTTTATTAAAATCGGTTTAGACCTTTATGAGATATTGAATTTGAAATGAAAATGTCGTCGATTTTTCAACTTACTGCTGTCAGTTATATTAAATAACTTCAAAACTTTTTATTTTAGAATTGTAATAAAATATATTTGGTTTTCTCATGACTGGGACGTGGGACACTACTCGTAAGCATGACGATGATTAGTGTACTTCACAGCTCAAATAAAGAAGTGAATTAATAGCTGGAAGAGGAGCATTCGCTTGATTTTTATATAAATAAATAAATATATAAATAAATAAACTCTAGGGCCACGGTGTACTCGGTCAACGTATCAGCATTGCGATATTTGCGATACAGCGAGGAAATGCCGCCTGCATTACCGGTACAATGCCTCAAAGGCCTGTTTTAAATTTAAGGTAGTTTCTTTGTATTTGTACACATGTAAATAAATAAATGTTTGTCCCATTGACGTATCATTTAACGAAATCGGCAGAGTTGTTGAGTAGTTACGAAGATACACGGGACATATAGGAACGGCTACATACTGTTACGTCACGAGTAACTATATGATAAAAAAATGAGTATGTATTGTTACTTTTAGAACACTGTTGCTACCAGCCGCTAATGTTTAAAGATATGTCAATCTTATTACTTCTTCCAAGAGACAGGCTATGCCTAGTGTGGAGGTCAGTATAACATGTAACTGTTTAAATTTATTTTTGTCAAATAAACTATTTGTATTTGTCAAACACATAACCCTCCTTTTGCGCTTCGCCGCAGTCGGATTATAAAAATATGCGCCATCTTGGTTTTTAACCCGCTAATAGTCAGACATCAAATCACGTCACAGAGTTGCTAATTAATGGTAATAGGGCATTTAAAGAATGCCAACATGAAAATAGCTGTAGTTAGGTATAAAAATCTAGAATAAGGTTAAATCCTTCGCCTACTTTTTGCAACTCAAAGATGTTCTCAGTATTAACCCTTTTCTTTACGTGGTATCTTAGAAGATAGATACACATTTTGTATTCTCTATTCCTTACCACGGAACGGAGAAGGTATACTTGTACACTCAACAGTAAATGTATATAATAAATAATAAATAAATATTGGGGGACAATCTTACACAAATGGACCTAGTCCCAAACTAAGCAAAGCTTGTACTATGGGTACTAGACGACGATATACATACTTATATAGATAAATACATACTTAAATACATAGAAAACATCCAAGACCCAAGAACAAATATCCGTGAAAAATGCACAAACAAAAGCCCTGGCCGGGGTTCGAACCCGGGACCTCTAGCTTCGGAGGCAGAGTCACTACCAACTAGGCTAAACAGGTCGTCGATATGATATGATTATTTTAGTAGTTTGTCGCACTAACGTACCAACACTGCGCATGTATGTGGGATGTGATGTGTCAAAGTAGCGATAGTGACTAGGTACTAAAATGATCATTACTTTTGCTGTAGACTACGTATAATACGTTCAGGGATAGACGGTTAGTTTTAAGTACGTATATAAGGGAGGTATTCCACTCATCCAATATCTTTGTCCAATCTAAATATATAAAAGAAGAAACTGACTGACTGACTGACTGACTGACTGACTGACTGACTGACTGACTGACTGACATATCAACGCACAGCCCAAACCGCTGGTCCTAGAGATTCCAAATTTGGCACGTAGGTTCCTTATAAGGTCTAGGGGTGCACTAAGAAAGGATTTTTCAAAATTCAACCCCTAAGGGGGTGAAATGGGGGTCCGAAGTTTGTATGGGGAAACAAGATTAGTTGGACTATTTTATTCGAAACTTCACAGGAGTATTTCTAACGATAAATGAGTAAATACGTGTTTCAGGTTTTTTGAGAAATCAACCCCTAAAAGGGGGAAAGGTGGTGACAAATTATGAAAATCGACATTGGTATTGTTTTTATGATATACCAGGTCGCTGATAACGAAAACAACAATTATTTTAAAATCTCACGTGGAAGACGTGAAATACCATCCCCCTGTTGGGGTGCGAGGGGGATGAAATGTCTAAATATTAATATGGGTGTCGTTTTTATGGTTTTTTGAGACGTTATTTACGAAAATGGCATCAGTTTTGCAATTTAATTGAAAACTTTTGAAAGTTTGTGCCAAATTGCAAGAAGAAACTGACTGACTGCGTGAGTGACATATCAATGCACAGCCCAAACTGCTGGTTCTAGGGATTCCAAATTTGGCATGTAGGTTCCATATAAGGTCTTAAGGTGCATTAAGAAAGGATTTTTCAAAATTCAACCCCTAAGAGGGTAAATTGGGGATCCGAAGTTTGTATGGGGAAACAAGATTAGTTGGACTATTTAATCGAAACTTCACATGAGTATTTCTAACGATAAATGAGTAAATACCTGTTTCAGATTTTTTGAGAAATCTACCCCTAAAAGAGGAAATGTGGTGAAAAATTCTGAAAATCGACATGGGTATCGTTTCTATGGTTTATCGGGTCGCTAATTACGAAAACAACAATGATTTTAAAATCACACGGGAAGGGCGTGAAATACTATCCCCCTGTTGGGGTGCGAGGGGGATGAAATGTCTAAATATTAATATGGGTGTCGTTTTTATGATTTTTTGGGACGTGAATTACGAAAATGGCATCGATTTTTTAATTTAATATTGCGGACATGAAAACTTTTAAAAGTAGGTGCCAAATTGCAAGAAGAAACTGACTGACTGAGTGAGTGACATATCAACGCACAGCCCAAACTGCTGGTTCGAGAGATATCAAATTTGTCATGTAAGTTCCTTATAAGGTCTAAAAGTGCATGAAGTGCCGTGAGTTCCCTATGAAGATACGACCTTTTTTGATTCAATGTATTGTAAGTGGTTTTATTAATCAGTGCCGTCCGATACGATTTCGACATAAATCGATATTTAAGCGTCCGAGAGGACTCTTAACAGGAATCCGAGGTACCTAAACTTTGAATAAAGTAACGGCCATATTGCGTTTCTTCATTTCCGTCCCGATTTCGTTCAAAATCGATATCTGAGCGTCCGAGAGGTCCCCTAATACGACTCCGAGGTAAAATTTGGAAAAAGTGGCAGCCATATTCATTTTTATCATTTCAGTCCCGATTTCGTTCAAAATTGATATCTGAGCGTCCGAAAGAATTCTTAATACGAATCCGAGGTAAAATTCGGAAAAAGTGGCAGCCATATTGATTTTCTTCATTTTCAACCCGATTTCGTTCAAAATCGATATCCGAGCGTCCGAGAAGTCCCCTAATACGAATCCGAGGTAAAATTTGGAAAAAGTGGCAGCCATATTGATTTTCTTCATTTCCTACCCGATTTCGTTCAAAATCGATATCTGAGCGTCCGAGAGGTCCCCTAATACGAATTTGAGGTAAAATTTGGAATAAGTGGCGGCCATATTGATTTTCTTCATTTTCGTCCCGATTTCGTGCAAAATCGATATCTGAGTGTCCGGTAAACTTTTTTGCATGCAGGCAGGAGGTCTCTTAATGCGAATCCAAGGTAAAATTTGAAAAAGTGGCGGTCATAGGGAAGCGTTTTGGGCCCCCTTTTGTTTCTTCTCTATGTCAATGATCTACCGATGGCTACAAAACATGACTGCGTACTCTTTGCTGACGACGTTTCAGTAGTAATACCTTGTGAACAAATGGATACATACAACACCGAAATAAACAAGACAGTTAGCGACATAATACTATGGATGAAACAAAATAATTTACAAGCAAATCTAGAGAAAACTAAATTTATAAATTTTTATAATCGTAAGAAAATTGTTGACATTAAAATTAAATACGAAAATGAAATAATACATGAATCAGATGACATTACATTTTTAGGAATATTATTAGATAGACATTGTAATTGGAAAAAACAAGTAGATAAAAAATGTTCTCAAATAAATCGTTTTGCTTACGTATTACGACGACTTTCAACATTAGTCAATAGAAAAACATCCCTTACAGCATACCATGGGTATGTAGCATCGGTGCTCAGATACGGCATACTTCTGTGGGGAAACTCAACCGAAGTGAACAGAGCTTTTGTAAGTCAGAAAAAGTGCATACGTGCCATTTGTAATATGGTGCCTCGAACTACATGTAAACCTCTGTTCAGGGATTTGAAATTGTTAACGGTACCATCACTATATATCTTGGAATCTTGCAAGTTTGTGAAGCTACACCCACAACTATTTACAAAACTGAGAAATACTTGTAAGTTCAATACAAGATACCCAAATAGACTTGTGCGAACAACGAAATATAATACAACATTGTGTAACCGAAACTGTTATCTGATGTCAATGAAAATATACAACAAATTGCCAAGCAATATTCGAGAGTTACCCTTCAACTTATTTTTGAGAAAGCTCCAGCAATGGCTGATACAGAATTGTTTTTACTCAATTAAAGAATATTTTGACATTTAAGGAAATTATGCATAATATATTGGTAATATTTTGAAATTTCTTTATTATATAATTGAATGGTAGCTTTAATTATTTTAATGTTTAGGATAAGTAATTCAATTCTCATTGACATTCAATTTATGTATGTTGTAATTTAGAAATTGTGTAATTGCTAAACTAGTGTAGATATTTATAAACTTATAAATTAATCAGCATGCCTAGTTTTAAGTCCTAAATTTAAGAATTTTGCATGCCGATATTGTTGGCGAGATATTATGGGTCTATTGTGAAATTATTCTACCATCTAATGTAACCATATCTCTAGCGAAATAAATTTCATTTCATTTCATTTCATATTGATTTTCTTTTTTTCGTCCCGATTTCGTTCAAAATCGATATCTGAGCGTCCGAGAGGTCTCTTAATACGATTCTGAGGTAAAATTTGGCTCTCCATACATGCCTGCATGCAAAAAAGTTTAATGTTACTATGTAGGCGTGTGGGGTATCTATGGATTTGCTTTTAAAAACGACATAGAGATTTCGATATTTTTTTCCATTTAAATCAACCTTTAGATTTTTTTTTATTGTGTGGCATTTATTTACGAACCATGAGATTTTCGAGAAGACAAGTACGGTTGCCAGTTTTTGTTGCACTTTTAGCTCCATCCAGGGATCACGTTTAGGGTAACGGTGGGTACTCCCTACGGACGTGGTGCAACTTCGACCCCCCCTTTGTCAAGTGAGTGGGCAACTTGACCGTTAGAAGTTCGCAAGCCGCCCGAAGGCCTCTAACTTGGACTTAACGATTTCTGTCGTAGACAGCAGCCGGAATCAACGGCTTAGCTTACCTTTCAAAGCACGAGAGGACTCAGTTAGTAACCACTCAAAGCGGTCACCCATCCAAGAACAGACCTGCGCCCACATTGCTTAACCTCGCATACCGCACGCGGTAGGCGGGTGCCGCTGGGCCACGAGCGCTCTAAATTCTTGATAGTTTGTGCCAAATTGCAATTCAATCGGTCCAGTAAAAGCAACTCGGTTGTACCAGACGGACTGACAGTAAGGAGTGCGAATGGAAGTGAGGCCAAATTTTCTTTTTGGATGCTCCAATGGGAACTGGCAAAACCTACCTAATTATTTTAATTTTAGGAAAAAAAGGGTTACACGTGATATTGAATTAGCCGTATTTCTGCACTTCAAAGGACCAGAGTTTATGACCGCTGCGCGCTGCTTGGTCGTTATCAGACCTATTGGTGTTACTGTAGTACACAGATACTTTTACTAAGGGCCATTTAAGACATGCTTTTATTTCATCGGCCCTTTCCCCTTCGGCCTCTCGGAAATGTATGATAATAGTTTTTCATCCTTATTTTTGCCAAAATCTAATGAAATTCAACAGTTTGCCGGTTCTCAGAATGTATACTGACTTTTTATCTGTTCATCTGTTAATGAATCACAATCACCAAACTTCGTATACCAAAACCCCCAGAATGTAACAACAACTTTTCTGGAGACCGCATCTAAATCGAATCAGCCAAACGCGAGATAATCGTGAACAAACATACGAACCTCTTTTTTGTAGACGGTTAAAAATTACGCTTAGTACGCGGGCGAAGCCGCGGGCAAATGCTAGTATAATAATAATAAGAGACTCTCGCTAGATGGTTGGGTCAAGGGTCAGGTACAGAAGGCGGTACTCCTGGACACGGCGCGGATAGTCCGCAGGTTCCTCTCTCTGTCGCCCTAACCACCGGTAGCTTAGGCCCCGCCTCGCTGCCGGCGGCACTCTAGGTTAGGTTTTTTATAATGCTTTTGTATTTTGTAAGTGTATTATTATATTTTACTTTTATAAATGTTTTGTAAAAAACCTAACTTAAGTTATAAGAAAAATAAAGAGAATAATAATAATAATCTTTTATTTCGGACATCAGAATCCATATGTGTTAGTTACAAACATTATACATTTGATCAAAGAAATTGGATGATTTCATCCAACTTGGATGGGACCCCGACATTTGATCAAAGATTCTGATGACAGTTAAATCAATACGGCTACGCATAAAAAAAAACTTTGGACAGAGATATTGGATGAGTGGAATGGGCCTACGTCAAATAACTTTGATCATAGATTTGATAAAGAAATTGGACAAAGATATTGGATGAGTAGAATACCACCTTGTATTAAACTCATCCAATATCTTTGTCCAAAGAAATTGGATGATTTCATCAAACTTGGATGGGACCCCGACATTTGATCAAAGATTCCGATCACAGTTAAATCAATATGGCTACGCATTAAAAAAAAACTTGGACAAAGATTTTGGATGAGTGGAATGGGCCTCTGTCAAAGAAATTTGATCAAAGATTGGACAAAGAAATTAGACGAGTGGAATACCACACTAAGCATATTTTGGGCGTGTTTCTTCTGGGCAGTGGTCTTCGTTTTCAAAAACGTTAGTAGATTTTGACTTGTAAAAGTGCCATTGCGGCCTACTTGCAGAATAAAGTTCTTTTATTTCATTTATATTTTTCTTCTTTTGTGCTCAAACTAAACAAGTCATTGTTTTTAATTTGGTAAGATAATGATGACGAATCATTAGAGTAGCAGGGGTCAATTTGAGACGTGCATTTTGCATTCCGAAGTCGGTCGTTCGCTGAGAGGTTTGCTCGGCTGTGGGCGAATACAGGCAGGGAATGATATTATATTTAAAGGGCCATTGGCAACTTTGTATGGAGTTTGCTCCTGAAACCAACAAAGCCGAGAGTTAGGTCATTACAGGTAAATTACTTTCGAGACGTTTTGCATTTGTAGTAGTATTTGTATATTTACAGGAACACACGTACACGTTGACGTGCACAGACACACGTATGTGTGCGTCGAGGCTGGCTACAGACAATGGCTACAGAGGTCACAACTACAAATGCAATAAAAACCGGCCAAGTGCGAGCCGGACTCGCGCACGAAGGGTTCCGTACAGCATGATCTATAAAAAGAGTCCGACTCGCACTTGGCAGGTTTTTAATATTTGTTGTTATAGCAGCAATAGAAATATATAATCTGTGCAAATTTCAACTGTCTAGCTATTACGGTTCTTGAGATACAGCCTGATGACAGACGGACGGACGGACAGCAAAGTCTTAGTTTTAAAGATCCCGTTTTTACCCTTTGGGTACAAAACCCTAAAAACGTCTCGAAAGTAATTTACCTGTAGATAGGTCTATAAATCTAATTCATTTCGTTCTAGGGGCACCAAGTTGAATTCCATTGCAGAACTGAGATATTCATATTTTAGATGGAGTGAATACGAGCTAATAGTATATTTAATAGTATATTACGATACAAGTGCAGAGAACAGGAAATTCGCAACGAGTGGTGATAAATGAACACGACCGAAGGGAGTGTTTTAAATCGACACGAGTTGCGAATTACCTATTCGCACGTGTATCGTACAACGTTTTACAGTACATATGGCTCTTTAAAGTTTCGACATATGCACGTAATCTGCTGACTACCGCACTCGTGCGGTAATGTAGCACCATATGTACTGTAAAATAGTTATTTGTTATACAAGGGTGCAAAGTTGTATTTTACCCTCGAGTGTGGAATTGAAACACGAGCCAGCGAAAGGATTCTATAGTTGAACCACGAGCGAAGCGAGTGGTTCTAAAATAGAATCCTGCGCGTAGCGAGTGTTTCAACACACGAGAAGTAAAATACAACTTTGCACCCGTGTGTAACACAAAGCTTTTCTCCTCACTATAGCGAGGAAAGTGCAACATGCAAAACACACAGTTCCACCGGCATGATTTTTATCACAGGAATCACTGATTTTTTTACGATATTATAACAGAAAACTCTGGAAGTTGTGTATAATATTTACGTGAGTCGGTGACAAGTTGTGTATATTTTAGTTGTCATTGACAATGTTGACATTTCTGACGATGCGTTTTGAAATTGCATCGACTCAACTTGTGCGTTAACAATTATACTCAATATCATAATAAAAAATATGTTACTTATAAAATATGAAGGTTTACGACATAAATCATTAAATAAAGCTAAATTTGGTATTTTTTATTAAATTCTTAAACCATTTATTTAATGATAATTGATATCAATAGAACCATTATTATGAGCGTTTTACGCGCGTTTTGTTATCTGTCAAAAGCTACTCAAACACGCTCCAAGGAGTCCAAGGTCAAATTACTTTCCCCACTTGTGGATAAAATGCGTTTTTACCCGCTTGTTTCAAAGGATAAAAGACGGCTTTCCGAGCTAGTGAGGGGAAAACCTATTTAATGACCTTACTCCTAGCTTTGTTGGTTTCAGGACCATTTTGACACATATACCTTTGGATTTGAGTCGTGATTAATTTACAGGCTTAGTTAGTTAGTTTTACTGGGCATTTTCCGCAAGTCGACATCCAGCGTGCCTATTTTACAGGCTTTTTCCGCAACTAAATAAACTTCCGTACCTATCAAAATCCACACTTTATTACATCTTTTTAATCAATTATTAAGAAACATTTTTTTTTAAATTAAAAATGGGACTGCTCTTGGCCACCTCTCGGATCTAGCCGGGGAGCAAAGATGAGGCCGACGATGAAGCGAGCTCACCCAGAAGATAGCTATTCACTCGTACCTTAAAAAGGTCTAGGTTATATGAACTCAGAAATACAGACGCCGGCAGAAAATTCCAAACCTTAGAAGTGGCTATTATGAAAGATGAAGCAAAGCGCTTTATTTTATAAGTGCTTCGTTCTTATCGTTCTACTTACTTTTTTTGTGGCATAGATTACGATTCATTTTACTTGTCCCTATTTAGCTAGAAAAAGGGACACGTAATTTTTTTTTTACAAATAAAAACGATCTCGATTGCATTTATCTCCACCAAAATCATCAGATCTTCACCAAAATTATATAATGAGGACAATAAAAACCCCTCTTTTTAGGGTTCCGTAGCCAAATGGCAAAAACGGAACCCTTATGGATTCGTCATGTCTGTCTGTCCGTCCGTGTGTCACAGCCGATTTACCCGGAGACTATGAGCACTACAATTATGAAATTTGGTGTGAAGGTGTATGTTATGCACCGCTATAGAAATATGATGTGAAATTACGAAAAAAATATTAAATGGGGGGGGGGGGGGCAACCAACATACATTTAAAATGACTATACAATACATTTAATCACAAAAGGTCGTATCTTCATAGGAAACTTACGGCACTTAGGCCCTTTTGTTTGGGAAAGACAGTTTTTCAGCAATAACTCAAAAACCGTTAAACGTATCTTGTTCAAACCAATTATCGTTGAAAGTATTTATTAATTTACATCATCTTGGTTTAGAAGCAGAATTATGGATACTCCACACGCCTATGTGCATTGAAAATAGAAGTCGATTTAAATAGCGATAGTAGACCAAACAAATATTAAGTATTACATCAAGCAATCCTGAAGTTATCAAAGAGGATAGGGAACGGGTTTTTGATCCTTCTGGTGTTCCAAGCGTCCATAGGCAACGGTGTCTGCTTACCATCAGGCAGGCCGTAAGATTGTTTGCCACCGTCGTAGTATAAAAAAAAACGGACCACGCACAAAGAAGGGTTCCGTATCGACACCTCCAAATCTACTTACTTTTAAAACCACTATACAATACATTTAATCGAAAAAGGTCGTATCTCCGTAGGAAACTTACGGCACTTACGCTCTTCTACTTTGCAAAGACAGTTTTTCAGGAATGACTCAAAAGTCTTTAAACCTATTTTGTTCAAACCAAAAATCCTTGAAAGGATTTATTAATGTTCATCATCTCGATTTTTTAAGAATTTTAAACTTCGTAGTTTGAAAATTAGAGCCCCCCCCCCTCTAATTTTCACAGTTTTTACGACTTTGACAGCTAATATCTCACCAACGGTTGATTCAAATGGAAAAGTTTTTAGAAACCTCTATGTCGATTTTGAAGGCCTATCCATAGATACCCCACACCCCTATGACAATTCAAAAAAAATTGCTCCCTGTTACATATATGGGGTGGAGGGGTGCCACCCCAGTTTAATATTATTTTCGTAATTTCACATCATGTTTCTATAGCGATTCATAACACACACTTTCACACCAAATTTCATAATTGTAGTGGTCATAGGCTCCGAGTTAATCGGCTGTGACATACGGACGGACGGACAGACATGACTAATCTATAAGGGTTTCGTTTATGCCATTCTGGCTACGGAGCCCTAAAAAGAAATATATACCCCAAATCCTAACGATTCGACTCCTTTACAGCACTCGTGGTCAAGCGGGGGTACACTTAAATCCATTTAAATCATTTCATTTCATGACGTGAATAAATAAATAAAATAAATATTGGGGGACAATCTTACACAAATCGACCTAGTCCTAAAATAAGCAAAGCTATGGGTACTAGACGACGATATACTTACTTATATAGATAAATACATACTTAAATATATAGAAAACATCCAAGACTCAAGAACAAATACATATACATGCTAAATGCAAAAATAATGCCCTGCCCGGGCGTTCGAACCCGGGACCTCTAGCTTCGGAGGCAGCGCCACTACAAACAAGGCTTAATAGGCCGTCAAAAAAAAAGTTATGACAAATCGCAAACCTGAACCTACACACACAATGAAGAACTCTGACATTTTTAACTAGTAATAATCGTAATCGTATGGCATCTATTTTCGAACAGTGAGGTCTTCGAGAAGACAAGTACGATACGGATATTTTTAACTAGAACTGAACTATAACTTGCAACTTAAAGTCTGTCAGCGAAATTATAATTTAAAATTAAATTGAAAAATAACCTCGACCAGGACTTGAACCCGACTTGTTACCCTGACCCACTGTGTAGTAAATAACTAGTAAAAAGTCGTGGTTTGAGTACTTTGAGTCCTAACCAAAACAAAAAATGTTAAACTTAAATTATCTATATATAAATATAATATTTCCTTAGCCTACGTTGCGTCCAACAAAATGTGGTTTATCAATATATTGGTATTTGTTGGTAAAATATACGTCATAATAAACATTATTTTCTAATTTCAATTTAATTTTAATGGGAAGTTAAAAAACTCCTCGGAACAAAGTTTTCAAAAAATAGCTGACTGATGGCTATTCCTTTGTTTTCCAATATTTTTGAAAACAAAAAATACAATATTTATCTACATAAGTTCTAAACAACGATGTCCTACTCGATGGGGTTGGTTATTTTTCTCCTCGCCTTTAAGCTGTTGTCATACCGCCCCCCTTAAAAACATGTAAAATAATATTTGAATAATTGTATGGCTTTGGGTCAACAAGATGCTTATACTGTGTAAATTGGTGGACTATAGCTTCAACCGTTTGGCTGTAAAACCTGTGTGACAGATGAGATGACAGACAGACACGCAAGTGCTAGTGACAGCAATAGGGCTACGCTTGGACCCTTCGGGTACGGAAGCCTAAAATCAAATTTTTCGATGGAATACGCAGAGCCTTAGTGTAAGCAAGCGTAATCTTTTTTATAGGTGAAAAAATTTAATATTGTATAAAATTAAATTAGATCAAAAACTAAACCAAAATCTTACTTTGGTTTTTCAAAATAAAAATATTTATCTTATTTTAGCTTTTGATCTATTTAACTTTTATATAAAGTTTTAATTAAATTTTATAAAAATTGTTACATCTTTTTTTATTTCATTTGATCACAATTTGTAAATATATTATTATTAATCCATGTTCACAACTTGTGGTAACGCACGTTGCAAGCTAAAGACCCTGACCCTCTTATTCTTCAAAATAAGCTGTAAAATATTTTTTATGCATTTAAAATAATCACATATTAATTAAAAATAAACCTACCGCGTCACAATAAACCATAAAGAACCAACCTCTTTGCCACTAAAAACATAGCACTTTAAAAGTCATATTTCGTATTAGAACGTCCAGGAGCGCGTGTTATTTTTTAAATTTCGTAACGTGCGCGCGCCGTTGCGCAAGACCGCGACTGTTCGCATACAGCCACTGTATCTGTGGCCTTACGATTACGATTAGCCATAGCTAACTCATTAATAACAATTAGGCAATTAAAACAATGGTGTTTTGTTTATGGATAGAAATATTGGTGGCATTATTCGAAGTTCCCGGACTTAACATAATCAAGTATCTAAATCTTTTCTTCTTTTTAGGGTTCCATACCCAAAGGGTAAAACGGGACCCTATTACTAAGACTCCACTGTCTTTCCGCCACCGTGTCTGTCTGTCCGTCTGTCACCAGGCCAGCAGGGTAGGCAGGCTCATGAACCGTGACAGTTAGACAGTTGAAAATTTCACAGATGATGTATTTCTGTTGCCGCTATAAGATAATACTAAAAATTTAAATAAATATGTGAGGGGCTCCCATACAGCAAACGTGTTTTTTTTGCCATTTTTATAGATAATTGCACGGAACCCTTCGTACGCGAGTCCGACTCGCACTTGGTCGGTTTTTTTATTCTTAATTACTAATATTTGATAATAACGGCGACAATCATTTATTTATGTACAACGAAAATATATACAAGAATACTTAACCAAAATAATATAAAGAAAATTAAAACTAACTTAAATCTAAAACGGGCCCTTTTGAGGCATTGTACCGAGGATGCTGGCGGCATTTCCTCGCTGTATCGCAATGCTGATACGTTGAGCGAGGAAACCGCCAGCTCTTCGGTCAATAATATAAAATAATAACATTATTTTATAATAATTTTTGTAGGTAATGGTTCTGTAATAAATTATTGTACATTTTCATTTCATTTTTCATTTAGCAAAAATAACTATTGACACATGCGATTAGTCCACTTTAACTATGGCCTCCGGTAGAAAAATCGTTAATTACTAACCGTAGAACGGTTATTCGACCAGCGTTAGTTTTCGACCATTTGAAGCACAAGGATTGGTTCAATTAAAAAATATAAAATTTCTACGAATTCCAAAAAACAGTGAGTTGTATCGATTTATTTCGATGGATTAATAGTACATTACGATACAAGGGTTGTAAAACAAAGAAAGGCCGATATCGCAGATGTTTGAGGCCCGAGCCGCAGGCGAGGGTCATAAATATGCGAGAGAGGGCTTTCTGTTTTACGACCCGTGTTTTGTACACAATTTTACGTCACCACTTGGTCAAAAAGTGGGGTTTTCCGGACGCGCAGCGTGCGGAAATACGCGCTTTTTGGCAAGGTGCGGTGTAAATTCATTTATTGAATTGGAGTCGATTAATGAATACCGTATAGTATATAATCTTCATGACGTCCACTTTGGCATAGTTGGTAGTGACCCCGCCTACGAAGCCGGAGGTCCCGGGTTTGAATCCCGGTCTGAGCATTATTTGCACGAATATTTGTTCCTAAGTCTTGGATGTTTTCTATGTATTTAAGTATGTATTTATCTATATAAGTTCGCATGTACATATATCGTCGCCTAGTACCCATAGTACACTCAAGGACTTTAATTGTTGAGCCATTTAGAGCTCACTTTATACTGGGCATCATAGTTAGCTATAAAAAGTCCAGTATAAAGTGAGCTCTAAATGGCTCAACATTTAAAATCCATGACCGTACAAGCTTTGTAAGATTGTCCGCTATATTTATTATTTTTCACAATGTGTAGTCAAAGTCAAAATATGGAAAAAATATAAGAATCCTCTAGACTATGAAACTTTTTAAATATTGCGAAGACGCGTAGAAAAAATGGAAGCTCAGTGCTACACTTATTACATTTCCTACGCGGAAAAATAAATAAAATCAAATCCAATTTTTTCTGGTCTTTCATCCATATCAGCCCAAGGACGTCCACTGCTGGACATAGGTCTCCCCCAATTTGGGGGGGCCTATGTCCAGCAGTGGGGGGTAATTGCCATAATCGTCAATCGCCATAATGATGTGCCTATTGATAATAACAGTTTAATAGCACCTTGCGAACCCTTAATCGATATTTGTATTGTAGTATAGAAATTAATCGCGTTACTATCCATAAGCTACTGAATGCAATAAATATAAACAAAGGAGCAGGGCCAGATGGAATACATACTATTTTTATTAAACAATGCTCGTCGAACTTGGCCACTCCACTTACTTTTTCGAAAATCTTTGCAATCTGGTTATGTCCCCGATATATGGAAAAAAACTTTTGTAACTCCTATCCCCAAAGGTCAAGTTAGCGGCAATATTGAACAGTTTAGGCCCATCTCAAAAATATGTCAATTAAACAAATTTTTGGAAAAATTTACACAGAACAACTTTCACAAGTAATTAGAAATCAATCACACTAGCCCCAACCTCATGGTTTTTATAGAGGCCGCTCGGTAGACACTAACTTACTTACTTTTAGTAATGAGATTCTTATCGCTATGGATAGAGGCGCGTATGTAGAAGACGTGTATACCGATTTATCCAAAGCATTTGATAAAATTAATCACAATACACTTCTTCTCAAGATTTGGCGGCTCGGTATACATGGCGACTTATTCCGCTGAATGAAATCATATACTCGTATAGAGAACCGAAGTCAGTGTGTGGTTCTATCTGGTTACGCCTCGCAATGGAAATCCATTAGTTCCGGAGTACCACAAGGGTCTCCAAAATGAGACCCTTATTGTTTACGTTATTCATTAATTATATAGACCAATATATTAAAAATTCAAAGGTGTTGCTCTACGCAGATGATACAAAAATCTATAAAGTAATAAAATCTGTAAAATATTGTGAGTAAAATATTGCAAGAACATTTATTGAATTTTGACAGAGACATTTTGTAACGATAATTAACTGTTCTTAAACGTTTATAAATGTTTTACTATTAATTTCTCTAAGAAGCATCATAATATAAACTATAATAAAGCCGGGTCCACAGCGCCATGTTTTTCGTGTTTGCAAACATCAAACATGTTTTACAAACATGTTTTGTTGGATTTTTGGTGCAGTGGAAGGGCCTTAACATTGACGCCACGCCTATTTTGTGTTCGAAAAATATGTTTGATGTTTGCAAACACTAAAAACATGGCGCTAGTCCGGGAAAGAAACTTTCAGTTGTTTTAGACCTTGCGTAGTAATCATCTGAGTAGGGTAGCACAAATACGTAATCTTAGTGTTCTAATGGATTCCAAACTCTCGTTTATACCTCACTTGGTAGTCTTAGTCATAAAAAAAGGCGTATAAACAAGTAGGATTTATTCTACGCGTAGGAAAACCTTTAAAAAATTCGTTCACTTACAAGATCCTCTTTAATATTTTTGTTCGCAGCAATCTCTAATTTGCATGTGCTGTTTGGAAACCCTATCATAATATACGAGTACATACCGAGAGAGTGGAACGTATACAAAAATAGTAGATTGTACAACAAGTGCATAAAACGAGTCCTCTACTTTATATCGACCCTCGCCTGCAACTCGGGATCGATAAATTGTCTCGGATAAAATGAGTTTTATAAACGAGTTATACACTCTGCTTTTCACTTCGATTGCGAGAAAATTAATTTTATGTTATCAAATTAATACTTCTGTGCTCGTCGAACGGGGGCGGAGCGGAAGGCGGGTTTTTCTTTATGCTCTAGAGCATAAAATGCGACTTTATGTCGCCTCTGCAGAGCGTGAAGACGAACTTTTAGAGCATGAGAAGTGCAAAAGTTTATTAAAGCCCTCCATTTCAGAACTGGTCACACTTATATTAGCTACAAGGACTCACTACTCACTATAATCTAATCTCCAAACACTCAGTGACCGCCGAGACTGTAGATTCTGTTCTTCTTTATAAAATCATGTGCAATAAGTTAGATGTCTCCTCACTACTCCATCAAATTAAATTAAAGTACCTCGTAGACATCAGCGCCAATACCAAAAAAAGAAACTAATATTTTCGATCCCCTTCAGCAGAACTAGTTATGCACAATAGCTATTTACGATACAAGGGTTGTAAAACAAAGAAAGGCCGATAATGCAGATGTTTGAGGCCCGAGCCGCAGGCGGGGGTCATAAATATGCGATAGAGGGCTTTCTGTTTTACGACCCGTGTTTTGTACACAATTTTACGTCACCACTTGGCCAAAAAGTGGGTTTTCCCGGATGCGCATTTGGCAAGGTGTGGTGTAAAATGTATTTATAAGGCGTGCAAATTATTTACCTAACGAAAAAGAGAAGCTCTAGAATATTGATTTGTTTAATTTTCGTATTAGTTCTATAAAATGTGCTTTTCGATAAAATATTTAATCTCATTGTCACTTTTTTTTTGCAATATACTTAATGTAGTCTTGATCACAAACCAATAAATTATTAATTCAGGTAAACGTTACATGTTTGATAATATCAATAGTTACCTTGAAACTCTGTTATTCACATTTGTCACAATACGTATTTAATTTCTTATTGAAAATAACATGTAATTAAGCTAATGTCGAGTACCTACAAACGTGTAGGTACCTTGCGTGTAATATTTTTACGTAATCTGTTTGTTAAGTATGTACACACTTCTAAATATATACGTAGCGGGCCTATGATGGTTGCCATTTTATCACTTCGTCGCGGATAAGACATTCGTCACGTTCTGACAAGTACGCGAGTGCAAGAGTGACAGGCGTCTTATCCACGACGATAAGTGATGAAATGGCAACCATCCTACGCCCGGGTCTAATTGTAAAGCAATAGAACTTAATCAATTTTTGTAAACGACTGTTTGTTTCTTAAATAAATAAATAAATATAATGCACCTACATTCCCAAACAACAATAATATCGGGACGCTCTTACGGTATTCGCATATTTTTGCCTTTAAGTCCGCATGTGGTCCGGAAAATCCGCGACGATATCTTCGATATCGTCTGTACCTATTACTACCTAATCAAAACTTGCATGTCTATTTTTTAACCTTGTTAGTGTATGTACCTTCTTTTTTTCAGACATATTAGGATCACGGACCCGTGGTAAACGTGTCATAAACAAGGTGATTTTGGGGTCGCAGTAAGTATTGGATGCTCGTTTTGCATTTATTTTCTAGATCTAGAGGGGTTCCCAAAGTGGTCCAGGTGGACCCCCAGGGGTCCACGAACGATGTGACAGGGGTCTACGCTGGAGTGGCAAAAAAATAGGGGTTCACAGTTTGTACGTGGGGGTCCACGAAAATTTATCTGGTTTCGATGGTAAATAACGAAACAGATAATGATTTTTGTATTATTTTTATAGCCTGGACGACTGATAAATATATAATAAAAATATTGCGTTCCTCCGTGATAAATATTTCGGTGAATCAAACTACCTATACTATAATACTATATTATTAAAATTACAACTTTCGGCTCCAAAACTTGTCGACTGCAAGTCTGCAACATATCGCGAACGAGCTGTTGGACAAACGAACAAGTCTAGGCTTGCGAAGCACCGTCGCGTCGCTATCGCCGGCGCCGACCAAAACGCTTGTTCGGACGTGCAAAGGGGCGAAATACCTATGACTTACGGTAATGTGCTGTGCTTGTATGCACTTGTTTGATTCTTCACCAATAAATACGAATGCTAAGAACAAACGTTACTCATTTGTTTCCGGATTTCGACTACAAAAGTAAAGTGAATTGCTGTTCCTGGTTGCCAGAATCGTGTCGGAAAAGTAAGTACATTATTTGTTTATTTGCTATACAACTTATAGGTATCTCTTTTTGTAGTTAATATATTTGTCTTCTTTGTGTATGATAGACATGTATGAAATATGAAATAATGAACATTACGATTATTACCTACCTACTTCCATAAAACAACAGACAGCCGAAAAAAGTTTATTAGTATTCTTTTTTTGATTCATAGCGAAAAATTATAAATTCTGTTCTATAAAATAGCCATATCCTGTTAAGTAAGACTAAGAAGAAGTTAAGTAAGAATGTTAAGATCACAAAAACTTTTTTATACTTACAGGTAGCTAATTTGAAACATGGCGGAGCCAAAGAAGAAAATTAAGTGTCGACAGTACAGTGTGGAATATTTAAAATTTGGCTTTCTTCCATCAAACGCGGACAAGCGATTGCCCATGTGCCTTTTATGCAATAAAGTTTTGAGCAATGACTCTATGAAACCATCGAAGCTCGAAGATCATCTAAAAAGGTGCCACCCTGATAAAACAGGTAAAGATTTAAAATATTTTCAATCATTGAAAGAAAAATATGAAAAGAGACCCACCCTGCAAGGTATGTTCGCTTCAACATCTGAAAGTAACGATGATGGCTTGCGGGCATCTTACAACATCTCATTACTCATAGCGAAATCTGGAAAACCCCACACCATTGGTGAACAGTTAATTTTACCCGCTGTTGAAGAAGTTTTAAAAACTGTTCTGCACAAACCTCCATTTGACATACTCAAAAAAATTCCTTTGAGTAACAACACTGTACAAAGACGTATTGACGAAATGAGCTCTGATATTGAAAGTTTCTTGTGTAATTATCTGCAAACAACTCATTTTTCTATTCAACTGGACGAGTCAACTTTACCTGATAATGAGGCATTATTATTAGCATTTGTGCGATTTGTTATGGACGAAGAAATTCATGAAGAGCTATTATTCGCCAAAACTTTGAAGACTGACACTAAAGGTGAATCGATATTTAACATCCTGAGCGATTTTTTAAAAGAAAAATAAATTCCGTTCACAAACGTTACATCGGCGGCAACAGATGGAGCTCCTGCAATGGTCGGGAAATATCGTGGGTTCATAAGCCATCTAAAAAAAATGATACCAGATTTAACTGCAATTCACTGTGTCATCCACCGACAACACTTAGTAGCAAAAAATTTGAGTGCTAGACTGCACCAATCGCTCCAATTTGTGATTAACGCGGTTAATAAAATAAAAAGCAATGCTTTGAATACGCGTTTATTTGCCCAATTGTGCGATGAAAATGATGAAGACTTCCGACGATTGCTCTTACACACTGAAGTACGCTGGTTGTCGAAAGGTGCATGTTTAACAAGATTTTACTCACTTTTTGAGTCTGTCTTGGAGTTTCTGGATAGTAAAGCTCCAGATTTAAAAGAAAACCTGATCAAGTTCAAAGCAGATATCGCGTATTTGACAGATTTGTTCAAAAAGTTTAATGATATTAACTTACAACTGCAAGGGGACACCCTCAATTTAATTAAAACAAAGAGTGTGATTTCCGCTTTTCTTGGAAAATTGAAGTTAATGAAGCAAAACATTAGTCAACGCGAATTTTCCCAATTCTCAAGCTTGTCACAGGTAGAATGCGAGGATGATGATATTCAGACATATGTTCAACATTTGATTGCCCTGCATGATGATTTCAAAACCAGATTTGAAGACATTCTCACGATGGAAATACCACCATGGATTATAAATCCATTTGATGAAATGGAAGTGGAGAACGTGATATTGCAAGAGGAGCTACTTGAGCTTAGCACTAATGAGGAGCTGAAGGTGAAATATAAAAAAGGGTATCAAACTTTTTGGCTGCAAGTAGAAATACCCGAAAAATATCCTGGACTGTGGAAAATTGCGAGAAAGCTTTTGATATCATTTCCCTCGTCATATCTTGTGGAAAAAAGTTTCAGCACCGTTACAAACCTTTTAACGAAAAATAGGGACAGACTGAATATCACAGAACGAGGAGATTTGCGATTATTCCTGACAAAACTGAACCCAAATATTGACAATTTGTTGTCAATTCATCAAGCTCATCCCTCCCATTAATTTTGAGTGTCATTGTACTTAGAAGTTACGTAACAATGTTTAATTTTAATTATTTTACGACTGTTATTATCATCATAAATATTATAAAGTACTGGAATAAACACAACACAAGCAAAATATACTATATTTAATTTTATTTCACCACTCCGAGATTTAGATTTGATTGATTTTATTTTATTTGATGCTGGAATAGATAGGTTGTGAGTAGATGTCAAAAAGTAAAGTATTTATTATTGACAGCATATTAACCAATCATTTTTCACTTTTTTTTCTAAACCTGTAAAGAACATTTATGTCACACCTGGCTAAAAGTGGATTTTTTCGCCCGATACATGTGCGGAAATAGCCGCTTTTTCGCCAAATGTTGACATAAAATGATGTATACAACACGGGAGATAATAAAGAAAGCCTTGATCGCACATTTGCGTCCTTCGCTTGCAGCTCGGGCCGTAAATATCTGCGATCTCGGCCTTTCTTTATATTATCTCCCTAGGTGTACATATAATATACTATACTATTTCATAGTTATATCGTCACCAGAGTTAGGTAATAGTCACATTTTTGTAATTTTTTGGGAATATGGTGTAGGCTGTAGAGTAGGGGGTCCACCAGAACCAGCAAATTTTTTAAAGTGGTCTATGAGAAAAAAAAGTTTGGGAACCCCTGAATTCTAGACCATTATTTTGCGCTAAGAAGCGCTCGTGGCCCAGCGGCGCTCGCGTACCGCGTGCGGTATGCGAGGTTAAGCAATGTCGGGCGAGGTCAGTCCTTGGATGGGTGACCGCTTTGAGTGGTTACTAACTGAGCGCTCCCGTGCTTTGGAAGGCACGTTAAGCCGTTGATCCCGGTTGCTGTCTATGATAGCAGTCGTTAAGCCAAGTTAGAGGCCTCCGGGCGGCTTGAGAACTTCTAACAGTCAAGTTGCCCACTCACTTGACAAGCCTAATCCCAATAAGGTCTGGTTTACCCCTCGGGTTGGAAGGTCAAATGGCAGTCGCTTCCGTAAAAATTGGTGCCTACGCCAAATCTTGGGATTAGGTAGCGGGCCCCAGGCATCCTTTAGGATGCAACTGTACTGGGAATAACGCTAGGAGGACGGATTATTTTGCGCTACAAAACGACTCGCGTTTTTTATTAAGTAATTTGCCAAGAAAAAGGTAAAGCAAAAATACTCATTTTTATAATCTCGAAACTTAAAGTGTCATATCATATTATGATTTTGTTTATAGGTACACGTAAATTACTTTCGAGACGTTTTTGCATCTGTAGTAGTATTTGTATATTAACAGGGACACACGTACACGTTGGCGTACACAGACACACTTAGGGCTCCCATCTCTACATTCGCCAAACCCGAACAAAGACTTAAAAAATGTCGAACATTTGGCGTAAATTGCATTTTTCCTCGGACGTGTCCGAAAATAATATTACTAAAAAAATATAGAGAGTTAAAAAAAACTCGATAAATGGTGAGTAGTTACGCACTTTACCCATTAAGTACATAGTACAACTTCTACAACTTCTATTATGAAAACGGTTTCTAATAGTATATTTCTTGGAGCGATTAATGAATACGAAGTCATTAAGATTATTCAATCCTTAAATAATACAATATCAACTGGCCATGACGGAATAACAACTAAATTAATAAAATTATGTGCATATCATATAGCAGCACCTCTAACCTACATTATAAACCTATCACTGGAACAAGGATGTTTTCCCGAACGTTTAAAGCTTTCCATAGTAAAGCCTCTATTTAAAAAAGGCAACTCAAGACTTATGAATAATTACAGACCCATAGCTTTAATACCAGTAATTTCGAAAGTATTTGAAAAGGTAATGTACAGTAAGCTGGAAACCTTCCTCAAGAAATCAGAGGCTTTAAATCCCAACCAATTTGGCTTTCGGAAAAATAGCTCGACGTCACTTGCATGTTTTTCCCTAGTCGAATTAATTACTAAATGTCTTAATAACAAACAATCGGTATTATGCGTTTTCTTGGATATGATTAAGGCATTTGACCTAGTCTGTCATAAAACTTTACTTGATAAACTAGAAAGATATGGCATTAGAGGAAATGCTCATCGTTGGTTCCAAAGTTATTTATGTAATCGAAGACAATATACGGAAATAACAAAAATAATAAGCAATAAAAAGCATACATATAAGTCTACACCAAACACAATTAAAAGTGGCGTTCCACAGGGTAGCATCTTGGGGCCCTTGCTATTCTTGCTATATATAAATGACCTACCAACAGCCCTAAAACATAATTGTATCCTGTTTGCAGATGATACCACTCTTATCATCCAAAGTGATGATAGGAACGAACTAGAAATGGAGACAAATACTGACTTACGTAATGCTATTAAATGGCTAGAAGTAAATAAACTGGAGCTAAATATTGATAAAACTAAAATAGTTAATTTCCAGAACTATAATAATCCTGATTTAGACATTAAGATAACTTTAAATGACACCACGATTGAACCTGTAGAGTCAGCTAATTTTCTAGGTATTACAATTGACAAACATCTTAATTGGAAATTCCATATTGACAACATATGCGTTAGACTAGATAGATTTGTGTATGCGTTACGACGGCTTAAGATGGTTGTATCTGGGGCAGCAGCACTCTCTGCATATCACGGATACGTATCGTCTGTGATACGTTACGGCCTAATCATGTGGGGAAATTCAGTCGATGTCCAGAGAGCATTTATTGCCCAGAAAAAATGCATTCGAGCTGTCTGTGGAGCTCATTACCTTGCCCATTGCCGACCACTATTCAAGGAGCTGAAAGTTCTCCCTTTACCCTGTTTATATATCTTTGAGGTAGCTAAATTTGTAAGAAAATATCCTCAAATGTTTCCGTTGCATGACACTGTCTTAAATAAAACAAATGGTAGATTTCCGCACAAACTATATGTACCTAGACAAAAAATTAGTATTTTTAGTAAAAACATATATATAATGGCAATTAAATTGTATAATAAAATTCCTAATGACATAAAAACGTTACCAAATACTCAATTTGATAAAAAAGTTTTCAATTGGCTTCTTGATATGTGTTTTTACTCTGTAAACGAATTTTTAAATTTTTAAATTACTAACTATACTCACTATAATGAAATAATCGTAATAATAATAATGTTGAATGTCCCACTGAATTTAAATTATCATGATGTTGTGATTTTCTATAATTTTTCAAATAATGTTAATTTAATTTAAATATTGATTGTTTTTCTCAAACAAATGTGTAAATGCATAATAATATTTCTACGTCGTTGTCGGCAGGATATGTGAAACTTAATTGATTCTTATAACACCAATTGTACCATATTCATAGAAATAAAAAAAATCTAAATCTATCTATCTAAGTAAAAGTGTCTGGGGATGGCAGCCCTACGTAGTTTGGAGGGCGTCCGGGGGCCGCCCGGGGGGGGTTTTCAAAAAGTGTCCGGGGAAAACCCGGACACTTTTACTTAATGTGTAAAGTGCGTAACTACTAACTTTCTCAAACTATTAACTCTCTGTTTTTTTAACTCTCAAATTTTTTTTTATAATATTATTTTCGGACACGTCCGGGGAAAAAATGCGATTTACGCCAAATGTCCGGGTTTTTTAAAGTTTTTGTCCGGGTTTGGCGAATTTAGAGATTGCAGCCCTAGACACACGTCAACGTGTGTGTGAGGCTGGCTACAAGCTGAAGGCATACCGCGAACTTCGAAAATCGAACTTCGTGTCGTGCCGTCCCTTTCACTCTCGTGTTATACACTATATGACAGAAAGGGACGGTAAGATGCGAAGTTCGATTTTCGAACGGTACGCCCTCTGGCGACAGAGATCACAACTACAAATGCACAAACGTCTCGAGAGTAATCTACCTGTAAATACCTATGGATAGTAACTACCATACATTTAAAATATTAGAAAGTAAACGCAACCTTAAAATTGTTTCCATTTTAGTGTAAAAAATATTTCAATTTATATCGAAATTTCGATTCGAAAAGTAAACGTAACCATTACTTTTTATTATGTCAATTCTATGGTAGTTACTATGCGATATGCATAATGTCGACACTTTGTTGTAGATTTTCACAAGAACTTCATTTATTCGCTACTTTTTTACCAATAGAATGAAATTATTTATTTACGAAATAAACCTTAAACTAAATACACAAGTAAAAAACATAGACAGTAAAACACTAATACTAATTAAAATAACTAAAACTAAATATTAAAAAGGCTATCCAAATTTGGACCCCTCGGTAGCGTACCCATCACGCAGGCAGCATTCCCGCGCTGGATTGCAATAGCAATCCTCTGCGCAAGAAAGCTGCCCGCGCGAGGGTCGCCCGTTGCCTCCCTCTTTTTTATTTTTTTGATGGATGGATATGGGTACCTACTAGACTACGATATACATACTTATATAGATAAATACATAGAAAACCTCCAAGACCCAGGAACAAATATCCGTGCTAAATGCACAAATAATGCTCTGGCCAGGATTCAAACCCGGGACCTCTAGCTTCGGAGGCAGTGTCACTACCGACTAGGCTAAACGGGCCGTCAGTTAGACTAGACACTAATTAGGTAATTAATTTAAAATCAAACCTAACACATACCCATTAATGAGTTCTTCGTATTATTAGTTTAACCAGGTTTAACCTTTTGGACGCCAACGACGGGTATATCAGTCACAGCGTGCAGTGCGATATCAATCTACATGCATTTATATAGGGTTCAACTTCGTGTTTGACATTTCGATGTATACACGCACGTGCCAGATTTTGTATTTGACAGAGCGTTTATTTATTTATTGTGTTGAAAACGTCAGTATAATAATAATAATAATGAATAAATAATGAAAGCTCGATCGTCGCCAATATTTTGTCTTGCTCACTCGCTAGTGTTAGCTCAATTGAATATGCTGTTCGTCACCCGCGCGATCGATATTTTACAGAATATTGAAATTTCGGAAATTTTTAAATTTGTTTTTTTGCGAGGTCTACAATCTATCATCTCGAGATCTATTGATCTTTGACTGAGTGTAACGAAGGTCTCCGTTTTAGCTACGGCAAAAATGCTTTCGTATATCCGGCCGGTGGGGTTTCCTAATTTCCCGCTGTTCTCCTCTACAGGTCGCATTTCTCAACTGATTCTCGTGAAATTTTGTTAGCAGGTTTGATTATTTTATAGATTTTATTCGTAAAGTCAACTTCTGAATTTATAAAAAAAAACGCGACGTCTACGGCTCACCACTAGTATCAAATATAATAATAGGTTTTAAGTTGTTTCTATGTACATTTGGCTCTGTTTGTTCTCCAAATAAATAAATAAATAAATAAATTCGTCAAATGAGAAGTGGTTCTAAACTAAAGGAGTAGTACAGTGCGACACAAAAGAGTAGAAATTAAAAAGTGGCAACACTGTCGTGTCATCCCTTTCAAATCAATCTAGGAAAAAAGGGACGACATTACAGTGTTGCCACTTTTTAAATTCTACTCTTTTGTGTCGCGTTGTACGCGTATTAAAAAGTTAGGTGTGTGGGTAGCAGTAGTAAACACTTTATTGCAGAAATCAAGTGCATAAAAGAAAAATGAACTTAATTTGTACAAAGGTGAACTGTTAGTAGAACTGTGATCCTACAACGCGCGAGCCGAAAGAGCGAAGCGAGCGTGCCGCAGCAGCGACCGGCGAAGCGCCAAATTAGGAATTGGAAAAAAAAGTCTCACTATTTCTTCCCTTTCCTTCTCCCTTCCTTTACCTTACCTTTGAGTCACTGACTGTTTGTATGTTGTAATGCCTATTAGGTAATGACAATGAGCCTCAGAGTGCCCCAGAGAAGACGTCAAATAATAATACCGCTTCCAAGCAAGATGGTCATATGCTAAATTGGATAAGAGCGACAGAGGGAGATATGTCATTTGTTATCTTTGTCTTAATTCCGCTTTTTTTTTGTTTGCCTCAATGTCATGTTACGTCATGTCAAACAGTTTGAGGCAAATAAACGATAACTCGCCCAAATTAAAGAGGTTGTTTATGGTAAGCAGCCATACGTTTAAGACCAGTTCTCAATTTAGCTGCATAAGAGCTTTGCTGTCCGTCTTGGTGGAACTCGTATTTTTTGATACCACGTCGATGGCAAATAAGCTGACGGCTCACCTCGTATAGGATCTCTACTACGTAGTACTATTACTTATTCTGTGTCTCTATAGAAATCATTACTCTGAGGTTAAGCCCTTCACTTTGAGATAGGCAACCGAGATAATACATAGTAACAATCAAGAGACATCGACACGCTAATCTAGCGCTTATCGTGTTAGGAATAATAGAACCGAGGGTCTTTTGGTGGAGGGTGAGAAAGGGACAAAAAAACTTTTAGTTAACAGAGGTTTGTTAAGTTTTATGAATAAGGGGGTAATTATCGAACCTCCTCACAAAATTTCACGAGAATCAGTTGAGAAATGCGACCTGTAGATGAGAACATCCGGGCAGACAGAGAGACATATGAAAGAATTATTGTCGAAAGCTAAAACGGAGACGCTTCGCTCGCTCGGTCAGTTATCAATCGAATGCAAGCGACCAAAAGGTATCAATCAAGTCGCTGAAAAACTGTTTTTCTCAAACAACAGTAGGGCGTAAGTGCCTTAAGTTTCCCATGAAGATACAACCTTTTTTAAGTCAAAGTACAGGATTGTGGTTTAAAATATGGCGTAGTATGTACTACTACTACCTACCTACCTACGTACGGAACGTACGGAACCCTTCTTTGTGCGGGGCCCGACACGCACTCTGCTTTTTCATTATTTTCCACCTCCTCACACCGCCGAACTCTTGAAGTTGTTTGGACAAAAATGTTAAGTCTTATAAAATGTGTAACAAAAAAGTTTTGTGACATTTATGAACATTTTTCGAAATGGCTGAAATATGATATTACTTACTTATTTAACCACCATGGCTCCGCCATTAAAAAAAAACAATAACTGCCCCGAAGAAAAATTCCATATAACTATCGAACCTGCTCACAAAATTTTACAAGAATCAGTTGAGGAATGCGACCTGTAGAGGAGAACATGCGGACATACATACGAAAGAATTTTTGTCGAAAGCTGAAACGGAGACGCTTCGCTCGCTCGGTCAATGAAAAGGAAAAGACTACTAGTTAACGATTAAACTTAGTGGAGTCATAGAGTTAACTTTCGTAATCAATTTCCATTGATTATTTACATAACGTTATTGTTAACTAGTTGTGACAAACACATAGTAAATATGTATAGTGAAAATATGTGCGGGTGGGCAACTACGGAACCCTACATTGCGCGTGGCCCGAACCGCACTTGGGCTGGTTTAATATGCATAAAAGTAATAAAATATTAATAATATTACTTACACACATCTGATCACTTTCCTAGATATTATTACTCCCAAAATCAACCGTCATTCAATTTATAACCTTTTCTCACTGGTTTTGAATGTCAACAAGATCTATAAGTATGCATTTGTAATAAGTTGCGTCGCTTGCATTCAAAAAGTGTATTCTAGATTCTGCCATCAATAAAATATCCCCTTTTTACCGACTTCAATAGAAGGAAGGAGGTACTCAGTTCGTATGCATGTGTGCTTGTTTTATTTTGTTTTTTTTTTTTTATGTATGTATGTTCCCCGATAACTCTTGACCACGTTGGCAAGTACAAAATTAGAGTCGGTTTTTTTTGGTATAAATTATTATTTATGCTATATATATATAATATATAAGAGCCCACTGGAGCACTCGTGGCCCAGCGGCGCCAGCGTACCGCGTGCGGTATGCGAGGTTAAGCAACGTGGGCCCGGGTCAATTCTTTGATGGGTGACCGCTTTGAGTGGTTACTAAGTTACTAACTGAGCGCTCCCATGCTTTGGAAGCCATGCTAAACCGTCGATCCTGGCTGCTGTCTACGACAGCAGTAGTTACCAAGTTAATGGTCTTCGGGCGGCTTGAGAACTTCTAACAGTCAAGTTGCCCACTCACTTGACAACGGGGGTCGAGTTGCCGTGGAGGGTAACCACCTTTACCCTACAAGTGACCCCTGGTGCTAAGAGTGCAACAAACTGGTAACCGGAATGCCTTCTCGAAGATCTCACGGTTCGAAAATAAATGCAATACGATTATTATTAACCCGCTCACTCAGACAGATGCACCGCAAACGCATAACTCCATTGACCGGTCTCTTTCTGCGACCACAAAAAAAGATCGTTCCAATAGTGATGTAACAATTGGGGTAGGAAAACCTTCGTCAGCTCCGCTAGCACGGTAATCCTGACCAATTAAATGCTCCGACATATAACATAAATTTTACGTGTGGCGGAGATATTGTCTCAATTAGCTAGCATGCTAATATTGCAACGTATACTTATCTTCATACACAAAATTTATGTAAATCTTTAGAACTTGTAGAAATGAGTATAAGAAATAAAGAACGTCATGGTTTTGGTTCACGAGATACTTCTTTTAAAAATGTTGTTAAAATAAATATATTTACAATCGTGCAGAACAGCCCTTAAAAACATTGTCAGTATAGTATATCATCGACCTTATAAACCGGTGTGCTGAATTTTATTTTATGCGCGAAAAACCGTGCAGACACATAATTATAATTCTATAAACCGACTAAACGCAAGGTTAAATAGACTCCCATATTTCACATATTGATATATGACAGTTGACAACCTACATGTTTTTAAGGTATATGCCCGAGTCGTCCGTGGCGAGCCCGGCCTGCGGGCATCGGAGCGTTCTTGGTCTGAGGGACCGAGCTGCTTCCGAGACACGGAACGGTGGTAAAAAAATATCTAAGTACATTCACAGAACATAATATCTCTCGCGTAAAATACCTGTATTTGACGATAAAACGTGACCGTAAAAGTTGTCATGATGCTATCGTACTAGCCGGGCAGTTATCTATTTAATTAATTCCTTTATATTATAAGACATAAACTTTGAATACCTTTTCAAACTAAAGTACTAAGTAGACAAGTGCATGTAAAATTAGACTTACTTAATATAGTAACAAGAGTCACAATATTTTTTTAATTGATTTGTATTTGTATTTTAGCCAGGTGTCTACTCAATTATCTGTTTGTAACTTGCTCAAATATATTGTTATACGTACGTATGTACCTAATTTAGAGTAGTTTTAGAATAGTTTTCGCTCTCTGATATTTTGTAATAATGCTGTGCACATTGCACATGTTTTGAATGTCATTCTAATCAATACCTCCGATCTATCTTCTTTTTCTGTGCAATGAATGTTATCTGTTTTGTGTTTATTTACACAAAACAGATTTATATTAATTTTATTATACCGAAAAAAACCGACTCCAATTTTGTACTTCGCATAGCCACAATTTGTGGTTTACGAAAGCCAATGCTTGGTTACCTGCAGAAAATACCGAAATCGGCATTACAGACAGAAAGAGAACAGCAACATGTAAGTAAGTAGAGGTAGACAACAGGAGGTCTTATCGCTAAACAGCGATCTCTTCCAGACAACCTTCCTGTACTACTTCCTCTGAGGGTTTCATTCCCAGTAGTCCCGTGGAAGAAGTTCCGTGGCGGAACTAGTGACACTTTTTTCCCAATAGTCCCGTCACCGGTACAGAGTGGCAGTTAGGTACGACGACGAGCATAGCGAGGAGGAGTGTTAGTAGAACTGTGACCCTACAGCGCGCGAGCCGAACGAGCGAAGCGAGCGTGCCGCGGCAGCGGCCGGCGAAGCGCCACAACTGAACATTAGGACCGGAACTATTGGAAAAAAGTCTCACTAGTTCCGCCACGGAACTACTTCCACGGGACTACTGGGAATAAATGCTCTGAGGGCCCACTCCGAACTTCGATGATCGAACTTCGTACCATGTCGTACCTTTCCGTCATATGGAGTATAATACGAGAACGAAAGGAACGGCACGATACGAAGTTCGATCTTCGAAGTTCGGAGAAGGCCCTCTGGACTCACGTTTTATTTGCGATGATCGAAGGGGGAAGAAATGCGGCGCTGCTGCTATAGAACTTTAAAGCCATCAACGACGATGCCGGAACCCGTAAACCCGCAAGCCCTGCAACCAACATCTACTCTAGATGCCGTGGGCAATGATAATGGGATTCGTAATAACAACACGTTATCGGAGGTCTGACGCATTGGATCGCCTAAGGCGAGGTGAAGCGTTGTACATGGACAGACCACTAGAATAACGGCTGTTATGTAATATAACCCGTTTGAATGGCTATCGCAGACGCCCTTCAACCCATTAAGGGCAGGGTTGAGCACTTGTTACGAGCATGTGCGCGAGTGATACCCCAACGTGCAACTATCTCTCTCTGGCAAGAGTAATCTTTGCATGCTATGTTTATGGGGCGAAAAATAGACCTAGCGAAACGCATCTTCGGGAAAATTCGTCATCTAATGAAAACCACGACAGATACCGAGCATTGCTCGGTCACCATGCTCGGTCACCCAAGTACTATATGAAGTCACCTATTTGTATCAAGTTTCGAGGAAACAAAAATACTGATTCTGATTCTCTGAAGGTCTTTCAAATAGGTAATAGTACATTACACACAAAGGGTGGTAAGGCAAAGAAAGGCTGAGATCGCAGAATTTGCGGCCCGAGCTGTAAGCGAGGGACGTAAATGCATTAATCTGCAATAATAGTAGATTACGATACAAGTGTATGTCCTAAAACTACGACCAAGACCACCGGGGAATGGGCAGCAGCATTCCTTAAATGCGGTGGAGATACTGCGATCGCCAACCCGCATGCCAAGCGTGGCGATTATGGCATTTACCCCCCATGAAATTGGGGGAGGCCTATGTCCAGCAGTGGACGTCCTAGGGCTGATATGGTGGTGGTGGACGATACAAGTGCAGAAAATAGGAAACTCGCAACGAGTGGTGATAAATTATAACACAACCAAAAGGAGTGTTTTAAATCGACACGAGTTGCGGATTAAATATTCGCACGTGTATCGTACAACGTTTTACAGTACATATGGCTCTTTAAAGTTTCGACAAATGCACGTAATCTGTACTGTAAATTAGTTTTACTGTAAACAATCTAGTGCCAGACTTGGCACCTTTTCAGATAGTCTACGGAACTTGGCACCCATTTTAGATCTCAATTATTTTATCGGTGAAGACGACAACCACGCATCGTATATTGAACTTGGCTGTCATTTTCACATTTATGTTTTTGACGGGATATTATTACTTTTTGTTAAAGTTCACCAAATGGATGCTTTTCAAGAGCGAATGCACGAGTTAAATAGGTTTGGAGTTATCGAGGGGTCAAAAGTGGCTTCAAACGGTTCGTGTAAAATAACACACGGCTGCTGTCCGCCAGTTTCTGGGGTGAACTTGGCTGGACACACTGCCTCGTTTTATGTTCTGTGTACTTCTGAGGTTTGTTGGCTTGGGTGAACACGGCATACCGGATCAAATAGTGTATTTAGATTGAAACTACGTTGCTAGACTGGTGGGTACTAAGTAATGAAGGTTGGTTAGAATTCTTGACCCTGCATCCGTCCCTCTCGCATTAACTGGTTAGAAAGAGAACGTTTCATGGCGACGATAAAGTGTCATTGACCTCGTAATAAATCTAAATTGTAAATTATAAAGTAGGTTGAACTTCGAAGTACGAGTAAGTTTTACTTAGTTGAATACTTAACATAAAAATAAATAAAACCTAATTAGTACAGATGACGTATCATTTTATTTTATCTGTATAATTGACCGAGCGAGCGAAACGTCTCCGTTTCAGCTTTCGAAAAAATTCCTTTCGTATGCCTGCTCGGATGTTCTCCTCTACAGGTCGCATTTCTCAACCGATTCTAGTGAAATTTTGTGAGCACGTGCGATAATTATATAGAATTTTTTGTCGAGTCAGATTTTGGAAGTCTTGAATTTAGAAAAATTTTTTCTTTCTTTTTCTGTCCGGATGTTCTCCTTTACAGGTCGCATTTCTCATCAAAAATGTTATGTAGAATTTTTTAGTCAAGACAGTTTTTAGAAACTTTGAAATTTGAAAAAATATCCTTACAAAATTTTATCCTATGTATGTTCGGAGGTTCTTCTCTACAGGTCGCATTTCTCAACCGATTCTCGTGAAATTGTGTGAGCAAAATTTATTGCGTGAAACTTTGTATACACAATGGGATCCGGCATATCTAGGCTGGGAATTAAATACTGTTGCTTGAAATTGTAATCGAGAAAAAATACAGGGATTATTAAGATTTTCACACAAGACTTAAAAAACTCACAAACTCGCTGTATTTTTTTTCTATTACGATTTCTAGCAACAGAAACTAATTTCCGGTCTAGATATGGTGGATCCCATTGTGTATACTAAGTTTCATGTTATTTCAGCACAGCGTTTTTAAATGAGAACGTCACTACGTTTGTATGGAGAATCGAGTTCAGTCAAGCGTGCGAGAGCACGCAATAAATGTAACCTACACGTGATACAACAACATGTATTATTAAGATTAAGTGATGATTTTGGTAAAATTTACTAATATTACGTATACATTTTTCTAATTAACTGAATACTTAGTACAAAGTCTACAGTATATTTTATTTATTTATCTATTAGGGTTAACAAACAGTGGTCCAATAAACAATGTTTTGAAATTAGTTGTTGACATGACGGGCACTGATATTCATAGTGCGTTTAGTTGGTACTAAATATGTATATTAATTATGTATTATGAAATTAATATTTTTAGCTAATGCGTCGTCTCGGCGTCTGTAGTGTAGCAATCAAAAATATATACAAAAATAACGTGTCGCTACCGCCATTGCCACCGATAAAAATCAACAACTACCAAAAAAAGAAAACAAATAAACGACTTCGACAAATGTGCCATAAGGCACAAAATTCATGAATTCAATGCCGCGCGAAAGCAAGTACCAACTCACAAAACTCTACTTACCGAATTGAAAAAAGATATTGGTTTTACCGGTAGTAGGGAGTACTCGCGATTGCTATTGCACAATATGGGATTCAAATATAAAAAGTGCAGGAACTAATGGTCCATATTGAAAGAGCGGACGGATATTGCGGTTGTCGGGAAAGTAATTTAGTCACTCCTAATATATATAATGATAAGGAAAAAAGCCCATTATCATGACTCCATGAACAGGAACAATTTTAAGAAATAGGTTTTGGATAAATTAATTCCCAATCTCAGTGAACCCACGTGTATTATAATGGATATAATATGATATATATAAAGAAAATAACGATACCGTCATTGCCGCTAATGAAAAAAACACAATACAAAATTTAAAAAAAAGTAGATGTCTAAGAAAGCCAATACAGACTGTCCCGACTATACATGACGTATGTATATTATTGCCATATAACATGCTGTTTGCAGCGACATTATCTCAGGTCCAAATAGATACTGGTCAGGCTATAGTACATTTCGATGCTAGTGTGGAAAGTATGTCATTTCTCCACGAGTACCGAGGGATGCCACGAGCCGCAGGCGAGTGGCAAGACTCGGGACGAGTGAAGAATGACATTTCCGCACGTGTATTGAACGACGTATTTTAATACGGTTGCGAAAAAATAAGAAAAACAACAAGTAATATTTATAAAAACAATATCGAATGTTGCCTTTAGAAACTTAAAACATGCTTGCAGTAAGTAAAAACGCCTCTTCTTTGACAGGCGTTTCGGCAGCTATTCCGTTCCACTCAGACAACTTATTAAGAACGGGTTTTCAATATTCAATATTAAAAAATAAACGTGTTATATTGATGAAGAGGTAAGTAATAAAATATGAAATGTGTATATTATTCGTATTCTGATATTAACAGTAGGTTTTTATGTTGATTACGACGTTTAAAGGAAACTAATATTTAACACCCAGCAATAAGGAGTCATGCATTGGAACAAGCATAAATTTAAAAAAATTGGAAAAGTGAAAAGCACTAGTGCGCGAAAACCAACTTTCCGCACGCTAAACAGCTACGTAAAGTAGCACTTTTTGAGCAACTGTATTAAAAAATATTTTATTTATTGTGCGACCAACAATATTAACCACAGTTAGTTTTAAACGTTTTAAAGAAAAATATTTTTTAAAAGCTTTTATTTAAGTAATTGGTATTGGAGGTTTTGTGTTTCTGTGTGGTGGTTTTTTGTATTTATTTGCATGTTTGTGCGAGCGGAGGGAGGGTGGGAGCATTAACCGCGTGCAAAAACACGCAAGTGGATACATTAACACTAATAGACCTACACGTTTTTTAGCGGAATAGCAAAGAAATATTGTTCAAGAAGCTTTTATTTAGTTTCACCTGGACCGTTGTCTGTAATCAAATCTTGCAAGTAGAATGTAATCCACTTCCACTTATCCACTTCCGGAAAATTATATAATCCACTTCCGGAAACCATTCCGATTGAGCTGAAATTTTGAATGCATGTATAAATTGGACGACAATGCAATATTATTATGACATAGAGCTGATCTGATGATGGAGACAGAAGGTGGTCATAGCAATTCCTAAACTACACAAGATAAACCCATCGTGTTTGGGCTTATTCGAACCGACTCAACAAGTAGTTTATGATTGTGGAAAAAAGTACAGTCGGCAATAGAAGCTTGAACCAAAAATGAAAATTTTGACCAAAACCTTATTTTTTAGATAGTGGTGGTGCAGCCTGATACTATTATTATAAAATACTATTAAAGGAATGTTAGCTTGAGGCTAGTAATATCTTCGTATGTATGAGATATTGGAAATAATACATTTCCAGTGCATTCAGCCTGCATGCAGGCGTGCAGACATTGTTGAGTAGCGTTACAATTCATTGAGTCAATATTAAAATACAATTTATAAATTTACTAATTAAATGATACAATGTCATGGCAGACAATTAATTTTTATAAATTAAAGTTTACTTTATCTATTGACGGCAAATATTACTTTGCTACCGGGAACGGTCCGCCACTGCGTTCAATTTATCAATATTCCCAACAATATCACAACACTAGTGGACGTCATTTTGCTTTGAGTTTACCGACAACATTGATTTGAGTCACTGCTTTGATTTAATGCAGCTTAGGTCTTCCAAAACAACTAATATATGTGAGTTACATACATAAACGCAAAGCGACAAAACACACCGCGTTGTAGGCGGAAACAACAGGGGCAGAATAAGAATAATGTCGTATTATGTCAAGTGGATTACATGTTTACGAGTGTTATCATTTGGATGTCATCAGACAATTATAATGCGATTGCTATGATCACAGAACTATGAATTTTTAGTCCATGTTCCTCTACCTACGTCCAGTCGTCCACGCCTTATTTCATCCATTTGTTGAATGTTCTTTTATACACTAGCGCATTTCATCTTATATTTTTACATAAATAGTGATTTTTCATTATATAAAATGTCTTAGGTTTGCGTAGGTTAATAGGAGCAAGGGCAACCAATAGGTACCTAAGTTAGGTTCGTTATACAAGGTGGACCCTGTAACTGGAGCAAATATTTAAAAGGACGCTTCCTTAGAGCATCTGCAGTAACTCCCTGTATCCAAAAACGTTTGAAAATTTTCCAATTCGGAGAAATTGTGATCTAAAGTTATGACCTCCAAGTAATAGATCTTGACACTACGAGATTGTAGCGAAGCGAAGTTATGAGTTATAATACTTATAATGTTGCATTTTTTGTTTTCAAGGATATTTTTGGTATATTTTGTTCAATTATATTGAGATTTTAAAATAAATTGACATTAATATCACTTCAGAAAAGTAATAAATATACACGTATCTTACTAACTTTATGTATGGGGGATTGGTTCTAGAGGTACATCAGGGCGTCGCAAGACACCCTGGCTGCCCCAGGTGCGGCGTAAGCGACAAGTCATGCCGTATGCCTGTATAAACAACTAATGCGGATCGGTAACCTTATTTATAACGGTACGTTCGTGTGTGGTTCGTGTGCTACTGCCTACCCCTTTTGGGAATATAGACGTGAGCGTGACTTTATCAAGTTTATGTATGTAAGTAGCTTTATAACGTTGTCCCATACCGATAGTGCATTAAGCTTACTTTAGGAAAAATTGACATTGTCTAAGATTGTATTCTAGTATGTAATTAAATGACAGATGTGATCTACACGCATGCGCAAAGCGCAGATTATTCATAAGGCCTTGTGGTGCGGTAGGCCTATGTGCGGCCCGGTAGCACATGCCTATTTACTTTTCATCACACTTGCTCGTAAAGGGCCTTATTGTACGCAGGAGTATTGAGCAGTTATAGGTAGCTGATTTGCCTCCTGTGGGAGTTATAGAATTTCATAACTCCCGAGGGAGATTTTATGTTAAACTTATTGGTGTTTTTCCAATATGTGTTAAAATCTCTGTCAGAATAATATCATGGTCGAGCTCTTCTATCGATCTATTCCAACCTGTATGCGCCTGTTTTTTTAACCCCCGACGCAAAAAAGGGGTGTTATAAGTAAAACGTGTCTGTCTGTGTATCTGTAGCTCCAAAACGGATGAACCGATTTTCTTTTAGTTCTTTTTTGTGTCATAGATAATTTTAACCCGAAAGTTCTTTGCTATGTTTCATGAAAATCTGTTCAGCCGTTTTTGAGATATGAGCTATGAAATTAAAATGTCGGGGGTTTTTCAACTTTTCTAATTACTAGTGTTACTATGACTAAGCTTAGCACCACAGATATATGAATGACAATCTAGCGTAAGTTTGGATACAAGTCGGAATATTGCATTGAATTTGTTGTGCCAGCTACAAAAACGCTTGCAAACTGGTATACAATAAATAAATATTATAGGACAATTTACACAAATCGAACTAGTCCCACAGTAAGCTCAATAAGGTTTGTGTTATGAGTACTAGTAGACGATATATTTAATAGATATATACTTAAATACATATAAAACATCCAAGTCTCAGGAACAAATGTTTCTGCTCACCAAAGAAGCAAATGCCCTTACCGGGATTAGAACCCGGGACCACTACCTTCGGAGGCAATGTCACTACCAACTAGGCTAAACAGGCCGACTATAGACTTGCATTTGTACAAAATGTTTATTGTTTTAATAGTGATGTGAGTCTTTTAATTGACAGATTATATTGCTGAAGTAGAAAAGCTCGTGGTTAGTCAATTTTTATTATTATAGTTGACTAAAATGTTGTCTTCTGAGTTCATAGAGCTAGTTACGTAGCTTAATAATGTAAGAATATAAGTATATAGGTTAGGTTCTGTTTTTAATTTTAATGTTTTTTTTTGGTTTTTTAATTTCATATCCAACTATGTATATTCTTACCAGTTGAATTATATATATTCCCTAATTTATTTAATGTATATTGTTTATTGAATAAATAACTTCTCTTATTTAAAAAAAAAGGTATATATATTAGTTGAATTTGATAATGTATAGCTCGATAATTAATATCTAGTAATAAGTTTGACGTGTACCTAACCAATAACTTACATGTACCTGGTTTCAAGCCGGAATAGTCGTTTTCACGCTCGCAGCAAAATTGCATTTTGCTCACTGGTTTCACACAACAAAACCGCCATTTTCGAGCCGCTGAGGTGAAAAATTATTAACCGTAGGTATAAGTCCATGTCCGACTTGAAAAAAACTGGCGTAAGAATTTGAACATTTTGAACCTTTTTGCTACGATAGTAAGGTTGCTTTTTGAATAATTTTAACTATACATATGTGTACGTATACCGTTCACTCCGAAAAAGAGATTCATCTTAATAGTAATAAAAGGAAAATTAATTAATTAATACTAAATCTTAAAAAACCTACAATTACCTACCTACAAACCTAAAATAAAAATCTAAACACAAATATAATTAAACAACTGGGAAAAACTTCGTCCATGGCATGTGGGGCGGCCGCATGGGCCGAGACAGCGAAACGCCGCAAGTACGTTGGTCTTTTAGACCAATATATATTTGTGCCCTTTGCTGTCGAAACCCTCGGATCCTGGAGCCCAAGCGCCCACAAACTTTTTGGACATATTTCAAAATTATTAGGTGAAGTTTCCGGGGACCGTAGGGCTGGCTCGTTCCTTGCCCAGCGGATTGGCATAGCCATCCAGCGGGGAAACGCAGCCAGCCTTATGGGTACCCTCCCCCAAGGTTCCGATCTGGGGGATCTAATTTAGTTTTTATTTTTATTTGTATTCTTTTACTTATATTAAAATAAATAGTACCTACACATAAAAAAAAACTCAATAAGTTAACCTCTTATTGGAATCTTTATGAAACAATATTTTACGAACATGCAATCTATTTTTAACCGACTTCAAAAAAGGAGGAGGTTCTCAATTCGTCGGAACTAGTGGACCGATTTCAAAAAATATTTTTTTGTTTTTAAAGGGTATGTTTTCTTGTTGGTCCCATTGTCACCAAGTCTGGATCTGATGACGTTAACTTGGAAAAATCGAGGGCTCCTCAAATTATCCAAGAGGATGGGGTAAGGCAAAATAAGGAACTCCTCAAATTATACACCAAGAGGATGGGATCTGGCAAAGTTTGGAGTCGATGTTTTTTTGTTAAAAATTTACTTATCACTGACTCCAACAGAAGAAAGGAGGTACTCAGTTCGTCTGCATGTTTGCTTGTTTTTTTTTATGTATGTATCTTCCCCGATAACACTTGACCACGTAGGCCGATTTTGATATTTTTATTTTGGTTCAAAGCAGGTACCCCGACATTGGTCCCATATAAATTTCGTGAAGGTCTGATGATGGGATCTAGGAGGAATCGAGGGAACTCCTCGAATTTGATAGGCACGCATATGCCGATTTCGGTAGGTTTTTTGTAGGTTTTTTATTGGCTCACGGAAACCACAAATTGTGGCATAGCAAGTACAAAATTGGAGTCTGTTTTTTTTGGTATAAATTATTATTAGTAGTGAATCGACAATCGAGTAAACTGCGCTAGCGCTTGGTGGCTAGCCGGTTATCAATGACCCGATCTGTGACGTCACTACTCATTCACCGCTCGCTGCAATGCAATCATGCACGGAGCGCTGCTGATTTGAGATATATTTTATTTATTTAATCAACAAACATGAAAAGAGGATACTTATAGTATAAAACGATAAGATCGGAGCCATGCGGAAGGGTTCCCATAAGGCTGGCAGAGCGTTCCCCCTTTTAATCAATCGTCGGCCTGTTTAGCCTAGTTGGTAGTGCCACTGCCTCCGAAGCTAAAGGTCCCGGGTTCGATTCCCGGTAAGGGCATTTGTTTCTGTGGTGAGCAGAGACATTTGTTCCTGAGACTTGGATGTTTTCCTATGTATTTATGTATATATCTATTAAATATGTCGTCGTCTGGTATAACACAAGCCTTATTGAGCTTACTGTGGGACTAGATCGATTTGTGTAAAAAATTGTCCCAATATATTTATTATTTATTTAATCAAGGTTTTTTTTACATTCGTAAGTTATTTGAATAGTGTAACAATTAATTATAGGCAAACTCCACAGACAAAAATGTACGTGAAAGATAAACTGTAATCCACTAGTAACCGGTTATTTACAATCAGCGTCATATGCTACGTAGCAACAAAAGTGGCCAAACAGTTCGGTACACCATATTTTTTTAATGGTGTATTGAATTATTTGGCCCCTCTGGCTGCTACGTACTATATGACGCTGACTGTATATATATTTTTTAATCGTATGGCATTTATTTACATACCGTGAGATCTTCGAGAAGACAAGTACGGTTGCCAGTTTTATTCATGTACATACATTATATACATATACATGAATATTTTTTACATTACATACTGCGGGGTGTAATACAAACTTGGCACATAATCAAGCGGCTTGCCCTAAGCCGACCTATGAATGATCCGCATCGGACTCACGGCCTGTTTTTATTGAGCTGAGCGAAGCGAAACTCATTCTTAGGCGACAGATGTATTTCGTTTGAGTTCGGCGGAGGAGGAGTTCCTAGACGCTTCAACCGAACACGCTCACATTTTGCATGTCGATAGGTGACATCATGACAATGTAAATATTTTTACAAGCGGAAACGTCCACTTAGCGGAATTATATATAATTTCCAATCGAAAATGAAAAGTTGATCACCCCGGGCGGGATTTGAATCCGCGACCTCTGGAATCCGTCCATCGCTCTTACCAACTAAGCTACCGCGGGTTATCCCGAGGCGGCGAATCTTAGAAGTCTCCCTAAGGCTTAATTAAAAAGAGTGTACTGATTGAAAGATTCGCCGCCTCGGGATAACCCGCGGTAGCTCAGTTGGTAAGAGCGATGGACGGATTCCAGAGGTCGCGGGTTCAAATCCCGCCCGTGGTGATCAATTTTTCATTTTCGATTGGAAATCATGACAATGGTTTAGATTTAAAAAAACGCAAATCCCACGGAGGAATAATCACCGAAAAACTGAATTTCCGTATATTTCAATGCTAAGCGAGTAACTGCAAGGAGTTTGAGACCGGGCAGACGCGCGCAGCTCAACATTTGCAAACAGTAAACTGCATTGCATAACTAGTTAATATAGGTAAATTGCCTAGTCTCTTATTTGGCGCGTTTTATTTCAATAATAACAACCTTGGCAACGTGTCCGTGGATAACATCTCCACATCTATCCATTGCCAGCATTGTTCATCACAAAAGCTTGGCAATTCATTAGAAAATAACTCACCGGGGTAGGCGTTAAAATCTCCGAGCACAAACCGATTCCAAATCATTACTTGATCGAGTATATTCCACCCACACGTTGAGTGAATTCCATGAATTTGTCTGAAGGCATATATGCTGACATACAGTGTGTTACCGGCATGCGGGTTTTTACGAAACGTAGTTCCTAAACCTAACCAAGAACTTAGTTTTATTGTAAAACTAAAATTTCAATTTCCTTTGTTTTCGAACAAAATTTAAATTGCCAGCAATGTAAAGCAAAGTCAATTGTCAGGACAGTACAAATTACAGCTCTTAATGTTTTGTTTTGTTTTGTTTTGTTTAGCAAGTGTACCTAGTAAGTACATAGATTTAAGAAGTTAATATAGTTAATTGAAATAATTATGATTTGCTAATACATGCCAAACAGTTGCTAATGAAACATACTATTGTCCGTTTTGAAAAAAGCCCGCTTGCCGGTAACGCACTGTATACACTGACATACTCACTGAATCACTGAGCGATTATCAAGTATATCTTAATATCCGATAAAAGCTCACTGTTACACTTAATCACTGATACACACAGGAAGAAAGTTCGGTTCCATTGAATTCCCGCTCTGGTCGCAGGAAGTTCGATTCACCATACCAACGTAGTTTCGGTCTCATTTTATAATGGCATGCTGGAATAACATGAAACTTTGTATACACAACGGGACCTGGCATATCTAGGCCGGAAATTAGTCTCTGTTGCTTGAAATCATAATGGAGAAAAAAATACAGCGATTATTAAGGTTTTCATACAAGACCTAAACAACTCTGAATCTCGCTGTATTTTTTACTTTTACAATCTCTAGCAACAGAAACTAATTTCCGGCCTAGGTATGGCGGATCCCATTATGTATACTAATTTTCATGTTATTTCAGCTCGGCGTTGTAAAATGAGAACAAAACTACGTTTGTATGGAAAATCGGGCTCAGTCGAGCGTGTGGGGGACCCTTAAGTATTTCAGTCGATGAACACACAGCAAAACCGTCGTCTATATACATACGTAGTAACGCTATTTAAGGCTTACTGCCAATCATTATACACGTGTGGCTTGTGGACCAGATACACGCAGAAATCGTTCAGGACTTGTACAGGAGTTTGAGGGTTCAATACAACAATGCTTTCAGGGTGCTGATGGGGCTGAGAAAGCACTGCAGTGCATCAGGAATGTTTGCGGAGGCTCGAACGGATTGTTTCTCAGCAATAATTCGCAAACGAGTCGCCTCTCTGATACACAGAGTGTGGAACAGCACCAACAGCTTCCTGAAAGTCATTGCGGAAAAATGGAACAATCCTATAACTGATTTTTTGGGACAAACTACACTCGAGATGTTAATAATTTTTAAATTGTTAATCATTTCACGTCATCTTACAATTGTCTACTAACAAATATAATATATACTGGGTTTTTACCAACAAAAATATGGATTTTATCTGAATTTAATGTTTTTCATTCATTCATTCATATACTGTTACATTCACATACACGTTAGGAAAGATTATTTTCCATAAGCCAAGTTTTTAGGGTTCCGTACCTCGAAAGGAAAAACGGAACCCTTATAGGATAACTTTGTTGTCCGTCTGTCTGTCTGTCAAGACCCTTTTTCTCAGGAACGCGTGGAGGTATCACTGTACTGTCCCTTGGAGCTGTGCAAAATCAAACTTCTAAGCCAACGCAATCAAAAGAAACAGCCGTTTATGCCGCAAATTTTCGGCACTCACAAGGGAATCAAAACCTACAGGGTACTTGCCGTGAACACAGAATCATAAAATTTGGTACGAAGCAACGTAATTTGCTATAAGCACGAGATAAAGGAAAAATTGCATATAATAAAAATATTTTTTACGGAACCCTCGGTGCACGAGTCGCACTCGCAAGTGGCCGGTTTTTTTATAAACAATCAGCTGTGTGGTTCTTATTTACACCACCCGTGTTCGCCACAGCTTGTTATATTTATTCTATTTTTAGGGTTCCTTACAAAAAGGTAACAAAGGAACCTTATTATTATTATGGTACAGCTGTCTGTCTGTCACATGGCCACATGAAATTTGGAATATTTATAAACAAGGCTGATCTTAGGGAAGGCTATTTTCTGTGAAAAACGACCGAAGTGGCACCCCACTGACACCATCACATCACGTATGACGCCTCATATGGAACGGCTTGAAATGCACTTTTTTTTACACAAATCGAACTAGTCCAAAAGTAAGCTCAATAAGGATTGTGTCATAGGTGCTAGACGACGATATATTTAATTGATATATACTTAAATAAATAGAAGACATCCAATTCTCTGGAAAAATGTCTCTGTTCTTGTTGTCTTCTTTCTGAGATACCCGAACAGATACTTTACTGTACAAAATTAAAAACAGAGCTGTGTCGTAGGAATTGTTTTGCAATGGCCATACGAATTTATTATAAGTTACCGGAAGAAATAATTAAATTGAGGTGAAATAGATTTAAAATTAAATTATTTCAATGGTTAAAACAAAAGACATATTACTCATTTAAGGACTTTTTAAATTATTGATAATTTAATAATAATAATAAGGATTTAATTTATTCAGACAACAAATGGTCCACACACAATATGATCCATAATTATGTAATTTTGCTTATTGTTATTAGACGTACGGCTGGCTACCATCCTTACCTGGTCGAAATTCCTCTAATTCGAACCAAGCGCTTTGCATCTTCTTTTATAATGCGCACTTCTAAGGTTTGGAATTCTCTGCCGGCGTCTGTATTTCCGAGTTCATATAACCTGGACCTTTTTAAGGCACGAGTGAATAGGCATCTTCTGGGTGAGCTCGCTTCATCGTCGACCTCATCTTTGCCTCCTGGCTAGATGCTGGACAAGAGCAATCCCATTTTTAAGAAAAAAAAAATATTACACAGATTTTGCATACAATCGCGACTAAACAATCACATACTTACCACCTTTTGTATACCATGTGTTACCAAATAAATAATTTCATTTCACCACAGAAACAAATGCCCTTACCGAAAAAACAGGCAAACAAGGAATGTAAAGAGGAATTCTTTGAAATATTTGTCCGGCGGTTGCGGCGCCCCTGTGTCCCACTATAACCGCTGATGCAGTACATCACTCGCTCACCACTCACCAATCAGGTGAGCGATAAACAATTGCACCGGATGTTTTTGCATAATGCGTTTGTTATCTATTCGACCGCTGGCATTAGTAGCTGACGGGTCACATTCATTATCAGTTAGTAGGACGATCGAGATTCCGTCGCAGACTGGATTACTAGTTTGTCTACCCTCTAGCGATTTCTTGTTATTAGTATTTTTGATTAGGAGACGTTGCATTGCAAGTATTGCGACAGACAAACGCCGATTTAAGGGTGGTATTCCACTCGTCCAATATCTTTGTCCAATTTCTTTGTCAAATCTTTGATCAAAGTTCGTTGACGTAGGCCCATTCCACTCATCCAATATCATTGTCCAAGTTTTTTTTTCATACGTAGCCATATTGATTTAACTGCCATCGGAATCTTTGATCAAATGTCGGAGTCCCATCCAAGTTTGATGAAATCATCTAATTTCTTTGATCAAAGATATTGGACAAAGATATTGGATGAGTTTAATACGGGGTGGTATGCTACTCATCCAATATCTTTGTCCAATTTCTTTGTCAAATGTTTGATCCAAGTTCTTTGACGGATTCCCATTCCACTCATCCAATATCTTTGTCCAAGTTTTTTTTTTCATTCGTAGCCATATTGATTTAACTGTCATCAGAATCTTTGATCAAATGTCGGGGTCCCATCCAAGTTGGATGAAATCATCCAATTTCTTTGATCAAATGTATATTGGACAAAGATATTGGATGAGTGGAATACCTCCCTTGGGTTTATTTATTTATCGTATAATATGGCAATTATTTCGAACCGTGGGACCTTCGAGAAGACAGGACGGTTATTTAATTTCCCGGGATTTAAGGATTTGAACCCGCGACCTCTGGAAGCCGTCCATCGCTCTTTCCAACTGAGCTACCGCGTGTTATCCCGAGGCAACGAATCTTTCAATCAGTTCACTCTTTTTAATTAAGCCTTAGGGAGGATAAAAATTAAGCCCTGCGTGATCAATTTTTTAATTTTTAATTTTCTTTTGGAAATTATAATTCCGCTAAGTGGACGTTTCCGCTTGTAAAAATATTTACATTGACAGGACGGTTGCCAGTTTGTTGCCCTTTTAGCAGTCACGTGTAGGGTAACGGTGGGTACTCCCTACGGGCTTGGTGCATCTTCGACCCCCCTTATCAATCTAAATAAGTGCCAAGTTCCGTAGATTATCTGAAAAGGTGCCAATTCTATGATCAATGCAGCACGACTTGACATCAAACGAATATAGACGGTACAGGCGAAGTAATAACGGAATTTGAAGGCACCAAGCGGCTTCTTTGGCTGAAATTGAAACCAGGCAAAGAAAGGCGCCATTAGGGAAAATTAGTTTCAGCACTCCGCAGTAAGCTCGGTTCTCCATACAACCGTAGTTTCTTTCGCTCTCATTTTAAAATGGCATGCTAATTTGAAACTGTATTATAAATAAATAAATATTAGGGGACATTTTTCACACAAATCGAACTAGTCCCACGGTAAGCTCAATAAAGCTTGTGTTATGGGTACTAGACGACGATATATTTAATAGATATATACTTAAATACATAGAAAACATCCAAGGCTCAGGAACAAATGTCTCTGCTCACCACAGAAACAAATGTCCTTACCGGGAATCGAACCCGGGACCTCTAGCTTCGGAGGCAATGACACTACCAACTAGGCTAAACAGGCCGACGTATTATACAAAGTTTTACTAACTCTTATAAAAAAAAATGTTTTGACCCTATCTAAAAAGGGACGTCGGTTAACGCTCAGTTAGCTTGTGTTACATACCGGCCCCACTGATTTATCGTTTTATTAAGTATGCCGCACACATGCATATTTAAATATTGCAGCCATGTCTAGCGTGATAACAATATTTAAATTGATTCCCGAATGATTTTGTTCTCTTTGGTTTTTTTTAACTACGACGTTGGCAAGCAAGTATACAGCCTGCCTGATGATAAGCACACACCGCAGCCTATGGAAGCAAATATGACATTTCAAAGCTATTACATGTATTAGTTGATATTAAATGTTAAAAAAGCAGGCCAAGTGCGTGTCGGACCACGAACAAGGAAGGGTTCCGTACCGACACCTCCTATTCTACATTTAAATCCACTATACATTTAATCAAAAAAGGTCGTATCTTCATAGGAAACTTACGGCACTTACGCCCTTTTGTTTTGGCAAGACAGTTTTTCAGCATTAACTCTAAAACCGTTACACTTATCTTGTTCAAACCAAAAATCGTTGAAAGGATTTATTAATGTCCATCATCTTGATTTTTACAGATTTTCAAACATCATATTTTGGAAATTAGAGGGGGGTGGGGACACTTATGACGACTTTGACAGCTAATATCTCACCAACGGTTGACCTAAATGGATTTTTTTGTATAAACCTCTATGTCATTTTTTGAAGGCCTAAGGCCTGTGGGGTATCTATCCCACACGCCTAAGTGCATTGAAAAAAAATTGACTCCCCTGTTACTTGTATGGGGTGCCCCCCCCCCCCCCAGTTTAATATTTTATCCCTCATCGGGTATAAGGCCGTAATATTTATCACCGTCACCGACACGTCATTGATGTGTAGGATTGCTGTCACCACATATAACACGACTAAGGATGGGATGTCACAATCGTGGTGCAATCGTGTATATGGTACGTGTCAATTTAGACATCTGTCCCTTTGGGTGATACGGTGAATCTTCCTTTTATCCATAGTATCCTCTTTCTACGTAAAAACCTCTCAATAATCCGATGCATGGCAATTCGCCATTAAGTCGCGCCTGTATTCCCAAAAACAGCAGGCAGAGCACATTCAATTTAATTTCAGTCTGTATCTGAGCGAGGGGAAAATTAATAAGAATACACATGAACAACAATCATCATTTTATTGTAAGTATCCATTAACAAAGATTAAATACAAACATTGGAATAATTTTTATTGGTTTCTATTCCTACAGCTATGTTACAACTAAGGTTTGAGAATAACTAAGCAGTGTTACCAACGTAACGGGACAAATATGAGATTTTCTAAGCGGCAAGAATCAAGGTAACGGAAGAAATAAATTAACACAACACAAAAAAAGCATTAACGTGATTTTTTACTGTCTGTTTCACAGAAAACTTTTAACTCCTGTATCTTATTGTATATCTTAAACATCAATAATATAAAATTGCATTGAAATTGTACCCAAAATTCGGAACAAACGGCCATAGAGTAGGTATAAAAACTATTTTTCGTCCAATGAAAAGTGTATCTTGTCTATGGATGTGCTGGCAGTTGACTGACAGTTTCTAAATAACTTACCACCGAATTTATAGGTTTAAAATTGTATATGGTTCTTTTACTACAGCACCAATATCGGGCTTACCTAATACTCTTGTTTGAGTGTTATATATTTAACATGAATAACAAAAGAGATGGCAACACTAACATTCTTCAAATATTTGCTAATGGATTTTATGTAATTTATATTATCTTTTCTGAAGGACTTTGAGTCCATAGTCAAGAAATAAATTAAAAATAAATAAATATTTGTGTTGGCGCCTAAATTACGAAAGAATATAAGTACGCCAAAGCCCGATAATGTGAACGCAGCCATAAAATCCTGTATTTTTTAATTCGCCAGCGAATTTATAACCTATATTGAAACGACAAATTGAGGTTAGGAAAACTGAATCGGTATTCAAAATTCGAAAATACTGGCATTCGAAATTTAAATCATGACCTGCCAATGATGCTGCCTACAAGTATAGCCAAGCACATAACGACCCCAACACCAGTTATGACCTGTTGCGGGTCTAAAATAACCCTGTTATGTACTTCCTCCTTTTCCCTGTTATCGTCGTCTAAATCTTGGTGGACCACGGACAACGCTTTCGCTAGTTCTGCGTCGGATCTTGCGCTAGTCTGTGATGCGGCGATGATCAATTTTTTTAAATCGCGTATTTGTGTAGCGACATGGTGTTCTTGCTGACTTATGTGTTCTGTAAAAAAAGAAATAAGTATTTAGTATTTTCCTCCTTTTACGAACTGTATTTTTAAATGTTAGTTACCTTGTAACATGCAGTCGTCCTGGTGAGTAGGTAATTAAGTGTTCAACGTTTTTCCAGAACCCAAAAAAACACTTTAATTTCATAATGCTGCAGTTTAACGGAACGTCAAGAATTTTAATCGTTAGCGGATTTTATTTTCGAAAAATCTTTTTCATTTTTTGTCCGATCGGGTTTTTTTTCACTACGGAAAGGATAAATTGCCAATAGTCGTGCGTAACATCTGGGGGTATAATTTATCACTTGATATTGTGCTGCAACAGTATGCAATCAGTAATCAGTGTCTTTTTTTGTATATCTATAAACATATTTTTTATAGACGAAGACAGCGCGTTAGTTATATATGTATGATTGTGTATGTATGTTTATCTATATATATATATTGGGGGATGGTCTTAGACAAATCGACATAGTCCTATACTAAGCAAAGCTTGTACTGTAGGTACTGTACGACTATATACATACTTATATAGATAAATACATAGAAAACATCCAAGACTCAGGAACAAATATTCGTGCTAAACATACACAAATAATGCCCTGACCGCGATTCGAACCCGGGACCTCCGGCTTCGTAGGCAGGGTCACAACCAACTAGCCAAAGTGCTCGTAATAAATTTATATATGTATTTAATAAATTATTTTCTATCTGTTCACATTACATACTGCATACATTATTTTCTTGTTTTCCGCTAAACAATGGTATTCTGGAAAAGATCACTTATTAGCGATAAGACCGCCCGTTGTCTCCCTCTACCTACTTGTTGCTGTTTTCTTTCTGTTTGTAACCGTTTCATTTGTGTGAGGTGTGCAATAAATAGTATTTGTATTTTATTTTATTGTAGCTAAGAACGAGTGTGAATAATACATTACAATACAATACAAATACTCCTCATTAAGAATACAAAACAGTTCAGTACCGCTACTTTTTCTTCCAAACTAAGCGCAAACGCGTTCGTTGTGTTTATGTTTCAAAATAATTTATACCAACAAAAAAACCGACTCCAATTTTGTACTTCGCTATGCCACAATTTGTAGTTTCCGTGAGTCAATGCTTGGTTACCTACAACGCTGAAATCGGCATATGCGTGCCTATCAAATTCGAGGAGTTCCCTCGATTCCTCCTAGATCCCATCATCAGACCTTCACCAAATGTATATGGGACCAATGTCGAGGTACCTGCTTTGAAACAAAAAAAGAATTATCAAAATCGGCCGACGTGGTCAAGAATTACCGGGGAACATACATACGTTAAAAAAAAACAAGCAAACATGCAGACGAATTTAGAACCTCCATCCTTCTATTGAAGTCGGTTAAAAATATACTAGAGGTACCAGTGGCGGCCACTGAGATTTTATTCTGGGCAACCCGGAGCAAAAATAAGGACCTATGAATAAGGTCGTTTTCTTGTAAGTACATGAGTTTATTACCGACTGTACTTTTTACTTAAACAATGTACCTATTCCCAACATCAAATGACCTTTAAATACGCCTCGATCGCAACTAAACACGACACCTTACCTATATCGTAAAACTAAATTTCACTAGTATATTAAGTTGGTTTCTCATTAAAGATTACAATAACAATAAGCATTTGTAAATGTATGTGTTGCTTTCATATTTTATACATTATTCACCAAATAACAAAGTACCGTGTTGCGCAATCCTTCATGGATAATTAAAATAAGAGTAAACTACTAAAGTAGGAAACTACACTAAATATCGATATTTTTAATACAATTTTTGTGTTTTAAAGGCGTATACAATATTTGATAAGTAATTATAAAATCGATATTTGATAATATTTTGCCCATTCGCTCAAGACACGTTTTAGTATAATTTTAATATTTGGCGAAGCAAGTCATTTTAATATAAACTTTATTTAAATACGTTTAAGGTTTAAATTCCATTGAGATAATACCGAAATAAGTTGCAAAGACGCGTAGAAGGTATTTTCGCTGCGAGTCTTGGAAGCGCAGTATCAATGTGTGCGTGTAATTTCGATGTGTGCGCGCTGTAGTACACGCGCGAAGGCAAGGCGGTCTCCACTGGCTTTGCGCGTTCGGCGTGTGAATTCATACTGATAGTGATTTGCTGAAATATTTTTACGTGACGCGATTCAGTAAATCTTATTGTCAAATTCAGGGTAGTTTGTATTTATATTGTTAATTTATTATGACATTATAAGTATGGTACACGCAGCAAGAAATTTAAGGTAAGCCGGTGGGAATCGTGTTGTATGGGAGCTCCGCCACTGAGAGGTACAGAAACAGCTTAGTACGATATAAGCAGAAGTGAACAACAGCTGAATCTACCACCATATCAGCCGGAGGACGTCCACTGCTGGACAAAGGCTTCCTCTAATTTAATGGGGGGTAAGTGCCATAATCGCCACGCTTGGCATGCGATTGGCGATCGCAGTATCTCCACCGCACTACAGGGATGCTGCTGCCCATCCCCCGGTGGTCTTGGTCATAGTTTTAGGACATACCCGGGTCCAGACAACGGCCAAATAATCAGAAGAAATAGAACATGTGTGCTAGCAAAAGGCCTGCGTGCCTTTTGGCGGCAGTCAATAAGGCGTTGCGCGTTTCGCGCCTTCTCGCTCTTCTTCTTCCTCGGTTCCTCATGACTGAGGATCGCGACCACGTATGCTCGTCTCCATAGAGTGCGGTCATATGCCACGTCGGTCGCACTCTGCATACTGCCGCCAACCACCTTTACAGCATCAGATCATCTTGTGGGTGCTCTACCTTGAGCACGCCTGTTCACTTGCAGAACAGCGCCATCTATGTGGCTAGATAATTAAGTAGTTTACAACGCCACTCAATACAACTAATAGGGGGCGCTGTTATTAGTTTAGATATATTGTTAAGTAATTTATTAAATTCACTTTCGAAATAGACTCGATACCAAGCGCACACGACTCTCCTTACTTATCCCTCAAGACACCCCAGCCTCAGCCACGACCCAAAAACGCCTGATGTCCATTTGACCTAGGATCATCAGCTTCTCTAAAGCTAGGGCAACTTAATAAAAGCTTGTAATAGATGGATCACTTACCAATAAGAGAGGACTGTTTGTTGACTAGATTGTTGATGTTATCCTGCATCTGCGCTAGGTTCGTTGCTAGTTGCTCCTGCGACCAAAAATGTACTTTAACATTCCAGAAATAAGGTATGTATTTTTTTAAGAAAATCAATAAGAATATAAAATACATCATCAAGTAATTAACACTTTGATGGACACTGTTCCAGACACAATAGAAATGACAATAGAATTACGCCTATAGCCGTCTACTGTCCATCAATGCATTAATCAAGGTGGTCATTTATTTATAATTCATCAAAACGTGATGACGCGTGATGGTGATGATGACGATGACGTTTGGTGATGGCAATGACGGTTGATTATAGGGATAATAATAATAATAATCGTATAACATTTATTGGTCTTCTCGAAGACGAAGTACGGTTGCCAGTTTTTGTTGCACTTTTAGCACCACCCAGGGGTCACGTGCAGGGTAACGGTGGGTACTCCCTACGGACGTAGTACAACTTCGACCCCCCTTGTCAAGTGAGTCGGCAACTTGACTGTTAGAAGTTCTCAAGCCGCCCGAAGGTCTCTAACAACTGCTTTCGTAGACAGCAACCGGGATCAACGGCTTAAACTGCCTTCCAAAGCATGGGAGCGTTCAGTTAGTAACCACGAGCGCTCGTTATAGGGGTAATGTTGGATGATTGCGATAACTGATAACGCTTGATGATAGCAAAGACGGATCATGGGTTGCTTGATTCACATGACGCTGGATTAAAGAATGCGATGCTTGATTATGGCAATGACGCTTAAAGATAGTGATGACGCTTAATGATAGTGATGATAGATGACGTTTGATGATAGTGATGTCACTTAATAATAATTATGATGACATTGATGACGCTTAATATGACGAGGACCGGGTTGATGCTGGACGGCCACGATGAAGTTTGATAATGGTAATGACGCTTGATGATGGCGATGACTGACGATGGTGATTCTGATTGGCGATGGTCATTAGTCATTACCATGTACGCTAGGCGACAATAATGATGCTTGCTGACGGTAATGACGATGCCTGATCTGATACGCGAAGTCCTTCTTGATGGCCTCGGGGTGATGCCATGCCTTGAGGCGGAGCACCCGCCCGCCACGGTGTACACGGAGGCCAAGCTCACTATCTGCTTCTCCATCATTGTACTAATGACGATAATCATGATGGCGATGACGCTTGATGAAGGACATGACGCTTGTGGTAGCAATGACGCAAAATGAAGTTGATGACGCTTGGTGATGGAAATATCGCCCGACGGCCATGACGCTTGGGGTGATGACGGCGCTTGATATGGTGAGGACCGTAATGATGCTGAATGGCCGCAAGGAAGTTTGATTATGGTAATGACGCTTGATGATGGCGATGACGAACGATGATAGTGATTCTGATTGGCAATGGTAATTAAATTAATGAAATGACGCTTGGTGACAATAATGATTCCTGCTGCAGGTAATTACAGTAATTACGAAGGTACCTGATACGCGAACTCCGTCTTCATGGCCTCGGTGATGTCCTGCCTTGAGGCGGAGCCCCCGCCCGCCACGGTATACAGGACGGAGGCTGAGCGCGCCATCTGCTGCTCCATCATGTCGCGGAACTCCGCCATCTTGAGGCGGTTGTTTATGGTCGAGCCAGCGATGCCGAGGACTGTGCCTGTAAGACAAAATGGTTCTGTCAAAAAACAATTTTAAGTACAAGCTTTTATTGCCGACTGCATATTTTTGCAGTCATCGCTCATCAAATATTTACCACAGATTAACTGTATAGTCGCGGAATGAAATGGTTCGTCACTTTTCGACCTTAACGGCATTCAATTAGAGTTGAAAAGTGATGAACCTTTTTATATTGCGACTGTACTACAATATTACATCGTCGCCTAACTTACACAAGTGTAGAACTATCCATTTGCTCAGTGGACGTGGCGCAGGCAACATCTCCTGATGATGCCTCGTAGAGAGGCGAAACACGTGTCGAGGTTTTGTCTTCATTTGTGGTGGTTTTTTGTATTTATTTGCATGTTTGTGAGAGCGGTGGGAGGGTGGAAGCATTAACCGCGTGCAAAAATACGCAAGTAATAATAATAATCATATAATTTATTCACACAAAATCCCTAAGCATTAAATTTATACATCTGCCAAACTGCAAAACAGTTTGTTGGCAGAGGGACTCCCTTACAAAACCATGTACGATTTGCTTAATATTTTCTAAAAAATACATTATGGAATTGAATTTAATTGTTGCATACATACATGTACATGTAGTGGATACATTGCATTAACAATATTAGACCTACACGTTCTTTTCCGCAAAGTAACGCCTGATTCTATCAATCACAAGTGTACAAAATGTTAATACGAATGGACTTCGGGTAGGGTAGGGCTTTTAGTCTATTTATTTTTATTGTTTCTGTAGTACTTTAGTCTGAGTCTTTGTAACTGCGACTTTATGGGTTGCATTAAGTCAAATGTAGGATTTATTTACCATTTTAAACTCATTTTTTACAGACAGTCTTCTAAGCATAATAGAAGTCCATGTTGAAAAGTGACAAAATTTCTCTTGGCTAACGTGACAGACACAGCCAATGAGACGTAAGAGATACACCAAGTAATATCCTTTAAACGTAACTTGGCTATGGTGACAACTTCAATGAGATTATTTTCATTCTTGCTGTTTTATAAATACCTAGAACTCATCTAAATCTCGACATGTACAAGTAGTAATAACTACGTTTCTGTCTGTTATTGCCGACTGTACATATATTTTTCTCACAACAACTACTCGTTGAGACAGCCCAATGAGCCCAAACAACGATTTCATCTTGTGTAGTTTAGGTGATGCTATGATCACCTTTTATCTCCAACATCAGATCAGCTTGGTGGTACCATAATATAGCACTGTCACCGAACATACATACTCGTAAATATCAATGGTCTAAAATTCAGTTTCAAGGTTTTACCCACACAGCCATACTCAAAGGACAAGTTAAATAATAGCTTCCAAAAATAAAAATGAATAATCTTTTTTCAATTTATTTGCCACTTCACAAAAATTAAATGTTTACGGCGGTGTGAGATATTCAGTGTGGCAACGTTTCCTTTTTTAGGGGCGCCTCAATGCCAAATGAGAAAAAAATTAAGGAAATATAAATTGTTGGAGGGGCATTTTCATTGGCGTAGAAATTCCTTCACACTGATCATGGGCTAGGATTCGCACTGGACACACTAAGAGTGTTACACTGAAATACCCACCGAATATAGAAGCGACGATGTACCAGTACTTGTTCCTCTCCGCGTGAGCTCGCTCTCTCTCGTGGCCCAACTTAACGGCAGCTGACATGCGCGCGAAGAGCTCCCTTTCTTCTCGTTCCGCGTCGGCGAAGTGAGTGCGGAGGTTCCGTTCTTGAATGATGAGCTGGTGAAGAAAAATACGTTTAAAAATACATTTTTTTATACCAATTCCTAATAACAGTAATAACCATTGTTCTCAGGACCTCTCACAAGTTTGACAAAGTGAGAGTGCAATTGGAGCGCGAACTTGCGTCTTCGAAGACCCAGCGTGGATTTTAAATTGGCTTTGTGCTATTTGGTACAAATATTGTAATGGTAATGATGTTGGAAATGGTAATGACGATCATAGTAATGATATTGAGGATGGTAATGATGTTCATTGATAAGATATTGCGGACGATAATGACGATCATCAATATGGTAATAATGACCATAGTAACTATGATAAAGATTTTAATCAATGATGAGAACTTTAGTAATTGACGTGAGTTGTATGTGCGATTTTAAGCTTACCTTATGTTACTCGGTGCCGAGCTGCAAGTACTTGTCGACTCCCTTGCCTGCTCTGCAGTTCTGTGTGGAATTCCTTCAGTCACTCTTCAACGTTATTTGGCCAGCTGCCGTTGAAGATGTATGATCTTGACCATGGTTATAATGGCGAGGAAGGTAATCGCGACCATGGTAATGATGTTGACGCTGATAATGACGATCATTATAACGATGTTGAGGATAATGATGATGACGGTAATGACGGGAGACGATAACAATTGCTTTCTGTTCAGCTTGGTGTGACGGTACCTTATGCTCCTCCGTGCAGAGTTGCAAGTACTTGTCGTCTCCCTTCATGGTGCTCTGCATCTCCGCATGGAGTTCCTTCAGGCGCTCTTCAATGTTGGCCAGCTGTCGTCCGAGCTCGCGCCGCCGGTCCTGGGCTGTTACGAAGCGCTCCTGAGGAAATTGGAAATGCAGAGTTGATTAACTATTTAGTATTATTTTGTTCATTGGGCAGGAGACAACAGGAAAATAACGACAACATAACAGCAAACTTATAACCTGCTTAGAATCCCCACAAGAAATGGGGTCACCAGAGCCCCACCTAAATGGAAAGCCTAGGACTAAACTAGGAGAAGCAGTTTTTAAGTGACCCAAGAAGAGACTGGTAATTAGCATCAGAAAAAATTGTTTACCCAATAGTGACTCATCATCTTTCAAAGTATAAATAAATATAAGGGAGATAATCTTATGAAATAAAATAAAATAGAACTAGCCCCAAAGTATGCTCAGTAAGGATTGTTATGAGTACTAGGCGACATTATATTTAATATTTAAATACATAGAAAATATCCAATAATCAGGAAAAAATATTCCTATTCACCACACAAATATTGGCTATCACTTGTCCACATAATCATCAAGAAGGAGGCAGGTGCATCTATCAGCAATTGGGAGGAAGAAGTGCTCAGTAGGGGCCCATGGACATCATGGGGAGAGGCATTTGCCCAGCAGTGGGACACTCAATAGGCTATTAAATAAAATAAGTTTAGCTCTACCCAATAATTACTAGATCATCCTATATACAAATTTAATAATCAATGAATTAAATTATATCGGAATTTCATTAAAGACACAAGATTCAAATTGTATAAAATGACATGAATAAAAACCTATTGTCAATCAAACAGATTTAAAAATAGATAGTGGACTTTCTCTATAATCTCACTGTGTGTTTATCTTAAGTATTCTTTAGATAACACACAACTCTTACATACCATTAGCTTTCAAGATGTCTTATGTAATCTACAATAATACATTTATTGTATAGATAACTGATAAGAAACATTTTAAATTTCAATATCAGTGCAAGTATACTGAGAATTATCACTGACCTAGATAGTTACAAATGTATAAAACATCTGAGATAGTTTTTTAACATTGACAAGTCAAAGCAGACTGACGTTTCTTAATCAAGTTTTTAAGAAACATAATAAAAACTTTCTATCTTAATTAATTTTAAAAATAAATTCTTATTGTATATGATAATTTTTTTTATGACACAGGAGGCTAACTAGTTGACGAATCGCCTGATGGTAAGATTTATTATGTGAGGTGTACAATAAAGAGTATTTGTATTGTATTGCAAAAACTGCCTATGTCCAGCAGAGAAGGAGGCTGGCTCAACTGGAACCGCACAAGATCAAGACAAATGGAGAACTCTTCTGCGAGCCTTATGTTCCTAATAAGTGATGACAGGAACTCATCATCCTCATGTCCAGCAGTGGACATCTTTCGGCTGTCCACTGCTGGACATAATGTCATATTCTGTGTGATGTCACTGCTAGAGAGATCCAACAGTAAAAGATTATTGAATGGGATAGCATAGACAAGAAATTGTAAAATTTTTGATGATGCTGAGTAATTAATTGTAAATGATGAGAGCATTGTCCAAACTGACAAAAGATAAAATTAAAAACATGCTCATTTTAAATGTACAACATGTTACTAATCATAGCTTTTAAATACTAATTGTAGCTTTAAAGTAACATTTAATACATTCACCGCTGAGAACCCAATTGTCGGGTACTCTGTTCATAGCTGCTACGGGCTACATACGGAGAGTGTAGCGCGCAGGACTAGGCGGCAATGATAGTGTTAAATTTCGAAAATTTGGAGCTGATTTCATTATAATATTTTTAAACAAAGCGCATGATTATGATAATTATGCTTGATTTATTTACTTATTTACTTAATACACACGTAGTAACGCCAGGACATGGAAAAAATACAATGCAATAGAAAGCCAATTAAAAAAACAATTAAGGCACAAAACAATACAAACTTAAAAAAATGAGTTAGGTATTAACAAATAATAATAATCATGTATTGTATTAATTTACGTAGCTACATTGGCATATTTATACCTAAGCTAAGTCTGAAAGCAGCATCCAAGTATTTATATAACTTGATGCATAAGGTACCCCATCTATCCGCATGCAGGTCAGCATCCTGGACCGACCCAACAAAAACGTTCAGGAGTGTGAGGACTCGAAACGTGGGCGCACGACGTGTACGCGTCGCAGGCACCGCGAACAGAGCGTGCCGGCGACGAGCACCCGCTCGCACGTAGCCGTCTGGGACGAAGAACCTAATGGTTTCCAACACTGCCGGATTGTCTACTTTATTCCGTAGAGTAAGCAGTAGTGGATCGCCAAAAGCATCTTTCGTCGGAATTCCAGAGTCTCCAAACCGACCATGCCGGCTACAAACGACGAAGGAAAAATAAAAGGATAGCGACCGTACATTCCCTTGTAGAGATACCGCAAAACTTTTTTTGGACCCTTTCAATCTTATTAAATTCCAATTCAACAATTAAATTCCATCCGACTACGAACGAAGGCATTGTAGAGGACAAGTGCAATCTTGGGGTCCCGGAATTGAGCAGCGGTGCGCATTATGAAGCCGAGATTTTTGTTGGCCTTTTTACAGATGTCGACATGTTCGTGGAAAGTTAGGCTACTGTCAATGACAATTCCTAAATCCCGAATGTGATCTACACACTCGAGAGCAACACCCAGTAAGTTGTAACTGGCGCTGATAGGCACTTTGGAACGGGTAAAAGAGATAACCTTACATTTCGAAATATTTAACTGCAGTCTGTTAGCCGGACTCCATTCAGCTACTTTATTAATAGCTTCTTGAAGTAGTTGGCAGTCCCGAAAATCAGCTACTGACTGTAGAAGTTTCAGGTCGTCAGCAAATACCAAGCACCTAGTTCTAATGTTAGCAGAGGGAAGGTCGTTTACCATTATCAGAAAGAGGGTTGGTCCCATATTGCTACCTTGGCTTACCCCAGAGCGCGTAAAATAGTCATCAGATCTATACCCTCCTTGTTCGACATATTGCCTTCGGTCTTTGAGATAGCTAGAGAAAAAAGTCCGTAAGTTTGGTGTACACCCGAAAGCAGAAAGTTTCCTTAGTAGAATGTCATTGTCGACAAGGTCAAACGCCTTCCTAAAATAAAAGTAGGCAGCATCGACCTGTCTACCAATGTCCATCTGAGAAGAGACGTAGTCCACCAAGCATATGTGACTGGTAGTGGTGGATCGGCCTCTTCGAAAACCATGCTGAACGTTCCCTAACTGATGAGTAATTTGCGTGAGCAAACGCTGATTTATGATACTTTCAAATACTTTCCCAAACACAGAGAGCACTCTTGGTATTTTCCATCTTTTTGGGTAAATGCAATTTTTGAGAGATAGATTATAAATAAACAGTAAAGGCCTTTCCAAAACCGCCAGACAATCCTTAACGAGGAAAGGTGGAATACAGTCGGGACCACATGACGACCGAGGCTTAACTTTGCGGATCAATTGGCGCAACTCATCAGCACTAACTTTTTCAATGGACACAGTGAATCCATCACCTTTTCCACCTGCAAATTTTTCCACCATGTGGGTATCTAGTTGAGGGACGTCGTCCAAAAAAATTTAACTGAAGTACTGGGCAAAGGCATTGACCGCTTCCTGACCGGTGACTGTTCCCCATAAGTAAACTGGTGCCGCTGACTCCTGTCCCTTCTTTTTTCTTTGACAAAGTTCCAAAAATTACGCAGGTCCATGGAGATACCATTCTCAATACCGTGTCAGTCATGGTGCTGGAATCTATTCTCGAGGTCGTTGCACCCAATCTAGCACTCATTTTTAATAGTTGTGTAGACAATGGCATTTTTCCAGACTTAATGAAGTGTAGTAAAGTAGTTCCTATTTTCAAATCAGGTCATAGAGATAATCCTTCTGATTATCGTCCAGTTTCTATCCTACCAGCGTTTAGCAAAATATTCGAAAAAATAATGCGTACGCAATTGGTTTCTCATTTTAATTCACACAATATTTTGCACGCACAGCAGTTCGGTTTCACGAAAGATAGATCAACTACTGATGCAGGTGCAAGTTTAATAAAATTTATTTTGCAGTCTTGGGAAGAGTCATATGACGCCATTGGAGTGTTCTGTGACCTTTCCAAGGCTTTTGATTGTGTAGATCATGGAACTTTAATTTGTAAGCTTAATTTCTATGGTATCAGAGGACATGCATTGGATCTTATGAAATCATATTTATTACAGAGAAATCAAAAGGTAGCGATAAATAAAGCCCTTTCGTCAGAGACAGTGGTAGAGATGGGAGTACCTCAGGGGTCTATTCTAGGCCCTTTCCTGTTCCTTGTTTATGTAAATGATCTACCATATATGGTAAGCCGAAGATCAGGCATTGTAATGTTCGCAGACGACACCTCATTACTGTTCAAGGTAAATAGGAAAGATACTGAACTCATTGAACCAAATAATACCCTGTCCATGATATCTGACTGGTTTGCTGCCAATAACTTAGTGTTGAATCCGAAAAAAACTAAATGTATGAAATTCTCTCTAGCGAACTCATCAAATAGAAACTTAGATACAAATATTAAACTTAATGGCCAAACATTAGAATTTGTTACGTCAACTGTATTCTTAGGTATTACATTGGAAGTAGGTTGAGCTCTGCTGCATTTGCAGTCAGGAGAATAAGGCAGCTTACCAATGTGGCAACGGCACGGTTAGTTTACTTTGCTTATTTTAATAGTATAATTACTTATGGTCTTATCTTGTGGGGATCAGCTGCAGATATTGAAACTGTGTTTATTTTGCAAAAAAGGGCTATCCGAGCAATTTATAACTTGGGGTCGCGTGACTCATTAAGAGAATTTTTCAAAGAAATAGATATTCTAACCCTGCCGTCCCTATACGTATTTGAAATAATAATGTATGTTAGGAAGAATTTGTGCAATTTCCCAACGAACGCTGATAAACCAATAGCCACCAGAAACACTGGGAAACTGAAAATAACCTTCTATAGACTAGTAAAGGCGAAAAAGTCCTTCTTGGGAAATTGTATTAAATTCTACAATAAAATTCCACAACACATTACTGAACTTAGCAATTCTAAATTCAAATCTGTAGTAAAACAAACACTTATTTCAAAAGCATATTATAAGGTAAACGATTACATCATGGACAGGGATGTTTGGCAGTTATAGTGTCCTGCACGGCTAATCTATCGCAAAAATAGGTTTTCTACTGTAGCTTGTTATTTTTGTAGTAACTGAGACTGTAATTTTATATTTAACTATACAATGTATATTGTTTTTAAAAAAATGACACCTCGCCGAGTTTCTTACGCCGGTTCTTCTCGTGGCAGAGGTTTATTTTTCCGAACCGGTGATAGTTTATTGACGTTCATAGGTGCATGTAATATGCCTAATCTGAAGAATAAACTACTTTTACTTTTACTTTTTTAGTCATGTAGTTTTTGTAAGCTAAATCAATCTGGGATTTAGTAAGGTTCTGGTAATACTTGAACAATTCTTTATTAAAAACTAAACCCCCAACTTTATATCTTTCAAAAGTCAAAAAAAGTCAAAGGTATTTATTTGCCAGAATACAGTAAAGGAAGGTGTTACATAATTAAAGATGACAGTGTATTCAGCCTGCATGCAGGCGTGCAAATATTTTACAGAGAGGCGATGAAATAAGTGAAAATAAAAATTATCAATTTCATAATCAATATACAGTAAATAATAATATAAAATAATGAACTTTTATGATGAATTTTTTTTTTTGATAGAGAAACATCCGTAGACATGGTATTATAGTCATAGAAAAGGCATGTGTTGTGCTGTGAATGTTCAAGCACAAACATCATATTTATTTTAATATCATCATCATCATCACCATCATCATCATCATCATCATCATCATCATCATCAGCCTACATACATCCGACTGCTGGGCACAGGCCTCCTATCATAGATGAGAGGGAAGAGGCATAGGTCTCCACATTGGCCCAGTGCGGGTTGGGGACTATACATAGACACAAATGAATATGAATTTCTTTAGAGATGGTATGCAGGTTTACTGATAAGTTAAAAAAATATATTTAGCGTTGTGAAATACCCTATGTTACTTGGAGATTCTGTTAAGAATTTTAAGTGATGATAATATACTGTTGTAAAGACAAAATATTTTATTGATCAACATAGTAATGCATAATAATGTGCATTCATTCGTCAGAAGTAGATTGCAGCAGTTTCTGCACAAATTGCGCGAGTCATTGTACTCACTGTCCCATCACATAAAACTAAAATAGGAATGACGAAAAATGCAAATCACCTGGGCGTCTATAACGGTGTTCTGTATAGCCATGATCTCTTGTACTCCCGTGAACTTCTCATACCGGGACATTAGCTCCTTAACCTTCGTCCCTATAGGTTCATTCCTCAACCTATCCGCGAAATCAGCAACCTTATCGGCCGGGACATACTTCGTGATCAAGTCATCTATCCTCTGACGGCTGGTCGCAGTTGTCACAGTTGGCATGTTCAGTTTAGAACGGAGAGATTTGGCTATTTGTCGTATTCTGTCCGCCATGGTCGCATGATATGATTTTTGTTGCTAAACAGTTTTTATTTCCATTTTTACACGGAATGATATCATCCCGTGCGGTGGGATTTGACTTTTGTGCCTTTGACAGTGACAGTGGTAGGAAAAAAAATTAGTGACAGTTCGTCTTACATGCGTTCAAATTCAAATTAACAATAATTTCAAGATCTTTTCAAATAATTTAAACTAGTATTAATAGTAGTCATTAGTATTTAATGCCTTTACAACGGAGATTTAATTTATTAGTACTAAGGAATCGTTTTAATGTTATTCAACACCATTTCCTGCGATTTTTTTTATTCTTAAGCGTATCACACACTAGCGCGACTTGCGATGGCAGTCGCAGTCAGAGGGCCTACCGCGAACTGAAAACGAAGTATTTCTTTCTCTGTCACTCGAATACGCAAGTGCGACAGATAAGCATGTATTTCGTTTTCGGTTCGCGGTAGCATATCAGGGTAATTGTTATTATTATACCTGGCCTTACGCTGCCCAAGGACTGCTAAGACTTCCTTAGGCATGCCGAGGGCGCCGCGCCGTGCCGATAATGGGCGTCGGGCCTATGGCGGTCAGCCACTACCGCAGGTCGCTAGTGTGTAGTACGCTTTATGCGATGCGTATGGCGTATGGCAGCACTATAAATGACGCCTCGCTAGAACGAAGTGTCAAATGCACATTCATAATATTGTAATTGTTTAATCGACGCAATTTCATTTCATATAACCAAATAACAATTCTGATAGAATTTCTCACTAAATCCTTGTTTCATATCACAACCTTCCGCTGCCAGTTCTAAATATGCAAGACGGTAAGTTATCCAACATACCCACCTCAACACCTAAACCTTAGTTGAATATCCTATTTTAATCCCATATTTAGAAGTCACAGGCATATCGCGGAGCGGCCGGGTGCGTAAGAAGAGCTCCAAGCTCATGGACTTTGAGTCCCCAGACGACATAGACACGAGGTTCCGCCGGCAGACGCCAGTGAAGTCGTTTGCGTTCCGACAGGAGGAACCTGAGTTTCCAGAGGCGCCGCGCCCTATGGAAGAGGGGACGGCGTCGGGCAGCGAGTCGGATTATTATGAGAATAATGGGGAGCATGCTGAGAGGTCAGTTTTAGTATTACACCAGGACCTGTTTAATCCAAACCCCGAAAATTTACCCCCTGTTCGGATTACAGGAGCATTCGGGTTATAAGTATAGTGAATTTATAGGGTATTTTTTATGAAATAAAACGACCAATATTGTATAATTTTAAATGTGTATTAATCTGTAGGCCTAACATTTATTAAACTTTCTTTAACATATTCCAATATTTTAGTTTATTGGGTGGTATTTAATGACAAGTTAAGAGCTTTGTCTCACATTTTTAGTAAAAGTCGGCAGGAGATTGCATTACATAAGGGTTCGGATTAAAGAGGTCCTGTTGTATTCTGTTTGGCCAGGTTTTTCATCCTTATTTTTTAACTCTCCGCGATAAGACTATCAGTCTTGTTATAACTAGTACATAAAGAAACAGACTGGTAGTTTATATCGGCAAGATAGCTCGCTCATCATTTGTGCAATGCAATCGAGTTATCGAGAACTAAGCCAGGTTTTTTTTTTAAGATGGATTTTACTTCTTCCTCTTTTTAGCAAGGAGGATTTGCCAATATCAAGGTTTTGGTGATTGACTTGACACACAAGGAAAATGTTGGGTATAATTAAAATAATTCGGTATAAATCAAATGTATGATGTATGTAAATCTTGAATGATATAATTGAGATGTCAGAATGCAATACAGGTTAATAATTTACATCGGACAGTCTGAGGTAAGTGCTAAATGCTTCAAAAGGTATTATTTTCACAATTACATTTAGTGATGGTGCACCTGTGCACATTTTTTACGTTTTTGTTGTACAGTCTGATCATAATTTTCTAATTGGTCAACTATTTTTTTGTTCAATATTCAATTAATGTTTCATGTCTTAAATATAATAGCAATAACCTAAACTAATTTTGTATTAAGCAGTAATGCTGCTAATGAATATTCTAAATGTACTGCTCCGAGCAGGATTCAAACCTGCGCTCTAGCCACTGAGCTATTGCAACCAATCAAGCTCACGCACGAAATCCATCACTAATTCCCTCTTACAATGCCTTAGGGAGGAGAACATTTTTTTTTTTTCAATTTTTCCCTTTTATTTGAAAGCAATAAAATATTTGAAATATCTAGTTCATGAAGATTTGTCAAGATTTCGTTAATATTGCTGACAATATTTTTTTCCTTCTATACCGGGTATTCAATATTTAGTCATACTCCTTCAGTAGCTTCACCATGAACCCAGAAATAGCAATTGCAACAATTATTTCGAACCTGTAAACTTAAGCATATCATTATTTTGACCCATCATCAGGGATCAGATATTCCGATCGATATTTGACTGAAGTTGGCAAATTCCCGGAAATAGATCAGCAAAAATGGAATCAACTTCTTAAAAAATAATAATAATACTAAATGATTATTTTAATATTAGTTTCTTCGGCATTCCAAGAGTGTACACAACATCACGAGAATGTAATACCTCGCAAATATCTCTAGGCGCTACTAAATAAATACTTGGAAAAATAACAGGAAAATTAAAAAACATTTATTAGATCTATACATTGAAAGTACATTACCCATACTTATTTATTATTTACTTAAAAATGCGCTTATTTCAGGCTAATTTGCAAACCTATTTAGAAATCCCAGGAATTCTATTGATATAATTAAATTGAGTCCACCTCCATACAACTAAGGATCAACGCCGCCGGCAAAGTTTAGGTAAATATCGATCGAAATATCCGATCCCTGGAGAAGGAGTCCGCTGGATGCGGGTAGCACAGTACCAGTCATTGTGGCACTTTCAGAGGGAGACCAATGTCCAACAGTGGACGTCGTTCCTCTGATATGATGATGATCCGATTTCTAATCATTGCATTGTTGTAGCATGGAGTCAGACAGCTCTGGTTCCGATTCTGGGTCGGCGCGTACACCAGCCAACTCTCTCTACATGATGGAGAAGAACAGGAAGCGACTAGTCGTCAAGGATGGCAGGGTGGTTAGCCGGGCTAAGGCGCAGCGGAAGGACAAGGGTGAGTGTGTGCTCTGAAAGGCAAAGGAAAGATAGCTGACATCAAACATGTTAACAGTTTGGCTGCGTATACCTTAATAATAAACATCAACTGTACATACAGAAGTTCCACTGTCTAGTCCAGGTGATCCCAATTTTTTTTCTCATAGACCACTGTCAAAAGTTAACTGGTTCTGGTAGACCCCCTACACCACATTTCAACCATATTCCCATAACCCCCATTTTTTTCGTCGAGTCTCCTGTGGACCCCTGAGGGTCCACCTGGACCACATTGGGGACCCCTGGTCTAGTCTGTCTAGCACGCTTGATGTTTGACATGATAACCAGGGCTCGAACTTTTCGTGCCGATGATGTAAAATTTACGTCACACTGCATATAGGTGATTCCAATTGGTGTTATAGTAATTATCAATCATTTAATCATGCATTTATGATGATATTTTTTCATATAGGCGGTATTTGAAAAAATACCATCATAAATGCAAAGAGTTTACGTTCATATTTAGATTCAACATTCCTATAACCTGTTATAAAACTTGAAAGAATATGAGTTCCCCATCTGCTTAAAATTTAAAATTCTAAATACGAATAGAAAGAGTAATCCTTTATAATCTTCGGGTGAAATAGTCCGTATTTGATAAATGCATGATTAAATGATTGATGATTAAAGATTGATAATTACTATAACACCAATTGGAATCATCCTAGATGCAATTTTACGTCATCGGCACGAAAAGTTCGAGCCCTGCATCTGAATGCTTGCCTTTTGAATGGCGAATTGTAGATTTCAAGGAACATTTATCGGTTCAATGCTTGCGAGTGCTCACATACGAGTAAATGTGGTAGCTGTAGCAAGTGGTGAGGACCAGTCTGACTAAAGCGAGATGGTGAAGTCAGATCTGAGGCGCAATGAAAGGTGAGGATAGTGGTTAATGATGGACTTTGATATGAGAATGACGTCAATTTGGACTGGCCTGAAGCGTGGACAGTTCAAGTTCCGGTTCTGGGTCGACGCATACACCGGCCACTATACATGCTGGAGAAGAACAAAAAGCTGCTTGTTCTCAAGGATGGCAGGTTGATGGGCCGAGCCAAGGCATAGTGTTAGGCCAAGGGTGAGAAGTCGGGAACCTTGATAATAACAGAGAAGTGCCCTGGCTTGCCAGGACAGAAAAAGTTTTAAGACCCTAATAGTACATGTGTACAGAACCTCCACAGTCTAACAAACGTTTTTGAAAGGATGAAATCTGAATCATACCTTCCTTAACTCATGCTCTTGTCTCTATCAAACCGCTAGGGTTATCAATTTCCCAATTTCCCTTTATTTCTATCTGACTTAACTGGACTATAATTTGTGTTATTTATTAACAGGCAAGACTCGCATCACCGCCTACATGATGTGGGCGAAGGAGGCGCGCAACGAACTCCTGCGCAGCCACCCTGACATGGATTTTAGCGCCATATCTAAACGGCTGGGAGAGATGTGGGCCAATGTGAGTATTGTTACTAATTGCCAACCATGTACAGTCACCATCAGATATATTGGAGTGGACAAGCTACTCACAAATATCTGAACACACTTGACAAGAGTACATGGTCATATATTTATAGCACCTTGAAGAGTACTGATAAATTTGCTGGCGATTGTGCCGGTGATGGTCGTGGCGATTTGAAAGGATGTACGATCGACTACAAAGATATGTACTTATACACTTTGGACCTTATTGCGTGTAATAAGGCGAAAAAGTGGTTACATATCTTTGTAAGCAACTGTAACAGAAGCACACTTCACAGTGTTTATTATTACCCCAAAAGATAATGTTCTAACACTGTCACAAGTGAGCGTTAGCGAGATACGCAGTTATACTACCGTTTTTGGTTATTTTTGCTGAACAGCTGAGTACCGATATAATATAATAGGAAAATACCGAAAGAGGTGTGCGTGTGCAACACATTGAATGTGACAATATTGATGATTATTGGCCCAATTATAGTCTGATATTTTTTTTTGATAGTAAGAGTTGCATGTGTGAATTGAACTTTATTGAAACTTGAATTGTGTTCTTTTGTTTATTTTGAAAAAAATCATCAGATATTGTTTTATTCTTAATAGTTCATGATTGAATTGTATACGTATGTTCTACATAAATATATTTTTCAGGTTAATTATAATGAGCGATATTTGTGGAAGCGGAAGGCGAAGCGATTCGCTATGCAGAAAGAACAAAGCTTACACTCGGGGGTCAGCAAGATTATATCCAATCCCAGTGAGTTACTATTAATTTATAATTATACTTAATAATAATATCTGTACTACGTACGCGAAAGTGTGATTTTTACCGAGAATCGTTTTAATAGATTTCTAATTAGATGTTTTAACGAAAATTACATTTGTTCTCAATGTCGCATTATCTGACTAACATCTCCAGGTCTGGGCATCAGTAAATGGTACATGTTGCCTCTCAGAAGTATTAAGGCACACATTACTTTTTCCATAGAATTGTATACGAAAAATACTTTCAGATTAATAATAAAATACTTTTAGATGCTGGTTGCATTGTTTAATTATACTAAACATGAAACCGGTGACAAACTTTTTAAATTGAACGTTTTTATTTGTATAGCGAAAAAAAACCGGCCAATTGCGAGTCTGACTCGCGCACGAAGGGTACCGTACCGTGAAAATTTCAACCGTCTTACTATCACGGTTCATGAGATACAGGCTGATGACAGATGGACGGACAGAGGAGTCTTAGTAATAGGGTCTCGTTTTACATATTGGGTACGGAACCCTAAAACCATTATTGGCCGTTGAAATAAAACAATTTTGTACTAGCAATAGGTTTGTGGATTTTTGAAGGCTCTTTTGCCGGTATGTTACATTATGATACAAGTGCAGAGAACAGGAAATTCGCAACGAGTGGTGATAAATTGAAACACGACCGAAGGGAGTGTTTTAAATCGACACGAGTTGCGTATTACCTGGTCGCACGTGTATCGTACAACGTTTTACGGTACATATGGTTCTTTAAAGTTTCGACATATGCGCGTAATCTGCTGATTACCGCACTTAAAGTAGCACCATATGTACTGTAAAGTATATTTACAAGGATATTCTGCGTACCATTTCGAAGTGAGCTAATTAAAAAATGCAAACTGCCCTGAAAACTTGGCAGTCTAATTCTAGAAGTATTTTTTGTATGTAGTCGTGGAATGAAATGGTTCGTCGCTTTTCAACTCTATTTTAATGCCGTTAAAGTCGATAATTGACGAATCTTTTCATTCCGCGACTATTTAGGTTTTTTTTTATTAGAAATGGGATTGCTCTTGGCCAGCATCTAGCCAGGCGGCAAAGATGAATCCGACGATGAAGCGAGCTCACCCAGAAGATTAAAAGGAACGATGAGCGCCTAAATAGTTATGAGCGGTAGTGTATAAGGAGTTGTGTAATGTGTGTGTTCCCGGCAGGTCCCCGGGCGGCGCCGGGCGCGGGCCCGGGCCGGCCGCCGGGCGGGGGCTCGGGCGCGGGCCCGGGCCGGCCGCCGGCGCGCCGCGCGCCGCCGGAGCCCGCCGCGACCAACAATCAGCTCGTGCCGGTGAGTGCACCTACTTAAACTGGAGCTAAATTCCGCGCGGCACGTTCAGCCGTGTTTTACGCGCGCGACAACTGAAATGTTCGAAGTGTCGCACGCGTCGCCTAATCCATCTCATTGATGAGATAGATTTAGTAGTAGTAGTGGTAGTAGTAGTAAACACTTTATTGCATAAATCAAGTACATAAAAGAAAAATAAACTTTTGTACAAAGGCGAACTTATCCCTTTAATCATAATCTTATCCCTTTAATCGTTATTTAATCTATTTTCTTTAACTATAAAGCGATCATCAACGATATCGATGAATAAAATAATCTCGCACTAGGGAAACTACGACAGTCTTAATGTTTGCCCCGAAAATTCTGGCCTCTGTTGATGAAGAAAATATTTTTCACCTCAGAGGCTCAAACATGACGGTTTTTTTGCTGGAAACCGGTGAGCAAAATGCAATTTTGCTGCGAGCGAGAAAAAAACTTACTTTTTAATTTTCCATATCGTAGGTTAGTTGCAGGTCATCGTTTCATACTGCGAGGTGTAATGCAAACTTGAAACATTTAAACTTCATTCTCTCTGTCACTATTCATTTGCGTTATATATTCTCGCCGCTGAGGTGAAAAGTTGTGTGTATCACACGAGAGCAAAGATATTTGCATCTCGTGTCTTTGAGTCCCTCGCTACGCTCAACAGCTCGCTAGCTCGGGACTCAACATCAACACTCGCAGCAAAAGTCTACTTTGCTCTCTTGTTGAGCAAATAACTATTGTACGAGCAGGTGTCGGGCGCCGCGTCGAGTGGCGCGGGCGGGGGCGGGGGCGGGGGCGGGGGCGCGGGCGCGGGCGGGGGCGTGTACCGCGTCACCGGCGTCGGCGCCGTCGAGGTGGCGGCGCACCTGCGGCTGCTGGGGGAGAGCCTGGCCATCATCGGGGAGAGGCTTAAGGAGCACGAGGTACGATACAATACGGCTACGGACCCTGCAACACACACAACCAACAACACAACAACAGCACAAGCCGGGGGTTCTTGGGGTCGTAGACGGTCGCAGTGGGGGGATGCTATCGTCCATGGAAACCGATGGTCGGACCCGCCTGGTCACACACCAAGAGGCTTAAGGAGCACCAGGTGGGATACAATACGGCTAAGGTATTCCCTGCCGGTACAAGGCGACTATAAGGGGGTCCTTGGGGTTGAAGACGGTGGCAGTGGGGGGGTGTCATCGTCCATGGAGACAGATGGTGGGACCCAGGGGATTTGGAATAGTACATTGTTTAACGAGGGGCGTAACAAAGTGGAAAATCGCGAACGAGGCTCTTATCAGAATGGATAAAAAAAAACTAGTTGGCTGCGCTCCACAAGAATACTGCTTTGTGATTGGTTGACATATTGAAGCAGCGCGCTCCTCTGGCAAGGACGCCCTAGCGATTATGCACTGACACTGGGCGTGAATTTGCCGATTTCGTCAATTTGGATTGGTGCTGGAGTTATTTATTTCCTCGCAAACGCGATGAAAAATATTGTGATTAAGTCGGGCGTAAAAAAATTGCAAACTCGAGTCAACAAAAACTTTTTGCTTTTCCTGTCTGTTGTTTCGTATGTGTCACGGACCCTGGGACGTCCTAAAACTACGACCAAGACCACCGGAGGATGGGCAGCAGCATCCCTGGAGTTCGGTGGAGATACTGCGATCGCCAACCCGCATGCCAAGCGTGGCGATTATGGCATACACCCCCTGTGGAGGCCTATGTCCAACAGTGGACGTCCTTTGGCTGATATGGTGGGTGATGTGACGACTTCACGAGTATGTATATTCCGTTCCATAAGTGTTTGTGTGCAGGGGCAAATCGCGGTGTCGGGGTCGGTGTCGGTGCTGCTGGACACGCTGCTGTGCGCGCTGGCGCCGCTGCTGGGCGTGTGCCGCGCCGTGCCCGCCATCGCGCCGCCGCCCGCGCTGCTGCAGCGCACGCTCCACAACATCGCCTACATCATGCCCGGCCTCTAGGCGCCAGTGTGGGGTACGCCCCACCTCCCACCGACATGTCCACCTGGGGGATCCACGGGTAATATTTTTTGCCCGTTGTCCTACCGTTCTAAACAGTGTTCGCCAGTTACCTACAGGTAATTTATTTTACCATGGTTCGTCTATGTTCGTAATTTTTACTGAAATGTTTGTTTTCGCTGATTTTTTTCTACATAATAGTTAGGTACGACAATGAGCGGTGCGAGGAGGAGTGTTGGTAGAACTGCGACCCTACAGCGCGCAAGCCGAGCGAGCGAAGCGAGCGCGTCGAGGCAGCGGCCGGCAAAGCTCCAGAACCGAACATTTTTAAACACATCGCAGTTCTTCTAACACTTCTCCTCGCTCCGCTCGTCGTCGTACAGTCGAGAGCATAAATATGTATACGTTTTTGGACCTTACTTCAATGGAATAAGGTGAAAAAGTGTATACATATTGGTGCCCTTGACTGTACCTAATTTCAGTGAAAACAAACATTTCAGTAAAAGTTACGAACCATGGTGGGACCATGGGAAAAAATAAATTACCCGTAGACCCACTGGCGAACACTGGACAGCGGGTAAAAAAAAAATTACCGGTGGACAGGAGGACATGTTGATGGAACCACGAGTAATGCCTGACCTGTGTTTCAACATCGTATACACCCATATACTAAATGTGGTTATATTTAATATTTTATCCTTTATTTGATTTAATCCGAACAAAACCACTAAAATAAATAAATTTTGTTGATTGAAAAAAATAAACATTCTTGTCCGTCCTGTGGCCAATAGTTAATTGCTTATGAGCATGTAGGATTTCATTTGATTATAGGTAAATTACTTTAAATATGACACTGACATGTGCTTTTATCCATTGAATATTCTACTTTAAAATTAATAGTTTCTATTACATAAACACTGTCTTGAAATCGTGTGTACAAACATAATAGTTTCTGTTACAAAACAGAAACTATGATGTTGTACATAAACTAATGTATGCAACTGTACATAATTAAACCTTGACACTGTGGTGACTCGCCACCGGCTCGTTACATAAAACCACACTCGTGTTTTAATGCATCATTATGTAACATTTGCATAAACTCCTATAAAAACACTAGCGGAGGGGCGGCTAAACGGCCAAAGCTACCAAAGGCATCAGAATCCATACAAAAGTCTAACACATCTCTTCCAGGAATTGAAGGACTGGCAGCGGCAGGCGTAAACGTCCATAGGCTACGACACCGTAGCCTATGGACGTTTGCGTTTACCATCAGGGGGCCAATTCTCGGTCCGAGCGAGATGCATGTCTATCGTGACATTGTATAGAATGGTAGAGTCACTTGTATGGAATCTCGAATAGAGATCATCTCGATCGAGCCCGAGAATTGGCCCCATGGCGGACCGTATGCTAGTTCGCTTCCGTAGTAGAATAAAAAAATGTCAAGCTCCCAACGAAACACCTGGATTCGGAATCGGATTAACAAAACAAGATAATTATAACATTAGTTGTGTTTATTTTGATTTAGTAATTAAGAATAATGACATTTTCTGTGACCTATGTTATTGTTTACCGACTTCATTAATAAAAAATTGTGTAATATTTTGTTGTTTTTTATTTTTTCCTTTTGCCATCGTCCGATCAATCAATCAATCAATCAATCAATCAATTTATTTGCCGAGAATACAGTCTTATAAGATATTACATTTTTTTTTTGTTTCATGTATTCAGCCATGTAAGGCGTGCAAATATTTTACAAATCATATTAATTATTATAAGAAATAAACATTTTTTTTTTATATTATATTAGAATTGAATTTGAATGTCACATAATTAATTACAAAAATATAATTTAATACTGTTGTTCGAGAAAATAACGAACCCGATAGAAGCACTTCTCCATGAGCCAGCTATTTAACGTGGACTTAAAAATATTCCCTTGGAGCTTTCTCAAGCCTTCAGGCAAGCGGTTATACACCTCAAGACACATGTTGAAGACATTGCGTTTATACATGGCCTTACAACTTTGCGGCTTATACAAAAGGTTTTTTCCTTTGACTCTCGTTTGCCTTTGCACAGTTTCTCCACGTATTTGGAAGTAGTACATATGAGTATTCACGAAAATACACACTTCTCTGATGTATAAACATGGCAAAGGGAGAATGTGAAGTTTTTTAAATAGTGGAATACAACTCTCATCAGTCCTTGCATTGCAAATGGCTCTGACACACTTCTTCTGTACTCTAAAAACTCTATCTACCTCCACTGAATTTCCCCAGAGTATTAGACCGTACATAAGCACTGACGACACGTAACCGTGATAGGCGGTGAGTGCAGCTTCTACTGAAACTGTGTCTCTTAATCGTTTCAGAGCGAAAACAAATCGATTTAAATTATTACAAATTTGGTTAATATGGGCCTTCCAATTTAAATGTTTATCGATCACGATGCCCAGAAATTTAAAAACGTTGACCTGATCCACATTTTCATTATTATAAGATAAAATTATAGGAATGTCGAACGAATTATAAGAAATAAATTGCATTGATTTAGTTTTATTGATATTTATACGTAAATCATTAATATTTAGCCAATTGATAATGTCAGTAAATGATTTGTTTATGTCCCGCTCATATGTCAACTTATTATTACATTTTAACAGCAGCGTCGTGTCGTCAGCGAACATGACGGTCCTACCCAAGGTTGCGTTCGGGAGGTCATTAATATATATAATGAAAAGTAGGGGTCCGAGAATACTACCTTGCGGAACACCTTTATTAACTAATCTGAATTCAGATCTGTAGGACTGCCTAACTATTACTCCTTTTTTTTCTGAAAATTTACTTATTTCTGTACACTGCCTTCTTCCATCTAAATAACTCTTGATCCAATCAAACACTCTACCTCTCACGCCGTATATTTCAAGCTTGTTTAGGAGTTTTGAATGATTGACAAAATCAAAAGCTTTAGTCATGTCCAAAAAGATGGACATGACTGGGGTTTTATTATTTATGCTTTCTGTGACATATTTGATAAGATCGAAACATGCAAGTGTAGTAGACTTTCCTTTTCTAAAACCATATTGTTCGGGGCGAAGAATATCAAATTTGGTCAAGAAGTCGTAAAGTCTTGTGTATACTGTTCTTTCGAATACTTTTGAAATTATTGGAATGAGAGAAATTGGCCTATAATTATTCGGATCTTGCCTATCGCCCTTCTTAAACAAGGGCTTTACAATACTAGATTTTAGTCTTTGTGGGAAGATTCCTTCAACAAATGATAAGTTAATTACGTGTGTGAGTGGGATACACAAGGATGATGAACAAAGCTTTAATATTTTTGTTGTTATGTCGTCGCATCCACAAGATCTACTGTTTTTCAGTGCTATAATAAGTCTGAAACACTCCATTTCATCAACCGGCCTGAGAAACATAGTATTAGCATTTGCAGGAGGCAAGAAGGACTTGTGAGACATACTAGTATTTGAGTAGCATTTGAGTTCTGTGTACCTTCCGTATCTATAAAGTAATTGTTTAGAATATTGCAAATATCAAGTGGTTGGCGGTATGTAACATTATTAAATTTTATGTCCGTTATGTTACTGTCGTACAAATTATTATAGACTGTAGAAGATATAATATTCCAGGTAGCTTTTGATTTATTTTTACTATTGTGTAAGTATTTGCTATTTTTTATTTTTTGCGCATTAAGTACACATTTTTTGAGGACATAATTATATTTCTTATACTTTATTTTGTTGATTTTCTTATTCTGCTTTTGTTTCGTATAATTAAAATATAGTAGTCGCTTCACTTTACAAGATTTTTGTATGCCTTTTGTTATCCAGTTGACAGTCTGCATTTTATTACTTATTTTAACTTTAATCAAGGGGAAACACAATTCATAAAACATACACAATGTATCATGAAAACAATTAAAAGCATCTTGTGTAGTGTCGCACTTTAAAACATCTGAGAACGAAAGCACAGATATACAATCTCTGAATTTGCGGATATTATCTGTATTATAGTCCCGCTTGTATTCAAACCAGGTTGTATAAGCCTTAAGCCTCCGTACAGTTGGTATAGCAATTGACTGCGCGGTTTCATGATCTGAGAGCCCCACTCGATGAATCTCAACATCTACTTTCCGTATATTGCTCGCTATTTGGTCTATACAAGAGCTACGTCTAGTTGGATCAAGAATATGTGCACAAAAATTATAGTTCTGCAAAGTACTTAACAAATCACTGGAAGCTGAGTTTTGCTTTATTATGTCAATATTCCAGTCACCACAGATAACTAGTTTCTTATTTTTAAAAACACATGTCAGATAGTTAAGCAATATATCAAGTTTGCGAATAAATATTCCCACGTGTGACTTTGTTTGTTCTGGAATTCTGTAAATATTGATTATAATGAGGCCTACACCAATAATTTCTACTCCACAACATTCAAAATAATAATTTACAGCTAATTTTGAAACGTAATCTATGTTTTTAAATTGTAAATGTTTTTTTATCAAAATGCAAGTTCCTCCCCTACTTTTATCGCGACAGTATGATGTCGCCAGTTTATAATGTTTTAATTTGATATTCTTCTGAGAACCATTTCGGACGAAAGTTTCACTGAGGCATAGGATGTCAAATTCTTTGCCGTCATCGCTCAACTCCTTTAAAGTCAGTTCCAATAGGTCAAGTTTACTGCATAACCCACCAATATTTTGATGTAAAATTGACATCCAGTCAGAACAACGCGCTGATGATGACGTCACAGTATTGACTAAATCCTTAGGGACGAAAAAAGTCGTCAGAATCACTTGCTTTGCTAGACTTCTGTGCATTGGTAATTTTCACAGCACTCATGTTATTTTTTGGGTTAAAAGAATCTAGTATATTGTTCAAATGAACACATATCCATGTTAGAAAGGATGACGAGTTCCGGTAGGAATACTTAGCTTTATACAGATTAATCACTTTACAATTATCATAATTATTAGTAATTTTTTTCAATTCATGATATAATATATTATATTCCAAATTTTGGTATCTACATACATTTAAAATGATTATATAGTTTTCTCTAAATTTTCTTAATGTATTGTTGAGGGCTGAGAGTAATAAATATGGATCTTTATCGATGTTTTGTATGGACAGCACAATAACATCGTCCTTCTTTATACCGATTGACATGTTGCATAAACTTTCTAGCACCTGTAAATTTGTCGCGTGTGGTTTCACCATTGCTGTTACTCCAAATGCGTCGGTTTTTTCACCAGCTCTGGACTGAATTAGTCTTGATGATAGGCCACGTACTTGTTCATCACCAAATATATGTACATAATTCTTCTTAGATTTGATATTAGTACGTGTAGGTGTGCTACTCGTAAACTGTGCCGGCTTATTCATTGGAGAAGTAAGTAGACTTCGATCATTCTGAATTATTGTACAATTGTTACCTGGTTGGCCTGGTGTATTAAATTGTATATTCAAGTCTATAAAACTTTGATTTAAGTTATCTCGCCTTGCTGTTTTCTTCCTCTTTATGCGTGACTGCTTACTACTGCCTGTACTGGATTTACTCAAATTCTTCAACTGGCTGACTCTATTCTCATACCCTTTAATTTTATTTTTAAGCGAAAAATTTTCTGCTAATAAATTTTCCACCTCTTTTTCCGTTATTTGTAGTTTTTCGCGCAATTCTGTAACATGTTTTTCTAATTCGTCTATTCTTCCAAAAGTACATATTTTTTCGGGACAGCTTCTATTTAATTCTAGACTGGATAAGGGTGGTGTATGTTGCGAGTCATCTTCAGAGTCCGATTCGATTGGTAGTGACTCAAATGAGTTTTGTATAGGGACCATAGGGCGGTATTGGTTGCAAACCGTAACATTTTCCACCTCGGGAGACTGAGGCTTCCTCAAGCAGCAACTGCATGTCCAAGAAGCCCTTCGATCTGTTTCCATCAAGTTAAATAATTGTATTGAAACATAGCAACAGTTGAGGTGATAGCTTGATTTACAAGAAGCACATTTGAGAAATCGTCTCTTTGTTATTTCAGAGTTGCATTTATTGCAGATTCTATCCATATTAGTAGTCCGTTATTTTCTCTTTATATTGATAAATAAATATTAAAATACGATAAATAAAGCTCGTCGTTTATGTAAGTTTGATACTTCTTCTCTGCCAATGTCTCCTTTAGTATGAGGGCGCGTAAGTTTAATTTTGTTTGCAGAAGTTATTGACCCTGATTGCGTTCCGCGGTTAACACAAGTGACACGGAACGACACAGAACGCGACACTTTCCAACTATACGGCACTGTGGCGTACAGAGTTCGTACCGGTCGAGCCGCAGCGCCCGATGACTCACGCAGAGACACGGACGACACAGAACCCGATCCTTTCCATCAATGCGACACCGTGTAACACTGAGCCAAGTTGAAATTGATCCGTTACTGCAAAAATTGAACTTAATCTTTCGATTATTCCACAGTTAAGCACAATAATTTAAAAACTTTTTTCACTAATCGTTCTTCCACTATGTAAGGCACATTATTAAAGGTTTTTGTATGGGCAACGAAAGCTTTTTGCACTGTTTTAGATTTTACATTGCGGAGACGACCGTATGTCGGTATTTATCAAATGACGAGCGCGCGCTCCTCCTACGTGACGCGCGCACTCCGATACGTGATACGTTTAGGTATAGAATATTAATAGTACTTAAGTACAGAAGGTGGAAAGAAAGCGAGGTAGACCTGACCAGAGCAAACCAAAGATGGGATGATGACATAAAACTGATATAATATTATATATTTAAGTCATTGCAAAAAGAAAAGTACCATTTTAAAAGGGGGGTCTCTGGCAACGATTTAAGGCTCTATAAGTCAGCTAAATAAAAAATGCAACATGCACGCAAAACTGTCAAGGGACTCTGACTTGGCAGTGTATTTCTGAAAGTCATTTTTTAATACAGATGTATGGAAAAAGGTATGGGTGCCTTAATAATTATGAGCGGTAGTGCACATATATTCACTTATACCACCAAATTGTAGCTTCAGTTAATAATAATAATTAAAAAAATAATCACCTGAGGTGTGCCCGACGTTTCGAATGTATCGCAACATCCGTGGTCACGAGCTGACTGGCTTCAGCGGGTATCAACAGTGTATTACCCGTGGTACCATTGCTTTTGTACCACAGGAACCCCACGGGTATTTTTTTTACTAGTTGTCCCACCGTTCTAGACTGTGTTCGCCAGTGGGTCTACGGGTAATTTATTTTTCCCCATGGTTCGTCTATGTTCGTAATTATTACTGAAATGTTTGTTTTCACTAAATTTATTCTACAGAATAGTTAGGTACGACGAGCGGAGCGAGGAGGAGTGTTAGTAGAACTGCGATCCTAAAGTGCGCGAGCCGAGCGAGCGAAGCGAGCGTGCCGCGGCAGCGGCCGGCGAAGCGCCAGAACCGAACATTTTTAAACACATCGCATCGTGGGAAATACCCGTAGACCCACTGGCGAACACTGTTTGGAACGGTGGGACAACGGGTAAAAAAAAATACCCGTGGTCCCCGTGTGGTACAAAAGCCGTGGTGCCACGGGTAAAAGGCGGTATCAACATCTTCTAGCCGCACGGGTTTTCCCCCGAAACGAAACGAAACGTCGGGCACACCTCAGGTGAATAATTTTTGTACGCGATTAAGTCCCGTTTACCAATAATAATGTATAAAAATCGTGCAAGTTTAAATCAATATCATCATCCTCCTAGTGTTATTCCCAGTACAGTTGCATCCTGAAGAATGCCTGGGGTCCGCTACCTAATCCCAAGAATTGGCGTTTAAATCAATATAATAATAATAAAGTACAGAATGTTATCTATTGAAAATAACCATAGATAAGTATGTGTAATAACTGAACATAACCCATGTTTGACAGCTAGAAAACACCGAATCTACCGCATAGCACGTGCTAATGTCTAGTTAGGGTGGTCTCGTAGGTGCGTCAACGCCCTCACCTAGTATGTTCAGTCATCGTCATACAGTAAGTAGCAGCCAGGGGCCTTTCAGCTCCCCTTAGGTCGCATGGTCCGATTGACTAGTCCGATCAATAGCTCGAAGCACGAATTTTTCTAAGATGTTTATCTTGTTTGTACCAGATGTCACTGGGTGCTATCTCTATCGCACTTGCATATTGTAGTGAAGGGATGCAGCGGTCGTGCGGATAGTTCTTACTAAATACACAACGGCGCTACGATCTATGTGGAGTATTTCACTGGTATCTCTATCTCAGTATATATATTGTACTTTGTGGTAGCAGCCCAAAGTGGCCACATAATTCGTTACACCATATAATTTGTACCTCGAGGCCCGGCCACGGAACGGCTTACTGTGGATCATCTTTTAATACGGCACAGTCAAATTACGAATGTTAAGTTTTTGCGAACTAGCCTACCTTTCAACCAAAAATTTTGTAATCTAGTAGAAAAACAGTGGCAGTTTCATTTATTAATAAAACATTCAAAATATTCTCATTTATTATTTATTAGTTTATTACCTTGAACACAATATTTACAAATAGAGAACACATACACATAGTTTAAAATAAAGTAATAAAAAGCACTTAAAACTTAACTGAACCTTAGCCGTTTAGGTACGTATGCCATTGGCATGCCATTTCAGATACGTTTTAATCGCCAAAGACGGCAAATCTCGCCATCGGTAATTCGTGCCACTGACGCTACCGTCGCCAATTGACGTCTGTTCAAAAACTACGAAATACACACTCCTAGAACCCTTTATGATGTTTTGACATCAGGGGCACAGCGTTTTACTTCGCCTCCTGTCGCTCAAAAACTACTACATCGTTGGCAAACAAGCGTATGGCCCGCGTAAAGCGCATGTGACACCCCTAAGAGTTGCAAGCGTCCATAGGCTACGGTGATCGCTTACCATCAGGCGGGCCGTACGCTAGTTTGCCACCGACGAGGTACAAAAAAAATCTAGGCGCCTAGAGTATTAAAAGGTAACCTCTTCAATGGAATTTCTTTCAAAATAGGAACTGTTGCATCTATTTTGTTTCGTTCGATTTCAAAACAAAACGTAACTAAAGTAAGCACCAGTTGAAAACGAAAAAAAAAAACAATTGTTTGTTTACATTTTTTTCGTTTTCAACTGGTGCTTACTTTACTCGTATTTCCTATTACAGTAGATTGAAATTTCATTGCCTATTTTTCTTGTAACTTGGGCGGCTAGAGAATGTTATTTAGTTATAAATTACTATTTCAATGTGTTTAGTCACATCCTGACGAAAGAGTGTGTTTGAGGGCTGTCTCAGCACGCACACATGCGTTGAGAGTCTTGGTGGTACTTAATAAATACTTTCACAAATACATTGAAGCGTTTTAAATTTTGGAGGGGCGGGCCATGTTATAGTAGTTTATCTGTAGTGACTTTGGATTATTTTTCTATCGAGAAAACTTAGCACTGCTCTACTATAAAATTAGTCAAATATCATATATCCGAAAATCAATCCCTATTTTTTCATAATTTCGCCAGAATGTCGTTTCAAACACGATATTGTTCTTTGTACATCCTTAAGCCCTTTGAACATTGGTGGGTTCGGCAGCATCGTACAGTCAGCGTCATACAGTACATAGCAGCCAAAGTGGTCAAATAGTTCATACCATACAAAATAAATGGTGTACCGAACTATTTGACCACTTTGACTGCTTTTTTGACTTTACACATAAAATAAAGATCAGTTAAGTTTAAGTGCTATAATAACTACATTCTCATTATTCTTACGCTAAATTCGACAATGACAATTCCGCTATTCGTAGAAAAGAAGGTTACATAGCAACATACATCTCTTAGTTTTCTAATTCACTCTGCGCTTCATACATATTCTATACAGACTTGTTCTCAATAATTATGGGAAGTTAAAACATGATTAAATATATATTAATGATTATTAGATAGTGATTATTGACGTGACTATTTACTCGTGGTTTTATACGGATTCATTCTTAGCTGAACGTGATGCACTAATGCGGTCTGACATCTCACACAGTACGGGCCTTCACGGCAAAGCGCATCATAGTTAGGGAGCCCTCGAGCGTCGTTGGGAAGAAAAAAGGTTATATGATTAGTGTGTTGGGAGTAAGAATAAGACTGGGGCCGGCAATTCACATACAAAGATGTGTGAAAGAAATGTAAGCATAGGCAATGTCACACGTGGGAGCGAGATGCACCGTAATATTTGTCACCGTCACTGAAACGTCATCGATGCCATTACTGTCACCAAATGTAACACGCCTAAGGATGGGATGTCACAATCGTGCTAAATCTATACTAATATTATAATGCTGGAGAGTTTGTTTGTTTGTTAACGCGCCGATATGAGAAATTGGTTTGAATTGAAAAAAATTGTGTTGGATGGTCCATTTATCGAGGAAGGCTATATAACATTACGCTACGACCAATAGGAGCGAAGACGCGGACGAAGTCGCGGGCAACAGCTAGTGATGTATAAGTCTTATGGTGCATCTTAATTGAGTCAGGTTACCGTCCTTTTTGGTGATACTCTAGCCCTTCTATAGTATCCTCTTTCTACGTGTGTATCCCTCCGCCGGTGGGCATCTACAGGTAAAAAACAGTGTAAAAAAAGTCACTCGAACGCGACAGATATTGATAGTGTATACACCCCACGTGACTCTTGATTTTGATCTGAGGGCCTACTCCGAACTTCGAAAATCGAACTTCGTGTCGTGCCGTCCCGTTCACTCTCGTGTTAAACACTTTATGATAAAAAGGGACGGCGCGATACGAAGTTCGAAGTTCGGGGTAGGCCCTCTGAATCTGCCGGTTTGGATGGTAGGGGGTGGCCGTACGGAAGGGCACAAACTAGTGGCGTTTGGGGGGAATCGAACGCGCCAGTTATTAACATTGGGACTTCAAGTGGACCCGAAAGAAGCTCCCGTTCAATTATGTATGTATGTATGTAAAATTCTTTATTGTACATGAGTGAAACATAACAATTATCTGACGACTTGAGAGTGACGCGAGTTCGTGGCGATTTTATTTCAATTCTATAGAGGCGCGATCATATATAGAGGGCTCAAAATAAGTGGAGGTACTCAACAGAGGAGGCTCTATATGTTAATCTGCCGCGCTCGCCTAAATCCCAAAATCGCCCCTCGGCTCCCTTACTATCAGATGAATGCGAATCTAACCGTACTAAATGTATTGACAATTTGACACTGATATTGTTATGTCGCGTGACGACAGATCACGTCAGACCAAAATGAACCACGTCAGATAAGTTTGAATCCGCTTTAATTGTATAGGTAAAAAACATGAGAAAATGACCTGTTCTATATAGTTGTGACGTGTTTACCTATTCAAATTTGTATTTAAAACTGTATAGACATTTGTTTTGTTTATGTTATACATTTTAATTATGTAATGTCTATTCGAACACGCTACAACTACATACAACAGCTGTGCTACCGCGAACTTCGAAAATCGAACTTCGTGTAGTGCCGTCCCTTTCACTCTCGTGTTATACTCTATATGACGGAAAGGGACGGTACGATACGAAGTTCGATTTTCGAAGTTCGCGGTAGCACCCCAGGTCCTTTTCTTAAGTTTTTTCTTATATAGCAATTATGATTCTTACTGTAAATTGATTTGTTTTAAAATGACACAATTTCAGTTTCATTTGATCTACTTGATAACACATTAACATACACACGACATAATAACTTGTTGTGTTTGTAAGGCTGTCTAACAAGAATGATAACTGACTGGCTGACTGAGTTTCAGGCAGCCTGTTTAGTGTATCTGTATGTCTGCATGTCTGTTTGTAGTCGGTGTTTATCTAGAAGTCAGCCAGCCAAAGAAACTATCTACAGCTTTTGCCAAAACTATTGAGCACGCCTTATTTTCCTTTGTAACATAACACATAACATAAACTCACGCCTATATTCCCAAAAAATAAATAAAATAAAAAATAAAAAGGGGTAGGCAGAGCTCACGATTCTCACGAAATTAATTTCAGTGTCACTTTTAGCAATTGTAGGTTTCCTTTGTAACTTATATATAAAACTATTTTTTTTTAATTTCAATAATACACACGACGTAAAATATAAAAAGGTATACAAACATGTAGAAAAAAAAAACTTCAGTAGATATCATTTCGAAGTAGGTGTTTAGACTAGAAAACGAAGTGCTAAAAATAAACGAATTTGGAATAAAAGGATCAATTGCATTTTCCCCGGGCAATCTTCAACGTTGACGTAATTGAAAAATATTGGAATTTTCTATAATATTTTAAGCGATTTGCTTCTTCTTTCTTAATGCGAACAGCTAAGGACTGGAATTTACTGCCGCCGTCTGTATTTCCTGATACATACAATCTGAGTCTCTTCAAGACAAGAGTGAATAGGCTATTACTGAATCAGTGAGCAACATCTGAGGCCTTGTCATCGCTTTCCATCAGGTGAGACTAAGGCCAATCGCTGCTCAGTCTATCATAAAAAAAAGATATTTAAATGTTATATTGTGTTGTGGGCGATGGGCCAGGGGTGCTACCGCGAACTTCGAAAATTGAACTTCGTATCGTACCGTCCCTTTCCGTCATATAGTGTATAACACGAGAGTGAAAGGGACGGCACGACACGAAGTTCGTTTTTCGAAGTTCGCGGTAGCGAGGCAGCTATCTGTCACTGCAATATCACATTTTATCCATCTATAAACTTACAATTAAAAGCTAAAAGTGTCACTCAAAAATAATTTTCGTGTGCTCTGCCTACCCCTTTTGGGCATATAGGCGTGACTTTATGATGAGTTAATTTATATGCTGCAGATTCAAAGTTTGAGGCTTATATGAAAAAACGCGGGAGTGCTCATTAATTTTGGCCAAGTCTGTATCTGACTATGTATTTATGAGTCTGCCTATGTTGTAGTTCATTCCCAGTAGTCCCGTGGAAGATATTCCGCGGCGGAACTAATGAGAATTTTTCCCCCAATAGTTCCGTCAACGACACAAAAGGGAAGTTAGGTACGTCGACGAGCGAAGCGAGGAAGAGTGTTAGTTGAACCGCGACCCTACAGCGCGCGACCCGAGCGAGCACCGGCGTAGCGCCACAACCGAATATTAGGAACGGAACTATTGGGAAAAAAGGTCTCACCAGTCCCGCTACGGAACTACTTCCACTTAACTACTGGGAATAAACGCTATATGTCTGTAGCGACTTACAACAAACGCCCTCTGCAATTAGGAGCATTGCAGTAGCAATACAGCACCTTGCCGGGCACCGAACCTACATCATAGTTGTAGTTCCAAGTGAGTTCCGTACCGGCCCGTATTTGGGATAGAGCGAAGAAAGCGACCCAGGGGAAGCGGGGGTCGTGTGTATCCACGAATACATTCTGCACAAACACGTTTGGAGTGCACGAGTGCTGTAACAGGAATTTTTACATTTGTCAGTTTTAAAAAAAGCAGGAAAAACAGGTAAGTAATTGTAAAATTCGAAAATTTAGACCACGGGTTCCCAAAGTGGTCCAGGTCGACTCAACGGGGGTATACGTCTACGCGTGACAAAAAAATGGGGGTTTTGGGAATATGGTAGAAATGTGGTGTAGGAGGTCTACCAGAACCAGTTAACTTTTGAAAGTGGTCTATGAGAAAAAAAAGTTCAGGAACACCTGATTTAGACAAACAATAGGGCCGGCGCAGCAGCCGAGGCGGCCGAAGCCTTAAAAATGCGCAAATACAGGGGTCTGGATGCCGGATACAAATTCGTTGCCTTCGGCGTCGAGACCCTCGGTCCGTGGGGCCCTGGGGCAACCACCACCACCATATCAGCCCTAGGACGTCCACTGCTGGACATAGGCCTCCCCCAATTTCATGGGGGGTAAATGCCATAATCGCCACGCTTGGCATGCGGGTTGGCGATCGCAGTATCTCCACCGCACTCAAGGAATGCTGCTGCCCATTCCCCGGTGGTCTTGGTCGTAGTTTTAGGACATACCCGGGTCCCACTGACATACGGACATACCTGGGGCAACAGAGCTCTTTAATCAACTGGCGAAGAGACTGATCGACGTCACCGGGGACAAGAGAGCTGGCAGCTTCCTCGCACAACGTCTTGGCATCGCCATACAGCGTGGAAATGCTGCCAGCATTCTTGGCACCATGCCGCAGGGACCTTTTTTAGATTCTTACTAGTTTTACTTTTAATAATTTGAGTTGTCAGTAATTAAATGATAAAATAAAAGAGAAATTAATTAAACACAAAAAACGTCTTTAGCATTAGAATTAATGTTATCAACGGGATATTTACCATATGTATATTATGATTTTTGAGTTGAGTTGTGTTTGAGTTTATGAGTTTTCGACTCAAAAATCATAATTGACTGAGCGAGCGAAGCGTCTCCGTTTCAGCTTTCGACAACCAAATTCTTTCGTTTGTCTGTCCGGATGTTCTCCTCTACAGGTCGCATTACTCAACAGATTCTCGTGAAATTTTGTGAGCAGGTTCGATATAGATCTTTTTTTGTCGAGTCAGTTTTAGAAAATTTTGCAATTTGAAATTTTGGAAAAAAAAAACAAGTCTAAAGCTCACTATCAATGACCATGTTAGCTTGATATCTTATACCGTCGTTAGCAGTCAAAAGGCAAAGGTATACTCAGCGTATATTAAAATAGTACTCACGTTGAGATACCTGCCGATGTTGCCCTGAACCTTAGCGTCCATGATGTAGCAAGCTTCGTCTTTGCCGAAGAGCGTGCGAACAGACCTACATATAAATAAATACAATATTATATACGAGTAAATAACTTAATTTCAAAGTTCAATATCTAAAAAATAGCTGAGCCGATTATATAACCCAAAAATTGCAATACAACCACATTTTCCTACTAACAATGTTAGTTTTTATGTGTTAACTCAATCCGACGATTTTGGTCCTTGGCAAATTGTTTTAAACTAAGACATGGCAGCGGTCCAGCCGATTTTATTTCTAATTTATCAATCACAATATTCTCGACATACACGTGAACTTGATCACACTTATTTTTGCCATTAAACACAGTCGTCACTCCATTAAAGACAGCCACACGCGCTGCAAGGACAAGGACGAAGAAAACTGCACAGAGGGCCTACCACGACCTGAATTCGTTGTATGTAGTCGCGACAGAGGCATGAGAGGCATATATTTCGTTTCCCGTTCGCGGTAGCATTTCAGAACATGTTATTAAACCAAATAGGGCAAATTGACAACTGGCGCGCAAGAAAAGCATTATATTTTGAGCGTTAACTTCGCTTGGCCATATGCTGAGAAGTCGCAAGTTCAGATCGACCGTAGGACTATTATTACTTACTTGTATTTTGAGACGAATTCCTTTCCTTTCATGCCAGTTTTCACGGAGAAGTGAGCTGGCTCTCTCACTGTAAAATTAATGACACATATTGAATATCGCCCTAATCTTTATCCTGTTTTAAATGTATATAAGTTTTTGTCGAAAATATCATTTTCGGTATGGTCTATCCGGTGTTGTAAGAGCGATACAATTCAATTTACAAATAAAATAGCCTAAATAGATAGTGTTTTTAGGGTTCCGTACCGAAAGGGTAAAACGGGGCCCTATTACTAAGACTCCGCCGTCTGTCACCAGGCTGTATCGCATGAACCGTGATAGCTAGACTGTTGAAATGTTCACAGATGATGTATTTTCGCTATAACAACAAATACTAAAAACAAAACAAAATAAATATTTAAGGGAGCTCCCATACAAAAAACTTTTAGAAAGTTGCCCGTTGCCTTCGTCAGGCGCTGGGTCTCAATAAGTATGGGAAAACTAATATCCGACTCGCACTTGACCAAAATTCTACTTGATATTATTTCACGTTATTATTACAGTTAAGAAATTAAAAAAATATCATTATTAAAATTAAATCAAAAAAGGTTATAATAAAGTGTCTATTGTATAGATAATAGCACGGAACCCTTCGTGCGCGAGTCCGACTCGCACTTAGCCGGTTTTTTTAACTTACGTTCTTCATCGTCGCTTATTGTGATACAGTCTTCTCCGTCTTTCTCCTTCTGTTTCTCTTCTCTCTCCTTCTTTTCTATTTCTTCCTTTTCCTTCGCCTTCTTCGACTTCTCACGCTTACGAAGGCGTTTACTAAAAAAAACATGCAAAACATAGGTTTAATTTTGACCGCGCCATACCAGATTACTTTTCGGTGTAGAAGTTACCCAAAGAGCAATAGAGAGGGCTATGCTAGGAGTTTCTCTGCGCGATCACATCAGAAATGAGCTATTCCGCAGTAGAACCAAAGTAACCGATGTAGCCCTCCGAATTTCTAAACTTAAGTAGCAGTGGGCGTGGCACATTGCACGTAGAACCGATGGCCGGAAAGGTTCTAGAGTGGCGACCACGTACCGGAAGGAGCAACGTGGGTAGGCCCCCCCACAAGGTAGACTGATGACCTGGTAAAGGTCGCGGGAGTCCGCTGGATGCGGTTACCGCAGGATCGGTCATTGTGGCACCCTTTAGGGGAGGCCTTTCATAAAGTACAATATATATACTGAGATAGAGATATCAGTGAAATACTCCACATAGATCGTAGCGCTGCTGTGGTATTTAGTAAGAACTAACCGCAAGATCGCTGCATCTCTGTCACTCCAATATGTAACTGCGATAGAGAAAGCACCCAGTGACATCTGGTACAAACAAGTTAAAATATACGCAGAACTTGATGTTGAAATTTTGCATTATTTAAAAAAAAAAATACTTAAAATTAAAAAAGAAAAACATCAAGACATAGCTAACAAAAAAAAAATAAGCATATGGACCAAAAATATAGGTAGTAACTGGAGTGCAAAAAATAATAAATAAATAAAATTCGTGCTTCGAGCTGAAAGGCTCCTGAGGCCTATGTCCAGCAGTGGACGTCTTTCGGCTGATATGATGATGATGTTTTAGACCCTAGTCATACAATCTACTATTGTATGTATTAAGTAGTAACTTTATTTATTTATCGTACTGCAATCATTTCGAACCGTGAGATCTTCGAAAAGACAGCACGGTTGCCAGTTTGTCGCACTTTTAGCACCACCCAGGGGTCACGTGTAGGGTAACGGCGGGCACTCCCCTACGGACGTGGTACAACTTCGACCCCCCCCCCCCCCTTTGTCAAGTGACTGTTAGAAGTTGTCAAGCCTCTCTAACTTGGCTTAACGACAGCTGTCATAGCCAGCAGCGGGGATCAACGGCTTAACGTGCCTTCTAAAACACGGAAGCACTCAGTTAGTAACCTCTCAAGGCGGTCACACATCCAAAAATTTACACTGGCCCACGTACCTTAACCTCGCATACCGGTACGCGGGCGCCGCTATGCCACGAGCGCTCTGTCCGTACTTATTAGTAATGTCTGGTTAAAAAAAGTAAACATTTTTTCAAAATAAAGGGTAAAAATTCCGCATGAATGGACCCGGGTATGTCCTAAACAGAGGTCGTACTTTTCGTGCCGATGACTTTTTTTTTTATGACATAGGAGGCTAACGAGCAGACGAATCGCCTGATGGTAAGCGATTAGCGCCGCCCATGGACACTCGCAACACCAGAGGGGTTGCAAGTGAATTGCCGGCTTTTAAGATGGGAGTACGCTCTTTTCTTGAAGGTTTGAAGGTCGCATCGGTCCGGAAATACCGCAGGCGACAGTTCATTCCACAGTTTAGCTGTGCGAGGCAGGAAATTTCTGGAGAAACGAACAGTTGAGGACTGCCAACCATCTAAGTGGTGAATATGGAAATTTTGTCGCGTTGGGCGAAATTGACGTCACACTGCATATAGAATGATTCCAATTGGTGTTATGGTAATTATGAATCTTTAATCATCAATCATTTAATTATGCATTTATAATGGTTCTTTTTGAAATACAGCCTAGGACTTCCTTTTCTATTTAGAATTTAAGCAGATGAGGAACTCCTAATAAATGGTATTAAACATGAACCAGTCATAAAAAGTTGCAGTTATACCTAATGTTGCACTTTACAAGTTGTGATGTGAGAGGTAAATTGCGGTTGTAACAGTGGCGTAAAAAGATTGATTATTGATTAGTACCCCCTGTTATATATGTATGTAGAGGGTAGTTGTAAGTGCATGCTTGCGGTGGCTGCGCCCACCGTCTGAGATATTAAATCAGTTCGTAATTGACTGCCCGTGTGTCACTTGTGCCCCCTGATCCATATCTAACACCCCCCGTGAAGTTGGGGGCGGCACATGTCCAGCATTGGACGTGCTTTGGCTGATATAGCGGTGGTGGTGGTGGAATGCATTACCTGTACTCGGAGCGCGTGAACTGCCCGGCGGGCATGGCCGGCCGGAAGTCATCATCGTCGCCATCTTGTTTTTGCTCCTCGTCAGATGATGACATTGTCGATGACTCACTCTCCTCCTGGATAGTTATTACAGATTTGGAGTAAAAGAAAAGAGAACATTTGCAAATGCGATATGATGTCAACATGTCATACTCACAACCACGCTCCGCTCAAACTTGGGGTCGCGTGAGACATTAACAGAATTCGTCAAGGAAATTAAAATTCTAACCCTGCCGTCCCTATACGTATTTGAAATAATAATGTACGTTAGGAAGAATTTGTGCAATTTCCCAACTAACGCTGATAAACCAATAGCTGCCAGAAACACTGGGAAGCTCAAAATAACGTTTTATAGACTAGTAAAGGCGAAAAAAACGTTCTTGGGAAATTGTATCAAATTCTACAATAAATTTCCTAAACGCAATTTTTATTAGCAATTCTAAATTCAAATCTGTAGTGAAACAAACACTTATTTCAAAAGCATATTATAAGGTAAACGATTACATCATGGATTGTTTGGCAGTGATAGAGTCGTGCACGGGTAATGAATCACAAAAATTGGTTTTCTACTGTAGGATTGTAATACCTGACACTGTAATTATATATTAAACTATACGATGTATTTTGTTTTCTAAAAATGACACCTCGCCGAGTTTTTTTACGCCGGTTCTTCTCGTGGCAGAGGTTAATTTTTCCGAACCGGTGGTAGCTTATTGACATTCATAGGTGCATTTATTATACCTAAATTGAAGAATAAAGAACTTTTACTTTTTTTTACATTTGCAACCAACAGAATGCATATTGCATACCTAATAATATTTGCTGAAGCTACTTACCTCGTCCAGTTTCTTGGCGTCCTCCGGTATGTCCTCTTCAAAGCCCTCCTTCATCTGTTCGACCACTTCGATGTAGTCCAACTCGGCGAGGTATTCGTCACCTTCGTTTAAACCATCCTGCAATATAAAAATAAAAAAATAAAAATAAATATTGGGAGACAATCATACACAAATCGACCTAGTCCCACGCTAAGCAAAGCTTGTACCATGGGTACTAGACGACGATATGCATACGTATATAGATAAATACATACTTATGCACATAGAAAACATCCAAGACCCAGGAACAATATCCGTGCTAAATGCACAAATAATGCCCTGGCCGGGATTCGAACCCGGGACCTCTAGCTTTGGAGGCAATGTCACTACCAACCAGGCTAAACAGGCCGACAAATACACAGAATAGTTAATAGTAGTTAGAGATCATTATTTGCGTGCCCTTTTCCAATTGACTTACGGTCGGCGGAGCATGTTTTTTTCTTCCATACTTCTCTATCGTCCATCATCTCGTTACTCACATCCTTCCTCATATCGTATCTCACGCAGTTCCTCCACCTTTTCCTTGCAATTACTCCTCCTTTCACATCCCTCCACATTCATGCCCAATACCTTTCTTGTAACATGACTTTCATCCCTCCGCATAACATGCCCATACCGCGGTAGACGATTAGCTCTCAACTTATCATCTATGGGTGCTACTTTCAGGCTTCCTCTTATATCATTCCTTATCTGATTTATTCTTGTTACGCCATTCATACATCTCAACATTCTCATCTCTGTAACATGCAATCTCTTTTCATGCGTCACATTTGCGTTCCATTTCGATGTATCTAGTCACATCCTTACGAAACAGTGTGTTTGTGTGTTTGACGGCTGCCTCAGCACAAATACATGAGTTGGGAGTCTTGGTGGTGATTAAAATACTTTCACAAATACATTGAAGCTTTTTGAATTTTGGAGAGACGGGTTATGCTATCGAAATTTATCTCTATGCGAGTGGCGACCACGCACCGGAAGACGCATCCGATATATTCTCACTAATGCATAAATCAGTAAGTTTGAGAGAGACAGATAAGTGATATCTGACAGATCTTGTTTCATAAACCGAATTGTACTGAAACGACGTATTTGACGTTTTGGCTTATATGAGATTTGACCTTTTGATGTGCCTTTAAATAATAATAATAAAATGTTTATTTCGAACATTTGATTATCCATAATTGTAAGGGTCCGCTCACTGAACTCGATTCTCCATACAAACGAAGTTTTATTCTCAGTTTTAAAGGACGTGCTGAAGTAACATGAAACTTTGTGTACATAATGGGATCCGCCATGCATTTTAAAATGAGAGCGAAACTACGTTTTTATGGAGAACCGAGCTTCCTGCGGAATCTTAAACGGAGATAGTTCGCAAAAGTTGAATAAAGGCCGTTCTAACTCATTTTGATTAACCACAATAAACCACGGAGACAACTATATGAAAAATCGTCTTGCTTGACACTACTGATCTGTTGGTATTAACAATCTGAGGGACCGACGATCTGGTCAAGATCGCGGGAAGCCGTTGGATGAGGGCGGCGTAGGACCGGTCATTGTGGAGATCCGCGGGGGAGGCCTTTGTCTATCAGTGGACATCTTTGACTCGAGGACCCGGGTATGTCTAAAACTACGACCAAGACCACCGTGGGATGGGCAGCAGCATCCCTGGAGTGCGGTGAAGATACTGCGATCGGCAACCCGGATGTCAAGCAGTGGACGTTCTTGGGCTGATATGGTGGTGGTGGACGTCTTTCGGCTGATATAATGATGGTGATGATGATATGATGTAGTAGACTGACCAAATTGGCTGTGGCATCGGTGAGCAAGTTGCCCGCGTACACGCACAGGAAAGCGCCTTTGGGAACATCGTTGAGGGCGCGGATACCCCATCCGCGGTTCGCCGTTTTGAACACCTATAAAGAATAAAGTATTTAATATAATATTTCATTATTAAAAACCCGATCGAGTGCTACCCCGTTGGGTTAGCAACCTATCACTGCATTAACATTTCTTTCATCTCTAAACCTACAATACTAGAAGGGTCACTTAAGTTGCTGGTGCTCTGCCTGTCCATTTTGGAAATACAAGCATGTGTCAGAGATATTCTCAGAAATAACTGATTAAAAAAACTCAAATGTTTAGATATATACATATATTACATATGTACAAGTAAAAAGCGAGGGTGGGGTGTTGAAGAGTTAGCGTAGCGAGGACTTCTATACCGACTGCTGGCTGGCATTACATACAATGTTGCACTGTTTCCGCATAAGTGTGACGACAAACTAAAACATGCCTCTTAAGTATCCTTGTTATTTTCTAAGTCAACTAACATTATAATGAAAGTGAAGCAGACGGCTGACATTTACTAAGTAATAAATCAAATCAATTTTTATGTGTTTTATTATCAATGGGATTGCTCTTGGCCAGCATCTAGCCAGTGGGCAAAGATGAGGCCGACGCTGAAGCGAGCTCACCCAGAAGATGCCTATTCACTCGTGCCTTAAAAAGGTCTAGGTTATATGAACTCGGAAATACAGACGCCGGCAGAGAATTCCAAACGTTAGAAGTGCGCATTATAAAAGAAGATGCAAAGCGCTTGGTTCGAATTAGAGGAATTTCGACCAGGTAAGGATGGTAGCCAGCCGTACGTCTGGATGTCCGATGCAAATGTACTTATTACAGGAGTAAAAGGAAATGTTTATACATATACCTGTAGTTTCAGCTGCAAAGGATGCTGTGCCACTCTGTTTAAACAAGTCTGCTTGCATTTGCATCTGAAAAAAAAAAACAAATGTAAGAATAAGGGGATCGGGGAATCTCACATAGCTGCGGGTGTGGGCGTATGATTGTTGCCATTTTTATAAAGATAAAGATATTTTATTGCAAGAAAAGTGTACAATTAGGTGTTAAAACAACATTAAGTTCTTTGTTCGACCTAAAATAGGCATGCAATATAATTAATAGTTTCTCATTGTATACAAAATTATAAACTATTTAGTATGATCACAGAGAGATATTTTAAATGTCAAGTTATTAGTTTTAAATAATGGTTATATGTATGGTATATTATTATCTCCCCCCACGTTGGTCCCATATAAATTTGGTGAACTCCTCAAACGTGATAGGCACGCGTAAGTTGTATTCGGTATTTTCTGTAGTTAATAGGAGTCGGTTTTATTTGGCTATAAATTATATCACTTATCGTTGTGGATAAGACGACCGACACTCTCGCACTCGCATACTTGTCAGAACGTGACGAATGTCTTATCCACGACGATAAGTGATAAAATGGCAACCATCATACGCCTTTTTAAGGGTATGGTCTCATTTGAGTATATTCGTATTTGAAACTTGGTTTGTGAATGTGAAGCAAACTTCATTGGTGTCTAGACCGACTGGGCGAGCGACCTGTAGTATCATCTTCCGCTCAAGCGAAAGAATCAAGAGTGTAGCGAGTGATTCCAAGTAGGCAAATTGAGCGTAGCGAGGGACTCAATAGGGACGAGATCAAAATAACTTTGGCACCTGTGCACTCCTGAATCTACGCGAATGCCGCCATCTTAGTTCTAGTTACTCGCTCCGACAGGTAATCTCCGGCCCACAAGGGTATCCAATAGAAATCTGCTGTTGAACTCATAGATGCCAGAAGGCAATGGTACGAGAAGTCTCTTGTACAAGTAGCCGACTTCTCTTTAAACCGATGGTGCGAGTGCCCTCTTGCGTCATCTTCCGTTATCCTCAAGCGAAAGAATCACGACTGTAGCGAGTGCTTTTAAGTCGGCATATTGAGCGCAGCGGGGGACTCAAAGGTAAGAGATCATAATAACTTAGGCACGTGTGTATTACGGAAGCCACCCGAATGCCAACATCTTCGTTCTAGTTACGTGCTCCGAGAGGTAATCTCCATCCTATAAGGGTTATTATATGAAGCGAGCTCACCCAGAAAACGCCTATTCACTCGTGCCTTAAAAAGGTCAATACAAACCTGCTGTTGCACTCATAGATGCCGGAAGGCAGTGGTTCGGGTAGTCTCTTGTACACGTAGCCGACTTCATCGGTGTCTAGACCGATGGTGCGAGCGCCCTCTAGCGTCATCTTCCAGCAGGCGCATTTGGTTTTATCCTGTTAACAAAGATCCAAATAAAAATCTGAACGAAATATTAACCCGCACGCTTATTAAGCGAGTCTTTTTAAAGCTTACTGTCAGACATTTTACACGTGCAGTCAGTGGGTTTACAGACATTTGCCGTCATTCGAAAGCCACGAGGGATACCCGCGGTAGCTCGGTTGGTTAAGAGCTATGGACGGATTGGACAGATTCCAGAGGTCATGGGTTCAAAACCCGCTTGGGGTGATTAATTTTTCAATTAAAAACAAAAAAGTGTAATCATTAAATAATTCGGCTCTTGCAAATGTAGATAATGGATTGAAGAATCAATAACCGTTAAAAAACATATCTACAGTTTAACTTTAAACATATCTATACTTAAATAAATAAAAAATCAATCTATATATCTTTGACGGAGGAATACCAACTGAAAACTCGTCAAATGTCGATGATTAGCGCGTGGAGCCCCTTAAATGGGACTGGCACATTGCCATGAGAGTATTTTTTTTGCCGCGTACAGCTTCCCCGGGCCCCAACAGGCCCGCGCGAGGACTTCGAACGACCATGGGAGTCTACTCACCGCACAGTCGTCGGTACAGTCGCAGCCGCACAGGAACTCCGGGTCGATGTTGAGGGGGACCCCCGCGGTCGGGGTCCGCTCCGTGTTGTACGAACAGAACTCTGGCAGCGACGAATCGTAATAGTTCACGCAGGGGACCGGCACGTTCTCCTTGCCGTGGGACAGGTCCTGGGGACAACAAATTGTAATCATTAATTCATTATTTCATTCGTTATTTATTTCAATAACAATATTAAATTGTGTTTGAAAATAATATTAAAATTAACATAAATCTAGGTACACTCACAGACTTTAATTGATGAGCCATTTAGAGCTCACTTCATACTGGGCATCATAGTTAGCTATAAAGTGTCCAGTATAAAGTTAGCTCTAAATGGCTCAACAATTAAAGTCCGTGACCGTACATGCAAAAAATATACTTAACAAACTAAACAGGAGCAAGCACACAATGGAAAATCTAAAAGAACAATAACAAATACAATAATAATAAAAAGACATGTACCCAAATATAATTCCTAAATTAAACATGTTTTAGAATATAAATAAAAATAAAACGTGGTATTACCACCGGGGGATGGGCAGCAGCATCCCTGGAGTGCGGTGGAGATACTGCGATCGCCAACCCGCATGCCAAGCGTGGCGATTATGGCATATACCCCCCGTGAATTTGGGGGAGGCCTATGTCCAGCAGTGGACGTCCTTTGGCTGATATGGTGGTGGTGGTGGTGGTGGATATTATTTAAAGGAGAAAAATTCCAGAACATGGTCAGTAAAATTAATAATAGAGGAGTGTCTTTTCAAAAGGGTTTATTTTTTCTGTAACTCTACTTCTAAATTGGACCTTAAGTTTTCTTAGGCAAAAGATAAAAATAAGCCCTTTTAAAAGACACTCCACAATAATAATCGTAAAAGTCGAAATTAAAATCTAAAACTTGAAGCACCTATTGTACATCACTCGTCAATACTATAGAAGCACCTTCTAAGTAAAATTCTTAGAAACAATGAGCTGTTCTCTGATTAACATCATACTAACCCATTTGAATTCAGAGGCATTAAAGCAAAAGCATTAACTCTTATCGTATATTCCTTCTTATTTAAGAGAACACTAAGTTTTGGTGATCGATTTTCTCCCGACAATCACTACCTACTCAAAACGCTTACTTTATATGACACTGATCATAAATAAAACAAATCGTTGACGTTATTAATAATGAGTTTCACAATAACAATCCAAAGACTATAGTCTCAATAAGACACCGATCTTCTTGCTGATAAGAAACTTGCATTACACCAGCTTACGATTACAGACCGATCAACGTTAAATATGGCTCCGGCAGCTGTCATGCCATACAAACTTGTGAAACAATCCGTACAATAACATTTTAACGAACACCGGCTTTCGATTAGTAGTCTCTGATGCGGCGGCCGCATGGCGCGCGGTACATTATCGCTTATACTGAAGATATCATCATCATCATTATCATCATCATATCAGCCGAAGGACATCTACACCCCAAAGAGCCACAATAACCGCCAAATATCTCTTATACTGACCATATATCCTCAAGTAACTACTTGATAATGCTAAGACAACATGAACTACTACTACTGCCATTAGATAAAACTTTCTTGGGATTAATACACTTATCTTAGTAGTAAACGTCAATTTTCGATTTAATAAGACACTTAACATTCGATGTAATATGGCACTGATTTTCATCCGATAAGACACTATATTCCGTTCTAAATAAGACACTGACTTTCGACCTAATAAGACAGTCACATTCGACCTAACTAATAAGAACAATACATAAAAAGACACTGACGTTTGATCTAACAAAATGATTACTTTTGACAAAATAAGCTGCTGAATTTAACCCTAATATGAAAAAAAATGCATTATAAAGCACTGGCTATTTAGAATAATTTTATCACTAAGACTATCTACTATTAAGACACTGACCTTTTTGCTAATAAGACATTTATTGAGCAGGAACTCCGCCAGAAGTGCGTGACTGGGTTGAAGTCGAACAAATCAACTCCCATATCGCTGTCTATGGCTTGAAGATATTGATGCAGCTCCTTGTAATCTCTGATGCGGCGGCCGCACGGCGCGCGGTACATAACCGCCTTTATTTAGGTACTGACGATTACGCCTCAAGAAACTACTAAACATTTTAGCACTAAGACTATCCACTATTAAGACACTGACCTTCTTGCTAATAAGACACTTATTGAGCAGGAACTCCGCCAGACAGTGCGTGGCCGGGTTGAAGTCGAACAAATCAACTCCCATATCGCTGTCTATGGCTCGTAGATATTGATGCAGCTCCTTGTAATCTCTGATGCGCCGGCCGCACGGCGCGCGGTACATAACCGCCTTTATCGCTGGAATGCGGAATCGCACTTGTTGTCTGTGAATAAAGAGATTCAGATTAAAACTTGCAAAGATTAACATATTGCCTAGTTTGCGAATAATTCCTTTTTAACCGACATCAAAAAAAGGAGGAGGTTCTCAATTCGTCGCAATTTTTTTTTATGTGTGTTCACCGATTACTCGTAGACTAGTGGACCGATTTCAAAAAATCTTTTTTTAAAAGGGTATGTTTTTTAGTTGGTCCCATTGTCACCAAGCCTGGAACTGATGACGGGATCTAGGAAAAATCGAGGGATCTCCTCAAATTATATAGCAAGAGGATGGGGTAAGTAAGGCTAAAGTAACTCGTCAAATTATATAGCAGGAGGACGGGGCCTGGCAAAGTTTGGAGTTGGTGTTTTTTTTGTTAAAAATTTACTTGTTTAATTTTAATTCTTTTTCATAATTACTTTTTCATAATTAGTGATACTAAAAAGTGTTTTAAATAAAATCAGGTCTAAATACTAGTTATTTTTGTTATTTTCCCTACTGGTTCCTAATAGTACATTACGATACAAGTGCAGAGAACAGGAAATTCGCAATGAGTGGTGATAAATTGAAACACGACCGAAGGGAGTGTTTTAAATCGACACGAGTTGCTAATTACCTGTTCGCACGTGTATCGTACAACGTTTTACAGTACATATGGCTCTTTAAAATTTCGACATATGCACGTAATATACTGATTACCGCACTCGTGCGGTAATATAGTGCCATGTGTACTGTAAAAGTATTTTATGCAACAGTTACATAATAAGGGTTCTTAAAGTTCAAGGAATCGCTGTAACAAAACAGGCGTAGCTAGTTTTATTATTAAATACTCGAGAATTTTAAAACCTAATTATGTAACGTTGCATATAATAATTTTTCTACGAGAGTTAAATAATTTGATTTAAATAAAAAATCGATAAAAGGTGGCAGAATAAGGGCATTGACGTGTGCCTCTCTTAGAAATTAAAAAAATTAAAAGTTGTATAATAATAATGTATGGAAATCTATTTTGATTCTGACACGAGTCATATAATGGTATAGACTTGCATTTGTATAAAAAGTTTATGTTTTAATACTGCTATCAGTCATTCAATTGACAGATAACATTATAATGCTGGAGTAGTAAAAATAGTAGATTGTATGACTAGGGAATAAAACGATCCATTTTAGGCGTGGTGTGCATACAGCTACCCGAGCCGGAACGGCGAGGGTCTATAGCAAAAAATATAATACTCACTAATGAGAAGAACGATAACTCCATACAAAAAACCGGCCAAGAGCGTGTCGGGCCACGCTCAGTGTAGGGTTCCGTAGTTTTTGTAATTTTTTCAAAAACTATTCAACCTATCAAGTTCAAAATAATTTTCCTACAAAGTTTTTATAAAGTTCTACTTTTGAGATTTTTTTCATATTTTTAAAACTTATGGTTCAAAAGTTAAAGGGGGGGACACATTTTTTTTACTTCTGGAGCGATTATTTCCGAAAATATTAACATTATCAAAAAATGATTTTAGTAAACCCCTATTTATTTTTAAATACCTATCTAACAATATATCACACGTTAGGGTTAAAATGAAAATAAAAATCACTCCCCACTTTACGTATAGGGGAGGTACCCTAATAAAATATTTTTTTCCACTTTTTATTTTACCACTTTGTCGGCGTAATTGATATACATATTAGTACCAAATTTCAGCTTTCTAGTGCTAACGGTCACTGAGATTATCCGCGGACGGACGGACGGACAGACATGGCGAAACTATAAGGGTTCCTAGTTGACTACGGAACCCTAAAAATATTACACCCTCCCGAAACGTCAAAAAGTCGTTTATACCACTAGCGACATCGCTTTTGAGCAGTGAACTAAAAGGTGGCTTGTTGGTAGGCAGGTTGCCTCCGGAGATTGGGGCCCGGGTTCGAATCCCGGTAAAGAAATATATTTTTTATTTTTTTTTACTTCGGTTTCGTAGCATTGTATTTATCTATATAGATTTAAATAAAATGCAGCTGTGTATGTGTGAAAAAATATTTATTTTGTAATATTGTTGATTTTCTCTTAAAAAGAGATATTTTGTTCGCCTCTTCCGGCAAATAGATCCCGATTGTTAGGCTAAGGGAAATAATGCAATCGAACTTATTCTTGATCTTGGGCAGCAGCTCCACATTTAGCACACATCGTGCATTCATTTGTGGATTTAATTACATCTTCCATCTAACAACCACTGGAGAAAAACTGAAGGTGGAATAATCCACAAACGTGACGCAAGTGGGTACTATCTTCCATGGCCCAACTAAAGTCCAGTATAACACACAAACTATAATTCTCTTCTTTGCTTTGATTTTATACTGAATACTGAATATAATGGAATGCATTTGCATGCGTTGTCGCTGTCGGGCAAGACAACGCGACAAGAAGAATATATTAGCCAAAACTGAATTTAATACACAATTTCCACAAATAGAATATTGTTCGTGTTCGGTCTTCAATCGTTCAACTTTATTACCGAGAAGAAAAGTAGCTGTAATGTTCCATCGATGTTAACTTATGCTTGTGGATTTCTATTACCAAAAGCATGCCACAAGAAAAGCAAAAACAACGTTTGTAAATATAATTGTTTGTTTTTTTGAAATACGTTTTGACAATATTTATGATATGGTAGTTTGACACAAGTGTTATTTCAATATATGAAGTTTCCATGGTAACCGAACCATAGAGTTCACTTGCTATACTTCACAGTAGCGCTACTATAACAATAAACAATACAAAATTTAACACAGAATACACAGAATTAATCATGAAATAATATATCTTGCGCGACTAAAATGCAAGAGCAAATTTTACATAAATTTAAACTATTTTTCAGATGCATGGCACCATTGATAAATCAAATTAAGCCCCACCCAGACATTCCAGCATTGCAGTTGTGGGATCTATAAAATAGAACGAGACAACCGAGGTCTATAATCTTCCTATTTTGCTCTATCTTATAGGTTGCTTCCCACGGCAGACTGCAAGGTGGACTGCTATGTTGCACTGTCCGGATGCCCTTAAAGTATTACTGGTAACAATTTAATTTCACTGCAACTCACACATACGCAATTACGAAGCACCCTACATGTCTTAGCGTAGTTAATACCCCTTGGTCTATAGGCACAGCGAGGTTAAAATGGGTTTTATTACCGAGTTATACACTCTACTTTTCACTTTGAATAAAAAAAACAACAGGTATATATTTTATATTTATAAGGTACTTATTTTATATTTTAAGATGCTAAATTTGCCAGCCGAATGCTTGCCGTGAAATTCCCGATTTAAAAAAGATGTTTTGCCTCTCTATTGCATTGGCACATTTTGAGTAAAAGGGAGGGAGATAAAAGATGGATTCACGTTACAGAATGAGCAAACAAAAAGTTTAGCAGTTTAGTATTAAATATACGTTTGCTTTCTGGTATGGTGACATTGGCTGAATAATATTTTTAATAATTGTAAAGTAGGAACTATAAAACACCTTGTGTCTTGAGACATGAATTACGTTTTCTGATTGGTGAATTTTAATATATTCTAATTGGTTGACACCAAATACGAAGTTTCTCTTAAACACTTAAATAAATACCACAGTATACGTATTACGTACCAATAAAAAAACATATTTCCGATTAACTGCCGATGAGTGCTGTGATTGGCTGTTGTGAAGTGTTATTTTAATCAAAAATATGTATAAATATTTTCCCTAGGGACTAAAATACGATTTTTGCCCTGCTCTGCAGGTCTAATACGAAGCACTTTTAGAGCATTAGAAGTGAAAAGTATTACTGACCTCTCCCATCCGCTGAGCAGTGGTTTGGTAAGCGGGTTATATGTTCTTAAATCCTTCAGCGCCAGCACATCAGTACGCTTGCACCTGGGGCCACACGTGTGTGGAATCATCTTGTGGGGCTTGATAGCGTTCTTGGGGGTGTAGAACTGAAAAAAGACGTTTTGTGATAGACATATGCTTATTGTGAAACATTTACATAATAAGGGATCTTAAAATGTGAGAGTGGCTGTAATAAAACAAGTTTAGCTTAAAATTCTTGAGTCTTTAATAACAATATTAAAGACTCAAGAATTTTAAGAGCTAATTATGTAACGTTGCATAGAATATTGTTCCTACGACAGCAAAATAATTTGATTTAAATAAAAAAACGACATGGCGGCGGCATACGTACATTAATGCGTGCCTCTTTTAAAAATTGAAAAAGAAAACGGTTATATAATCTAAATATATAAAAGAAGAAACTGACTGACTGACTGACTGACTGACTGACTGACTGACTGACTGACTGACATATCAACGCACAGCCCAAACCGCTGGTACTAGAGATTCCAAATTCGGCACGTAGGTTCCTTATAAGGTCTAGGGGTGCACTAAGAAAGGATTTTTCAAAATTCAACCCCTAAGGGGGTGAAATGGGGGTCCGAAGTTTGTATGGGGAAACAAGATTAGCTGGACTATTTTATTCGAAACTTCACACGAGTATTTCTAACGATAAATGAGTAAACATGTGTTTCAGGTTTTTTGAGAAATCAACCCCTAAAAGGGGGAAAGGTGGTGACAAATTCTGAAAATCGACATGGGTATTGTTTCCATGGTTTATTGGGTCGCTGATTACAAAAACAACAATGATTGTAAAATCCCACGGGGAGGACGTGAAATACCATCCCCTCTGTTGGGGTCCGAGGGGGATGAAATGTCTAAATATTAATATGGGTGTCGTTTTTATGGTTTTTTGGGACGTTATTTACGAAAATGGCATCGGTTTTGAAATTAAATATTGTGGACATGAAAACTTTTGAAAGTTTGTGCCAAATTGCAAGAAATAACTGACTGACTGAGTGACCAACATATCAACGCACAGCGCAAACTGCTGGTTCTAGAGATTCCAAATTTAGTATGTAGGTTCTATATAAGGTCTTGAGGTGCATTAAGAAAGGATTTTTCAAAAATTCAACCCTTAGGGGTTCCTTAGGGGAGTGAAATGGGGGTCCGAAGTTTGTATAGGAAATCAAGATTAGTTAGATTATTTTATTCGAAACTTCACAGGAGTATTTCTAATGATAAATCAGTAAACATGTGTTTCAGGTTTTTTGAGAAATCAACCCCTAAAAGGGGGAAAGGTGGTGACAAATTCTGAAAATCGATATGGGTGTGGTTTCTATGGTTTATCGGGTCGCTGATTACGAAAACAACAATAATTTTAAAATCCCACGTGGAGGACGTGAAATACCATCCCCTTTGTTGGGGTCCGAGGGGGTTGGAATGTCTAAATATTAATATGGGTGTGATTTTTATGATTTATTGTGTCGTTAATTTCGAAAATGGCGTTGATTTTGAAATTTAATATTGCGGGCATGGGCCAAATTGCAAGAAGAAACTGACTGACTGAGTGAGTGACATATCAACGCACAGCCCAAACTGCTGGTTCGAGACTCGAGAGATACCAAATTTGGCATGTAGGTTCCTTATAAGGTCTAAAGGCGCATGAAGTGCCGTGAATTCCCTATGAAGATACGACCTTTCTTGAGTCAATGTATTGTAAGTGGTTTTATTAATTAGTGCCGCCCGATACGATTTCGACAAAAATCGATATTTGAGCGTTCGAGAGGACTCTTAATACGACTCCTAGGTAAAATTTGGCAAAAGTGGCGGCCATATTGCTTTTCTTCATTTTCGTCCCGTTTCGTTCAAAATCGATATCTGAGCGTCTGAGAGGTCCCTAAATACGACACTGAGGTAAAATTTGAAAAAAGTGGCGGCAATATTGATTTTCTTCATTTCCGTCCCGATTTCATTCAAAATAGAAATCTGAGCGTCCGAGATGTCTCTTAATAAGAATCCGAGGTAAAATTTAGAAAATGTCGCAGGCATATTGATTTTCTTCATTTTCTTCCCGATTTCGTTCAAAATCGATATCTGAGCGTCCGACAGGTCTCGTAATACGAATGCGAGGTAAAATTTGGAAAAAGTGGCGGCCATATTGATTTATTCCCCTTCGGTCTCCGATTTCGTTAAAAATCGATAGCTGAGCGTCCGAGAGGTCTCTTAATACGAATCCGAGGTAAAATTTGGAAAAAGTGGCAGCCATATTGATTTTTTCATCTTCTTCCTCATTTCGTTCAAAATCGATATCTGAGCGTCCGAGAGGTCCCCGAATACGAATCCGAGGTAAAATTTGGAAAAAGTGGCAGCCATATTGATTTTCTTCATTTCAAACCGATTTCGTTCAAAATCGATATCCGAGCGTCCGAGAGGTCCCCTAATACGAATCCGAGGTAAAATTTGGAAAAAGTGGCAGCCATATTGATTTTCTTCTTTTCCAACCCGATTTCGTTCAAAATCGATATCTGAGCGTCCCAGAGGTCCCCTAATATGAATCCGAAGTAAAATTTGGGAAAAGTGGTGGCCATATTGATTTCCTTCATTTTCGTCCCGATTTCGTTCAAAATCGATATCTGTGTGTCCGAGAGGTCCCCTAATACGAATCCGAGGTAAAATTTGGAAAAAGTGGTGGCCATATTGATTTCCTTCATTTTCGTCCCGATTTCGTTCAAAATCGATATCTGTGTGTCTGAGAGGTCTCTTAATACGAATCCGAGGTAAAATTTGTGAAAGTGGCGGCCATTTTGATTATCTTTTTTTTCGTCCCGATTTCGTACAAAATCGATATCTGAGCGTCCGAGAGGTCCCCGAATACAAATCCGAGGTAAAATTTGGAAAAAGTGGCAGCCATATTAATTTTCTTCATTTCAACCCGATTTCGTTCAAAATCGATATCCGAGCGTCCGAGAGGTCCCCTAATATGAATCCGAGGTAAAACTTGGAAAAAGTGGCAGCCATATTGATTTTCTTCATTTACAACCCGATTTCGTTCAAAATCGATATCTGAGCGTCCGAGAGGTCCCCTAATACGAATCCGAGGTAAAATTTAGAAAAAGTGGCGGCCATATTGATTTTCTTCATTTTCGTCCCGATTTCGTTCAAAATCGATAAATGTGTGTCCGAGAGGTCTCTTAATACAAATCCGAGGTAAAATTTGTGAAAATGGCGGCCATATTGATTATCTTTTTTTTCGTCCCGATTTCGTACAAAATCAATATCTGAGCGTCCGAGAGGTCCCCGAATACAAATCCGAGGTAAAATTTGGAAAAAGTGGCAGCCATATTGATTTTCTTCATTTCAACCCGATTTCGTTCAAAATCGATATCCGAGCGTCCGAGAGGTCCCCAATACGAATCCGAGGTAAAATTTGGAAAAAGTGGCAGCCACATTGATTTTCTTCATTTCCAACCCGATTTCGTTCAAAATCGATATCTGAGCGTCCGAGAGGTCCCCTAATACGAATCCGAGGTAAAATTTGGGAAAAGTGGTGGCCATATTGATTTCCTTCATTTTCGTCCCGATTTCGTTCAAAATCGATATCTGTGTGTCCGAGAGGTCTCTTAATACGAATCCGAGGTAAAATTTGTGAAAGTGGCGGCCATATTGATTATCTTTTTTTTCGTCCCGATTTCGTACAAAATCGATATCTGAGCGTCCGAGAGGTCCCCGAATACAAATCCGAGGTAAAATTTGGAAAAAGTGGCAGCCATATTGATTTTCTTAATTTCAACCCGATTTCGTTCCAAATCGATATCCGAGCGTCCGAGAGGTCCCCTAATATGAATCCGAGGTAAAATTTGGAAAAAGTGGCAGCCATATTGATTTTCTTCATTTTCAACCCGATTTCGTTCAAAATCGATATCTGAGCGTCCGAGAGGTCCCCTAATACGAATCCGAGGTAAAATTTAGAAAAAGTGGCGGCCATATTGATTTTCTTCATTTTCGTCCCGATTTCGTTCAATATCGATAAATGTGTGTCCGAGAGGTCTCTTAATACGAATCCGAGGTAAAATTTGTGAAAGTGGCGGCCATATTGATTATCTTTTTTTTCGTCCCAATTTCGTTCAAAATCGATATCTGAGCGTCTGAGAGGTCTCTGAATACGAATCAGAGGTAAAATTTAGCATTCCATACATGCCTGTATGCAAAAAAGTTTAATGTTACTATATAGGCGTGTAGGGTATGGACTTGCTTTTAAAAACGACATAGAGGTTTCGATATTTTTTTCCATTTAAATCAACAAGTACGGTTGCCAGTTTTTGTTGCACTTTTAGCACCACCCAGGGGTCACGTGTGTAGTAACGGTGGTTACTCCCTACGGAGGTGGTGCAACTTCGACCCCCCTTTGTCAAGTGAGTGGGCAACTTGACTGTTAGAAGTTCGCAAGCCGCTCGAAGGCCTCTAACTTGGCTTAACGATTGCAGCCGGGATCAACGGCTTAGCGTGCCTCCAAAGCACGAGAGTCATTTAGTAACCACTCAAAGCGATCACCCATCCAAGAACTGACCTGCGCCCACATTGCTTAACCTCGCACACCGCACGCGGTAGGCGGGTGCCGCTGGGCCACGAGCGCTCTAAATTCTTGATAGTTTGTGCCAATTTGCAATTCAATCGGTCCAGTAAAAGCAACTTGGTTGTAACAGACGGACTGAAGTAAGGAGTGCGAATGGAAGTGAGGCCAAATTTTCTTTTTGGATGCTCCAATGGGAACTGGCAAAACCTACGTAATAAATTTAATTTTAGGAAAAATAAATGTTACACGTGATATTGAATTAGCCGTATTTCTGTACTTCAAAGGACCAGAGTTTATGACCGCTGCGCGCTGCTTGGTCGTTTACAGACCTATCGGTGTTACTGTAGTACACAGATACTTTTACTAAGGGCCATTTCAGACATGCTTTTATTTCATCGGCCCTTTCCCCTTCGGCCTCTCGGAAATGTATGATAATAGTTTACGATCTTTATTTTTGGCAAAATCAAATGAAATTCAACAGTTTGCCGGTTCTCAGAATGTATACTGACTTTTCATCTGTTCATCTGTTAATGAATCACAATCACCAAACTTCGTATACCGAAACCCCCAGAATGTAACAACTACTTTTCTGGAGACCGCATCTAAATCGGTTCAGCCAAACGCGAGATAATCGTGGACAAACATACGAACCTGTTTTTTGTAGACGGTTAAAAATTTCGCTTAGTACGCGGGCGAAGCCGCGGGCAAATGCTAGTATAATAATGTATGGAAATTCACTTTGATTCTCCAAGCAGTCATGCTCTGCCCTGGTTTTTTGCCTGTGACTTGTCTATGGTATAGACTTGCATTTGCATAAAATTTTTATTGTTTAATACTGCTGTCAGTCATTTTATTGACAGATTATAATGCTGAAGTAGAAAAAGGTAGTATAGATATCTTTCCAAGTGCGACAGAAGCAAAGTCGCATGCGATTCGGCATCAAGTCGTGCTGGATTTAACCGGAATCGTAATAAGATCGAGTTCGGTATACTGATGTATTCACTATTCAATTTTATTACAATGCAATTAGATGAAAAAATGGATAAATCTCTTTGTAGTCGACTTTACCAGGACGCGGTAGCGGCTTCCATCGATTTATTGTGAGTTATTCTGAAATGTAAGCTAACTGTAATAAGGTGTATAATGGTGTACTCATAACAATACGACTGATGATGATGCCTCAGGGCGTGCATTGGGCGCCGTCTTCTTGTTGTAGGCTATTGTGAACTGTAACCGAGGCGTATTAAGGTGTATAAAGGCGTACTCACAACACCATGGATGTGATGCTCTAGAGCGTGGCAGCAGGCACCGGTTGTGAGCTATTGTGAACTGTAAGCGGATTGTAGTAACGTGTATAATGGTGTACTCACCGACTCAACTGCTGACGATGTCCCCGGATGTCTTGTCGCGGGCTATTGTGAGCTGTAAGGGGAGTGTAGTAGGGTTGAATATCGTGTACTTACTTACCCACGACGACGCGGCTGCTGACGATATCCCTGGGTGTCTTGTTGCCGGCTATTGTGAGCTGTAAGTGGAGTATAGTAAGGTCGAGTATCGTGTACTCACGACGACGCGGCTAGTGACGTTGTCGCGCGGCGGCGGGGCGGGGGCGGGCGCGGCGGGGGCGGTGGACTTCTTGGCGACAGCACGCTGCCGACGGATCTCTTGCTGGGAGGACAAGTACTGATTAATCAGGGAAAACATCTATTGTTTATTACAAGGTAACTTTAAACTTTTCCAACAGAAAAAAACTCAAAGTTGAGTCTTTGCTTTTTTTGTCTCAATTATGGCCGTAAAATTGGACGGTACTCGCTACATAATGGACGGCTAAGTGTGCAGTAACATTGCAGGCTCACCCCGCGCGACTACAATATTTACATATAAATTTCATTATTTGTCGAGCCCCAAACTTAAAATAAAAACTATTTACTTTTGTGTATAAAAATACATATTTTTGCACTAAAGAAAGAACAAATATAAAATATAAAAAGAACTAAGTATACAAAAGATGACAGATCGTCTGCAGCCAATTCAAGTCGTATTTTTCTGTTGGAAACGTTACGTTTTTATATGTGTCTAAAATAATTTGCTATTTCAGTGGAAAAATACATACGCTATGTTGTTCGTATTCCACTTCTTATATACTGGTAACTTAGATAAAGTAAATTTTAATTTAGTCTATCCTAAACGAAAACAAACGAAGTTCGAAATCTCTCTATCGCAAGCATATTCGAGCCTCGACAATCGACCTCGTATAGTTACCTCAAACTGCGCCTGAGCCTGCTGCGGCGACTGCGCCGGAGTGGGCTGCACCGGCGCCTTCTCGGCCGGCTCGTCCGACCGCGTGTACTCCACGTATGGCATGTTGAACTGCGGACAAACAATTATTAGGTTTACAATAGTTATTTGTTACACAAGAGAGCAAAGTAGATTTTTGCTGCGAGTGTTGATGTTGCGTCCCGAGTAAGCGAAAGATTCTATAATCTCTCATTGAGCGTAGCGAGGGACTCAAAGTCACGAGATGTAAATATCTTTGCTCTCGTGCGATACATACAAAATTCACCTCAGCGGCGAGAACATATAAAGCAAAGGAATAGTGAAAGAGAGAATGAAGTTTAAATGTTCCAAGTTTGTATCACACCCCGCAGTATTAAAAGATGACCATTTTTTTCACGCTCGCAGCAAAATTGCATTTTGCTCACTGGTTACAATGAGCAAAACCGCCATGTTTGTGCCGCTGAGGTGAAAATATAATTATACACAGATCAACAATATTTTGTAGCAACATAATAAACAGAGATCGGATTAATATACAGGCTGTTCGGCACATGTACCCAAGGTCCTAAGAGTCACGGTCGTGGAGGTACGTTTTTTTTCCTAAATTACACAAAATACATCTTGGTCATACAACTTGGTCACCCTACCGCACTGTGAACTCTCCATACTGTCCGTAAAAGAGAGGTAACCATACGTAGGGTAACCATGTTTTATTGAGATTTCGTCTGTTCGTCATCAAAATTAATTAGAAATGAACGTTTCGTGTCACTACATTTTTCTTTAATCCAGCGAATGTTACATGTAACTCACCCTTTTAGCTGCCTGTGATCGAGGCAGCGGTCGCGCTCTCGTACGCTCGGCCGCTTGAAGCTCCAAGTAGAGTGGAGCGAGGCGGGTGGACCCACGATATATCCATTCAGTCTTGTTGTCCTTCTTACCTTCGAAATATACGAGGACAAGCGAGGCGTTCACTTATCAATGTGACATCCAGCGAATGTTACATGCAACTCACCCTTCTAGCTGCCTGTGATCGAGGCAGCGGTCGCGCTCTCGTCCGCTCGGCCGCTTGAAGCTCCAAGTAGAGGGACGAGGCGGGTGGACCCACGATAGATCCATTCAGTCTTGTTGTCCTTCTTGCCCTCGAAATATAGGAGGACAAGCGAGGCGTCCACTTATCAATGCGACATCCAGCGAATGTTGCAACTCACCCTTCTAGCTGCCTGTGATCGAGGCAGCGGTCGCGCTCTCGTACGTTCGGCCGCTTGCAGCTCCAAGTAGAGTGGAGCAAGGCGGGTGGACCCACGATAGATCCATTCAGTCTTGTTGTCCTTCTTGCCCTCGAAATATACGAGGACAAGGGAGGCGTCCACTTGCAGGACTTTGGAGACCCACCACTTGCCTAAAGAATATGAAAATTTAATGGTTATTATATAATAACATTAGACAAGGTGTCGCGAATCGCTCCAGAAAGGCGACCACGGGGCGAGGTGTCAAGAGGGGGCGGCAGTCAAGTGATCACGTGACTTAGATACGGCTCCGTATTACAGTTATTGTATAAATCTTTATTAAACCTGTAACTAAATAATTGGACTTCATATTCAGCATCCTAATATCAGGATAGCCCTTCGACACAGGAAGCACTAGAAGGGGTTGGAGGCTTATACCCTAAAACTTATTATTCAACCGAAGAGTACCTAATAGACAAGGATTGTTAGTAATTTTAAGAGATATATTGTATTGTATTGTTTAGCCGTAAAAATGCAACACCCTAGAAGGGTTCATGTTTGAAACTTATAATGCAATTATGTATTAGAATTTAAGACCTTGTAAACAACATGATGCAATAAAGAACTTGAATTTGAACGGGTTACTCGCACTATAACTAAACATTATCTAATTAGTTGATAATATAATCTGTAGATCATCCAATATTGTGTGAGAAATAAAGGCTTAAATAATGATAATAATATAATAACATTGATAAATGATAACAGTAATAAATGAAGGGTCCACGGAAAAAACATGTCCAGGCCACTTAAATTTCACGACAAAAAGCAACCTAACTGATAAAGACATAAGGTGCAAATTGCCTTTGAAAATTCAAAGGACTAGACATGTTCTTTCCGTGGACCCTTCAAATATACTCAAATGCACGAAAATATATATGACAAGAATACAAAAAAAAATGTCTCAGATCGCAGGTATCACCGTAACCTTTGGCTCGGACGTTAAATAAAATAAATAAATCGTTTGCCTATTAAAATATGCTTTGATTTGCGTTTTCATTTTTTTTTTGGAAGGGGAAGACCTCGGCGAACGTACTACGAGCAAATCGGAGGACATTTGGAAGAAAGGCCAGGTCAAGAGTACGCTAAATCGGCGCGCATGCATGAAGAATGTTATGTGCGTTCATGAAGCGAAAGTTGTATGTCACGATCGTAATTTTTTTTTATTTCAACAAAAATATTATCATCTTAAGCGTTTAAAATATCTACCAAACTGCACAGCAGTTTGTCGGCAGAAAACCCAGTTACCCTCCACCACTTATGATTATTATAATATATATAATGATCCGTGATCTCTGCCGTGTTTTTGGATAATTTTCCGAGCGTAGCACTAAATGCAGAAGATGACCTCATGAGGGTTAGAATCCCCCTCCCAACGTATAATTTATATTTATTTAACTTTGATTGGAAAGTATCTCACCATCCCACTCCGTCTTGATGCTCTGCCCGGCGTGCAAGCGCACCATGGGCCGCTCCGGATACGCCCGAAGATAGTCCCTGACGAACTGTCTGCTGAACGGATGCACTTCGTCCCACACACGAGGAGCGCACTCGCAGACTAGACGCGTGACCGAGTGTTGGACGTATTGGGCGTAGCCGTCGTCGAAGAATATCAGATATCTGAGAACAAAATGGATATTACCACCAACAAGTTTTTCGTTCTGAATTTCAAATTAAAGGGAAATTTTTTGTGCTCCGAGCAGGATTCGAACCTGCAACATCTGGCATACGCGGCCAATCGCTCTAGTAACTGAGCTATCGGAACAATCAGGTACGGGCACGAAATCCTTCACTAGTTCCCTCTTTAGTTTCTTTCCTTAGCAGCGTTACTGCTTACTCATAATACAAAATTACTTTTCCCTCTGAGTTGGAAGGTCTGATAGCATCCGTTAAATTAGCGATTTGGCTAAAGGATTAGGTGCGGAAGTAGACCCTGGGCTCCTAGGGCCGGAAAAACACTAGGACAGTGATATTAAAATCTGTAACCTCCTACGCTGAGATCACCAACATTTTTGTCTTGTTTACTTACTAGTGGTAGCTCGATACGGGGTACGCCTCCCTAAGGTGTTGTAAGAGGGAACTAGTGAAGGATTTCGTGCGGATAGAGCGATTGGCCGCGTATGTAGGTCCGAATCCTATTGGGACGAGATTTTTTCCAACTTATCCCTTTAATTTGAAATTTAGACTTTCCGTTAGCAGACGTTATGCTTAATACAAAATTACTTTAGCTATGAGATTGTTACGTACCTAGTTTATTAGCAAAGCGCTCATGTGAGAAAATTGACGTTCAGGTGTTTATTAAAAGAAGAAAAGTGGCCGCAATTTTGGACATTTTATTAATGAATAAAACTAACATAAGATAAGTCACTAACGATTCGATGCACCTCCGTTGTCTGAGTAAATAAATAAATTATTAGTCACTGGACCGCTTGCGTTTGGAAGAAATAATCATTTTACCTGAAACTGTTGACAGGGTTAGGTATCTCAGCGACGATGCCGGAATAGTAGGCCTCCTTCTTTTCTACTTCTTCTTTCTTCTCTACGTTGACGCGATGGTCTTTAAATAGAGCGACCACTCGGGTACCTGAGAATAGAGACTGGGTGAGAACTGAGAATGATTTTGCACCGCCATTTATTATTCGTTTAATTTTAATTTCAGATTTCTTTTAAATATTAACAGTGATGGGACAGACAGCGACAGAAATCGATCGAACTAAGTTAAAATCAACGATGTAAATTATCTTAAAGAGTGCAATAATGACCGATCATTTGCCACCCGCACCCAGCAGACTCCCGCGACCGACACCAGGTCATCAGTCCACCGTGACGGGGGTCTTTTTGGGTTGGGGGAGGCATGTGTCCAGCAGTGCTTCGCAGTGCGTCTTTCGGCTGATATGAATTTAATTTTTTTGCTGGCAGTTTCTAGGAGTAGTCTTATCAGGTAAATCATGACTATACATGCAATATGTGCATCTACAAATATTTGAGTAATTTTTGTAAGTTTGTTAAAAGAAGTAATTTAATTAAACTTTTTTAGTTGTTAGATGCAACAACAATTTTTTCTGCTTTGCATTGAGGTTGGCTGGTAGAGATGCCACATCGCATTTATTCCTTTTGTATGATAAGCAGGGATCTGAAATCCGATGCCAATATACCTACACTTTGGCGGCGACCTTTGATAGCATGTTTGTGTTAGGTAATACAATTAAAGGGATTTTGAAATAAACAGTGCACGCCAATATGAATGCTTATTTGGGTATTTATATTGACATTATACATATGTTACAAGTTAATTTCTATGTATAAAAGCCACAAAATATTATTAATTCTTCTGTGGATGATTCAACTACCAAAGTTTGAGAAGAAAATTGAAGTTTTATCCTACATATAAAATTACGAAAACTAGTTACTGTTTAAGTTCAGGCTGGAAAATGACAATAGATATTCATAGAAATAATATTCATAAATATCCGACTCCATACTTTGCCACGTGTAGGTAAATTCGACGACCACTTTGGCTTAGTTGGTGGTTACCCTGCCTACGAAGCCGGAGGTCCCAAGTTTGAATCCTAGTCAGGGCATTATTTGTGCATTTATCACGAATATTGTTCCTGAGTCCTGGATGTTTTCTATGTATAAGTATGTATTTATCCTATATAAATATGTATATCGTCGTCTAGTACCCATAGTACAAGCTTTGCTTAGTTTACGACTAGGTCGATTTGTGTAAGATTGTCCCCCAATATTTACCCGAATGCGCCAGAAGGAGGGTTATGTTTTTAGAGAGTATGTATGTATAATTGTTTGGCACGCTCTGTGGCCTGAACGGCTCGATGGATTTTAGCTTGAGAGGTGTCGTTAGATTCGTATTTACTGTGAGAGTGACACTGGGTATATCAAAATAATAAAAAAAAACTAAAGGTGGATATTTGGCGTCAAATTCAAATATTTGGCACGCTCTGGAGGCTGAACGGCTTGATGGATTTTAGCTTCAAAGGTAGATTTAGATTCGTATTAATTGTGTGTGTGTAAATGATGGCAGTTTTGGAATGGAACTGTAAAATTAGTCGGATTTAAAAAAAAACTTTTTCATTTATATATTTTATTAAATTTTCATCGGAATTTCGTAAGGTTTCTTTTGTGTAATAAATATTAAATAAATAAATGTAACATACCGATAGTGAGTCGCACATCAGGCGGGTGTTCGTAGGCGAGGCAGCGAGCCGGCAGTAACTTTGTCATGGTCTTCGGTTGCTCGAATCTCACGCGGCACGTTGTGAATTGACCAGCCTGGGAACAATATGTAAGTCTTTACTTTTGTATAGAAAGGTGTGTTCTGCGTCCAGGACGAGAAATTGTGTTGTTCTAAATTTAAACAGACTACGCTCCGCAGTAAAGAGACGCTTGTAGCGACATTAGTTTTAAATAGTTTTAATATTTACGTGTCTTATTACTATGGACCTGCGCGCATCCCGCCGGCGCAGCGGCTGGCCGTTACGTCATCTCCTAACGGTCGAGCGTGCTCGGGCGCATTCGTGTGCCCTCGGTTTTCCTGATCAAGTCAGTCGTTCCGCATGTCCCACGCCGAGAGGCTGCGCGCACGTCCTCCGGACGGCTTACGTCACTGCTTACGCGATAATAGCAATTTTAATGTTTTCTCTTATTTCCGCTTTCTGCTTGTGCACTGTGAACTTTCTTCTTCTGTATATCGTTTCTACAATTTGGCAAAGTGATTCTAAATTATAATAAACATCATATCTTTGTTATATGTGGTGTTTTCATTATTAACGCCGACACCACACGCTAATAAAATGGGGCATATTAAGCGGGTTGAACGCTCGGTGTGTGTGTGTGCAGCATGGCTCCTCAAACTATGGCGCGTACATTGTCTGGTCCGACAAGCCCGTATTTCTGCTCCGAGCGAGAATTTTATTTGAATGTGAACATTTATTTTTCTCTTTAATTTGATATTTAGAATTTTCGTTAGCAGCGTTACTGCTTAGTACAAAATTACCCACTGAATGTATTATATCGCGATTGATTTTCTCAAACATGAATACGTGTGGGTACACAGGTGAATACCTGTGGGTACTATTTGACATACAAGTTTTGGGTGAGCCCCGACGATCCTGACTTTGCGTCAAGCCCCGAACATATTACGCATGGCGTAAACGGTAATGTTAAAGTGCCTCTACCGATCTGTCTTAGTCATTGATGAAAGTCTCCACCGGGTGTATAATAATGCGATTGATTCTCTCAGACGTATTTATCTGTGGATGAATATCTGATCTAAGTATATGACATATTTACAAGTCTTGATTGGACCTCGACGATCCTGACTTTGTGCCAACGAACATGTTAAGGAGCCTCTTTCAGAAATCAGAAATTTTATTCGTGATACATAGGTATAAATAAGATGGTACATTAAATAAGTTGGTTCTCTATGTTTTACCCACTAGCGCAGGTGTACAAATATCTATAGCATGCAAACATAATTGGATGTCTAAGAAGTTAAAACATTTTAGATATTCACTCAAAATTAAGCGCACCAGGTACCTATTAATTAATGTAAATTTCAGGAAGAACTGTGACATACATAATATTAATACTCGAAATAAACACAAACTCGCGTTGCCCACCACTCGCCTCCAGAAAATTAGAAAATCATTCATGGGTAATGGTGTGAAGTTTTATAATAAGCTTCCAAGAAACGTAACTGAATTGTCTATTAATAAATTTAAAAATTATGTAAAGCGTCAACTCATATCGAAAGCATATTATAGCACACATGACTACATGAATGATAAAACACCGTGGGATTAATTGTGACTGAAATATTAATGAATTTATCATTATGGCATTAGATATTAATATGATCTTTTTTTTGATATTTTGATTTGATTCTAGGAACTGTCTAGATTTCTATTTTTTATATATTTTTTATTATTATTATTATTTATGTTTTGACGATCCTATTGTGAATTTTACTACAAAATAATTTCTTACTTTGACATGTCTACAACAATACAATATTTATTTTAAAGAATAATAATAGCATCAATAAATTGCTCTAAATAATTAATTAATATATATGTTAATACATGTTATAACTGACGATTCGAAAGTGCTTTTTGCTAGGCCTATTTGAATAAAGAATATTTTGACTTTGACTTTGAAACTTTATAATTTACCATTATTAGTTAACATTTAAAATTTTGATCATATTACAAAATAGACGAAATAATTTTTTTTAATATAAAATCAGAAACTCACATCATTAAAACAAACTTTTGAAGGTATAATAACACTTTTGCAATAGCAATGACATATATTTTTTCTTAAATAATTTAGTGTTTAATTGCAAAATGTTGTTGGGTAATTTATTATAGATAACAGGCCTCTACCGATCTGTCTAATCATGATAGTCAGTGATGATCTGATGATGAAAGTCTCACCCGGATATATAATTACGCGATTGATTCTCTCAGATGTATTAACCTGAGGGTAAATGTCTATTTGACATACTTACAAGTTTTGGTTGGACCTCGACGATCTTGACTTTGTGCCAAGCCCCGAACATATTGCGCATGGCGTAAACGTACATGTTCGGGCGCAGTGGTGGACGTGTCGCCACTCCGGGGGGAGGCAGCCCAGCGGGAGCCGCCTCTACCGACAGCTTTACTACGGAGATGTCCGCGTTCTGGAAGAGTTACATAATTAAACACCTTTAGAAATTATGCCCAGAAAAAAGTTTATATATGTGAAGATAACTTCGGTCTCACCATATATATCATGTAACGCGAATATTACTTTGACAGTTTACGCATAACTATTGGCTATGTGCGGGTCAGAAACGTCAAACGTCATTGGTCCCGGGACAATGTCAAACTCAGAGATGTCAAATAAAGCCACATGAATATTTTATTTATTTTAGTAAGCGAGAAAGACCCCTTACTGCAAATTAAACTGTGATAAACTTATTTATCATATTCTTAAATAAAAATAAAAATAAATCAATACAAAAGAAATGAATCGTAGGAAAACAATAGGAAACTTTGAAGAAAATTTTACAGATATCCCCGGAAGCTACACATTTCTGCTACGATCGCTTAGCTTATCCCACCACCTACTTCGCACATAGCCAATAATACATTTTGCATGTATGTTAGTCATATTTGTATGTACTTATTTAGCTCATAGAATTTACTCACATCATCATCATTTTGCGCTGCCGTTTCTACCGATGGCCCTGGTTTCGGTTCCTGTTCAGCAATATTGATTAGTTATGAATATGTTTTAAATAAATATGAGGTAAGGTTTGTGGGTTTTATGTATGCTAGATAGAGAAACACCGAATCGCTCTACTGTATCGCACGTGCTCTGTACCTCTAGTGTATTTTTAATTCTTTTGCGTTTAATCTCAAGTTTTAATCGTTTTTCGATTTCGATTCAATGTTTCGAAAAAAAAGCTATTACGTTTTCATCACATCATGCATGGGCAGATTTTGGCTAGGTTGCACCAAACCGTCTGTAATCGTAAGCTGTGTTCGTTAAAATTTGAATGTATGGAAAGTTTGACAAGTTTGTATGGCATGACAGCTGACGGCGCCGTATTTAACGTTGATCGGTCTGTGATCTGACCTTAATCGTGTAGTGTTTAACAGGCCTGCCCTAAGTCAAATCGCGTGCTCGGGTTGCAGGATGAGCTGCGGGACACGTACCGCGGGCTTGGGTTCGCTGTCGAGGGGCGCGTAGCCGAGCGGGATGGCGGCGCGCTTGGCGCTGGGCTCGGGCGCCGGCGCCGCCGCCGCGCGCCGCTTCTGGTAACGCGGCGGTTGCTGTGTACACGAATACCGTTAAGCTCACGTACAGATAAACTAAAGGATGTCCCAAAAAGGACGCAAGATTTCAATTTGCCGCCATTTTTGTATTTTAGTGCTGGCAACACTAAAAAAACACCATTTGACAGCTGAATGTTTAGGAAAAATGGCGGGTTATACGAAAGATCAACGCGTTTTTATTATTGAACAATATTTCACAAGTAATGAAACGATGCAATTACTGCATGAAACATTTCCTAGTCGTGTGATCTCTCGATTCGGTGATCAGAATTGGCCCCCTAGATCTTGCGATTTAACGCCTTTAGACTTCTTTTTATGGGGTTATTTAAAGTCTTAAGTCTATGCCAATAAGCCCACAACCACTCATGCTTTAAAAGAGGAAATTCAACGCTGCATTGGAAAAATTCAGCCGCATCTATGCAAAACGGTCATAGAAAATTTTGACAAGAGTACGTATGTGCTAGCAAAGCCTAGGAGGACATTTGCCTGACGTATTATTCCATAAATAACTCTATTTTATGTATTTGAAGAATTTATATACAAATATATTAAAACGAAAAAAAAGTGTACTACTTGTGTGTCGTGTAATTACGGGAAAAAGGTAGCGAAATTAAGACTTTATGATTTGTGCTCTATAGTTCCAAGCACAGCATTTTTTTCCTCGTAACTAGTACGATTATGTGAACAAGGTATCGATATAATCACGCCCGTTTTCCAGAGAGGTAGGCAGAGATCACGGATTTCCATTTGCTACGATCCTGACATACAACTTTAGCTATATGAACTTTCATAACATTATTCATGCATGCGCTTCGTTTTACGGTACTCTTGACCTGGCCTTCCTGCAGCATGTCTTCGATTTCGTCGGAGTTCGTTCGCCGAGTTCTTCCCCTTACAAATTTTCCATCCACTTTTCCTTCATACACCCGTTTTGTTAATCATCTTTCATCCATCCTCTGTACATGTCCAAATCAGCTTAACATACCTTTCTTCATTTTCGTCAATATATAAGTATATTCATTCACTCCACACCTCCGTATTATAACGGTGTTTCTCACTCAATCGATCAAAGTAACGCCACACATACTTCTCAGCGGTCTCATTTCCACTGCATTCACTCGACTCTCATGTTTCTTCTGCCACACCCAACTTTCGCTACTATACATTAGTGTCGGCACCAACACTCCTTATTTCAATATATTTAGTCACATTCTTACGAAAGAGTGTATTTGTTTGACAGCAGCAGCACGCACACATGCGTTGGGAGTCTTGGTGGTACTAAATACTTTCACAAATACATTTAAACGTTTTGAATTATGGACGGGCTGGCCATATTATGTTAGTTCATTTCTAGGTACAGTCGTTGTCGGAATCGATACATACTTAACTAATAATTAATTTATTTATCGTATCGCAATCAGTTTCGTATAGCATTCAAACCGTGAGATCTTCGAAACCATTCAGCTCACGTAGGTACAGTCTGTGTTGGACTTGATACATACTTAAGTAATAATATGCCACCAACATATGCATATGATATGCGGCCAAAGTAAAAACGGCCGTTTTATTTTTGAACTCATAGATCGACGAATCCAGGAACGTAAAAACTAGTTTGATGTATTCAAACGGTACTTAAATACAAAATACATTACATATTGTATTGGCCTCCTTTTTTCAATAACTATCCTCCTGAGGCCCAGAAAAAATATTGTGTTTTTGAATTAGGAATTCTTTTGTTATTCATTTTAAGTTCAAATCAATTTTGGAATTTGTGCAAAAAATTGGACGCGGGGTCTTAGGAGGCTATCATTAAATTTAAATAACCACAAGTATTTACGAGTGGCGCTAATGGACACTTTAAAGCTCTATAAATAAATTGCAGTCTGAACTTTTACTAACCAAACTATAAGGTAGTATTTTTTATATAACTAAGCTGGTGTTTAGGGATTTGGTAACTAATAAAGTAATGATATTAATGAATAATGACGCACGATCTTATTACCTCTCTAGTTTCGGGGACCGGTGGCACAGCCACTGCTTCTTCTAGACCGGACCACTGAAATAAATAAAAAACATTAATTTTAATGAAATAAGTTCAAAATGGCGGATACCCTAATTTCCATGCCGTTGATAACTTGATCGTTTAACTGATCTATTGTCATAAGCAGGGATCTCTTAACCAAAATAATACAAATAATATAAAAAAAATAGTTTCACTATGGTGACACTGACACCAGAACAATTTATAACCTTAAAACTTCAAAGAAGCCATAATTTGTACTGATATGACAGCTGTTACCGTAGCCAAGCTATTTTAAAAGCCAAATAATATAAATTTTATATAGAGAAGTCCCGTCCGATTAAGATATATACTGTTGCAGTCAAAAGTGTGAACTGGTCAAAAGAACTTTTAACCGACAAAAACAGGCAAAACTACTTTTGACTGAGCATGTTGGTCAAAAGTAGTTTTACCTGAAAATCATTGGTTAATAGTAATTGTGACTGTTACTATCAGTCAAAAGTACTTTTGACCGCAGGCACTCGACAAAAGCACTTTTGACTAAAAATAACAGCCAAAAATAGTTTTTCCCAAGGAGGTTGGTTAAAAGTGCTTTTGACTGTCAGACTCCGTCATAAGTAGTTTTGACTGGTTGTCAGTCAAAACCCTTAAAAAGTTAGTCCTTAATATGTAGCACCCCCCATAAAAAAATAAAAATTAAAAAACCCCTACAATTACAAACAAGTTTATTATTAAATAGGTTCTCGTATAAAAAGTGTAATACAGGGCAAGTGGTGTACCTGTAAACAATTGTGACAGTAATAATCGTAAGTTTACTTAACATAAAACAATTTTCAAAGTCTAAAAGTGTCCAGAGGTAAGCAAAACATTAATCATAAAATAATACAACTCAAGTTCTAACAATATTAAACAACACGAAATAATAATCACAAAATAATCATCAGAGGTAAGCAAAACATTAATCATAAAATAAGTACAACGCAAGCTATAACAATATTAAACAACACAAAAGAATATTCGTAATATTAAGTTTACTAAACATTTCCCGCCGAGGTATGTATAGTGCTTTTCTCAAACATGCAATGAAATAAACAACAAAAAAATCAAAGTTTTATTTTTAATACGCATAGTGGCAGAATGTCATGATGCCTTTGCCACAAATTTATATTGAATGGAAATTAAAAAAAGAGGACTTTGCCGGCCTTGGCCAACAAGATTTTTATGAAATTCCATTAATTACCTCTTGTCCTAGCCGCACCTGAAACGTCATACTTCGCAGCCTATTATAAGGAATAAAACATCAATATTTCATTGCATGTTTGAGAAAATATTATTTATTTATGACAACAATATCAACTCACTTGTGTGGTGGGAGTGTCGCATATGGTGATCGCGGGCAGCTCCCTACGGTCGTCGGCGAACTTCGTATACAGATCGTTGCGGAGTTTGTCCGTCTCCTTCTGGCACTCGTTCAACATGGCGTCTATCTCCTTGCACTCCTCTGATTTAGAAAGATAATAGGAATTAATTTTATTTTTTAAGAATAGATAATAATTAAAACAAAAGCGAGATTCGTATAAAGAAAATTTTAGAAAATACGGCTGGTAACTTCCTCGGTCAACGGATAAGTATCGCTATCCAGCGAGGAAATGTGGCCTTATAGGCACCCTCCCCAGAGGCAGATTTGGGGGAATGTATATATTAGTTAAGTTGTAGTTAGGTTTAGTTGCCCAACTATACCCAACTACATAAGTAATTTCCGGGATCCTATCATAAAAATATCAATATCCAGAAATTACGTTTTTTGCGACATCTCGCTCCGTTACCGTGGGTTTTCACGGGTTTTTACGAGCCCGATTTAAACATGGTAACGTTACTTTTTTAGGGTTCCGTAGTCAACTAGGAACCCTTATAGTTTCGCCATGTCTGTCCGTCCGTCTGTCCGTCCGTCCGTCCGCGGATAATTTCAGTGACCGTTAGCACTAGAAAGCTGAAATTTGGTACTAATATGTATATCAATTACGCCGATAAAGTGGTAAAATAAAAAGTGGAAAAAAATATTTTATTAGGGTACCTCCCCTATACGTAAAGTGGGGAGTGTTTTTTTTTTTCATTTTAACCCTAACGTGTGATATATTGTTAGATAGGTATTTAAAAATAAATAGGGGTTTACTAAAATCATTTTTTGATAATGTTAATATTTTCGGAAATACTCGCTCCAGAAGTAAAAAAAAAATGTGTCCCCCCCCCCCCTCTAACTTTTGAACCATAAGTTTTAAAAATATGAAAAAATAGAACTTTATAAAAACTTTGTAGGAAAATTATTTTGAACTTGATAGGTTGAATAGTTTTTGAAAAAATTACAAAAATAATTTCTGAACTAAGTTTGTAATTTAACCGTATAAACAGGTGTTTATTGTACCTGTCATTTCTACAAAATCACAATGAAATGACGTGCTTTTTAGGGTTTTGTGTTTCTGTACTTAATATGTCAACTTAATGTGACGGACGGAAAACTACGGAACCCTACACTGAGCGTGGCCCGCCACGCTCTTGGCCGGTTTTTTTAATGTTATTTTTGCAGTTATAATGTCAAATTAAATAAAGATTATGACATGATTAAAAAACTGTACAACCTTGTACTATTTTAGCAATATATGACGGTATTTTACCGACCCGTATTCTTTGTCCGCGACTGTATATAAACATCATATAGGTCATAAGAAACTGCTCGGAGTAAGATAGAAGTAAATACTTATGGATAACGTAAATGTTAATTACTCACCTTCCAACTGTCCAACTTCCATATTGATCTCTGCCTGGGCAGCCAACAAACGCTCCTCCATATTGAATTTCGTCCAGACACAATTGAACATGTCTGCTAGATGCTCTTCCATGAACCTAAAATATACCAGGTGAGCATGAACAAAATGTTATTTATACATAAATGTTCAAAACTTCAAGCACGACAGATTTATTAGTAGTTCCTGCCATAGGAAAATTCTCTTCGAAATATTGAAGTTAGAGAGTAAGAGATACCAAATATTGACGGCGAGCGAGGACGGAATACCGAATGAAGAGCGTGGCGAATACCTATGCGTAACGAAGGTTTCAAAGCGTATTAATTACTTACTTAGCTCCCCTCTCGCCAATGATCTCCTAATCCTTTCTAAATTATTGATGGCGGGTATAAAGGAAGTTAAAGCGTAACGAAAGCTTCAAAGCACATTACTTACTAACTTAGCTCCCTTCTCACCTATGATCTCATCATCCTTGCTGACTTCCTGATGTTGAATATACCCTTATATTACGGAAGATAGAGCGTAGCGAAGGGTTCAACGCGTATTAATTACTTAGCTCCCTTCTCGCCATTGATCTCCTCAGCCTTTCTAAATTCTTGATGGTACTGAAGTTAAAGCGTAGCGAAGGCTTCAAAGCGTATTAACCTTTTCGCCGCCAGACGTCAAAGTAATTCGCCGTGCCCCTGATGCCACAACGGTAAAAAAATGATGTGTAAAGAAATAATGCCAATATAAAATTGGGCAGCTTCTCAGTAGTTTTTCATTAAAAAAAATTGTCGGCCAGTGCCGTCGTTAGCGTCGGGGTGACGATTTTACGTTGACGTCTATGGCCGACCGTGGCGTTCAAAAGGTTAATTACTTACTTAGCTCCCTTCTCGCCAATGCTCTCGTCATCCTTGCCAACTTCAGGCTCTTCTTCAGAGTCTGAGTCGGAGATTTCGACGAACTCCTCGCGGATCTTGCACATGTCCATGGAGAGGAAAGGAGTTAGGTCTTTTACTCCTTCTATTAGTTTCTGTAAGAGAAAAAAACTATAAGGCTGGAACAAACTCTGCTGCCTAAGACTAAGGAATGAAGTTATTAGGTTTCTTTTTTAAGGTAAGAACTGTTCGACATGATGCTCACGGCCGATTTGTACAATCGCATCACACCTTAGAACCTATATGATCGCGTACGGTACGGTTCAAGAGGAATTTCCTACCTCGGACGCTCCGGTTGGGGAATGAGCTACCTGCCGAGGTGTTCCCGAGGGACTACAGTATGGGGTTCTTCAAGGAAGAACTTTATAATTTTTAAAGGGTCTCCCGCATGTGACACCCCTGGAGTTGCAGGCGTCCATAGGCTGCGGTGACCGCCTAACATCAGGCGGGCCGTGCGCTTGTTTGCCACCGACGTAGTATTATTTAAAAATAATATACACATTGTTTTGTTGGAAATCTAAAAGTGGTACGATTTATATTCATTATAACCAGTGACACTGAATCATCATTACACTGACTATACATACATACCTCGCTTCTCTCTTCATAGCGCTTCGCACAGTACAGACACAGTCCCCTGCGTATCTGCTGAGTCGTGGCAAAGTACACTGCAGCAGACATTGAGGCCGGAACCAGTGGCACTGAACCGTCACTGCCTATAAAATATACATACCTCGCTTCGCTCCTCAAAACGTTTTGCACAGTACAGACACAGTCCACCGCCTCTCTGCTGAGTCGCAGCGAAGTACACAGCAGCAGACATTGAGATCGGAACCAGTGGCACTGAACCGTCACTGCCTTTAAAATATACATACCTCACTTCGCTCCTCAAAACGTTTTGCACAGTACAGACACAGTCCACCGCCTCTCTGCTGATTCGCGGCGAAGTACACTGCAGCAGACATTGAGGCCGGAACCAATGGCACTGAACCGTCACTGGTGCACTGCATGTTGATGCACTTGTTGGTCTGACGGGCGTTGTCCAGCTCTACGGCTGTTAGCTTGCTTTTACGCTTACCTGTTGAAAAAAAATAACGCTATAATTTTTTTTTATTACTCTGAAGTAGTTTTCAATCAGGTCAGTTATTGGATGAGTGACGGCTTTGAGTGATCACTGAGCATTTCCGTGCTTTAAAAGGCACGTGAAGTCTCATCTTAGAAGATCTATACTTAGAGCTTGAAAATTAACAGGCAGGTTGCATAAAGTCTACTCACTTTAAAAAAAACATATTATGTATTAAGTATTGGGTACGTAATTCGTTTTTGTATTGATAAATTACATATTTATCATGAAGCTGGAGTATAAACGATTTCATTGATTGATAACTGAATAAGTAGCCTTTTTACAAAACTTCACGTCAATAGGGTAGTTTCCTCATGTTAAAAATTAGAACATATTGCCGATGTATGGATAGTATACCATCAAATTAACACAATAAAATGAAAATTACAAAACAAAATCAGAAAAATAATAAAATACTAGACTAAGTTTCTAAAAAAAAAATTTATTTTATGAAATAATGAAATGAAATGAAATGAAATGAAATAACGTTTATTTGGTGCATAAAATGGTACAAAAAAGAGAATACAGAAGTGGAAACATATACACCAAAAAGGTTGTCACTCAGCATATGCCACAACTGGTGTGTCGTGACGCTGATTTTCAGGACAACCGGAAATATAATACTAAACTTAACCTAATTATTCTAATTGGTGAGGACACGACCGCTTTTTTAGAATCTAAATAGCATTTAACACAATTCAAATGGTTCTTCAATTATTATAACTACTCGAATGTATACAACGTAATCATAAAGAGACTGCTCTAAGAAAAAATTACAAAGAAAATAAACATTAAATAAAAGGAACTAGCTACTACTACTAACTTTATCATCTGAAAGTTAAACAAAGGCTATCAAAAGAATTGATATGATCCAATAAAAAAGAAATTGTATGACAACTATGTCCTTAAACGCAGTATTTCACGGTTAAAAAAGCAATTTTCTTATTTTCTCATACATCGTTAGTACGGGGCGCGTACACTATGACGTCATAATTTTCTGTCAATTAGTATGGAGCGTTTTTGGTGTCCGGAAACAATATCCACCTTTGACCCTCATTTGCGGCTTTTGTTGTGCTTTAATCGTAGTTGGTCACATACAAAAATTAAATCCTCTTTAAAAACTGGTTCGAATGGCATCTTAATATTTTTTTGGCAAATAGCCTATTGTCCAAACAAAAACAGTTTAAAGCATTCAAGAATAAGTAATGAGATATGAGTGTTTTCTAGAGAGGTAGGGCACAGCAGAAAGTTATCTCGCTCATAATAGGAGCAGCCCCACTGGCGAAGTACCTCCACATTACAGAATATCGCAGCTATAGTAACACCACTATTTGGTCTGCAGGTGTGTAGCGTTGTTCCTGGTGGTGAGTAAGGATGGTATTCCACTCGTCCAATATCTTTGTCCAATCTTTGATCAAATTTCTTTGACAGAGGCCCATTCCACTTATCCAATATCTTTGTCCAAGTTTTATTTTTTTTCATGAGTAGCCATATTGATTTAAATGTCATCAGAATCTTTGATCAACTGTCGGGGTCCAATTTCTTTGATCAAATGATATATTGGACCATGATACAAGAATACAAGTTATAGCAAAGCACTCCGGGGAAATTCAGTAGTGTGGGTGACACAAGCCTACGTCATCACTTGTATCGATGGTTCTGCCGGCGTAAGTGTGAGTTGCTGTATTGCCAGTGTTGTACTATGACACTCCCCGACCCCCATGTAAACCTGTGAGTGTTTTATTAAATTATTACGTTAAATCATGTTTAACTTGACCTATTTTGTTTGTTTAAACAAAGAAATGACAATTGTAATGCGTAAATAATACATTTTGCATGATTACGGAAGTAAAAATTCCTTCATGAGTCGTTTTGTTACTATAAAGTGGCAACGCGACGGTGACGTAGGCTTGTGTCACGATCCGGAGTGGCAGACCTTGTTTCCTTAGACCATGTATTGGACAAAGATATTGGATGAGTGGAATACCTCCCTAAGGTCGCCGGAGCTCCCGATGAAGCGTGTTGAGAGCGAGGGACCTACAACTGCACGTCTCCAGCTGTCTACCACCACCACCATATCAGCCGAAGGACGACCATTGCTGGACATAGGCCTCCCCCCATTTCATGGGGGATATATGCCATAATCACCACGCTTGGCATGCGGGTTGGCGATCGCAGTATCTCCACCGCACTCAAGGAATGCTGCTGCCCATTCCCCGGTGGTCTTGGTCGTAGTTTTAGGACATACCCGGATCCAGCTGTCTACACAAGTCCCCAATTCGACGAAGAGTCGGCCAAGCGCTTGTGATTAGGTGCGGAACGGTGTCTGCTTACCATCAGGCAGGCCGTGAGCTTGTTTGCTACCGTCGTATATAAAAAAAGCAGAAGATGAAGTAGTGGTTTGTTTCTACTTACTCCTGACTTCCGTTTCTTCATCGTCTGAGTCAAGGCTGTATATCTCCAGGCCAAAGTCGATGGAGGCCTTCGAATCTGAACTTTTGGAAGCCTGTAACATATTTTATATTAAAAGTTGCTACTTAAGTTTTTTTTTGTTGAGTTTCTCTTCGCTATATTCATTGGTGAAAGGAGCATCTCAGACCAAGAGAAAGATAGATGTAGCACCCGAGTGACGTCGGTTTTTAGGGTTTCGTACAAAAATGGGAAAAACTTACGGTGCCGCTTTGTCTGTTTGTCTGTCACATTCGTAATATCTCAAGAACTACATATGCTATCGATCTGAAATTTGGAATAGAAATTTAGAATAGAAATAAAGAAGGCTAACCCAGTTAAATTGAATATGTTCTTAGGGTTCCGTACCCAAAGGGTAAAATGGGGCCCTATTACTAAGACTCCGCTGTCCGTCTGTTACCAAGCTGTGTCTCATGAACCGTGATAGTTAGACAGATGAAATTTTCACAGATGATGTATTTCTGTTGCTGCTATAATAACAAATACTAAAAAACAGTACAAAATAAATATTTAAGTGGGCTCCCTTACAAAAACATCATTTTTTGCCGTTTTTAGAACCCTTCGTGCGCGAGTCTGACTCGCACTTGGCCGGTGTTTTAAGGGTTCCGTAGCCAAAATGGCAAAAACGGAACCCTTATAGATTCGTCGTGTCTGTCCGTCCGTCCGTCCGTCCGTCCGCATGTCACAGCCGATTTACTCGGAGACTATGAGCACTACAATTATGAAATTGGGTAGGAAGATGTTTGCTATGAACCGCTATAGAAATATGATGTGAAATTACAAAAAAAATATTAAACTGGGGGGCACCCCATACACGTAACAGGGGGGTCAACATTTTTTTTTCAATGCACATAGGCCGGTTTTTAATATATATTTTTATTTTCTGTGAAAAGTTATATATGAGGCGGGCAAAAGTTCAAGGTCTAGTGACTATGTCGAATGGGGTGTCATATGAAAGGACTTGAATTGCAAAAGTAAAAGTAATTTATTCTTCAAAAACATGCACCTATGAACGTCAATAAACTACCACCGGTTCGGAAGACTAAACCTCTGCCACGAGAAGAATCGGCGTAAGAAACTCGGGAAAAAATTGCACATTATATATAGCGTTTTCTATTTTTTTACACAGAACGTCATTGTGGCACTTTTGGACGTCCTTCGGATGACATGCATGTGACATTAGGGATGTTGAAATCAGCAACTTGAAATGAATGAAACACTGTTACTGTTAGCATACTTTGACGACCTGTTTAGCCTAGTTGATAGTGACACTGCCTCCGAAGCTAGAGGTCCTGGGTTTGAATTCCGGCCAGAGCATTATTTGTGTCTTGGATGTTCTCTATGTATTTAAGTATGTATTTATCTATCGAAGTATGTATATCGCCGTCTAGTACCCAGAGTACAAGCTTTGCTTAGTTTGAGACTAGGTCGATTTGTGTAAGATTGTCCCCAATATAAAAAAAATAATAATACTTGTTTGTAGGTAATTTTAAGACACGAGTGAATAGGCATCTTCTGGGTCAGCTCGCTTCATCGTCGGCCTCATCTTTGCCCCCCGGCTAGATGCTGGCCAAGAGCAATCCCATTATTAATAAAAAAAAAATTGCAACAAGTGTCGTCACGAATTTGCTATTTATAACCTTTTATTATTATGTAACTTGCACTGTTCGTATGTAAAGTTGTCATCAAAATTTGCAATGCTTTTTTCAGCCACATTATTATTGGTAAACGGGACTTAATCGCGTACAAAAATGATTCACCTGAGGTGTGCCCGACGTTTCGAATGTATCACAACGTCCGTGGTCACGAGCTGGCTTTTTTCAGCCACTTGCCGGTATCCGATTGAGCTGAAATTTGGCATACTTATGTAAGTTCGGTGATAAATGTGATAATGGTAACACCGAGCTGATTTGACGATGGAGACAGTGGCCATGTCAACACTTAGGCTGGGTTGCACCAACTTACAATCACAGACTGATGAACGTTAAATATGGCGCCGGCAGCTGTCATCCCATAGAAACTTGTCAAACTTTCCATACATTGAAATTTTAACGAACACAGTTTACGATTACAGATGGTTTGGTGCAACCCAGCCTTAAACTACACAAGATAAACCCGTCGTGTTTGGGGTCATTGGAACCGTCTCAACGACTACTTGATGACTGTGTGTGTGTCATAAATTCTACAAGTTGTTAATACTGTGAAGACACAAGGGTTACCTTAGTTTCAGGTTTAGTTAGAGGCGCAGCGGGGGCGGGCGCCAAGACTTCCTCGGTATTCAGCTTTGCCTGAAAAAAAAAACGAACCTGTATTTATTTTCAAGGGGTAGGCAGATCACACGAAAATTAATTTTCAGTGCCACTTTTAGCAATTGCAGGTTTATAGTTTTTTTTTTTTTTTATTAAAAATGGGATTGCTCTTGGCCAGCATCTAGCCAGGGGGCAAAGATGAGGCCGACGATGAAGCGAGCTCACCCAGAAGATGCCTATTCACTCGTGCCTTAAAAAGGTCCAGGTTATATGAACTCGGAAATACAGACGCCGGCAGAGAATTCCAAACCTTAGAAGTGCGCATTATAAAAGAAGATGCAAAGCGCTTGGTTCGAATTAGATATTGGTTATTATAGATGAAGAATATGTGATATTGCAGTGACAGGTTGCTGGCCCATCACCCACAACACACTTCAACCTGGTTCCCATAATCGACTCTTACAACACCCAGGAGAAGGAAGGGGGTGGTGCTATTCTAACCCGGCGCCACATGGGGAAGTTTATCCTAAATATCTACTTATTATCCCATGTACATGCCTCTAACCACAGAATAAATAATCGTATTTATGGTATAGTGGTGTTCAAAAGTGCATGGACATGTTTCAACCCTAACACTACAGCAATACGGTCGACATCTGTGTATGTAGTAATGAACTCGACTGTAGAGATGTGTCCTGTTTCAAAGGAAAGAAGCAGTACAAGGACTCAGCCTTCGCCCAAGAAACCCTGGTGTGCATTTTGGAATGTGTCAAACTAGCCTAATGAAAAAAAGTATTGCAACAATGGGTCCAAAGCTATTTAATAAATTACCAGGTGATATAAAAAATAAGAACTCGAGTCAATTTAAATCTTTGCTGTTTAAATTTCTTGTGGAAAAATGTTATTACACTGTTCAAGATTACCTTAATATTAATTAAATCCGATTAGACATAATAATTATTGGGTATATTGTTACACCTGACATTTCGCAATTTTATTCAATGTTAAATCTGTTTGCTTATTATTTAACATCATTATTATTTTTAGGATTTAAGTTTGTGACATTTTATTTGTAATTTATCTTACGCCGAAAGGTACATCATGGTTGTTCCACTTTGTAATACATATCACCTGTACATAACCTACCTATGATGACGAAATAAATGATTATGATTATGAGAAGGGGGTCCTGTCTAGAGATGCGCCAAATAAGGGTTTCACCGAATAGAATATTGTAGCCAGTGGTCACCCACACAGACGCCCTGGACTGGTAGAGTGTTGTGCAGTGTTGAGTCGTTTCACTGTTCCGTTTCTTTACTCATGTGTTGCTGGCCTCCGTCTGGTTTCTGCTGTGCCTTCTGCCGTCACATATTAGGGTGACTTGGGTTGCTATGGTGTCGCGAACTTCTTCACTACTTGAACATCAGTAAGGTTCCTGTGAACACACCTGTTTATCTGGGGAAGGTTTGACCTCGCTGGCATCCTGTCTAGTTTCTGCCGTAGTTCCAACCACCTCCTTGGGTGATTTGAGTGCTGCTGCTGTCTAAGACTGCTTGAGTACTTCTACATCTGAAAGAGAATGGCTGTTCTCGGCAACTTACAGGTTTCTCCGGGGAAGGTTTGACCTCGCTGGCATCCTGTCTAGTTTCTGCCGTAGTGCCAGCCACCTTCTAGGAAGATTTGAGTGCCGCTGCTGTCTCTGACTTCTTGAGTACTTGTACATCTGCAAGGAAATGACCGTTCTCGGCAACTTACAGGTTTCTCCGGGAAAGATTTGCCCTCGCTGGCATCCTGTCTAGTTTTTGCCGTAGTTCCCACCACCTCCTTGGGTGATTTGAGCGCCGCTACTGTCTCCGACTTCTTGAGCACTTGTCCATCTGAAAGAGAATGGCTGTTCTCGGCAACTTACAGGTTTCTCCGGGGAGGATTTGACCTCGCTGGCCTCCTGGCTAGTTTCTGCCGTAGTTCCCGCCACCTCCTTGGGTGATTTGGGCGCCACTGGAGTCTCAGATTTCTTCACTACTTGCACATCTGCAACAACTACTAAATTAAAAATTACTACATCTAAGAGGTATTAAAAACCCCGCGATTAGTCTGGCAATGGCTGCAAAATCTGTCACCTCCCAGCATCATCACATCAGCCGAAAGACGTCCACTGCTGGACAAAGGCCTCCCCAAGCATCTCCATAATGCCACTAACCATCGGGCTAAACAGGTTGTCAAGTCAAGTAAGGAACCTGCATTTGTCTCTAGCTATCAGGACAACGAATCCTCAAATCAAACAAGCAAAATTAAAAAAATTAAAATCCCGTAAAAAATGTCTTAAGTGACATTTGGACAATTAAGACAATTCGATTGACGTAAGAATCATCAAAATCGGCCGACGCGTTTGATCTCCAGTGCCACAAAGGGACAAACATACATACATAGACTGTTAAACAAATTACCCTCCTTTATGTCGCGCAGTCGGGTAAAAAGCACGCTTGTGATTCTTCAGGAGTCACAAAAGTCCATAGGCTACTGTACCTGCTTATCACCATGCAGGATGTACGCTTGTTTGACAGTTTGCTTGTAATATATCTTACTTACCATCTTCAGAAGAGCTCTCTTCCAATTCAACTATATTGATTTCATTCTTCGGTTTTGATATTTCCAACTTCACCGTCTTGCTTGGCGACTTCTTTTCGGATTCTGAAGTTTCTGCGGAGGATTCTGCAACCATAACGTGATCATCATCATCCTAACGTTATCCTAGTTCCTAGTACAGTAGAACCACAAATATAAGTTACATCGGCAATCTTCGTTCACGCCGACGAGTGCAGACAAGTACCGAATGAAATCGAATGTATGACCAATTCAATAAAGACCTTGATGCATTCAAGTTTTTCGCCCTGTTTAGCCTAGTGGGTAGTGACACTGCCTCCGAGACCTCTATCTCGGGTTCGAATCCCGGCCAGGGATATTTGTTCCTTGGTCTTGTATGTTTTCTATGTATTTAAGTATGTATTTATCTACATAAGTATGTATATCGTAGTCTAGTATTCATAGTACAAGCTTTGCTTAGTTCTTAGTTATTTATTCAATAAACAATATACATTGCATTTGAAATAATTGTGGCATAAATATTAAAAGAATAAAAATCAAAATTGCAAATAATTAATAATAAACAAGTCATGAGTAAAAATATCTGTAAAATATCTACAAAGTAAGTGAATAAATTATAACAAAGTAAAAATCCATAATAAGAAATTATAAATAATAACAAACATGTTTTTTATATATTCATGATAATATTACTCTAACTTCTAATTGTATATAATAATAATGTATGGACATGTCTGGAATAAAAGCATTTCATTTCATTACAATTTTTACAATTAGGCCCAATTGCCTGTTAAAAATTCTTCAACTGTATAGAAACACTTCCGCAGCAAAAATGCTTCTAGCTTATTTTTGAACAAATTTGTACTTAAAATTGACTTCAACTCTATCGGCAACTTAATGTAGAGGTTTACTGCTTGGTAGCCGGCCGAGTGCTTGACCACTTTTACTTTAGCCTGGGTAGCCTGAGGCAGGTCCTTCCTTCTAGTAGCCAGACGCTTTTGTCTTTCACCGGGTGTTTCTATACGAGTATCCGTGAGTGGTGCTTAATTAAATCAGTTAGGACTACGAGAATGTACAAGCAGGAAACAGTAAGTATCTCAAACTCTAAGAAGTAGTTCCTACAAGATACAGTTTGTGGAATTCGAGCCATAATTCTAATAGCCCTTTTCTGGGCAACAAAAACAATCTGTATGTTGTATTTATAACTATTCCCCCAGAACTTAACACTGTAATGGATCCGTGATTCTACCAAAGCATAAAACACCATTTTTAGTTGCACTAATTTTGCTTCATCTCTAAGACTTCTAAGAGCATAGCAGGCCGAACTAACCGAGTTAACGATAGCCTTAAGTTCATTTTTCCAGTTTAGCGAGGAATCTATATGGACGCCAAGAAATTTCAGAGAATCCACTTGAAAAATTCTGGCTTCGTTAGTAGAAACATGTAGCACATCTTTGTTACTAGCAGTAGTTCTAAAAAGTAAGGCGTATGTTTTGTCACAATTTAACTATAGATTATTTTTGGTAGTTTGAAAGGCAAAGAACGCATCATTTACTGTATTGTTCAGTTGTAGAATATTTTCTGCAGATATGATGGCATTTGTATGTTCAGCAAAAACCACGAGTTGAGTATTCGGCAGGGACGCATAGTACGCATACATGTAACTTATAAGGTCATTTGTGAAAATGATGAAAAATATAGGACCCAATATAGATCCCAGCGGAACTCCTCTAGCTATTTTGGCCATTTTAGAATTATACGCTGTTTTGTTCCTATCCTCCCTCCATTTAATCTCAACATATTGTTTCCGGTTTGTTAGGTAAGAACGAAAAGTGACAGTACCTCTCATTCCGTAATGTTCCAATTTTTAGAGCTACAAGTTATGGTAAACGGTGTCGAATGCTGCACTCAGGTCCAGGAACAAGCCCGCAGGCAAGGCAAGGGTTAGTTTGGGACTAGGTCGATTTGTGTTAGATTGTCCCCAATATTTATTTATTTATTATTCATTATACGTAAGGTAGAATACGCAATAACAGATGAATTCGTGCTCTTTCGCTATGCGCAACCAGACAAAATGGCCGTCGCCGGAGTTGCCGGCGAGGCACCCAATATTTTGGCCAATGGCCGTTGAGGATTTTATTTTACCCGCGCAAACGCACTGCCTTATGATTGGCAAAAAGGTTTTCAAAAAATGCTTTCTCCGCAGGTATGTACGTCGATGTAACTTATATTCGTGGTACTACTGGACAGTTGCGTCCTGAAGGATGCCCGGGGTCCGCTACTTAATCCCAAGAATTGGCGTAGGCACTAGTTTTTATGGAAGCGACTGCAGTCTGACCTTCCAACCCAAGCGGGTAACATCATCATATTCATCTATGTCAGCTTCTATTCCCGATCTCATGCCTTTTTAGCATGATGAGACAAAAAGTATCATCATCATCATATCAGCCAAAGGACGTCCACTGTTGTACATAGGCCTCCCCCAATTTCATGGGGGGCAAATGCCATAATCGCCACGCTTGACATGCGGGTTGACGATCCCAGTATCTCCACCGTAGTCCAGGGATGCTGCTGCCCATCCCACGGTGGTCTTGGTCGCAGTTTTAGCACATACCAGTCTTCTATTTTGATATGGAACCCTAAAAACTAAGCAGTAAATTGTATATCCCAGTCATTCCCACCAATACTTTATGCCACCACATGAAGAAGACCCGATGGATTCGAAACACGTCACCGGCAGTGGAATTTAATACGTGAGGTTAGTACATAGTACATACAACTTACCACTTTGGAGAAGTAGCCGTCTTAACTTGCTGCTTCCAGCCGCAATTGCACTGTCAACGTCTGTTGGCTTGACAGTATCTTTGTCTTCAACAGTTACAGTCGCTTTTGATTCCTGTCAAGATACAATGCTACATATAGTATACATTTTGACGACCTGTTTAAGTGTTTAGCCTAGTTGGTAATGACTAATGACACTGCCTCCGAAGCTAGAGGTCCCGGGTTCCAAACCCGGCCAGGGCAATTATTTGTGCATTTAGCACGGATATTTGTTCTTGGGTCTTGGATGTTTTCTATGGATTTAAGTATGCATCTATCTATATAAGTATGTATATCGTCGTCTAGTACTAGTACCCATAGTACAAGCTATGCTTAGTTTGGGTCGATTTGCGTACGATTGTCCCCCAATATTTATTTATATGACAGTATAATAAAAAACCCGGCCAAGTGCGTGTCGGGCATAATGAAGGGTTCCGTAACTACTACTACTCCACATTTAAACCCCACAAACTTATCTTTAAAAAAAGGTCGCATCTTCATAGGAAACTCATGGTTATCACGTCCTTTTGTTTGAGCATGGCAGCATTTTTTTTATGATAGACTGACCAGCGATTGGCCTTAGTCTCACCTGACGGAAAGCGATGACAAGGCCTGAAAAATCCGATTGTATGGATAGTTTGACAAGTTTGTATGGGATGACAGCTGCCGGCGCCATATTTAACGTTGACCAGTCTGTAATCGGTGCAACTCAGCCAGTCTTCTAATAGGTTTTCTTACCCAACATTTAGAAAATCATGACAGTAGTCTATAAATAAAGCACTATTTTCTACTTTTATTTCAATATTTTAGGACCAGATGTTTCGGAAATAATGAGGGGGAATGGTGAATATTCGCATATTATCAGAAATAACTTCAAAGCTTTTTATTTTAGAATACGGTATTTCACTGGTAGTCTAATCAGCAACTTTTAACGAAACGTCAAAAACGCTCGGTTAGAAGTTTGTAGGGAAATATGTGCCTAATGAAATGACGTCCCAATTTTCTATGGTCAACGTGCATCATTTTTTTTTCATGTTTATGTATTAAAAAATCTTTAAAATTGCATAAATAAGCTAAAATTTGATTTTTTGCGAATATTTTCGTAATATTTGTTTATTGGCAACGTAAAAAAAATAGTGTTGTGAAATACTCTATTACAGACGAATACACTCGCTATAGATGATAAGAATAGGGGTCGGTAAAATACCGTCATATTTCCTTAAATAGTGAAAGGTTGTACAGTTTGTTTTCATCCTGTCAGGATCTTTATTTCATTTTACATTTAAACTGCAAAAATAAAAGTTAAAATAAAAAAACGTTAAAAGGTTAAAATCGGACGCGTAAACACCCATGAGAAAAAAACGTTAACATAGCGAGATATCACAAAAAAAAGTCATTTTTGGGTATTGATATTTTTATGATAAATAAATAAATATTAGGGGACATTTTTTACACAAATCGAACTAGCCCCACAGTAAGCTCAATACTTAAGGCTTATGTTATGGGTACTGGACGACGATATATTTAATAGATATATACTTAAATACATAGAAAACGTCCAAGTCTCGATGTCTCTGCTCACCACAGAAACAAATGCCCTTACCGGGAATCGAACCCAGGACCTCTAGCTTCGGAGGCAAAGAGACTACCAACTAGGCTAAACTGGCCGACATGATAGGATCCCTAAATTGCTTATATACATATAGTTGGGTATTATAAAGAATAGTATATTATATAAATAAATCTAACCTAAAATATTTAAAAAAACATATCGCGGTTATTTAATTTAGGGTGACCCGAAATTTTTGACCGCGAGTGTACATTTGAGATATTTACACGAGCCCTTTTATTTGATATGTCACACATTAAATTCTTATTTTTGAGGATAGCTATAAAGGACATATAATACTCACATCTGTATCTACCTCCTTATCTTCTAGAATAGACTCCACCGCCTTTTCTGTCTCTATAGCAGCTTCCACACTTTCTTCAGGCTGTGAAACAAAATAGAAAAAGCTTGGCACTTTCAATCTATTAGAACTACATTTATTCAGTATGAAATTTGGTCAAAAACGGTTTTATAGCGATATTTATTTATTTACCTTACAAACTACGTTTCGACACGGGTTGTACCGGTCATGTTCGTGACAGAAACTGACGTCTCAGCAAGTTGTCAACAGAGATATGGGTACACAAACACAATATTTAACTACCCCACAATTTTTTATGAAAATGTGAAAGGTAGACCCGATAAATAAATAAATATCGCCATAGACCCATTTTTATTAACAAAATATTTTAAGTATGTGTACCTACAAAGCGCGTGAGTTTAAAGTGTTATATTAAAATTTGGTAAATTCTTTTCATCTTTGAATACTCAGAGCCAAACGTTAGTGGTTTAAATGTGTTTACAGTACATATGGTGCTACATTACCGCCTCGTGCGGTAATCAGCAGATTACGTGCATATGTCGAAACTTTAAAGAGCCATATGTGCTGTAAAATGTTTCCCCTCGGGTTGGAAGGTCAGATGGCAGTCGCTTCCGTAAAAACTAGTGCCTACGCCAATTCTTGGGATTAGGTAGCGGACCCCAGGCATTCTTCAGGATGCAACTGTACTGGGAATAACGCTAGGAGGATGATGATGATGTGCTGTAAAACGTTGTACGATATACGTGCGAACAGGTAATTCGCAACTCGTGTCGATTTAAAACACTCCCTTCGGTCGTGTTTTAATTTATCACCACTCGTTGCGAATTTCCTGTTCTCCGCACTTGTATCGTAATGTACTATTATGCCACACCTGGCCTAAAAGTGGCTTTTACCACACGCTAAGCGTACGGAAAAAAGCCGCTTTCTGGCCAAGTGTAGTAATAAAATAATGTACACAACACGGGAGGTAATAAATAAAGCCCTCGATCTATATCTCGCCTACAGCTCGGGCCGTAAAATCTGCGATTTCAGCCTTTCTTTGCTTTACCACCCTAGTTGTGTAATGTACTATTGAAGTGTTGAATGGTATTCTAACATTGAAATTGTATTTGTAATTGTAGGGTATTATTATTATTCGGTTTATGGCTATCTCGGGCTGCCAAGCCCTCGTATCACTGCGACCATCCCTGATCTATTGTGATCGCCACCTACTATAAATCTCGGTCCAGCCCCGCAAATTCGAAAAACTGCAGGATTTTGCTGAATTCGAGAGATTGTATCTCTTCTGGGCACATAACGTGTTTGCCCAATATAGAGTTTTGGCTGCGCATTAGACAAGGGCAATCGGTTAGCATGATGTGCGCAGGCGTCTCCTCCGCAAGGCAGAGTCTGCACCGCCTTGTGTCACTCAGTCCTAACATATGCGTGCGCTTGTTTAGGCAGCAGTGCCCTGTAAGCACCCTTATCAGCATACGTAGACGGTTCCTGCTTAGCGCCAAGGCATAAAAATAATTGTAGGGTATGCTAATAATAGTAATATGTCGGGTAGACAAATAAAGCCAAGTAAATACACGAAATAGATTTAAATTGATAAATAATGTAATGATCGTACTATATGTCGCACTCTAACTCATTTTAGTGCACCATAAGGATTTAACGAGACAACTATATGAAAAACTGCGTGTCTGCTTTTCTCTTATTTCTGTGGGTCGAGCCGGTCTTTGTCGGGTTTTGGGCGCGCGGCAAAGGCCAGTCAGTGCTCGCGCGGTGTGGACGTATGCGAGTTGGCTCGCGCGATAATGATGGAAAACAACAAATGTCGTCTTTTAATTAAAATGTAAGGCGAAACAGAATTACCGTGGAACAATAAAAGCAATTCCACCACCAGTGAGTGTTGCTCTTAGGCCTTTACATCGCTTTCCATCAGGTGAGACTAGGGCCAATCACTGGTCAGTCAATCATAAAAAAAATAATTATACAAGTTTAAAAATACATTTTTTAATTGATCAAAAATAGCAGTGCCAAAACATTTTGACTAACATTACCCATCGTAGGCAAAACCTTGAGGAGGAAAAAATACTATAGAAACCCTTTTTTTAAGTTTGATTACAAAGGTAAAATAACTCACCGCAACTACAGCGTCCACAAGCGTCTGACTAACAACTTCTCCAATCTGTATCTGGAAATCATCTCTCTCATCATTTGACTCATCCTTCTCGTCATTCGAGTCATCTTTCTCATCATTTGACTCAACTTTTTCGTCAGTTGATTCCTCTTTCTCATCATTTGACTTTTCATCATCTTGCTCATCGCCAGCGTCATCCATGTCTTGTACGTCGGCTGCGTCGTGAGGTTCTTCGGTGTCGTTTGACTCGTCTACATCCATGGCTTCTCTCGGGACATCTGCTTCGGAGTGCTGAGCGTTGGAGTCTTCTGAATGCTCTGCTGTCATTTGATTGCTTTCTGTAACATTACATACAAATTATGTATCTCTATTAGTTTGTTTTCCGTGCATATTAACGAAGGTTTTTATTTTACAGATACTTTCCGATACCATGTTAATACCTGAGAAAAATGACAAAACATTTCAATCTTTGGTTGTATGAATACAACTTAGGAACTTTTTAGGGGTCCATACTCACTCCGTCATGACTGAAAAACTGCCTTGCTCCAACGAAAGGACGTTAGTGCCGTGAGTTTTTTATGAAGATACGACCTTTTTGAATTCAAAGTACAGGATAGTGGTTGTGGAGTAGTAGCAGTAGGTACGAAACACTTCATTGCGCATGGCCCGGCCCGACACGCACTTGGCCGGTTTAAATAGTTTAGCCTACACACATAGCGTAAACTAAAATAAATATGAAAAAAGCAAAGCACCAGGTACCACAACACAATCATGTGTATGTGCAATGTATAAAGTTGTGATGAAGGTTTTCCACGGCAAGGCATGTTGAGGCGGTGAAGAAAATTTCATACTACCAATTAGTTTTATAGCTATAGACGTTTGCTCCTCACATAATCTCAATGGTGAAATCATATTAGCTAGACAAATATTTATTAAAATATGACATACCACATACAATAAAAGCTCTATTTCCTCATCATCATCATCCTAGCATTATTCCCAGTAAAGTTAAATCCTGAAGGATGCCTGGTGTCTGCTACCTACTAATCCCAAGAATTGGCGTAGGCACTAGTTTTTACGGAAGCTACTGCCATCTGCCCTTCCAACCCAAGGTCCCACCTTATTGGGATTAGGCTAGTCAAGTGAGTGGGCAACTTGACTGTTAGAAGTTTTTAGCCACCCTAAGGCCTCTAACTTGGCTTAACGACTGCTATCATAGACAGCAGCCGGGATCTACGGCTTAAAGTGCCTTCCAAAGCACGGGAGCGCTTAGTTATTAACCACTCAAAGCAGTCACCCATCCAAGGACTGACCCCGCCCGACATCGCTTAACCTCGCATACCGCACGCGGTACGCGGGCGCCGCTGGGCCACGAATAAAAGCCCTATTTTACTTAGTCGGCTCATAAGTTCTGTCACTGGCCTTTAAAATTTAAATTTGGAACTCCTAAAACAAAAACCGTTGTGCATTTGAATTTCGAATCTTTTTTAAATATTTAAGTAGTATAATTTTGCAATTTTCTGTTTTCTTTAACATGGAGTGGACGCTTAAAGATAGCCGTACCGCAATAATTGCACTATATCGTTGTGGACACTCGCCGACTAAAATTTTTAAGCTACTTGAAAATTTAAAATTCTCTCTAAGATTTGTGTATCGTACCATAGAAAGATACAGTGAGGTCTCTAGTTTAAATGACAAGAAAAGAAGCGGTCGTCCGCGTACAGCTAGGACTCCAGCGGTTGTACAAGCAATTAGGGCACGCATTGCCAGAAATCCCGCTAGGAAACAAAAAGTTATGGCCCTCCAGATGGGTTTGAGCAGAAACACGGTGAAAAGAGTGCTTAATCAAGACCTGAGACTTCGTGCTTATAAACGAAAAACTGGCCATCTTCTCAATGGTCGGCTTAAAGCTTTAAGGCTTAAAAGATCTAAAGCTTTATTGAAGAAGTACGCTAAAAATAAGCATCGTTGTATACTGTTTTCGGACGAGAAAATTTTTGACATAGAAGAAAACTGTAATAAACAAAATGATAGAGTGTACGCTCGCAATAGTAAAGAAGCGTCTAATAGCATTCTCCGTATTCAAAGAGGTCATCACCTTTCATCTGTGATGGTTTGGCTGGGAGTTTCTTATGCGGGCGTCACTAGTATGCATTTTTGTGAGAAAGGAGTAAAAACTAGTGCCAAAGTGTACCAAGACACGGTGTTGACTAATATTGTGAAACCACTATCCCATACGATGTTTCTAAACCAGCATTGGGTTTTCGAGCAGGACTCTGCTCCAGCCCATAAGGCAAAGTCTACACAAGCCTGGCTCGACTCCAATAAAATCGAATTTATACGGCATGAAGATTGGCCCAGATCTTAATCCGTTAGACTATAAAATATGGCAGTATTTAGAGGAAAAGGTGTGCTCAAAACCTCATGCAAATCTAGACTCGCTGAAAAAATCCCTTGCTACGGCAGTGGCCAATATCGACATGAAAGTGGTGCGTGAATCCATTGACGACTGGCCACGCAGACTTCAAGCCTGTGTAGATAATTATGGCGGTCATTTTGAATAAATGTTATACATTTAGATTCTCTAGTTTATAAGCTTTCAAACGCTGTACAAATTATACGGAATAAACTTAAACTTTTGTTTTTATTTGATACTATGTATATGACAGAACTTATGAGCCCACTAAGTATAGTCTCAAAAAAACATAATTACAAGAAACTTACCATCATCTTGATCAAAGTCATCATCATCGTCATCATCATCAGGTTCGGCCTCTTGCTCCTGTTCATCATCATCGTCCATGACCCTTGATGACTCCGCCAGCAAGCCAAGACTGTCAGTTGCCTCTTGGTCTTCATCAGACAGCTCTGAATGATTAGTTGATGGTTGCTCATGAGTTTCAACCTCTTTAAGCTTATCATCTAAAGATTCATCTACAAGTTCTTTAGAGGATGTTGAAGGTTGTGGTTCATCAACATGTGATTCTATAGTATCTTCAACATCATTCAGTTTTGACTTTTCTGAGGATTCAACAACATTCACTTCATTATTGGATGTAGAAGGCAGTGCTTCATCAGCCCGGGTTTCAAAATTTTCAATATTTTTGAGTTCCAAATCATCTATAGATTTTTTGTCTTCTATAGATGGTGTAGGTGATGGCACTTCATCAAGGTGTGAATCCAATATAGTAGCTTCTTTAAGTTTTGAATTGTCTGTAGATGCAATATCTATATTTGATGTAGATGGTTGAGTTCCATCAACATATGCTGCTCTAGTATCTTCTACTTCTTTAACATTCAAATCTGAAGACCCAATATCTTTGACTTCCTTAGCCAGTTCTGGTAGTATTTCAGGGACAGAAGTTACGGCTCCTAGTTGTGTAGTTGCTTCTAGGGTTATATCAGCATGACTTACTTTCTCTTCCAATGTGGTAACATGTTCCCGATCAAGTTTATTTGTTTCTACAATGGAATTAGATTCAGTAATATCTATGCCATCTGGCTTTTCTATTTCCTTAGCAACATCACTATCAACCTCCATACTGTGTATCTGGATTGTATCGCCAGTAGATTTGTTTGTTTCAACAGCATTTTCTATTTCATCTGTTAGCATCTGTTCAAGTGCTGCATCAGTTTCATTGATGTTACCAAAAATATCTTTTTCCAAGTTAATTTCATCCTCAATTGCTTGTACTTCTGTTAAATTTGGTGTATCTTCTTTTGTTGTAGCTTCAAGAAGGTTGGGTTTATCCATAACATTTGCAGTTTGATCCAGTCTATCCTTGAAACTTTCAGTAAGGTCATCATTTTCAGTATCATCAAATGATTCAATGAATTCTTGTGTAGGAATGTCAATCATAACATCGGGTCTATCCAACCCATGATCCTTATTGATATCATAAATTGATGTCTCTAGATCAGTGTTTGATGAACTTGTGGTGTTTGGGTCTGATTTACTCAACAGATGGACTGGTTTAGTCAAGTCATCATCAACATCAATCTGACTTGCTTTTTTGTCAGCTGTTTTATCTTTGTTAGATTCCTTCCGAATAGTTCGTAGTTCAGAAGATACTTGAGGTGTTTCAGTACTTTCTATCTTGTCTTTAATTATTTCAGCAGTAATTTCTGCATCAATCTCGGCCATTAATTCCTTATCTTCAATATCAGGAGCTTCAGCATCGGAATAAACTAGTTCTTCATCCAAGGAGTTAGTCTCAGATTCAACAGGTGAGGCTGGAAGCCCTGTATCTGTTTTAGCACTGTTTTGTATGTTTATTTTTGTCTTGAGACCATCATCGGAATTTTTAGGTACAATTTCAGATTCACTGGCGACTTTAGTTTGGATTTCTTCACAGATAACATCAACATCCAAAGCATTATCAGAATCCATTTTGAAACCAGTATCTGTGTCAGTAATCTTACCATCAATTTCATCAAGAGAATCTTTCTCTAAAGATGTTACGGAACATTGTATGTCTGTGTTCACAATATCAAGGTCCTCTTCTGGAGCAGTATCTTTAATCTGCTTGTCTAGGTTGTCTGTAGCTGTAAAAGCACTGTCTGCCTTTTTGTCAACACTATCAAGATCTTTTTCTATAGACACTAAGTTGGTTTCTATTTCTGTGCCTAGATCACCACGAGTCTTATCTGTGAAAGTGTTGTCGGCATCTTTATTTAGACTATCAAGATCTTTTTCTATAGACAATAAATCAGTTTCGATTTCTTCGTCATCAAGGTCTTTTTCTAAAGATGTAAATGTGCTGTGGATTTCATTCTCTGTACTGACAAGATCTTTTTCTAACGATCTTAAATTACTATCAGTTTTGTGTAGACTGCCAAGATCCTTCTCTGTAGATGGGAAAGCACTATCAAACTCTTTGTCCACACTATCAATATCCTTCTCTATAAGACTTTCTGTTTCTTTCTCTGTACTATCCAGTACGTTTTCCAGAGATGCTAAGTCACTTTCTAGTTCTTTATCTGAAATATCAAGATCTATATCATCATTGTCTCCTTGATTCTCATTAAGGTCTGTGTCGTCATCCCACTTCAGTTCAAAGTCTAATTCACTGTCCACATCTAAAGCTTTCTCTTTGTCACTTGGAAGCTTTTTATCAATTAGTGCCTCGACTTCTCTAGGGTCTTCTAAATCAGTTTTAGTAGACGTTTCTGGAGTCTGCTCAACGTTTTTGAAACCACAGCTTCTTACATCCGCTGGAGTTTTATTAGGAATGCCTCCTGAAATAGTATCGGCAGGAATTTCACCCTCTTTATTAAGGTTTTTAGCATCCTCACCGCCCGCACTCATTTTGAAATATGTATCAATTTATTTGCAAGAAAATACACTGACGGACTGTAGTATCAGAAAGTGTTTCTGCAAACATTTGGTAAACACAGTCGTAAGGAATACTTTGTAAAATATTTTATAGCGTTATAAGTGATAAGACACAACACATTTCTGGTCTATTTTAGTACAATAAAGACGGAAAACTATTGCATTGCAATCGGCCATTAGAAACGGCATAAACAGCAATGCATTTGTTTGACATTTCACGGCAATAAGTTGCCATTCAAAAAAAAAGAAATAAACACAGTGTTAATTTTTATACTGTTTTTTACTATGAAAGCAATTTCAAGCGTAATAAATGTTTAATGAAAATAATAAATGTACAATAAACACAAAAACACAAAACGCACATGTAAAAGCCATTTGTTCGCAAAAAATGTTGAGCTGCCACATTAGAAAAAGCATTAAGGCGTATATACGTATTTAACCCGCGATGAAATTGATATACTACAAAGACTACATGGATATACCAACGTTATGCCAAACCATTTAGCCTGGTTGAAAAAAAAATCAACGCGTCCGTTCAATTATATAGGTCGAGATTCGAGAATATTTCATTGAAAATAATTTCTTTTAACACCCTTCAAATTAAATAATTCTAAAAGATATTTAGAATTAAATTGAATTAATAAGAATAGTTAAAAAAACGTCTTCGTGTGACACAAATATTTTGACAAGCTGTTAAGCAATTTCATTTTAATTGCAAATTCTGCAATTAACGTAGAATTCATTGTTATTTAATTAATTTCCAATTGAGCTCAACTTATCGCTTAAATTTAACTTCACTTACTTTAGCACGCCTCTTTCCCACCGAATTTATCTTCAAATCTCTTTCCACTAGAAAGTGTGTTTATCCGGTTTTAGCCCATATTTACCACGAATTTTAGATGAGTTGGTGTTTATGCACGGAATACTAACATTATTACGCGTGACCGTGCGTATTTACGTGATTATTGAGTCGTAAACTTCGTAAATTTCACTGAATTCTCGAAGTAAAATATAGCCAATAGTCGTGCAAAATGAATAGTTTCCTGTCCCCTCGAATGATGGTCGGAGCGGCAATTGTCGGGCTTGTCGGGGCCGCCGGTGTGTTTATTTACGAGCAAGTTTACAATGAGAAGAGGAGAGCAATGCTAGGTCAGTATAACCTACAATGTAATTTTCATATGGTAGTTCAAAGTACAAATATTGGCTTGAAAGCTAAGAGAAGCCCTAGAATCAGCTGCGGTAGGGTCTCTTAAACTTCGTCTAGTTATGGACCTTTGAAAACTTAAGGTCATTTGACTTATTCATTATCTTAGCACTATCCCCATACAGTTGCATCCTGAAAGGATGCCCATGGTCTCCTATCTAATCCGGCGTAGGTACTATTTATAAGCAAGCAACTGCCATCTGACCTTCCAACCTAAAGAAGAAACAAGACCGCTGCACCACAAGCACTATTTCAAAGACACTTTACCATTCTAAAATCCTGAATAGGTACCAATTTTATGTGCATGCATTCTGATAGGTCCATAGGCATCCTATGGACCCCTAGTGTTCCCTTACCCCTAAGGGATCCATAGACCACATTCTAAGCAACCCTGCGCTATTGTATAAACCTTCAAACCCACATTAAAGATGTTGATTGAGTTGAGCTATCTAAAAAAGTTTGCATATAATTTTGTTTCTCCCACAACTAATTAATTATTCCTTTAACTAACATCACCTTTTTAAATTAGCCTTCATTGATTTGTATAGATACTAATAATCTGCATATTTCATTGTATGCAAATGTAATTTCTAGCAATACCTAGACTGTCTGTAACAACATTGCATCTCAAATAGCTTGCCTGTGATATATTTGTTTACAGATTTCAAAAAAGGAGGTTCGCAATTTATTGGATACTTGAATTTACTTTTCTTTGGACAATGTTAGTGTAATGAATGAGCTATCACTGAAAATTAAAATACTTGAAGTCCTGTTATACTCCATTTGGATTAGTAATTGACTAAATGTAATAGGCAACCAGGCAATTATATAATACTCATATGCCATTGGCTTGGTGTTACAAAAAGCTAGTTTCATTGGGTGACTAAATGTGACTCGGCCCATTTTCTAGGTATTCTAAGTACTTACAATCAAAATCAAATCATTTATTGCACTCATGTTAGTATACAGTATACAGTTCTTTAATTAGAGATTACAGTTCAACATGAACAATTGAAAAATTGATCACCCCGGGCGGGATCAATTTTTCATTTTCTATTGGAAATTATAATTCCGCTAAGTGGACGTTTCTGCTTGTAAAAATATTAACATTTTATAATAATTGTTGTTGAATTCTATTTTTATCAAGATGTAACTGACAAAAAAAGACAAATATTATTAAAAGATAAAAATTCTCATGATTTATAAATTAAATGAAATAAAAAAAAAACAATGTCACAATAATTAATTAATTTACTTTGTGTTACAAGTTTTAAATTTATAATGTCTAATTGAACTTGCCACAACTACATACAGGCAGGGGCAAAAATATGTATTAATTTCTTGCCCTTATTCCATTGGAATAAAATCCAAAAATGTATACATATTTATGCCCTCGACTGTACAAGAGGGGTCATAAGTTTTTTTTATAGTTACTACTTAATCATCCTATAATTCCAGTGAGTGAGATGGCCCGCCTCGATAAGCAAGTGTCCAGCATGAGAACAGAATTGGAAGCTCTTCGAGAACTGCAGAAAGAAAAGTAAGTAGGTCAGCAAAATTTCTAGTGTGTGTTATGCTTTATCTATACTATCTGCGACTTGCTCAGAAGAAATGACAAAAAATGTGTATTATTGAAATGTGTATTCATTACTTACGTACGGCATAATTTTCTGGGAAGATTCTGTGGATGTGTTATCCACATTTAGATTGCAAAAGAGATGTGTGCGCACTATCTACCGTATACACAACAGACATTCGCTTCGTAGTGTATTTAAAGAAAAACGGGCTAACACTAACGGGCATTACAATAAGCTCATTTACATAAGTGCCTTGTTTGCGGGAATGCAAATTTTTAATAAACTCCCAATGGAAATAAAGAATATAGAGGATAGCAAATTAAAAAAAAACTTATAAACTGGCTAATCAGCAGTGTTTTATAATACTAAGGAGTTTTTTGGCCAATGACGCCATGTAATTTAGTATAAGTTAACTCATCATGATTGTACGTCCGGAATGGGCAAGCTGTTGAGTCTATATCCTTTGTCATCACCATCATAATGTACACAGCTATACAATAAAGTTTATTTCTATTTCAAATGCTTACTCCCATAGTTCCATCATCAAAAAAAATACTATGATAGTGGTAAACAAGCTTAGAGCCTGTCTGCTGGTAAGCAGAAATTGTAGCCTATTATTATTAATAATTTAGCTTATTATTATTTCGTAGCCTATGGAAGCTTACAACTCCAGGAGCCAACCCACACAAACACAACAAGTGTGTTGCCAACCCTTTATTGAATTGAGGATTGGCTGTGTTGTCAGCTCAAGACATGCAGGTCCCTCACATGTTTTTGTAAAAATTGTAAACTTATTTTATGACTAGCTGTTGCCCGCGACTTCGTCCGCGTTGTCGCTCCTGTTGGTCGCAGCGTGATGTATTATAGCCTAAAGCCTTCCTCGATAAATGGACTATCCAACACAAAAATAATTTTTCAATTAGAACCAGAGTTCCTGAGATTAGCGCGTTCAAACAAACAAACAAACTCTTCAGCTTTATAATATTAGTATAGATGTGTCATCTTGTAGGCAAGCATAAGTCTTGATGTGAATCTGTCACTTTTGTCTCAGTCAAGTTGCCCACTCAATAGACAAGCCTACTCGTAATCCCAATAAGGTCTAGTTTCCCCCTTCGGTTGGAAGGTCAGATGGCAGTCGCCTCGGTGTGCGTGCCTCGCGTAATTGAGCTGATAGACATTTTTTTTTGGGTTCCGTACCCGAAGGGTAAAAACCGGACCCTATTACTAAGACTTCGCTGTCTGTCCGTTCGTCTGTCTGTCACCGGGCTGTATCTCAAGAACCGCGATAGTTGTTGTTGTTGTTGTTGTTGTTGGGGGGGGGGGGACGCCTGGCCGGTCAGGCGGGCTGTCGATCACTCCAGGCGTTCATTCAGCCCAATTCCCCTTCGTTGGAGCTAAGGGTTACTGTTCCGGCAGCGCTCCCGCACCGCATTCTTCTTCAAATCTTCCTATGCTCCTGCAAAACAGAAGGACATCTTTGAGGTTGATATCCCTCAGTTCATTCTCCTCTAACTCATCTCTGCCGAATGTGTTATATCTCGCTGCCGCGTACATTACACATTCTGCTAATACATGTTTACTTGTCTCCTCCTCCCCACAGTGCGGGCAGGAGGAGTCTCTACTTATCCCTAAAATATTAAGGTGTCTGTTTAGAGTGTTGTGCCCCGTGATTATACCCGTTAACAACCTCATATTGCTCTTACCTAGACCCATGAGGTATCTAGTTCTCTTATCTATATATATATTACGCGAAGCCGATCTTTATAATGCCCATCAGATCTACAGTTATGGACCGATTTTAATAAATTATATATTATAGGATTCGTCCTATGCTGCAGATGTGCAATAAGGTCTTAGTTTTTTGATTTTTATCCTGGAAAATTTATTATATAGATATTTACGAAAAATCCTGGATGCCCCGACAAATATAAGCCTCAAAATCGTGTTCGATGACGCTGCATACAAGCGATGGGTCAGCTTACATTGGTAGAATTGTACGAGGTGTCAAAATTTTGCTTGGTTAACACGTGACTTGATAACTAGCTATGGTATGATTCCCGGATGACATAAAATTAAATATGAATTAAAATGTTCCTGTAATAAATATCTGGTACAGCATTACAAAATAAAACTTTTGAGTCGAGAAATACTCAATATTATTAACTAAAAACGAAAGTAAAATTACTAATTTGTTTACAAGACAATACATAATATTCGGTCTAAGTATTCACTGTTTACATGAATGCCACGCCACTAATGACGTTTTGTGTCAACATGAAACTTATTTTTTATTGTAGCCCTTTACACGATTATTATTGTCATATTACTGAGGTGTCAACACGGTGTCAATATTATTGTGGTCTATAAATGCAATACTAATTTTAGTGATCTCAGTAATCCGTTAATTTCATGGGGCCTTTTACACGGTGATTATTATCCCGTGATACACTCATATCACCATGCGATTTACGTGAATATTCATGCATATTGAATAAAACACGAACTATTTGGAAAACTGTGATAATATTCACATCCCAGTTTTGTCATTATATTCGTGTAAAGGGCCCCATTCATTTCCTAACTTAAGACCCTGTTCACATTATCCGATTTGATAAAGGTGTCGGCTCGGTCGGCAAATGTATGGAAATGTGACCGATATCGTGTCGAGCAATGTGAACAATGACCAGTTTTCTAAATTAATAATACCAACAGATCCGTAGTGTTAAGCAAGACGATTTTTTATATAATTGTCTCTTTGAATCCTTATGGTTAAGCAAGATGAGTTAGACCGGGACAGATAGTACGATCATATTCGGCTGCTAACGAATTGTCTCTACTTAAAAGCTCACCAAATTTTCAAATACCATATAATCGAAAACGTCACAAACGTCAGTTTAGTACAATTTGCATATTTGAAAGCGGAGGCTCTGACAGGTCCAGGGGTGACCTGTCAGATATCACTTATGTCTCTCTCAAACTTACTAATTTGTTCATTAGAGAGAATAGAAGATGTTCAGAAATTGTTCAACTTAAATGAGCGGATCTGATATCTGTGGCAGTTTTCCATACATATAGGGATAAGCTAGCCTTTTTACTTCCACTTTTTGTTTTTTTGTCATTTTGCCGTGTTTTATGTACAATAAAGCAATACATACATACTTATACATACATAACCGTGTCGGCTCCATAGCCGATATCGGATCGGATACTGTGAACAGGGCCTAACAGTAAGTTTTTCAAGGTTCAGTACTGTCGAATAAAGCAGAAAAAAATGAAATGTTTTCATGAATGACAGACGTATTGTGTCAACTTTTTTTTATTGTGCTCTGTTATGTCAATATTAAATTGGCATGGTTTATACTTCAAAGAAGTTGGTATACAAACCAATGACATTTCAAATAATCGTTCCGTATATCTTTATTACTATTATTGATACCTGCCAAAACAATGACAAACCAAATTAAACTTTACGTTGTGAGTTACAGAACTGTTTCTGAGATAATCATAGATAAGCTGCAAATCATTTTGAAAGAGAAGAGACTCGCTGTGTCTCAGTGTGTCTCTCTTCCACCTATTGCCATACCAGTAGGGTGATCAAGTGATCATAAGCAAAGAAGTTCTCATTGGAGTAGACGTTACTTATTGGTGGATTTAGATCAAACGAACGAGAAAACAATGTTGCACTAATGAACCTTTACGACGCCAACAACGTATTCGAAGTATTATAATATGCGCACCATCGATCCAACACAACGACGAATATATCCGTTATGGCGACGACGTCCAATGCGATTTCAAGCAAACCTTTTAAGCGCATTATCTATAGAAATGCATGTATTCCATAGATAATTCGCTTAAAAGGTCAAATAAAATAATTACAACCTTTAATTGCCGACAACATAGGTATTATGACGTACTTTGTCAAAATCACCTTCGTTCTTTATACTATGGTTCATATTCTATCTCCTATGGAAAATGAGTTGGCATGTAAGTGTCACTGTCCTTCATAAAGTATGGCGTTCAAAAGGTTAATTTGCTATTCATCTATGTTTGTCTGAGGATGTCAAACCCTACAAAGTTGAACCCTACAGAAATGCATGTAGGTTGATATCTCATTAGACGCCATGACGGATATATGCGTCGTTGCCTTCGGACCGTTGGTGCGCAATATAGGTTCGTTGGTAGCGTCGAAAAGGTTAATAATACTCGAAAAGGTAGAGGACATGTACCTATTTTTCTTTTCGTTACGTTTCAGTAAACAAGTCCAAAAAAAGGGGGATAATAGTCGCGTTAAACTGCCACGTCCTAAAAGGGCGTAGGTACATTGAAAGGATGATTAAGATTACCACAATAGTGGTCGGCGGTTAAGAAGTCAATCTGAAAGTAAGAAAAGAACTCAAAGTGACTTTTAGGTTATAAACTGTATGGAACTGACATGTGTCAGGATTGACTTCTATAACCGACGACTACTATATTGGTAACATGTTCAATTATAATTATACTGTATCTATGTCACCTGCAACAGTGCCAGTGCCGGTTTTCAGGGGGTCAACCACAACAGGAATAGATAGGCTATATTCTATCCCGCGGCTTCGCTTGCATTCTTCGTAGTACCTCGACGCGGCGGAGCCGCGCGGGTAACTAGTTGTTTATACTACCTAATATCATCTTTGACTGTCTACATCCAGTTGCTTGTTCCCACAGCATTTCTGCCTCTTTCTCCTTTATCTTTGCTATTACTCCCTTTGTGACAGCGGCCGAGATTGGAAGTGTTGGTTCCGGGCCCATAGGTTCCCTCCCCGCTCCAATCCTGGCCAGCTCGTCCGCCTTCTCATTGCCTATCACTCCACAGTGGCCCGGGACCCAGGCTACCGTGACTTTGTGATATTCTCCTATCATATTTAGCGTCTTGTTACATTCTTCTACCAACGCTGATGTAACCGTTGGTTTACACACCTCGTGATCGCGCACACTTCCGCTTGGAAGACACTTGTGTATCTGCCCAGTGCCATGGACTCTCTTGTCCCTAGCCTGGGTATCACTATGCCTGCTCCCGCTAGCTTAGTAGACTCTCTTCTTGAGCCATCTGTAAAGCAGATTGTCGCAGGATGCTGGATATCTACTTTCCAGTTGTCTCTTTCTCCTAAGTGTATTCTATACTTTTTGTCAAATATCTCCCTCCTCTTGATAAGGTCGTTATTTGCCATCAGCATTTCTAGCTTTGATAGCGCTTCTTTTTGTATCAGCGCGTGTCTCTTGTCCACGCAGCTTCCTCTCCACTCTTTACATGCTTTCATCCTATACCACTGTTCCATGGCTTTCTTCTCCACTTCAATTTGAAGCGGCCTCAACCCTAGCATCACCTCCATTGCCTGTGTGGGGGTTGTCCTCATAGCCCCCGTCATCATTAGGCATGCTAGTCTCTGCACTTTATTCATCTCCTTTTGATACTCTTTAATCTGAGCCCTGTACCACCACACAAAGGCTCCGTATAGCATCCTGGGTAGTATAACCGCTTTATATATCCAGCCCACTATCTGCGGTCTCAACCCCCATTTTCTTCCCACTGCTCTTTTACATTGATACAGCGTTCTTATAGCCTTTGCTGACTGTTCTTTGATGTGGGTTCTGTATCTAAGAGTATCATCTAGCGTTACCCCTAGATACCTTATCTCTTTTACCCTCTCCAGTTCTTCTCCTCGTATTCTAATTGGGTCCATCTTCCCCACCTTCCTCTTGTTGGTGAATAACACCAACTTCGTTTTCGTGGGGTTTAGATCTAGGCCCCTCTCTTTGCACCATCCCAACACCTGCCTAAGGCTTCTATTCATTATATCTCTTATGATGTTCAGGACGGTTCCCCTCACTATTAACACTCCGTCATCGGAGTAGGCCTGTATATACACGCCCCCTCCATTGACTTTCTTTATTAACGAATCTAAAAGAAGGCACCACATCAAGGGGGAAAGGCATCCCCCTTGCGGGAATCCTCTTTTTGGGTTTATTCTCTTTATGATTCCTCCTAGTTCTGCCATGATAGCTCTTCCTTCTAACATCTTACATATCCAGTTCGATATGGCTGGCTGGATTTCTTCTCTTCTGAGGCTTTCCTCGACAGCCCTGAAGGTTGCCCTATCAAAGGCTCCCTCCACATCGAAGAAACATCCCAGTGCATATTGCTTCGCATCGAGGGCCCTCTCTATTCTCACCGTTAGGTTATGTAGAGCTGTTTCCGTCGATTTTCCTACCATGTAAGCATGTTGGTTCCCATGTAGAGGGTCCCTACTAGCTTGCATTTTCTTCCTTATTGCTGCATCTATCATTTTTTCAAGTGTTTTCAGTACAAATGATGATAGACTTATGCTCCTAAATGATTTTGCTTCTTGGTAAGTTTTCTTTCCCGGCTTTGGTAGAAACGCCACCCTCACCTCTCTCCAGCTCCTAGGTATGTAGCCCGTGGCTAAGCTCACCTTGTAGAGTTCTATCAGTTTCTCCTTGATATGCTCATATCCTCTTTGTAACAGTACAGGTCGTTATCCATCCGGGCCTGCAGCCTTGAAGGGTGCGAAGGATCTGATCGCCCACTCCATCCTATCCTCCTCCACAACCTCCCCCGCCGCTATCCAGTCCGGAGCAATACCTCCTGCTGTATTATCCTCCTTTCCTGTCTCCTCTACACAGTCTGGGAAATGTGTTTTTAGCATGGTTTCTAGTATTTTCCCCGAATCTGTGATTAGCTCTCCATCTACCTTCAGACTTCCCAGCTGGCACGACTGCTCTCCTGCTAACAGTTTCACAACTCGTGCCCCCTCTGAGTAGCTGTGTATATTCTCCGTAAAATTTCTCCAGCCCTCCCTACTCGCTTTCTGTCTAAGCCTTGTATATCTATTTCGAACTTCTCTATACACGTCCCAGCTCTGAGTATCGCCCTTTTTTATTGCAGTTCTCATTGCCTTGCGTGTTTTCTTTCTTTGTTTCTGTAGCTCCTTGTTCCACCAAGGTTGCCCCTTGCCTGTCCTTACTATTCTTTCTGGGCACGCCTTGTGGTATGCTTCTATGATATCTTCTTTTAGTGTCATTGCCTCTATCTCCAAGCTTTCCGGTCCTTCACACTTGTTGTGTCTTCGGATCCGTTTGCTTAGTTCCTCCTCATACTTCGTCCAGTCCGTTTTCCGTGGATTTCTTATCTTCATCTTTTCTATGCGACGTTCAATACTGTAGAGTAGTCTCCGATGGTCAGACATGCTGTCCTCTTCATCCACTCTCCAGTTTTTGATGATGTCGCTTATTTCTTTCGATGCTATAGTGATATCTAGTACCTCTCTCCTAGCCCTAGTTACAAACGTTGGTGTATTACCAGTGTTCAGAATATCTAGGTCATAGCTTGTGATAAATTCTAGCAGTGTTTCCTCCCTACTGTTGGTGTCGGTGCTGCCCCACACCTCGTGATGTGAGTTGGCATCGCATCCAACAATAAGTGGTATATTCTTACCTTTGTACCGTAGTACCGTCTCTTCTAGCTCTCTTGTAGGCACCTCTCTATCACTCGGCAGGTAGCACGAAGCCAGCGCCACCTTGTGTCTTCTTCCATCCTTAGCAATGAAGAACGTCTCCACCACTATTAGGTCTCTGTAACATATGGTCATTACACATCCCATATTTCTTACATTTGCGCTAGTGTATATGCATGTTCTAGGAGGTAGCTCACCATTTTTATTGTAGTGAAGAGCTCCCCCCAGATGTCCCAGGCCTGCCACCTGATTTCTCCATGCATATGGTTCTTGTAGCAGAGCTATTTCGATCTTGTTCCTCCCAATATAATGTCCCAGCTCGGACATAGCATCCTTACAATGCTGGAGGTTTACTTGACATATGCTTGTATTTGTGTTTGTATTTATGTTTTTGTGTAGTGTGTTTCGTGTATGTGTAATTTTATGCATAGTGTTATTGTGTGGTGTTTTGTCCCCGCACCCTCACTCGGAGAGCTCCTCACGTCCGACGTCCATACCCTCCTTATCCTCCGTATGAACGTCGTCGGCTACAGCGCTCTCCTGCGATGGCTTGGGTTCTCCCCCGGTCGTCTCCTTTGGTTCTTGCTTGACGCTGGATCTGAGTATCCTAACTCTTACGCTGGTGGCGGAGAAGTTTAGGGTCTTCGTCTTCTCCTCACCCCAGCACTCCTCCACCTCCTCCGGCACCGAAAAGGTCAGTCGGGTACCCAGCTCCAGCGCCTCTCTGCTCACCAAGTTCCACTTCATTATTTTGAGTTCAGGGAACTCCTGTAGATTTTGGACGTACAGGAACTCCTGGAAGTATTTGGTTTCCAAGTCACCCGGAATCCAAACCTGAACCCTCGTCTGCTCCAACTTCTTCGCTACTATCTTGTGGCCGTCCAGCTCCCCGAAGTCTTGACTTAGCAGCCACTCCCTCGTCTCCATCGTCTTTGGTGTCACAAGGAAGAATCCTTCCGACACCAAACCCGACGTAGCGAACTTAGGGGCTACTAGGTCATGCTCCCCTCCTACTATGCGCAGGACGACCACCTCGATAAGCTCGGTCAGCTTCCTACGAATGAGTTTCGCCAGTGCCTCATCCACCGAGACCCCGTCTTCACGGCACACAGCCACAGCGAGACCACGGTTCGCCTTTGCGACGTTCCGTGGTCCCTCTGCGGCCGCTTTGCCCTGATTCTGGCGCTTCGCTGGAGGACGCTCTGAGTGCCCCTCATCCGTGCTCTGCCTTTTCATCTTGAGGCCACGCTTGCTGGGGCCTGGTTTGGCCTCCTCCGTGGTATTGACCACAGGGACACCACTCCCCGCCCCAGCAAACGCAACCTTGATGGCTTCTTTCCTGCGAGCTAGTTTCGCCTTCTTCTTTTGTGCCTTAGACACATACTTATGAAACTGCCCTTGTGCTGGTGCCGGTGTGTCCTCCCTTTCGGTTCTCTCCTTCGGCGGCGTCTTCAGCAGTTTCTCCTCCTCCGTCAGTGACAGGCCTCCAAGACGTTCTTGGACATCTGGGGTCCCCACCCTGGTTCTCCTGGATACTGTTTCGGTCGGGGGTCCACCTAATGGCTTCCCACCCTTCCCCTCTTCTACCCTTACGGGTTTCTTCGCCGCTTGCGCGGTGTTTGGCTCTGATGAGTCTAAATTGGTTTTGTTAATTTTAGTACGGTTCTCCATGTTTTACGGTTTTCTGCGGGAAGAAAAACAATTGAGTGGAAGCAGTGCTCCCTTACTTCCACCCAGCAACATTTCCCGTACGCAGTGAGCGCCACCTCCCCTGCGCACAGTCGTTCACGACAGGGATTGTGCCGGTTAGGCTCGCAGGCATGAAGAGGCATCTTCTGTGTTGCTTCGGTGTAGTGGTTCCGTTCCGTGCAAAAAGTCAGTTCACCCCAAGGAAGTCGCTCTTGACAACCCGGGGTTCCCCATCCCATGCACCTCCCTTTCCCACTACCTCGGATTCCTGTTCTAAGCAGAGATCGGTTCACCCCAAGGGCATCTCTCCGTGACACCCCGGGGCTCCCACGTCCTCCGCTCTTCCCTTTCCTCCAAGCACATCACAGACCATGCCCCCCCTCCCCTCGTCCGCTTGCGAGCCCAACCCGCACCTACCCCCCGCTGCCCACAGTCGCCTGTGAGGGCCCTCGGCACGTCCTCCAACCTTAGCCCTGGGGGTTTTGGGGCGCGTTGTCATAAAGGAGCGAGCCCCTAGATGACAACGCGACCAGTGCACTCCTCTTTTGTCCGGGCTTGTGACCGGCTCCTCGCAGACCACGGATGATCTACCAGGAGGCAGAGTTACCGCGATAGTTAGAGAGTTTTCACAGATGTTTTATTTCTGTTGTCGCTATAACAACATATTAAAAACCGGCTAAGTGCGAGTCAAACTCTTTGCCGTTTTTATAATAATAAAAAATAAACATTGGGGGACAATCTTCCACAAATCGACCTAGTCCCAATGTAAGCAAAGCTTGTACTATGGGTACTAGACGACGATATACATACTTATATAGATAAATATATACTTAAATACATAGAAAACATTCAAGACCCAAGAACAAATATCCGTGATAAATGCACAAATAAATGCCCTGGCCGGGATTCGAACGCGGGACCTCTAGCTTCGGAGGTAGAGTCACTACCAACTAGACTAAACAGGCCGACACGATAATGGTACGGAATGGTAGTGTCCGACTCTCACTTGCCCAGTTTTTTTAATATTCGTGTTTTCACAGTCAGCTCAGACAGAAGCAACGGCGGCGCCCGCGGCCGAAGCCCAAAGCAGCCGGCGATGGAGATACGGTGGATGCGCGCGAACAAAGCTGCGCCTCCGATTCGGAGTACTTTACAGACTACCAGTCAGTGCTGGGTAAGTGATATAGTTTGGGCCCCTCGCTACGCTCGGGATACCCTGCAAAGTCGCCAGTCGCGCGCGCGCTCGACACTGACAGTCCTTTGACAAGCGGCCGAAGATCGGCTCGGCCTGCCGCAATGTCGTCCCTTTCCCCCCGGGGGGCCCCCCTTAAGTAACGCTTGATTTACGTTTAACGCCTAAAACTGAACTCTCTGTATATTTAAGTTCGTTCCTAAAGGTCTAAATTTCTCAAATTCACAGTTTATTAGTAGGTAAAAAATTGTATATCCTCTGATCATACTTATGTCACTTGTGTTAAATCGAAACGTAAATTGCAGATGCATCATTGGGTCTCTGTTATAGAATGTTGAACATGTATGAACTTAATCTAAAACCCTTATCTGTGTTGGTCGACTTGACATTAGTGTTGTACACATGGGCAATTATGCGCTTATTTACTGATCAAGCTGTGTGCACTTAGCTTTGGACATCATGCTAGCTTATAAGCTACTGAACACGCGCGAGCTAGCTGAACCATGTATTGTATGATGTCTGTAAAGTGTATCCTAACCCCCTTATTCATAAACGTCCATCAAGCCTCTATTAGTTAACAAGCCGCTGAAGTTGGTTTGTCCTTATCTGTCACTTTGATATTTATGTTTGTGAGAAAGGGACAAAACAACTTTTAGTTAACAGAGGTTTGTTAAGTTTTATGAATAAGGGAGTAAATAAATAAATGTAAGAGCTGCCGCGAGCGCAAGACTCGTCAACATTGCGCGTATGTGCGCATATGTGGACGCGTCTTAAACTTTGTCGCACACGTAACCGCTCGGCACCGGTTCAGCGCCGCTTCATCTCACCGGCTCGCCGTCAATCAGGCGTCGACCATACGCAAGCACGTGACGGAAACGGCTCAGCACCTCCGAGGTGTCCGCGCGGCCACAGCGCGGGTACAATAGTATTACGTACAGAACGGTCCCTGCGCGTCAGCTTCGTGACCGCCCGGTGACCGCTCATTCCGATGCGCAACGCAGTTATAATTACACGCAATGGGGTATAAACTCGGTGATAGATTTAGAGATCAAAAATGAAAACAAGTGAGTTGACACCATAAAAATATAACGTATGCACTTGCAGTGGGTAATTGAAGATCAATGGAATACTTGAAAAAAATTAGCGCGTTCAAAATATAAGCGAAATAAATTTGTATTAACACAAAAAATAACCAAAATTGCGTTTTTAATAACGTGTTGGTGTTCTTTTAATAAAATATGTGGAGATAATTATGATTTATGCTACTGGTAATGACAAGAGGTTTTAAAAAGGAAAGTCATGTCAAATTGACAGTTGTTTGTTTACATTTTTGACCTCTAATTCCATCTCAGACTTTAGTTGTGTGTTGTTTGGGTGCTTATCATCAGTCGAATGGAAGAAGATTTTTGTTGCTTTCCAAAAGATTACAATAGGCAAGTGTAAAATTTGACAAAACCTGGCATGTTATTATTAAGGTTCAGCAAAAATGACGGGGGTTTTTCAACTCGTCTAAGTTGTCAGTTATCCAACTAAATATATGTGGTCGATAAATTGCCTCTGCCTCAAGGTTAATAATTGATAGTGACAAAGACCCGTTTCATTACATTTTAATAATCCAGAATGTTTTGTGTTAATGCAGGATTTTTGTATTTTTTATATAAAATTCGCCTTTGTTATTTCTAGAAAACCACACTCACGCCATAAAAAAAATAGTTGGAATTATTGATGGATCATCGTTTTACCGAATACATACCTAGTTGGTTACTAAGTTCTGTTACTCGATTTGCAAACTCTTTTCTTGCGTTAAAACAAATGCTACCGAAAAAATAAAAAATGTCATATAATGGCGGTTTGTCAGTTATAATTTTATAGCACACACAAAACTTATCTCGTCATATTTATAATGGAGTGGGGTCTAAAAGAAAATCGTATCGCTGTAATTGCGTTGCACAAATGCGGGCATCCGCCAAACGTGATTTTGAAGTTGCTGCAAAATCTGAAAATCAACAAACAATTCGTTTATCGTACCATTAATAGGTACAATAGTACCCTGAGCTTTGATGACCGCAAGAGGTCTGGAAGACCACGCACCGTTCGGACCCCAGCTCTAATAAAGGCAGTGAAGGCGAGAATCGCAAGAAACCCCGTTTGGAAGCAAAAGTTGTTGGCATTTCAGATGTCTGTGAAGAGAAGCTCCCTTAAAAAAGTTATCAATCAAGACCTTAGACTACACGCTTATCGTAGACGGAAAGGTCATTTGCTTAATGGACGATTGAAGACTATGAGGCTGAATAGAAGTCGCGTGCTACTGAAGCGGTACGCACAAAATGGCCACCGAAATATATTATTTACAAAAGAAAAAAAATTTACCATTGAAGAATGTTGTAACCGCCAGAATGACAGAGTGTATGCAAAAATCAGTCAAGAAGCGAGTGTAGCTGTTCCGAGAGTGCAACGAGGCCATCATCCCTCTTATGTCATGATTTGGTTAGGTGTGTCATACTCAGGGTTAACACAGGTCCATTTCTGTGAAAAAGGTGTTTAAACTGGGGCTAAAGTTTACCAGGAAACCGTTCTGGAACCAATAGAGAAGCCTTTAAGCCACTCTCTATTTTAAAACCAGCCCTGGGTCTTTCAACAAGACTCAGCCCCTGCACATAAGGCAAAAACAACTCAAGCCTGGTTTCGAAGCAACAAAATTGACTTCATTGCCCACGAAGACTGGCCCTCCTCCAGCCCGGACCTCAACCCCCTGGATTATGCTATATGGCAGGTTATTGAGGAGAAAGCCTGTGCTAAACCCCACACAAATCTTGACTCCCTCAAGCGGGCCATAGTCAAGACAGTGACGGAATTAGATATGACAACCGTGCGTGCCGCTATTGATGACTGGCCTCGTCGTCTGAAGGCCTGTGTTCAGGCCCAAGGAGGCCATTTTGAATGAAATTGACAAATGTAAATCCTGATTGTGTGTACTTCATTTTAATATATAATTTATCTAACTTTCGTTAGTATATTTTATGTAGATAAGGATTATTACAGTAACATAACTTAGTAACCAACTAGGTATAATTGTAAAAAATTACAATTTGTATGTATTCTGTGAAAGGCTATAAATAATTAAAACTGTTTTACTGCTGACGGTTAATGCTATTTTCATCACACTTGCTCGTAAAGTGTCTTATTGTACGCAGGCGTATAGAGTAGTTATAGCCGATTTAGCTCCCGGGGAGTTTTGGATTTTCATAACTCCCTAGGGAGGCGCGCGCCGAAAGAATACTGTTTTGTGAATGGTTGCAATATTAAAGCTGCGCACGCTTGCAACCATGCATTGATACTGGAAATGAAGTGGTCGATTTCTTCAATTTTGATTAATTTGGAGTTATTTATTTCCTCGCAAATGTGATGAAAACATTGTGATTACCTCGGGACCTAAGAAAATTGCAAACTCGAGTCATCAAAAGCCCTGCCTTCGGCGTCGAGCTTCTGATAGACTCTTGTTCGCAATTTTCCACTTACGCCCCCCGTTAAACAATGTTTTTTTTATGACATAGGTGGCAAACGAGCAGACGAATATGTACTATAATAATGATTGTCCCAGGCACGGATCACGAACTAGACAGCGAGGAGTTCTACGACGTGCACACGGACGAGGATGATGACACGCTGCGCGAGAGTCTGCGCAACGGGCATGCGCACGAGCTTGACGAGGTAATGGACGATTCACATCAAACGGCCGGAATCGGCGCGCACCCCACTATACCCGCCGCGGCCAGACACGAGTTCTATGACAATGACAGTAACATTTCTGATAGTGTTGTGCAAGTTTCGATACTTCTATTTTTTTAGGTTTCATTTCCGATGCACCCATGTCGGTTGGCATGTTTATTAATTTTATTCTATCTAATACACATATAAATAAGGTAAGATTATAGGTATTATTACCAGACTGTGCATTGCAGAGACGTGATTTATTTTTATTATTGTCATATATTATTATTATCTGTAATAAAAATAATTATGGCTAATATGGTGTCTGCCACTCTCTGTCGATACATATACCAATATACTATAAATAAATAAAAAGTATAGGTATTATTATAATATCTCGACTCAGAGTAAGGATTTTTATATAGATTCCTATACGGGTCCGAATTTATGTTAAACGGCTGATGATGACAACCATATAATTCAACGTTGTATTCTTTTTACACAATCTTGAAAGAATAAAATTGAATAAAAAGCGCATTTTATTACATTCACTTCAATTATCGACCTCTGTTTATCGATAGACCCATTCCTTAGTCGATTCAAACTAACGATATAACTTTTGCAGAACGTCACCATATATATTCGCTTAAGCCTATTTATGGAAATAAAGGTTAAAAACACTGATTTTCATATTATTATTAAGTAAATGTTACATTTCTACATAAACTAATTAGCTGCATTACCAAAAGATGCTTATTAACATTTCGATCTGACAGCGACGCCATTCCAAGGTTATATAAATGTACTGTCTCTGTCAGTGTCATGGGACTCATGTCTGGCCGCGGCGGGTATAGAGTCAAAGGAATTCGAATTCTCCATACAGAAGTTAGATTTCATATTTGGATGGGTTGCGGGCAGCCGGTCGGCTGCCGTCGGCTCTGCCGCTGCCGTTTGGATACGACGTCTATACCTGGGCCGTCAGCATCTGAGCGTTAGGGTAATAAAACCCGGCGGCAACAAAGCATGGGCAGTAACGATAAGTGCTTATCGATTGGAATATAACAAATTTGACGTCTGTGGAACATCGAGCAAACCTGTGGGCCAGCATATTCTATGGTCTGTATTCGTAAGTTGGTGCGACTCGCCTTAAATATTGTATGTCTGCAGGACTCTGAGAAGTCGGACGGCCGGCCAGCGGACAACGCGTCCAACGCGTCTACAGTCACATTAATAGACAAGGAAGGACGGGTGAGCATTTATAATGATAATAAATTAAACTATACCATATTCATTAAACCTGTACAATTTTTGTAAACGAATCACGTTTGAGTACCTGAAAGGGACAACTTTAAATGTCTTTAACCCGAACTTTTAAGTTCTGGACTTCGGAAATTGGTCACTTTGTAAAACGGTCTATTTGTTGCAGACTTCTGACTATTGAGGTCATTTATACAAGGTGCGCCCTGTAACAGGAGAAATTTTTTAAAAGAACGCTGCCTTAGAGCGTCTGCAGTACCTCCTTGTCCTAACATATAAAAAAAGATCTAAAGTTATTATTATTGTAAACATTTTAATTCGAGTAACATGGACTCATACAATAATTGTTAGTAATTAAGTTTTAGTCATCTTACTGCTAGTGTTAGAAATTTCATTAGAATAGAGGACAATACGATATTAAAATTTATTATTTAGCCCAGATATGAGACAATGGAGCATGCAATGACATCCAGTGTCTCATAAATGGACAGTGAATGCGTTCGGCGACGACCGCCAGCAGGGCGCTGCCGCAGGCCGCTCTTGCGCACGGTGGCGTAATAACAACCCGCGCGCGCCTCCGCAAACATGCCTGAGGCACTGCAGTACCGCGGCAACCGCATCAGCACCCTGAAGGCGTTATTGTATTGAACGCGGATGGCGTCGTATGCTTTCTTTGTATAATTTACCCACATGCTGCTCGCCATTACATTATGAGTGATGACATGAGTTTTAAGTACTTGTTCTAAAACTCAAATTTTAAAGTACTAAAACGTGGTTTGTTTACATAAATTGTAGAGATGAACTACGATAACATGGTCCGCCCCTCCACAATTCAAAACGCTTTAATGTATTTGTGATTTATTAAGTACCACCAAGGTCCCCAACGCATGTGTGCGTGCTAAGACAGCCGTCAAACAAACAAACACTCTTTCGTAAGGATGTGACTAAATTTATTTATTTGGCTCACGTAACAAACAAATTACAGTCATTTAGACAATTATATATATGGCTTAAAATCTAGATCTGGACTATAATTCTTATACACAGATTGATAAATAACAGATAGTACATATTAATCACTACATTAAGTTAGTTGTTGATTACTAATGAACATACAATAGTAGCGTATACATGTGATGTTTTTAATTTATATTTTGAAGTGATAGTATATTATAGTTGATATATATCATCTTGCATGACATTGACTTTACTCAATATTCATTGCGTTACTTGACTAATAATCACAATAACAATTCAACATTCACGACTCAAGATCCTAATATCTTAAATACATAGTCTTTATCTTTTATTTATGTACAACGAAAATATATACAAGAATACTTAACCAAAATTATATAAAAAAAATTAAAACTAACTTAAATCTAAAACGGGCCCTTGAGGCATTGTACCGAGGATGCTGGCGGCATTTCCTCGCTGTATCGCAATGCTGATACGTTGAGCGAGGAAGCCGCCAGCTCTTCGGTCACCAGTTACGTCAACCAGACGCTTCGCAATTTCTGCAAATACATTGAAATAGTAATTTGGAGGGGCGGGCCATGTTATTGTAGTTTATCTCTACTGGTATAATGATTATGGAATAATATATTTCACGACTGGTTTAGCCTAGTGGTTAGTGACCCTGCCTACGAAGCTGACGGTCCTGGGTTTGAATCCCGATCAGTGATCATACGCAGATTTCTGTGACGAACATGAATATTTTATTCCGAGTCTTGAAAGTTTTTTGTGTTTATATCATTTAAATAAAGCGACGGATGAAAGAAGAGTGCACGCAGCTGAGATGGATGTGTGGAGTGACGAGGAAAGATCGGATTAGAAATGAGTATATAAGGGGAAGTTTGAAAGTGGCACCCGTAACGGAGAAAATGAGGAGCAGTAGGTTAGAATGGTACGAGCATGTAATGAGGAGGGATGAATGTCATATTGATAAGAGAATGTTAGGGTTGAATGTCGAAGGACGAAGAGTTATTACAAGGCCCAAAAAGCGATGGATGGATTGTGTGAGCATATGAGAAAGTAAGGAGTAAGCGCTAAAGTGACGGATAATAGAGAGGAATGGAAGAAGAAAACATGTTACGCCGACCCTGCATAAGCGGGATAAGGGCAGGGAGAAAAAGGGATGAAATAATGTCGTCGTCTAGTCTAGTACCCTTTAACGCAAGCTTTATTGAGCTTACTAGTGGGGCTAGTTCGATTTGTGTAAGATTATCCCCCTCCACTACGACTTCTTTATTTACTAACTTTTTTTTTTCAGGTGAATTAGAATACATTTGCCATATAAGGACGACACCACCGTAGCGTATTAGATGACACCATGAAGTCTCGACTCAACCTCGACTCGAGTTCCAACTTAAGGTCCCTGTCTGCCGGTGCCTTTACGCGCTGTCTCAGTTAGGCGTATGATCTAACTGAGAATACAGTGATGAAGCATGCCAAGCGGTACACAACCTTATGTATGTAAGCACTTGTTGTACACTGTCAGCCGCTGCCTTGCTGCGCTGTCTCAGTTAACCTTTTTACGGCCACAGTAGATTCCGTTAGTTGTGTCACACACGCCAGTCTTTGTAGCAAAAGACTAAAAATGAACCTTACTTGATAGCACTTGGGTTGCGTTTACATCGACTTAATATGAGGTCATGGCGTGTGGGACAGTAAATGTACGTACTAACTTTATATCAAGTTAATGGCGGCAAAAAGGTTAAGCGTTTGACGTAACTGTAAACATAGTGAAAAAACATGTCAAGCGAAACTCAACCTTATGTATGTAAGCACTTTACTGCACACAATTACAGGTTGAAACTTATATACCTATACATGTCAGAAAACATTAAAGTACAGAGGCGCGCTTATCCCTAGAGGGATTTCTTTCAGCTAACCTGCTTAATTGTTATCTTGTTTTTCCTAAATAATGTAAAGGTTACGTAAAAGATTTGTTAACAAGGATTTAACGCTATATTTATTTATTTACCTTAAAATATTTTTTCAAGCGGATTAATCCTCTTAGCGAAATTCTAATATCCAAACGGAGTGAAAAAAATAAAAATTCGCGGTAGATGTCGCTACAAGTCTCCCTAAGACTTAATTAGAAGAGTGAACTGATAGAAACATTCGTTGCCACGAGGGGTACCCGCGGTAGCTCAGTTGGTAAGACCGATGGACGGATTCCAGAGGTCGTGGGTTCAAATCCCGCCTGGGGTGATCAATTTTTCACTCCGGTTGGAAAATATTTTGAAACGGGCACTGGTCTTCGCGGCAAAAGTGACGTCTCAGCAAGTTGTCAATACACAAACATTGAACTACGCCACAAAAGCTTTAGTTAACAGCAAAAGTAGATGATCATTTTAATACCTTGTCACTTTTACAACTTTGACATATGCCAACCAGGCCTTTAAAACGTTATAAAAATAAGCGATATTATTACGATATATTTCGTTAGTGTTTAAAATTTCGTTATAATCATAATCGATATTCCTCATAACGATATTTCATATCATAAAAAAAAGAAAATCATAACCTTATATGATACTGTTATAATATCGTTTAAGATGGTGGCGGTGGCGGCAAATGACGTGCTCGAGTTTGACGTTACGTGCATGTCACAGCGCACGTAAGAGCGAGAATGTGTGCGAGACAGAGATAGCCTATAACGTTATTATAGCGCTTCACAAAATATTGCTATATATATATATATATATATATATTGCTTTTTTATTATAGCGATATAATGGATACGCTATAAATGCGCGCCAAATATCGTTTTTAGTAAAGCGTTTTATTGACAAAGTAGCGTTATGAATCATAACGATATGCGAAAATAGCGCTATTTCAAGGCCTGATGCCAACTGTCGCAGTATTGTGACGTTAGTGCGACAAAGTACTAAAACGATCATCTACTTTTGCTGTTGATTGTACCTGGTTTCACAGACAGAAGTTTCATAGAATGTACGTTTCCCATAATATTCATTTCATAGAGAGTAAGTATACTTTTCACAAATGGTCGCAGATCAACAACGTGTTCTCAACCTGTTTCATAGTTTATTCATTGCTACCATGGTATTACAAGGTCTTATATAATTAACTAATAGGTACATCATGGACCCTGGTAGGGCATAGCATAGCATAAAACAACATAACATAAATTCTAACCTAATCTAAACGCTATTTTACAACATAACGTAAGTATCACAGTTTGATATTAAAAATTATCGCCTTATTTTCAATAATATTATACAAGAAAAAAACAATGGATGTTTTTTTTTTCATATCTATAATTCTTAATTTACTATGGTCGTGTGTGAAGATCTGCTACTACTTTACACAAAGCTTCGCCGTGACAATGTCCTGCTATATCACATTTTCTATATATAAACCTACAATTGCTAAAAGTGGCACGGAAATTAATTTTCCTGTGCTCTGCCTACCCCTTTTGGGAATATGGGCATGAGTTTATTTATGTATGTATGTGGTCGCAGTTCTAATCTAACTCAACCTACTTTCCTGGTAGACTTAAATGAGTACTACACAAGTACACAATGACCTAAAAATTTAACTTTTCGTAAATAATAATAATAATATCGTCGTCTAGTACCCATAGTACAAGCTTTGCTTAGTTTGGGACTAGGTCGATTTGTGTAAGATTGTCCCCCAATATTCTTTTTTTTTTTTTTAATAATAAAATAATTTATTGTGCACTACACGGAAAATTTTACAATAGTAAAACATGAATAGGACTTAGGTACGTAGGTAACAACAGGCGGACTTATCGCTAAAAAGCGATCTCTACCAGACAACCTTCAGATAGCGATACAGCGACAAGAAATGCGTTATTGGGCAGTGCAAACCAACAAAGATATGTAAAGTTACATACAAAGCAACATATACTACATATACTACACATATAACAGAATATATACTACAACTAAACTACGAAATAAACTCTCATTAAAATAAATAATTCTGCGAATTAATACATTCTATGAAACTTTTCTCTACGAAACAAAACGACGCCGCTAGTTGTAGTTGGTCCCATATTATTATAGACATTTGATTGTCTGTAAAAACTGGTTCAAATGGCACCGTAAAAATAGTCTAATCATCATCCTCCTAGCGTTATTCCCAGTACAGTTGCATCCTGAAGGATGCCTGGGGTCCGCTACCTAATCCCAAGAGTTGGCGTAGGCACTAATTTTTACGGAACCGACTGCCATCTGACCTTCCGACCCGAGGGAGAAACTAGACCTTATTGGGATTAGGCTTGTCAAGTGAGTGGGCAACTTGACTATTAGAAGTTCTCAAGCCGCCCGGATGCCTCTAACTTGGCTTAATTACTGCTATCATAGACAGCAACCGGGATCAACGGCTTAACGTGCCTTCCAAAGCACGGGAGCGCTCAGTTAGTAACCACAAAGCGGTCACCCATCCAAGGACTGACCTCGTCCGACATTGCTTAACCTCGCATACCGCACGCGTAAGTAAGTACCTATCTAGTAAAAATAGTCTAATATCGTATTTAATCATTTACCGCATGAAGTATAAAATTATTCGTTTAAATTTGAACCTTAATTCGGTGTTATAAGGTCTAAAATGATATCTGTCATATGGCTTCGTGTGCAGTAACGGGTTCTAGAGTTCGAGGTAAGGTAGCTTCATGGTACTGTAGTGTATAGCGTTGGTGCTATAGTATAGCGGGTTCTGTTATGGGATTTAGGGTCCTTTCATGGGGCCCTTGTAGTTTAGCTTTAATTTGGGTACATACGGAAATCTGGTTCTTATTTGGGTGTAACAGTATTTATCGCTGAATAATTTATTTTCTAGCATGGTCATGTTATGTACTTACAAATATAGGAACATACTCTATATGTATATAAAATTAATATCGCTAACATAACACGTTTATAATTGACAACTGAAAAAAAAAATGCAAAACCCCCACATTTTAATTTCAAAGATCAATATGTCTAGAACGGCTGAACCGATTTTGATAAAATATGTCTTTAGAAACATCGCTAGAAAACCTGCTTTTAAAATAAAATAAACGTGTTTAAATTGGTTCACCTGTTTAAGAACATCGATGCCACAGACAGACATGCACATACGCAGATACATATGTTAAAATTATAACAGTAAAAATATTAATGATGAAAATGCAATTTGTACAATTCCAAAGTTTGGCTAATGTAAGAATCTACCCTGTATATTAGTCAAATAGAAAATGTTTTTCACACCTGATGTTCAGAATAGAGTCATTGTTGTCCTTCAAAAACACCAAACGTGAAAAACAGTAAGTGCAACTGGGTAGCAAAAATATTTTCGTCTTAGGCATAAACACTTCAATCCGTCGTTACGCTGAAGATTCTATTTTAGAATCTTTCGCTTCACTCAGGATTCAATATACTGCCCTCGACGTAAATATATTCATTTTGCTCCCTTGAGACACAAACTACTATTTATTGGTGTACATGAAACCAAAATGCTCCCAGTGCAGATTTATTTGAAAAGCAGGGGAGTGCTCAATACTTTTGGCCAAATTAAAAAAAAAACCAAGCCATGTCACGAGCTGTCAAAATGCGCTGAATACGATCCTAAGGGCTGGCGCATATTCAAGTTACATAACATAGTCCTTTTTAGATATATGTATAGGTCTCTGTCATAATTATGGGGAATGAGCGAGAGGTGTATATTCGTTAGAAAGTTATAACATAACTAGGTTTCTATATATGCACAAATATAATGTATGTAAAGGCTAGTGTGCCTTATAATCAAATATATTAAAATTAATAGATAATCTAACAAGGATGGTAAAGATACACTACCGTTAGAAAGTTTAAGATCAAACACAAAATATGCAAATAATCAACATTGGTTGATTATCCACTCAATGTTCATTCATCTGTCCGTAGTACTCTCAACCAGTTTGCGAAAGTCCAGTCCTTGTGAGATATATCCCATTGCAATCTTTTTGCTTGTTTGGTTTGCGTAATAATTTATGAGAATTAAACTAAAAATTGTGTTTGGTCCTAAACTATCTGACGGTAGTGTAGTGTATGTAAAAAACAATATCCTTGTTGGGTGAATTCTTTCGAATAGATTACGTCACAACTTGGCCCTATAGTAACAATTATCTCAATTCCTGGCCAGGGAAGACGTACAATTGTATACTCATCGCGGGCGGTAATAAAGAAAGCCCTTAACGCCCTTGTCTTCTGTTTAATTAAGATTTACCTTTCGTTTGTGGTGACACTGTCAGTGCTGAAAGAATTTGAATTATTCGTTTTTGTCATAGATAACATTTATAGCACTGATCCTTATCAGACACAGATGAAAGGAAGAGCCGCGATTTGAAGCGTTCTGTATGTTACCGCCCTAGGTACATAATGTATCTACTTTTATGCATAACGTTAGTGTTTTGACAAAAGTCGTTGTCAATCTCATGTATTTTAATTTTTAACATTTTTGACAAGAATTGTATTGATTATTGAGTAGTAGGCTGTGCAAGTCAAGCTATGTAACTATTGTAAAAGTTTCATTGAAATGAATTATTTCCAGTAGAGCTTAGAATTTAAATTGTTGAAAGTATACGCCTTGTACAAAAGTAAATGCATATATAACGAATTTCTACTTATATGATACTTAATCATTTCTTAATTTCGTAAAGCTCTATCAATATTATCATGAATGTATATATGTTGTAACGAAATTGGTCAATTGGTATCTTTTTCTGCTTATATAGCGTAAAAATATATGGGGAATTTTGTTAAAGCATTTCCATACAAAACATTTATTTTTGTGTCTTAAAAATGTTTGGCCGATTTCCTTCTAGTCAGAATGCGATACCAATTAACGGCATAAAGTTTAGAGTAAGGAATTCTATGGATATCTTATACGCGTTCCACCAAGAGGGATGGTAAAGCTCTTATGCAGCTAAATTGAGAACTCCTAAACGGCCGGCGGTTTGCCATAAACGACCTCTTTTTTAATTTGGGCGGGTAGTCGTTTATTTGCCTCAATGCTATATTAAATAGAGTGAGGCAAATAAAAAAGTGGAACTGTGACAAGAACGACAAATGATATATCTCACTCTGTCGCTTTTATTTAATGATCTGTGAATATTGTATGTAAATTTTATACGGCCGTATATTGTAATGGAGATTTAGATTGGACCTAGGGAACCTATTTACATTAATTTCTTTAGGAAATTAGTTTTTTTTTTCATAGATAATAATTAAGCACGCAATGTGTTGCATCCATAATAATTAACGTACCGATGCGTCATGTCAGTATTTAAATTAGTTTACTTTATTAATCAAGTCAAGTTGCTAAGTCCTGATTGTTCCTATCAAACGAAAAACATCTTGGGAAAGAGACAGTTTCTAAAAGTTAATGAAGTAGACAAACTTGTTATGTCAAAATAAATTGGATTGCGTACATTGCTGCTAATTAAAAAAATCATCGCTATAAAGTATTTAAGTGTTCTATTTATTTTCTAGTGTATCTTAATTATTTTCTTATTTTCCTTACTCGCTAAGAGGCTTTCGTATAGGTATTTTACTCAATGTTTGTATTTATGAACCTCCAGGTCTGTTTTTATATATATTTCAACTTACCTCTATCTTTTTATGTATGACTGTGTGTGTTCTGAACAATAAATAAATTATTATTATTATTAAATAAAATCATTATCCTATATGAGTCGTATTAATTGATACTATAGGTGGAAAAAGTATACGCCCGTATAAAATGTACACGCTGTATGATCATCTCGCTCAGTCGTGGTATTATTATTTGATGTGTACTCTGGGATACTCTGAGCCTTAAACTGATTGCCTCAATTTTTGTTATACCCTGGGGGTGTTATTCACAAAAAACCGACTGGTCCTCACCTCACTCGTTTTTATATGAAAACTGTCAAAATTATACAGATGACATTTGACAGTCTTTTTTCGACAGTCAAACTGTCAAAATTATACAGATGACATTTGACAGTTTCCGTATAAAAACGGGTGAGGTGACAGGTTAGGTCGAGTTCGTTTGTGAATGGCGGCTGTATAGCGCTATACGCACGCTCGTTACAACTTTAGGCGTCATTTTCATACAATTTGTAATATGTAATATCTAAATCGGGACTTCGAACTTCGTATCGTGCTGTCCCTTTCCGTCATCACGGCACAACACGAAGTTCGATTTTCTAAGTAGGCCCTCTGATTTATATCGGATTTTTCTTTCGCGAAGTATTGTCATTGAATTGTAACTCCTATTAATGGGTATTAGGGTTTAATTTGTAATAGCAATTATGCTCTGCTCCTCTCAATTCCTGTTTAAGTTTTAATTATTAATTCACGATATGAGACAAATGAAATGTTAAGGTACTTTTAGATGGTACGATTAATAATTAATTATGTATGTGCATGTGTGTTAACCCTTTGAACGCCAAGAACCCATAAAGTGGTCGTGTGCCCACAATGCCAACAACCATTAAAAAGGTCGGAGTGAAGGTGTGAAAAAAATGAAAAAATCTATTATGAATTGTTTTTGTTGGCTTAAACGTTCCATCAATATTGGATACCTTGGCGTCTGAGTGATCACTTCATTCAAATATAAATGCGTTCAAAGGGTTAATCAAGTATCAGTTGACAACATTTCAGAATAAGTTAAGTTCTGACATCGAAGATGTGATCAGAAATTATTTGACTCGATGAAGTATTTATAGACAAAACTGAATAAAGACAATAGCATAGTTTCTACTTGCAATATTTGTCGACCTGTTTAGCCTAGTTGGTAGTGACACTGCCTCTGAAGCTAGAGGTCCCGGGATGGAATACCGGGCCATTTGTTTCTGTGGTGAGCTGAGACATTTATTCCTGAGACTTGGATTTTTCTATGTATTTATGTGTATATTAATAGAACATTACGATACAAGTGCAGAAAATAGGAAATTCACAACGAGTGGTGATAAATTAAAACACGACCGAAGGGAGTGTTTTAAATCGACACGAGTTGCGAATTACCTATTCGCACGTGTATCGTACAACGTTTTACAGTACATATGGCTGTTTAAAGTTTCGACATATGCACGTAATCTGCTGATTACCGCACTCGTGCGGTAAAGTAGCCCATATGTACTGTATATATACTGTCGTCTAGTACCCATACCCTCATTGAGTTTACTATGGGACTAGTTCTATTTGTGTAAATATATAATATTTGTATTGACTATTCTTTTCAAATTATTAACATAAATAATAATTTCAAATTATTAACAGAAAAGTGACAAGGTACTAAAATGATCATCTGTTTTTGCTGTTGACTGTACGTGTATGTAATGCTACTTGTCGAAATGAGGGCTACCGTTACCATTTGGCGCCACTGTCGACTAAGGTCCAGCTGTCAAACTTTGTTATTAGATATTACGGGCGTGAATACAAAGTTTACATTTAAATCGTATTTACGTTAAACCCGTAACGTACAAAGTATGGAGCATGTCGCAGTGTTGCGCAGTCCCGTTTTGTTCGCAATAAACGAGCACATGAAAGATAAAACTGTCTCAAAGCAAAGCACTCATTGACCCGTAACTATTGCCGTAATTACTCTCAGGTATCGCAAAATATTCACCACCATCCACCATCACATCAGCCAAAGGACGTCCATTACTTGACTTAGGCCTCCTCCTCGCTTGGCATGCGGATTGGCGACCGCAGTATCTCCATCGCACTCCAGGGATGCTGCTGCCCACCCTCCGGTGGTCTTGGTAGTAGTTCTAGAACATACCCGGGTCATATTTCTCATTTCAAGTTGTTAATATTAAGCTGTGTAGTATTTAAATATTAGCTTTTTTACCGTTAACAAAATTATTTGTAATTCCTAGTTTTTGTTATCTATATCTGTATACGCATCATGTTACTGTTAATTCTTCAAGTAAACTCTCACGGTCTTCACGACACATGACACAGGCTAGACCTAGTGTGAGGGCCAGTGTTTAATGATTGAAAAATATAACTGCTAAATAAATAAATTTTGTATTTGTTGTATTTGAAAAAATATTCACGATATTATTGTAATTAGAAATAAACAGTGACGTTTGACATACTCGTAGACCTCGCGCCACACTGGCGCCTCTAGCGGCGAGGTTGGAAATTGAAATGTTGTCGATTGATGCATCAAACAAATGCTCCAATGTTCCTTGTGGTTGAAAGGACTCTAGTTTTAACTATAAAGCTTGAAATGCACAGAGAGGGCGCGGCGCGGTGCGGGCCGGAAGCCGTTTTGCATTTTTAACAGACTTCAAAAAAGGACGTTCTATTCGCCTGTTTTTTTTTTGTCTCTGTGACTTTCATTTTGATGATTCTTTTTTTATTTGAAAGCTGGTGCTTCCCGTGTGGTCCCATTTCAATTTGGTCTTGTTCTGACATTGGCATCCATGAGAAAACCATATAAGTCTTAAGAGGGCGCAGTACGCTCGGTTCTCCATTCAAACGTATTTACGCTCTCATTTTAAAACGCCATGCTAGAATAACATGAAACTTTGTATACACAATGGGATCTGGAATATCTAGGCGGGAAATTAGTTTCTGTTGCTAGAAATAAAAAAAATACAGCGTTTTTTTGAGATTTTTTACGGCTTGTAATGTATGAAAACCTTAATAACCGCTGTATTTTTTCTCCATTATAATTTTGCTGCGCTGCGCTCTGTGCTTTTCGAGCTTCAAGGCATACTGCCGACAACGCATATATGCGTTACCTTGTACAATATATGTATTAAAGTCATTCCAATGTTATTATGTACCTAATTGACATGAATTCTCGAGAAATGCTCACGATGTTTTATTGTCACATGTTTATTTTAAGGCATATTTTCTGGGACTTGTATTTATTTTGTTTTATGGAATAAATCGTTTTTTTTCTAAATATGCAAGTGCTTTTTATTTTACTTCAAGTTTACCATTAGGTTGTTTGTCACCGACGTCAGTAGAAGTAGGGCGCTGCGAAATGTCATCTCACTCACATTTGAAGCAGCCCAACTGGGGAAGTACCTCCACCTTACAGAAGACGGCAGCCTTATATAGCATCACTACTTGCCCCTTAGGTATGTGGTGTTGTGTTCCTGGTGGTGAGTAAGGTCGCCAGAGCTCCCGAGGGTGCGCTGTGTTGAGAGTGAGGGACCTGCATATGTCTCTAGCTGCCAACACAACGAATCCTCAAGTTAATAAAGGGTCGGCAACGCGCTTGTGATTGTTCTGGAGTCGCAAGTATCCATAGGCGACGGTGTCTGCTTACCATCAGGCAGGCCGTAAGCTTTTTTTGCCACCGTCGCATGAAGACCTAGTTTCCCGTTAACTTTCACAGTTCCCTAGGTAGGTATGTTAAGGTGTTACCGACGAGAACCGAGCGCGTCGGGGCGCAGAGATCCTATTGCGAGTTGCACCGGACGCACGTTACCTCTGGCTCTATATATATATTTTTTTCGCTTATTTCTCTATAATTGTACTGTGTTAAGCTATATATATTATTAAAAGTATGTAGTGCATATTCGAGACCATTTTTATTGGGCTAAACCACAAACCATATAAGTAGACGCCGCAAACGCGCTCAATAGTATGGAAACCGAGCGTGTCAATTTTTATGTGCCTACTATGACGTCACGTAAGCAATTTAGTGATGTCTAATACTACCGCCGCGTTAAACCGATTCAAAGGCGCCGCCGTCGGTTTAGTAATCAGTAGGCCTTTGCGGTGAGAGGACGTACGCAGCCCGCCCGCTTTAGTTTACGTTCTGCATTTTACTTCAAAATTCAAGTAATCAACCTATGAATTTACGTTAATATGTCTGTTTTAAGCATACAAAATGCTCCGTAATATTAAATCGATATTTTTATGATTGATTTTCTATCGATTATTTTATCGATCATACTTCGATTTTATAGACGGACAATGAGAAAGTGATTCAAAGATTACTAGTGGCTCTGTGAGTTGTAGACATCGCAATTTTCTTTAAATTTCCAAGAACTGACTCGATAAAGAAATTCTGCTCACAAAATATCACGAGAATCGGTTGAGAAATGCGAACGGAGACGCTTCGCTCGCTCGGTCAACAAGTCAGAGATAATAAATCTACACGATTTCCCAAAAGAAGGATTGCAATGTTTTTTTAACAACAACCTTTCATCGATGCAAAACTATAAGTCATTACAGAGAGGAATACTCATAATGAAAATAGATATTTTATACTGCATTTTTTTGGATAGCATTCAATAAGTGAAATAGTGTAATAAATAAGTGCTTGGTGGTTATTAAATAAATGCAATTAAGTAAATAATTGCATATTCTTATTCTCTTAATGCCCTGATACCTACGTATTATCAACAATCAAATAAATATTCTACTAAGCACTTTATGAAAGAAGATCCCTGCTTCTGTGACGCTTAAGAATCTATTGCTAAAAAATATTATTAAATTAAAACTATTAAATATTTTAATGTAAAAGAATAACATTATTGTATAGTAACTAGCCTTAATTATCATTGTCCGTCACAAAAATCGATTATAAATCGAATTGCACAGTGACATTGCATAAAACATCGCAGTGTACAGCACTACTCACTTTAAATCGACAGACAATGAGAAAATCCCTACTACCCTGCAACGTGAAGATTTACGAAGTAATCGTTTGCTTCACTGTTCATTGCGGCCTACAAATAAAAGTCCTTAAGTATAGTTTAAAGTAGAAGTCGCAATGGATGGCGTACTTCGAAAAAATACTATGTGTGTAAATATTTTGGTAGAAACGACACGACACCACTCCAAGTTGAAAATAATTAAATTTAAATTAAATAAGGCGAAATTTATTACAAAAAATACTTATCAAAGGAAACGTCACCGTTTACTCGACTATTCACTCTTGTTGAATTTGAACAATTAATTACGGCGCAGTGTGGCATTTTCTAGTGCAGCAACAAACGTCTGACAGTTAGAACGACAGGAGCGCGATTGAGCGGCAAGTGGTGCACCGCACCATTTAGATACACGCGAAGTACATACATTGGGGGCATCTAGGTTTATCTAGGTCTGTGGGCTAAACACCCATAACTTCTACAGTTGGTTTACATAAACAAACGTTGTGGACAAAATGTTTATTAAAATGACTAGATACACACTAAAAATTGCTACAAATCACAACTCGCATAACCCAGTGAGAGATATCAAAATCTATATAACTAAAGTTTGAAACGCACAGAGCGCGACGCAGCGTCGTTGCGGGGCGGAGGCGGTTTTGCGGTAAAGCGAACGCGGTCCGGGACACGTGGCACCATAAAACCGCGCGGTAGGGCGGAGGCGGCGTGTGTGACATCTGAAGTCGACACTATCGGAACGATACTAAATGCAAAACCGCTTCCGGCCCGCACCGCGCCGCGCCCGCTCTGTGCGTGTCGAGCTTATCCTTATTGTATGTCAGTTAAAAGTTAAATTTACAGGACTTTTTATGGCATGTTCATTGTTTTAAAACTAGTTTTACATTGGACATTTTGGCGGTGGCATATCCATTTATTCAAGTTACAAATTGTATTTAAATTGTGGCATGCTTATGTTTTCCTTTTTTGTTACCAATTTGCGTAATGATCTCTAAAGGTTTAAGGATTCCGCATAATCAAGAAAATGATCAACATAATCAAACTTTAATACCTAATCTAAAATTTATGTCTTTTTTTTCAATATAACTTTGCGTGTCTTACAGTACCGGCCAATAACATATCCCCTTTGTGTTTTTTTAAGTAAACATGTATATATTGTTAAGATTATAAAGTGTAAATATTACCCAGAGCTTTACCAAAAAATTGAATGCATATTTCAATAAAATAATGTGAAAGCACAGTTATACTCGTTATATACTTAAAACCTGCACAACATAACAAAGTGCAGTTTATGAACCTACGTGTATTATAAATCAAAAGAAGTGATAGATTAACATTTTATATATTTATTAAAGTGTAACAACATTAATACTTTGTAGCAAAGCCTTTTGATTTAATAACTGCTTTACAGCGTCTAGACATAGAGCGTCAATAGTTGATTGAGGGATTTTATGCCATTCCTCCTGTAGCTGAGATAACTTTTGGCTCTCATTAGTGGCTCTTTTACGTTTCAAACGTCTTTCTAGTTCGTCCCATAGCGGCTCTATTATATTTAATTCAGGGGATTGACTTGGCCAGTCCATTAGAGTAACGCGTCGCCGCTTTAACCATTCTGTGACACGTTTTGCACGATGCTTTGGATCGTTGTCCTGCTGAAACACAAACCCACGGCCCAGAAATCGTCGTGCATATGGTAACATCACATTGTCCAGAATATCTAAGTACACATTCTGGTCCATAATGCTTTCAATTTTATGAAGGGGGCCCATGCCTTTAGCGGAAAAGGCACCCCACATTATTACAGAGCCTCCTCCGTGTTTTACCGTGGGAAGTTGGTACTCGGGCTTATATCGGGTACCAGTAGGGCGACGTACCCACTTTATACCATCGATTCCAAATAAAAGAAACTTGCTCTCATCGCTCCGGAGTATATCAGACCATTGTCGCGGTGTCCAGTGTTCGCGTGCTTTACACCAAGCTACTCTTTTCTTTCGGTTCTTCTCAGATATAAGCGGTTTCTTTACAGGGCGTCTTCCGTTTAATCCGGCGTTCTGCAAACGACGTCGGACAGTCCGTAAAGATGGAGTACGCTGTCCTGGGGTTGATATTTCTTTGACTATATCCGTCGCCGTTAACCGAGGATTCTCACGTGAGACTCGCAAACTGTTACGGTCGGTCACATGTGTAGTACAACGTGGTCTGCCACGTGTTTTATTGCCAATGGATCTTCTTGGTGACTTTAATCGCTTCAGAAACTTAGTAATAGTGGTTCTTGATACACTAGGCTGCTGCGAAAGCTGTTTGTGGGTACGCCCTTGCTTGTAGCCGGCAAAGATAGCTTGTTGTTCTCTTCGTCATCTTCACCTCGTTAACGACCTATCGGTTTTAAGCTATTTTAGGTAATAATTTCACATTTACATACAACTGTAGGAAAACCGTCCTGTAGTGTTTTTGCGGAAAAAAACAAAAATCTAAATAAAAACCTTTATATGTGGCCAAAGGTTTTCTTATCGCTCGTCCAAAGAGTCTAAATACTACCTATTGCATGATGAGGTACTTAGGGTAAAAACATTTAGGAATATATAAAAAAAAGTTACGCCCTAAATACCTAAAGGTGATATATTATTGGCCGGTACTATAATTGAAGTAGGTACTAACTTTTTTTAATTTCCCCTAGTACACCAAACATTAGCCGTTGCGTGTAAATAAAATTATTTCATAGAAACACTTGTAACCTAGCCTAATTACCTACAGTAATTACATTTCTTAGTCACTTACAGCCATTCTCTACATTTAATTTTGTAATCTTACAAACGACTGAAAAAACTAACTAAATTTCGTTCTAACGTCATGGTCAATACAATGCAAACAAACCGTGGAATGAACTGTCGCCTGCGGTATTTCCGGACCGATTCGACCTTCAAACCTTCAAGAAAAGAGCGTACTCCCATCTTAAAGGCCGGCAACGCACTTACAACCCCTCTGGTGTTGCGGGTGTCCATGGGCGGCGCTAATCGCTTACCATCAGGCGATTCATCTGCTCGTTTGCCTCCTATGTCATAAAAAATGCAATAAAAATGTTAGTTACCAATTATCCAAGGTACGATCACATTAAGCTGCAAAAAGATATACCTAAACGAGTAGTCAGGTCAAAAATACACGCGTTAACCGTCTAAGGACTAATCAAGGGTAAAAAAGTTACATATAGTTTTTTTTGCCGTATTTGTAGGAAAATGTATGAAAACAGAACCAAATTTGAGTCTTTTTTTGCCGCTGAGCAAACCCTGATTATACATATTTTTGCAGCTGACTGTACCAATCTCTAATCTGTTTGCAAACCTAGATTGAATGTAAGGAATGGATGTAAGCAAATAACAGTGAGATCATTCTGAGATCTAGACCAAGTAACCTTGGTTATCGTGCTATTCTTTGGAAAAAGGACTTTGTTGCATTTAGCAATAAGGACCATTTTCCTGAGAGCGACACTATATACCTACCCCCTTATTCATAAACGTCCATCAAGCCTCTTTTAGTTAACAAGCCGCTAAAGTTTGTTTGTCCTTATGTGTCACTTTGGCATTTATGTTTGTAAGAAAGGGACAAAACAACTTTTAGTTAACAGAGGTTTGTTAAGTTTTATGAATAAGGGGGTTAAACCCTTTATGCATATCTAATGATTTAACACTCTTAGGTTGGGTTGCACCAAACAGTCTGTAATCGTAAGCTGTGTTCGTTAAAATTTGAATGTATGGAAAGTTCGACAAGTTTCTATGGGATGACAGCTGACGGCGCCATATTTAAAATTAACTTTAATCGGTCTGATCAACGTTAAATATGGCGCTGGCAGCTGTCATCCCATAGAAACTTGTCAAACTTTCCATACATTCAAGTTTTAAAAAATACACCTTACGATTACAGACGGTTTGGTGCCCAGCCTTAGTCGAGTGCAGCCAATTTACGGATTTTTTAAATAATATACAGGGCAAGCTTAATCAAATCTAATAATATCATCACTATCAGCTATCAGTACGCTTAAAGCTCGAAACGCACAGAGCGGGCGCGGCGCGGTGCGGGGCGGAGGCGGTTTTACATTTTTGATTTTCGAAACTGTCGACTGTCGATTACTGCTTCATATGTCACATACGCCTCTACCGCGCTACCAAATACCGCGCGGTTTTTTTGTGCGAAGTGCCACGGATCGCATTCGCTTTACCGAAAAACCGCCTCCGCCCCGCAACGACGCTGTTTCGCGCTCTTGGCGTTTCAAGCTTAAACTACAAATTTACATTTCTAAATCATGACACATAATTTACCATCGTGCCGTTCTGAGCGCCTACTCCGTGCCGTCCCGTCCCTTTCGCTCTCGTGTTATACACTATATGACGGAAAGGGACGGCACGATACGAAGTTAGGAGTCGACCCTCTGTCCTTCACTCTCGTTCTGTTCCACACTACCTTCCGACTTTAGCCTACTGGCACTACTCTGTGTCAATTAGGGTTACCAGATTCTATTTCCTAATTATCAGGACACCACATAACGTTAAAATTCGCGACAAGTAATTAACACGTTCACTGCCCCCATGCAAAACGATCTGATAATGTCGCAAGTCCAACTTTGCATTCAGTATGGGGATGTGTGCCCCACAGTGGAAGCATTGACTTCTGAAAACTTTTTTTTTTTATACCGAGTCGGTGGCAAACAAGCGTACGGCCCGCCTGGTGGTAAGCCTTTTTCTGTTCATGACCCCACATTGGGGGCACCCGGACAGGGAGCGTGTTAATGTTTTATTTTCTCAAAATTAACGTTTCTTTACTCTTTGTAATAAAATACGAAACAATCAACTATACGAACAAACCAAAGGCGTATCATTTTGTTTGTTTCATTACTTTATCGACATTTCTTTTTATACCTAACGCTACCTGCACTATTATTGCACGGCCCGCTCCATAAGGCAGTGTAGGTGCGAAGCATACCGATGAATTATGACCTGGCTCGCCACTTGGTTTTGCGGATAGTATAGTCATCATCGTCACACATTTATCGCTTTGCCTTTCTGTCCCACACCTTTACCACCCATCTCTCCCCTGTCACTACTGTCACCCGCCCGCATTGAAGAGCTGCAGCGTGCTAGCGGGCGGGTAGCTCTGCTCGTGGCCTTCGTGGATGGTGGAAATCTCGCCAGAGCTCTGGTGGAGTCCGTTGCGGACTGGGGGAACTTTCTTTCCGTTGCTGATGGGTTCTGTAGGCTCTGGGAATGAAAGATGAACTGAGAGATTTCTAGACTAAACTGCAGAAAACGATAGGTCAGAAAAGAAACGGAACATTTCATTTTTTGCCTTGTTAGAATGTTATATATGGTGAGAAAGTGTAAACATAAGTGTTAGCCTGTGACTGTATTTATTTATTTGTAGTTTATTGCACAAATAAATCGGTACAAATAGCGGACTTAATGCCTCAAGGCATTCTCTACCAGTCAACCATGGGGCCAAACAGAAAATAGCGAAGGTAGGCACACGACAAATACTAAGTTAGAAAAACAAAAAAAAAACCCTAAGGTAGAGCTAATTACAAAAAAGGTGTTTACTGTACTGTAGATAGAGGTAGATATTGTGTGAGCTGATTTTGAGTGCACGTCAACGTTAATTGCTTGGGTATCTTACGTGTGCACAGAAAATCAAAAATATTTTCTAGTATCAAAAGTATAATTCCTAAGATTTTTGGAATAACCTCCAAAACTTTAGGTAATATTTCAGTAGCCAGACTACCTAGACATGCGAAATTTTTCGAGGTGTTAACTCACCCAAAGAGTGCTCATACCCAAATTAACAAGACAGATTGGGTACGTAAGCCACCAGTGTGACCCTCTGATAACTGAGGCCGAAATTTCTCACTAAGTTACAAAAATAAATTACAGAAAGAGAGATAAGACACATCGGCATCCATACCGGTCATTTAGTAGTTGTAGTACCAACTGCTAAATACAATAAATGTATACAAAAATAATTTTGTACTTCGCTTTGTGATTTCCGTGAGCCGACGCTTGGTTACCTATAGAAAATACCGAAATCGGCAATATGCGTGCCTATCAAATTCGAGGAGTTCCCTCGATTCCTCCTAGATCCCATCATTAGACCTTCACCAGATTTATGTGGGACCAACTTGGGAGTACCTGCTTTGAAACAAAAAAAGAATTATCAAAATCGGCCGACGTGGTCAAGAGTTATCGGGGAACAAACATACATATTAAAAAAAACAAGCAAACATGCAGACGAACTGACAACCTCCTTCCTTCTATTAAAGTCGGTTAAAAAGCAGCAGTAATATTGTACGAGGAGCAACGTAGACAGAGTGCACTATTACTTTATCTGATCTGATTGTCTGTTCTGTTTTTTTTTTATGTTTTTGTATTTTTTTGTTTACTGTGTGTTTGTGCTTGTAGCAAGCAAATAAATGTCTTATCTATCTATCTACTTTAATTTGGGACCCCCTTAAGGTTGCCCTGTCACACTGTTAGAAATTCGAAGATTTTGTTTGCGAAATGGGTTCCAAATTAAGGAGCGCGAACGTGCTTATATTATCGCGTAGGGTTATCCATTAGGGGAAGCCTATGTATGTCCAGTAGTAAACGTCCTTCGGCTAATATGATGACCAGGCATCGTAAAGTGCGTGCAAAATTCATTGAAGTACTAGGGTTGTTGATTATACATATATTATTAAATTATTAAATTACATATAGGTGTAATCTATGATATTAAACTAAAACTTCTTGGAATTGATAAATATATTGTCTATAAATTTACGAACTAGTATGTTCTTGTCATGATTGTCAATGGGACTAAAAATCCGAAACTACTGCACATAAAAGGACTGTATTTATTCATTTGGCACCCAACATATATTTCTTTTAATTATTTTGTTTGTCAGAATCGAAGTATCTTTCGATCTCGATAAAAACCTTCGATTTGCGGGTTTACAATCAATTAAGTATTTTTTGTTTCAGAAAATTGCAATGTTAATTGTATTGTTTGCGTTGTTTCGCCATCGAATTTGCGAAAGTTATTAATCACTATCCCAAGTGAAAAATTCGGAAAGGTTTAGATAAATTTTGTAAATACAATACAAAAATTTACCATTAACCTGTAATAATAACATTAAACTGAGATCCAGATTCTGTTCAGTTATATTTATTTGTATTATTTTAGTACATAATATTTTAGTTCATCAATTTAGAACCTTCGCCATCCCTAACTGGTTGTCATACGTCATTTCAATGGATTTCGCTCGCAGTTTACGATGCCTGATGATGACGATAGGTGTTAATTATTCTTACCTTCTTTAGTCTTCTTCCTATGCATAGCTATAACACTTGGCCCCTTAGCCAGCGACCACGACGGCACCGGCACATCCTTAATCGGCTCCAAAATATTCCTTCTAGACCTTAGCACATTCGGCAACTCATTTCTAGAACCTTCTCCCTCTTCATGTGGCAACTTTGGCAGTTTCTCTTCCACTGGCAACACCGGTTTTGGTAGCTTACCATCCGGATTCGATTCTAGTTTTTCCATTTGATTTTGTACCGTGAATATTTCGTTTACGACCGGTTTTATGTCGTCAGAGGTGTTTGTGTCTGTGCTGTCTTGTTGGACGAGTTGGTTTCTAGGTGAGAGGGAGTGGATGCGTTTGACACCGTTGAGGGGAGGCGTGTTGAGGGGGAGGGGGGCAGAAGCCATGTATTGGTTGTACATGTTGCCGATTAGTTCTTCTGTGCGTCTGGAATATTAAAAACACTAATATTAGTTTAGGAATATAGACAGATAATCTCGTCCAGATGTAGCCACCACCACCACCACCATATCAGCCCTAGGACGTCCACTGCTGGACATAGGCCTCCCCCAATTTCATGGGGGGTAAATGCCATAATCGCCACGCTTGGCATGCGGGTTGGCGATCGCAGTATCCAGATGTAGCGTTACTCTTTAATTACTCTATTAGATGGTTACCTAATATTCTAACTAGAATATTCTAGTATTAACAAAAATATGACATGTTGTTATAGAAAATAAATCTGTTGAACATAGCTGAAATCCTTTTTCCTACACTAGAATCATAACTACTTTACAATCTGGTAATTTTGCTGCTTGAAACCAGTCAGCAAAATCCAATTTTGCTGCGAGCGTGAAAAAAACTTACTTTATAATTTTTCATATCGTAGGTTAGTTTAAGTAACTTCATTCTTTGTGTCACTATTCCTTTGCGTTATATGTTCTCGCCGCTGAGGTGACAAGTTGTATGTATCACACGAGAGCAAAGATATTTGCATCTCGTATCTGAGTCCCTCGCTGCGCTCAAGATTCTAATTTTGAATCACTCGCTAGGCTCGTGATTAAATTATAGAATCTTTCCTCGCAGCGAAAATCTACTTTGCTCTCTTGTTGAACAAATTACTATTTCTCCGTGTGGTCTTAGATGGAAGATTACCTTGTGAGGGGTATAATGACAGTTTGTGCATTTCCGTTTCCCGTGTGGTAGGCGTTGTGTCCAAAGCCATCTAGACCGGAACTTCCAGTCACCTAAAAAGCGATTATGTACAACTTTAACAAAATACGCGAATTTGACTTTAATGAGAAGAGTTTAATAACGTACATATATTTTTTGTCACTATGGGAATGATTTTGACTGCAACTAGGTAAATATCTTGAATTACTTGAAATAATTAGTTCTAGCTATCTTTTAATAGACGACAAAATTGTCAGTATTGAGGTCATGTGTTTCGCGTTCATCCTTCATCAGGCGGAGTATCATTACGGTGACAAATTACAAGTGACTTTAACTTTGGGTAGTAAACAAGTTTTTGGTCAAAAAATTCATATTTGGTACAAGCTTTTATTGTCGACTGTACTTTTTTCCACAATCATATTCCATTGTCATCCGATTTATACATGCATGCAAAATTTCAGCTCAATCGGAAACCGGGAAGTGGATCAAATTTAACTTGCAAGATCTGATTACAGACAGACAGACAACGGGACAGGTGAAAGTAAATAAAAGCTTGTAAAATAATTCTGAACTTTACTGTCATCCTCCTAACGTTTATCCAAAAAAAACCCGGCCATGTGCAAGTCTGACTCGCGCACCGAGGGGTCCTTACAACTAAAAAAACAAATGTGATTGATCAATATATTGGTATTTGTCGGGAAAAGAAAAGTATTATCACCAAATTTCAAGTCCATAGGTCAATGAGAATCTAAAAAATTCTTTGGAACAATATGTATGACAGATGGACATGCGAGTGACAGCAATAGGGCTCCCTTCGGGTACGGAACTTGGCATTTTTACTATAACAATTTTAATTTTGAAGTCATTCTTTATTTGACATTTTCGTGTAGTATTGTAGGTATAATTTGTATTTGCATGCATTTAAATATGTTTTATCGCAAATAAATGAATAAGCCGCACCCATATAGACTAGTGGATCCCGCAGTCAACTGTGCAAACAGTTTTGCAGGACGTTGTATTTATTGTTGAGCTCTTTTCGATTGTTTTAAGAATCATCATCATCCTAGCGTTTATCCTAGTACAGTAGCATCCTGAAGGATGCCTGGAGTCCGCTACCTTATCCCAAGACTTGGCGTAGGTAATTGTTTTAAGAATATACGCTTTGGAACCTAAACCAGGCGTAGGCACTAGTGCGAAACTTTATTGAAGCGAAGCCATCTGATCCCATAGGGAAATTTAGTCTTGTTTGGATAAGACCGGTTTTCTGACGATGTGTTCCTTTACCGGAAAGCTACTGTTAAATATCAGATATTATGTATAAGTTTTTCAAACCCGGAGGTACGAGCCGGGATTCAAACCGACCGCAATGTAATGAAACTTGAATGCGAGTGTCGTATGTATGTACACTGGAATTTACGAAAATATGCAAACGAGTACCTCCATAACTCCAATTTGTGTCGTCCGCACGTGGTAGGGGAAATTCTTGTTCGCGAATACGGGCAGTGTCAGCAGCTGTGAATAAAACATTGTATCATGAATATATCGAGGGTTGCGTGGTGAAACCCGATAAAGTCTCGTAAAAGATTTTTTGAAAAACTATGAGTAAGGAATGTAGTTTTTATTTCAAAAAGCAATTATTTCGATTTATCGGGTTAGACCACGCAATATATTATGTGTAGGTAAATCCTAGTGAAAAACACACGCCGCCTCCACTATACCGCGCTACGGAATACCGCGCGGTTTTTTGGTGCGACGTGCAACGGATCGCGTACTCTTTATGCGTTTCGAGCTTATGAACAACATTTACTACGAGACCAACTATGCCCGTGTCAATAAAAATAGCTATGTCACATCAGTTGGCAACGTCAGTCGATTTTTCAATGAAACAGCAGTTGAGATCACACGCAATGTATTATGGACGAGTCAAAGGAATTTGAACCCTCCATACTTCGTATCCAAACGGCAGCGGCAGAGCCGGCGGCCGAACGGCTGCCCGCAACCCATTCAAACATGAAATCTAACCTGCTGTATGGAGGGTTCGAATTCCTTTGACTTTAGCAGGGTGCGCGCCGACTCCGGCCGTTTGGTGTGAATCGTCCATTAAAATAACCGCTGCCACTGCGACAGCGACGCGCCACTCGAACTCGTGGCTGGGCTCGTAAAAGCGCGCTTACCTTGATGTGTTACATAATCATCGTTATCATATCAGCTGAAGGACATGCACTGCTAGACATAGGCCTCCCCCAAAGACTTCCGCACTGACCGGTCCTGCGCCACCCGCATCCAGCGGACACCCGCGACCCTTACCAGGTCATCAGTCCACCGTGTGTGATGAATTGATGTGTTTACTCACCAGAAACATGATGTGCCCGTTAAACGAGATTAGGAGTAGAACAGCAGTAACCACGCTCTCTCTCACCCATTTATCTGAAAATTAAAGTGTTGTAATTAAAGTGTGATTAGATTTCAATAAAGACGGGAAGTTATGGTCTGCTTCACCGGATTCCGGACCGTAATGTCGACTAATCCTTTTCTATTCGTAGACCAAAAGTACATTGTTTAACGAGGGGCGTAAGTGGGACATTGCGAACGAGAGTCTATCAGAACAGTATTCTTGCGACCAATCAGAGAGCAGTATTCTTGTGGAGCGCGGCCAACTAGATTTTTTAAACCAATCAGGTCACAGAGAAACTCCTAACTCCCTAGGGGGATATGAAAATCCATAACTCCTGCGGGAGCTAAATCGGCTATAACTACAATAAGACCTTATAAAAATTATACATCATTTTCTCTATGGAGCTCCCGACTTAACTATAAAGCTCGAAACGCACAGAGCGGGCGCGGCACGATGCGGGGCGGAGGCGGTTTTACATTTTTAATCATTCCGAAACTGTCAACTGTCGATTACTGCTTCATATGTAATACACGCCGCCTCCGCTCTACCGCGCTACCGAATACCGCGCGGTTATTTGGTGCGACGTCCCCCGGACCGCGTTCGCTCTACCGCAAAACCGCCTCCGCCCCGCAACGACTCTGCGCCACGCTCTGTGCGTTTCAAGCTTTAGAACTCGTAAGACAAATAATAAAATTGATCAATCACGTCTCGCCTTTACTGGACTATAATAAATTATACCATTACGACGTCGCGACAGACACAAAATAAAAGACATCAACGATCGCTGACCCGTTAGGCCTGCACTTCATTTCCGCAGGCATAGTTTGTTTAAATTTCGGTTAACCCGTAGAAACCGGCCAAGTGCGATTCGGACTCACGCACCGAGGGATCCTTGCAATTAATAAACAAATGTGATTTATCAATATATTGGTATTTCTTAGTAAAATATACGTAATAATGAATATTATCACCAAAATTCAAGTTCATAGGTCAATGGGATGTTAAAAAAATCTTCGGAACAAAATGTGTGACAGACGACAGACGGATTCGACAGAGTCCTTTTTATTTCTCTTTTTAACCGACTTCAAGATTTCAAAAGAGGAGGTTATCAATTCGGTTGTATGTTTTTTTTTTTTTAATGTTTGTTACTCCATAACTCCGTCATTTCAAACCGATTTGAAAAATTCTTTTTTTGATGCCTGGCTAGCTGGACGGAGTCCAAATTTTCCTTCGCGTCCCAAAATACAAAAGGCCTGGGACAACTTAGCCTCCACCTCAACTCTAAGCTCCCTAATCGAAAGCGCGGTAGGCAGGGACCGGGCCAGGCTCTTAGCTGTTTCAAGCCCAGAGTCGGGTCATTGGCTCCATGCCTATCCATCAGCTAACACCGGTACTTTCATCGACCCGGATACACTTCGCCTAGCCGTTGGTCTCCGTCTCGGGGTTGATGTTTGTGTGGACCACAACTGTGCATCCTGTGGGGCCCCTGTCGATCGTCTGGGCCATCATGGGCTTGCCTGTTGATTCGGCGCCGGCCGCCTGTCCCGCCACGCCGCACTCAACGACATCCTGAGAAGGGCGCTCATCAGCGCCAACGTTCCCGCTGCTCTGGAGCCCCAGATCGTGCGGGGCGATGGCAAGCGCCCTGACGGGATGTCTTTAATTCCATGGAGGATGGGTCGCGCTCTAGTGTGGGACGCCACATGTGCCGACACTTTGTCTGTGTCCTACCTCCCATCGACCAGCAGGCGTGCCGGGGCCGCGGCAGACGCTCGAGAACGGCTTAAGGCGACCAAATACGAGTGTCTCGGCACCCAATACGAGTTCGCTGCATTCGGTGTCGAGACTCTCGGCTCGTGGGGCAAAGGCGCGCGTGGACTTCACAGGATGCTCAGCAAACGTTTGCGGGAGGCAACAGGCGATCATCGTGCGGGCAGCTTTCTCGCACAAAGAATCGCTATTGCAATTCAGCGCGGGAATGCTGCCTGCATGATGGGCACCCTGCCTAAGGGGCCAAATTTAGATTTTTTATAGGTTAGTTTTGATTATTTTTAATTATTTTTAAGTTAGAGTAATTTCTATTTTGTTATTTCACATGTTTTTCTGAATAAACATGCTTTTTTTGATTGTATGTATATATATCCAAGTTGGTCCCGTTTTTGTCAAAAGGCAGTTCTGATGATGGGATCTATGAGAAATTGAAGGAACTCCTCAAATCTTTAAGGCAAACATATAGTGATTTTTGTGTTTTTATCAACAAGTCAAGCATTTGCATCCAAAAATGTGACATTGGATGAAGTGGAACTGCTGATGATGATCAGAACAGAACTCTTCAACGACGAAAAGTTCACATTTGGCGATTTGTCCTCCTAGCTGTGTATGTTAAGCAAGTTCTATTTTCACGATTAATTTTTGTCATGCTCGAGTTCTGATGATGGGATCCATGAGGAATTGAGGGAACTCCTCAAATCTTAAAGGCAAACATATAGTGATTTTTGTGTTTTTATCAACAAATCGAGCATTATCATACAAAAAGGTGACATTTGATGAAGTGGAACTGCTGATGATGATCAGAACAGAACTCTTCAACGAAGAAAAGTTCACGTTTGGCGATTTGTCCTTCTAGCTGTGTTTGTTAAGCAAGTTCTATTTTCACGATTGATTTTTGTCATGCTCGAGTTCTGATGATGGGATCCATTAGGAATCGAGGAAACTCCTCAAATGTGAAAGGCACACAAATAGTGATTTTAGTATTTTCATGAACTAATCAAGCATTTTCATTCATAAAAGTGACATTTGATGAAGTGGAACTGCTGATGATGATCAGAACGGAACTCTTCAACGACGCGTAGTTCACGTTTGGCGATTTGTTCTCTTCGTTTTGTTTGTCAAGCAAGCAAGGTTTTTCCATGATTGCATGAGGAATTGAGGGTACTTAGTCTTCTACCATTATAAACATACTTATAGCCATTTTTGTATTTTATTGTATGGAATCTAAGATTGCACCATCTAAGATTAATAATCTTTCACCGGACTCCCCCATAGAAGTCGGTTTTTTTTTCTTAAAAATTATTTTTTGTTGTGGTTTTCATGTATTTTATTTGTTTTGCAATTTTGTTTATGTTGATGCGAGTGCGATCATGTCGTCACGGCGCCGCGTCTTCACTATGTCACAACGAAAGATCAGCGCTGGCTCTGCCAGCATCACGCTAGGTTGTGACCATTTCGTGACAAATTAATTATGTATCGGTGTCTGTTTTGTGTTAATCCATTGTTTTGTCACGAATAAACGATTTCTTTCTTTCTTTCCCTAATAAGTATTGTGTAACCTTTAACATCAACGATTTTTAAATGTTATTTTTAGGGCTTTTAGTGAATTCGAAATTTCATCAGGTAACTTATTATAAAAACGGATACCTTGACCAAGAAAAAAACCGTATACTTTGCGAATACGAAACTTTTTAGTTGCATTTTTATTTCTAGTAATAGGGTTTGCAGTCCCGGTCCCGATTTGTATGAAATTTCCCGGGACATGCCCTATCTAGTAATATCCGAATTTTTACAGAACGTGTATTAACGAGATTCTGAATGATACAAATAATATTCTCATAAATGTATTAGGACGCTACATTTAAAATGTTAATTTCTTTAAAAAGTTCTCTTACAGATTCACGCTACCCCAGGTTGTATATGGAGCGAATGTCTCTTTTGAAACACAAAGATTGTCTGTATGTCAGCTGCCATCAGCCGCCCGCCATCAGGCGGGCCGTACGCTGGTTTGCTACCGACGTGGTATAAAAAAAAAGCTACTTTATTTACCTCAAATCAGAATACCGTACGACATAACATTATGAAAATAACTATGATATAGTAAGCGATCTGTATCAACAAACGATTCAATAAATGAATGCTATAAGTGGTACCCAGAAAGCTTTAATTCTTCGTCAGATATGATTATGAGCCGGTTTACCTATGTAAGCATTGGCCGCGAGGATGAACAATGGTCCCGCGTAGAACCAGAGTGTACCGCAGATGAAGAATGGGCAGTAGAACATGTTCTGTAGACAGAAAACAAATTACAGGTCAATTAACTTCGTTGTTTCTAGTTGCCATGGTTTGTCGGCCTGTTTAGCCTAGTTGGTAGTGACACTGCCTCCGAAGCTACAGGTCCCAGGTTCGAATCCTGGTAAGGGCATTTGTTTCTGTGGTGAGCAGAAACATTTGTTCCTGAGACTTGGATATTTTCTATGTATTTAAGTATATATAGTATATTAAATATATCGTCGTCTAGTACCCATAACACAAGCCTATTGAGCTTACTATGGGACTAGTTTGATTTGTGTAAAAATTGTCCCCTAATATTTTCTTTTTATTTATGGTTACGTCTCGTCGGCCCAAACAGTGGTTATTCCCATTACAAAAAGGAATGGTTATAAGTTGTGACTATTTTCATTAAAAAAATCTTACTGTTGCCTTCTCATTAACAGGATGGAATGACAAGAAATTGATGATCGACGCCTGATACAATGTGAACGGTCTGTTCACGTCTGTCTGTCTTGTAGTCTCTTGTGCCTCGTCTTGCACGGTCTGTGCTGGTTGGCTGTCGGTTCAGAACTGCCCCGCACAAAGTACAATATATATACTAACATAGAGATACCAGTCATATACTCCGCATAGATCGATGCGCCGTTGTGTATTTGGTAAGAACTAACCGCACAACCTCTGCATCTCTGTCACTTCAATATGCAAGTGCGATAGAGATAGCACCCAGTGAGATCTGGTACAAACAAATTAAACTAATATTTCCATAGAAAAATTCTTACCTCGAGCTGAAAGCCTGCTGCCCCATGGTCTGTTTTTCCAAGTCATGTCTTTAAATTTAGAATCTGTCGTTCCGAATAGGCTGTCAGTAAGTCGGTCAGTCATAGTTAAGTCTGTCAGTTAGTGCAATCAATCAATCAATCAAATATTTATTCTGCAAATAGGCCACAAGGGCACTTTTACAAGTCAAAGCGTGAATTTATACAATTTAAAAAAAAAACTGACAATGTTATTTAAAAATAATGATTAAAAAAATATACTGATTAACAATTATATAAAATTAAATTTACAAATATTAAGGACGTATTGAATACGATCTGTCCGAATAAACAAAAAGTACATAAAATTAATTTAATATCTCAGAGATGTATATGGTCTCTGAGCGTCCAAATACGATTAATAACAATTATTTAAAAGTCCTTTGAGATGTAAATGATCTCTAAGCGCTAAAATTAAAATAAGTAAACTTAATATTGTTAGAGATGTATAAGGTCTCTAAGCGTCAAGAACAATAAAACTAATCCAGAACAGGATTATGTCTCTCGTCAATCTACATACAATAAAATAACACTAGTATTAAGGTATTTACTTTGCCCTTGCAAGCATGAACAGACCGTGCGGAAGTTAGACGCCCCTAAACAATGCAATACACATTCAAGTTTGTTGCTGCAGACTCAGTTGTGCTACTAACCTTCTCAGGGTACTTCCTAACGGTGAAAAAGGTCGAATAAGCGAAGACACAGGAAGCGGCGACGCGAAGTACGATGAGACCGTAGCCTGCTGGGCTCTCATACAGGTATAGGACTTCGCCAGGATCGAATGCCTGAGGAATTGAGGCAATGTTATGATTGGCAGTGATGACTTCCTGCACGGGTAATTTTTCATGACCTGAATGAATTTTGAGTGCATATAATGACACCACGTAGGGACCCGGGTATGTCCTAAAAAGTAAAAAGTAAAAGTAGTTTATTCTTCAAATTAGGCATATTACATGCACCTATAAACGTCAATAAACTACCACCTAAAATTACGATCAAGACCACGGGGGATGCGCAGCAGCATCACTGGAGTGCGGTGGAGATACTCACCATCGATCGCCAATCTGCATGCCAAGCGTGGCGATTATGATATTCCGGAACACACATGTGACACTTACCTATAATATGATGCACTTTTATACATAATGACAGATATCACCTTAAGACTGCGCAGTACTTTCGGTTCTCCATACAAACGTATTTATGCTCTCATTTTAAAACGCCATGCTAGAATAACATGAAACTTCGTATACACAATGAGATCCGGCATATCTAGGACGGAAATTAGTTTCTGTTGCTTGAAATTATAATCGAGAAAAAATACAACGATTATTAAGGTCTTACAAGCCGTAAAAAACTCAAAAAACCGCTGTTTTCTTTTACAATTTCTAACAACAGAGACTAATTTCCGACCTAGGTATGCCGGATCCCATTGTGTATACAAAGTTTCATGTTATTCTAGCATGGCGTTGTAAAATGAGAGCATAAATACGTTTGTATAGAGAACCGAGCGTACTACGCCCTCTTAAGGATTAGGACGAGGATTTTCTTAGAAGACATTAAAATCTAGATGGTCGCGTACGGTACGGTTACAGAGGAATTTCCTCCCTGAGACGCTCCGGTTGTGGAATGAGCTGCCTGCCGAGCTTTTCCCGAGCGTACGGGGTACCTCAAGAAAGGAGTGAATAAGTTTTTAAAAGTCCGGCAACGCGCACATGACACTCCATATACATGAACACAGTCACAAGTGCGGCAAGCCGTTGGATGAAGGCGCAATATCGACTATTGTGGAGATAGTAAGGGTTTTGTCCAGCAGTGAACGTCTTTTGGCTAAGATGTTGTTGACGATGAACCCGGGTATGTCCTAAAACTACGACCAAGACCACCGGGGGATGGGCAGCAGCATTCATGGAGTGCGGTGGAGATACTGCGATCGCCAACTCGCATGTCAAGCGTGGCGAATATGTCATTTACCTCCCGTGAAATTGGGGGAGGTCTATGTCCAGCAGTGGGCGTCCTTTAGCTGATATGGTGGTGGTGGTGGTAGATGTTGATGATGACGCTTCATTTATACAACGACGATGGCAAACAAACTTGGCCTGTCTGCTGGTAAGCAGCCACCGTAGCCTTTGGACGCTTGTGACTCCAGAAGAATCACAAGCGTTGTCGATCCTTTATTAACTTGAGCCATATGCAGGTATTTTTTTTAATTAAAAATGGAATTGCTCTCGGCCATCATCTAGCCGGGGGGCAAAGATGAGGCCGACGATGAAGCGAGCTCACCCAGAAGATGCCTATGCAGGTCCCTCACTCTCAACACAGCGTATCCTCGGGAGCTCTGATGACCTTACTCACCTCCAGGAATACAACACCACATACCTACAGAATTATTAGTGGTGTTATTGCTGCGGTATTCTGTAAGAGTTACTTCCCCAGGTGAGCTGCTCAAAATACGAGCGCGATGTCATTTCGCTAAACCTCTTTCAAAACTCTCGCTGATGATGATGATGTACTGACCTTGGCCTGGTAGACGAAAAGCGCGATGTAAGCGAGCACGTAGCAGCACATGAACACGGTGAGCCGAACGGTGAAGCCTGCCTTCAGCCGCCCACGCGTCACCGTGTAGCCTTTACCAAGCAGCACCAGTAGCAGGAGAAACGTCGTCTCCGATATACCGCAAAGGAACTGACCTTAAAACACAAATACCATAATGCAGAAAACCAGCATAGCCCATAAGCAAATTAAGCAAATCGCGTCATAGGGGTGCCCCTAAACAGCACAAAAACTTATAATTAATAATTTATACCAAAAAAAACCGACTCCAATTTTGTACTTGCTATGCCACAATTTGTGGTTTCCGTGAGCCAATGCTTGGTTACCTACAATAAGATTGAGACTTGGTAACCTCCTAGATTCCATCATCAGACCTTCACCAAATTTATATAAAATCAATGTCGGGGTACCTGCTTTGAAACAAAAAAAGAAATATCAAAATCGGCCTACGTGGTCAAGAGTTATCGGGGAACATATATACATAAAAAAAACCGGCCAAGAGCGTGTCGGGCCACGCTCAGTGTAGGGTTCCGTAGTTTTCCGTCCGTTTTTTTTGAAAAAATTACAAAAACTATTCAACCTATCAAGTTCAAAATAATTTTCCTACAAAGTTTTTATAAAGTTCTACTTTTGAGACTTTTTTCATATTTTTAAAACTTATGGTTCAAAAGTTAGAGGGGGGGGACACATTTTTTTTTACTTCTGGAGCGATTATTTCCGAAAATATTAACATTATCAAAAAATGATTTTAGTAAACCCCTATTTATTTTTAAATACCTATCTAACAATATATCACACGTTAGGGTTAAAATGAAAAAAAAAAAATCACTCCCCACTTTACGTATAGGGGAGGTACCCTAATAAAATATTTTTTTCCACTTTTTATTTTACCACTTTGTCGGCGTAATTGATATACATATTAGTACCAAATTTCAGCTTTCTAGTGCTAACGGTCACTGAGATTATCCGCGGACGGACGGACAGACGGACGGACAGACATGGCGAAACTATAAGGGTTCCTAGTTGACTACGGAACCCTAAAAACCGGCCAAGAGCGTGTCGGGCCACGCTCAGTGTAGGGTTCCGTAGTTTTCCGTCCGTCACATTAAGTTGACATATTATAATTCTTTATTGCGTGAACCGATTTTCACCGGTTTTACTTTATTTGAAAGCACGTCATTTCATTGTGATTTTGTAGAAATGACAGGTACAATAAACACCTGTTTATACGGTTAAATTACAAACTTAGTTCAGAAACTATTTTTGTAATTTTTTCAAAAACTATTCAACCTATCAAGTTCAAAATAATTTTCCTACAAAGTTTTTATAAAGTTCTACTTTTGAGATTTTTTTCATATTTTTAAAACTTATGGTTCAAAAGTTAGAGGGACACATTTTTTTTACTTCTGGAGCGATTATTTCCGAAAATATTAACATTATCAAAAAATGATTTTAGTAAACCCCTATTTATTTTTAAATACCTATCTAACAATATATCACACGTTAGGGTTAAAATGAAAAAAAGAATCACTCCCCACTTTACGTATAGGGGAGGTACCCTAATAAAATATTTTTTTCCACTTTTTATTTTACCACTTTGTCGGCGTAATTGATATACATATTAGTACCAAATTTCAGCTTTCTAGTGCTAACGGTCACTGAGATTATCCGCGGACGGACGGACAGACGGACGGACAGACGGACGGACAGACATGGCGAAACTATAAGGGTTCCTAGTTGACTACGGAACCCTAAAAAAGAACCAGCAAACATGCAGACGAACTGAGTACCTCCTTCCTTCTATTGAAGTCGGTAAAAAAGGAATAAGGGGGTATATTAGTAAAACTCACCGATAGTTTTGGCACCATCACCACCAAATCCATGGGTCGCGTAGCGGATGTAGGCCAAGCTCTGTATGATTACACCACTTTGCTGAAAAATATTAACAAAATTTATAACACAGATGATAAGGACACTAGCTTAAATATTAATATAGGTAAAAAACTTAAGAAGATGACCTGTTGTATGTAGTTGTAGCGTGTTCGAATAGATATTTACATATTTAAAATGTGCAACACAAACAAAACAAACGCCTATTCGAGCACGTCACAACTACATACAACAAGTTATCTTCTTAAAAGTGAGTGGTGTTATTAAAAGTAAAACGCCTCGGCACCGCCACCCGCGGTCAACAAGCACGAAGTATAAATTTGATAACATAACTTTAATTGTATTAATTATTGTAATAATTATTTTGTTGTTAAATTTTTTTTGTTAAGTTTTTTACCTAGACGTGGGTTGTCATCTCAGGTTGTCATGCTCTTAAAGTTCGTCTTTATGGTGTGATAGGCGACATAAAGTAGCTTTTTATGCTCTAAAGCAATAAAAGTAAAACGCCTCGGCACCGCCACCCGCGGTCAACAAGCACAAAGTATAAATTTGATAACATAACTTTAATTGTATTAATTATTTGTTAAATTTTCTCACAATCGAAGTAAAAAGCAGAGTGTACAACTCGTGTATAAAACCCATTTTACCGTCGGATAAAATGGCTTGTTTTATGCACCTAATGTAGTATTTAAACATGATTCACGAAACTTTACAAGTCCTACCCCATCGGGCACGGTGTCGTTATTTAGAGCTCGTTGATTAGATAAATAAGTACTGTATGTTTGTTTGCAATAATGATTTAAAAATAAAAAAATAACCGCCTACAATTTACTTGGTAGCAACCGGTTAGCATCTAAATCCAAATATATATTTGTATTTGCATTTAGATGCTAACTGGTTGCTACCAAGTATAGACAAAATGCAGGTGTTACTTTAAAAAAATACTAAAATCGTTATAGGAGCGCCTACAAAAGTTGAGGAGTTCCCTGATTTCTCCAGAATCCCGTATTATGGAGCTAATTCGTGTGTCCTCCTAATATTTATTTATTCCATATATATATGACTGCATCTGCCTTGCTAGATAGCAGAATGGCGTTGATGTCGGATGAATAATATTCGTCCCTGTCGCACTAAATACTTGCTAATGATGATCGAATTACCCTTATATTTATTTATTTATATCATAGCAAAGAATTGCCAAACTTAATTGGCAGTGGGCCAGCCACATTGCCCGGAAAGCTGATGGCCAGTTGGGCCAGCGAGTTATCGAGTGGCGACCTCGTACCGAACGACGCAGCGTTGGAAGGCCCCACATAAGGTGGGCTGATGATCTGGTCAAGGTCAAGGAAGTCCGCTGGATGCGGGCAGCCCGTGACCGGTCGTTTTAGCAGTCTCTGAGGGGAGGCCTATGCCCAGCAGTGGACGTCTTTCGGCTGAAGATGATGATGATGACTAAACTTTAAGTAAAAAATGACATTTCCACATTAAGAGCGACATAAAATGCTTTAGAGTAGCCGTTTGTCACCGTTAGGTTAAACCAGCTAGCATGGAGTTAGCACCGTTAGTTTTGATTGAGTAGCGAGGACGACTCACCTGAGCTACCACAGAAATGAGGAACAGCTTATATGTGGAATGGAGGAGGTGTCGCGACTTGAGCTCTATGCTGCAAAGTACGACGGCGACCATCATGGCGAAATAGGCGAACGTGTAGGCCAGTAGCACTGGCAGTACATCTAAAAAAACATGTTGAAATAAAAAGAAATAAGGTATAATTGACATGTTATCTCTAATCTCAAAGACATAGTACAACGACGTATAATGTAAATGCGACTATTATTATTATTTAAAATGTCTGAAAGGTGCTTGAGAGCTTATCATTCAAACAATTTTATTGCAGCAGCCGCACCCAAAGATGAGTCTTCTATCTATATTTGATATGGTTACACCACATTATTTAATAAAAAAAGGAAATAATGACTCTCCATACCATTCAAAACAACTGTAGAGTATGACTTACAGAATTCATCGGCGGAAAAGTGTTCATGCCAGAAGTCTCCCTCTGGACCATTGGTCATAAGGAATTTATATGTGATGTCCAAACCCTGAAAAGAAGAGAACATCATCATTCGTTGCCAATTTTGCCCGAACTAAGTATCTTTTTAACTACAATGTTTTCATTGTGGAGATATTGCCAGTAATTGGATCACGGCTCAAATTTAGGTAATTTTATGGTATAGTCAACAGCAAAAGTAGAGGTTCATTTTAGTACCTTGTCACTTTCACAACTATGACGCATCCCAACTGTCGCAGTATTGTTACGTTAGTGCGACAAAGTACTAAAATAATCATCTATATTTGCTCCCGACTGTACGTAGTAACACAAACCATCTGGGCTATGGGTTAGATTAGCTGGTTAGTGCCATTAGGTGGTCGTCTAGGCCGGCCGACGTTTAGTGGGGCTAGCCCAAGCGACACTGCGAATAGACAGTAGATGAAAAAATCCAGCAGACGCTCCACGGAGCTCGAGCGCGACTGTCCAGTACTGAATTTAGGCGTCAACGGCGGTAGCGTTTTAGGAGCTCGGAGATTGATTGTTTGATATTTGACACCGTTAGGTTCTGTGGTCTGGCATTGATTACAGTAATTTTACCTTCGGACTATCGCAGTTACTGATGGCGATGAACCACCAGCGCTCCCTAGCGGAGCGGAAGCGGCGAGACTTGTGGCAGGACACCATCAGACGCTCTACAGAACCCTGCCCGGGCTGTCCAGGCACCGAATTTAGGCGTCGACGGCGGTAGCGTTTTAGGAGCTCGGAGGTTGATTGTTTGATATTTGACACCGTTAGGTTCCGTGATCTGGCATTGATTACAGTAATTTTACCTTCGGACTATCGCAGTTACTGATGGCGATGAACCACCAGCGTTCCCTAGCGGAGCGGAAGCGGCGAGAGTTGTGGCAGGACACCAGCAGACGCTCCACAGAACCCTGCCTGGGCTGTCCAGGCACCGAATTTAAGCGTCGACGGCGATATCGCTCTAGGAGCTCGGAGGTTGAGCGCTTGATTTTATGCTATAATAAAAATAGAGCCTGAGTTTTCGAGGTAGATGTCGCTACATGCCTCACTAAGGCGATCAAAGGGAACGGGTTGGACAGTTCATTGAACTGTACAATAGAAACCAAATGCTTATTACCTCTCTATCATCAAACATCATTTCCACATCATTTAACTTCTCCAATTTAGTATCATTAGCATCATTTGCAATACTTTCCCACAACTCATCGTCAGGCGGCATGGTTGTAGTAAACACATCAGTAGGTACGATCTCGAACCACGTGGTATTAGTAAAATCGGTAATGGTAGTTGATGCGATAGTAGTTTTTAGGAATTGATCGTAGTAGGACGGGTCCTGAGGTTGACTGGTTATGTTTGTTGTATTTTTGGGTTTGGGGGTAGTCTTGAGTGTAGGTTTCTGGGTGGTTGATGAACTGAAAAAAACAATTCAATCTATTATTCCCCAGTTTGTCAATAAAACGAATGAATAGAGGGGCGGCAGAACGCTTGTGATTGTTATGGAGTCGCAAGCGTCCATAGGAAACGGTGTCTGCTTACCATCAGGTAGGCCGTATGCTTGTTTGTCACCGCCATAGTATTAAAAAAATCTGCCAAGTGCGACTCGGACTCCCGCACGAAGGGTTCCGTATTATTATCTATACAACATTTATTAAAACCTTTATTAAACCCACTTTATTAAAACCTTTTTAAATTTAATTTAAGTAATAGTATTTTTTTTAATTTTTTTGTCAGTAATAAGAACGTTAAATAATATCAACAGTATACTTTTTGTCAGTAATAAGAACGTTAAACAATAACAACGTGACAGACGGACAAACAGACGGACGGACAGCGGAATCTTAGTCATAGGGTCCCGTTTTACCCTTTGGGAAAAGAAAAGAACAAAATGTTTATTAAGAAATGGGATAATTACCGTCTTAATCTGCTAAGCATCCTAAGCATCGTAATCAGCGTCTTAATTACCTACTGGCACGATTGGGGAACATACATACTTAAATAAAACTGCCACTAGAAATATTTACCTTTTCTCCGCTGGCAACTCCTTGTTCTCTTTAGTGACTATGCAGCCGGAATATTCGGTGTCGGGATACCAGTGAGACAGTTTGATTATCTGGTTCTGTCCCGCTTTGTTTAAAACTGCCTCTCTCTCCTTGCAAGTCTGCAAAAACATAATCTGTACAATATGATTTCTCTACAATGGAACACTCGCTATGGCATGTGTGAATGTCACGGTGTTTGTTTCAAGCTTAAGTTCCTTTCGTTCTGGGTAGCAGTATACCAAAACTAGTCATCACAATATTAAATAGGTATCTATACCAAAGAATAATCATAGAATTAAATATAATAAATATTAATAATATTAGGTTATATAATTTGCACTGGAACATAAATAAATAATGTACTCGCATGCGCCCCACTCGGGACGCAACCGGTTCTGTCTGGCAATGAAATTCCTACGCGATGATAAGGTCTTAGGCGACCGCGAATTGCCTGTCGCCTATGACCTTTTTATTCTGCGCAACATACAAGCAGGTTACTAGGTAGTGGTTCACAACGCCTATTGTCATCTCACCTGAGATAACCGGTGTAAAGTGACCTCTGACTTAGTACAGTTGTTATGAGACTCGAGGGAATTTGCACTGGTGAGAGAGTTGAGCCGTAATGGGTCACCAATTGCACACCTTGCGATGCATACACACGATCGGTTGCAGTACCCGGATGGGAGTTATTTATAACTACGTAACACTACCTCCCAACACAATTAAATCACTCACACTGTAACAACAATTTTATAATAGTTCTTTTTTTCTTTCCAATGTGTCATACAATTAGCTCGTAAGTAAGCTTATTAACAATATTGTTCACGATTTCGGTGTCGATACAAACCCGATAGGGTTTAACGACACTTTTCCGTTATACCAATGTATCAATTTTCTATTGTAAAAAAAAAAGCAATTGTCAAAGTTATTCATTCTTTGTCTGGCAAGAGCGTGTCAATTCACACATGGCACAGCGAGTGTTCCATTGTTCCTGCACAGAGCGCGGTGCAGCCTCGTTGCGGGGCGGGGGAGGTTTTGCGGAGGCGGCGTGTGTGACATATGAAGCAGTAATCGACAGTCGACAGTTTAGGAAAGATCAAAAATTCAAAACCGCCTCCGCACCGTGCCGCACCCGCTCTTTGCGTTTGAGCTTTAGAGTATTCCCGCTGAGCTCCATTCATCCGGTTTGTGGAAATGTTCGAGGGCGGCTTGGATTAAGGTATAAAGGAGGGCGCAATCGCACAAGATCCCATTGGGTCGATGTGTACCCGCAAGGGCCCTCATCCAGATAAGATAAAATAAGAAGATAAGTAGGTATGATTGCTCTAACTTCAGTACATTTTAAGTACTAGGTAGAGTCAACTACACTACATATCTAAACGAAATAAATGACAGAAATATCTGTTACGTAACATATGTTACAAGTAAGAGATCCTATGTCATGCCATGAGCAATTGATCATCAGACAGCTTTCTTAAGGTTGTCGCACACGTAACCGCTCGGCACCGGATCGGCGCCGCCTCAACTCCAGCCGTCCTCTTTGTTAGAAATTCCATATTGGAACGCACACATATCGGCATCGGAACAGCATCGCATCGCCTCGGCACAAGCTAGTAATCCGCAAGCGGCGCGCCGGCAACTCGCAGTCATCGTTGTCAGTTGAGGCGGCGCTGGATCCGGTGCCGACTGGTTACGTGTGCAAAAACCTTTAGCTAGGATAAAAATACCAAGAATAAGTACATCACGTACTTAATATTAAGTTTGTCAATCAATTGTATCTGTATTTATTGATCTGCTAAAAAAGATTCCCTCGTAAGAGTCTTAATAAAAAATTAAAATGATAAGTATGAACTACTATAAAAGTACCAATGCAACATGACACGGTAGACGTTACACCGCACAACCATCAGCATGAAGTGTGACTGGCAAAAGTACTAGGGCCCCATGACTCAATAGACGTTCAACAGACTCTTACCTTAGTGCTGTGATACACAGACGGCCACTGGCTATCATCGTCATAGTACAGCAGGAGATTAGGCGTGCCCATGTCCCGGTCGTATTCTATCAGGTACTCAAACTGGCCTTCCAAGGACAGGAAGCAAAAGCGTGCGAGGAACGACCAGTTCTGAAATTAAGCACCGTTATGCACGATTTACACCAAACGGCCGGAGTCGGCGCGCACGCCACCAGAGTCAAAGGAATTCGAACCCTCCATACAGAAGCTAGACTTCGTATCCAAACGGCAGCGGGACCCAACCGGAGCCGACCGGCTGCCCGCAACCCATTCAAATATGAAATCTAACTTCTGTATGGAGGGTTCGAATTCCTTTGACTCTAGTGGAGTGCGCGCGACTCCAGCCGTTCGATGTCCATTATGTTTAGCTAGTCACCAAATCAAGTAAATTATAGAATGGAATATCATCTTGCTCATATTTGAAGCAGCTAAACTGGAAACGTAGGTATATGGTTGCGCTCTTTAATATTGGACCCACTTCCCATTTTTTAGGGTTCCGTAGTCAACCAGAAACCCTTATAGTTTCGCCATGTCTGTCTGTCTGTCCGAGGCTTTGCTCTGTGATTGTTAGTGCTAGAAAGCTGCAATTTGGTATGGTAACTGACAAAGTCGTGGAATAAAAGAAAAAAAATTAAGGGTACCTCCCCTACACGTAAAGTGGGGATGTTTTTTTTTTGCTTCTACCCTATGGTGTGGGGTGTTGTTGGATAGGTCTTTCAAGGGAAAAAAATGTGTACCTCCCCCCTATAACTTTTGAACAATGGGCAAAAAATTATTTAGTAAAAACATACCCTAATAACCCTAAATATTGTAAAGGGAGTCCCAAATTAAAGTTTATGAACAGTCAACACAACACAGACTCGCCTCACACAGGCCCAGGCACAGGAAGGAATTACGGATCTGTGAATAATATTCCATTAAGTTTTACTGATTCTGAGAAATTACGTATTGAAAACATAGTAAAACGCTGAAATGTACCTTTTCCAGCGTATACCCTCTTAATAACATCCCTACTTGCTCTGAAGGAATGTGATGCTGTGTTCCCCGACTTCGTGGTATTAATTTATTGTCGCCACGATACCCGAGCATGTACCGTAGGTATAGAGAGTGAGAGACCTGCATTGGTCTCCAGTTGCCGATACAACGATTTGTCAAACCAATAAAAGGTTGGCAAAGTGTGGTTCCTCTGGAGTCGCAAGAGTCCATAGGCTTCATTGTTTTTTTACTATCAAGCTGACGACATGCGTGTATGCAGCTATCGGGGGTTCAATATAAATAAGAGATGAAATCGACGTCTTTGGGAAAGACTGGTGGAGTCTGCCCAGGACAGTGATACGTGGAAGAAAAGAGGGGAGGTCTTTGCCCAGCAGTGGGACACAAATGCCTGTTAATAATAATAACATAACGTACATCTTTTGTGTCAATCTTGCCTTCTATCCATTTCGCTTGCACCAGCTTCAGTAGAAGCAGCATAACACACGCTTGCATGAACGCCATCTTCGTTTTATGAGCTCCTGGTAGGTACAACAACAGAAAAATCAATGATACAGATATCATAATAATTATTACAAATTTAAAATAACAAAGTTAACTAAGAACCATTTCAGCCGACAAGACTTTGGATAAGAAGCCGACTTAGGTTAAATTACATCAATTTTGAATTGCTCATGCACAATTTGCACATAACTTCATTATTTATTATTATTTATCATATGGTAACCATTCCAAACCGTGAGATCTTAGAGAAGACAGTACGGTTGTATAACTTCATTAAGAAATTAATACCAAAACAATAACTGGCTATTCTATCTAAAGCATAAATAAATAAATACTGGGGGTCAATCTTACACAAATCGACCTAGTCCCAAACTAAGCAAAGCTTGTACTATGGATACTAGACAACAACATTCATACTTATATAGATAAATACATACTTAAATACATAGAAAACATCCAAGACCCAAGAACAAATATCCGTGAAAAATGCACAAATAAATGCCCTGGCCGGGATTCGAACCCAGGACATCTAGCTTCGGAGGCAGAGTCACTACCAACTAGGCTAAACAGGCCGTCCAATCTAAAACAAATCTAAGTATCTGTCTTAAAAGCCAACCACTCTTAAAATTGATCAGTCCTCGTAGAATTCGTTAAATATAAAAGCACTAACCTATACAAAATATAAAATTGAACCTTGTTGAGTTCTAATTAGGTATATTTTTGCGAGCTGGCTACCGCATTATATATTTAAGTCGAGATAATTAATAAACAAAACCATGGCAACATGATATTGATTTATGAATTCCTGGTACGGAGTCCCCGAAGGAATGAAGTCATTACCTAATTAATTACAAACAAAATGAGAGGTATTCAAATTTGACTCATATTGCTTTTAGATTTGGTTGTGATTTCCTAATTTCTTATCCCTATGAAATCCTACTGTGATGTAGAGCGGACGTATGTAACAATTGACTAAATCCATACAAAACTACCGAACGGATTTTGATAAACCTTTCAGGCATATATGCACAAGAGCAATGAAAACGGGTAAACAATTCGCATATAATTAATAATGTATTACTAACTATACAACACTACATTTTGCAAATAAATATTCTGTCTTTTGTCTTTGCAAAGTTTATCAGTTTTCTTTGTTTTTGAATGTAGCTTATTTAAACATTTGAATTGCCTACGAAGAAAAATACCTCAAGAAGTTGCATGTTGTCGTGCCCACGGCGCTCATAACGACTATATAAGTTTTATGAATTGATGCACCTTGTCAAAGTCAACTTCGTGCTTTACACTAAGGTTCATCATATTCTACCTCTTATGGGAAGTGAGTTGGCGTGTAAGTGTCACTGTCGTTCATGTAGAATGGCGTTCAAAGGGATAAGAAATATGTGTAGGTATACAGTAACTACTATTTATTCTCTTAACCTCTTACCGCCACTGTCATCCAGTCGTAATAGCCAATGAAAACGCTCACACGACAACGTCATCAATACATGGCTGTGTTCCGAATCACGCTCACAGCGCTGTGAGCGCGCTCACGGTCGGACCGATTCACGCTCACAGCGTTTACACGAGATGTCGTGACGTCATTGATGACGTCATGGACGGCGCTCACGGTGCTCACACTCCCAGCCGTAAGCACCGTGAGCGCAAACGTCAAGTTGACGTTTGACATTTCATTTTAGGCGCGAAAAATAAACTTTACAGTTATATTACTTTATTTATTAGTTTTTTTTGTACTTTGTCGGTAGCAAACAAGCGTACGGCCAGCCTGATGGTAAGTGGTCATCGCAGCCTATGGACGCCTGCAACTCCAGGGGTGTCACATGCGCATAACCAACTCTTTAAAATTTTATATACTCCTTTCTTGAAGAACCCGATACTGTAGTCCTTCGGGAAAACCTCGGCAGGGAGTTCATTCCACAGTCAGAGCGTCCAATGGACAAAATTCCTCTGAAACCGTACCGTACGCGACCATTCAGGTTCTAAGGTGTGAAGATGAACTATTCCCTATGCTCTACAATTTGGTCCTGGAAAATGTCGTCAGTTTTATATTAGTTCGTTGCAGATTGCGATTAATTTCAATTTTCTACAGATCAAAAACCCAGCCCAGAATTTCATACTATGATTAATTGACGAACTCAAAATTCAAATTCAGTTGACGTTTGACAGTAAACACGCTCATGACCGGTCCGAAACAAAACACCGCTCACGCGGCCTTGAGCGCGCTAACTGATTCGGACCGGCCGCCAGCACTGTAAGCGTTGTGAGCGCTGTGAGCGTGATTCGGAACACAGCCCATGACCAATATGTAGGTACTAGATTGTCAGATCCGTGGCGTACAGAGCACGTCACATCATTCGTAATTTGGCGGTAGAGTTTAACGCCTACCATGTTTGAATCACGCCACGTTATTTTGAGTTAAATTCTTTTCGTCCCTAAATTAAATGAAACCAAAGAAACAACTTCAAATGTCTTTTGAAAAACCTACCGAATCCTTCACGGGAGTTGACAACGCAATGAAGTCACGCTGTTTCGTAGCGTAAATACCTAATGTGTTTTAGTTTTTAAGAATATTTTATATTGATATCTATGTTAGTATGTAAAGTATATTACCAATACATAAATAGACGACGCTATACATACTTATATAGATAAATACATACTTACTTAAATACATAGAAAACATCCAAGACCCAAGAACAAATATTCGTGATATAGCACAAATAAATGCCCTGACTGGGATTCGAACCCGGGACCTCTAGCTTCGGAGGCAGAGTCACTAGCAACTAGGCTAAACAGGCCGACAAGACGACGACGACGAGGTATAGTTAAAGTTCGTAGATGAAATGGGCGGTTAGACTGGCGCTCCTAACGCAAAATACCTAGGCACGACCGATGTCGTCTTGTGCATGTATGCTAATAATTTTAAGTAGTTAACGAACTAATTCAGCGCTGTATTTAAATTAAAAATAACACAAATCTAAAACTAAACGTTATCACTTAAATTAAATTAACACTACACTAAATCAAATTATTAAAAATAAACCTAATTAAAACTCTAGAAAGGGCGGCATTGTGCCCAAAATGCAGGCAGCGTTTCCACGCTGGATGGCTAAGCCAATGCGTTGGGCGAGGAAGCTGCCAGCTCTGTCTCCAGTGACGTCGACCAGCCTCTTTGATATCCCTTTAAAGAGGTTTTGAGCGCCAGGACCACGGACCGAGAGTCTCGACACCGAATGCGACAAAGTTGTACTCGGCGCCGAGACCACTATATTTACTTATTTCTAATTTCTCGGCCGCTCCGGCCTTAACGCCGGTACGTTGTAGATGGGACGGAGCTAGTGTGTCCTCACAAGTTGCATCCCATCCATACACCTACGAAAGTTCCAAGTTATAAACTAGGTAGGTATTAACTTAACGATTTCAAGCTAAAATGGTCACTAACACTAGAATTACTGATCAAAACGGGATTCGCTATGGAGTGTGGGTAGACCACAAATAAAACTCGCAACACTTCAGTTAATCCTTGAAAATGGTGCTTGCAACAGCGCCGAAATATCGGAAACTCAACAATATTAACACACATGGTAAATATCCCGTTTTGAACAGTAATTCTAGGTATTAACTTATTTTGTAACTGATACTGTCTCAATTGGAGAACTTAATACCAAAAAATAATACTAATTTGTAATCGATGTTATTAAATAATTGTTAATTAACGTTAAAAATACTTACCCCGTGATGTGTAAAACACTGGCACACTTAATGTAATGATTTTTCACTATTGATGTAGTTTTGTTTTCAAATATCACTTGTTGTGGGTGTAGTGTTGCCATGGCAACGCGTTACCTGCGTTCAGTTTTAAGTATTCGTGAGTTATCTCTCAAAACTCTGACTAATGCTGCACAAATCAGTTTTGAGAAAGACAGATAAGTGATATCTTATAGGTATCCGTCAGTGTCTCCGCTTTCATAACTACAAATTGTAATAAACTGACGTTTGTGACGTTTTGTATTACGTGGGATTAAACATTTTGGTGTGCTTTTAATTGGAGACAATTTGTTAACAGGCGAAAATGACTATCCATCCCGTTCTAACGCATCTTGGTGAACCATAATTTTAAAGAAAAAAAAAACAGACTTCAATGGGGGAGACCGGTAAAAGATTATTATTTAGATGGTGCACTCTTAGATTCCTTACAATAAAATAAAAATGGCTATAAGTATGTTTATAATGGTAGAAGACTAAGTACCCTCAATTCCTCATGGAATCATGGAAAAACCTTGCTTGCTTGAGAAACAAAATGAAGAGAACAAATCGCCAAACTTGAACTACGCGTCGTTGAAGAGTTCCGTTCTGATCATCATCAGCAGTTCCCCTTCATCAAATGTCACTTTTATGAATGAAAATGCTTGATTAGTTCATGAAAATACTAAAATCACTATTTGTCTGCCTTTCACATTTGAGGAGTTCCCTCGATTCCTAATGGATCCCATCATCAGAACTCGAGCATGACAAAAATTAATCGTGAAAATAGAACTTGCCTCACAAACAAAGCTAGGAGGACAAATCGCCAAACATGAACTTTTCGTCGTTAAAGAGTTCTGTTCTGATCATCATCAGCAGTTCCACTTCATCAAATGTCACATTTATTGATGAAAATGCTCGATTAGTTGATAAAAACACAAAAATCACTATATGTTTGCCTTTAAGATTTGAGGAGTTCCCTCAATTTCTCATGGATCCCATCATCAGAACTGCGTTTTGACAAAAGCGGGACCAACTTGGATATATATACTTACAATCAAAAAAAGAATTTTCCAAATCGGTTAAGAAATGACGGAGTTATGGAGTAACAAACATTAAAAAAAACAAAACAAAAAAAAACATACAACCGAATTGATAACCTCCTCTTTTGAAATCTTGAAGTCGGTTAATAAGGATTCAAAGAGACAACTATATGAACAAAGCTTAATATCTCAAAAACGGCTGAACATATTTTCATGAAACATGGCTAAGAACACTCGGGATAAAATTATCTATGACACCTAAAACTAAACGAAAAGCGGTTCATCCGTTTGGGAGCTACGATACCACAGACTGACACGCTAAACTTATAACACCCTCTCTTTTTGCGTCGGGGTTTAAAAATCGTCTTGCTTAACATTACGGATCTGTTGGTATTATTAATCTAAGGTTTTTACATCAATCCAGTTTTGCTAATTTAGTATTAACCTCGAGTAGAAGAAAAATACTATAAAATTTTAATTTACTGTAATAATATGAAATAATTTATGTTTTGAAATCGAACGATATAAACCAATTACAACTCTGTTCAATTTTGGATAACCTATAACGTGTCCTACTGCTGGGCAAAGGCTTTCCCCTAATTTGCGCCACTCGTCTAGGCTCTGTGTTAGTTTCGACCAATCCGTATAAAGCCCGAAACGTACAGAGCGGGCACGGCGCGGTGCGGGACAGGCGGTTTTGCATTTTTGATATTTCAGAAACTGTCGATTACTGCTTCATGTCACACACGCCGCCTCCGCTCTACCGCGCTACCGAATACCGCGCGGTTTTTTGGCGTCCGCGACGTGCCCCGGAGCGCGTTCGCTTTACCACAATAACGCCTCCGCCCTGCAACGACACTGGGCCACGCTCTTTGGTCTGCCTCTTCCTCGGTAGTCTATTCTAATTTAGAGACAAATTTCATGAAGAGAAGCTTGTAAATATTTTTACAAGCGGAATTATAATTTCTAACCGCAATAAAAATTGATCACCCCGGGCGCGATTTGAACCCGCGACCTCTGGAATCCGTCCATCACTCTTTCCAACTGAGCTACCGCGGGTTATCCCGAGGCAATGAATCTTTCAATCAGTTCACTCTTTTTATTTAAGCCTTAGATAGTCTAGTAGCGACATCTACCGTCAAAGTTGCTAACTTCTGAAACGGCTCCAACGTGCCAAGTTACATTGAGATTCGTTAGTAACAATGTGCTACCCCATTCTAAATGTAAATATTTTTACAAGTGGAAAACTTCCACTTAACGGAATTATAATTTCCAACCGAAATTGAAAAATTGATCACGCCGGGCGGGATTTGAACCCGCGACCACTGGAATCCGTCCATCGCTCTCTCCACTGAGCTACTGCGGGTTTTGCCGAGGCGACGAATTTTTCTATCAGTTCACTATTTTTAATTAAGCCTAAGGGAGACTAGTAGCGACATCTACCATCAAGTTGCAACGCAGGATGCGCGGTGTGATTTTTTTTCATTTCAGTTGGAAATTATAATTCCCCTAAGCGGACGTTTCGGCTCGTAATAGTACATTACGATACAAGTGCAGGAACAGGAAATTCGCAACGAGTAACGATAAATTGAAACACGACCGAAAGGAGTGTTTTAAATCGACACGAGTTGCGAATTAACTGTTCACACGTGTATCGTACAACGTTTTACAGTACATATGGCTCTTTAAAGTTTCGACATATGCACGTAATCTGCTGATTACCGCACTCGTGCGGTAATCTAGCACCATATGTATACCTATACTGTAATAGTACATTACGACACAAGGGTTGTAAAACAAAGAAAGGCCGATATCGCACATGTTTGAGGCCCGAGCCGCAGGCGAGGGTCATAAATATGTTAGAGAGGGCTTTCTGTTTTACGACCCGTGTTTTGTACACAATTTTACGTCGCCCCTTGGCGCGTCCGGAAAAACGCGCTTTTTGGTAAGGTGTGGTGTAAAAATATTTACAGTTACAGGGTGTCCACTGCAAACCCAGGAAAAAATTCCCTGACTTTTCCTGACCATTTCTTCAATTTTCCCTGACCAAAAAGTGTCATATTTAGGTCCGTTTTTCCAGTTTCCTCATATGTTTAACATAGGCCACCAGAGCTTGGATGTCCTGTGTTGAATGTGGGGAACTGTTTTTTAGGGTTCCTTAGTCAACTAGGAACCCTTATAGTTTCGGCATGTCCGTCTGTCTGTATGTCTGTCTGTCCGAGGCTTTGCTCTGTGATTGTTAGTGCTAGAAAGCTGCGATTTGGTATGGATATATAAATTAATAAATCTGACAGTAGTAGAATATAATCTAAAAAAAAATTTTAAGGGTACACGTAAAGTGGGTTGGGAAGTTTTTTTTTTGCTTCTACCGTAATAGAGTTTTTGATAAAGTGATTATTTTCGGAAATATTTACTCCAAAAAAAATTGTCCCCCACCCCTCTAACTTTTGAACTATGGGTCCAAAAAATATGAAAGTAAAGACTCAACAAAAACAATAGCGGACATGATCAGTTAATTAAGCTGTTTTTGAGTTACCGTAAAGTCTTCCCTTCTTAGTAAAAGACGTATGAAACGCTGCGAAGGTATTCCCTTTTGCTTGTTATTGTTTTTTTTAAGTAAGTTCATTGGGCAGCTACGGCACCCTACACTGGGCATGGACCGCCATGCTCTTGGCTGATTTTTTAATTTGTTGCTGTCCACAAACCCTCATCTAAGGGTCGGCAATCGGCAAAGCGCTAGTGTGTCTACATACCATATGCTATTGCCGCCGTTATAGTATAAAACAATTAGGGGACCAGAAATTTTGTGGGGTTCAAGCAAGGAGTCAAGACGCTCGAGAGCACGAAGCTTCTATTTCCTTTCAAGCATCCCATATCTCCCAGGAATTGTAAGTTAAATAAGAGACCGAGCGGGAGCCCTGGGAAGGGGGGAAGCAATTATGCGTGTCTATAACTTTCTCGGGAAGGCCGAGGGTCGAAGTGAGGGATGGAGAAGCTGATTGCATCTCTCTCTCTTGTATTTTAATCATCAGCTTAGGCCTTGTCATGGCTTTCCATCAGGTAAGACTAAGGCCAATTGCCGGTCAGTCTATCATAAAAAAAAATCTTCGAGATGACCGTAATCTGTAATAAAATATTGTATAAGAAAAAAATATCAATAAGTATGTTCTTGTTCACTGACCCTTACCAGGTCATCAGTCCACCATGTGCGGGGCCTGCCCACGCTACGCCTTCCGGTACGTGTCTTTTCTTTCCGTTCGGTGTCCGCTGGATGCGGGTGGCGCAGGACCGGTCACTGTGGAAGTCTTTTGGGGAGGCCTATGTCCAGCAGTGGACGTCATTCGGCTCACATGATGATGATGATGATGATTGTTCACTGAAGGCGTCGCTTACTTGATTTTCATGTTCATCATTTCTTTATACTATGGCCGTGGCTACAAGCATACGGCCTGCATGACGATAAGCAAAGTCTTACAACCCCTGTGGTGTTGCGAGTGTCCATGGGCGGCGTTAATCGCTTACCATAAGGCGATTCGTCTGCTCGTTTGCCTCTTATGTCGAAAAAATGAAGGATTTCATATTTTTTGGGAATAAAACAATAATGCCATTTAGATCCATATATTCTCTTAAATTAAAAAAATATAACCAATATACGAGATACATTTTTACACTTAAAATACAATAGCGGTACAAATTTGCTTAAAAACAAGTGTTCCATTAACGAGAGATAGTCAAAATAGGTTAAGCTAAGAATACACCTCATCGACTGGACTAAATACTCCGATCAATTAGGGAGTACAGTATAACTTACATAATTTATGAGACATCGTGGGTTTGCGATACTATGAGATATTTAACAGTGATAAAAACATGTCAAAACAGGTCTGTCATATGGATTGGGTTGATTAACTGGCTAAGTAAGCAAAACTGATATTGATATTGTGATTATTCTGGGGGTAGCAGGCGTTCATAGGCTACGGTGTCTGGTGTCAGGCAGACCGCAAGATTGTTTGCCACCGTCGTTATATATTAAAAAAACTTAATGAAGACAGCCATGTTATGATAAGGATAACACTATTAAAATATAATGAAACGTGTCACTTACGTCTTTGAGGTCGAATACCGCTCGACATGTTTCAGACCGGTTCGCGGTCCTTTACGCGGTCACGCTGTGCTAAGCGAGTCGCCGCCGCAATAAGTGCTCATGATTAAGGACCGTGAACCGGTCCGAAACATGTATAACGATATTCGACCTTAAATACGTGAGTGAACAGGGTATTTCTATTTTAATATGTCTGCAACTCACTGGTTTTCGGTAAAAAACCGGTTATATCACTGTTAAAACAAGTGTTCCAAACCGATCCATCATACATTAGGCAAGTTATAATATAACTATTCACTGTGACACATCCTGTGTAACCTTAGCTTACACTATGTAACTTAACCTCGTAAGACCCACCATACATAGTTTCCGTATTCTTAGTTTGAACCTTGTTGCATAGGACATTAGGGTGACATTCGTTTGATTAAGAAAAGAATGGAACAAAAGAAATGCTATTTTATTTCGTGTTTGAAAGGTTGGAATTTAATTGAAACAAGAGTGTACATTGTAATGCACATTGGGCCTTACGAGGTTAAATAAACATATTAAAGATAAAAATTTAAAAATATCAAATGATATATCAACGGATCAGTACATTTTTGATATTAACATTTGACATTTTCAAATATCCAGTAGTAAAAAAACATTTGGTCCTCAAATAATAATTAATAATTTGCACCTTTATAATATTTGACAATAATGAGAGATAATTAAAATGAGAATCGATAACTTTGCCCAATTGAACAACCAAAAGAACATTCATATGAAAAACTACTTTAATATTAAAAGCTTTAAAGATGTAGCAAAATTGAAAATCATGCTGTTACACCGGGCAAACTTGCACCCCTGGGCAAAGTTGACAGTTCTGACACAAACAAACTCTTAAAATAAACTCAATACAGGGATAAAATCATCTAACCCTGCATACTCCGCAAACCATCATGTTATACATTTCTATTAATATAGGTGCCATTTTGTGGTCACGTAATATTTTGACACATCTTGACTACTACAGAATGACTCTTAAGTCGGGAACAGAAACAGGAAACACCCTATATACACTAGCCTGTTGGGGCCTGCACCATTTTTTAAAGTTAAAAGGGATAGCACGACCAGCCTCCACCAGTAGTGATGATTATATACCTATTCCTTGGTCAAATTATGATAGGTCGTTGTCCTGTGACCACCACCACCCAAGACCACCGGGGGATGGGCAGCAGCATCCCTGGAGTGCGGTGGAGATACTGCGATCGCCAACCCGCATGCCAAGCGTGGCGATTATGGCATTTACCCCCCATGAAATTGGGGGAGGCCTATTTTTTTTATTTATTTGCTTCAGGCAACAAAAAGCCCATAATTTAACATTACATAACAATTGAACATTAATATTAAATTGTCAAAATTAGATATTAAATTAAATTACATGATAAAATAAGATGAAAATAAAATAAGAAACATGTCATGACTATTTAACTACTTAAATTTTTTTTATGGAGTGCACGGCAGTGGTTTAAATAAACTCCATCCATCCTGCTTGCAAACATTGACAGAATGCTGTTGGTGCTTGTCTTCACCCTGCCCAGCAATGATGCAGCCCGTTTCTGCATGGTGGCAGAAAAGCTGTCCACATGCGCCTCCGCGAACATTGCTGAAGCACTGCAGTGGCGAGGCAGCCGCAACAGCACTCTAAATGCATTATTATATTGCACTCGCCTATGTCCAGCAGTGGACGTCCTTCGGCTGATGTGGTGGTGGTGGTTGTCCTGTGACTTTTGGGCATCGACTAATTTGTTAATATGTCCAGTTGTTTTGACAACCACGTCCTGACAAGTATCTCAAACTATCCCAAGGCCAAGCCCAATCATAATTTGACCTGAGCGGTAAGACCTAATTTGAGGCTACACGCAAAAATATGAAAAATTTATAGTCAACGACGAGACGCGTGTTTAAAAATGAGGCCTTAGTTGCGAGCGAGAGCCAATCCTATCCCTTCTGTACTAATCTCACAAAATCTCTCTACGGACATATTATCCGCCTTTGTTCTTTAAAATATTGGGAAGAAACGTGTGGAATAAACAACTCAATTAACAAGTGCTTAGAGTCGATTTCTTATATCAGTCTAACTGAAATCGCAATATTAACGACTCACAATATTCTTGAGCGCCTTATTTAACACTGGTCGGGTAATGTGTAATCGCAACTTGATGCAACCCGTCCTCAGAAACAATTTGTAAAAGACTCTTTTATGAATTTCAAATACTAGTTTAATAAGCATTCTTGAAATCCATACTATAATCCCAATAATATTATAATTTATAACACCAACAAAAATAATATAACGTTATCATAATTATTGTTCAGGTTCAAAAAGTATAACTACGAAATCTCGAACTAAGTTTTAATGGAGCGACTATATCAGTCATAGTATGATTATTTATAAGACTTTAGACAACATTAAGGCTATAGTGTGTTCAAATTATTTATGAACACCTTTGCATATCACACCATATGTGATGGTGGCTATCGTTTTGTCAGCATCATAAACATGACATCACTATTCAACCTTATTTCTTAGGGTGCGTTGCATCAAACCGTCTGTAATAGTCGGTGTTCGTAAAAATATGATTGCATGGAAAGAGTTTCTATAAGATAACAGTTGCCGACGCAATATCTAACGGTGATCTGTCGGTAATCGCATTTTGGCGCAACACACCCTAAGTAATAAAGTACTAGAATAAAGAATATATACAACATATTTATGATGCTGGCTGTACAATTTCACGTTCGACTACATACCATTTCATAGTCTATTGAGAAGCCTAGGAAATCCAAGGTAATATTTTATCAAAAATCATGTTTAAATTAATTTATTTACCATTTGTGTTTCACACAGGGAACAAGTTCAGGCACGTGATATTTCTTCCCTATCGATAAGTTTAGGCAAAAATAACACAATTGTAAAATGAGTTTTTAATAAATTGTTCTTATTCTTATACATATTGGCATTCGTTTAATCCTTTCATGTGGACGTTTTGGACGCGTCGCAAATTTACTGATCACGACAAAATTTAGCCCGTGAGCCCCTAAAAACAGTCTTCAAGTTTGTATTTATCTGCTTTTATACGTCTTGGCAAAATAAACGATTTCACCCGAAACTGAAGACTGTTCTAAGAGCTAACTGACTGTACAGTCACGGAATTTAATCGATGAGCCATTTAGAGCTCACTTTATACTGGACACTTTATAGCTAACTATGATGCTCAGTATGAAATGAGCTCTAAATGGCTCATCAATTAAAGTCTGAGTGTACCATTCTCAGCGACTGGACTGGGGTGGAGTAGCTTACTAAATGCAAAAGAACTTAAAATGTTTGAATGCTACATTCGCTGCGATGCTGCGGCAGTTGATTGTCTGCACGTTAGCTCCAAATCATCTTTGAAATAAGTCGAAGATAAAACATAGACTTTGAAAGCTATTACTTGGGTATATGCCCATTGTTCAGTGGGCAAAGTTACCAAAAACAAGCAATACTTTTTTAAATATCCTTACTATTATTTCATCCATATTTGATATTGTTATTAACCCATTTCCTGTGGGCAAAGTAACCCTACACTATCAACAACTCACACCGCAATAATTTTGTTAATACTTTTTCAGCGAGCAAAATTCCCCTTCACCCTTTTTCAGTGGGCAAAGTTACCCTCCTGGTGGTTTTGGATTTCCTAGACCCTCTACTACCTACCTTTATTACACGGTGTATATTTACTGGCATTCCTTGAGCACTTGAAGCGACTTCCTGAACAACTCTTGTTGTGCACGCGCGTGTTTTATCTCCAACTCCGCCAGATCTATGAGACTGGAAAAAAGTATACAGTAAACTTTAATTATATATCAAGGACATTTGTCAAGGCGTTAGAGCGCATGTTTAAATATTTTAGAATATCCTGAAGAGTACAGATTATTAAAAGGACGAAGTTTAACGCAAAATGATCCAATCCACGCGACGTAAAATTTTAAATCTTGACACATTACCGGCAAGGCAAATATTATAGGTGAAAACAAAGGGCATCAGGTTTCCCATATAATATTTAGGCATTCCCGGTTTACGCCAAGGTAAATGTGGTACTTTTCTCAAACCACCACCACCATATCAGCCGAAAGACGTCCACTGCTGGACATAGGCCTCCCCCAAATTCATGGGGGGTAAATGCCATAATCGCCACGCTTGGCATGCGGGTTGGCGATCGCAGTATCTCCGCCGCACTTCAGGGATGCTGCTGCCCATCCCCCGGTGGTCTTGGCAGTATTTTTAGGACATACCCGGGTCCTTTTCTCAAACAATGTGAGGAAATAACACAAATATATTGCAAAAAATATTTGGTGACGTATCTAATAAAGCAGTGACTTTTTGACTTTGATTGGGTTGAGAGGTAAAGCACTATTTGTATGACTTTTTACAAATGCGGTATCAAGTTTTCAAACTGTCTTATATATTTTAACTTCGTTTTGAAAGTTATAATAATAATGAATCATTTAGTTGATTTCGCATTCAAATCAATGAAATCGTTAATTACTTTAAAATGTTCATTTATTTTTCTTATATTCATAGTTAATGAGGAGCAAAAATATTTATAAAGGTGCGCACACACAGCACGCGCAGGTAAACTCGCGGGTTGCGGGCGATTCTCTTTGGCTGAATGACATTTTCCTTAGCCGATTCGATTTATTATGGCGTAAACAGGATCTTTAAATTATTGTTCAGGTTCAAAAAGTATAACTACGAAATCTCGAACTAAGTTTTAATGGAGCGACTATATCAGTCATAGTATGTTTATTTATAAGACTTTAGACAACATTAAGGCTATAGTGTGTTCAGATTATTTATGAACACCTTTGCATATCACACCATATGTGATGGTGGCTATCGTTTTGTCAGCTTCATAAACAAGACGTCACTATTCAACCTTATTTCTTAGGGTGCGTTGCCTTTAGTTGCAGTAGTTCGGTTGTATAGTCCGGGGCCGAACTAATGCAACACTTTTAGTCTCATTAGTTCGGTTGTGACGTCAAACCGAGCTGTTGGGAATCTTTGGTTGCAGTAGTTCGGTTGAGTTGTCCGGGACCGAACTACTGCAACACTTTTAGTCTCTTAAGTTCGGCTATGACGTCTAACCGAACTGTTGGGAAATGTAACGACTCAAAAGTACGGTTAAGGATGAGGGTAAATAAAAATACATTATTTTCATGACAAAGTTTAATAAAATAATTGTAGATTTTCTTCATCTCATAAAAAACAACAATAATACTAGCTTGTCTAGTAGGCATACTTGCACACCGTTTCCATGCATTTTTGCCAGAATTCCGCAAACCTAGGTTGAGGAGTATTTAGCAGCAGTTTGCGGAGGTTTGTTTCCTCTATACTGTTGCAAACAGTGCATTTTCCAATATTATCTGGAGAGAATGAGATCACAGGTTATCGTTTGTTTTTACCATTTTGTCCATCTGATTTGTTTAAGTCCACAAGGTTACTTAATACATAAGAATAATAAATATACTTATAAAATACTCACTAACCCTGAATCATCACCGTCGATGTGTATTTTGACCATATATTAATTATTTGGTCCCAACAATCATCGATTTTCGAAGGTTCGATTTTTTTAAATAAAAAACGCAACATGAGTTCGTGTGCATTCATTTCACATAAACATAACTTAAACCTTTTGTTTTCTGAAAATATATATTAATACGAGGCTTGCACTGAAAGTGGCGGGAATCGAATACTTATTAATTTATTTTTAACATGTATTATACCTTTTTATAATCTCTGAAGTTTCCTTATCTCAACACACTGGCCACTTAGAAAAAAAAAAGTATGGTTCGGTTTCAATTGTTTATTGAAGTCGTCGAGTCACTGCTTAAAATGGAATTGTGCCGTGAAAATTTCAGAGCTATGATTTATTATGACTTTAAAAGTGGACTAACACAAAAACAATGTGAAGAGCGGATGGTTGCTGCTTTTAATATTGAAGCTCCTTCAAAGACTACAATATACAGGTGGTATTCAGAATTTCAACGTGGCCGTGTATCCCTCACCGACGAAGTGCGTGAAGGTCGACCAAAATCGGCAGTCACGCAAGAAAACGTCGATGTTGTGCGTCGTCTGATAAATGAAGACCGACATGTGACATATCGGGAAATTCAAGAGCACCTGGGTATTGGAATGAGTCAAATACAAATTATTTTAAAAGAAGAATTAGGCGTGAAAAAGTTATTTTCCCGTTGGATACCTCACCTATTGTCTGACGAGCAGAAAATAGTCCGTGTCAATTGGTGCCGCAAAACTTTGAAAAGATTTAACAAGGGACGCTCAAATGCTGTTTTTAGCATAGTATCAGGTGACGAGTCGTGGATATACGCTTATGAGCCTGAAACTAAAAACCAATCCCGAGTATGGGTCTTCGAAGACGAGCTCAAACCCACAAAAGTTGTTCGTTCTCGCAGTACGGCTAAGAAGATGGTGGCTACGTTTATCTCTAAATCTGGTCACGTAGCTACTGTGGCTCTTGAGGATCGTAGAACAGTCAATGCTGATTGGTACACCACTATTTGTTTGCCGAACGTCTTTGCTGAACTCCGAAAAACAAACCCTAGTCGTCGCATCATCCTTCACCACGACAACGCCAGCCCACACACCGCTCGGACAACAACTGAGTACCTGGACGGTGAAAAAGTCGAAATATTGGACCACCCTCCATATAGCCCTGACTTAAGTCCCAACGACTTTTTTACATTCCCCAGAATCAAGGACAAACTGCGTGGTCAGCGGTTTCAGACGCCAGAAGAAGCAGTGGAGGCCTATAAAATAGCCATTTTGTCGACCCCTACTTCAGAGTTCAAAAAGTGCTTTATGGACTGGTTTGAACGCATGCATAAGTGCATGAAATACAAAGGAGAATATTTTGAAAAACAATAAAAATAAATAAACTCACTTATACTGCATATTTTCTTCTATTCCCGAAACTTTCAGTTTTACCCTCGTATTAGTTTAGACAATCTAGTCTGGGCATGCATATTTAGTCGGAGTTATATCATTTTAAATATACAACAAATAGTTGTATAGTTATAATCAAAGGTATGTCTTTCATTATAATAATAATTAAATAAGTGGGATGATAATCATGAGATGAAATATAATACTAAATACTTGTAAAGACACGCATGAAATAATATACAGTAATTGTTGTTACACATCTGGTTAATAAGTTGGTGAACTAAATATTCAAGAACTAAAAATCATGACTACACTGTACCTTTAAGTTCATTCTTAGCCTTATATATTACCGAATAGAAGCGATTTTCAGTTCTAGATAATAACATTATTGACAGGTGTTTATCCGCTTTAAAGGATTAATATTTTTTATGCAATAGTTATTTAAAATGTAAATATTGAAAGAAATGCACGTAAACTCCTAATCGAAGTGTCAATGTAATTGACAAGTAATGAATAAGACCCTAATTAGTCTTTGGACTCGAGAGGTGGCATGATGATTTACAAGTGGCCAGTACTTTCTTAATATACGAGGCTTGCACTGAAAGTGGCGGGAATCGAATACTTATTAATTTATTTTTAACATGTATTATACCTTTTTATAATCTCTGAAGTTTCCTTATCTCAACACACTGGCCACTTAGAAAAAAAAAAGTATGGTTCGGTTTCAATTGTTTATTGAAGTCGTCGAGTCACTGCTTAAAATGGAATTGTGCCGTGAAAATTTCAGAGCTATGATTTATTATGACTTTAAAAGTGGACTAACACAAAAACAATGTGAAGAGCGGATGGTTGCTGCTTTTAATATTGAAGCTCCTTCAAAGACTACAATATACAGGTGGTATTCAGAATTTCAACGTGGCCGTGTATCCCTCACCGACGAAGTGCGTGAAGGTCGACCAAAATCGGCAGTCACGCAAGAAAACGTCGATGTTGTGCGTCGTCTGATAAATGAAGACCGACATGTGACATATCGGGAAATTCAAGAGCACCTGGGTATTGGAATGAGTCAAATACAAATTATTTTAAAAGAAGAATTAGGCGTGAAAAAGTTATTTTCCCGTTGGATACCTCACCTATTGTCTGACGAGCAGAAAATAGTCCGTGTCAATTGGTGCCGCAAAACTTTGAAAAGATTTAACAAGGGACGCTCAAATGCTGTTTTTAGCATAGTATCAGGTGACGAGTCGTGGATATACGCTTATGAGCCTGAAACTAAAAACCAATCCCGAGTATGGGTCTTCGAAGACGAGCTCAAACCCACAAAAGTTGTTCGTTCTCGCAGTACGGCTAAGAAGATGGTGGCTACGTTTATCTCTAAATCTGGTCACGTAGCTACTGTGGCTCTTGAGGATCGTAGAACAGTCAATGCTGATTGGTACACCACTATTTGTTTGCCGAACGTCTTTGCTGAACTCCGAAAAACAAACCCTAGTCGTCGCATCATCCTTCACCACGACAACGCCAGCCCACACACCGCTCGGACAACAACTGAGTACCTGGACGGTGAAAAAGTCGAAATATTGGACCACCCTCCATATAGCCCTGACTTAAGTCCCAACGACTTTTTTACATTCCCCAGAATCAAGGACAAACTGCGTGGTCAGCGGTTTCAGACGCCAGAAGAAGCAGTGGAGGCCTATAAAATAGCCATTTTGTCGACCCCTACTTCAGAGTTCAAAAAGTGCTTTATGGACTGGTTTGAACGCATGCATAAGTGCATGAAATACAAAGGAGAATATTTTGAAAAACAATAAAAATAAATAAACTCACTTATACTGCATATTTTCTTCTATTCCCGAAACTTTCAGTTTTACCCTCGTATTAGTTTAGACAATCTAGTCTGGGCATGCATATTTAGTCGGAGTTATATCATTTTAAATATACAACAAATAGTTGTATAGTTATAATCAAAGGTATGTCTTTCATTATAATAATAATTAAATAAGTGGGATGATAATCATGAGATGAAATATAATACTAAATACTTGTAAAGACACGCATGAAATAATATACAGTAATTGTTGTTACACATCTGGTTAATAAGTTGGTGAACTAAATATTCAAGAACTAAAAATCATGACTACACTGTACCTTTAAGTTCATTCTTAGCCTTATATATTACCGAATAGAAGCGATTTTCAGTTCTAGATAATAACATTATTGACAGGTGTTTATCCGCTTTAAAGGATTAATATTTTTTATGCAATAGTTATTTAAAATGTAAATATTGAAAGAAATGCACGTAAACTCCTAATCGAAGTGTCAATGTAATTGACAAGTAATGAATAAGACCCTAATTAGTCTTTGGACTCGAGAGGTGGCATGATGATTTACAAGTGGCCAGTACTTTCTTAATATACGAGGCTTGCACTGAAAGTGGCGGGAATCGAATACTTATTAATTTATTTTTAACATGTATTATACCTTTTTATAATCTCTGAAGTTTCCTTATCTCAACACACTGGCCACTTAGAAAAAAAAAAGTATGGTTCGGTTTCAATTGTTTATTGAAGTCGTCGAGTCACTGCTTAAAATGGAATTGTGCCGTGAAAATTTCAGAGCTATGATTTATTATGACTTTAAAAGTGGACTAACACAAAAACAATGTGAAGAGCGGATGGTTGCTGCTTTTAATATTGAAGCTCCTTCAAAGACTACAATATACAGGTGGTATTCAGAATTTCAACGTGGCCGTGTATCCCTCACCGACGAAGTGCGTGAAGGTCGACCAAAATCGGCAGTCACGCAAGAAAACGTCGATGTTGTGCGTCGTCTGATAAATGAAGACCGACATGTGACATATCGGGAAATTCAAGAGCACCTGGGTATTGGAATGAGTCAAATACAAATTATTTTAAAAGAAGAATTAGGCGTGAAAAAGTTATTTTCCCGTTGGATACCTCACCTATTGTCTGACGAGCAGAAAATAGTCCGTGTCAATTGGTGCCGCAAAACTTTGAAAAGATTTAACAAGGGACGCTCAAATGCTGTTTTTAGCATAGTATCAGGTGACGAGTCGTGGATATACGCTTATGAGCCTGAAACTAAAAACCAATCCCGAGTATGGGTCTTCGAAGACGAGCTCAAACCCACAAAAGTTGTTCGTTCTCGCAGTACGGCTAAGAAGATGGTGGCTACGTTTATCTCTAAATCTGGTCACGTAGCTACTGTGGCTCTTGAGGATCGTAGAACAGTCAATGCTGATTGGTACACCACTATTTGTTTGCCGAACGTCTTTGCTGAACTCCGAAAAACAAACCCTAGTCGTCGCATCATCCTTCACCACGACAACGCCAGCCCACACACCGCTCGGACAACAACTGAGTACCTGGACGGTGAAAAAGTCGAAATATTGGACCACCCTCCATATAGCCCTGACTTAAGTCCCAACGACTTTTTTACATTCCCCAGAATCAAGGACAAACTGCGTGGTCAGCGGTTTCAGACGCCAGAAGAAGCAGTGGAGGCCTATAAAATAGCCATTTTGTCGACCCCTACTTCAGAGTTCAAAAAGTGCTTTATGGACTGGTTTGAACGCATGCATAAGTGCATGAAATACAAAGGAGAATATTTTGAAAAACAATAAAAATAAATAAACTCACTTATACTGCATATTTTCTTCTATTCCCGAAACTTTCAGTTTTACCCTCGTACCGTGTACTAGGAGGCTATAGAGGTTTTATGTACGAGACTTTTCGCCAGTAATGACAAAAAGACTCGTAAAAGAAAAGAAATAAGTAAGCCCCACAGTAAACTGAATAAGGGTTGTGTTACGGGTACTAGACGTCAATATCCTACTAATATTAGTGACCCTGCCTACGAAGCAAGCGTCCTGGGTTCGATCCCCAGCCAGAGCATTATTTCTATTTGTGTGATGAGCACATTTCTGGGTCTTGGATGTTTTCTATGTATTTAAGTATTGTATCTATCTATCTATCTAAGTATGTATATCGCCGTCTATTACCCATAACACGAGCCTAAATTGAGCTTACTGTGGGACTAGGTCGATTTGTGTAAGATATTCCTTGATATATTTATTTATTTATATATATAAAGTTTATAAGTATGGATAAAGCTACTGAATGGATGTTAAACTATGAACGGTCGAAGCAATTCCACCCTGTATGAAGAGATATATGGGAATACTGTAAAGAACCATAATACTACGAGCAAGAGCACTGACCTGGGTTAAAATTAAATAAATTCTCCTTTTTTCTGAAGTAATTTTTAAGAGGCAGTATACAAAGCTATTTTGTACAGATAGGTTTCTGTCGAAATATGCCCGCTTACAAGTTGCAGCTTACAATTTCCTATAAATATATCACGTTCTATATCTGTGTTATTCCTTTTCGACAAAGTCTTTTTTCCAAATTGTTTGAGCTGGTCCACACTAAAATGTGCTAAAGCGTCATCGTCATTTAATACGTGTAATATTTGTAGTAGGGTTGGGTGCTTATTAATAAGGGTGTTTATTTTATGATTCCAACCTTCAACTACATTATTCGTACGGTGTTGCTCCGAGAATACATTCCATATTGGAATAAAATTTGGTCTCATCCAGAATTTTTGGAAATATTTTTTAAATTCAATCAATTTTGCATCTGGAGCTACTGTTGACATCTCAGTACATACGCATTGCCAGCCATTAAATATATATTCTATGGGTAGTAATGGCAAGACACTGCACAAGTTAACGAAGTACTTCTGATGTTTTGCTTTCAGGTGCAGTTTTTTTGCCTTACGACTCAAGCAAGCGCGGAAATGAAAGTAACAACCCTTAAGCTGTATATTGGGGAACATTTGCGAAAGGGCTTTAATTACCGCCATTTCGTAATCTAAGTGAACAACTTCCGGTTCCCATTCAGGGATTTGGCTTTTTATCAATTGAAACATCGTTGTATACGATTTTTCTTTTTTATGCGACATGAAAATGTACGCAAGCGGTTTTATATTTATTATTTCGGAGTCGCTTCCCATGTCGCCATGAATGGTGTATAGCTGGCAGAAAGGGGTTGGGCATGCCTTAAAAGTCCCATCCATAAAATATTGCTTGACAGTTTTCATTGTAACTTGTGATTTTTTGCTGCAATAAATTATTACTTTTACTTCATCTTCATAAAACTCAGCCAGAATGTTATCTCGAAATTTAGCCGGTATTTGTATCTCTGACAATACGTTAGTACGTATTTTGTCAACCTGAGCTTGAGCATGAATTTTGCGGTATATGGTATTCTTTTTTTGTTTAAAGCTTGGGATCGGCTTAGAGCTTGCCATGTGCAAGCCTTTATCGTTGATTTCTAGTAAACATCGCCGATAAACTTTTGGAGCTGGTTCTCTCCCTTGGGCAGCTTGTTCCACGTATTTATTGATTATGATATCAACGTCATTTTGAGTTTCGTTTGCTGTATAGCTGCTCAAATGATCCCCGAAACATAGGATTGCCTTTTCATTCTACAAAAAAAATAACGATCAATTGATACCTACCTCAAAAATCACCACAAGACGCCACCAATATTTGAGCACTTGTGCTTTAGGAAAAAACATCACCATTATTTGAATTGAACTTAAATACATCCGATACCATTATACATATATCCCTTACATTTTAATTTCTTGTATTCTTTGCAACGCCAATAACTTGTTTTATTTGCATTTATTGTGTTACGGTAATATCGATGACCCGCGTAAAAGAGAACTCTACCGCGTCCTTGTCGAATAAATTTTAAATTAATTTCATTTGCTGTAATAGCACTTCGCGACATGTTTGTACTTTAATAAATCAAAGAATTATGGAAATGTGTCAAAAAGGAAGTTATATATGACACTTATCTACAATTGGCCAGTACGTAGCCTAGTTGAAAAGAGGTTGACAATAAAAGACTACGTGATTTATTAAAAGTTGATTAAATACTAATATGATTGCATTGAGTTTTTTGTCATGTCAACGGAATAAAGTAATATTATGTAAAATACGACTGTCAATATATAGTTGAGTATTTATTTCATTGCACTATTCTACAATTTAACCAGACGTATATATCCATGTATAGTTAATACGAACAGATAAAATCTCATACGCGTCAAGAAATTTATACATAAAAATATAACTTATTATAAAATTAATATAATATGTATACTTACTTAATACATATTAGGCTCCGTAACATCACATCACTACCCGAACGGTAATAACCGTACTTTTGAGTCGTTACATTTCCCAACAGTTCGGTTAGACGTCATAGCCGAACTTAAGAGACTAAAAGTGTTGCAGTAGTTCGGTCCCGGACAACTCAACCGAACTACTGCAACCAAAGATTCCCAACAGCTCGGTTTGACGTCACAACCGAACTAATGAGACTAAAAGTGTTGCATTAGTTCGGCCCCGGACTATACAACCGAACTACTGCAACTAAAGGGTGCGTTGCACCAAACCGTCTGTAATAGTCGGTGTTCGTAAAAATATGATTGCATGGAAAGAGTTTCTATAAGATAACAGTTGCCGACGCAATATCTAACGGTGATCTTTTTGGTAGGAGTATAATAAGTAAGTTTTAACTTTTGAATTCCAAATTAAAGCGGAAATTTAAAAATAATCTGTTCCGAGCAGGATTTGAACCTGCGACATCTGGCGTACGCGGTTAATCGCTCTAGCCACTGAGCCATTTTTAACCCTTAAATTTGAAATTTTCTGTAGCAGCGTTACTGCTAAATACAAATTAGTTTTCAATTATGGCGGATAAAAATTAGGCCCTTCGCGTGTTTGTTTTTAAAACAAAATACGAACATGTCTTTTTTTTATTATTAAAAATGGGATTGCTCTCGGCCAACTTCCAGCCAGGGGGCAAAGATGAGGCCGACGATAAAGCCAGCTCACCCAGAAGATGCCTATTCACTCGTGCCTTAAAAAGGTCCAGGTTATACTCGTATGAACTCGGAAATACAAACGCCGGCAGAGAATTCCAAACCTTAGAAGAGCGCTTTATATTTTTTTATTATTATATTATTACATATATGTCTGTATGTGTATTTATTTTTATCTAGGTATATTTTTTTAGAAATATAGCTATTCATTTATTTACTCCATAATACTTTATAGTAGTAGTAGTAGTAGTAGCAGTAGTAGTACTTTATTAGTATATAATATAATATGTATTCATGTATTGATAACACAATAACCTACAAAGTAAATAATAAATAAAACTAAACATAAGATAACTTAAAACTAAAAACCCCAACTATATAAAGAATACGCCTTCTAAAAGGTCCGCCTGCGGCATGGTCCCCATAACGCTGGCCGCGATACGTCTCTGTATCGCTAGAGAAATTCTCTGTGAGAGGTAAACGCCGGCCTTGGGGTCTCCTAAGATGTTAACCAGCCGCGACGACAATTCTCTTATAAATGCCTTCATGTCAGACGACCACGGCCCCATTGTCTCTACTGCAAGCGCCGCAAACTCGGTAATTTTTAATAAAGATGAGTACTTGCGGCGCTTGAGAACTTGGGCCTGGTCGGCTGCAGCACCGGTCTGAGAGCGGGTTGCCTGAATGTGGGACTGCGCGAAAGTGTCGACACACGCAGCGTCCCACACCAGTGCCCTACCCAGCTTCCACGGCACCAAAATGACTCTATCGGGGCGCTTGCCATCGTCTCTTGCCATACGCACCGGTTCCAAGCTCGCAGGAACAGAGACGGTAGCAAGCGAGCGGCGAACCAGGTCATTGATAGTGCCGTGGCGGTAAAAACGGCCGGCGCTTCTGGAGCAAGAGAGGCCATGCCGTCCCAGCAGGTTCACATCCTTGCCGCAGGCACATGTATGGGGGACGCAGATTCTAGGTCCAAGCCTTAGGCATATTCCAATTCTTAAAGAGCTTGGATCTAGAACCGTTCCTATTTGATGGGACGGAAGGGCGCGGAGCCAATGGCCTGATTCTGGTGAAGATACCACCAGAACACGGGCACGTTCGGAGTCGTCCGGACTATTGGCTATATTTATTATAAATGTAGTATAAAATTGTTGTAATTATTATTAGGTTTCATGAATTACTTTTGCACCACCTCCTGCGAATTGTAATTATTAGATTTCCGCTACCCAAAGGTTGTCTGGAAGAAATCGCTCATTAGCAATAAGACTGCCTTTTGTTTGCATCTACTTATTGTTACTACGTACTGCACGGTTAGCACAGGACAGCGCGCGGGCTATATCGCGCGCGAAATAGACTATCTGCCTTTATCTAATCGGTACACACGGAAAAAGATGGCTAGTCTATCTCGCGCGCGATATAGCTCGCGCGCCGTCTCGTGCTAGCCGTGCTGCACTGTGTCCTTTCATTGAGGTGTGCAATAAAGAGTTATTGTATTGTGTTGTCAGGATGGTAGCCGTGGGACGGCCGTGTTACCTCTTGTTGAAGGCGGCGACGCGGCGCGCGCGGAAGTCGAGGAGCTCCTCGCGCGCGCGCGCCGACAGCTCCTCGAAGCGCGCGCACGCCGCCGCCTGCGCCTGCTCGGCCTGCGACACACAATCATGACAATGCTCGACCTGTTCCTAACCCTGCCTCCAAAGCTAGAGGTCCCGGCCTCCAATCCCGGTAGGGGCATTTGTTTCTGCGGTAAGCAGAAACATCTGCTCCTGAGACTTGGATGTTTTCCATGTATTTGCTAAACGGCTATTACGCCTGTCCCGAACTGACCGACTCGTTCACTCGACATCTAAACACGCGCACAAGCGGACACAATTATAAACTAACAACGACAAGACATAATACGAATATCAGCAAAAACTTTATTGCGAACCGAATTGTTAATACTTGGAACAAATTACCCTCCCAAGTTGTGAACTCCAACAGTGTTAATCAGTTTAAAAATAAACTTGACAAACTATCTAAAGCAGTGAATTATATTAGTGCTTCGTGAACTATGATCTAGACTTATCAGCGCGAGCTGGCCGACTAAAATGATATAATAATAATTTAAGTATATTACTATGGAATTAAATTCGTATAAAAATGTCCTATAATATTTATTATTTATTCATTAATGACAGACTCGTTTTACTGTCAAGTTGATAATAGGTCAATCTACTTTCCCTTGTTATTCTGTCCGGTCAGCGAGGAGACGACAGTAACCGATTTCTTAGAAAAATGCTCCAGAGATGACTTACGTCAGAATGGGTTTATTAGTCATCGCTAAAACTCATGTTTGATAGATTTAAACCCTGTTTTTCATTATTGTTACGCAATTGCTTGCGTCTAACGATCAATATACAATATGTAGTATAGGCAAGAAATTGTTATATATGAGTATTGTTTAATGTGATGTGATGAATAAAACTAAACTGTAAAATCTCGGATTTAAAGAGTGACTCAAGAGACAACAATGGTAACAAGCAACACGGAAAAGTTGATTGACCCTAATAAAGTCTGAGTTGGAATTAGAGATCAAAAATGTAAACAAACAACTGTCAATCTGACAAGACTTTCCTTTTTTAATTTATTCTTGACCATGGATACAAAGTCCTTCAGTCGTTTCCTTTTTAAAACCTCTTGTCATTACCAGTAGCACTAATCTTATCTCCACATATTTTATTATAACAACACCAATACGTTATTAAAAACGCTATTTAATTCAGAGTGGTTATTTTTTGTATTAATTCAAATTTATTTCGCTTAAATTTAGAACGCGGTAATTTTTTTCAAGTATTCCAATGATTTTCAATTACCCACCGCATACGTTAATTTTTTTATGGTGGCAATTCACTTGTTTACATTTTTGATCTCTAAATCTATCACCGATTTTAGAGAATATTCCTATATTAATAAAGTGTCGCCAATAATGTACTATAACTAGTATCCGTTTTTACATTTTGATCCGATGGCAAATAACGAATCAGGAACATTCTATTACATAAATAATATTCAATCGATCGATACAAACATAAGACAAACAAAATACAAAAATGACAAATATAAGTTACTAGCTGTTGCCCGCGACTTCGTCCGCGTCTTCGCTCCTATTGGTCGCAGCGTGATGTTATATAGTCTTAAGCCTTCCTCGATAAATGGACTATCCAAGACAAAAATAAATTTTCACTTCGAACCAGTAGTTCCTGAGATTAGCGCGTTCCAACAAACAAACAAACTCTTCAACTTTATAATATTACTAGCTGTTTCCCGCGACTTCGTTTGCGTCTTCGCTCCTATTAGTCGCAGCGTAATGTTATATAGCCTAAAGCCTTCCTCGATAAATGGACTATCCAACACAAAAATATATTTTCAATTTGAACCAGTAGTTCCTGAGATTAGCGCGTACAAACAAACAACCTCTTTAGCTTTATAATATTAGTATAGATTAGTAATTAGTATAGATATAAGCGTGCAATTACCTCTTGGACTTCCAGCGGCTTTGTGAGCACAGAACATATTGCGGGACATTAATACACACACATACACACAACATTAATATGTGAACATTAACATGAGCTTAAAAAAACTAATATGTAAACATTTGCATTCCTATTTTAGATCGAACATTTTTTTTTATATTAATTTAACAATAATTACACAGTGTATACTAAAACACATTTTTTCGCCAAACTGCATGACAGTTTGTTGGCGAATTGAAACACTCAAAACACTTCCATATATAAATACTGTGTAAAAATTATATGACTAACCTAAGTATTACAAAAGTATTTTAACTTACAATTGTATTTATTGTATACGTAGAACTTCATGTTGTTTTTACACCTATTGTATACGGTTCTTGCAATGAAAACATCTTAATCTTTATTAACCTTTTGAACGCCACGGTCGGCAATAGACGTCAACGTAAAATCGTCACCCTGACGCCAACGACAGCACTGGCCGACAATTTTCTTTTTATGAAAAACTACTGAGAAGCTGCCCAATTTTATATTGGCATTATTCTTTACACATCATTTTTTTACCGTTGTGGCGTCAGGGGCACGGCGAATTACTTTGACGTCTGGCGGCGAAAAGGTTAACATGAGCTAAAACACATGGTTTATAATATGGGTCTTCATTGAACACAGTTGCTAATTAATACTAACCAATAGCTCCCCACCGTACAAGAATAATAACCAACCTAAGTTGAAAAACCCCGAGATTTTCATTTCAAAGTGCAATATCTCAAAAACGCCTTAACCGATTAAAAAAACATGTTTAAGAACCATCTTCAAAAAATCTGCATTGAAATCCGTTCACTTGTTTAAAAGCTACGGTGTATATTGTTTAATTGGTATTTACGTATGGTTTTTTTACACATTAAATGAAAGAACATGTCTAGTCCTTTGAAATTTCAAAGGCAATTTGCACCTTATGTCTTCATTAGTTAGGTTGCTTTTTGTTATGAAATTTAAGTGGTCTGGACATGTTTTTCCGTGGACCCTTCAAATGGAACTATGAAATAAATTATAATTCTCGATCCAAGTGAAAATTATAATTCTCGATCCAAGTGAAAAATTCACGATTGATATTTGGAACTAAGAAATAAGTTGAAATTTGATTTTTCCCAAGTATTTTCGCAAGGTATTGGTTGGTAAAGTACAATTTTATTTTAGTAATGTAAAATGCCGTATTATTTAGATTTGTATCGGGGCATCAACATTATATCGTAACTGACAGGAGTCCTCAAAAATATCTAAATACGATCGATTTACTAAGAACGAAATTATAATTCTCAACCAATGTGAAAAATTCACGGTTGAGATTTGGATCTACGACCTCTGAATTCCATGCACTACTCTAAACCAACTGAGCTGTCATGGGATTCCTCGTATACCTTGTAATTTGTTACTTCAACCATTTGACACATTACAACACCCATGGAACGTAAACACGCAAGACTTATCGGAATTATAAATGAAATCACGTAATAGTATTAGGGCTTTTTAAGTAAATAAAAATAATATTTATGTTACATTTTTTTAGTTCATTGTTGTTGAGTATTTTACGATAATAATTTACCACCCAAACAGTTACGTGTTATGTCGTTTTCTTTTTAAAACTAGTGTTGTGACCAAGTCTGTCGTTTCAATTCAGAAGACATTTCCGTAAATTAATAGAAATCGATTAGGTACATAAATTTATCGTTATAATTATATATAACGATAAATTTATGACCAAAAAAATATCTGTTGACGCTGTAAACCTAAATATTAGTAAAACTCCGTAAAGTTGGAAAATATGTACAAAATTTATTGATTGACATAAATGACAGACAGACCGACCAGCTACGGCATCAGCATAGCGATGACGTGATTAACTTATTTAGTCTTAAAATGTTTCTTATTGTATGGAATATAGAACGCTATACATAATAAGTAAAATTTTTTTGTTTGAGGAGGCTGAATTAATCATGTGAAATAAAATATATAAAGGCATCATAAAAACATTTCAAAAATCGGCTCTAAAATTGATTCTATCAACCATTCGTTAATAACCGCTTCATTTGACAAACGATATGTCTTAGCCTCATCACTACAAACGTCAATTCATAAATGTCAAATGGTTGAAGTGACAGATTACAAGGTATAGTGACGAATCTTTCACTTTTCTAATTACGCCTTGGGGAGGCTCGTAGCGACATCTACCGCGAACTCTCGGTGAACATTTTTCTTTTATGAAAAATGTTCACCGCGAATTTCGTGCCGTGCTTTGACAGCGGAACCAGATTGCGCTGCACGGTGAGTTTAACGGTCAAGTTTTCACAGCCCTAGTGAGAATAATGATAATGTCGAACACAACCACTTTGGCATGTGTTTGGACCGGTGGCCTAACCGTGTCACCTACATTGAAGCTTAGTTATCTTCATTTCCATAATATTAGTGGAGATTCTCGCCATCAAACATTGAGTTTGGCGAGTAACTTTGAATTTGTAAAAAGTAACTTTTTTGAAAAAAAAAACTATCTTCAGCGATAAGATCGCCTGTTGTTTTACCTCTATCTCCCTGTATCTTTGCAAATTCATATTGTATATGATGATTTATTATGTGAGTTGTGCAATAAAGAATATATGTATTGTATTAGTGTAAGATAGTTGGGCGATAGTTTTGACACCAGTGGGTGAGTAAAAAAAACTAAAACTGTGATAAAATAAAGTACTTACAGCATGAACATCCTTGTTTTTGGCCCTGGCCTTCTCAAGATTCCTGTTTGCAGCCTCATAGGCGGCCAGACATCTGAAACATTTGTAGTTATTTACCAAATGGGGAATGTCTGAAAATTTTAAAAGTCCTCGATTATTTTTCTATTTGTAGGAATAACCCTCGCCATTAACAGAGAAAAGTTTCAGATTTTTCGGTTGCGCCATATATTTATTAAAAATACAAACATTTTATATCACCTCGCGTCTGCCCCGTATCGGACTACTAAGACATATCTAAATCCGTCGAATATTTAAAAAAAATACGCCTGCTTGGATCTGTGGTACGCAATGACATTGACAGTTCAAGTCATACGACCAACCTATGATGAACTATCAATGTCATTGCGTACATGCGTACCACAGATCCAAGCAGGCTTTTTTTTAAATATTCGACGGACTTAGAAATGTCTTAGTAGTCCGATACGGGGCAGACGCGAGGTGATATAAAATATTTGTATTTTTAAAAAATATATGGCTCAACCGAAAAATCTGATACTTTTTTCTGTTAATGGCGACGGTTATTCCTACCATTAGAAAAATAATCAAGGACTTTTAAAAATTTCAGACATTCCCCATTGTTCTGTACTGTTTATAGAAGCGGAGCGCTATAATAGATATTATAGTGTCTACGAAATACCAACTTATTTACTTTTTAATATGATAAAGGTCATTACTTTATTTGTACAGTCGAGGGCATAAATATGTATACATTTTTCGACCTTTCTTCGCTGGATATTGGTGCCCTTCACTGTAGAAACATAGGAGGTAATCGGTCCCAATACAGAACCTTGGTTAACTCCCGAATGTGCACAAGTTGACTTCTTATATGGTCAACACTGCGCACGACTTCATGGTCTTCCACAGTGGCTGTTATAAATGTTATATAATATAAAATACAACTAGTTAACATACACTACTAATATAACATACACTGAAACGTTGTTATACACAGTGTAAGTTTGTCTATCTCATTTTTTTTAAATCTCCTTTCAATCCCTCAAAGGTTAGCTGGAAGAGATCCCTCATAGGGATAAGTTCGCCTTTGTACTCTAATCTTGTGTGACATGTATATGTTTTAAACTGCTATTGTGTACAATAAAGTGCTTACATACATACATATATACTAGTGTCTCTATACTATCTTGTAATAATGGATGTAGTGGCCACAATAGCCTCCAGGTAGCGCGCGGCCGTGGCTAAGAATCTCGGCTCAGGAGCCGAAGAGGTCTAGGTATTGGTCTTGATTCAGAATATTATTGTGTAACCGTAGATCGCAGTGGAGAAGTGAGTTACACAGAGATCTAGTACTCGCGCTCGGGAGGCTGTATACTTTAATATCGACTGTACACGTTTTGTTCTGTTTTCCACTTACCTAAGTCTTCTAACTAGTACAGCTTTGGCAGCATGAGCATCCCTCATATAGTATCGGAGCGTGTCGGCCAATTTCAGATCTTGGTCTGACGCCATGCGACCCTCGATCTTCTGTAAAGGTTATAGAGGTTAAAATTTCATTCACAGAAAAAAATACTTTTTTGTGGGTCGTAAGAGAATTGCCATTGAAAACAGAAGAGGAATGATGCTTGGACACCTTTTGCGACACGATGAATATATCAAAATTATTGTGGATGGAAAGGCGGAAGGAGTGCGAAAGAAAGGGAGACCAAGAACACATATTGACCAAATTCAGTAAAAAACCGGCCAAATGCGAGTCGGACTCGCGCACCGAGGGTTCCGTAAAAAATACTTTTATTATATGATGTAACTAAAAATTTACGTTTTCGCAATTTTTCCTTTATCTGTGCTATAAGACGTTGCTTCGTACCAAATTTCAAGATTCTGAGTTCACGGGAGTACCCTGTAGGTTTTGATTCCCTTGCGAGTGTCAAAAAATTGCCGCATAAACGGCTGCATCTTTTGATTGCGTTGGGTAAGAAGTTTGATTTTTTCACAGCTCCAAGGGACAGTAGACAAAGGGGCTTGACAGATCAACAAAGTGATCCAATAAGGTTCCCGTTTTTTCCTTTCGAGGTACGGAACCCTAAAAAGTAAACGTTGGGCCGTATCAGGCTGTTAAAAGAAAAGCTGAGGAGAGAAATACATGAAGATTGCTCCACCGATAAGAGTCTAGCTCTAATACATGATGATGATGAAGAGAATTGCGCGCAGTATACATTATTTTACAGTACATATGGTACTACTTTACCGCACGAGTGTTACCGCACTTTACACGAGCAGATTACATGCATATGTCGAAACTTTAAAGGGCCATATGTACTGTAAAGCGTTGTACGATACACGTGCGAACAGGTAATTCGCAACTCGTGTCGATTTAAAACACTCCCTTCGGTCGTGTTTCAATTTATCACCACTCGTTGCGAATTTCCTGTTCTCTGCACTTGTATCGTAATGTACTATTACAGTACATATGGTGCCACTTAACCGCACGAGTGCGGTAATCAGCAGATTACGTGCATATGTCGAAACTTTAAAGAGCCATATGTACTGTAAAACGTTGTACGATACACGTGCGAACAGGTAATTCGCAACTCGTGTCGATTTAAAACACTCCCTTCGGTCGTGTTTCAATTTATCACCACTCGTTGCGAATTTCCTGTTTACTGCACTTGTATCGTAATGTACTATTACAGTACATATGGTGCCACTTAACCGCACGAGTGCGGTAATCAGCAGATTACGTGCATATGTCGAAACTTTAAAGAGCCATATGTACTGTAAAACGTTGTACGATACACGTGCGAATTTCCTGTTTACTGCACTTGTATCGTAATGTATTATTATACAACGACGGTGGCAAACAACATTACAGCCTGGTAAGCATCACACACAGCGCATTTCTCACTCACCACCAGGAACACAACACCACATACCTACAGAGCAACCACCTCCACCACCATATCGGCCGAAGGGCGTTCACTGCTGGACATAGACCTCCCCAAATTTCATGGGGTGTAAATGCCATAATCGCCACGCTTGGCATGCGGGTTGGCGATCGCAGTATCTCCACCGCACTCCAGGGACGCTGCTGCCCATCCCCCAGTAGTCTTGGTCGCAGTTTTAGGACATACCCGGATCCGGGTTTTATGCTACAGAGCAAGTAGTGGGATTATTATGGCTGCGATCTTCTGTAAGGTTGAGGTACAGTCGGGGTAAGAAAAGGATCATCACCTCAAATTCCACATTTGCTTACATCAAGGCATTCATATATTATGTCAATGCAATTAAAGGCTAACCGACTGATAGTGACAGGATTACAACCACAGACATCACAACAGAAAATACTGACAGTGACGAACACCGACAATTAAATAGGACATGTCATTGGAACTCTTACGAAGTTGTTTATTTGACTAGGCCATTAAAAAGGTTTTATGTTGATATGAATACTATTTTGACTCTCGTTATCATATCAAGTAAGTATAATTTTAAATGCACTTACTAAGTAGAGTACTTTGGTTTCAAAAGGTACTAATAATAATCGTATGGCATTTAATATTCGAACCGTGAGATCTTCGTGAAGACAGTATGGTTGCCAGTTTTGTTGCACTTATAGCACCATCCACCAAAAGCATCAAAAGTAGCTTTCTGATAGTAACGTTGTCTAAGTTAAAGCTTAGTCAACGAGCAAGCGGAGGCATCACACGCACCATCATCAGCATAACAGATTTGCAGCATGTACTTGATATGCAGAAGGAATAGCGTGGGTGATAGCACACAGCCTTGAGGGACACCAGTATTCACAGGCATGGACTCTGAGCATTCACCGTCAACTACGACCTCTATTCTTCTTTCTGCTAGAAAGCTGCTGACCCATTTACGTAATTTCTCGGGAAGCCCATAGGATGGAAGCTTCGAAAGAAGTGGTATGTGGTAAACGCGATCGAAGGCCTCTATATATCCAAACGAACTGCCAATGCTTCACCCTTTGTCTCCATCGCCTGTGTTGGGCGCGATGGACTGTGGAGGTTCTCCACAGTTGTTATTGAGAACGCAGAGCCATGGACCCGGCTCTACACGGACTCCCTAGGGGTCCATGGACCACCGTTTGAAAATCTGCAGTAGTGTGTGTACGTACCCGGCACTTGTCGAAGGTGTCCGCGGCGCGCGTGAGGAAGCGCTCCGTGTTGGACTGCTCGCGAGTGGCCAGCTGCGTTATACACGACGACAGCTTGATGTGAGCGTCGGCCACCTCTGCACACAATTATTACCATATTTATATACACCCGTATGGTAAATCCTGTTCAAAAACCATCCGCAAAGACCAGCATTTCAATGTACCTCGCGCGGCGCATACATACGGCGCAATATAGGTAAAAACCTTAAGAAAATGACCTGTTGTATGTAGTTGTAGCATGTATGAATAGACATTACATATTTAAAATGTGTAACACAAACAAAACAAACGCCTATTAGAACACGTCACAACTACATAAAACAGGTAATTTTCTTAAGTTTTTCACCTATACCACATGTATACAATATATTTGTGAGATCACGTACAAGTTCACAGTACAGATCGGGGCCGCGCGGGGTTGTCTGCGTCTGTTGTCTCGGGAAACATGCTTCCGCCGGCTCAATGACTGCACATGATGGCCGGCACGTGTCATAAAAGCACACTCGTGTTTTAAGGCCTCTTATTGTGTAAGAGTTGCAGTTGCAATAGTATTTTTTCTACTTCAGCATTATAAGCTGAGTCTAGGCTAAAGTAGTCGTTATATGGGCGTCTAAAGGATACAAAAGTGCCTTTTGACCTATTTGCAGAAAAAAACTTGATTATTTTTGACTAACTCATTATGCGTACATTACCTTTATGCTTAGAAGTCATCCGGTCCACCTTAGCCACGGCCTCTTTCAGGTGCGTGTAGTATTCCTGAAGGAAAGAGGTCTCCTGTTCGAAGAAATCGTTCACGTCGCGCACTGTGGCGCCGAGGTATATCTCATCCGTGGTGGTCGTCATTGAGCGGACCTGGAGGACAGAACATATCATATCATATCATATCATATAATTTTGTAAATAAATATCATTTATTGCAACTATAGTAATGTGTACAAGATCTTAAAGGTACATTAGTTCCATATGGGCCCTGGCCGGGCGTAGCAATGTCTTACATTTTTTTACGTTTAGTTACATGTCAATCTAGGTAAGGCATTACTAATATTATTCTCTTTATCAATATTATTAATTAATATTACTTACATTTGACGACCTGTTTAGCCTAGTTGGTAGTGACACTGCCTCCGAAGCTAGAGGTCCCGGGTTCAAATCCCGGCCAGGGCATTTATTTGTGCATTTTTCACGGATATTTGTTCTTGGGTCTTGGATGTTTTCTATGTATTTAAGTATGTATTTATCTATATAAGTATGTATATCGTCGTCTAGTACCCATAGTACAAGCTTTGCTTAGTTTGGGACTAGGTCGATTTGTGTAAGATTGGCCCCCAATATTATTATTATTATTCTCTTTATTTTTCTTACAACTTAAGTTAGGTTTTTTACAAAACATTTATAAAAGTAAAATATAATAATACACATACAAAATATAAAAGCATTATAAAAAACCTAACCTAGAGTGCCGCCGGCAGCGAGGCGGGGCCTAAGCTACCGGTGGTTAGGGCGACAGAGAGAGGAACCTGCGGACTATCCGCGCCGTGTCCAGGAGTACCGCCTTCTGTATCTGACCCTTGACCCAACCATCTAGCGAGAGTCTCTTATTATTATTATTATTATATTATGCCAAAATTACTGTTACATATAATGTCAAGTATTGTTTGGACGCCATAATTTAGGCGAGACCGGTATCATTCAAGAATTCATCAATTGTGTAATATGCTTTTTTCATGAGCAAGTCCAGCAGTCCTTTGTTTAAATAGGTGGTTTTTGTTTTCGGATTTCATGTTTTCCGGAACCTTATTATATAGTTTTATAAATCTCACATACGGGCTGTTTTTGTGCATTGTTAGATTAGATTTAGATAAGTTGACATAATTCAGGAACGCGGTATAGTTTCAAGATTATTTATTGCTTTCATGTTGTGGTATATATAGACTTTAACCTTTTGACCACCAAGCAGTGAATTCGACATGACTCAGACCACCACCACCATATCAGCCGAAGGAGGTCCATTACTGGACATAGGCCGCCCCCAATTTCATGGGGAGTAAATGCTATAATCGCCACGCGTAGCATGCAGGTTGGCGATCACAGTATCTCCACCGCACTCAAGGGATGCTGCTGCCCATCCCCCGGTGATTTTGGTCGTAGTTTTAGGACATACTCGGGTCCTGACTCAGACGCCAAACAACAAACCATTTCTAAGGGTTTCTGCCGTTGACGTCGTAGTCACGACATTCCGATGTCGTGTATCACCGACTGTGGCGGTGAAAAGGTTAATAACTAATTTTGGAGCGCGAGTGCATGTGTGCGTGCGCTTGTTAATTTCGGAATTTCTGGCTAAGTAAAACACCAGCTGGATGGCAGATTTATTCTAACTGGACGTTGCAAGACAATGGATGCCTACCTACATTATACATATAAATTATAACACTACGCAAGTTTGATTTGTGTGGGAGTGACACGGCAGTCGGCGTCCATAGGCTGTGGTGACCGCTTACCATCAGGCGGGCCGTACGCTTGTTTGGCACCGACGTGGTTTTAAAAACACAGCGACAGTTAAGCGCACACACGCGTACCAACCGATGAGTTGAACTATCTACATATAATGGCGTGGGTAATGGTGTGTTGTGGCATGGGATCAGCATGCTAATGATAGTGATGGTAATGAGTGTAATGATATTGAGATTAAAGGTAGACTGTCGTGGTAGTAAGTCATCTCGAAACACTTATGAATATGATGTGGTATGGTAATATGAGTGTGGTAATGACAGCGATGGTAATGAAGATTTTGTTAGTGAGGGTTGTGGTAATTAGGGTCATAGTAGATGACGGTAGTTAGTTAGTTTTACTAAGTGTTTTCCGCAAGTCGACATCTAGTGTGCCTATTTTGCGTGAAAGAGCGCTACTCTAACCACCCTAGCTCCTGTATGAAGTTTACCAATGCTTTGGTATTGTTTACTGCTTCGTGCAGTGTGTTCGGAGTTCCTATGTACTTTTTCCTGTATACTTCTACCTGCTTGCAGTCCAGTAGAATATGTTTAGACGTCTCTTCTGCCTCCATGCATGCTCTACACATGGGGCTGTCTGTGATGCCTAAGTTGTATAGATGTTTGTTGAGTGTGTTGTGTCCTGTTATTATTCCTACTACTTTGCGTAGTTGGTCTCTGTGTGTCCTTAGTAATGTAGTTGTGAGTTTGTGGTTTTGTTCAGACACATATGGGGATAGGAAAGGAGATAGACAGACGAAAGAGATACCTCTTTCGTCTGTCGACATGTGTCTATCTCCTCTCAGTACTTTTGATGCAGATGTTTAGCCTACCGGTATAGTTGGTTATATATGTATTTTTGTGGTAGGGATATAATTGGCTCTGGTCCGTATGCCGGTGTTTCTGAGCCTTTTCTGGCTAGTTCATCCGCTTCATCGTTTCCTCACGAGCCACTGTGTCCCTTTATCCATTGTAAAGTTACCTTGTTTTTGTATCCACACATTTTTGAAAGCTTTTGGTGACATTCGTATATTAGGCCTGATGTATATATGTCACTTCTCAGTGCCTGCAGTACTGATTTACTGTCTGAGAGTATTAGTATGTTTGAGTCTTTGACTTGTCGTCTCTCCACGGCATTACAAGCTTCGATGATCCCCACACATTCAGCTTGAAAGACCGTGTTGTATTCACCTAGAGGTTTGGATATGTGTATGTTCAAGTCTTCTGAGAATACACCACATCCTGTTCCCTCATTCGTTTTAGACCCATCGGTATAGATTCTTAGGTCGGTTTGGTTTAGCCCTTCTTTCGAGTCTTCTGCTAGGATTGAATAGGTGACGGTAATGAAATATCTGATATAATAAGTGTATGCCATTTCATCGGCAAAAAGTGGAGATCTTTTAAATTGTGACATAACACCTGTTGTAACATTACCTACTTTTTTAACAAATAAACTTTTTGAAGTTATTATTATATTGACTTGACTTACTAACCCCTAGAGTTTTAAGCCTAGTGTACTAACTTCTATATGGACCTGAGTCTAAGATAAATAAATAATGAAATTAAATTATTATTATCTATATTTATTTTTGAACTTAAGTTAGGTTTTTTACAAAACATTTATAAAAGTAAAATATACATACAAAACATAAAAGCATTATAAAAAACCCTTATGGTTATTATTTTTATTAAGCCTCGTCGTACTCGAGGCGTGAATTTAAGTTGTTTACAATGATTGTGTCACGGTAATGCCAATGATGGTAATGAGACTAATGAGGGAAATGGTAATGTGAGTCGTAGTAATCAGAGCGATGGTAATGAGGATCCTGGTAGCAAGGGCCGTGGTGATGTGTGATGGTAGAGTCATGGGAGGCGGGGGTTGTAGAAATGAGGGTCATTGTAATGAGTATAACTCACCAGTGTGGTAATGAGGTGTATCTTGGCGCGCGGCTTGGCGCACAAGTCTCGCTCGTACTCCAAGAACACACGGAGATGAGAATCGTTTCTAAACACGGGGTGTGATGCCAACCGCTGCAGGAATACTTCGTGCATGGCCACAGTCTTCTTGAACGTTGCCAGGTATTCACTGTAAAAAAAACAGTTGGTTTAACTTTATCATAATAGTGAAAGGTAGAGACAGGAGACAGCCGTGGTAGTGAGTCATGTTCAGGGATGCAGTGATGTTGGGGCAGGTTGCTCGTGTGCAAGGAGGTAAGGTAAAGGCCGGCTTGTTCACTAGGAGACATTGTATTAATTTTTCTTACTTTTATAATTTGGTTACATGTTGATGCAGCGGCGTGCTGAGTGAGTAAGTACTGGAGTGAGAATATAGCCTTGATATCCCCCAGCATAATGGTATAAACCAATACAAATTATATGAAATCATCACATTTTCAATATTTTTTTTTAAATGTAATTATGAGTTTTACCTATTCTATACCTTACAACAATGTAAACTGAGTTCAATGATAGTGATCCTGAACAGTCTATAACAACAATATTCAAGTATTTAGAGTTATGAAACATCATTCAAAGCAATGACAAATGGATATTAAGAGAAAAACAAGGACAGCTGATGTTAACTATGTAATGAAAAACCTAAAATGGAAGTGGACTGGACATTTGCTCAGAGACAAAAAGGCGAAACGGTCAAAAAATATATCAACATGGTATCCAAGAGGCGGAAAGAGAAAAAAAGGCGGACAGAAAAAGAGATGGGAGGATCAATTTAAAGATATTGTTGGACCGATGTGGAGGAGAAAAGGCATGGAGTGTATGGCATGGCAACCAAGGAGTGTATCAATTTTTAAAGGGTCGGCAATGCGCATGTGACTCCCCTGGAGTTGCAGGCGTCCATAGGCTGCGGTGACCGCTTACCATCAGCCGAGCCGTATGGTTGCTACCTACCGACGTGATTAAAAAAAAAACAGACAGTCTGAGGAAAAAGGCAATCAGTAGTTTAAGTTACCTAGATCATAGAACACTCTAAAACTTACTCCTCCAGCTCTTCCTTCATCTTAAGAAACTCCTCTCTAGTCAAGGCACCCTCTCCCTCCCCCAGTCGTTGTAGCTTCTCGCGGGACGCATCGAAATCGGGCCTTGGAGGCGCTGGCGGAATCTGTCGAGACATAACGTTCTTCAATAGTACATTGTTTAACGAGGGGCGTGTGCGGAAATTTGCAATATTCTTACGTCCGAGTTAATCACAATGTTTTTCATCACATTTGCGAGGAAATAAATAACTCCAGCATCAATTCAAATTCAAGAAATCGACCACTTCACCTCCAGTATCAATGCATGATCGCTGGGGCGTCCTTGCGAGAGGAGCGTGCGGCTTTCTTTATTTCAACCAATCACAAAGCACGCCTGCGTACAATAAGACCCCTTTACAAGCAAGTGTGATAAAATAGTACATTATCGGCGAGGTATAGAGGGCCAGGCTTAATACCGAAGCCTGCAATTCACATTCCAGCGGAGTCCAATATCTCAAATCTGAAAAATGGCGAAAAAGGACTAAATTAAAATTAAGCTTTACTTACAATATATCCAGCATACTGTTCATTCTCCTCATACCGGTCGTGTAGCCACACAAACTCCTCATGCTGCCGGACCACAAGGAATTCAGACTTCTGGAACTCTGGGAGTGTTGTCTTGGTGTGAACGGTGAACTTCACTTTTTCCTTCTCGCTGAGGGCATCTGATATGTCTACCTGCAAGTTTGAAATAGTGTAAACTTTTTAAAAATATTTCTCTGGTTTTTTTTCACCTTTGTAAATAAAAATAACCAATGTTTAAAAAAGAACTTTCCGACTTTCGACCTTGTGGGACCATAATACTAGAAGAGATTTTAATGGATACTGATTATCCAGATGTATATAGTATTTTTGACACTGTGAAACGAAGGTCTCGGCAGAAATGCTTTCTTATGTCGGTATTTCCGGCTGTTCACCTCTAGAGCACAGAGCCACTAGTTTTTAATAGCCTACATTGTGTCTCTAAGTAATATATGTAATTCATTGATGTCATTTTCATTTCATGCCAAAGTATGAGTGAGATAAGGCTGGTAATATACATATTTATCTCTCATTGAGCATTGAGCATCCTTATCAATATGTTGAATGCGGGAAGACTTCTCGCCCCATTTTTAGGGTTCCATAGTAAACAAGGAAGCCATGAAGTCCAGTCAGGAAGTTTCGCCATGTCCATCTGTCTGCGGCTTACCTCAGTAACTGTTACTATTAGAAAGCTGTAATTTGGTGTAAACATATCAAACATGTCAACAAAATGGCATATAAAATTTTGGAAAAAAATTTTTAGGGTACATGTAAAGCAGGGATCAAATAATTTTTTTTTATTAATCATGATGGAAATAGTTTGATAGCTTGTTAAAAACGTATATGAGCTTACTATTACTATTTAATATGCTAATTCATAGCCACTTCAGGTCAAGTCCTAAACCAAGTTTAGCCGACTGATCACCTGCTACACATTCTACATTACACCAGTCAGTCGAGTCATGTTACATACCAGTAAGCTGTTGTCAGCGAGTGACACATTCTCGCTGGGTTTCTTCTTCTCCACAACATTCTCCCCAACTGGGGACGGTATGGACATAGTGGGTGCTGAGAGGGGGTCGTGATTGGTTTCTTCCACACAGTCCTGAAACACATGTATTTTTCTGTAGTCTAGTTTGAGAAGCACAAGTGGCAATAGTGGTCACACTATCGGTCTGTTCGGTACTGCAGAAACAGCAAGCATTTAGAGCAACCTACAAGTGGATGACACAGACCTAGTCAACCTGTGCACACATCGCGATGCTCACTTGATCACTGAGTAACAGTAAGTACTGTTGTAGTGGTTTACACTGCATCAGTACTCAGAATTAGAAGACCACTCTTTAATATTTAACACAATGACAGATAATTTTTGGGGTTGCGTTGATAGCATATTGTTTGCTACAATGCAAATGATGGCGGTTGTACACTGTTAGTGACCTCATGATCATCATAACTTACAAAAAACAGAGTTAATTTACTACTCCTATATTTTTCCCCATACATACCAAAGACATGTTAATAGCTACACACTTCAACATTCTATTAAACTGAATATTATTAATAAAAATCTCTAAAGATATCAACGCACGCCGACTCTCAGCGAGAGCACATACCGATCTATTTTTTGTGCTCTCAATAGCAAAGATACATACTTTTTCAGCGAAGCTGTTTCACTAATTAATGAATAACAGTGTTAACGACCCAAACACGATATAGTTAAAGGCATTAAGCAGAAGCAGTGTATGAAACAACCTTGAAAAACGTAAAAAGTTAGAAAATGCAACTATCCACGTCAAACGACTTATATGGACAAAAACTGAAAAAATAACGATGTAGTATGGCTGATATGAGAAAACAAAGTGAGTCATACGTATTAAAAGTGGCATTGATAAAGTTAAGCATTATTTTAAATAGCGTTATCTCGGAAAACCTCGCGTCGACGCCCCCTAACGCTAATTAGAAAATCTGTTGAAAAAAACACCTAGAATTCATGAAAAATACATGGAACATACCATCATCTTGCTGTTAATGAAGAGGGCACCAAGTTATCAAATTAAAGCGCTAATTAGCACTATTATTCCACGAAAACAATAAAGTTGAGCGGTCGGAACGATAGGTATTTTTATTTTTTTGGAGTGTTAAGTGTTTTTTTAATTGATCACTAAGAAAACTAAACGGCGACGACTGTCAAACAGCCAAAAATGTTTTTTTAAAAATTGTAATGAAAGTCACATGTTCTCTAATATTAAAATGTTAATGTTTATTTTATTTATTTGTTTTTTCTAATTATACTGATTATGCCTAGAACAGGAGTAAAAAGAAAATAAAATATCAAAGCTGACTTCATAAACAAAACTATTGATCGGAAGTTTGACAGTTTAAATGTTGCCAGAATTGCTTTATCCTAAAGTTACCAAAATTCTTGCTATCAAGAACACCAAATAGAACTATCTTACCTAGTAATTCGTGGAAATAAAATGCCGGAAAAATAAAAGTTTAATAAGGAATATTAGTTTGGTAACCGTTTCACATAGGTCTATGGCTGCTAAGATCTGACGAACAAATTAGATTTTCATTAGTTTTCAGTATAATTTAGTTACACTATATGGGCACCCCAAATTCTAAGATTTTTTACATCGTACCGTCTCGTTCTATCTCGCACAAACAATATCTTCTATCCTGTTGTCACTACCGCTAGCCAAGTTCAATACAAATCGTAGTTCCTAGTCGAGTATGGAATCTCTTGAAATGCGTATTGTTTATAAATTATTTACATAAAAATATAAATTTATTTCTACAAAATGGGCACACAAAAACCTGGCGAATGGGCGAATTCGCTGATAGCCAGATTCGAAGACCAAGTGAGTAGAAACTCTATTGTTATAAGAATAATTAAGGAGACCCACCCTTTCGGTACTTTTTGCGTATATTTGTGATAAAAGTTATAATTTTTAGTGGCAGATTGTCTGCGTGGGCTGTAAGTCATTGTCCTTTGCCTGTGAATCTCATAAAGACTTAAAAATATGCGTAATATGCGCATATCTGTTTTTAGTAATACGCAACAGAAGAAATCGCGTTCTGAGCCATCTTTATAGAAACCTGCTGTTTTCTTGTAGCTTATTCGGCTTATTTACTATATTTTCTCCTACTACAAAAATAGGGGATATATTTTCGGTAAATGTAACTTGACATTGATTGTATATTGCTGACCATAAAAATATTGTACATTACTTTTCAAAAACTAGTCCGTTCAAGGAAACTTGTACTAATTGTTCTGAGTGTTTGCTTCAAAATATGTCAATATGTCAAAGACGTTGTATATAGTATACACTATAACAAGACCAATATCTTTCATAAACATGACAAAAAAAAAATGAACTTGCGTGTTGTACAATTAAAGACTATTTTTGAATTAACCATAGATATGCTGAAAAACGAGTCTTAAAGAGACTCATTTTGTCTTAGCTTGTCCCTCTCCCACACATTGTAATATTAAATTAATTACCTTTGCAGCATTTCATACATCTTTTACTAAGAAAAGAAAACTTTATACAATAACTCAAAAACTGCTTTACTGATCATTTCAGCAATAGTTTTTGTTGAAAGTCTTTAGCTAAACTTTACTAAGCTAAGCTTTACTTTCATAATTTCTTTCATATTGTTTGGCCCCATATTTCAAAAGTTGGAGAGGGGCGGGGGGGGGGGGACACATACAATAGTTTTTCTTTTCTTTTGGAGGAAATATTCACTTTATCAAAAAATGTTTGATGAAGATCTCTATTCATTTGCAACCCCTCACCAAAGGGTTGAACCAAAAAATAAAATATTCATCCACACTTTACGTGTAGGTACTTACCTTTAACCCTTTACCTAAGGGTGTCAACACACTAGTTACACTTTAAATTCAACCTTATGCAGGTTACATACAGTAACAACCTCTGACAGCAAATAATTGCCCCCGTAGGTAAAGGGTTAAAAAATTTTTTTTTTTTTGTTTTATTGTGCGTCTTTGTCAGTTTTATTGATTTATATAACCATACTAAATTGCAGCTTTCTAGCACTAACAATCACAGCGCAAAGCCTCGGTCAGACAGGCGGACAGACAGACAGACAGACATGGCGAAACTATAAGGGTTCCTAGTTGACTACAGAACCCTAAAAATATGGTATATACAGTCAAGGTCAAAGCTATGTTTATATTCCTCGCCTTATCACAATGGAATAAGATGCAAAAGTGTAAACATGTTTTTGACGTCGACTGTACGTATATGTAGATATTATTGTTTTCACCCATATCTGTAACGGACACACTAAGACAAAGTGAGTCTTTTTCGGCTTGCGTTTTCGGCCACAGATCTGTACTTATACATAGTATCCCTAATAATATTATCCTATCCTATCTCTAATAATAGCAACTTTGTCCACAGCTGCCATACAAAACTGGCGCACAGAACCTCCACTCCCGTATAAACGAGGAGCAGTGCAAGGCGTGCCTGGTTCAGATAAGCCGGCACCGCTTCTCGCTGGTCATCGCCGGTCTCACCAAGATCCTGCAACGGGTCAATGAACAGGTACCTACACTCAAGTGTTCACAATACTCTAGTATCCCTCGCCACGCTTATCTTCTGTAGAATCCCTCGTTACGTTCATAACCTTATGCTACGCTTGTCTTCTAAAAGGTTTCCTTGGCTAAACATGATGTTTAACAGCCAAGATTGAAAGTTCGTTAGATCCCATCATTCCTTTGGTTTTCTGTAGCGACGGATACCGCAACACAGAAGACCACAACCACTTTGGCTTAGCTGGTAATGACCCTGCCTACAAAGCCCGAGTCCCGGTCAGGGCATTATTTGTTGTTTTAAATTTTGTGCATTCAACACGAATCTAGTCTTGGATGTTTTCTATGCATTTAAGTATGTATTTATCTATATAGGTATGTATATCGTCGTCTAGTACCATGGAGCTTTGCTTAGTTTGGGACTAGTTCAATTTGTGTAAGATTGTCCTCCAATATTTTTTTTTATAAGTCACACTTATGCGCACCCTTATCTTCTTAATTGTTCTCTACGCTTCTGAAACACTGACATGGGAGCCGCGTAAGAGCGAAAACAGATGCATTCGAGATGTGGTGATTTCGAAGAATGTTGGGCATCTCATGGACGGAACGCCGCCCTAATGCATCAATACGAACCTTACTACCACCCGGCTTTCCACTATATGCTTCTAGAGAGTGATATTTTTCTTTTTTTTATACCACGTCGGTGGAAAACAAGCGTACGACCCTCCTGATGGTAAGCGGTCACCGCAGCCTGTGGACGCCTGCAACCCCAGGGGAGTCATATGCGCATAGCCGACCCTTTAAAAATTTATACACTCTTTTCTTGAAGAATCCCATACTGTAGTTCCTCGGGAAAGCCTCGGCAGGGAGCTCATTCCACAACCGGAGCGTCCGAGGGAGGAAGTTCCTCTGAAACCGCACCGTACGCGACCATTTAGGTCCTAAGGTGTAAGGATGAATGCCAGATATCCCACCAGGAACAGTTCAGCTTTGAAAACTTTATAGTGGTTGGCTGCGTTGAAGAGGTAGAGCACCCTCACGATGGACAGATGCACGATTCCACGCGGGTAAACATCCAAGGGGCAATATGACTAGCCCTAAATAGAGGGGTTTTATAAGTAAAAAGGTTTTGGTCATAAATTTCATTTTTGGTACAAGCTTTTATTGCCGACTGTACTTTTTTCCACAATCATAAACTACTTAGTCGGCTCATAAGTTCTGTCACTGGCCTTTAAAATTTAAATTTGGAACTCCTAAAACAAAAACCGTTGTGCATTTGAATTTCGAATCTTTTTTAAATATTTGAGTAGTATAATTTTGCAATTTTCTGTTTTCTTTAACATGGAGTGGACGCTTAAAGATAGCCATACCGCAATAATTGCACTATATCGTTGTGGACACTCGCCGACTAAAATTTTTAAGCTACTTGAAAATTTAAAATTCTCTCTAAGATTTGTGTATCGTACCATAGAAAGATACAGTGAGGTCTCTAGTTTAAATGACAAGAAAAGAAGCGGTCGTCCGCGTACAGCTAGGACTCCAGCGGTTGTACAAGCAATTAGGGCAGGCATTGCCAGAAATCCCGCTAGGAAACAAAAAGTTATGGCCCTCCAGATGGGTTTGAGCAGAAACACGGTGAAAAGAGTGCTTAATCAAGACCTGAGACTTCGTGCTTATAAACGAAAAACTGGCCATCTTCTCAATGGTCGGCTTAAAGCTTTAAGGCTTAAAAGATCTAAAGCTTTATTGAAGAAGTACGCTAAAAATAAGCATCGTTGTATACTGTTTTCGGACGAGAAAATTTTTGACATAGAAGAAAACTGTAATAAACAAAATGATAGAGTGTACGCTCGCAATAGTAAAGAAGCGTCTAATAGCATTCTCCGTATTCAAAGAGGTCATCACCCTTCATCTGTGATGGTTTGGCTGGGAGTTTCTTATGCGGGCGTCACTAGTATGCATTTTTGTGAGAAAGGAGTAAAAACTAGTGCCAAAGTGTACCAAGACACGGTGTTGACTAATATTGTGAAACCACTATCCCATACGATGTTTCTAAACTAGCATTGGGTTTTCCAGCAGGACTCTGCTCCAGCCCATAACGCAAAGTCTACACAAGCCTGGCTCGCCTCCAATAAAATCGACTTTATACGGCATGAAGATTGGCCCTCCTCTAGCCCAGATCTTAATCCGTTAGACTATAAAATATGGCAGTATTTAGAGGAAAAGGTGTGCTCTAAACCTCATGCAAATCTAGACTCGCTGAAAAAATCCCTTGCTACGGCAGTGGCCAATATCGACATGAAAGTGGTGCGTGAATCCATTGACAACTGGCCACGCAGACTTCAAGCCTGTGTAGATAATTATGGCGGTCATTTTGAATAAATGTTATACATTTAGATTCTCTAGTTTATAAGCTTTCAAACGCTGTACAAATTATACGGAATAAACTTAAACTTTTGTTTTTATTTGATACTATGTATATGACAGAACTTATGAGCCGACTAAGTACTTGTTGAGCCGGTTCGAATGAGCCCAAACACGATGGGTTTATCTCGTGTAGTTTAGGAATTGCTATGACAACCTTCTGTCTCCATCATCAGATCTGCTCTATGTCATAATAATATTGCATTGTCATCCGATTTATACATGCATGCAAAACTTCAGCTCAATCGGAAACTGGGAAGTGGATCAAATTTAAATTGCAAGATTTGATTACAGACCAACAGACAGACAACGGGAAAGGTGAAACTAAATAAAAGCTTGTAAAATAATTGTGGACAATCTTATACAAATCGACTTAGTCCCAAACTAAGTAAAGCTTAAATTTCAAATTAAAGGGAAAGAGTGAACTAGTGAAGGATTTCGAGCCTGAGCTTGATTGTTCCGATAGCTGAGTGGCTGGAACGATTGACCGCGTAGTATGCCAGATATCGAATATTCGAATCCTACTTGGAGGACAAAATTTTTCCCTTTAATTTGAAATTTAGTATTTTCGTTAGCATCGTTACTGCTTAATACAAATTTAGTTTAATCAATATTTGGCAATGATATACTTGTATAAGTAGATAAATAAATGCTTAAATACATAGAAAACATCCCAGACTCAGGAACAAATATTCGTGCTCCTCAGCTTGACACTCAAATAAATGCCCTAACCGGGAATCGAACTCGGGATCTTCTCCATTCGCTCAATCCGAGGCTGCCTCTAGTGGATACGCGGCTTATGAGTCGGAGTTCGATCCTGTGAACTGTAGATTGAAAGTAGCTTGCCATACCACTCGTCTATAGTAGCTTCTAAAGTATATGTTTCATTACTTATCGATGATTAATTTTAAATTCTACTAACCCCCCACGCGCATCGCTAAACAGTTCTTAGCTACAAGTTCAACATGCGTATATATGTATGTGTGTGTCTGTCTGTGGCAATGTAGCTCTTAAACGGGTGAACTGATTCGGACGCGGTTTTTTTTTATTTCAAAGCAGGTTTTCTAGCGATAGTTCTATATCATGTTTTATCAAAATCGGTTCAGCCGTTGTTGAGATATCGAACTTTAAAATGAAAATGTCGTGGGATTTTTTAACTTTTCTGAGTTTTAGTTGCTTACAAGATATTAGAAAGCAGTAGGTGGTAGTAGGTATTAGTGTTTTCTATGTATTTAAGTATATATCTATTAAATATATCGTTCGTCTAGTACCCATAACACAAGCCTTATTGAGCTTATTATGGGATTTGGTCGATTTGCTTGATAAAAATAAATGTTCTTTAATATTTATTTATTAGTTGTTGCAGTACCAACCGACCGTTTCCTCGGGTCTCAGCCGACCAAACGCAGAGCTGGAGAAGAGTTACGGTGACAGCCTGGTTATAGTTCTGGACACGCTCGAGATATGTCTCAGCTCCCAGCCCAAGGACACCACGAAATATGACGAGGCGATGAATGTTAAGATCCTGCTACGAGAAGTGTGCCAGTTCATTGGTGAGTATAAATGGTTTACTTTTGGAGCCCTCACTTCGCTCGTGAGTCATATACAGTTTCATCGGAACATCGAGATGCCCTCGCTACGCTTGTGAGACTGGCATATCCCTCGCTCCGTTCGACGAGCTATCAAAAAAGATGCAGCTATATGTTATTTAGATTAGACATCACTTCGCTCGTAACTCTTTATAGGTGAAAAACTTAAGTAAGTCACCTGTTGTATGTAGTTGTGATGTGTTCGAATAGACGTTTGTTTTGTTTGTGTTGCACATTTTAAATATGTAATGTCTATTCGAACACGTCACAACTTCATACAACAGGTGACTTACTTAAGTTTTTCACCTATAACGCTTTTGATGCCCTCGCTACGCTCTTAAGTCATATGCTGCCTCATCGGTACATCGAGATACACTCGCTACGCTCGTGAGTCTTTCACATCCCTCGCTCCGTTTAACGAGCTATCAAAAGAGACGCAGCTATATGTTATTTGGCCATCACTTCGCTCGTAAGTCTTTAGATACCCTCGCTACGCCTCATCGGTACATAGCTTCGCTACGCTCGGAAATCTTTTATATCCCTAGCTCATCTCAACGAGCTATCAAAAGAGAGTAACACATGAGCTTATGGAGCTACAGTGAACCTACTATCAGTACGTATTATTTAAACGAGGTGGTAAACAAGCTTACGGCCAGCCTGAGGGTAAGCAGACACCGTAGCCAATGGACGCTTGGGACTATAGAAGAATCACAAGCGATCACGACTTTTACAAAATGATCTAGTAAAAAAGTGCTACGTCGAACTGACCTGTAGTTGGGGTGGCCAGGTGTCCGGCTATGTCCGGCTTATTACGGTCCTGTCCGGACAAATTTTTACGTGTCCGACCTGTCCGGCTATAACCAACCATCGACTAAAAATAACAATAATACAAAAAACAAAACCATAACAAATGTAATGTCAAGTTCGGTTTTTTGAAGTTTAGCGCTTGGTAAAAATGTTATGTCCGGCTTTTTTAACGCCATGTACGGCTTTTGAAATTAAGGTCCTGGCAACCCTACCAAGTAGGTAGTGTAGTGTAATTCCAATCAGAGCCTTCATACATAGATGTTTAAGTCTATATTTTTTTGTCCAGACATGCGCAACGAGAACACGAGTAGCAACACGCTGCTTCGGCAACTGGCGAGTAAGGTGCTCTTCGCGTTAAGTCTCAACTTCTTCAACGCAGTCTTTAACAGGATCAGTGCCAGGTTACAGGTAAACATTATTTACTTGGACCCAAATTGTGCCCGCGGTCAGATCCAGTCGATGTCCCATATTACCGAGGACTGCCCGCAGCTTGCCATCGAGGGTGGTATCGCCAAGATCCACCAAGCTAACCCTTGACACCAAGCTGCTTGGAGCGTTCGTGACCCAGCGGCGCCCGCGTACCGCGTGCGGTATGCGAGGTTAAGTAATGTAGGCGCAGGTCAGTTCTTGGATGGGTGACCGCTTTGAGTGGTTACTAACTGAGCGCTCCCGTGCTTTGGAAGGCACGTTAAGCCGTTGATCCCGGCTGCTGTCTACGACAGCAGTCGTTAAGCCAAGTTAGAGGCCTCCGGGCGGCTTGAGAACTTCTAACAGTCAAGTTGCCCACTCACTTGATAAAGAGGGGTCGAAGTTGCACCACGTCCGTTACCCTACACGTGACCCCTGGGTGGTGCTAAAAATGCAACAAAAACTGGCAACCGTTCTTGTCTTCTCGAAGATCTCACGGTTCGAAAATAAATGCCATACGATTAAATAAATAAACCAAGCTGACTCAGTGGTTTCAAAGTGGTTGGACCGACTGCCTTTTACTTTGTAGCAAAACTGTGCACTTGCCATACGCAAAATAAAATAAATAAATTATTATTTACTTCTATACCCTATTCATTACCAGTACCATCGCAAATACAGTTAATTAACCGTTCGTGCACTTTATGCGCATTGTAATAAGGGTCATGAAAGCTCGGATCTCCATACAAACGTAGTTCCGCTCTCATTTTTAAACGGCATTCTAGAATTACCTGAAACTTTGTATACACAATGGGATCGGCATATGTAGGCAGAATAGTACATTACGATACAAGTGCAGAGAACAGGGAATTCGCAACGAGTGGTGATAAATTGAAACACCACCGAAGGGAGTGTTTCAAATCGACACGAGTTGCGAATTACCTGTTCGCACGTGTATCGTACAACGTTTTACAGTACATATCAAACTTTTTCTTTGCACCTTTTATAAATCTCTCTTTAGCCCAATGGTTGGCTGGTAGAGAATGCCATTTGGCATTAAGCCCGCCATTTGTACAATTGTATTTTGTGCAATAAAGTTTCAATAAATAAATAAATACATATGGCTCTTTAAAGTTTCGACATGTGCACGTAATCTGCTGATTACCGCACTCGTGCGGTAAAGTAGCACCATATGTACTGTAAAATTTGTTTCTGTTGAAATTATAATGGAGAAAAAATACAGCGAATATTAAGGTTTTTATACAAGATCTAAAAAATTCAAAAACTAGCTGTATTATTTTCTATTACAATTTCTAGCAACAGAGACTAATTTCCGGCCTAGATATGGCGGATTCTATTGTGTATACAAAGTTTCATGTTATTTTAGGAAGGGGTTTTTGAAATGAGAACGAAACTACGTTTGTATGAGTTCAGTCGAGCGTGCGGGGGACCCTTAAAATTTCAAATTCAAGGTGATGAAAGAAAGAATCCTAATAATTTATGAATTAAAAGTCCCAATTTAAAATCACTGTCCTACACTGTGAATTAAAAAGGTCGTATCTTCATATGAAACTCACGGCACTTACGTGGTTTTGTTTGGGTGAGGCAGTGTTTCAGCGATCATTTAAAAACTGTTGGACCTCTATCTTGTTCAAAATCTTCTTTTGTACACCATGTTTTTATGGAAAATAAATATTGATTGATTGATTGATTGAAAACATTTTTTGTTTGATAAAATTTAGTAACCACTAAGCACATTTTGAATACTTAAGTGTGTAGCGGCTGGTAAAATATACTTACATTTCAAGTTTTTTTTCTATACTCCTTATAGAAAATCCGAATCTGAAAATTACGAAACTAGAATGGTTCCGTTTTTGCTATGGAATGGAAACCTAAAAAGCAGTTGCGACTTTTTTTTATTTTATTTTCACTTGTTAATTGTTTTTAATTTGATTTCAGGAATTAGCGTCCAGCTCAGAAGAAAACCCCGATTATACAGATATAGAGTTAATACAACACATCAATGTTGACATACTTAGGCTTATACGGCTGCTTACAGGTGAGCCAATTTGGACTCTATTACATTAGATATAAGGTACCTATAGAGACCTACCGATTAAGAGTTAGGTAGGAGTTAGGGAGCGCACGTAGCCTAGCGAAGCCTGCGTACCGCGTGCGGTATGCGAAGTTGAGCATCGTCGGCGCAGGTCAACTCTTGGACGTGTGACCGCTTTGAGTGGTTACTAACTCAGCGCTTCAGTGCTTTGGAATGCATGTTGATCCCGGCTGCTGTCTATGACAGCACTCTTAAAGCCAAGTTAGACCCTTTGGGCGACTTAAGAACTTCAAACTGTCGAGTTGCCCACTCACTTGACAAGCCTAATCCCAATAAGGTCTAGTTTTCCCCTTGGATTGGGAGGTCAAATGGCAGTCGTTTCCGTAAAAACTAGTACCTACGTCTATACTTGGGATTAGGTAGCGGACCCCGGGCATCCTTTAGGATGCCGCTGTACTGGGATAACTCTAGGATGATGATGATGATACGTGTATATAGAGTTGGGTTTTTCTTTGAGTACGTTGAAATGTACCTGGTGTAAGCTTTTTACACCACAACGTTGACAAAAAATACATACGGCCTAGTTTAATCTCGTTGTTTCTATTTTTTCAGAATCTATACAAAAGTTTAAGTTATTAAGAAAATCAGCGCACATAGTTTTGGTATCTTCTTTAGAAAAAGCCATATGGAACTGGATGGATACCTACCCCCAAGTAAGTCACTAGGTTAAATCATACCGTCATCAGGAATACATACAACTAAAACTAAAAAACCGACCAAGTGTGTGTCGGTACTCGCACAATGAAGGGTTCCTTACCAACACCTAATCTACATTTAAAACCACTATACAATGCATTGAATCATTGGAAACTCACGGCACTTAAGCCCTTTGGTTTGGGCAAGACAGTTTTTCAGCAATAACTCAAAAACCCTTAAACCTATCTTGTCCAAACCAAAAATCGATATTTCTTACATTGCCTACGTATTTATTTATCGTAAAAATATCGATCGTCGATAATTTCAGGAATTCGCAGAAGTCCAATGCCGGCCTAACGAGGAGCTAAGCAAATGCTGTGACACGCTCTTCGACACACTGCAGGACTGTTTTTCCGATAACAAGAAATCCAGGGTCGCCATGTGGCCCTTGCAAATCATGCTACTGGTTCTAAACCCCGTAAGTATTGCCTGTAAAACGATTAAGTTTGAGTAGTTATTACTGTAGGTATGTGGTTTTGTGTTCCTGATGGTGAGTAAGGTCGCCAGAGCTCCCGAGGATGCGCTGTGGACGATAACGATCCATTTGACCCCGCTGGTTTCGAATCACCATCAATGGTTTACTTGAAAGTATTTAACTTGAAAAGCAAATTGACCGTAACCTTGTTCAAAATGGTATCCATAACTATAGAATGATGATAGGGTTACTATATCATTTGGGTAACGTTAGAGCCCCCTGCTGCCTGTGCCTGTGCTGCTGCCTGTGCTGTCTTCGCCCCCTGGCTAGATGCAGACCAAGAGCAAACCCTTTTTAATAGAAAAAAAAGAGGCAGGACACAGCGAAACGTCTTCTCGCTCATATTTGGAGCAGCCCAGCTGGGGCAGTACCTCCACCTTACAGAAGACCGCAACCATTATAACGCCACTACCTACCCGTTAGGTATGTGGTGTTGTGTTCCTGGTGGTGAGTAAGGTCGCCAGAGCTCCCGAGGATGCGCTGCGTTGAGAGTGAGGGACCTGCATTTGTCTCTAGCTGGCAACACAACGAATCCTCAAATCTATAGAATCGGCAACGCGTATTGTAATAAGAATAAGTTACCAGTTGCTCTCTGGTAGATAGATCACGTCAGCTCACAGGCTAGTTAAATTGTATGTACTATTCAATTCTACGTTTCTACTCCAGCATTATAATCTGTCAATTAGATGACTGACAGCGTGTTAAAACAATAAACTTTTTATACAAATGCAAGTCTAAAAGAGGCCTACGTCAATGCCCGTTTTCTGCCACTATATCAATTTTTAATTTAATCAAATTATTATGCCGTAATAATATAATCAGGTCTTGAAATTCTCGTGCCTTTAATAACAAAACTCACTACGTTCGATTAGTTACAGTGAATCGAATTTTAAGAACTTTTATTATGTAACTTTTGCATCAAATACTATTGTAACTGTGTCTTAGCAAATAAAATGTATAATTTCTGCTACTCCTTCTCAATCATGCTAAAGAAAGTGCCTTGTTCTGAACCTTGAATGTAAGTATTCAGCTCTGTAAGTATAACAAAAGAAATCAAAGTCACATGTAAAATAAAAAACATTACTTATTGTTCCACAAAATTGCAAATTTTTCATAACATGTTCGAAGTCGTAAGTGACAAAAAAAAATGGTTTTGCAGAAAGTACTAGAAGAAATAGTGAATGCGGACAGCGGCGCGCCGTGTAGTCCGCGGCATACAAAGAAGAAAAACTTTATTGACTCAGTCAAGAGAGGGCTAAGTGAGTATTGAATTATTTGCATATATGTCATAGGTATCTGTCCAAGCTATAATGCATTGTGACCGCGTATTCGATGTCATCCTGTGTAGTTCGACACGTTATGTACAGTAACAACCACTTTGTATTGTGTAAATGAAAGTATGTGCAATTTAAAAAAAATATTATATTTTTTTCTTCGAGTGTTCGTGGCCTAGCGGCGCCCGCGTATCGTGGGTAGTGCTGGATGGGTGACCGCTTTGAGTGGTTACTAACCGAGCGCTCCCGTGACTTGGAAGGCACGTTAAGCCGTTGATCCCGTATCATGTCTATGATAGCAGTCGTTAAGCCAAGTTAGAGGCCTTCGGGCGGCTTGAGAAGTTCTAACGGTCAAGTTGCCCACTCTATAAGCCTAATCCCAATAAGGTCTAGTTTCCCCCTTGGGTTGGAAGGTCAGATGGCAGTCCCTTTCGTAAAAACTAGTGCTTACGCCAATTCTTGGGATTAGGTAGCGGACCCCGGGCATCCTTCAGGACGCAACTGTACTGGGAATAACGCTAGGATGATGTAGATTATTATTTTTTCTTACGAAAATCTCGATATTTGTTCTCTCGGTTCCATTGTGTTTGATGTTGTTTCAATAATGTGTATGTATTTTTTTAAGAGACTGGCGAATTACTTTGAGCGTCTCGTACTCAAGAGTTTAAATCATTTTCAGACTTGTCTGAGAGTCCTTAGGGTCCACTTATACTAATTTTGTTAAACTCTGTGTACTAAAGATTTCAATTTGAATAGTCCAATAAAGGCTCGTTTCCACTGCCCAGGCCCGCAGAACAACTCCAAACAGATGACAGAAGCGGCTGTCGTGACGTGTGTCAAACTATGCAAGGCGTCGACGTATCTCAACATCGCTGACAGTGGGAACGTCACGTTTGTTCTGGTCAAATCTGTCATCAATGATCTCAAGGTGAGCCTCGTAACAACCACGAAGCTGACGACATCAGCTTGGCGTTAAAATCATGACACATGTTAATAAACGGTCATTCAACATTAAAACTTAAAAATCCTGGTCACGGCACCAAATTGTGTTGTAACTAAAATGCTTTCTTCTTTTCAAACTGCTTTGGTACGACACCTGTCGTTTAGAAGTTATACCAGTCTAATTTATAATCATGAAAGGTAACAAAGGCAAAATGCATTTCAACACTTAAAAAGTGAGTGATCCTGGTGACCAAGATCCCTTTCTGTGTTTCGAATAAAGGCATCATTTATTCATTAATTCATGTATTATTCTTGAAAGTAGATGCTGGCGAATATACTGTGCTTAATAAATCATTAACGATTTTTACACGTTTTATTTTATCAAACGGAACTTAATTGTGTATATTTCGATTTATTATTTTGTACCCCAGTATGTCCTAAAACTACGACCAAGACCACCGGGGGATGGGCAGCAGCATTCCTGGCTGCGGTGGAGATACTGCGATCGCCAATCCGCATGCCAAGCGTGGCGATTATGGCATTTGCCCCCCTTCGGGTGATATGGTGGTGGATGGTGGGATTTATTTACCCTCAGATTTCGAAGTTGTAACGTTTTTGGTTGCAAGAAGACACGTTCGAAACGTCGACGTCAATGTGTAAATATATGTATATGCGTGATTACCGATGATTACTGATTATATGATATAAAGAAAAAAAAAATGCCGATCGGGACTCGAAGCTTAATTTTACTTTATTGTTTCAGTCCTTACTCTTCAACCCCTCGAAATCCTACGTCCGAGGAAACCTGATCTCCGGCTACTCTGAATTGGACCTCATGACGGACTGCTTCGTCTCCCTTTTCAGAATAATGCCGCACACGAATGATGCGATCAAAGTGTGCCTCAACCTCAATACTCACATTTCATACCATTATGTTATAGTGAATTCTTTACTCAGGTCAGTATGAGCGTATTTTTTTACACCGCTAACCTTGTTTTGTATTTTATATTACCTGATGTAATACGGTATTTAACTGATAATCAAATCATTATTAATGTAAAAAACTTACATAGATAGAATTAAATTTAGTAGAACTCTCCATCGGCACACAAACCCCCTCAAGGTTTTCCCATTAATGGGTCTAACTCAAAATAATTCACACCTATTATTTTTATTCAAATAATTTAAAAAATAGGAAAATTTACGCTCTTTGTATGAAGTTTGTAGGGAAATGTGCCTGATGACGTCACAATTGGGTACCTTAAGTTTTCTAAAGTGGTCCATATTATATTTTTTATTGTTAGTAGACACAAAATGAAGTCCAAAACTGTAGCAGATATTTTTTTATTACTTGTCGGTTTTTAGAAATATTTTTTTGAATATGTGTTTTGACATACCACGAGTTTGGTTGGATTAATAGAGTTTGTGCCTTAGTCTGCCACAACAAAAAATAATACGTGGAGTTAACAGCTGGCACTGACAGTTGGCAGTTGTCAAATATAGCCGTCACATCTACGAGTTTGTACGCTGTGCTTCCTAATTTCTACTGTTCTCGAGTTTTTACCATCGAATTCTGTCTGACCCTGGATTTTGTAGTACCCGCATCTCACGACGACCACCGCATTGCTATTTTACGGAAATAAAAACGACGACTTGTGCACGTATTTTTGCACAACGATACTTCTGCCCTCGACGACTCTTGCGCTGCCCTACTGCTTACTTGCTAAACCTAACTTAGCAAGGAAAATGAGTTCCTCAGAAGACTTTGTACGAGCAGACTCCGGAAATTTGCCAGACATGGACATGGTGGTTATTTTATTATGGAATATTTAAGGACATATAACACCAAATGCTTTGTTAGAGCGAATGTTGTTCCTAAACACAAGAACACCAAAAAATATTACCTATCTCGTAACAGTGCATATAAATGAAATAGAAAGCACCATATTAGATACAGAATTTGATGGATGTCCAGCACAAGCAGGAATTTTTAAAGATATGTCTTACTTGTTACTTAGTTCTTCGAACTGGCAACTTATCCACCCCTTTATGCAGATTAGTGTGACATTTGTATACTATATCACTAAAACAGTTAAAATTCATGTGTGAACTATCACTCCGGGTGACATATGTGGACAAATTTAATATGTGGAGCCTCGCCTGATGGCATGACAAATGATTATATCATTGAGATTAAATGTCCAAGCACTGCAAAAGCCCTGAAATCATATGTAGTTGATAACAAAATACAAGAAAAGTTTAAAGCTCAGTGCCATATTCAGATGTTAGTAAGTGGTTTTAAAAAGTGTGCATTTTGTGTTGCTGATCCAGAATTTGAACACGGAAATATTTTGGAACAATATTATCCCAAATTTTTTTCAAAATGCAGTCTTAAGAGTCCGCAGTAGGCTCAGTTCTCCATACAAACATAATCTCGCTCTCATTTTAAAATGGCATGCTCAAATAATTTGAAACTTTATATACACAAGGGGATCCGGTATATCTAGGTAAGGAATTAGTTTCTGTTGCTTGAAATTATAATGGAGAAAAAATATAGTGATTAATAAGGTTTTCATACAAGATCAAAAAAATTAAAAAAAACTTGCTGTTTTTTTTCCATTCCAATTTCTAGTAACAGAAACTAATACCTTACCTAGATATACCGGATTGTGTATATAAAGTTTCAAATTATTCGAGCATTCCATTTTAAAATGAGAGCGTAACTATGTTTGTATGGAGGACTGAGCTTACTGCGGACTCTTAAGACTTAGCGGATCCCATTGTGTATACAAAGTTTTATGTTATTTCAGCATGGCGTTTTAAAATGAAAACGAAACTACATTTGTATGGAGAATAGAGTTCAATCAAGCGTATGGGGGACTCTTAACAGGTTTTCCATATGTTATTGGACTTATAAAACTGCAAACATCCATTTTTTAATGTATATAATTAATAATTATGTAGGGTGATTTATTCCATGTGCATGAAATACTGTCAGGAACTGTAAATATGTGTTTTATTACCACTAAACACTCAAGTTGTGTGTGAAATTCAATACAAGTTGATGTACTTAAATATTTTCTATGTTCTTAAGTGTTTAGATACATTATGCAATGTCACATAGAACTTAATTTCTATGTGACATTGCATAATGTGTCTAAACTAAATAAACTGCCAACTATTTTTTACATGTTATTTGGATTTTCTGACACACATGTATTTAGATCATTGATAATGATATACATATATTTCAAATAAATTGGAGTCCAAAGCCCTGTTTGATTGATTACCTACTTATTTTATGGGTATAGAGACCTGCCCTGCTAGTATGATAGCTTATAACGTCACGTTTTATGTGATGTTTCAGTACATTTTGGCCGTATAACATGATGGTATAAGCTATCATACTAGCCGGGCTGTTGTTAAGGTTTTAAGGCAATGTCCAGCACTCTACTGTAATAAAACAAGACAGAAAATCATTCTAGTTTTATTTAATTGTCCTGCAAGTTCACCAAAGCACAAGCAATGATAACACTATTATCTAAATACCGCATATGGCTGTGGTTTGTTACTGAATGAGGCTTAAAAAACCGGAATTCCCTCACTCTTCGTATTAAACGCTCTACATGAATGCACAGACTGGCGATCACTTGACCAAGTAATACTTCTTTTGATGAGACACTTGAAGGGCGAAGGAGCTTCAACTTTCTTTCCTGTAAATGTGCTTCTATTCCTTTAAAGCCCCGGTTGGAAAAAATAACAGCCCCTGGAGGAAGACAGTTAGTAAGTAAGTAGTAAGTTAAGTTGGGATTATCCCTTCTATATTTTTTGCACGATGATACAAAGTATCTCATTTCATCTGCGTAATACTTTCTATCGTGAACTATTGCATTGGAAGTGCTACTTGTACTAGCCATTGTATTACACAAGTGAGAACAGCGGTCGTAAAATGGCAATGCAGTGGTCGTCGTGAGATGCGGGTACTACAAAATCCAGGGTCAGGCAGAATTCGATGGTAAAAACTCGAGAACAGTAGAAATTAATTCAATCAATCTTTGTGTTTTATGGCCCCATCGATATTGTCGATGATTCCGCCAACGTCAAGGTTTAAAAAGGCACGTGTTTATTAAGAATTTGACCGGTGAGTAGAAATTAATTAGGAAGCACAGCGTACAAACTAGTAGATGTGCTGGCTATATTTGACAACTGCCAACTGTAAGTGTCAACTCCACGTATTTTTTTTTTTGTTGCGGCAGACTAAGGCACACACTCTATTAATCCAACCAAACTCGTGGTATGTCAAAACACATATTCAAAAAAATATTTCTAAAAAACCACAAGTAATAAAAAAATATCAGCTGCAGTTTTGGACTTCATTTTGAGTCTACTAACAATAAAAAATATAATATGGACTACTTTAGAAAACTTAAGGTACCCAATTCTCTGTGGTCAAAATGTGTCCTTTTTTATTCAAAATGGGATTGCTCTCGGCCAGCCTCAAATCATTAAAGATGAGGCCGACGATGAAACGATCTCACCCAGAAGACTCCTTTTCACTCGTGCCTTAAAAAGGTCTAGGTTATATGAACTCGGAAATACAGATACAACTATTCCTTTTTTTCATGTTTATGTGTTTAAAAAGCTTTAATGTTGTATAAATAAGCTGAAGTTCGATTATTTCCGTGTCTTTTTACGTTACCAATAAACAAATCGTACGATTTGTTTATGGGTAACGTAAAAAAATTTGAAGTGCTATACTATTACTCTAATATGACGTAAACCTGAAGGTAACTTATAAAAAGAGGTGTAGGATATAAAAATGTGGTTCGTTTCGTGTCGCAATTGAACTGAAAAGCTATGCCTTGGAGGTAGTTGTGTATGAAAGAGGTCATTAACCCGAATTAAAATCCTTCGGGAGGCTTGTGATTAACAGTCAAGATTTCTTTATTACGCTTGATTCTAAGACTTCACAAAGTGAAATCCCAACAATACAAATACACAGAGGAGCAACACAACTAAGTTAAAACAAAATCGGTGCGACAATAGGTTCAGGCTCAGCGTTTGCAGCGAGCCTGGTCGGCTGTACAGCGCTGATTTTCAGCCCGCACCTACTACACAGCCCAAAAAAAAGTGAATTAATGGCTGGAATTAAGATAAACTAACAGAGATATATGAGCATCATTGTTACCATGTATCTGAAATAACGTTACTCGCAGTGAATTGATTTGATAGCTCTTTGCGATACCTTTTATAAAACAATATATATCCGCTTGTATTACAGTTACAAGTCTTTTTGAATAAGCCCTAAGATACCGCTCACATAAAGTGATTAACAAATATTTGCAATTGTTATAGGATCATCAAACAGCCGCGGCTACCGTGGTGGCCGCAGATAGAACTTCTCTATCCGCGCGCAGCCGAGCTGAGGGCCATGTTCACAGATACGCTCAACAAAGCCACACAGGTATACGTACAATCAGCACCAAAAGTAGCTATGCAATTGACAACATTTCATTTTTGTAAGCATGCTTTTTTCCGATGAAATCAAATAGAGGATAAAAAGTTAAGTAAAACCACATTTTTAAATTCTCGATATTATCCCAATTTCATATTAATAAATCAATTTCAAAAGTTCCTCATTCTAAAAGACAGTAAGTGACAAGTAAGGCGGCACAGCGTAACAAATCATACAGAAGCACTGTTACTAAGACAAATTTACTAAAGAAAGTGAACTGCTGTTCTTTTTGTGCGCTGTGACTGTCACAATTTTGTAGTAATGACGTCATTACTACGATATGGGCTTTCTTCACATTTTCGTGAATATTTATAAAAGTAATAGCTATTAAAATATAAAAAAAATATTTTGTGGGTTTCTTGTTACCAAATTAACGAAATGAGTTAAGATTTCATACTACTTAAAATTTTGAAATGTTGTCAATTGAAAAGTTCAGAAGTCTTTATTATAAGGGAACAAGAGCTCTTGACCCCTTCATATGCGTAGGTACTTTTGATGCTGATTGTACGCTTATTGGTTTAACCTAAATATAATATATTCAAGCTATAAAAATCTTCTTTAACATAAATAAATAAATATGGCGGGACAATCTTACACAAATCGACCTAGTCCCAAACTAAGCTTAGATTATATGCGTACATATATTCTACCTACTAACAATAACTACGAGAGAAGAACCAATGCCTGTTTAATACCATATATACTTAACAACATACCTAAACGTGTGCTTAATGACTTATTGGGTGTGATTGACAACCCGGGGAAATATAAATCCTTGCTAAAAAATATTACCTGGAATGTGAATCACAATCGAAATAAAATTGTAAGCTACATTGTTCATGTCGGCATATTGTAATATGCAAGTGTAACAAAGAGGCAGAATAGGCAGATTTATCGGTTCGCCGTAGGCTCTCAGTCTCCGAGGAACGTCGCGGATCGACACGCCTCACCTTGATACACAACGTGCCTCGACTCTACGCCTCAGAGTGAGCAGCCTCAGTTTGCCTCCAGCCGAGGCTGCTCGGCCTGAGGCTGCTCAATTGGATACGCGGCTTAACACATCTGGAGAGCTACTAAGCAATTTACGAGAAGAAGCTTGCCAGTCTGTCTTTTTTAACCCCCGACGCAAAAAGAGAGGGGTGTCATAAGTTTAACGTGTCTGTCTGTGTATCTGTCTGTGGTATCGTAGCTTCCAAACGGATGAGTCGATTTTCGTTTAGTTTTTTTTTTGTGTCAGATAATTTTATCCCGAGTGTTCTTAGCCATGTTTCATGAAAATCTGTTCAACCGTTTTTGAGATATTGAGCTTTGAAATGAAAATGTCGGGCGTTTTTCACCTTTCTTAAGTTGTAGTTATTGGTCTAACACAAACAATTTCTTAACAGGGATACATAGTCCACACCCCACTTCGTATGATCTCACGCTCTCTAAAATCCAAAGAGGTGCAAGCCAAATTCAACAAGTCTGAAGAGATGCCTGCGTACAGGAATCTACTGCTGTGTATGGTCAAACTTATACACGCGGATCCTATGTTAATGTTAAGTGTAAGTATATTTGAATTTGATTCGATCGTTTAATGAGATGCCGGCATTAACCAAAAAAGTGGCCAATGCGTGTCGGGCCACGCGTAGGGGAATATGAATGAGTAGGGTACAATGGAATGTTATCTAGTCATCTCACTCAAATTTCATCACTATCAGCCTATGTACAATCCCATTCGTAAGTATTTAAGCTCACATTATTTTTAAGGATCCGTACCCAAATGGTAAAACCGGACCCTATTACTAAGACTCCGCTGTCCGTCCGTCTGTCTGTCTGTCTGTCTGTCCATCTGTCTGTCTGTCTGTCCGTCTGTCACCAGGCTATATCTCATGAACCGTGATAGTTAGACAGTTGAAATTTTCACTGATGATGTATTATACTGTTGCAGCTATAACAAAAAATATTATAAACAAAATAAAATAAATAATTAAGGGAGCTACCGTACAAAAAAAAACTTTTTAATAGTTGTTCGTTGTGTTCATCAGGCACTGAGTCTCAAAATGTATGGGAAAACTAAAATCCGACTCACACTTGACCAAAACTCTACTTGATAGTATTTAACGTTCTTATTACTGATAAAACTGAAATAAAAATTATTTAAATTTAATTTAATAAAAAGGTTATAATAAATTGCCCAATGTTGTACCTATAGATACAACACGGGGTACGGAACCCTTTGTGCGCGAGTTCGACTCGCACTTGGCCGGTTTTTTAGCTATACGATCAATTTTGTGGGCTAAAAATAAAAGGAAACCGAGTCGTACTATTTTTAATTAATTAACCGACTTAAAAAAAAGGAGGAGGTTTTCAATTCGTCGGATTTTTTTTTTATTTTTTATTTTTTTTATGTATGTTCACCGATTACCTACTCGGAGACTAGTGGACCGATTTCAAAAATTCTTGTTTTGTTTGAAAGGGTGTGTTTTCTAGTTGGTCCCATTGTCACCATGTCTGGATGTGATGACGGGATCTTGGAAAAATCGAAGGAACTCCTCAAATTATATACCAAGAGGATGGGGTAAGGCAAAATAAGGAACTCCTCAAATTATACACCAAGAGGATGGGTTCAGGCAAAGTTTGGAGTCGGTGTTTTTTGTTAAAAAATTACTTGTTATTAGTTCTTAATGAATAAAGCTTACAACTATTTACTTGTCTTTCAGAATCCCGGCCGTACTGGCATGGAGATCCAATCTTCCACCACCGAACTGATCAACGGTCTAGTCTCTCTAGTCCACCAGACGGGAATGGGCGAGATATCCCAAGAGGCCATGGATGCGCTGCTAGCCCTGCACAGACCTGATCGCGTCCACATGTGGAACCCCGAGACGCCGCTAAATACCTTCTGGGATATCAGGTATTGTTTCAGACAGTTTTACTTGTTGATAAAACTGCCTTTACTAAGCTTCCTGAACAATATTTCTTTGCTACTCCGTTAAAAAAAGTGTAGGTATATTAGTGTTAATGTATCCACTTGCGTATTTTTGCACGCGGTTAATTCTCCCACCCTCCCTCCGCTCGCACAAACATGCAAATAAATACAAAAGGCCACCACACAGAAACAGAAAAACCTCGACACGTGTTTCGCCTCTCTACGAGGAGATGCTGGCAGGAGATTTTGCTTGCGCCACGTCCACCGAGCTCGGTATTTATTTGCATGTTTGTGCGAGCGGAGGGAGGGTGGGAGCATTAACCGCGTACAAAAATACGCAAGTGGATACATTAACACTAATAGACCTACACGTTTTTTAGCGGAATAGCAAAGAAATATTGTTCAAGAAGCTTGCCATGGATTTCCGCAAAGTAACGCCTGATTCTAATAATGCCTTTACTAACTCCTTTAGAGATAGCAGGTACCATTAGAGACAAATAATTTATACCAAAAAAAACCGACTCCAATTTTGTACTTGCTATGCCACAATTTGTGGTTTCCGTGAGCCAATGCTTGGTTACCTACAGAAAACAACCAAATCGGCATGTGCGGTGCGTGCCTATCAAATTCGAGGAGTTTCCCTCTATTACTCCTAGATCCCATCATCAGACCTTCACCAAATTTATATAGGACTAATGTCGAAGTACCTGCTTTGAAACAAAAAAAGAATTATCAAAATCGGCCAACGTGGTCAAGAGTTATCGGGGAACATACGTACATTAAAAAAAAGAACAAGCAAACATGCAGACGAACTGAGTACCTCCTTCCTTCTATTGAAGTCGGTAAAAAAGTGTTCTAATCGTTTAAGAAACTGCGTTTGACACACCTGAATGAGGATAATTTCGTTTCTCTCACATTCGAAGTGATGTTCGGAATCATGCTTTCAACATCTGAAGTAGTTGTTAGGGAGCCATGATTATGATGATCACACAAATATTGGCTATTTATCTCGATTAGATTTGAACCCAGTATTGTAGTTTGTAGGCGTCCTTTATAGTATGTTATTAGTAACGTATAGTTAATATATCCTAAATTAACAGCGTTGTTTTTTGCAGCTCTCAAATACTGTACAACATCAGTCAGAAACTTATCCAGCGACAGATCGGGAACTACCGAGAGGTGCTACGCTGGCTGAGAGATATTCTGACGTGTCGCAATGAATTCTTGGCGAAACACAAGGAATATGCCAATGTCGGCTCTCAGATACCTATATGCAAGCAGGCCCATATCAAACTGGAGGTGAGTTAAGTATATACATTTGTCACGCATTTTGTGACGTATAGCCACTGTGTTTTATGTTCATGTTACACTTTTTGAGGACCTATTACTTCTTAAACTATCCAACTTTAAATCCCAACAACAGTAAAACATGCTAAATATTCAGTCAAAACGCATTATTCAAAGGGTTCGCGAAGTGCAAAGTACGGATAGTTAAAACGAAAAATAAATTTAACCTCTTGACGACTCGACATTTGCCAGAATAAATTATACTATACAATACAATACAATACTCTTTATTGCACACCTCAATTAAAGGACACAGTACAGTACGTAATAACAATAACTACTGACCTACGAGGGCCGATCCGAAAGTTTTTGGCTGCTCTCACTATATTCATGCCATATATTTTTTATTTATACCATTATGTGGTTATGAGCTGGGATAAAATCGTTTGTAAGCAACAAGTATTTTATACACAACATTTTTTTTACCACTTAGCCTATTGAATGGACTTTTAAAAATTTACGTATAAAATAATACTATTTTTGATACCTAAAGATGGTTTTGGCAACGAAATCCCTAACAACTGTAGTGGAAAATGACTGGGATGACTGCTTAACTTAGTTTTGCTGATTTTCATGTAAAATCACTCATCAACTCATCATCCTTCTAGCGTTATTCCCAGTACATGTAAAATGTTAAATGTAAAAAAAATATGTAAAATCACTAAAAGATTTTATTTAAGTTTTTTTAGTGATGATGAACAGTTCCTAGTCTCGCGACCTACACTAATATTCGACACACCTGCTCATTGTCACTAATTTTCATGCAATCGAAACAGATTACGTAGAGACAGGGAAGGTTCATAGTTTGCGGTATATAAAATTTCGTTTATCGAGAATTTTCAATGAGCACATGTATTAATATATCGACATCTTTTTTATCGATATCAAATCCCTAAAATTTGCCCTGAGGTATCACATGTATGGTCATCAGGTACCTCGCTGGTTATTCCTCTATGACTGTACCGACGTTGCCTACGATATCTTCTAGTTCTGAAACTTGATGTATAAACTTGACTTTAATATCACTTTGTCCTCAGGTGGTATTCTTCATGTGTCTATGGTCGATCGACACGGATGTTGTACTAGTGGCCATGTCCTGCTTCGCCCTGCTCTGCCAGGAGGCGGACATCCGATGCGGCGCCGACGAGATCACCACGCAGTGCCTGCTGCCCAACTACGCCGTGTTCCAGGAGATCGCGCACACCTCCACCGTGCTCACCACCGGTACCTACTGTGTGACATTCCATTGTGTCACGCTACTGTGTCATATTCCGTTGTGTCACATCTAATAGGGACACTTTCCACTGGGTCACGTTACTATTGTGTTTAATTCCGCTGTGTTTATTTCCATTGTGACACGTTCCATTGTGTCAAAATATCCTGTTGGCACGCTATTGCGTTACTTTCCGAGGTGTCACATTCCATTGCGTTACTTTCCGATGTGACACATTCCATTGGGTTACGCTGCCCTGTATCACATTAAACAGGGAATTTTTAATAGGGACATTCCTTAGTGTCACATCCATTGTGCTATGTTCCATTGTGACACACTCCAGTTTGTTACGTTCCTTTTTGTCATATCCGGGCGTCATGTGCCACTGTGTCACTCTCCTCCATCGACACGGACGTGATGCTAGTGGCCATGTCCTGCTTCGCCCTGCTCTGCCAGGAGCCACGTTTCACTGTTACGTTCAGTTGTTTCACATTAAATCGTGCAACGTTCCGCTGTGTCACAATCAATTGTGTTAGGTTCTGTATAGTATCTCCACCGCACTCCAGGGATGCTGCTGCTCATCCCCCGGTGGTTTTAGTCGTAGTTTTAGGACATACCCTCCACTTTGCGCCTCGGCAGTCCGCTCATTAAGTATTGGGTGGAAGTAGCTATTGGCAGGGCCAAGTACGGCGTATTGTTTGCCTTGCTTGCCCCTGTCAATGGCTAACCAAAGTTATTTGTATAATACCGTAACATCATGACGTGCTCGCTAATATTCCGGAGTATGAACTATGATTTATAAATTTTATAATGTACGCATATGAATTGGTAAACATTTTTGTTTCAAGCAGCCAGTCAGGATATGGGAAGGGGTTGTACTTACAAAAATATACACAGTAAGTATTTAAGATATTTGATATGAGAAAAAGTATATACAGGATGTTTGGCAGATGGATGGACATACATATATAGAGAATAGATAAGGTCATCTGCTACGTGGTGAAGCACAAAAAAAAAATTACTTGGGCCCAAAGATTTCTTTATATTTATACTCTGTGTTCATGTTTACCATACTCTTGACCGTGTGCTGAATAAACGTATAATATTAAACAGGCACAGCGGCACTGCAGAAGCGTATAATGGCGTTGCTGAGGAAAATAGAGCATTGTGTGAACGGCGTGCAACCGGTCTGGGAGGAAACGTTTCGATGTTGGTAAGTTACATGAAACAAACAAACGTCACGTAACATAAAACTCGTTACGTTTTGATAAGAATGTGACGTGAAAAAGTGACGAATGGTATGACCACCCGTAGCGGTTTACTACGGTAATGTGGGACTTAGTAGTATTTTTAGTAAACGGGAATTAACAGTGTTTGTTGTACTTTTTCGTTTCGCATGTGCTGCATCCTTGGTCGAGAAAAGATTAACGAAAGCTACATCATCCCTAGTGATTGATAAAGAAATTTCGCAATTTGATTTTTTCCTTACTGACATCGAAGTACCTTACGGACGCAGCATTCAAGTTTTCATAGAAAAGTTCGCACATAAAGAAAGAAAGAAAAACTTTTTTTTGTGACAGACGTAACAAATAGGAAAAGTAAAAAACAACAAATAAAATGTCAGGAAATGGTCCCCACTCAGCATGCAACCAGCAGCAATGCAGCATGGTAACCAGCGCTGGTCTTCCGTTACCGTCCGTGAGACCACGACGCACACATAAAACTCGATGCTTTTCCATACAGGGACTCCCTCTGCAAGCTCCTACAGAAGTATCCCAAGGGGCAGGGCGAAAAAATGGATGAATTCCAAATGGAGGCGATCCATCGCGCCGTCGCCAAGCGCAGGGTGTCCCATCATAGCAGCAGTGAACACGATTTCGAGGTAAGTCAAACGTAAACCAATAAATAAAATAAATAAATATTAGGGGACAATTTTTACACAAATCGAACTAGTCCCATAGTAAGCTCAATAAGGCTTGTGTTATAGGCACTAGACGACGATATATTTAATAGATATATACTTAAATACATAGAACAGATCAATGCATCTTCTGGGTGAGCTCGCTTCAATATTCCATTGAGGGCACATGTGACTCCATATTTGAACAAATGTAACATGCTTAAAATGCTACACCGACGAAAGCTTCATCTGGCATGTCTTCTTTTTGAAGTAGTACACCATCAGTCCCCTGCATATCTCTTTAAGAAGCTTTCCTTCCGCAAGTTACGGGGAGTTCGGCAATGTGGGTTACAGTTGTCAATGCATAAGCACAGCTCAGCTGCATTTCGTGGAAGTTTCCGATATTTGGCAACCAAATGTTGGAATAATCTTTCGCCGCCTCTGAGGAGCCTGGAATGTGTGCACAGTTTCAAGGTTAATCTAAAAAAAGAGTTGTACGAACACCAGCGGAGACAGGAAGATTTCAGACATGATACTAGTTTTCTGTAAACAACCTGACATACCTGTAGTTTATGTCCCATAAGCCAATCATTATGTGCTTTTTTGTGCCTTGTCTTGATTGTTTTTCTGTCTTGTTAAATATAATTTAGGTTGTAGTATAGCTTGCCCAGTAAGCTACAATTTAGGATTTAAGTTTATGCATGATGTGATCTGCCATGCAATTATGACGTAAAAGCGCGTAAAAGTGACACTGATTATTCTCTTCTCTCTGGTCGGCGTGACAGTGGGGCTCTTTACACGGTTAGTTTGGTCACAATACTGGAATGTCAATATTTTTTGCGGTTTTCAAAAATTGATTGGAGTTTGCTTCAATATTCGTAAATATTCACGTATAGAAATATAAGTATATCGCGTGATAATAATTACCATGTCATGTGGGAGGCCCCATTAATTGACGTCTCGTTTTCAATAGTGTCTTGGTAGTTTGTTTCAATATTGCAAGTTTGTACTATAGATTAAGAATAATTTTTAAGGCTGGTTAAGTGTGGTCTGCACGTACATTTACATTTAATTTTTATTTTCTGTGGTAAATAACATAATAGAATTTATAAATGTTAAATATATATATATATATATATATATATATATATATATATATATATATATTTGTCAGAAAAATCGGCTAGTATAGCCGCGTCGTCGGCGAGCTGTGGCTTGCACCTGGGCCACAACGGAAGAACAGCGCTGGCTTTGCCAGCCTCATGCTGAGCTGTGGCCCTTTTCTGACAAACAGTGTTCGTCCTATTTTTTTTGTAAACTTCTATTACCTGTGTTTGTCATTAATAAATGTTTTTTCTTTCTTTCTTTCTTTTCTTCATCGTCGGCCTCATCTTTGCCCCCGGCTAGATGCTGGCCAAGAGCAATCCCATTATTATTTAAAAAAAAGTCGCAGGAACAAATGCCCTTACTGGGATTCGAACCCGGGACCTCTAGCTTCGGAGGCAGTGTCACTACCAACTAGGCTAAACAGGCCGACAGTAACAGTTCTGAGTCTTAATTGATTAAAGTTCTCGCGGTTTGTCCTGCTCTTTGTGTCGATAATCGTGTACCCGACAATGACGTTAGAAAGGAACGCTTCAAAAAGCTGGAGATTCGCCCGGATGCGAAATTGCAATGCCTTATACTATTTGATTCAACGTGAGACGACTCATTCATCGCTTGATGCTACCTTTGAATCTGCATTGACTGGCGTGCGATGATCCTGACTAGATCAAAATCTCTCCAAATTGAAAAAAAAAAACAATGTGTACAGTTGTTGGTTACCGTGGTTGCTAGAAGGAAGCGTCCTTTAAAATATTGTATTTGTCGGCCTGTTTAGCCTAGTTGGTAGTGACACTGCCTCCGAAGCTAGATGTCCCGGTTTCGAATCCCGGCAAGGGCATTTATTTCTGCGGTGAGCAGTAACATTTGTTCCTGAGACTTGGATGTTTTATATGTATTTAAGTATATATCTTTTAAATATATCGTCGTCTAGTACCCATAACACGGGTCTTATTTATCTTACTATGGAACTAGTTCAATTTGTGTAATATCCCACTGTTGAGTATGCCTCTTGAGTACTCCATTTGGGATCTTGAGCTAATCTTATCCAGAAGTGACCCGAGATCTTCCTAATATGATTCCTTAGATTCAGATTCATTTATTCACAATATACGATTACATTATAAATTAAACATGTCAATAACATTAAATCAAAATAAAGTCAATTTAATACAATTAGTAAAATAAATAATTAATAATAGTAAAAATTAGGATATCCGCTTCATTTACGTACTAAACAAATAATTTCACAGTATGTAAATTTCACCTGAAAGGATCGTCATTGAATAGGTAGAACAATTGCATATTAATAAAAGACAAGACAAAGACAAAGACAAAATATTTATTTGTAAACATAGGTTCATAGTTCTTACAATTATTTAGTAGTATCTCCATGTTTGGCCATATATGTATATTTATATATAAATATGTATATTTTGAGTCAAGATGGAACATGCATAAACAATTACAATTTTTCATCTGTCAAGTATTTCTTTAATGAATAGTAGGCTTTTTTAACTAGGAATGCAAACAAGCTTTTTTTGAAATGTAACAATCCTTCTAACTTAGTTATACTACTTGGCAATTTATTGTATATTTTAGGTGCCATCCCTAAAATACTTTTGGCAAGAAAAGCTGTTTTTATTGATGTTACATACAGTTTGTCAATATAAATACTAAAAATTAAAAATCTCCAGTTAATAAATGTATGTCTTTAAGTAAAAGCGCTACTGCAATGTTCAAAAAAATTACAGATGCAGATACAAGAGTGGGCGAACATAACGTCCTTTCTATGCGCGCTGGGTGGCGTGTGTCTACAACGGCGGCCTTCCACTGTGTGGTCGCATCTACACGCCCACGGTGAGCAAATATATTTATACATAGTTAATACTAGTTCCACAGATATGAGCAGGGGGCAGTTTTTTAGTAGAGACTATTCTAGGTCAAGACCCAACGTGCCATTGGTACTTTAATTTGCTGCCGAAATCTATACTTTAAAATCTGTATTAATTTGTTGTTTTCATGTGATAATATCAATACCGTCACATATAAAATTAATGACATCAACTTATTTTATTGTCCATGTTATAACATACTCGTAAAGATTCAAATCGTAACGATTACTAAAAATAAGTTGACTTGTAAAATAAGATGAAATTGTTGCTTACTTATTTCCAGGCGACTTTAACAATACTTTCCATTCCAGATTCGAGAAAATATAATGTGTTGGCGAACAGCTCACAAGAAGTCCAATACTGCCCAGTCACACAGTAAGTTTTAGGCTGGGTTGCACCGACTTACGATCACAGACTGATCAACGTTAAATATGGCGCCGGCAGCTGTCATCCCATAGAAACTTGTCAAACTTTCCATACATTCAAATTTTAACGAACACATCTTACGATTACAGACGGTTTGGTGCAACCCAGCCTTAGTCTTAAGTTAATATCGATAAGTACAGTAAAGACCTGATAAAGGTCGCGGGAGTCCGCTGGACGCGAGTGGCGCAGGATCACTCATTGTAGAATTCTTTGCGGGAGGTTTATGTCCAACAGTTAACGTACTTCGGCTGATATGATGATGATGATGATAGTAAAGAATTATTAATAAACCTCAAATAATACATTAGTAAAGTAAAAAAAAAGTAAAAGTAAAAGTAGTTTATTCTTCAGATTAGGCATATTACATGCACCTATGAACGTCAATAAACTACCACCGGTTCGGAAAAATAAACCTCTGCCACGAGAAGAACCGGCGTAAGAAACTCGGCGAGGTGTCATTTTTTCAAAACAATATACATTGTATAGTTAAATATAAAATTACAGTCTCAGTTACTACAAAAATAACAAGCTACAGTAGAAAACCTATTTTCGCGATAGATTAGCCGTGCAGGACACTATCACTGCCAAACATCCCTGTCCATGATGTAATCGTTTACCTTATAATATGCTTTTGAAATAAGTGTTTGTTTTATTACAGATTTGAATTTAGAATTGCTAAGTTCAGTAATGTGTTTTGGAATTTTATTGTAGAATTTAATACAATTTCCCAAGAAGGACTTTTTCGCCTTTACTAGTCTATAGAAGGTTATTTTCAGTTTCCCAGTGTTTCTGGTGGCTATTGGTTTATCAGCGTTCGTTGGGAAATTGCACAAATTCTTCCTAACATACATTATTATTTCAAATATGTATAGGGACGGCAGGGTTAGAATATCTATTTCTTTGAAAAATTCTCTTAATGAGTCACGCGACCCCAAGTTATAAATTGCTCGGATAGCCCTTTTTTGCAAAATAAAAACAGTTTCAATATCTGCAGCTGATCCCCACAAGATAAGACCATAAGTAATTATACTATTAAAATAAGCAAAGTAAACTAACCGTGCCGTTGCCACATTGGTAAGCTGCCTTATTCTCCTGACTGCAAATGCAGCAGAGCTCAACCTACTTCCTATCGCTGTTATATGGGAACCCCACTGCAATTTTGAGTCCAATGTAATACCTAAGAATACAGTTGACGTAACAAATTCTAATGTTTGGCCATTAAGTTTAATATTTGTATCTAAGTTTCTATTTGATGAGTTCGCTAGAGAGAATTTCATACATTTAGTTTTTTTCGGATTCAACACTAAGTTATTGGCAGCAAACCAGTCAGATATCATGGACATGGTATTATTTGGTTCAATGAGTTCAGTATCTTTCCTATTTACCTTGAACAGTAATGAGGTGTCGTCTGCGAACATTACAATGCCTGATCTTCGGCTTACCATATATGGTAGATCATTTACATAAACAAGGAACAGGAAAGGGCCCAGAATAGACCCCTGAGGTACTCCCATCTCTACCACTGTCTCTGACGAAAGGGCTTTATTTATCGCTACCTTTTGATTTCTCTGTAATAAATATGATTTCATAAGATCCAATGCATGTCCTCTGATACCATAGAAATTAAGCTTACAAATTAAAGTTCCATGATCTACACAATCCAAAGCCTTGGAAAGGTCACAGAACACTCCAATGGCGTCATATGACTCTTCCCAAGACTGCAAAATAAATTTTATTAAACTTGCACCTGCATCAGTAGTTGATCTACCTTTCGTGAAACCGAACTGCTGTGCGTGCAAAATATTGTGTGAATTAAAATGAGAAACCAATTGCGTAAGCATTATTTTTTCGAATATTTTGCTAAACGCTGGTAGGATAGAAACTGGACGATAATCAGAAGGATTATCTCTATGACCTGATTTGAAAATAGGAACTACTTTACTACACTTCATTAAGTCTGGAAAAATGCCATTGTCTACACAACTATTAAAAATGAGTGCTAGATTGGGTGCAACGACCTCGAGAATAGATTCCAGTACCATGACTGACACGCCCCATAAGTCCTCAGTCCTCTTTATTTTTAACATTTTAAAAGACTTCAGTACATCTAGAGGAGAAACATGATGAAATTTGAAAATATTTAGTGACTTTAATTTTACGTTCTCATTCAGAAGGGATTCTGCTATTGTGGTAGATGATGCCAAACTTTGAGTCGTGACTATAGGAATTTTGGAAAAGAAATTATTAAATTCATCGGCTACATTTAGTGCATTAGTAATTAAATTATCCTCTATTTTCAAAGAAATCGTGGACTCTTTATTATTTCTCTGCCCAGTCTCTGTGTTTATTATTTTCCAGACAGTCTTGGCTTTGTTATCTGAGGACTTTATTTTATTATTCAAGTGCATTGCTTTTGCCTTTGTGCACACTGTTTTGAATAATTTGGAATAATCCCTAACATACTGATGGAAGTGTTCGTCAGTGGTGCAAGATCTCCTTTCATAAAGTTGGTATAAGTTATCTCTACTCTTTCGAATTCCGGTAGTTGCCCAATCATTAAATCTCATTTTATTGTTTATTTTAATACGCTTTTTACTACAAGTCCTATTAAATTCGTTACACACTGTATTCAGAAGCATTTTGAATTGATCATTCGGATCATTTGATTCTACCTGGGTGCTCGGCATGGCGACTAGTAGATTTGACTTTAGTAGTTCTAGTCTACTTTTACTCAGGGGTCTTATTTCTATAACGCGATCTGGAGGTTTTACTTCGCAAGGTAGCCTGACCATCTGAGCTTTATGATCCGACCGGACTCTATTCACTATGCTTCTGTCTAGATGAGGACAGTTTAACCAAATATTATCTATGCAAGTGGCAGAGGTCGGAGTAACTCTGGTAGGTACTTCAAATAAGTAGTCAAAATTGAAAGATTTAAAAAGAGTGATGTTTATCATTATCTCATTAACTCCCCAATCGACTTCCCCTCCTAATCTCATTCCCTTAGGTGCTGATTTTGAAGATAAATGTATCCTGTATTTTCATCCAATGTATAAACTATCTGTAACGGCAAATTTAATTAAGGTCTGTTCAGCAGTTTTTGCGTTATGGAGTAAAAACATTTATAATTCTAGTAGGAACCCATGGTTTTAGTCCGTAATATATCTTACAAAGGCGGTTTTAGACTATTTGAAAACTTACAACAATCAAACTTGTCGCCAGATTTATCGGCCAACTTCTCCGGCTCCTGCTCTGCAGCAACGAGCGTTTCGGCCAACAGATACAGAGTCATGTGAAAGAACTAGTTGGACATGAGATGTCGCCAGCACTGTATCCGATATTGTTCGATCAGATTAAGGCTATTATTGACAAGTTCTTCGATCAACAGCAGCAGGTGAGTCATCAAATTTAGTGGCGACCGTGACAGGACTCCTAAATATCATGTAAGAAGATGCAAAGAGAACCATCGAAACCACTGAATGAAATACTTGGATTTAACTGCGCATTCATATTAAAGGTATTTTCAATCAAAATTGTACCTTAAACTTTATTCTCGTAATTTTTAGTATTTCCAGCTCATAACCAATGCCCATAGAAAATAAATTGAAGAAACATCACAAATTAATAAAAAAAAAATGAGTTTCTTTATCAGTATTAGGAGTGCTCATGATTCGAGGCAGCAAATGCCAAAACTTTCTAAATTCTTGCGAAAAAGTTACACTTTTATATTGTAAAATTAATCCAGGGATGTTCAAAAATGTACCTTATCGCACTTCAATCAAAGTCTCCTTTCGCAGGTAATGCTAACGGACATCAACACCCAGTTCGTAGAACACACGATATTCATAATGAAGAGTATATTGGACAACAAGAAGACAGGACTGCCGTCGGAGCACCTCAGTACGACGTCAATTGAGGGGCTAATGCTTGCTATAGTCAGGTAAGCACTTAATGATGTATTTTGAACTACTCGCCGCGCTCGCAGTTCCTTATAATCCCTTGATACGCTTGAATTACTTGACACCTTTGCTAAATTCGATGATCCTCTAGAACACTTGTCATATGTGTATGTATATCTGCTTAAAAATACTATTTATTTACAAATAACACCATTAAATGAACACATGGGCCTTTTTACTAACAACCAAAAAAGTGTACGAAATCATATCCAGTTCTAAATTGAATAAAAAAAAGTAACAGCTATAGAGAGCTTCTTTTTAGCTTAAAAAGTTCTTTGGTTTATGTTATTAAGTTTCTAACGGTATGCTACACACTTCAATAAATAAATAAAAACACTCAAAAAAAGGTTTTAGACAGAAGGGTGAAAAAGGTCGTCATACAAAAAGAAAGTTATGGGGATTTGAATGTCAGATTTTGGGGAAAAGTAGCAAATGACCCTACCAGCACCCCAAAAAATTTTGACGGTCCATGTGCCGAACACCCTGTATATGTACATAATTACATATACACTTCATTGCGCACCTCAAAATCAACACAATACAGAACATAAAGCTTAAAGTAGAAGTAAACAATAGACGGTCTTATCGCCAAAGAGCGATCTCTCCCAGACAACCTTTGGGTAGCGAAGATTATGCGAAATATTCTATTCATCAATTTGAGTAGGTGTTACGTTTATATATTTTTCTTCAGATACGTGCGCCATTTAGACATGACAGTTCTGTCAGTCCACATCAAGACGAAACTCTGTCAAGTTGTTGAAGCTATGATGAGGAGGAGAGATGACCTGGCCTTCAGACAGGTGAGTGTATATGATGTTCATTTATTTTTACCGACTTCAATACAAGGAAGGAGGTACTCAGTTCGTCTACATTTATGCTTGTTCTTTTTTTGTATTTAAGTTCCCAGATAACTCTTGACCACGTTGGCCGATTTTGTTAATTCTTTTGTTGTTTCAAAGCAGGTACCCCGAAATTGGTCCCATATAAATTTGGTGAAGGTCTGATGATGGGATCTAGGAGGAATCGAGGGAACTCCTCGAATTTGATAGGCATGCATAATGCATATGCCGATTTCGGTATTTTCTGTGGATAACCAAGCATTGGCTCACGGGAACCACAAATTGTGGCATAGCAAGTACAAAATTGGAGTCGGTTTGTTTGGTATAAATTATATAAATTAAAGTCAAAATTATACATATAAGATCGATTAAATGTTCATTCGTTCATCTATCCATTGTTCCGTATTGAATTGTAATTACCGCATTTAAATCAATGTTTTTGTATTCACCATTATGATAGTTGTTACTTGACAACCTATATAAACATTGACATTATTGACAACTGCATTAGGTACTGACAGAATCGCCGCGCGTAGGTTTCACCATAGAGTCAAGTGCGGCGATATTAAAAATAACACACGTCTAAATAAATACTTTTTACATACATTTTATAGTTGCCGGAAAACTTCTATTTTTCCACCAATGTTTGCGCTACTTCCGACCAATTATTGAGCATGTTGATAAAATATTTTTTTACACAAGTCGTAACTAGCCTACCTGCTATGCTACTATGCAGTAAGCTCAATAAGGATTGTGTTACTGGTACTAGACAGAATACATACTTTATTGGTAAAAAGAAAACTACAAGTCATAGGTACATATATCATTACTTACATGATTTAGTTACATTATGTAATTAATCCACAATTTTAATTCGTCTACAATGTAATATACATTTTTGTTGTATTAAATATGATTAAAATAAAATGAACTCTAAACTAAATCAAATAAAAATAAAAAATATAACCTAATTACAAATCTAGAAAGGGCCCCTGCGGCATTGTGCCCAAAATGCTGGCAGCGTTTCCACTCTGGATGGCTAAGCCAATGCGTTGGGCGAGGAAGCTGCCAGCTCTTTGGTCTCCAGTGACGTATTCAATAAGCGTGATAAACTTAACATACACATGTGCTCCACAGGAGATGAAGTTCCGCAACAAAATGGTGGAATATGTAACGGATTGGGTCCTCGGTACCAGCCACCAGATCGCGCCTCCGTTGCGGGCAGATGCCTCCTCCATATCCAGGTGCTAACTGTTATTATTATTATTCACGACCTTGAGGGTCAACCTTCAAAGTTAAGGTCCTATATTTTCTTATTTGTGTGATTTTAAAGGTCATGTGGCAACTGCCGCTAGATTATGTGCCAGGGTCTTAATTAAAAGTCACACTACAAAGTTAAGGTCTTTTTGATCTATTGTAGTAATTACCGATTTTGTACTTTACAGTTCAAAGATCACATTGTTGTTTTGTAGCATTGGCGAGGTCATGTAGCAAAGTGATCCTTGCAGGTCAAACCTTTTATGTATAAATGAAGCGTTGTAGCTAGTTAGTCAAGTAGGTCATTCGTCAATGTCAGGTCACAGGATCATCTCTCAAGGTCAAATGTCAAACTTTGGTGTTTTTTTATTCAACGGTAGCCTGTTGCCTGTTTGGACTGTATGTACGATATACGATCTCGCGGATATTTGGTATGCTACAGAGAGCTAGACCAGGCGTGCATGGAGTCGGTGGCTGTGTTGCTGAAGGGAATAAGACTTTATATGCTTGTGTTAAGGTTGCGTGGCACTTGGCTTAAGATGGCTATAAAACATTTAGCGTTTGGAAGTGCTTATGATTGTTGATGCTCGTATTTTTGTGTACAAGTCTCAGGTTCTGTAGTAATGTTAAGATCAAGTTGAAAGGTCACGTCTCAAATCCAACATGGCAGTCAAGGTCAAAGACTTAATTTAATGTCAAATCTCAGGGGTCTCAAATACAAATCAAATCAATGAAGGTCAAGTTAGTTTTTTTTTTGTCAGTCGTAGCTAGTTGGGTGTGTGGACTGTATGTACGATATACAATCTCTCTTCACGCAGATACTTGGTATGCTGCAGAGAGCTGGACCAGGCGTGCATGGAGGCGGTGGCCGCGCTGCTGAAGGGGCTGCCCCTGCAGCCCGAGGAGTCCGATCGAGGGGATCTGATGGAGGCCAAGAGTCAGTTGTTCCTCAAGTGAGTATTTTGATAGGGTTGGCAATGCGCTTGTGACACTCCTGGAGTTGCAGACGTATATGGTGCTGCGGTGACCGCTTACCATCAGGAGGGAAACCATAAGGGTTCCGTTTTCGCCATTCGGTCTCAGAACCCTAAAAAACAGGTGAAGTAAATATAACGCCTTTAAACGCAGTCTAACAAACTGGCTTTTAGATCGTTGTTTTTACAGCGTAAAGGCGTATCTCGAACACTGAGATTATTACAATTAGTAGTATTTATTTATATAATTGTAATTGTATTAGATTTAATGAATTTATTGTGCCTCTTTGACTTTGATATGCCTAATAATAGTAAACTTTTTCTAGTATTTAAATTTAACATTTTATATTGATTTTAACTTATTTTTTACTCTTTTGACATTTTAATCTACTACTGTATATTTGCACGCTTGCATGCGAGCTAGATACAAGAAACATAATGTACTGTAACATCCATAGCTATACTGTGTCTATGCAAATAAATAATTTCTGATTTCTAATTTCTGATTTCTAACTTTTCCACAGGTCAGGTGAAATTTATATTAATGTATTAAATACTATATATATAATGGGCGGGTTATACTTACAATTAAATTTACGATTACAGATCGATTAACGTAACTAACGTTATATAGATATGGTTTTGGTTTTTTTTAATATGGCGCCGACAGCTGTAATCCCATAGAAACATGTCAAACTTTTCATACAGTATAATAATGTATGTAACTACCTATTTTTACATCTGTTGTGTTTCAATAAATGTTTTTCTATTTCTACAATCTGATTTTAAGGAACACCGCTTATAATGACATACTGTTTGGTGCAATCCACCCTAAAGGTGCCTTTCCACCAGAGATGTGCCATGCAGCTATGCTGCGAGGATGTGTAAGCTACGCTACGAAAACCCGTTTCCACCAGTGCTGTGCTATGGGGACCAATGAATATGATTGGTGGATTCAAACGGATCCGTAGCAACGTTGCATAGCATATCTCTGGTCGAAAGGCACCCTTAGGCTCATCTACAGACTGTAAAACTTTACTCAGATACTTCACCCTGTTCATGAACCTGCTGAACGACTGCAACGAAGTGGAGATGGCGGAAGGTCCAGGGCGGCTGGAGACGCTCCGCAAAGCGACCATACAGGCCATGTCTAATTTGCTCAGCGCCAATATTGACTCGGGACTTATGCACAGTATAGGTAAGCGACATTGATATTAAACATAGTAATAGTAGTCGGCGTCATAGTACTAAGACATTACACTTAATGTCTAATTTAAAAGTGCAATAGACAGACTCGTATCTTCGCCTCGATTGTCAAACTCACTCGTCTGTCTATTGCTTAAATTCTAGCGTTTACAACGCATACATGTGTGTATTTAGTAATTTATTGTATAACAGAATAATTAATTTTAATGTTACACATAAAAATAACAATCAAATTACATAGCTGAACTTATCTGTAATTCAAGCAATTGTGTGGAGAATATAAACCAAAAGATAGACATATAAATAATTTACCTTTATTTCCAGATCTAGGCTACCACCGCGACCTACAAACCCGTGCAGCCTTTATGGAAGTTCTGACGAAGATCCTGCAGCAGGGCACGGAGTTCGACACGCTCGCCGAGACGGTCCTAGCCGACCGGTTCGAGCAGCTGGTCCAGCTGGTCACCATGATCTCTGATAAGGTACACTTCCCTACACTGACACTATTACAGGATATACTCGGTCAGTGACAAAGAGGGACATTATCACGCGATTATATCTTTCTACAGTATTTACCTGTGGTGAAAACGTTATTTAATATGGATATCGTTTGATATAAATTTTCAACACCCACTAACATGCTTGCCTTGGAGATGCCTTAAGTCCCATTTACACGTGCAAGAATTGCATCCCACTCCAAACTCGTGCACGCTTCATGGAAGTCCTGACGAAGATCCTGCAGCGAAGCACAGAGTTCGACACGCTCGCAGAGACGGTTTAAGCAGCTTTATTAGAGATCATGGTGACTAGCTGGACCAGCCAGCTGGTCACCATGATCTCTGTAAAAAGTAGTACTTTACATTACTTACACTATTACAGGCTATACTCGTGCAATGTCCGGGAGGGACATTAGCGCGCGATAATAGCTTTCGACAGTATTTTCCTGTGATGAATACGTTATTCAAAAATTTTATAGCATATCATGAAATATTTAGGTCCAGTTGCATGCTAGTCTTGGAGATGCCTACGCCCTATTTACACAGTGCAGTACCAGGGATGGAGACGCGTGCGATTATATCTTTCTACAGTGTTCACCTATGGTGAATAAGTTATTTAATTTAATATGGCCATTACATGACACACTCCAAACTTGTGCAGCCTTCTAGGGAGTTCTGACGAAGATCCTGCAGCAAAGCACGGAGTTCTACACGCTCGCCGCTCGCTTTCGACGTCCACCATAAAACCACCATGTGAATGAGCTACAAAATGTTGGTTGGACCTAAACTTGTTTTTTTTTTTTCAGGGCGAGCTACCAATAGCAATGGCTCTTGCCAACGTCGTCAGTACGTCACAAATGGACGAGCTCGCGCGTGTTTTCGTCACATTATTCGACGCTAAACATCTACTAGCACCATTGTTGTGGAACATCTTCTATAGAGAAGTCGAGGTACGTATGCAAACATGAATCTCACTTGTACAGTTGTGAAGCCCCAGCCATTTGTAAAGTAACAAATCTTGTGGGCCATACCATCTGTTATTAAACAGTTGGAAAATAAACATGGTATGCATTGGAAAATGAACCGCATGGTCATGAATATATGTTAGATACGCAAAGAGCTGGCTACGCGTGTGTTTTTGTCACACTATTCGACGCTAAGCATCTACTAGCACCATTGATGTGGAACATCTTCTATAGATAAGTCCAGATATGTATGAAATAAAAATCCTTAAGTGTAATTATGAGCCATAATTGTCTGAAGTTAACGCGAAAATGAACCTTAGGATTACCATAAAAGGTAGAAACTAGCTACATTATATCCCCTAAGGAATATCCGGCTGCTGAGAAGTCCCAAATTGAATCAAAGATAACTTATCAAAAAGCACAAGAGGTATAAATTACATTGAAGGCATGTGTGTAATCTTGGAAGATTCGCCGCAGAGTCGAAATTAAAGGGAAGCCGAACTTTATCAAAAGCATAGTAGGTAAACAATACATTGAAGCTCCAAAGAAAAGCCCGTTGTGAATAACTCATTGAACCGTCAAAGGAAAATTATGAGAAATTGAGGAGCATTCGCGTTATCAAGAGCTCAGAAGGTAAGAAATACAGTGAAGCCATATATCAAGATCCACTGAGGTTGAAGCGAAAACGAACCACATCAAAATTACTGAAGATCATCTTGATGTGGATCGTTTTCGCTTAGAAGGCGAAGACGCCAAATAAAATCCCTTGAAGACAACTTGAAGTTGAAGCAAAAACAAATCTTATCAAGAGGACAGAAGGTACAAACTACAATGAAAGTGTGCAACCCTGGCCCTTGCAAAACAATTCCATTGCGCTTTCATTCGCAGGGGGACTGCTTTGCGAAGATCATGGTGCACCTATACTATGGGGAGGTGTACGAAAATTGACCGTAGGCGTGTGTGGTAAGCTAGTAAGGTATAAAGTTGCAAATTTACGGAAATGGATTTGTGTTGCATCCTCTTAATTGTGTTGACTTACTATTGAATGTATACCTAGTCATAAGACTTTTTTTCTTTTGTGTGCTATTTTTTGCTGAGCAGTAATTAATATTTGAATTGTATTATAATTATTATATTTGGGACCCTTTTACGTGTAATGTCGCATAACAAATAACTTATGAGTTAATACTACTATTATTGACGTAGTTCTCAAATAATATTTGGATATCCTTGAGCCATCTAATGAGCACCTGAATATACAATTGATTACGATGGAATTCAGACTTTCATCTTCGTACCACATTTAATTTATGTACGAATAGATTCAAAATTCACTGTCCATATGTTTGTATGTTGCCCAACACGGTATATCTTTTCTCTACCCTTTTTATTGCTAACTACGTCCGTACAGTAAGGACATACACTTGATGTTGATTGACTAATTTATTTTTACCATATTCATTTCCCAGGTATCGGACTGCATGCAGACTCTCTTCCGCGGCAACTCCCTAGGAAGCAAAATAATGGCTTTCTGCTTCAAAATCTACGGCTACGGCTACCTAGTGTCCCTGCTCGAACCGCTAGTAACAGCGTTACTGGAGCAGGCAGACCAGCCAGATCTTAGCTTCGAAGTCGATCCGGCTAGGTAAGTCCTCATCAGTGCATCGATATAATGGCGAATCAGCAGAAGCAGGAGGCAGACATTTGCTCTATTAAAGGTTGATTTGGACAAAGGCTCTTATAGAAAGGGACAGTAGGTGTAAAATGTATTTCTGCTTCATGACCTATGGCCACGAATACCTAGTGTTTCTACTCGAACCACTAGTAACAGCGTTATTTAGCAGGCAGACCAGCCAGATCTTAGCTTCGTAGTCGATTCGATTAGGTAAGTCTTCACACATCATATCTAAAGGCGTATCAGCAGAAGCAGTAGGCAGGTATCTTGCAGAAAGATACGACAACGTAGCTACCAGGGATTGCAGAACCGATACTGTTTTCAAAAACCGGAATGTTTGGTACTTTTTGGAACGCCTTAAAGAGTTAGTTAATTTGGATGTTGACAACAATAAAAATAAATAAACATCATATCATATCATGTATTTTGTATGTATTGATTGCTAACCATGGTAATACAAGATGTTACAAGGCGTACTTATATAGTGAAGCATGGACCCTGTCTAAAACCCACGCAGTCCACTGCCCACTGTGTCGCTGTGTTTGTGATGAAGGGTATAACGTCATTGATGTGTTTATTATTCGATCTACATATTCTGTTGCATAAGTAAAATACATAGTATTGTTTCAGACTGGATCCCTCCCAGGATATAGAAGTCAACCGCTCCAACCTAATAGACCTGACCAAGGAAGTCTTCAACAGAATCATCAACTCCGCAGACAAGTTCCCGCCACAGTTGAGGAGCATGTGCCATTGCCTCTATCAGGTCCGTCATCCATCAATACAATTAACACGACGAATTATCAAATCAGTAAAGGGTCACTGGTCAACAATATAAATTGGACACTTTTCTTGAATTTTGAGCGTTCGTGGCCCAGCGGCGCCCGCGTACCGCGTGCGGTATGCGAGGTTGTCGGGCCATGGAAGTTAGAGGGCTCCGGGCGGCTTGAGAACTTCTAACAGTCAAGTTGCCTACTCACTTGACAAGCCTAATCCCAATAAGGTCTAGTTTCCCCCTCGGGTTGGAAGGTCGGACCCCAGGCATCCTTTAGGATGTAACTGTACTGGGAATAAAGCTAGGACGACATTTTCTTGAATTTTGAAAAACTAAATATGCTACGTCGGTTCTACGGGTATCCACCACCACCACCACATCAGCCCTAGGACGTCCACTGCTGGACATAGGCCTCCCCCAATTTCATGGGGGGCAAATGCCACAATCGCCACGCTTGGCATGCGGGTTGGCGATCGCAGTATCTCCACCGCACTCAAGGAATGCTGCTGCCCATTCCCCGGTGGTCTTGGTCGTAGTACGGGTATATGCCTAAAGAAATGGAAATAAATTAAAACAGCCCTGTATCTATACAGCTTTCTTTACCATGTTGTCCAATTTTGATGATTATGTGAACACCACATAAACGACCATTTCAATACACGTCAAATCTTGACATAATGATTTAAAGATTGATGTCGATGAAACATCATTTTAGCGCTTGTGTGCATTGCTTTTAAGTCGAGCACTTTCGAATCGTAAGATTTTTTTAACGAGTGCTTGAAGTCACAGCGATTATTTGCATGTCGTCGTAAACTCGACGGCACCGCCCGTGATGTTTTTACACGGTTCAATGTGTGTGTGAACTGCGGTGGGCGGCGGGGAAAAAAACTGGTGACATTGGTTTGCGTTGTAAGTGCTTATACGATTGTAATAATGTTATTGTTGTTTGTTGACAGGTTTTGAGCAAGCGATACGCTCACATACCGCAGACCAGCGTCGGAGCGGTCGGCACTGTTCTTTTCCTGAGGTTCATCAATCCAGCTATAGGTGAGAATTTTACTTTGAATGGAATTGTGATCTGGAAAGCGACTTAATTAAGTACAGTCATCATCATCATCAATTTTAAAACTTTACTTCTTGTCAGGACGAGCACTTAGGGTTAATAAATTATGACCCTGTTTACGAAACCGAAGGGCCCCGGTTCGAATCCCTGTCAGGGTATTATTTGTGTGGAGAGAACACATATTTGTTCCTGAGTCTTGGATTTGTCCTATGTATTTATCTATTTAAGTTTGTATATCGTCGTCTGGTACCCATAGTACAAGCTTTGCTTAGTTTGGGACTAGGTCGGTTTATGTAAGATTGTCCCCCAATATTTATTATTATTTATTTATAATACGCACCTAAGCTTAACGTCTGTATTCCAGTGTCGCCGCAAGAGATGGGTATAGTCAGCCGTCCCGTTCCCTCGTCAATAAAACGTGGTCTGATGCTGATGTCGAAGATATTGCAGAACATAGCGAACCATGTGGAGTTCTCGAAGGAACAACATATGTTGCCGTTTAACGACTTCTTGAGAGCCCACTTTGAGCTAGGACGCAAGTGAGTATGCCACAAAAATGTCATGCTACATGGCTAGAGAATATCAGGCGCGTTCGATTACATTCCCCCCTCAACACCACTAGTTTGTGCCTTTCCGTACAATCACCCCCCACAATCCAAACCGGCAGATGTAAATACGTCATCAGAGACACGTGGGGCGTACACACTATTAATATCTGACGCGCTCGAGTGACAATTTTTGTTACATTGTTTTTTACCTGTAGACGCCCACCGGCGGAGGAAGAGTAAACGAGTAGGGAAAGTGCGGCTGTTAGGAGCAGTTGTGACGTCATCGGTAATAAGTAATTGTTCGGACGCATGGTTGTACAAAACGTCTTTCTTTTGTTCTGACATGCGATTATCGTCATTCCAATATTATTCGTTCTAATAGATAGAGAAAAAATCATCTCATCAATCATCAACATCTATATTAGAGGCGAAATCAAAATCTATACTTAAATTAAAATTGTTTTAAATAATTAAAAAATAAGTAAAATTGAATATTTAATATATTAGAATTAGAAGTAAAAAAATCGTAAATTACTATATTTATTCATATAAATAATGATTTCATGTCAAAAGAGCAATAGGTCTAATGTAAAAAATACGCGAGGTAACCGTGAGGGTATGAGATTTAAGGCGAAGGGTACGCAAAGGCATTATTCATACAAAGGTTGTGCAAGTTTTATTCGTTAGTTTTGGCACTACAGCATTTAATTTTAATTTTTGCTTGTAGGTGTAGGCAGATATTCAAGTTGAAATTTTCCTTTTTTCAAAAAATATAAAAAAATATTAATAACTAGAAGAAATAGCTAACTGAAAAATAAGCATATTGACAAAAAATATTAACTGTAGCGCAAACACAAACGAAGAAAAACGTACACAAAGTTTGTATGGAAAGAGCTTGCCTACCCCTTCGCCTTAAGTGACCGGATCAACTCTTAAGAGCAAGTCAAACTGTAATTTTTCTGAATTATTACAATAAAGTTTTTATTTCAGATTCTTCATACAAATAGCATCAGACTGCGAAAGCGTAGACCAGACTTCCCACAACCTTTCCTTCATCAGCGACGCCAACGTAGTAGCGTTACATCGGTTGCTGTGGAACCACCAGGAACGCATTGGAGACTATCTATCCTGCAGTCGGGACCATAAGGCGGTTGGACGACGGCCTTTTGACAAGGTAAATTAGACCTTATTTCCCTTATATTAAAGCTAAATTGGGGTATTCTTTATTTGATAAGAACTGGTTGGAGACACAATGTAATAATCACCCCTATTGCAATGAAGACAGTGTTGAATATAGATAGTAATTGCTGTGAAGCTACTAGGAGCGCATAGGTGACCAAGCTGTACAGCCGCTAATGTAAGGTTGTGAAGCGCCGGCATTTATTCAAGGTACATTGAATCTTAAGCCTTGAGCTTAGAGTATACTGTAGATCTTCCAAAATCTATCCTTCATTAGTGACGCGAACGTAGTAGCGTTACATCGGTTACTGTGGAACCACCAGGAACGCATTGGAGACTCTGCAGTCGGGACCACAAGGCGGTTGGACGTCGGCCTTTTGACAAGGTAAATTAGACCTTATTTCCCTTATATTAAAGCTAAATTGGGGTATTCTTTATTTGATAAGAACTGGTTGGAGACACAATGTAATAATCACCCCTATTGCAATGAAGACAGTGTTGAATATAGATAGTAATTGCTGTGAAGCTACTAGGAGCGCATAGGTGACCAGCTGTACAGCGTACAGCCGCGAATGTAAGGTTCTAAACCGCCGGCATTTCTTCAAGGTAAATTGATTCTTAAGTCTTCAGCTTACGGTGTACTGTAGATCTTCCACAATCTATCCTTCATTAGTGACGCGAACGAACGTAGTAGCGTTACATCGGTTACTGTGGAACCACCAGGAACGCATAGGAGACTCTGCAGTCGGGACCACAAGGCGGTTGGACGACGGCCTTTCGACGAGGTAAATTACCTTATTACCCTTATATTAAAGCTAAATTGGGGTATAGTTTTTTGATAAGAACTGGTTGGAGACACAATGTAATAATCACCCCTATTGCAATGAATGTAGTGTTGAATATAGATAGTAATTGCTGTGAAGCTACCAGGAGCGCATAGGTGACCAGCTGTACAGCAGCGAAAGTAAGGTTGTGACGTGCCGGCATATTTTTAAGGTAAATTGAATCTTATGCCTTCAGCTTAGAGTATACTGTAGATCTGCCACAATCTATCCCTCATTAGTGACGCCAACGTAGTAGCGTTACATCGGTAACTGCAGTCGGATCCACAAGGCGGTTGGACGACGGCATTTTGACAAGGTAAATTGGAACTTAGATGCCTTACTTTAAGGCGCAGGGTAGGGCAAACCATTCTCCATCCAAAGGTTGTGCAAGTTTTTTGCGTTAGTTTTGGCACTACAGCATTTAATTTTATTTTTTGTTGGTACATATTGGATATACGCAGAACTTGATGTTGAAATTTTGCATTATATAAAAAAAAATTGGTTGTTTGTAAAGTAGGTTTACGATCGAGATGTTTACGTGATAACGTCTTACTTCACTGGCACTTCACTTATACCTGCGATCGCGCTCGTGAGGTTTTGGTGTGACACAAGTTTCTGAACATGTCACCCGACTAAAACGATTTTAAAGACGTTATCACGTCAAAAATACAATAAATAATTAAAATTAAAAAAGAAAAACATCAAGACATAGCTAACAAAAAAATAAGCATATGGACCAAAAATAGTAACTGGAGTGCAAACACAAACGAAGAAAAACTTGCACAAAGTTTGTATCGAAAGAGCTTGCCCACCCCTTCGCCTTAAAGCTAAATCGGGGTATAGTTTTTGGATAAGAACTGGTTGGAGACACAATGTAATAATCAACTCTATTGCAATGAAGACAGTGTTGAATATAGATTTGAATTGCTGTGAAGCTACTAGGAGCGCATAGGTGACCAGCTGTACAGTCGCGAATGTAAGGTTCTGAACCGCCGGCATTTCTTCAAGGTAAATTGATTCTTAACTCTTCCGCTTACGGTATACTGTAGATCTTCCACACTCTATCCTTCATTAGTGACGCGAACGTAGTAGGGTTACATCGGTTACTGTGGAACCACCAGGAACGCATAGGAGACTGTTTGCCCTGCAGTCGGGACCACAAGGCGGTTGGACGACGGCCCTTTGACAAGGTAAATTAGACCTTATTTCCCTTATATTAAAGCTAAATTGGGGTATAGTTTTTTGATAAGAACTGGTTGGAGACACAATGTAATAATCACCCCTATTGCATTTAATGTAGCGTTGAATATAGATAGTAATTGCTGTGAAGCTACCAGGAGCGCATAGGTGACCAGCTGTACAGCAGCGAAAGTAAGCTTGTGAAGTGCCGGCATTTTTTCAAGGTAAATTGAATCTTAAGCCTTCAGCTTAGAATATACTGTAGATCTAGACAACCTATTCTTCATTAGTGAACCAGAAACGTATAGAAGACTATCTGTCCTGCAGTAGGGACAACAAGGCGGTGTGACAAGGTAAATTAGACCTTAGTACCCTTTTATTAAAGCTAAAAATAGGACATACAATTTGAAGACACAAGGTTAATCAACCCTATTGCTATGAAAATAGTAATTGTTGTGAAGCTACCAGGAGCGCATAGGTGACCAGCTGTACTACAGTAGCGCCTGTTAGATTGTGAAGAATTATTGTAAATGAGCTACCCGTGCTTGGTTTATTAGTTACTTGTACACCAGGGTTGTCGCTAGACTGAGACACAATATACGGTTTTATGATGGACGTATAATATTGTGTTTTTATTGTTTTAGATGGCCACATTACTCGCCTATTTGGGGCCTCCAGAACACAAGCCAGTAGAATCGTAAGTGTACTTAAATGTCTATATAACATATACGAAAATCTCGAAAAGCACAGAGCGGGCGCGGCGCGGTGCGGGGCGGAGGCGGTTTTGCATTTTCGATCTTTCCGATAGTGTCGACTGTCGATTACTGCTTCAAATGTCACACACGCCGCCTCCGCTCTGCCGCTCTACCGAATACCGCGCGGTTTTTTGGTGCGACGTACCCCGGACCGCGTTCGTTTTACCGCTATACCGCCTCCGCCCCGCAACGAGGCTGCGCTCCACTCTGTGACTAAGATGGTGGAAGTCAAGTAGACTTGTACAACGAAAGAACTCCTTTTCTTACCTGCTGTTAACAAGAGTAATTATTGGCCTAAAATGAGGGAAGAAAAGTACATATTTGATTCGAGTTGTATGTTTTGTAGAACACTAAGATTATAGTATTGTTTTAACAGTTTTGCAGGGCTTTTGTTTATTTATAATTTTGTTGTTGGTTTAATAAATAAATAATAAGGGCAATAATGACTCTATTCTGAATAGCGGGTGTAAAGGCAGAATGCGCCAATCGATATCAAAATTGTATCAGTTTTGGACGTAAACCCTTGAATCCCTCTTCACCGCCATCCCAAGTAGAATGTTGAGAACATTCTACTTTAGAATCCCGAGTGCAGCGAGGAATATACCGCACTCGCCGTAAATATATCATTTCGCTCCCTTGAGACACAATCTACTATTTTTTCCACAGCACCTCCGGCCTCCTGTTCTCATCCTACGCCCGTTGGTCATCTATCGACATGTCCTCAACCAACTTCGAGGAGTTTATCGTGAAACACAACATGCATGAGAAAGAGGAGTTCAAGAGTATAAAGAGTCTGAACATATTCTACCAGGCTGGGACCAGCAAGATCGGGAATCCGGTGTTTTACTTCATATCTAGGAGATACAAGTAAGTGTAATTTTGAAGTGGATACTTCTTTGTTGGCAGGTTGGAGGGGAAACATGCCATGATCGTAACCCTAAGAGAAAATGCAAATAATCTGGTTATACAGGATGGAAAAAAATATGGGCCCTGGAGAGAAACTACCTTAAATCCGTAAGATAGCTCTTTTTACTTAAAGGAAACATTATTTTATTTTAAAAAATAAGAATGCATTACTGCATTCGAATATTTCAAAAACGTTCATACACAAGCGGCAATCGAACCTCTTCAAACCTGTTAAAAATCGGAAGGCGTTTTATTAGGTAAATTGATTGTGTAAGTTGTAAAGATTTGATGTTGTTATGAAATCCTGTATCTGTAATTATCAGAAAATGCTATATATATTACCTAATTTTTTAAAATAAAAAGCAAAAATAAAAATAAAAAATTGAATGCATTTATTCCTATTTAAAACAAAATTAAGAAATGTTTCCTTTAAGTAAAATAAGATATCTTACAGCTTTAAGGTAGTTCTCCTCGAGGACCCATTTTTTCCATCCTGTATTAATGAGCAGATGATATTTAATTGATGATTTAAGGATCCTTATTTATCCATTAATCTACAAAACGACATATACCATGAAAATATATACAAGAATCATCATCATCCTCCTAGCGTTATTCCCAGTACAGTTGCATCCTGTAGGATGCCTGGGGTCCGCTACCTAATCCCAAGAATTGGCGTAGGCAGTATTTTTTACGGAAGCGACTGCCATCTGACCTTCCAACCCGAGGGGGAACTAGACCTTATTGGGATTAGGCTTGGCAAGTGAGTGGGCAACTTGACTGTTAGAAGTTCTCATGCCGCCCAGAGGCCTCTAACTTGGCTTAACGACTGCTATCATAGACAGCAACCGGGATCCACGGCTTAACGTGCCTTCCAAAGCACGGGAGCGCTCAGTTAATAACCTCTCAAAGCGGTCACCCAGCCAAGGACTAACCTTTTTTTTTGTTTAGGAGGGGAAAATGCTTTACGCATACCACCTGGGTGCAGGGGGTGACCCGAGTGGTTATGTGGGACTCCCGTATAGGCTGATGAGACCCACTAAAAACCCCCCATCTGCCGCCTCGTCGCCTTGTGGCGAGGTCACGGGAACGCTTGCGCACACAACCGCGACCCCGCCGGTGACAGCCGCTCCCAAGCGGCTCCACCGCGGATGCCTGAAGGCCCTCCACGTCAGGTACGCCAGATGTTTTGGCGTGCCTTCCTACTCGACCTCCATCTTGTACAGTAGCGGACCCCCCTGAGTCCGCTACCAGGAGGTCATGGGTGCCGAAAAAAACTTCCGGCACCCGGTGGCGGAGCAGGTCGGTGGTTCCGCCACGAACCACACTTCGGCCGCAGAGGATAGGGAAAGCATTTCTCTTCCTCTGCGGCCCCACCATCACCGTTTCCGCGGAACGGCCCCGCCAAGTTCGCAAGGGGTAGGGAGAGTGGCGCACCGAGATACCAACACGCCTCTCCCCCTGCGATCCCGCCTCGGCCACAGAAGATAGGGAGAACGGCTCACCGCAATACCGGCACTCCTCTTCTTCTGCGGCCCCTCCTCAACGCATCCTCAGCGGACTACCCAAGCCCGCTGGGAGCGCCCTCCTCGGGCCAGCCGGCAGCCCAAAAAGGCCGGCCCTGGGTGCCTCTTAGGTTCACCGTGGATGACCAGTCCACGGTTACTAAGCCCCCCGCCCCGACAAGGCGGGCACCCTCGACGGGGAGCCAAGGACTGACCTCGTCCGACATTAGTTAACCTCGCATACCGCACGCGGTACGCGGGCGCCGCTGGGTCACGAACGAAAATATATACAAGAATAATTAACCAAAATATCCTAAATAATATAAATAAAATTAAAACTAACTTAAATTTAAAACAGGCCTTTGAGGTATTGTACCGAGGATGCTGGCAGCATTTTCTTGCTGAATCGCAATGCTGATACGTTAAGCGAGGAAGCCGCCAGCTCTTCGGTTACCAGTTACGTCAACCAGACGCTTCGCAATTTCTGAAAATAACTTGTGCGCGCTGGGACCCCGTACATCTAGAGTTTCGACGCCAAAATATACAAAATTATACGGCAAAACGACATATTGAACTTTTACTTTTATAAAAACGTGGAATACTTACGATTTAGGTTTCGAAGTTCCTAAAACGTACTAGTCTACTAGTAAGTTCAATTTTTTATCACTTACGTCGCTATTGTGATTGCTTGTGATTTCAAATTGGGTACGTTTTAGATACAGGTAAGAATTAAGCAAGTTTACCAAATAAGTAATCAGAAAAGGATGAATTATGCCTCGTTGGCTCTGCTACTTCTGTGTGGGGGATTACACATATTCCTATTTTTGTTTGCAGGATAGGCGAGGTGAATGCTGACTTGCTGATATACCACGTCATCTTGACTCTCAAGCCATTCTGCCAGCAGCCCTTCGAGCTGATAGTGGACTTTACACACACCAACTCTGACAATCGCTTCAGGTAATTTTAAAACATCTCCTTTTTACCGACTTCAATAGAAGGAAGGAGGTTCTCAGTTCGTCTGCATGTTTGCTTGTTTTTTTAACCGACGTCAAGATTTCAAAAGAGGTTATCAATTCGGTTGTATGTTTTTTTTCTTTTTTTAATGTTTGTTATTCCAGAACTCCGTCATTACAGAACCGATTTTGAAAATTCTTTTTTTGGTTGTAAGTATATATATCCAAGTTGGTCCCGTTTCTGTCAAAACGCAGTTCTGATGATGGGATCCATGAGGAATCGAGGGAACTCCTCAAATCTTAAATGCAAACATATAGTGATTTTTGTGTTTTTATCAACAAATCAAGCATTTTCATACAAAAATGTGACATTTGATGAAGTGGAACTGCTGATGATGATCAGAACAGAACTCTTCAACGACGAAAAGTTAACGTTTGGCGATTTGTCCTCCTAGCTGTGTTTGTTGAGCAAGTTCTATTTTCACGATTAATTTTTGTCATGCTCGAGTTCTGATGATGGGATTCATGAGGAAACGAGGGAACTTCTCAAATGTGAAAGGCACACATATAGTGATTTTAGTATTTTCGTGAACTAATCAAGCATTGTCATTCAAAAAAGTGACATTTGATAAAGTGGACCTGCTGATGATGATCAGAACGGAACTCTTCAACGACGCATAGTTCACGTTTGGTGAATTGTCCTCTTTGCTGTGTTTGTTAAGCAAGTAAGATTTTCAAGACAATAATTTGTCAAGCTCGAGTTCTGATGATGGGATCCATGAGGAATCGAGGGAACTCCTCAAATGTAAAAGGAATACATATAGTGATTTTAGTATTTTCATAAACAAATCAAGCATTTACATTTAAATAAGTGATATTTGATATAGTAGAACTGCTGACGGTGATCAGAATGGAACTCTTCAACGACGCATAGTTCACGTTTGGCGATTTGTTCTCTTCGTCATGTTTGTCAAGCAAGCTAGGTTTTGAAGACACATTTTTGTCAAGCTTGAGTTCTGATGGAGGATTTCATGAGGAATTGAGGGTACTTAGTCTTCTACCATTATAAACATACTTATTTCATTGTATGGAATCTGAGAGTGCACCATCTAAGTATAATAATCTTTCACCGGGCTCCCCCATTGAAGTCGGTTTTTTTTTCTTTAAAATAATTTTATGTATGTATGTTCCCCGATAACTTTTGACGACGTTGCCCGATTTTGATAATTTTTTATTGTTTCAAAGCAGGTACCCCGACATTGGTCCCATATAAATTTGGTGAAGGTCTGATGATGGGATCTAGGAGGAATCGAGGGAACTCCTTGAATTTGATAGGCACGCATATGCCGATTTCGGTATTTTCTGTAGGTAACCAAGCATTGGCTCACGGAGACTACAAATGGTGGCATAGCAAGTACAAAATTGGAGTCTTGTTTTTTGTCCAGTAGTGGACGTCATCCGGATGATATGATGATGATTTTATTATTTCCAGAACGGACTTCCTCCAGAAATGGTTTACAGTTCTCCCAGACGTAGCGTACATCAATATACATGCGTGCTACATATACAACTGCAACAGCTGGGTTAGAGAGTATACAAAGTTTCATGAGGCGATACTGGCGCCGTTGAGGGTAAGTCGTAGTTATTTTTATACTACAGGCCTAACCACAGATATCATAGAAAAGCAGATCTGATAATTTAAGTTGAACGATTTCTGTACATCTGCTCTATCCCCACTAATGCACAAATCAGTAAGTTTGAGAGAGACAGACAACACAACATCTGATAGGTCTTCACCTGTCAGTGTCTCCGTCTTCATAACTGAAAAATGTACTGAACTGACGTTGTGGTGTGTTAAGTTTATATGAGATTTAACATCCTGGTGTGCTTTCAAATGGAGACAATTCGTTAACAGCCGAAATGATCGTACTGTCTGTCGCATTCTGACTCATTTTGGTGCAGCATAAGGATTTAACGAGACAACTATATGAAAAATCATCTTGCTTAATACTGCGAGTCTGCTTTTCTCTGATGTCTGTGGGATTACGTAAAAGTAAGCAAAACAAATGAACAAAAAGTAGGTTATGTTTTGTCTGCTTTTATTAGCGAACAAAATGTGTGACTGTCACATTCAAAAATATTGGGTTCATGGTCTCAGGGGTATTGTGACATACGACAAGTAGGTAGTTAGTTATTTTAAATTACTCGTTGTTTTTAGTTTCATTTTATTTTATTTTAGTATTATTGGGTGTGCCTATGGATCTTAGTTATCCGAAATAAACGGTTGTTATTATTATTAATCTAAGGTTAAGGTTAAAGGTTGGTAGAGAATGCCTTTTTTTATACCACGTCGGTGGCAAACAAGCGTACGGCCCGCCTAATGGTAAGTGGTCACCGCAGCCTATGGACGCCTGCAACTCCAGGGGTGTCACATGCGCGTTGTCGACCCTTTAGAAATGTATACACTCCTTGAATCTGAATGAAAGAATCCCATACTGTAGTAACGGGAAAACCTCGGCAGGGAGCTCATTCCACAACCGGAGCGTCCGAGGGAGGAAGTTCCTCTGAAACCGTACCGTACGCGACCTTTTAGGTTCTAAGGTGCGATGATAAATGCCCTGCCTACGGCGAGCAGTGCGATGATAGGAAGCAGCCGTGGGCATCATGTCAAACAGTTCTTCGGAGCATTTGGCATTAATCCCGCCATTTGTGCAATAAAGTTTAAATAAAGAAGAGTTGTTTGCCTCTCTTTATTATTATTACGTACTGTACTGTGTCCTTTAATTGAGGTGTGCAATAAAGAGTATTGTATTGTAAAATCTATTATATGGCAAGTTTGACAAGATTCTTTGGGATGACAGCTACCGGCGGCATTTTTGTAATTTATTGGTCTGTAACCATAAGTCGGTGCACCCTACCCTAAGTTGTTGCACAGAACGCAGACACATACACACACAGGTGACAGGTGGGACAGGTGCTGGTGCAGGCGTTGTTAATTTTTACCGCAGGTCAAATATCAAATAACAGTTTTTTCTCAAACATGCAATTAAATATTGATGTTATGTTCCTTATAATAGGCTGCGAAGTATGACGTTTCAGGTGCGGCTAGGACAAGAGGTCGTTAATGGAATTTCGTATAAATCTTGCAGGCCTAGGCCGGCAAAGTCCTCATTTTTAATTTCCATTCCACATAAATTTGTGGCACAGGCATCATGACATTCTGCCACCACGCGTATTGAAAATAAAACTTTGTTTTTGTTGTTGATTATTTCATTGCATGTTTGAGATAAGCACTATACATACCTCGGCGGGAAATAAGGGGTTGCCCGCCTCAGACCTATCCGTCTATATGTCTTCGGCCGGCAACCCCTTTCGTCCCGGCCTCTGTAGTAATGTACTATTTACCGTAGGTCCAAAATGAAATGGCACTATTTCTTTCCACAGAGCAACCGTAAGCTAATCTTCATCGACAACCATACACGCCTCAGCGACTATGTGGAGACCGAGCAACAAAAGTTGCCAGGAGCTACTCTAGCGTTAGAAGAGGACCTAAAGGTGTTCAGCAATGCGCTAAAATTGTCGCACAAGGACACTAAAGTCGCTATAAAGGTGAGGCCATACGTAAACTCACGCTTGTGTCCCTACAGGGGTGGGGTGGTGGAGCACGTGAATTTTATTTTCAATGCCACTTCAAGTAGTTTTTCTTAAAAATGCTCGGAAATGGTTGTGTTTTGTTTGTAAAACGAACACGCGAAGTGCCTGATTTATATTAATAATCCTAGCAAAACCCAGTGGCGGTACGGCCTTAAAAGCCCAAAAGCCAGGCTTGCGTTACTAAAATTAGCAAAAACCAAATATATGTACGACTAATTCTTTTTTCCATTTCAAACTAACTTAAAATCCGCGCGACGGCGCCTGATCTGTATATTCTATTCACCTTGGTCGGGGTAGTAGTACAAAATTCGACGTAGCAAGTAAGTGGCGCTACTGCCGCGCGAAACGAGCGGTCTTAAGACGATAGAGTTGAGACACGGGCTAGTCATCTCGCTCGCACACGAGGGCTTGCAAGCGGGCTTTAATGCTGATATCTTTTCTCTCTTTCTTATCTATGAAAACTGCTACAAAACGAGAGATACGTATCTATAGCTAGATCTAGCAAATAGTTTGTGTTTAGAAGCCCGGCTTTCGACGTGAAGTTATCAACAGATGTTAGTCAAATGCGAATTTAGCGCGTGCGCGTTCATGACTGGATGGATTGTGATGCTAACTTCATTGATTACAATTATGTACATTACTTGAAACTGAACAATTTGTTTGAGCGGATAGTTTTTTGTATTAAAAAGTTTATTAAAGTGGAAAGTGACGATGGATGAAGTCGTTCCGTGTGACGATTTAAAATGTGCACAAGTTATCGGCGTAGAAAAGGTAGGCACGCTAAACTTTGCACAAAAAAGCAACTTATTTTTTCACCGAAACCTACGCCTGACTTGAGTATTTCTCAGATAAGCAAGTCACATAAACGACAATGTCAAAGATCGGTGCGATTGATGAGATGTCTGTACAATTTATCTAGTAATAGCATGCCTTCAGTGTGTTTTGTTGGTCTGTCCTGTCTACGCCACACCAGTTAGTGATAATGAAGAGTGAAGATTTACTAGTATGGTAATATGGCAAGGTATCAAGGTAGGAGATAAATTTAATGATATTGTGTGTGAAAAAAAATACATAAATGTATCCCTCGGCTTGCCCTTCTCTGCAATCCTAGGCACGCCACTGGCAAAACCCAATATATCCCGCTACGTTAGACTTTTAAAAATTCTTATAGCGTCTTATTAAATCCAATCGATTCAAGAAAAATTACATCCAGCCAAAGAAAAGCGCTCGCAACGCGAGAGTTTTCCAGTGTGAGCGCGCCTTTATTACTTTTTCTTCTCCTCGGCAATAATGTAATATTTTAAACCTACTATTTAGAAAAGAGTCATTGTTGCCCTTAAATAAGGGATTAAAGTTGTATTTTTCTTGCCATTATTTGAGGCCATCAATTAGTCTTGTCTGTATAGAAGCGTCGCTAGATGCTAGCTAAGCAGCAGTAAATCTACGCTCTGGATTTTATTTTATAATCTTTCGCTTCACTGCATAAGCTCACTAGTCCATTTTGGTCCTATATTCATGCCAGCGACTATAAAGTGTTATTGGTTTACAGGTGGGACCCACGGCCCTACAAATAACGTCGGTGGAGAAGACCAAAGTTCTCGGTCTACCGGTTCTACTCAACGATGTGTACTACGCTTCAGAAATTGACGAGGTATGTAGGGGGCAACGGGGTGGGCAGAGCACATACCATTTAATTTTAGGCGAAAGTACTCTAATATACCGGGATCACGTTTTATTTAGGGAGTAAGGATGTGTATCGAATAGGTATATGTGTTGTGTGTGAGAAATTTTTGAATATTTAATGTTAATGGAACACGCCATAGCTGGTGATGGGCACTTTCTGAAACAATTCATAATTCTCCTTAACTGGGAAACATTTCAGTTGTACAATCATTTGTAATGTTACTGACAAATTTACAATGTGATTTGAGATGAGGCATTAAAAGAAACCTAAGTCTTCTAAGGTAGATGTCGCTGTATGCCTCCCTAAGGCGTTGTAAAAGGGAACTAGTGAAGGGTTTCGTGCCTGAGCTTGATTGTTCCGATAGCTCAATGGTTGGAGCGATTGGCCGCGAATGCTAGTTGTCGCAGGTTCAAATCCCACTCGGGGCACTTTTCAATTTGTCCCTTTAATATGAAATTAAGAATTAGCAGCGGAACTGCTTAGTACAAAATTAGTATACTTTTTTTTTATATTGGGGTCAATCTTACACATATCGACCTAGTTCCAAACTAAGCAAAGCTTGTACTATGGGTACTAGACGACGAAATACATACGTATATAGGATAAACACTTAAATACATAGAAAACATCCAAGACCCAAGAACAAATATCCGTGCTAAATACACATATAATGTCCTGGCCGGGATTCGAACCCGGAACCTCTAGCTTCGGGGGCAGCGTCACTACCAACTACAGCTACATATATATGCGTTATTGCTGTAATTGCGCATGTTAAAACTTATATGTGGTAGGTATAACAAAACTATGTTAACTATGAGCGCACTATTCGCCAACAACCTGCCCGCAGTTAGGCGAAATGTATTGTTTACATACCACCTAAGTTACATGTTGATAAATAAATAAATTAAAAAAATACTAGGCTAAATGGGCCGTCAATACTGTATCTTATTAATTATGCTAACTTGTGTGCTTCTTGTTCAGGTGTGCCTGGTTGATGATAACCAGTTCTCACTGTCAATAGTGAACGAGCCGACCCCCCTGAGCTTCATACACAACGACTGCGACAACATCGTGCAGTCCATCATACACATACGGAACCGATGGGAGCTCAGCCAACCGGTATGTGACCTAGCTAAATACATTTTCACCACAGCGGCACGAACATGGCGCGTCTTGCTGCTTGAAACCAGTGAGCAAAATGAAATTTTGCTGCGAGCGTGAAAAAAACTTTTTTCATATCGTAGGTTAGTCGCAAGTCAGCTTTTCATACTGCGGAGTGTAACACAAGCTTCGAACATTTAAACTTCATTCTCTCTGTCATTATTCTATTGCGTTATATGTTTTCGCCGCTGAGGTGATGTATCACACGAGCGCAAAGATATTTGAATCTCGTGTCTTTGAGTCCCTCGCTACCCTCAAGATTCTTAATTTATTATAGAATCTTTAGCTTGCTCCGAACTCAACATCAACACTCGCAAGATGATATATAGTGATAACGGCAAGTGGCTGAAAGAAGGATTGGATATTTTGAGAACAACTTACTTCATACTCGTACGATATATACTATAATACTTTAAAAACTGCAAGATAAATAAAAGCTTTTAAACATATGTATAAGCTTTTAAACAAATATATAAAGAAAGAAAGAAAGAAAGAAAGAAAAAACATTTATTAATGACAAACACAGATAATACATACAAGTTTACTAAAATAGGACGAACACTGTTACTTGTTGTGAGTGTTTCACATATATAACTAAAACATGCCCGTAACTCGAATCGTGATCTTGACATAATTGCGACACGAACCTTGGAGATTCCTATTGAGCAAAAAATATTGATTTTGTCAGGTGACACTGCCTCTCTATTACCTGGAACGGTAATAAACCCACAAAGCACTGTTTCTAAAGTATACATGGGTATACAAAGTATACACTTTGGGGTAAATACAACGAAAAAATTTTTAGATCTACATTTACCCTCAGACCAAGAAACAAGATAGTGAAGCATTACAAACAACGCCCCATTTAGTTTAGGTTAATTTTATTAAGTTCCCGATTTATTCGCACATGATACCTCCATCTTATTGTATGTTTTATATCCAGGACTCAGTGACAGTGCATCAAAAGATACGTCCCAAAGACGTCCCGGGAACGTTGCTCAATATGGCGCTACTGAATCTCGGCTCTTGCGACCCCAATCTTCGCACCGCGGCGTACAACCAGCTGTGCGCTCTCACGGCCACCTTCCATCTCAAGATCGAGGGCCAGCTGTTGGAGACTTCAGGTAACATTACGACTGTGTTGTTGGGAGGAGTAGGCAGGCAAGCCAGCCGAACAACCAGCTGTGCTGGAGCTAGTTGGAGCACCAGCTGTGATTAGCTGTGTTAATCTCTATACTGTGAAAGTGTTACTTTTATCACTAGATACAGGGTGTTCGGCAGATGGATGGACATACGTATATAGCGGATAGATGAGGTCATCTCCTACGTGGTCAAGAAAAAAAAATATTTCTATGCACGAAAAAAAAAAACTTGTACAAAGATATTGGATAAGTGGAATGGGCTTCCGTCAAAGAAATTTATCAAAGATTGGACAAAATATTGGACGAGTGGAATACCACCCTAAGGCACATTTACCGGCACTTCCGGTAATCAGTTAACAGTAATCCGGGTCTTTATTAAGGGTATTAACTCTATTGAATCTTTAGGAGTAATTTGGGTTCCAATTGTTATATTTTTATTCTGTTACTTTTTCATACACGATTGTGTCAAATAAACGGGGTCGGAAAGTGAAAAAAGTATGATTTTAATAAAACATTTGGTACTTATGATTCTACATAGAGATAAACTTAAAAAACAAAGTTTCGAGAGAAAGCATGAGTACAGTTTTCAGATATATTTATACAGCTATCATTGAACAATTTTGTCTTGATATTAGGCAGAACTGACAAATCAAAGGTCGCTTAAACTTTGAGATTTAGAGCAATAGATTTTAATGGTCAAAAATCATGGATTGGTGCCTATTTAAATAAGCATACAAAGGATTAAGGCCCTCTAGTCCTGCGAGAGTAGGTATTTAGCGCTGTCCTGGCGGTGCGTGAACAAGCCCGCGCGGACGAAGCGACTGTGAACTCGGATGACCCCGCTAGCTTCATACTGGTCACAGTATAGAAATATAACTGTATTTTGACTTAAGAAATGCATTAATTATGATTAAACTTTAGTATGTAATTGATATCATTTTTTATTAAATCGGTAGTAAATAAATAATTGAAAGTCGAACTTACGATAGGATCCATTTATTGAAATTCGTTATTTAATCTATGAAACCTAAGAACCTAAGAAATATGTCTTATACCTCTCTACTCGATTTGTTTAATAGGTCATGCAATTTTTATCTATTTGTGTTATATTTATACAGGATGTTGTATTTATTTGTCGTGTGCGTGTCATCATCATCATCATGATCATATCAGCTGATGGACGTCCACTGCTGGACATAGGCCTCCCCTAAAGAGTGCCACAATGACCGATCCTGCGCCACCCGCATCCAGCGGACTCTCGCGACCTTTACCCGGTCATCAGTTCACTTTGTGGGGGCCTATCTACGCTACGCCTCCCTGTACGTGGTCGCCACTCGAGAACCTTTCCGCCCCAATGGCCATCGGTTTTACGTGCAATGTGCTCCGCCCACTGCCACTTAAGTTAAGCGATTCGGAGGGCTATATCGGTTATTTTGGTTTTTCTGCGGATGGCCTCTAGTCCACAAACGCCAAACAGAGGGCACAGGTAACAGATTATATTCCTCAGTCTAGTGTAAAGCCTGACGAAGCGTATGGATATAAGTTGATAATACACAGGCCCAGTAGTAGTGAACCACGACTGTCGTAAAATTATTACTAATATAGTTTTATGACCGAGCGAGCGAAGCGAGCGTAGCATTCTTGTTTCAGCTTTCGACAAAAATTCTTTCATATGTCTGTCTGTTCGAATGTTCTCCTCTACAGGTCGCATTTCTCAACCGATTCTCGTGACATTTCGTGAGCAGGTTCGATAATTATAATGTTTTTTTTTTCGAGGCGGTTTTTGTAAAATTTGAAATTTGAAAACTTTTTATTTGCGTTGTCTACAGCTCACAGAGCCACTGGTTTTAAGCTTTATTGTAACAGCTGACATAAAATACAGACAGAATATTTTTTGGTGGTTTAATTTATTCGTCAAAAGTTCTTAGGTCTCAAAGCATAAAAAACATTGCGAAGTTTTTACTTTTTACTATTTATGCAAAGGTTACCGTATTCTTTTAAAATAAATACCAGAAATGATTTTTACATAAAGATGATAAAAGAATCAATATGGTATATGAAATAATACCAAACTTGCCACGGTAGCTACCTGGAAATTGGTAGATCTTTTAAAAGAAGATTAGCTAGTGTATACATTTTAAAAGGGTCGGCAACGCGCATATGACTCCTCTGGAGTTGCAGGCGTCCATAGGCTGCGGTGATCGCTTATCATCAGGCGGGCCATACGCTTGTTTGCCACTGACGTGGTATTTAAAAAAAGACGGTCGAAATTAATGTGGTGAAGCTCATAGCTTAAAAAAAATATTCAAGTGCAAAGCAGTAGATCTCTTACTATACCTACAATTTCTGGTAATAAACATTTCATTTATAATTTTACCAACTTTGGTTCCATTTCTGCAGGGGTTCAGTTCAGTTGTTATACTATCATTTTTATATTGCGGCACTATGACCATAATTTATTTGTTAATAATTACGACTTTTTTCATTTGGGTTTTTATTGCCCTTCTTAAATAATTTGCAACAATTATATTAATTCGTCAAAAACTGCTTGTATGGTGCACGAAACGGTCGCGGATAAAACTGACACAGGTCCGTTGTCCGTAAGCGCCAGCGCGCGACTGATCGGGCCTGCCGAGCCTCCGCGCTCGCGCATTTTGTAGGTATTTAAACATATTAATTAATACAATCATTTTATCTATTTAAATTCTGCAAAAATGACTAGAAATACTGAATGGCTTTAGTTTAGTTCAAAAACTTTATTTAAAACATCAATAGTTTAGTCGTCAGATTGTAAATGCTTTACAAAAAGGAGTAACTTTGGGGTCTCTTTCTATCGAGCGAAATTCATTAAATCGTGTAACTGAGTGCAACTTTGACAAAACTAGATCCTCAAGTAAAACATATATTTTTTTCAAATTTTTAAAACCCTTTTTCTACGTTTCAGATTGTTTTTAGAAAACTCGAAAACGCTAACTCGCTTGACAACCTCCCCTTAAACTTCAAGGAAAATATGTATAGCTATATATCTAGCTGCATGCATTGTTCATGTGCAGTGGCCAAACGTTTGGTGATTGTCGAAGTATTTCGACAAATTTCCTCGTCTGATGCGGAAAGTATGAGCTGTTTATAAAGTTGAAATTGATGTATTCAGTCATTGGGTGACCGTGTGATTGGAACAACATGCGGGTTGTCGTATCGTTACTATTTACGGGCGTATTGACCATGTGCTTGCGTCGCAGTGAGACCAGCGAACCATGCGAAGAATCGCGAGTGGGCGTCCAGGTAGTTGCGGGAGACAAGCAATATTTCTTCCACAAAAATAAGGTAATTCGCGTCAAGTACGGAGATCAAATCACCGTCTTTTGCACGGCCAAAAACCTTCAAATGAGTCTTAAAAACTCCCACACGAGAAGACATCCAACAAGAGAAGATACTACTGACCGCGGCATACAAGCCTCTGAAATCGTTAACGTGACAACACGTAAGCTGATTATGAAGAACCCTGCCATAGATGGCGACTACTTTACTTGCTCAGATGTAGGAACAAAGTGTGTGGTGGAGTTTGCTGTGCGCGTCTACCCTGTAATCACAGCAGTGTCACCAAGTGTACGTTTGATTAGTAGTGGGGCTACTACTATCCATCGGTATTCCGTACCAGCTGGCGAGGACTATGAACTAGTATGCTCTGGTAATCCACCACTTGGTATTACTTTGAGTAAGGTTGACGGCATTAACTTTGACGATGACATACAGACTATCAGCGTGAACCGGACTACGGTTAAGTCAATCAAGCTGAAAGAAGAGAATGATCACCAGCTATTTCAATATGTATGCTATCACAGAGCGGGTATATATTCAATGGAGGTCCCCTGCGAGATAATTATTAATCACGACTATCCTCCTGTGTTGAAAGACTTTCGATGCATTGAGATTGACTCACAATTAAATTGCACTTGGCAGGTACTGGGTACGGAGGTAACGTCTACGTTGCTTTACAAGGATAAATACGGGAAATCGATGCTTCTCGACGCGTATAATATACCAAGCGACAGTTATTATGGGACCTGGCGATGTGAGTGGAGCCTCGACAATGTTAAGGAACATGATTTGGAGTATAGTAATGAAATAAGTTTAGTGTTGCAAGCCTGTAGACTCTCGTACTGTGTCAATCGGACACATTTTATTGACCGTACCTCTATTACGAAAAGCGCATCTCCTGTCGGCTTAGAAGTCGCAGAAACAGGACCAGAAAGAGCAGTTATCATGTGGGATTATAAAGAAGGTTATCCGGTGGAATATAGCATAACATACCTCCTGCCAGGGATGGAATGGACGCAGAAGATGAATGCCTCGTCACAAGAAAACTGTGATGGCAGACATTGTAAAATAGAATTAAAACTGCCGTGTCCCGGAGTTCTTTATGAACTCAAAATGTCTCTTAAATCAACGACCGCTCCTCAGGAAACTGCGTATTGGTCGGACCCCGCTACTATTACCTTCCACGCCGACTCTCAGGACAGCGTGGATGTGGTTGACTCCATGTGTAATAAAGAACCAGAATCGATTGATAATAATTACGTCGGTGAACATAAAGTTAAAGAATTGAGAAGACTTTTTATGAAAGATGGGGCAAGGTTATTCAGGAAAATCCAGTCTATGAAGCGTAAACTTGATTCGATAAAAAAACTCTGTCGTGAACAAGCTCTGGGAGATTGTGAACATCGTATTGATTATATACTGTCTGCCGTGAAAATACGGTAATATGATTTAGTGCTATACAATCTATTGAGTGTAATAAAACACTTAGGATATTAATTGGTAGTGACACTGCCTCGTCCCGGGTTCGAATCCTGGCCAGAGCATTATTTGTGCATTTAGCACGGATTTTGTTCTTGGGTATTGGATGTTCTCTATGTATTTAAGTATGTATTTATGTATATAAGTATGTATATCGTCGTCTAGTACCCATAGTACAAGCTTTGCTTAGTTTGGACTAGGTCGATTTGTGTAAGATTGTCCCCCCCATAACTTATGTACTTCAACTAGTTATTATTACTACACTTTCTACTCCTATAAGGATGAATAGTATTTATGATTTTACGTAAGAATAAACTAAAATTTCATAATCCAGAGAATAAACGTTCAATAAATACCTAGGATACCTACATTTTTATTTTGTATTTTCGTTTATTAAATTACTTTTTCATTGCATTATGGTTTGTATTATTTTTATTTTTCTCAGTTGTGGGTATTTTGTGTTTATCATGTATTTTATTTGACTGGTTGGTTCGCGCCATGGTTTTAAGTCCCCACTAGTGTTTGTACGTTTAATGTTGTGATGTGTGGTTTTAGCCACACACACATATCCTCCCGCCTGAAGGGCTTTGGGAGGTTTCCTAGTTAGCTCAGCGGGGTCAGGAGCGCTAATCTGGGAGTAGGGGTGAAAATAAGAACGCCAATTACGATTGAATATAATAATGGGTCTTTTATGCCCGTTTATTAATAAGTGAACCCTGGCTGATACTAAATCTAGACGGGAACAGTACGGGGCCTACGTTATCCTAACTCTCTATCAGGAATAGTACGCTGAAATACGGGACGCTACGGTGGTGACCTCAGGGGTCCTATCTACCAGCAGTGAGGGGCGCAAGGAATACGTTCCAACGGCGGAACTCGGGGGCTCCGAGCTGCCAGGAGCAACGGCGGCGAGCTCGGGAACCAAGCTGCCTGCGGGAGAGGAGCGGGCACTACACGCGACAGACGGGGACCGGAACGAGAGCCAGGCTCGGGAGCCAAGCCGCCAGCGGGTTCCGGTGAGGGCGGATACGTCACGACGGCGAACTCGGGATTCCGAGCTGCCAGGAGTGACGGGTGCACCACGACGGGGCGTTATATGCGTGTCGGCGGTGAGGCGGTGGGCGGCGCGGTACAGTGGCTGCCTCAGTCCCCCGCGCGTCTCATCCCGTGCGTCGAGCTTGCATCAGTCACCTTCATTAATATCTGCCAAAACAAAGGCGGCGAAAATATCTGACACGTCCTAACGGCCCTAGAAATAGAGTCGTGTCAGATATTTATGCGCGCTTTGTTATGGCAGATATTGGTACTGGTGACTGTACTTAGCAACGAGTTAACGTGCGTGTCATTGTAGTTGTACTTTAGTATTTGGCTGGAATCGACAAGCCTTTTATTTTGAATACATGTAGTTTTAAAGCTTTTATAGTACGATTTTTATTTAGGGTTAGTTAAAAAAATGTAACACACAGACATTTTAGAATTAATAATTTGACTAGTGTGTGGATGGATGGATTTAGTGTAGTGGATCAATGATACGTATAAAGGTTCCGTTATCGCCATTTTGGCTACGGAACCCTAAAAATAGTACTTTTTATTCACGACCATGAACAACACACGCCTACCTAACCTTCCTAAGTACGAAATTGGTGCGTATGATTTGTAATTTGATTTATACTAAGGCTGGGTTGCCTACGCCCTGAAATGGGCATTTAAACAAAGCGATGATTTCGTAAACCAAATTCAATTTTAATGTCATTTAAATTTATATGTAATAAATATTCACCCACTATGATATAGTGAGTAAATATTCTAAATTTTTATGCATGCCTTATTGTACACAATAAAATAAAATAATGTAATTAAATTAAGAAATGAAATAATATTAATATCGGTAACATACAGTATACATACAATATTGATACTATGTAAGGTAATTGTCAAAAGTTTGAAATAAAGAGGCTTTATTATTATTATTATTAAGGCTGGGTTGCACCGACTTACGATCACAGGCTGATCAACGTTAAATACGGCGCCGGCAGCTGTCGTCCCACAGAAAATTTACAACTTTTCATACATTCAAATTGTATTTTATTAACCCACCCTAAATATTGTAGTAAAAAAAATATGTTAGGACATCTCATACGCCGACCCCTGCAATTATCGACCTATCGCCATTACCTCCATACTCTGTAAGGTTATGGAGAGAGTTCTGAACAGTAAGCTGCTGACTTACCTTGAAGCTAACGACCTTCTCAGTGATCGGCAATATGGGTTTCGCCGGGGCCGTTCCACTGGGGATCTTCTTGTGCATGTTACGCACTACTGGGGCGAGGCCATCGAGAAACACGGTGAGGCTCTTGCCGTGTCTCTTGACATCTCGAAGGCTTTTGACAGGGTTTGGCATGCTAGTCTGCTTCGCAAGCTTCCTGCATTCGGTATTCCTTCTGGCCTCTGTAGCTGGATATCTGATTTCCTGAGTGGGCGGTCAATCCGAGTAGTCATTGATGGCTGCTCGTCGGACCTCATGGCCATTGATGCCGGTGTTCCTCAGGGATCTGTTCTCTCCGCGACCCTTTTCCTGCTTCATATTAACGACCTTCTTCTACCAGGAGTGGTCGCATACGCAGATGACAGTACGGTCATGGAGAGATATTTGTCCAGCACGGGGGCTGGTCGTGATGAAATTCAGTCTGAGAGAGAGACAATGGTAGAGCGAATTAACTCAAACTTAAGTCTTGTCTCCCAATGGGGTGATAACAATCTGGTTAGTTTCAACGCCACCAAAACGCAAGCGTGTCTGTTTACCGCAAAAAGGAGCTCATTCAATCTGGCTCCTACTTTCCGAGGTACAACCGTGTCTGTAGCCAACGATCTCGAGCTGCTTGGCATGACGTTAAGCTCAAACCTTAACTTCCAGTACACTACCATCGAGTCCAAAGCCGGAACAGCGGCCAAAAAGCTGAGCATCCTAAATAAGGTCAAGCGATACTTCACCCCTGGGCAGCTTCTATCTTTATATAAAGCCCAAGTCCGGTCTTGCATGGAGTATTGTAGTCACCTTTGGGATGGCTCGGCTAAGTACCAACTTGCCGCACTCGACTCGGTGGACCGCAGAGCCAGGAAGCTCATTGGCGGCAGTACGGTAGTGGGAAATAAGCTGCAGAGCTTAGCACATCCACGCAAAGTAGCATGTCTGTGCGTCTTCTACAAACTGTACTTCGGTGAGTGTGCTCAGGAGCTCCATGAGCTCATACCGCCTTCCCCCTTCTTCCATCGGACATCCAGACGTACGGCTCGCTACCATCCTTACCTGGTCGAAATTCCTCTAATTCGAACCAAGCGCTTTGCATCTTCTTTTATAATGCGCACTTCTAAGGTTTGGAATTCTCTGCCGGCGTCTGTATTTCCGAGTTCATATAACCTGGACCTTTTTAAGGCACGAGTGAATAGGCATCTTCTGGGTGAGCTCGCTTCATCGTCGGCCTCATCTTTGCCCCATGGCTAGATGCTGGCCAAGAGCAATCCCATTTTTAATAAAAAAAAAAAATACGCCATGACGACTTTATTAGAAGAATACACCCATGCCGTTTACAGAGTAGTTATCTTACTTTTACTGCTCTATGCGTCGGAGATATGGTGCTTGTATAAAGGGGACATTAAGCGTCTTGACTCCTTTCACCTAAAATGTCTGCGAGCAATTCTTCGGCTGAGGTGGCAGGATCGTGTTCCGAACTCTGGGGTTTTACGTCGGACTAATATGACTGGAATGGAGTGTCTGCTCATAAGAGGCCAATAGCGCTGGTGTGGACACCTTGTACGTATGCCACCATCAAGGCTACCTAAAGCTATTATTACTCTGAGTTAGCCCTGGGTAAACGTAAAGCTGGTGAGCAGTACCTACGTTACAAGGATGTCCTAAAACGCCACTTGTCTGCCACCGGCATATCATGTGAGTCATGGGAGGATCTTGCTAGTCGCAGATTGGACTGGCGAACTGCTGTCAGTGCGGGTATTAATGACTTCGAACGCGCCCGTCTCGTAGATCTTGACGCCAAACGCCAGTTCTGTAAAGCTCGGCCTAGGCCTAGCCTCCTACCATTACACTTTTAGTTCTAGAGGACAGCTTCACTGTACTTCTTGCGGCCGCACTTTCAAAACCAAATTTGGTTTTGCAAGTCACGTTCGTGCCTATGCTCGTATAATCTCCCGACCTTAGTTACTGGTTTTGTCAGGATGTCGCCGTCGACGGACACGTCTGGGAGGACATCATCATTAGAAGAAGAATAGAGGGAAAAAGAACGTATATGGAGAAAATAAAAGAAAAAATAAATGCTTCATCATACAGAGAAGTAAAGGACAAAGCTGAATGCAGAATAAGCTAGAAATTACTCCACCGACAAGGGCCAACCTTTTAAATTATATGATGATGATGAACTAGTAACTTACTATGCTGATTCGAAGACCCGAAGAGGATCTTGTCCTCTGACACAAGATAACGCCACATCGCTCTATTCTGCGCCACCTCACGGGTACTCCGAAGTTGGCTGTTGGATTTATAAAAGTGGATTATTTCTCTCAGAAAATACAGTTATTAATACACATAAAATGAGCACAGTAACATGAGGAAAAAGATAATACATATATATATTAAGGTACAAAATATATCCCGAATTCGGATAGTCGCAGTTTCCTTATTAAGTTAAACCCATTACTGAACTTAGCAATTCTGAATTTAAATCCGTAGTAAAACAAACACTTATTTCAAAAGAATACTATAAGGTAATAGGGTTAGGGATGTTTGGCAGTGATAGCATTCTGTACGGGTAATTTATCGCAATCGCAAAATAGGTTTTCTACTGTAGCATTGTAATTTTGTAGTAGCTGACACTGTAATTTTATATTGAACTATAATACATTGTTTTGATTTATTTATTTAATCGTATGGCAATAGAAAATTGAAGGCAATCAGAGTACAGCTTTGATATTGCAAATATAATTTTGTTTTGATAAAATTACACCTCGCCGGGTTTTTTACGCCGGGTCTTCTCGTGGCAGAGGTTTATTTTTCCGTGACATTCATAGGTGCATTAATATGCCGACATTAAAGAATAAATAACTTTTACTTTACTTGTTTTTATGTTGAATATTTCCGGAGATTGTCCCTTACATATGAATATGAATTTCATAAACATTTTTTTGAAGGCACAGCGGAATCTCATTTAGCTCATATTTGCAGCAGGCCTACTAAGCAAATATAGTCAACAGCAAAAGTAGATGATCATTTTAGTACCTCGTCACTTTCACTACTTTGGCGCGTCCCAACTGTCGCAGTATGGTTACGTTAGTGCGATAAAGTACTAAAATGATCATCTAATTTTGCTGTTGACTGTACCTTGAGCTTACAGAAAACCGCGCCATAATAACTCAGTGGAGTTATTATGGCTGCGGCCTTTTGCCTTGTGTAATGTGTACTGTGACAGAGGAATACACAATTCACACTTGTTTCAACTCAGTCCCGCTTCCGCAATATAGCTTGATCCCGATACTCGTGACAACTATGCGGGAACGGAGGTCAGGTATGAGTGGCCGGTAAGCGGGCTTGCCGGTATCAAAACTTATTCACCATCCTCATTGGAGCGTTCGTGGTCCAGCGGCGTCGGTGTACCGCGTGCGGTATGCGAGGTTATGTAAAGTCGGCCGTGATCAACTTATAGATGGGTGACCGTTTTGAGTGGTTACTAACTGAGCGCTCCCGTGCTTTGGAAGGCACGTTAAGCCATTGATCTCGGCGCTGTCATAGTCAGCAGTCGTTTAGCCAAGTTAGAGGCCTTCGGGCGGCTTCAGAATTAACAGTCAAGTTACTCACTTGACAAGCCTAATCCCAATAAGGTCTAGTTTCCCCCTTAGATTGGACAAAATATTTATTTGTAAACATAGGTTAATAGGTCTTACAATTATTTAGTAGTATCTCCATGTTTTGCCATAAGGCATACAAATATTTTGAGTCAAGATGGAACATGCAAAAACAATTACAATTTTTCATCTGTCAAGTATTCCTTTAATGAATAGTAGGCTTTTTTAACTAAGAATGCAAACAAGCTTTTTTTGAAATCTATCAATCCTTCTAACTTAGTTATACTACTTGGCAATTTATTGTATATTTTAGGTGCCATCCCTAAAATACTTTTAGCAAGAAAAGCTGTTTTTATTGATATTACATAAAGTTTGTCACGTCGGCGAGCACTTTTAGAAACGGAAAATTGTTCCATATTGGCCTTAACGTATACTGCTATTTCATAAATATATAGGCATGGTAATGTCAGTATGTTGTGTTTAATGAAATATGTTTTACAAGATACTGTTGATGGTAACCTACATACCGATCGTAGACATTTTTTTGTGCCTTGAAGGCCATCTCTCGGTCTGTGGAATTGCCCCAGAATATGCCGCCGTATCTCAGAGTTGAAGTAACATACCCGTGGTAGGCAGTTAATACAGTTGGCTGACTTACTATTTTACTTAGGTTATATAAAGCATACGAAAATTTATTAAGCTTTTTACATATAATGTCAATCTGATTCTGATTCATCAAAATCATATGAGAGTCCTTTCCGTTAAAAATATTACCTACGCCAGTTATTGGGGTTAGGTAGCGGACCCCGGGTATCCTTCAGGATGCAGCTGTACTGGGATTACGCTAGGATGATGAATGATGATGATTCAATCCTCCTAGCGTTTTTCTGTTGAAATAATAGTACATTGTTTAACGAGGGGCGTAAGTGCACGAGGAAAGGCGGGAGGCTTATGATGACTCGAGTTTGCAATTTTCTTACGTCCGAGGTAATCACAATGTTTTCATCACTTCTGCGAGGAAATAAATTAATGCAGCACTAATCAGAATTGAAGAAATCGACAACTTCATCTCCAGTGTCAGTGCATGATCGCCGGGGCGTCTCTGCAAGAGGAGCGCGGCTTCAATATTGCAACCAATCACAAAGCAGTATTCTTGCGGCGCGCGGCCTACTAGATTTGTCAGCTTCAATATTTCAACTAATCACAGAGCAGTATTTTTGTGGAGCGCGGCCAACTAGATTTTTTTTAAACCAATCAGATCAGGCAAGAACTCATAACTCCCTAGGGAGTCATGAAAATCCATAACTCCCGTGGGAGGTGAATCGGCTATAACTACTCTATACACCTGCGCACAATAAGACCCTTTACGAACAAGTGTGATGAAAATAAATGAACTTTATTCTGCAAATCTCTTTAGGTCGCAATGAAATGAAATGAAATGAAATAATTTATTCTCCAAGTGGGCCCCTTGGGCGCTTTTGAATGTCATACAATAGTATAAAGTAAAATTCTAAATAGTAAAAATCTGCTTCCATTTAACGAGAGATGTAAAGGGTCTCAAGGTATCACAAATAAAATATATAATTATATAGGTATGTCAAAAATAACAAAGTGCAAAATTAATATTAAACAAGTTATGATACCAATATAATTGAGATGTAAAAGGTCTCTTAATGTCAAAATAATATATAATATTTAAATAACGTAAATCTTAAAATAATAGTCCTAGCTATAAGGTGCCGCAGAGCAAATTACCTTATGTCCATACATTTTTGTCATTAATGTAATCTTCTATTTTATAGTATGCTTTTTTTTTACTAAACAACTTTTAACAATAATTTTAAATTTATTAACGGGTAATTCAGTCATTGTTTGTGGTAACTTATTAAACAATTTTATATTTAAGCCTACAAATGAACGACTGGTTTTACGAAGCCTAAGGTGTGGAACGGCAAGTTTATGCTTGTTTCTAGTGTTAAAACCATGACAGCCAGAATTTTTAGGAAAAGTAGTGTAGTCGCACCTTTACAAGTCAAAGTATACTAGCGTCTCTGAAAAAGAAGACTACTGCCGAGAATAAACGCCGAAACAAACTCGACAGTCGGTCATTTTCTCCCAAAGACATACTTATGACAATGATAATACTTAATCTATTTAATATAAGTAAATCTGAGTATGAATACAAAAAGAGGAAAAAAAAATCGCAATGCGTTAGTGCGTGGAACAAAGGTACAGTAGGCGATAAATGCTTGTATCTAGAATTCATTCTTGACAGAAACTTATTTTAAAATATAATGTAAGGGGTCACTCACGTCTTTAAGGTCGAATATCGCTCATGTCGTTTCAGACCGGTTTATGGTCCTTAATCATAGTACCTATCGCGGCGGCGGTTCTTTTAGCACTGCGTGCCAGTGCCCTGCCCACTTGGCTGCTCGGGTAGTCGAGCGATATTCGACCTTAAAGACGTGAGTGACCCGTTTCATTTATATTTCAATGTACGGGAGTATTCTATATAAAACTTATTTTTGTTTTCAGGTCTATGCATCCCGTCAAACAATACGATCTTCATCAAATCTGTGAGTGAGAAACTGGCACACAACGAGCCTCATCTCACGCTGGAGTTCCTCGAGGAGTGTATTCAGGTAAGCAACAACACAATCATAGGGACTATACAGTATGGGGTTCTTCAAGAAAGGAGTGTATAAATTTTTAAACGGCCAGCAGCGCGCATGTGACGCCCTTGGAGTTGCAGGCGTCCATAGGCTGCGGTGACCGCTTACCATCAGGCGGGCCGCACGCTTGTTTGCCACCGACGTGATTCAGTGGATTCTGTGTTGCTTTTCAAAATTATTCACTCAGAGTTTGCCCCTTCTTTATTGCAAACGGTAAGTTTTAAGGATAATTTCCACCAAACGGCTCGATCGTATCGGATCGGAACGGATTTTACAACCTTTAAACGATATTACATCATGTACACAGTATTAAAAGTCTATATTAACATACAGTATACATTCGGCTACGATCGCGTGTCGCGGAAGACGTCCGTGGGTACGCTGCTGTGCGCGGCTTGCTAATATAGACTTTAAATACCGTTTACATGATTTAATATGCTTTTCTCAAACATGCAATGAAATATTGATGTTATGTTCCTTATAATAGGCTGCGAAGTATGTTTCAGGTGCGGCTAGGACAAGAGGTCGTCAATGCAATTTCATACAAATATTGCAGGCCAAGGCCGGCAAAGTCCTCTTTTTTAATTTCCATTCCACATAAATTTGTGGCACAGGCATCATGACATTCTGCCACTATGCGTATTAAAAATAAAACATTGATTTTTTTGCTGTTTATTTCATTGCATGTTTGAGAAAAGCACTATACATATACCTCTGCGGGAAATATGGGGTTGCCCGCCTGAGACCTATCGAACCTCGCTTCACTCGACCGTCTATATGTCTTCGGCCGGCAACCCCTTTCGTCCCGGCCTCTGTAGTAATGTACTATTAAACATTGTAAAATCCATTCCGATCCGATGCGATGCGTGCCGTTTGGTGGAAATTATCCTTTAGAGTTCAACGCAGACGGGAGCGTCAATGTCGCAAAAAAGACCGTTTTCTCTATTCCTTTCAGTCGGACTTGTTATGCCAGGAATGTTTCATAAAGCGGGCTTGCAAATTATTAAAAGATATTAAATTAAATAATCTTATAGACATGGAGATCTTTAACTGTACTACTGCATTACTAAAAGAGGCATTTAAAAATAAATTTAATCAAAGACTCAATAACTAAACAGAACAAGTAAAGGCAGGAAAGAGTATGTAGGAAATAATAATAATGTATTGTACTAACACTATTTTAATAAGTAATTCAATTGTTACTAATACCATGATCCAAGTTGGTCGTAAATAAACGGATTTATTTATTTATTAATTAAATAACTGAATTAAGTTGATAGGTACTTATTTTTTTATATAAGTAGTGAAATAGGGTCTTTTTAATATTAGCATAAGTTAATGATTGGTACTTCGTTTATAAATGTGCATTAGCTATACGTATTGTTATAGCATATATTTATGAAACTATAGGCCTATTTTCTATTCCTTAATATCTGTTCAATAAAAAAAGCCGTTGTCCGACGAAACCTCGGATGTGCAAAGTGGGATAGAAACTCTCCTATATCCTTTCCCAGGTCTATCCTTTCCTAGGTCTCAACCTATCTCCATGCTAAATTTCATCTAAATCTGTTCAGCCGTTTGAGCGTGAAGAAGTAGCAAACAGACTGAGTTACTTTCGCATTAATCATCATCATCCTCCTAGCGTTATTCCCAGTACAGTTGCATCCTGAAGGATGCCTGGGGTCCGCTACCTAATCCCAAGAATTGGCGTAGGCACTAGTTACTTTCGCATTAATAATATTAGTATATCGGACCGTGGGCGTATTCTATCAGGGACATGTTTATTTATTTATTAATTTAATCTTTATTGTACAATAAGAAATCTTAACGAAGATTGTAGGCGGTGCACCTATAAAATATCAGAGAGCAAATTTGGTAAGCTTGCATAAAAAATATTGATTCAAATATATACATCTATCATATAGTTACATAAATAATTATTTATACTCATGTTCATGTCCTCGGGTTACTCGGGCAATGAGAAAAGACGATATTCATTTTTAGGGTTCCGTAGTAAACAAGAAACCCTTATAATAGCTCAGTAACTTTTCCTACTAGAAAGCTGCAATTTGGTATGGTTTACATACGTGTAATAAAAAAAAATAGAGTACATGTAAAATGGGGATGCATTTTTTTTTGCAATACCCATCGTATAAGGTATCGTTAGGTAGCTCGTTAAAAAAGAATACAAGATTTTTGATTAAGCTACTCGTTAGCGTGATATACATTTCTAAAGTGCCAATTTTGTTGGAGGTTAAGTTTGTCCCCCCCTCTACCAGCTAAACGGTTGCTACTGGGTATGTAAAAAAATCACGGTAGTAGTATAGTATATACAGGGTGTGGCCTTAGCCTTAGAGCATCGGTAGTAAATTCTTGTGTCCAAAAAAAATTTTTCTTTATTCTATTGGGAGAATTTTTGATCTAAAGTTATGACCTCCAAGTAATGGATCTTGGCACCCAGAGATTATAGCGCCGCAGTCAATGCTGATTTTGACGTTGCTTCAAGTTATGACTCATAATCGTTGTCGCATTTTTGGGTTAAAAGAATATTTTTGGGCTTTTTTTGTATAAATTTTTAGTGTTTTTTGAATAAATTGTTATTAATATCACTGCAGCAGAGTAAAAAAAGTACATATAAGCTACATTTGCGAAAAAAAATCAAAAGACGTTTTCATCGATGACAGAGAACTCATCCGTCTCTTGTTCTCTTATAATCTTTCCTTTCAACAGGCCTCTGTTGGCATACGACGGAACTTTCATGCAATCGACTTCATACAGGCACTTAAAAACTTATTCGTTTGCATTCCAATAGATGGCATTTGTAGAATGTCAGTGAAACGCAAATAGCGCAATATAAATAAATGAATAAATATAATTTGACATTTTTTTAACTAACTAACTAGTCCCATATTAAGTTGAATAAGGCTTGTGTTATGGGTAACTAGTCGACGATATATTTAATAGATCAAAACATCCAAGTCTTAGGATCAACTGTTTCTGCTCACCACAGACACAAATGCCCTTACCGCGATTCGAACCCGGGACCTTTAGCTTCGGAGGCAGTGCCACTACCAACTAGGCTAAACGGGCCGACAAAATATGAACGAAATCACGACTGATTTAATAGAGGGCGCAGAAGGGTATTATTGCTCTCAGACACGATATTAGTATACATAGTATACATTTAAATAATGTCAATGGCTTAGCGAAAAATGTTTTGTATTCTCAGAGTAAGGATTTCAATAGGGATCCTATAAGAGGTTCACCAAGGGGGACAGAAAAGCTCTTATGCAGCTAGATTAGGAACTAGTCTTAAACGTCTGGCGGCTTACAATAAACAACCTCTTTAATTTGGCCGGGTAATCGTTTATTTGCCTCAAACTATTTGACTTGACGTTTAGATGACATTGAGGCAAATAAAGAAAAGCGGAACTATGACAAGGACAACAAATGATATATATCTATCGCTCTTATTAAATTTAGTATATGATCTTCTCACTCTTAGCGGTATTATTATTTGACGTCTACTCTGGGTACTCTGAGTTTGTATTTAACGAACTTGTAATATTTCAGGGTTTCCGTGGCTCTTCAATCGAGCTAAAGCATTTATGCCTCGAATACATGACGCCGTGGCTTGCCAATCTAGTCAGGTATGGTACATTTTTGACATTATTGTAGTAATTTGTTATATTATTTTAATTTTTTCTCATTGCACTGTATTGCACATTGTCATCAACATGATAGCATGTCAACGAATTTGTGCTCGCACTGTAAGTTTAGTATGTGACTGAATAAATGAAATGAAATTAATAAACAACAATTTAATAAACGAATTGAGTAAATGAAATACTGAATAATTTATTGTAATGTTTTTTTTATTTCTTTTGTATAACTATTATTTCGAATTGCACAAATTTATGCATTATAGATTAATGTCAAACTAAAAAAATCATTTAAAAAAAAGTTATATTACATCATTAAATATTTCTTAAACGCTGTAGAAGCAACCCCTCGTTATAAATATAAAACATAAATAAAAATTGGGGGACAATCTTATACAAATCAACCTAGTCCCAAACTAAGTAAAGCTTGTACTATGGGTACTAGACGACGATATACATACTTATGTATTGGCTATGTGCGAAGTAGGTGGTGGGGGTAAGCTAGGTGATCGTAGCGCACACCATGGCAGAAATGTGTACTTACCGGGGACCACTGTCAAATTTACTTTCACGTTTTCTATTGGTTTCTTAACGGTTTCCTACGATTCATTTCGTTTGTATGTATTTGTTTATTCTCTTATTTATTTTAGTATAATTACCAATACGGGGTCTTTCTCGTTTACTAAAGTAAATAAAATATTCATGTGTCATTATTTGACGTCTCTGAGTTTTGACATTGTCTCGGGACCTTTGCCGTTTGACGTTTCAGACGTGCACATAGCCAATAGATAAATACATACTTAAATACATAGAAATTACAGATAAATACATACTTAAATAGACTAAAAATTGTAAGCACAGCCACTCATCATATGGCAGTAAAATTTATAATGAATTACCGCTTACAATTAAAGGAATAAAAAAATATACTTTGTTTTGTAATTCATTAAAGAGTTTTCTTTTAGCTAACTGTTTTTATAATTTACAAGAATTTTTTGATCATAAAAATAAAATAAATATGTAACTAATATATAAAAGTTAAGTGGTTTAACTTATTTTGCAGTGCCCTTGCGGGGTTTATGTTGAAAGCATGTTATGTAGTTTTAAGACCTTACTGTACAACATAATGCAATAAATGAATATGAATATGAAAACATTCAAGACTCAGTAACAAGTATTCATGCTATGCTAACACAAAAATGCCCTGACCGGGATTCGAACCCGGGACTTCCGGCTTCGTAGGCGGGGCCACTATCACTACCAACTAAACCAAAGTGGTCGTCAAAAGCATTTTAATTTTCCTCTAAATTCCGAAATATTTTCAAATCGAGTGGTAGTTTATATAACTATAACTATTACCATCTAGATTCTGCAAGCCGTCCGACGAGTCTCGCCGTCAGAAGCAAGTGGCCCAGATCCTGGAGAAGCTGATCACCCTGACGATCGAGGAGACGGAGATGTACCCCTCGGTGCAGGCCAAGATCTGGGGCTCCATCGGGCACGTGCCGGAGCTCATAGACATGGTGCTGGACAGCTTCATACAGCGGAGCGTCAACTCGGGTCAGTCATAATGTTTCAATCATTAATCTATCATTTAGTCATCAATCATTATTTACAATCAATAATCATTTAGTCGACGATTGAGTTTCATTCAGTTATCAATTAATCATCATTTAGTGTTCAAAATATCATAATTTAGCCATCGATAAAACAATGGTCATTTAGTCATTAATCAATCACATAATCGTTAAGACGGCGCAGTACGATCGGTGTGGATCGGTTCTCCATACAAACGTATTTAGGCTCTCATTTTAAAACGCCATGCTGGAATAACATGGAACTTTGTATACACAATGGGATCCGGCATACCTAGGTCGGAAATTAGTTTGTGTTGCTAGAAATTGAAAAAGAAAAAAAATTAAGCGGTTTTTTGAGTTTTTTACGGCCTGTATGAAAACCTTAATAATCGCTGTATTTTTTCGCCATTATAATTTCAAGCGACAGAAACTAATTTCCGGCCTAGACAAGCTGGATCCCATTGTGTATACAAAGTTTCATGTTCTTCTAGCATGGCGTTTTAAAATGAGAGCATAAATACGTTTGTATGAAGAACCAAACGTACTGCGCCCTCTTAATCAATATTATTCTGCTATCATTTAGTTCTTAATCAATCGTCATTTAGTCGTCCTCGCGGGTCAGTCAGTCAGTCGTCAGTCAGGCGCCAGTCATCATCATCACACAGTCATATGACAATAAGTCATAAGCCATCAGTCGATTAGTAATAAAGTAAACTAGTAAGTAAACTAAGTAATTTATTCTTCAAATTAGGCATATAACATGCACCTATGAACGTCAATAAACTACCACCGGTTCGGAAAAATAAACCTCTGCCACGAGAAGAACTGGCGTAAGAAACTCTGACAGGTGTCATGGCGGCTGCATGTGCAGGGATTTGGATTGTCTTTCTGTTATCGATTAACAATCGTTTAGTCATTAATTATACAACACCTCTACTTGTTCAGGTATGTGGTGTTGTGTTCCTGGTGGTGAGTAAGGTCGCCAGAGCTCCCGAGGATGCGCTGTGGGGAGAGTGAGGGACATTTCTCTCTCACTTAGAATACACAATCCTCATATAAAAAAATCAGCCAAGAGTATGTCGGGCCATGCCGCGTGTAGAGTTCCATAGTTGCCCATAGAACTTGATAAAAAAAAAACAATGACAAGCAAAAGGGAATAGCTTCGCAGCGTTTCATACGTCCAGGGTGTCCACTTTCTGGAAAGTCGGGGAAAGTCAGGGAAAAGTCAGGGAAGCTCATGGCGGTCATGGAAAGTCAGGGAAAGTCAGGGAAGTTTTGGAGAGGTCAGGGAAAAATATTGGTATAAGAAGAAAGTCTAAAGTCTAAAAAACTCCTGAAGGGCAGAGTAGAAATTTCAATGTCATGCATGACAACTTCTATAGTTTTGTTGAGTAACCATACCAGTATCGTGAATTGAAATGAAGTTGTTTTACAATTGAGGTTTATAATTTTTTTTGAGGTACATTTTTAAAGTTTTGTCTGTTCTAGATAATATTTTGAAACCAGTGTAAACACTTTCGTTTTTGATGTTTATGTTTATTTAGAAATCATAATTTTCTGGGATACGACCCAGAAAATAGGAGCGAGGAGGAGGAGAAGCTATAGGATATGTCCTATAGCTCGTCTCGTCCTCCCGCTTCATTTTGTAACTGTTATCATTTAAACGCTTATATAGTAAATAATTCCCATTTCGTTCCCCCTAAATTACTACAATCTTTTTAAAATAGCTTGGGTACGGTAAGAGTTGTCATTTAGATTTCATCCCAGTACACTAAACAGGGTGTTTGTTCCATCATTTGCTATCTCCTAAGGCCCCCAAAAAATTTCTTGAGCACACGCAATTTTTTAAGTAATATCATTTATGTTGAAAATAATCTTAAAGGTTAACTCGTTAAACCTTAATTTAAAAAAAGGTTAGCGGTCGAGTCTGCAATTTTTATTTTTATTTAAATGTTTAATGATGTACGGCTCTATTAAAATGAAAATTACTTGCATTGCAATTCTAGTTTTTTGATAATGACCCTCGGTCTATCCTCTTTTTAAGAGTCCGTATATAGCCGTTTGCTGCATTCGCTAAAGTTTTTGAGGTCATATCTCATTCAATATTCGTTTTCCTAAAGATTCTATTGTATAATATGAAAGATCATTTCAATTCAAGTTGAATAAGTGGAAAAGTTGTTTAGATTTAGCTCTCAATTTACTATATTTTGGCTCAGTCCAACAGCTGTTTTCTCAATTTTCGCTCGGAGACGTGTAAAACGAGTTAGATTTGAAGAACTATTTGATTTCAAACCGACATAAAACAATTAAATCTGTATTGGATTGATAGTCTTCTTAGGAATAAGTGGAACACATTTTATAAGTTACATATTAAATTGTTGAGTAAAACCGAATTTCCATGCAACAACTTTTTTGTAAAAACACACGAAGAATCGCCAGTATTTTTGGCCATTTAGCACATTATTTCAAAAATATAAAACCATAATAAAAAACTTCAGTTCAAGCGCTATTCGTTCATATAAAATATATGTATATGTAGAAGTAAATTTCGGCATAAAAAATATTTCAAATCACCCTAAAATTCGTAATAAAACACCGTGCACGGCGCTCGATTCGGCAGTCGCCGCCAAGCGGTTCGAGGGAACGGTCACGTCGCTCGTCGATTTCAAGGTCATATAGCTACGGGCGCATGGGTTAGCGGAAATTATAGCGCGATGAGGCAGTCTTGATCACTGGGTAAGTAATGCTTTTTGTTACATTTGACTTTTTATATGAAATTGCATTATGCATTTGTACTAATTGATGGAAATATTTTCATTGTACTATTAACATTTTTGACCTCTGATCCATAGAAGGAGGTTCTTAATTAGTCTTCAGGTTTTATCTACAAGGGCGTATACTTTTTAACCGACTTCAAGATTTCAAAAGAGGAGGTTATCAATTCGGTTGTATGTTTTTTTTTAATGTTTGTTACTCCATAACTCCGTCATTTCTTAACCGATTTTGAAAATTCTTTTTTTGATTGTAAGTATATATATTCAAGTTGGTCCCGTTTTTGTCAAAACGCAGTTCTGATGATAGGATCTATGAGAAATTGAGGGAATTCCTCAAATCTTAAAGGCAAACATATAGTGATTTTTGTGTTTTTATCAACAAATAGAGCATTTTCATCCAAAAATGTGACATATGATGAAGTAGAACTGCTGATGATGATAAGAACAGCACTCGTCAACGACGAAAAGTTCACGTTTGGCGATTTGTCCTTCTAGCTATGTTTGTTAAGCAAGTTCTATTTTCACGATTGATTTTTGTCATGTTTGAGTTCTGATGATGGGATCCATTAGGAATCGAGGGAACTCCTCAAATGTGAAAGGCACACAAATAGTAATTTTAGTATTTTCATGAACTAATCAAGCATTTTCATTCATTAAAGTGACATTTGATGAAATGGAACTGCTGATGATGATCAGAACGGAACTCTTCAACGACATGTAGTTCAAGTTTGGCGATTTGTTCTCATCGTTTTGTTTTCAAGCAAGCAAGGTTTTTCCATGATTCCATGAGGAATTGAGGGTACTTAGTTTTCTACAATTATAAACATACTTATAGCCATTTTTATTTTATTGTACGGAATCTAAGAGTGAGTATAATAATCTTTCACCGGCCTGCCCATTGAAGTCGGTTTTTTCTTAAAAATTATTTCAACTATAGTATCAATAATTGATACGATTCATATAGAATAATAATTTTGTTAAATAGTGTTATTAATTCGGTGTAACGATTTTTTTTAATCTGACCGAGCAGCAATGTACGCATACCAACTTATTTTGACATATCAAGTTTGTTTACTTTATCTATTGTAACTTTTAGAAACTGTCTTTTTCCCATGATGTTTTTGTTCGATAGGAACAATCAGGACTTAGCAACTTGACTTAATTAATTAAGCAAACTTATTTAAATACTGACAAGACGCATCGGTACGTTAATTATTGTGGGTGCACCGTGCAATACATTGCGTGCTTAATTATTATGTATGAAAAAGAAAGAACTTAATTTCCTAAAGAAATTAATGTATATAGGTTCCCTAGGTCCAATCTTAATCTCCATTACAATATACGCCCGTATTAAATTTACACACTGTATATACACTAAGCAATAATTCTAAAAGTACGTCATCGAAATTTCATCATCATCAGTATATATACGTCCCACTGCTAGGCAGATCTCATGAATTAGTTGGACTGTTCAGGTTGTTATTTTGCTGTTTCTTAATTTTGGCAGCCGTTTGTAATATTTCTGATTTACAGAATCTTATTCCCATTGCCTTTATCTGTGTGATATAAATTGCTTCCTGCTGTCCTGATGCTACTTTTCTGGCCTTTTTAGTCATTTCCGGTTTTAACCATATTTATGCAATTTTACCGAACATCTGCTTCGATGACAGGTCCCAACACATATCCGTCAGCAACACTTGGTCATATTTGAAAAATTACTCCAACAGGAGCCTGATTTTATGGGTATCAGCTTTCTTTTTAAAGGCTAAAGCTAAAATCGGCTGCCAGGATAACTGTAGGAGTTTCTCCTGATGATGGGGATGTACTGGATAATCTTTCTTTACTGAGGGAGCATACGAATATAAATAAATGTAAACACTTCAAGGATTGTTGCCGAACTGAATTTTATTCCTGTCTTCGTTCGGCGACAATCCTTGAAGTGTTTACATTTTTTTATATTCGTATGCTCCCTCAGTAAAGAAAGATTATCCAGTTCATCCCCATCATCAGGAGAAACTCCTACATCTGGCGCGCACACGCGTTGCACACATGTTCTCCAACAATAACATCGGTTTCCTCACAAAAACATGAGGGTATTTCTGGTTCTTCTTCTGCACCTTTGATAATAATTTCTGCTGTGTTATTTCACCACTTGTATAGAACTCACGCTTTTAAAGAGCATATTGTTTTGCGTCTTGTTAGTCAATTATGACCTAATAGTGATAATATTTGCTGAAGTTGTTTCATCTTTCACTTTAGTTGTGGACGGACGGTGCAACATGTTTTATCTCCATACCTTTTTATCGCCCATCTTTTTCTTGCTCAGATTCTTACTATTCATGTCGCGAAAGAATTTATTATTTTAGATTCATGTATGGCAAGGAAGGCAAAACCGTTCATTTGGTAAAGTAAAAAAGAAAAAAATATTTTGTGGTCCTAAAAGATTAAACCCAGACTATATAGAAATCAGCGCAACGCCGGAATCTGGAAAGGTTAAGGAATTATTCTTATTTATCTGTTGATGAAGCTTATTATACTTTAGGCAAATTAAAATAATTATTTTTCTAGGATGTGCAGTATAATGAAAATGTCGAACCCGATAAAGACCAAGGCACCACAGACCAGTACACATATCGGGTATGGTGTTGAAGTTTGGCTGGTCAAAAGATGGGGCTATTGCTGAGAGGTCCGGACATCTGCCATAACAGTGCTTCTACACGTTATCGAGGCAGGCGATGACCATCCAATAGCTATTAACCTATTCAAGTAAAAATACAATGTACTACATTTCTAAATTACCTGGTATTTTATTTCAACACCTACACTAAAACCAAGAAACGAATAAGTCAGGTAAAAACTATTCACCTAGAACTTGATAACCTGGAAACTGAAAACTCTAACTGTAATTCATTATCGACTTTTTTTTCTCGAGCAAGTTTAAAAAAAATATCAAAATGGCGGAGATATGCAAAACAACAGACTCGCGAGGTCTACAGCTCACAGAGCCAAATAAGAAATAATGTAAATGACCTAAGTTTTAAGATGAATAAAGATAAATAATAGTAAATATTGAGGAAAATCTTAACAAATCGACCTAGTGCCAAACTAAGCAAAACTACTAAATACTAATGGGTACTAAACGACGATATACATACTTATACTTATATAGATAAATATATACTTAAATACATAGAAAACGAATATCCATGACTCAGGAAGAAATAAATGCCCATACCGGGATTCAAACCTCAAGCTTCGTAGGCAGGGTCACTACCAACTAGGCTAAAGCGGTCGTCAAACAAGTAAGTACTTAAGGCGAAGGGGTAAGCAAGCTCTTTCCATACACACTTTGTGCAAGTTTTTCTTCGTTTATGTTTGCGCTATAGTTATTATTTTTTGTCAATATGTTTATTTTTCTGTTAGCTACGACTTGATGTTTATATTTTTTTAAATAAAGCAAAATTTCAACATCAGGTTCTGCGTATATCCAATATGTACAAGCAAAAAATAAAATAAAATGATGTAGTGCCGAAACTAACGAATAAATCTTGCACAACGTTTGTATGGGCCTTGCCCTACCCTTCGCCTTAAATGAATTCTGAATTTGTAGTAATTACATAAATACATTATAATGAACGATACAGTTCTAAGTTACCTGACATTTTATTTAAATACATAAGCATACAAATATTAAGAACCGAAAGTCTGATAAAACGGTTAAAGTATCAACACTACTCTACGCCGACCTAGCCGCCTCGCTCGACCCCCAATAAAACACCTGCGCTGGCGCGCTTGGAGACGGGTAATAATACCTAGAATCGAACTTTTTCCTGGCCGATACGGACTCTTGTGCAATATTGGCAAAAAACTTCATTAATTTGTCATCTTTGTTACAAATTAGGCTAATATTCGCGAAAAAAAACGAACAAAGTTCATGTATCTCCCTCTCTGTCGCACTTGCAACTTCTAGCGACAGAGAGGGTGTTTCACGAACTTCGTTCGTTTTCGGGCGTTGTATCTTTTGCTTGTGTGTGCGTGGACTTTCCGCCCTCGGGCTCGCGTGGAGAGTGCGCTCTTATAGGACGCTTCGGGCCTTTCAGCCTACGCCAAGCTCGGCCTTTTAACCTCGCCTGCTTCGCCGCTCATCAGCCGCGAGCCATTTAAGGCCGAAGGCTCTCAGATGAGCGGCGAGGTACGCGAGGTTAAAGGCCGAAGACCCGAAACGTCTCATAAGAGCGCGCACTCCAGGCGAGCCCGAGGGCGGAAAGTCCACGCGGACACACAAGCAAGAGATACAACGCCCGAAAATGAACGAAGTTCGTGTAACACCCTCATGTCCCCCTAACCCCTCTCTCACAGCCTAACTGACTAAATCGCTCTCCCGCTTTCCGCTTCCCATAGCAGATTTCTAAATATCCGACTCCTCTCACAACAGAGATCTCTTTCTCTTCTCATACTCGAACAACACAATTAATGTGATTTAATGATTGAAATTCGATTGTTACTTACAAATTTGACGTACCTACTGCAAACCTGCTTACCGAATTTGAGCCAAGTTGCATATCGATTATTGGCCTAATTCGTCACAAAGTTGGCAAAATCATGAAGTTTGTGACAGGTTTTTTAACAAAGAGGATAGACCGGAGCACTTTTAAAATAATTTTAAGAACATGATCTTTTTACAAGCTTTAATTTAGTTTCACCTGTCGCGCGTTGTCTGTCTGTAATCAAATCTTGCAAGTTAAATTTGATTCCATTGTCTGTCTGTAATCAAATCTTGCAAGTTGCACTGGTTGCTGATTGAGTTGAAATTTTGCATGCATCTATAAATCGGATGACAATGCATATATTATTATGACATAGAGCTGATCTGATGATGGAGACAGAAGGTGGTCATAGCAATTCCTAAACTACACAAGATAAACCCATCGTGTTTGGGCTCATTCGAACCGACTCAACAAGTAGTTTATGATTGTGGAAAAAAGTACAGTCGGCAATAAAAGCTTGTACCAAAAATGACATTTTTGACCAAACACTTATTTAGTTTCTTTTATAGCCATTCAAAGGTGACCATCGACTGAATTTGTACATCCTGAAAAATCTTTGCGGGTCAATTAGAAAAAAAACTAGATGTTACTTGCAAGTAATTTTGATAGAGACGTACAACATAGCACATTGTCATAAAAAATAAAAATTGTAGACTCGAGAACGTACTTTTTTTTATTAAATTTCAGGTTTAACGAGTCATCAAAAACCTTTAAGAGTCATCAAAAAACTTTAAAAAAAATGACAAAAAAATTGCGTGCAAAGTGGAAAAACGGATTTAAATATGACTCTTTTTGGTCAGGGAAAATTGAAGAAATGGTCAGGGAAAGTCAGGGAAAAGTCAGGGAATTTTTTTCTGGGTTTGCAGTGGACACCCTTTACGTCCTTTACTAACAAGGGAAGACTTTTTACGATAACTCCAAAACAGGTGAAAGTCTTTATCAAGCTTTACTTTTATGATTTTTTGTTCATAATTTTTGGGCCCATTGTTCAAAAGTTAGGGGGGGGGGAGGAGTACATTTTTTTAAATTTTAGAGTGATTGTTTCCGAAATTAATCACATTATCAAAAAATGTTTCATGATGACCTCTATTCATTTTGGAAAACCTATCCAACAACACCTTACACAATAGGGTTCACGCACAAAAAATATCCCCACTTTACGTGTAGGGGAGGTACCCTAAAAATATATATTTTTAGATTTTATTTTACCACTTTGTCAGATTTATTGATTTACATATCCATGCCAAATTGCAGCTTTCTAGCACTAACAATCACAGAGCAAAGCCTCGGGCAGACGGACATGGCGAAACTATAAGGGTTCTTAGTTGACTACGGAACCCTAAAAAGGGTCAACCGCGTGTGATTGTTGTTGTTGATGACAAGTATAAAAAACACTAGAAGGATGATCAATACTAACAAATCAACTCTGTTACAGGTCTCGGCTCCCCGATGATAGAAATCATGGCGGACACGGCTGTAGCGTTGGCGTCAGCGAACGTGCAACTGGTGTCCAAGAAGGTCATCGGCCGCATGTGCAGGGTAAGTGGCCCTATTACATACCCTCATTACAATAAAATACAAATATTCTTTATATAGGAATCATTTTTAGGCTTCCGTACCCAAAGGGTAAAAACGGGACCCTATTACTAAGACTTCGCTGTCCGTCCGTCCGTCCGTCTGTCACCAGGCTGTATCTCAAGAACCGTAATAGCTAGACAGTTGAAATTTTCACAGATTGTGTATTTATGTTGCCGCTATAACAACAAATACTAAAAACAAAATAATAATAATAAAGGAGGGCTCCCATACAAAAACGTGATATTTTAGCCCTTTTTCATGGCTACCACTCGCCGAGCTAGATCTCAAGAACAGTTGAAATTTGCACAGATTATGTATTTTTATTGTGGCTACAAAAACAAATACTAAAATCAAAATAAGAATAATAATTAAGGGGGGCTCCCATACAACAGAGTAGTTGTTGGCGTTTTTTTTCTGGTACGGAACCCTTCGTGCGCTAGTCCGACTCGCACTTGGCCGGTTTTTTACTAACATTTTTATTAAAATGTCATCTCATGTGTATGGAACCATGTTCTGCAATTAAATTATTTGAATTGAATTGAATAGTGAGGTAAAACAGTATAAAAAGAAAAAATTAGAGCGCCTGTTGGTCTTATTATAATGGTTTTAAAATAGCTTGGGCACGGTGACAGCTGTCATATCGGTACGAATTATGCCATGTTAGACATTTTAAGGACATAATCGTACAGGGTGTAACATAAATGCTACGGGAAGTTGTCTAAAAAAAGGAAGTGATTTTCGGAATCGCAATTCGAAACCGATGGTCTTACTCGGTTCCCATAGTGTTTACGTTTCACCTGTATATTGTTCCGGATGTTAACAAATGACATCTGTCGCCGTACTCATCACATTCGGTGGCAGACGTGTTAACATGTTGAATACACATAAAGTTAAGGCAGGGACACATTGATCTCACTCTACGCAACGTATGCAATGCATTAAGGCATGGACACACTTATCCCACGGTACGCAACATACGCAATGCATTATGACATCTGGAACCTGAAATTTGTATGCTTATGTATGCTTAGAAACTTACCAGTCATGCGCAACGTTGCTTATGACAAGTATGTCCTAGGTCCTGATATCATAATGTATTTGTTTCGCCGGCTATTGACGAGCTTTCGAATTGTCGATTTCATGAATTGACCACTTCTGAAATTGATGACTTTACATACGTTGCGTAGCGTGGGATCAGTGTGTCCCTGCCATTATGTAAATACTTAAATTACTTTTACGTTATTTAATATCTTCGACACGCACGAGTTGCGCGTCTAGAAAAGTCGATATATAGACGACTAGCGAAAGCGGGTATCAACATCTTGGTGTATGGGTTTTTCGAACTACCCACATTTTTTTTTTATCAATCACTTGTACACTAGGTCACTCGGCCGACGCGGGATGTCGAATAGCTTGTGTACACTTTGAATAGTGTTTAGCGCAAGTTCATAGAATAGCGTCATCAAAAGTATACTATTTTTTTCGAGTAGCTTTTGTGTGGACTCGCACTTTTTTATTTAATCGTATGGCATTTATTTACGAACCGTGAGATCTTCGAGAAGACAAGTACGGTTGCCAGTTTTTGTTGCACTTTTAGCACCACCCAGGGGTCACGTGTAGGGTAACGGTGGGTACTCCCTACGGACGTGGTGCAACTTCGACCCCCCTTTGTCAAGTGAGTGGGCAACTTGACTGTTAGAAGTTCTCAAGCCGCCCGAAGGCCTCTAACTTGGCTTAACGACTGCTGTCGTAGACAGCAGCCGGGATCAACGGCTTAACGTGCCTTCCAAAGCACGAGAGCGCTCAGTTAGTAACCACTCAATACGGTCACCCATCCAAGAACTGACCTGCGCCCACATTGCTTAACCTCGCATACCGCACGCGGTAGGCGGGCGCCGCTGGGCCACGAGCGCTCTGGACTCGCACTAAACACTACTTAATGTGTAAACAGGCTATAAGGTTTAATATTTTACGTACAGTCGGGTGCATAAATATGTATGTATGATCAAGGAAACCGGATCACGTACCTTTTTCGCTCTTGTTACAATGGCAATAACGATTAAAAAGGTACGTGTCTACATTTCCAAAGGTTCAAAAATATCTGAGTAGTTTTGATCACTTTTACTGCGCACATTTTTTGAACTCGACTGTACACTAATTCACTTTTATTACACGGGTTATTAGAGCCGCAGGATGTAAGAGTAGTACAATATCAATATGTCTCAACAGCGTTTTGAGTTTTAAGCATTTAATACCAGAGCATCAACCCTTGAGGGTTGCAAGTATTTTTCAGCGAGTATTTGTAAGTATTTTAGCCAGTATTTGGAAGTATATTTAGTGAGTATTTGGAAGTATATTTAGCGAGTATTTGCAAGCATTGAGTCTACGAGTATTTGCTAGTATTTTACTATTTTTAGAATTATTCGAGAGTTAAACTAGTTTTTTCTGCAGGCGCTATCGAAACTGCCAAATAATGCCCTGGGCCCCGTTACCCCGGCCACTGTGAGTTGATTTTGTTTTTATTTTATTTGCTTTTTATTTTTTATTTCTAATAAAAACATATAATTATAACTTATCATACTAGCTTTAACTACTAACTAAATAAAAATGGTCGTAGTACCACCCTTGATATAGGTTTTCTCGGTTGGTCTAAAAACTTTTGATCGAAGGTTTTGACACTATTTATAATTTACCATCGATAACAAGCGGTGCTCTCTCCCTCATCATCATATCAGCCGATGTACGTCCACTGCTGGACATAGGCCTCCCCTAAAGAGTGCCACAATGGCCGGTCCTGCGCAACCCGCATCCAGCGGACTCCTGCGACCTTCACCAGGTCATCAGTCCACCTTGTGGGGGGCCTGCCCGCCCTGCGCCGTCCAGTACGTGGTCGCCACTCGAGAACCTTTCCGCCCCAACGGCCATCGGTTCTACGTGCTCTCTCACTACAAGCTTTCAAATGCGGCCCGCAAAAATTCGACCCCTACAGATTAGTATTTTCGTTATTACTTGCTAAACTAATAATGGTTCGTGGATCTGGGATACTTTGTAAGATTCAACCATGATATAACCCTACAATATCTTTTACTCCTATCCCGCTGTGTCGCAAGACGAAAGTGTGTGTTGCAGTGATGGCTTACGGCTCTGAAACGTGGTTGCTCACTATGGGCCTCATGAAGAGTCTCAAAGTATCCCAAAGAGTGATGGAGAGGACTATGCTCGGAGTTACTCTGCAAGATCGAATCAAAAATGACGAATTCCGCAGAAGTACTAAGGTAAACGACATAGCCCGAAGAATTGCTAAACTTAAGTGGCAGTGGGCGGGCCAAATGGCCCGGAGAACCGATGGCCTGTGGGGCCAGCGAATTCTAGAGTGGCGACCACGTACCGGGCGGCGCGCTGGGAAACCTGTTGGAGGGGTGGGACTCTCTTCTCCCGCGCCATTTCTGATCGAAACGGAGGGGAGGAGCCTACCCACTAAAACCACACCGGCGTTTTTCCTCTTTGCCGTGAATGGGGGCGCCATGGGATCGCGAACATTCTACCACGACGCCCCCCGGCAGTCCCAGCCCAGTTTACGCTGGGGCGTCCTCGCAGGTGTAGGAGAAGGTCGAAAACTTCCCCCCGGACGCGTAGGGCCGTGCAAGGTGGGTTCCCAGGTGGGCTGATGACCTGATTTAAGGTTGCAAGAGGCTGCTGGATGCGGGCAGCCCATGACCGATCATTGTGGCAGTCTTACGTCCAGTAGTGGAAATCCTTCAGGTGATGATGATGTTATCATCATTATCAGGACTAGGATGTCATTCTTGTATCAATCAAACACAATAACTGGTTAATTAACGAGTCGATGTGATAGCGACGTAGCAAGTACATGCATATTCAAAAACTCACGCCTATATTCCCAAAAGCGGTAGGCAGGGAAACACGAAAATTAATTTCAGTGCCACTTTTAGCTATTGTAGGTTTATGGTTGGAGAAAATGTGATATTGCAGTGACAGGTTGCTAGCCCATCGCCCACAACACACTTCAACGTGGTTCCCATAGTCGACTCTTACGACACCCAGGAAAAGAAAGGGGGTGGTGCTACTCTATCCCGGCACCACTCGGGTGACGTCATATACAAAAAGCTCCGACGCATTTTGATATTTAAATTTCGCGCCTGCAACTTTTTTGTTTATAAATAACACTTCGAACCTATAAACATTAAAATGACCTCAACTAATTCTAAATAAGTACAGTCGGCTACAACGAGACACGAATGTGACACGTCGTGACAATAATATATTATTGTTAAAGCTCCCAGTGTTCCAAATCCACGATCTATCATCCTACTAATATTATAAACGCGAAAGTTTGTAAGTATGGATGGATGTTTGTTACTCTTTCACGTAAAAACTACTGAATGGATTTTAATGAAACTACAATAATATAGCTTATACATCAGAATAACACATAGGCTGCAATTTATAAATATGTTGTGTGAACTGTCCAAATACTAATCCTGCGCAGACGAAGTCGCGGGCACCAGCTATTAGATCAATAGTTTACTACCATAGAAATACCATAATGTATTGGCTATGTGTACGTCAGAAACGTCAAACGTCAAAGGTCCCGAGACAATGTCAAAACTCAGAGATGTCAAATAATGACACATGAATATTATATTTACTTTAGTAAACGAGAAAGACCCCGTATTGGAAATTTTACTGATATAAATAAGAGAATAAATAAATACATAAAAACGAAACGAATCGTAGGAAACCGTTAAGAAACCAATAGAAAACGTTAAAGTAAATTTGACAGTGGTCCCCGGTAAGTACACATTTCTGCCTAGCTTACCCCACCACCTACTTCGCACATAGCCAATAGAACCACAATTTTATCGTAAACTTGGCTCTGTACAGTCAACAGCAAATGTAGATGATCATTTTAGTACTTTATCGCACTAACGTAAATACTGCGACAGTTGGGACGCGCCAAAGTAGTGAAAGTGACAAGGTACTAAAATTATCATTTACTTTTGCTTGTTTACTGTACAACTTAGTACAAGTACGGAGATCCCTGAGCGGAGCCCAATACGCGGAACCACCACCATCCACCATATCAGCCCTAGGACGTTCACTGCTGGACATAGGCTTCCCCCAATTTCATGGGGGGTAAATGCCATAATCGCCACGCTTGGCATGCGGGTTGGCGATCGCAGTATGTCCACCGCACTCTAGGAATGCTGCTGCCCATTCCCCGGTGGTCTTGGTCGTAGTTTAAGGAAGGAGGTAAGGGGGGGGGGGGATATACGCGGAACACGTGGTTGATATTCACACAGCCTACTGACTATTATGATATTTGACAACTTGTCATTGACATTGTCGCGTCAGTTTGAAGATTTTTGATCTAATGAAGATAATATTACACGATTTACTAAAAAAGTAAAAAGTAAAAGTAGTTTATTCTTCAAATTAGGCATATTACATGCACCCATGAACGTCAATAAACTACCACCGGTTCGGAAAAATAAACATCTGCCACGAGAAGAACCGGCGTAAGAAATTCGGCGAGGTGTACTAATTTGAGTTATGGCTAAAATAAAGTAGGTTTTCGCGTGGTTTAGTTTTTATTATTACGATCGTCGTTACAAAATAATTGGGTGTTTTCGCTGCTACTCGTTTATGATGAGGTATTATAATAATAATCGTATGGCATTTATTTTCGAGAAGACAGTACAGATGCCAGTTCTTGTGAGCTATGAACTATTATTTTGACAGATTTAGTTCGGGTCTATGACTCTAGGTATTATATTACAAGAGCACAATGTTTACAACAGAAAAAAATATTATTTTTGATTTGCTTTTTACTCTAGGCTTTGAATTTTTTATGATTTCTTTTTTTGTTTTCTAGGGGGAATTGGCAATGACTGTAATAAAAGTCAAAACAATCAAAATTATAGGTTGTTTTCTCACTTAGAGGCTTTCAACACTTAGTATAAAACTGAAAACTTAAATATGTATTCCAAGTATAGTTATAATTATTGAAGGTGAATGCTTGTGTACCCTATTTCACAATGTTGACAACTATGGCTTGACAACTAAATACTATTCGATATACATTGCTGGCTGCATAAGTAATTATGCTGTCCAGTAACCACCTTTACTTGTCGAGACAGCAATGCACATTGAATTGCCGCTAGAGGCGCTAGTGTAGCGCGAGGTCTCCGAAATGTCAAATGTCACTGTTTGTGGATGGACTGCGCGGGTTTATTTCTATTGACGACCTGTTTAGCTTAGTTGGTAGTGAAACTGCCTCCGAAGCTAGAGGTCCCGGGTTCGAATCCCGGCCGGGCATTATTTGTGCATTTAGCACGGATTTTGTTCTTGGGTCTTGGATGTTCTCTATGTATTTAAGTATGTATTTATCTATATAAGTATGTATATCGTAGGAGACAACAGTAACAGAGTTTCTTAGAAATAATTCATACCAAAAAAACCGACTCCAACTTTGTACTTGCTATGCCACAATTTGTGGTTTCCGTTAGCCAATGCTTGGTTACCTACAGAAACGAAATCGGCATAGGCGTGCCTTTCAAATTCGAGGAGTTCGTTCCCTCGATTCCTAGATCCCATCATCAGACCTTCATTAAATTTATATGGGACCAATGTCGGGGTACCTGCTTTGAAACAAAAAAGAATTATCAAAATCGGCCAACGTGGTCAAGAATTATCGGGGAACATACATACATAAAAAAACAAGCAAACATGCATACGAACTGAGAACCTCCTTCCTTTTATTGAAGTCGGCACAAATGTTATAACATGGAGTTTTAGTATGCTCAAGAGATGACCCACGTCCGAATGTCTTAATAAACATTTGTAATTTCTGGAGACCTCGCGCTACACCAGCGCCTCTAGCGGCGAATTCATACGCGATAGCCCTCATTGCGTCGCTACAGAAATAGCGGCCTAAGAAACAAATGAAACAACAGATAATGGCGTAAATAGGCCTAAAGAGTTTTTGAAAGCGGATGAGTAGTACATTCAACATCAAATGTATATGATCATTTTGGTACTTTGTCGCACTAACGTAACAGTACTGCGACAGTTGGGATGCGTCAAAGTAGTGAAAGTGACGAGGTACTAAAATGATCGTCTACTTTTGCTGTTGACTGTACCTGAGTCACACTACAGATAAAGTGAATAATGCGTTCCCTTCGGCCACACTCGGAATATGATTAGATCCGAAGAAGTGTTAATCTATTACCGTATTACACATACTTCCGAGAAAAACAGACTTGCAGTATTGAGGCGCAGAGTAGGGCAAGCCATTCTCCATACAAAGGTTGTGCAAGTTTTTTGCGTTAGTTTTGGCACTACAGCAATTAATTTTATTCTTTGTTGGTACGGTCACGGACTTTAATTGTTGAGCCATTTAGAGCTCACTTTATACTGGACACTTTAAGCTAACTATAATGCCCAGTATGAAGTGAGCTCTAAATGGCTCATCAATTAAAGTCTGTGAGTGTACATATTGGATATACGCAGAACTTGATGTTGAAATTTTGCATTATTAAAAAAAAATAAAAAGAAAAACATCAAGACATAGCTAACTAAAAAATAAGCATATGGACCCAAAATAGTAACTGGAGTGCAAACACAGACAAAGAAAAACTTGCACAAAGTTTGTATGTAAAGAGCTGCCCACCCCTTCGCCTTAAGCCAGTTAATTTTTCATATAGTTGTCCCGTTTGATCCTTATGGCTCTGGCGCACCAATATGAGTTAGAATGCGACAGATAGTACGATCATTTTCGGCTGTTAACGAATTGTCTCCATTTGAAAGCACACCAGGGTGTGAAATTCTATATAAACTTAACACACCACAACGTCAGTTCAGTACAATTTTCATTTATGAAGACTGAGACACTGACAGGTGAAGACCTGTCAGATATCACTTATCTGTCTCTCTCAAAAATATTGATTCGTGCATTAGTGAGAATAGATCAGATGTACGGAAATCACTCAAATTAAATGAGCGAATCTGCTTTACTCTGATATCTGTGTCGTATTATTTAACATCTGTCATGTCATGTCAAATGGCATAATGCTGCCAGTTTTCATTCTGACATTCGACATTGACTAATTAAAGTTTCACATTAACATATCATGAACGTATCAATCCCGGGTATGTCCTAAAACTACGACCAAGACCACCGGGGGATGGGCAGCAGCATCCCTGGAGTGCGGTGGACATACTGCGATCGCCAACCCGCATGCCAAGCGTGGCGATTATGGCATATACCCTCCGTGAATTTGGGGGAGGCCCATGTCCAGCAGTGGACGTCTTTTGGCTGATATGGTGGAACGTATCAATCAGTTAATGTGATAATTGATTGCCACTTCGGGTCTATTGGTATTCCGAGTTTTCACGAATTATTTACTACATTTGTACATACGATACGAGCTTACGAGTACAAGAGCGTACTCCCATCTTAAAGGCCGGCAACGCACTTACAACCCCTTTGGTGTTGAGAGTGTCCACGGGCGGCGCTAATCGCTTACCATTAGGCGATTCGTCTGCTCGTTTGCCTCCTATGTCATAAAAAAAACAAAGGCAAATTTTAGTCCTCAATTTAGGCATACAATATGCACGTGACAAAGTCACAAAATATACAGAATGATTTTGGGGTCGTGAACCGGAATGATTGTACACGGTCAAGAATTCAAAGTAGATAACATCACAGTCGGTATGACGGTTTCTCAAATAATTCTCTCTTTTTTCAAATTTTAATGGGAGATAATACTTTTTCATCCAACTTGGTCACCCTACCCCACTGTCACCTCTCCATACTATCCGTCAAAGAGTGTAGTTAGGGTAACCATGTTTTTTTTGTGATTTTGCATTTGTCATCAAAATAAATTAAAATTGAAATGCGTTTGTTTCTTGTCACAATTTTTTTTAAATTGCTCACAGATACCAAGTCTGAAAACTGATTCTTGATCTACGACCCCGAAATCACCCAGTATACTTAGAATTATTTGAACTGACCGAATTGTATCAAATTAGTCCGTTCAAAATGCGACTCTACTATCCAAGCAAGAAGGTTCAAAACCTAATGGCAATTTTATAAAGTCGGTCATTTTGTATAATTTTAATATAGGCTTAGGGTGTGTTGCACCAAACCATCTGTAATCTGTAATCGTAAGCTGTGTTCGTTAAAATCTGATTGTATGGAAAGTTTGACAAGGTTCTGTGACACGTCAGCTGCCTGCGCCATATTTAACGTTGATCGGTCTGTGATCGTAAGTTGGTAATAATAATAATAATTGATAACTTGGTGGCCAGGATTATTCACCAGCAGCTTGCTCTTTTGTACGGTCTTGTAGACTTCGAAGTGCCGTATTATAAGTACACACCTGCGCCAGTTCTCGAAAATGGTCGTGCAACGCTCTATTGGGATCGATCTGTCATCACGGACAGGACTATTGTAGCCAACAAGCCTGATATCGTGCTGACAGATCGATTGAAGCGCCAGGCAGTGCTCGTTGACATCACCATCCCCCATGACGAGAACCTCGTGAAAGCTGAGAAGGACAAAGTCAGCAAGTACCTAGACTTGGCACATGAGGTAACCGCCATGTGGGATGTTGATTCAACGATTATTGTCCCGATAGTCGTCTCTGTGAACGGTCTAATAGCGAAGAGTCTCGACCAACATCTCAAGAGACTCTCGTTAGATGGCTGGGTCAAGGGTCAAATACAGAAGGCGGTACTCCTGGACACGGCGCGGATAGTCCGGAGGTTCCTCTCTCTGTCGCCCTAACCACCGGTAGCTTAGGCTAGCCTCGCTGCCGGCGGCACCCTAGGTTAGGTTTTTTTATAATGCTTTTATATTTTGGATGTATATTTTTATATTGTACTTGTATAAATTTATTGTAAAAAATCTAACTTAAGACGAAAAAATAAATAAGGATAATAATAATTGTATGGCATTTATTTTCGAACCGTGAGATCTTCGAGAAGACAAGTACGGTTGCCAGTTTGTTGCACTTTTAGCACCACCCAGGGGTCACGTGTAGGGTAACAGGACTTGGTGCAACTTCGACCCCCCTTGTCAAGTGAGTGTGCAACTTGACTGTTAGACGTTCTCAACCCGCCCGAAGGCCTCTAATTTGGCTTAACGACAGCAGCCAGTATCAACAGCTTAACATGCCTTCCAAAACATGGGAGCGCTCAGTTAGTAACCACTCAAAGCGGTCACCCATCCAAGAACTGACCTGCGCCCACGTTGCTTAACCACGCATACCGCACGCGGTGCGCGGGCGTAGGTGGGCCAGGAGTGCTCCATAGTAAGTTGGTGCAACCCGCTCTTATAGGCGTCTCTTAGGTGAGCGTAACGGCCCGGCAACGACTCCGAGCGGCGGCGGTAGCGGTTTTCCTAATACGTTGCGTGTGATCCCAAATAACCACAGTGCGTTGCGCGTCTCGACCGTGCAATGAACAGGTAAACGCTTGCCGCGCCGCAATCCGTGCAGTCGTGGGCGGGCTGTAAGTCATACCGTAATATAAATAAATGATAATAAATAAATATTAGGGGACAATTTTTTACACAAATCAAACTAGCCCATAGTAAGCTCAATATATATATTAAATACATAGAAAACATCCAAGTCCCAGGAAAAAATTATCTGCTCACCACAGAAACAATTGCCCTTACCGGGATTCGAACCCGAGACCTCTAGCTTCGGAGGCAGAGTCACTATCAACTAGGCTAAACAGTAAACAGGCCTACTAATATGAAGGAATATGTGAGCAGAAACTGAAGGGGCGTTTAGATTAAGATTAGCGAAAACTTAAGGGCCCGCACGCTTGACTGAACTAGATTCTCCATACAAATGTTGTTTCGTTCTCATATTAGAAAACCGTGCTGAAATAACATGAAACTTTGTATACACAATGGGATCCGCTATATCTAGGCCGGAAATTAGTTACTGTTGCTAGAAATTGTAATAGAAAAAACAAATGGCGAGTTTTTGAGTTTTTTTAGGTCTTGTATGAAAACCTTGATAATCGCTGTATTTTTTCTCCATTTTAATTACAAGCAACAGAAACTAATTTCCGGCCTAGACATGCCGGATCCCATAGTGTATACAAAGTTTCATGTTACTCCAGCATGCCGTTTTAAAATGAGAACGAAACTACGTTTGTATAGAGAACCCAGCTTCCTGCGGACTCTCAAACAGTTAAGCTGTCGGTAGTCTTATACTCGTCATCATCCTCCTAGCGTTATTCACAGTACAGTTGCATCCTGAAGGATGCCTGGGGTCCGCTACCTAATCCAAAGAATTGGCGTAGGCACTAGTTTTTACGGAAGCGACTGCCATCTGACCTTCCCACCCGAGGGGGAGACTAGACCATATTGGGATTAGACTTGTCAAGTGAGTGGGCAACTTGACTGTTAGAAGAGGTTCTCAAGCCGCCCGGAGGCCTCTAACTTGGCTTAACGACTGCTATCATAGACAGCAAGCGAGATCGAGGGCTTAACGTGCCTTCCAAAGCACGGGAGCGCTTAGTTAGTAACCACTCAAAGCGGTCACCCATCCAAGGACTGACCTCGCCCGACATTGCTTAACCTCGCATACCGCACGCGGTACGCAGGCGCCGCTGGGCCACGAACGCTCCGCTCTGGTAGTCTTATACTCGTATTACCGAATAAATCCAACCGCCATTTTATTACGTAACCTAATCGTCTGAACGTCGCGCTCTGTAATTTCATACCAAGCTTGAAAATTTGAAATGTTGTCAATTCTTGTTGTCACCGCTTCTACTACTGTTCTACTTGCTGTATTTCACATCGTAAAGGATGATTCACGGTAGACCGTTCCGTGTCCGGGCCGGCCCGTTTTCTATGACAGCAAACGCAAAGGCCGGCGTATTTCTCTAGAAAAAAACGGGCCGGCCCGGACACGTAATGGCCTATTGTGATTCCTCCTAAATGCATACCGCTGTTACATTCTCCAAACCACGCATGTTACAACTCAATATTCTACGAACTCAATCCCCGGACACAGGTTTCATACCTAGTTTAGGAGCCGAAAGTTTCGACCTAGTATATAATTCTTTTGTGCAACTAATTCAAGTATGTATATCAAATATAATGAAACGGGTCACTCACTTCGCCTCCACTCGCGCCGAGCAACCGAGCGGACAGGGCACGGGCACGCAGTGCTAAGAAAACCGCCGCCGCGATAGGTGCTCATGATTAAGGACCGCGAACCGGTCTGAAACATGTCGAGCGATATTCGACCTTTAAGACGTGAGTGACCTGTTTCATTATATTTAATATGTCTCAAACTCACGGGAGTTTTCTATATAAAATCAAGTATGTATCTCCTTGTGTGACAATTAATTTGATTAAATTAATTTATTTGACAGGTAGTGGATAAGACCTGTCACTCGCCTACACCCGTTCTGGAGATGCACATGATGTGGGGAGACATTGCGATATTGGCGAGATACTTGGTAAGTAATATATAAGTATAATATAAATGGCAAAAATATGTATTGATTTTAATCCTTTCATATATTTAAACTGAAAGTTTAATTCGCCAAAATTAGAGCTATGGGGCAATTTTTTGAGTATGTTGTATGCACTCAAATTTCCGCATATCATATTTGACCGTACGTACAGTCAGCCAAGAAAATGGTGAACCACATTCGGACCTTAATAGAGATAAACTACGATAACATGGCCCGCCCCTCCAAAAATCAAAACGCACAATGTATTTGTGCAAGTTTTTTTTTTATACCACGTCGGTGGCAAAGAAGCGTACGGCCCGCCTGATGGTAAGCGGTCACCGCAGCCTATGGACGCCTGCAACTCCAGGGGCAGCCGTCACACAAACAAACAGACTGTTTCGTAAGGATGTGACTAAAACACTTTGAAATAGTAATTTGGAGGGGCAAATAATAAAGTCGAAAAGTGATACACCACTTTCTTGGTGAGGTGAGAACAGCACGAATGCACGGTAGTAAAAGAGAGAGAATAAGCAGGGCGCGGAAAGAGAGAACAAAGGGAGGAAGGGAAGGAAGGAAAGTTAGATACGAGTTAGTCAAATCCAAAGACAAATGTGAACTATAACTAGACAGCTATATTTCAAAACCTTGACACATAAAATTTAACTCTATGTTGTTAGTCACAAGGCTGTTTTTAATTTAATCATCGATAAGCTAAAAAAACGAGCCCGTTAGGGCATCATTTTGTCACAGCGTTTCCCTCTCCCGCACATTGCCATATTAAAAATAATATAGTTATTAGAAAGGGACACACTAATATGGTTGATATTCCACTTATCCAGTATGTTAGATCAATTTTTTTCTATGAAAATTTTCTGACAGAGGCCCATTTTTCTTATCCAATTTCTTTGATCAAAGCACATTAGACAAAGACGTTGGATAAGTAGAATGCCAGCCTAAGATAAAGTGAGTCTCTTTCGGACTCGCGTTTCGGCCACAGGTAGACCTCTACGTATATGTAGTATCTCTTCTCTATGGTCAAATCACAATGGTCACTGCACATTTTGTTCCAGCTAATGTTGTCGTTCAACAACTGCCTGGACGTGACCCGGCACCTGCCGTACCTGTTCCACACGGTCACGTTCCTGGTGTGTTCCGGGACGGTGTCCATGCGCGCCGCCACCCACGGGCTCGTCATCAACATCATACACTCGCTGTGCACTTGTAACACGCCCAGTTTCTCTGGTTAGTTACCTCTCTATCTCTAAATCTACCTCTATTATTTTAAAACATTCCGCTTTCTTTCAGATAAAACAGTTCTTAAATCTCTACTTCTTAAGTCACCTATTTAATTCTATAACAGTCACATTGCCAGTAAAAGTGTCGATTCTATACTTCTCTACCTCTAAATTTACCTCTTTATACCTAAAACAGTCGCTTTTCTAGCAAAAACAGGCATTACATCTTTCCCTGTTAAGCCACCTTACTGATTCTAAAACAGTAATATTTCTAGCTTAAACAGTGGATGACTTCTACCTCTAAAGCCCCTCCGTAATTCTGAAATAGTCATATTTCCAATTAAGTGTTAATACCTCTCTACGTCCATAATTTTAAAACAATTATATTTCCAATTAAGTCATTTGCCTCTCTACCTCTAGAGGTACCTCTTCTTTGTAAAGTGTCTTCTAAAAATACTTATTGCCAATCATTTAAACCACTCAATATATCTAACAATACTATCAATACAGAACAGTCATATCCATCTGAAGCTGTATACGTACAGTCAGCTGCAGAGGAACCTGACAGCCCTCGCATACAAACTTCTATGCAAGGGGGGGGGGGGGGGGTCACATTTCTCTACAGTTCACTGTACTACATGCTATCGCTGTGCACTTGTAACACTAAACCTTTGGTTATAAATAAAAATGTGTGAACAACTGCGACCGGCCCTCTTCCCAGGGACCAATCTGAAAACCAGCGCTGGGTACCCCATGCCCAGCATATGCTGAGATTGGGACCCATTGCCTCAACTCAAAATTGGTTTGTGTACTTTTTTTTCTTGTAAGTAGTATATATATTTTTTAAATTTAGTGCTAAGTTCAAACATCCCTTCATTGTAATGTTTAGGTTAAGTTTGTGGCAATAAAGATATACTATTATTATTATTTATTATTAAATTTTTCTGGTTAGTTTATTGAAATGAATGATGAAATTGTGTGTTGTCCCATTATACGCGATAGCGATGTTTTAATAAAAAAAATCAAAAGCAAATATCTATAAGTATACTGCAAATAGGCCTACATATCAAGACGTGAATTTACAATTTAAGAAAATCTGACAATAGTAAGAATAATTTTACAGTACATATGGTGTTACTTTACCGCACGAGTGCGGTAATCAGCAGATTACGTGCATATGTCGTAACTTTAAAGAGCCATATGTACTGTAAAACGTTGTACGATACTCGTGCGAATAGGTAATTTGCAACTCGTGTTGATTTAAAACACTCCCTGCGGTCGTGTTTTAATTTATCACCACTCGTTGCAAATTTCCTGTTCTCTGCACTTGTATCGTAATGTACTATTATCGCACCGGAAGACGCAGCGTGGGAAGGCCCTAAAAAGGTGGACTGACGATCTGGTCAAGATCGCTGGAAGTCGTTGGATGAGGGCGGCGTACGACCGGTCATTGTGGAAGTCATTGGGGGAGGCCTTCGTCCAGCAGTGGACGTCATCGGCTGATATGATGTTGGAAAATAATTTCTAAACTTTTGATTAACAAAGTTAAATGTCCTTCAATGTAAAGAAGTGTACACGGTATTATCTATTAAAAAAATACTAAAGTTAGAGATGTATACAGTCTCTGTCCGAATAAACAAAAAGTAAGTATATGAAATTAATATAGATGTACGAAGCACGACGACAAATAAGATTAATAGTTTTTACACCACACCTTGCCAAAAAGCGCGTTTTAAAACCCACTTTTTGGCTAAGTGGTGACGTAAAATTGTGTACAAAACACGGGTCGTAAAACAGAAAGCCCTCTCTCGCATATTTATGACCCTCGCCTGCGGCTCGGGCCTCAAACATCTGCGATATCGGCCTTTCTTTATTTTACAAACCTTGTATCGTAAATAGCTATTATTCTCATGCCTTTAAAGATGTACATGGCCTCTAAGCTTCATAATAAAATACATAAAATAAAAAGAACCATTTTATATTGTTAAAGATGTATATGGTCTCTAAGCGGATCATGAACTATTAATAATTGAAAAACTGTCTGAATTGTCCAGAGGAAACCCAGCGAGTCCTGATGCTGTCGCTAGATGAATTCGCCCTGCCCAAGTTCTACCAGATGTTCGGCATCTCCAAAGTCAAGTCGGCGGCGGTCACGGCATTTAGAAGCCCACACAACAGAAACCCGGATAAGGAGTGGTGAGTACTCTATTTTTATACCACAGCGGTGGCAAACAAGCGTTCTACCTGCATATGCTATATATGAACGCTTGTGATTTCAGAATAGACAAGGTCTCTGCCGCTTTTTACAAGCTTTTATTTAACTGTCAATTTACACAAAGAGCAAACCAAAAGTGGATATACAGCAACCTCTTCAAATTCAGTAGTGATACTATTATAAGGCTATAACAGGCGTCTATAATAGTAAGCGGTCTTCGTTAAAATCTGATTATAGGGCAACATTTTACAAGTTTGTAGGAGGTGATAGGCTGACAGCTGACGGCGCTATATTTAGGCCTGGTTGCACCGACTTACAATCACAGACCGATCAACGTTAAATATGGCGTCGGCAGCTGTCATCCCATCCCATCGGCATTTGTCAAACTTTTCATACAGACAGATTCTAACGAACACAGCTTACGATTACAGACGGTTTGGTGCAACTCAGGCTTAACGTTGGTCTGTAATCGTAGGTTGGTGTAACCTGCCCTTTGTCAGGAAACACTAAAATCCAGGTTTATGTAACCAGTCTTGTCGTATATATAATCCTACCTTCATTTTACTATATGGAAATAAATAAAAAATATCCTATGGCCTTGCCCATTAATTTTCGATTTGTAATTTTAATAACGAAGTAGCATTAATAAATAAATAGGTTGGTAATAGGTATTAACTCAGAAACTACAAAATAAGCGAAGAGAGCTGGGGAAGGAAAAAATACTTCTTGGTATACTTATACCAAAAGAAGTTTCGTTTCCCGGCCTCCATAGTAATGTAGTAAATTTAATCTGGATTGTCACAGGTATTCGGAGGTTTCGTACACGGCGTGCACGGAGTCCGGCGCGGCGCCGAGCGGCGCGCCGCCGCCCGCGCCGCACTCCGACCGCGAGCGCCTCCCGCTGCAGTCGCTCGAGACCATCGCCGACGCGCTGCTGGAGATCATGGAGGCCTGCATGCGGGACATCCCGCACTGCGACTGGCTGCAGACCTGGTCAGTTCCTCCTACAGCGGCCCAGTCTCTATACACACCGACACTTGATCATCAACATACCAGCAGAAAGACGTCCACTGCTGGACAAAGGGATTTCCACAATGAATGATAATGATGACGGTCCTGCGCCGCCCTCGTCCAACGGCTTCCCGCGATCTTGACCAGATCGTCAGTCCACCTTGTTGGGGGCCTTCCCACGCTGCGTCTTCCGGTACGTGGTCGCCACTCGAGAACCTTTCTGCTCCAGCGGCCATCAATACTGCCGACACCGACACTTAGTGGACATACGAATTTTCCTGTAACCTGACTATGTATGACTAATACAATTAAATAGATATTAATATAGCGGGGCGCGGCTGACGCCCCAACTCTAACCGCGGGTTCCCGCGGCAGTCTCTAGAGACTTCATCAACCATAATTTATCCATTAGTGACTTGGGCGCCCCATTCTCTATACACACCGATGATTAGTGGACATATAGTGGAGCGCCCTCGGAGAGACCTGGCCAGTATGATCGTCCTTCATCACATTATCATTTATCAATCAATTATTCACGACATTCCCCATTCCGTTCTCAAACTGACACTCAATGCGCACTTCGCGTGTACATATAGTGAAGCCAGTAACCTGTGACTGATCGCGCGCTGTAGTCTCTAAGAGGCGTGCGAGCGAGGTATCCCGCACTGCAAGTGGCTGCAGACCTGGTCAGTACATCATTCATCAGTCATTCATCCATCATCGATCATTCAATCATTCACTTCGGCGCCTCACTCTCCATATACACTGATACTTCGCGTATATCGCGCTGACGGCCGGCTGTCTTTTCTACTACGCTTTATTAACTCCCCATATAGGATGGCGTCGCATATATTTAAGCTCCTTTGCTATCAGTCTACTGATATTTTATTACTACATGAACATTACTGGAGAAAAGGAGACAGTTTATATAAGTATAAACCGCAATCTATAACCTCTGTCAGCCTCTGTCTTATACTGACGAAGCTAGGTCCCAAATAATTGATAACACTCAATGACCTAGTTCTTAATAATGACAGATTACTCACTGTCTTGTGTTTGTTAACAGGACTTCCCTGGCCAAGAGCTTCGCCTTCTGTTTCAACCCAGCCTTGCAGCCGAGAGCTCTCATCGTGTTCGGCTGTATCAGTAAGTATTTACGGATACTCTTAAGCCCAAACGACATGACATAGCGTTAATGAAAGAATCTCGTGGCGCGTAGCGTGTGCGTGGCATGATACAGGGATATAAAGATGTAGTGGTGTTATTATCTATACTAATATTATAATTCTGAAGAGTTTGTTTGTTTGAACGCGCTAATGTCAGGAACTACTGGTTCGAATTGAAAAAATATTTTTGTGTTGGATAGTCCATTTATCGAGGAAGGCTTTAGGCTACATAACATCACACTGCGACCAATAGGAGCGAAGTCGCGGACGAAGTCGCGGGCAACAGCTAGTGGTGTTATAAATGCGACAAAATGAATATTAAACGCGCCAAAGGGTTGGCTGCCGGACGACATACGTAGTGCGCTACGCGAAGTCATCAAGGGGTATTTTTGACGCCCAACCCAATGCACAATAAGAAGGCCGGTTTACGGATTGTTTTTAAAATTAGTTGGTTACATGAAATAAAATGCTATTGAAATATTGGTAGTCTCTTTAGTAGTAGTGTAGTCGTATTTCTATTTTGTGTAGTAATAAATATTTATGAATTACAATTTGTACAGTGCTTAATTAAATATATCTATAAATAGAAACTAATGCTAAAATTTAAAATTAAAATCTAACATAAATCTAAATTATAAATAAAAGATTTCTCTTAATTCAACTCCAGCCAGGAGCGTGCCTAGAACGCTGGCAGCGTTGCCACGCTGTATGGCAACGCTGAGCCGCTGTGCCAGATATGAACCAGCCCTCTGGTCACGCGTTACGTCTACTAAACGCTTAGCGCATTCAGAAAAGATTCTGAATGCACTCTCACCCCAGGGCCCCAGGGTCTCGACCCCAAACGGCTCGAAAAGGTGGTTATTTAGAGCTGCGTATTTGCGCCGCTTGAGAAGCTCGGCCGAATTGGCAGCAGAGCCAGCCTTGGTAGCGGTGCCGTGGAGATGAGATAGAGCCAGGGTGTCCGCACAGGTTGCGTCCCAGACAAGGGGCCGTCCCAGCCTCCAGGGCACAAGGGTCATGCCGTCGGGCCTCTTGCCGTCGTCGCGAGCAAGTCCAGTCGGCTCTAGAATAGCTGGTGCGCCAGCGCTAGCAAGTGCCCGACGGATGACGTCATTAAGACACTAATTCGTCATCATTAAGACGTCATTAAAACTCGCGGTCAAAAATTTCGGGTCATCCTGAATTTAATAACCGCAATAAGGTTTTTTTATAGTTACATAATATACTATTACCAACCACCACCCAACCCAACTATATAATTAATTTCCAGGGCCTTACCATAAAAAATCGCGATATCCCGCTCCGATAACGTTGGTTTTTCATGGGTTTTTTCGAGCCCGATTTAAACCTGGTATTGATATTTTTAACTGTTATTTTTGCAGTTTAAATGTAAGATTAAATAAAGATTGTGGCAGGATTAAAAAACTGTACAACCTTTTACTATTTTAAGAATATATGACGGTATTTTACCGACCTGTATTCTTGTCCGCGAGTGTACTTTGATGATAATATTTTGTTGTTTAACAGGTAAAAATGTCACCGATGATGACATGAAACAGCTACTACGGATACTAGTGAAAGCTCTGGAATCTTTCAACGACCTAGCTTTATTGGAAGCTCTCATCATGTGCTTGACTAGGCTGCAACCATTATTATATCCGGTATGTGTACGTCCGGTCCGGTACATTATTATGTCCGGTATTAACGTGTCCACTAGTGCGACTCGTAAAATAATTATTGTGAAAATAATTGTGATTATATAAATTGAAAACGGCCTATTTTACTTTGAACGTATAGACCGACGAATTCAGCAACGTAAAAACTAGTTTGATATATTCAAAAGGTACTCAAATCCATGCAAATAACATAAATGCGAAAGTGACTCTGCCTGTCTGTCTGTTATTTAGATAAAATTTGGTATAGAGATAGTTTGAGTCCCGTGATCGGACATAGGATAGTTGTTATTCCGGATATAATTTCTTAGAGGGTGAAAAGGGGGCAGAAGTTAGTATGGGCGAGCGATATTTAAGTCTGCGCCTACAACAATTGAATAGCAATTATTTCTATAATATATCGAGTTGCACGCGGACGGAGTTGCGGGCAAAAACTTTATCACCACACGTTGCGAATTTCCTGTTCTCTGCACTTGTATCGTAATGTACTATTACATAGTGGCCTCGATTTTTCAATATCTATCGTTAAATTTAAATAATCACAATTATTTAGTGGAGACGTTAAATCACTCTTAAAATAAGTTCTCAATTTAGCTGCATAAGAGCTTTTTCTATAGAATGTTCTATTGAGCACGATTATGTGTTTTTCTCAGGAATCGCCGATCCACACCGCTCTCTTCTGGGTGGGCCTGTCTGTGCTACAGCTAGATGATCCCACGTTATACGCCGCTGGACTGGCCCTGATGGAACAGAACCTGCATACCTTGGACTCACAGGGACAGTTCGAGCATAAGGTAGGACTTACAACGGTGGCCAAGCGTACGGCCTGCCTGATGGGCTTAGACACCGTAGCCCATGGGAAGCGAAAAATTAAGAGGGCGCAGTACGCTCGGGTCTCCATACAAACGTATTTATGCTCTCATTTTAAAACAGCATGCTAGAATAATATGAAACTTTATATACACAATGGGATCCGGCATATCTAGATCGGAAATTAGATTCTTTTGCTAGAAATTGTAATAGAAAAAAAAATACAGCGGTTTTTTGAGTTTTGTACGGCTTGTATGAAAACCTTAACTATCGCTGTATTTTTCCTCCATTATAATTTCAAGCAACAGAAACTAATTTCCGACCTAGATATGCCGGATCCCATTGTGTATATAAAGTTTCATGTTATTCTAGCATGGCGTTTTAAAATAAGAGCGTTTGTATGGAGAACCGAATGTACTGCGCACTCTTAACGTTACATTTAATACTGTTAAAGAAGATCAATCAATCAATCAATCATAATTTATTCATCAGAATATATGGTACATAAGGTGTTATAGATAGGTAATGTAAACATCGATCCATAATATATTCCGCCGTAAGGCGTGTGAAATTTTAAGATATTGGGCAGTTTGCATGCAATATATGTCAAAAGTTGTTACATAACAATCAAGATAATAATCAGATTTAACTTGTTAATAACGAAATTCAGTATCGGTTCTGAAATTTATTTGATCAAACTTTTCGCGGTTAGTCCTATCTTTGTAATCAGAAAATAACTTTAGAAAAGCGTTACATAATTTCGTAGATTCGCCCATGGACGTTTTGGATTCCATAAAGGGCGCTGCCGAGTGCCGACCCTTGTCTCATTTAGGAATTTGTTGTATTGACGGTTAAAGACAAAAGTAGTGGCTTTCAACACAGCGCATTCTCGGGAGCTCCGGCGACCTTAACGCTAGGAACACCACCCCCCATACCTACGGTACAAGTAGTGGTGTTATAAAACTTAAAATTGACACCTTTTTCATATCATAATATCTTTGCCCCCTGGCTAGATGCTGGCCAAGAGCAATCTCATTTTTAATAAAAAAAAAATATCAACTGAAAGACGTGCACTGCTGGACATAGGTCTGCTCCAATGAGTGCTACAATGACCGGTCCGGCGCCACCCACATCCAGCAGACTCCGGCGACCTTTACCAGGTCATCAGTCCATCTGGCTGCGCCATCCGGTACGTGGTCGCCACTCGAGAACCTTTCCGTCCCAACGGCCATCGGTTCTACGTGCTATGTGCCCCGCCCACTGCCACTCAAGTTTAGCAATTCGGAGGGTTATATCTATTTGTTATAATAAGCTATGTAATTTATTGAGTTGTGCAATAAAGAGTTTTTGTATTGTATTGTATTTCATATCTATACTAATATTATAAAGCTGAAGAGTTTGTTTGTTTGTTTCTCGGAACGCGCTAATCTCAGGAACCACTGGTTCGAATTGAAACATTATTTTTGTGTTGGATAGTCCATTTATTGAGGAAGGCTTTAGGCTATATAACATCACGCTACACTATAGGAGCGAACACGCGGACGAAGTTGCGGGCAACAGCTAGTCATAAAGTATTTTACACCACACCTTGCCAAAAAGCGCGTTTTTCCGCACGCTGCGCGTCCGGAAAAACCCACTTATTGGCCAAGTGGTGACGTAAAATTGTGTACAAAACACGGGTCGTAAAACAGAAAGCCCTCTCACGCATATTTATTTTACAACCCTTTCTTTGTTTTACAACCCTTGTATCGTAATGTACTATTTATTGCATTGACGAGGACAAAGTGACTAAACATTGTGTATTTTCCAGACCCTGGAGCAAGTGATGATGGAGACGAGAGAGCCATTAGAGTGGCACTTCAAGCAGATGGATCACGCTGTGGGATTGAGGTAAGACTGTATTTATTAACAGATACTAAGGCTGGGTTGCACCGACTTACGACAGGCTGATTAACGTTAAATATGGCGCCGGAAGCTGTCATCCCATAGAAACTTGTCAAACTTTCCATACATTTAAATTTTAAAGAACACAGCTTACGATTACAGACGGTTTGGTGCAACCTAACCTTACTCACCTCGTGGATGCTTATTATTTATTTAAATTTTATTGCACAAAATTAACTAATGTACAAAATGTCGGACTTAATGCCAAATGGCATTCTCTACCAGACAACCACAGGGCCTAATAGATCTGTTACAAAATGACGGACTTATTGACAAATGGCATTCTCTACCACTTAACCACAGGGCCAAATAGATATATATGTTTCAAGTGGTGGACTTAATGGCAAATGGCATGCTCTCTACCAGTCAACTGTAGGGCCTAATAGATCTATGTAGTATATATACTACATATGTAGTAGATAATGTTTAATGGAATTTTCTAAATAGCCGTAAAAGTGTACTTTACTGACTATATATTGGAAGGTCAAGTGTACAGGTTATGAACAGCCATAAATTAAAAAAATAAAACATTGCAGGTTCCGCTCCGTGTGACCACAATAAATACAATTATTTGTCAATTCCCAAACTTTGTAAAAATAATAACCAGCTATGCAAAACATGGCACAGGTCGTATATAAGTACAGCCAATTCAGGTCGTATTTTCCTGTTGGACACGCGACGTTTTCGTATGTATCTGAAATAATTTACGGTTTTCGGTGAAAAACAAAACTTTGCAATAAATACGGTTTAAAAAGAAACGGAGGGAGAGCATGAACGTTTTTACGTTTTGAGGTTATGTTGCCCAAAACGTAATTGCAATGTAGTCTTTTTTAACCCATTTTTGAGAAAACTCTATATTAGCCTTTGCTGGATGACAATTGCAGGCTTCGTGTTAATTAAATGGACTCCCAAGGTCGTTCGTTTAAAACGAATACTCAGCGTGCATTTGGCTCCTTCCAAGCCTCGGCAATAATATTTTTGGCTCCTTCCAAGCCTCGGCAATAATATCCTTTTTCACACCTGCTATTCAGAAAAGTGTCATTGTTGCCCTCGAATGATGGATCAGTCTTTTTTTCTCTCATTTGAGCAACAATGACTCTTTGCTCATATATGGTGTGAAAAGCAGTATGTGTCACACGATATGAAAATTATTTCCGTCTTGGGCGTAAACACTTGAATCCCTCGCTACGGTCAAGATTCTACAATAGAATCCTTCGCTTCACTCAGGATTCAATATATCGCCCTCGCCGTAAATATATCATTTTGCTGCCTTGAGATACTAATCATAGTAGATTAGTACCCCACTTCCAATAATGCTAATATTTTTTCGTATATTGTAGGTTCGTAAGCCACGTGTTTTCCCTTTCAGCTTCCGTTCGAACTTCCACTTCGCTCTAGTGGGCCACCTGCTGAAAGGCTATCGGCACCCGCTCGCAAGTAGCGTGTCGCGCACGTGCCGCGTACTCGCGGCGTTGCTCGCCATCACAGCCAAGCACGCCGACAAGTTCCACGTGACACCGGTCACTGTGGCCTATCTTACTGGTAACGAGCATACTAAACTTCATGGACTTCAATATCACTTAACCATACTTTAAACATTCACTCAACGTTGAGTCACACTAAAATACTTACTCAACGTTAAATCATACTAAAACACTCACTCATTTAAAGCATACTATAACATCTCACTCATCTTTCAATCATACTAAAACACTCACTCAACTATCAATCATACTAAAACAATTAGGCTGTCTTGCAATCACTTAACTATTAATCTTAAATAACAAAAGATTTTCTAAGTTAAAGAGTTGCTAAACTATTTTAATAATACTAAATCACTCACTCAACTTCCAATCACACTAAAATATCTTACTCAACTTTCAGTCATACTAAATCACTCACTCAACTTTCAATCATACTAAAGCACTCATTCAATTTTCAATAATACTGAAACACTAACTCAGATTTTAATCATACTAAATCACTCACTCAACTTTTAATCATACTAAAATATTCATTCAACTTTCAATCATTCATCAATCACTGCTCACTTTAACTTTAATTAGGTGTCAATCATACTTAAATCTCGTAGTTACTTTCAGTAATTTACTTTTAATTTATTACTAGCTTTTGCCCGCGGCTTCGCACGCGCAGAACAACAATTTTTAGCCTATGTTTTTGTCTAAAACCCTAAAATTACTTTTCTTGTATTGTAATAAGAACTCCGTACACAAAGTCCCTCACCTACAATTTTACTCCATCCCCATACAAACCTTCAACCCCCTTTTTACCCCATTGAGGGTGGAATTTTCAAAAATCCCTTCTTAGTGGGTACTTTCGTTATATAATCTACCAATCGTGAAAAAATCGGCCTTCTAGGTTCAACGGTTTGGGCTGGGCGTTGATTTAAGTGAGTCAGTCAGGACTTTGACGTTTATATATATAGATTTTCAGTAATGTATCATTGATTTTAATACCAGGCACTTAAGAGTGCGCAGTACGTTCGGTTCTCCATACAAACGCATTTACGCTCTCATTTTAAAACGCCATGCTAGAATAACGTGAAACTTTGTATATACAATGGGATTCGGCATATCTAGGTCGGAAATTAGTTTCTGTTGCTTGAAATTATAATGGAGAAAAAATACAGCGATTATTAAGGTTTTCATACAAGCCGTAAAAAACTCAAAAAACCGCTGTATTTTTTTTCTTTTACAATTTCTAGCAACAGATACTATTTTTCGACCTAGATATGCCGGATTCCATTTTGTATACAAAGTTTCATGTTATTCTAGCATGGCGTTTTAAAATGAGAGCATAAATACGTTTGTATGGAGAACCGAGCGTACTGCGCCCTCTTAAAGTCATTCATCAATCATACTAAAATCACTCACACTTCAATAATTAATCGGCCATTCATAAATACAAAAAAATAACATATAGTTTATAAAATTGGATCTAGAAAATATTAGAGCGATAAGTCCGCCTGTTGGTTACCTCCATTTTTAATCCCCGACGCAAAAAGAGGGGGGTGTTATAAGTTTAACGTGTCTGTCTGTCTGTGGTATCGTAGCTCCCAAACGGATGAACCAATTTTCGTTTAGTTTTTTTATGTGATAGATAATTCTATCCCGAGTGTTCTTAGCCATGTTTCATGAAAATCTGTTCTGCCGTTTTTAAGATATAGAGCTTTGAAATGAAAATGTCTGGGCCTTTTAAACTTTTCTAAGTTATAGTTATTAAGTGTAATGTTCTGTATTACATTTCTAATAAGATATTGAGAACTGGCAACCGTACTTGTCTTCTCGAAGATCTCACGATTCGGAAATATATACTTTTTTTTTACTTTATTTCGACAACCATGCTAAAAAAATATAATATACAATTTAAAATTACTTAATACTAAAGTTGCGAAAATCACGCGAGGGACCACTCAGCATGTGTCGGGTCACAAATGGCGTCCCGACGCTGGTTTTCTGAGGGACACGGCAAAAAAAAAATGAGTAGCGCGACCGATCCACACAACTGCACAAACAATGCATTTACATTGACACTAAAATTGTTACAAACATAGTTATATTAGTTATTACAACTTCAGAGCTAGTTATAATTTTTTGACAAAAATAAACACAAAAAAAATCTTGTTAATTGTAAAGTCACAATTTGGGAGACAATGTTACACTGTACTATGGATACTGGACGGATATATGTACGGGTATAAGGTCAGGTTATCTTAGTTATTTTTTTTTTTTGTATTCTATTTACTTATGAAAAAGATTGTATTTACTATGTACATGAACATAAAATAAACAACAGTCGAATTAGATTGGTAGGATAATTAATAAACACGGAAAGGCTAAATTGGATTTTGAATATACAATAAACGTTTTTTAAATTCAATTTTAAATTTAGAACGTGTGGTATAATTTCTAATCGGCGGTGGAACGTTATTCCAGCATTTCGTGGCAATTCCGTGTCTGGGACAGATAAGGCGGGGAGCCAGTAAGCCTTACTACTTACTCCTTCGGCGCAGCGACCCAAAGTGTGTCTTGGCCTCCAATACGAGTGCACGCCACTGATCCCGATCCTGCGTCATTTCTTCCCACGAGTCAACTTGAACCTCGCATAGATCGACCTCCACAGCATCGGCCCAACGGTATCTAGGGCCGGGCTTTAATAAATGCCATACGACTATTATTATTGATCACTTAATAAGATACTAAACATGTGATGTCTTTGTTACAGCGCTAGTATGTGTGAGCGAAGAAGTCCGTTCCCGATGCCACGTCAAACACTCTCTTCCAAAATGGCTGCCTGACAACTGCGACCACTACTGCCCCACGGTCGACCACCATCAGGTACTGTGGATATATTGGCTGCAGTCTCGACAGGGTTACAGCTAAGCAGAACCGGCTAAGTGCGTGTCGGACCACGGGAAATGATGGGTTCCGTAGCCTGCACTATTTTGCAAGATAAAAATGCATCCCCACTTTACGAGTACGACAGGTACCCAAAAAAATCTTTTACAATATTTTATCCTTACCGTTGTGACGGTTACAAAGCTAAGTCGCGGACAGACTGACGGACGGATATAGCGAAACTATAAAGATTCCTTCTTTACTACGGAACCCTAATAAAACGCAAGTATTACTACTTGTGTGGTGTGGTGCCTGATGGAGTGGCTATAGTAAATAAATATTGGGGGACAATCTTACACAAATCGACCTAGTCCCAAACTAAGCAAAGCTTGTACTGTTGGTATTAGACGACGATATACATACTAATATAGATAAATACCTATATATACTCAAATACATAGAACATCTAAGACCCAGGAACAATATTCGTGATAAATGCACAAATAATGCCCTGACCTGGATTCGAACCCGGGACCTCCGGCTTCGTAGGCAGGGTCACTAACACTAACAACTAAGTGTAGCCTATGCTATGGTAACTGCTTACCATCAGGCAGGCCGTAAGCTTGTTTGTCACCGTCGTACAATAAGAATATATGACGAGTGTCTTTTCAAAAGGTACTATCTTTTCTGTAACTCTACGTCTAAATTGGACCTTAAGTTTTCTTAAGCAAAGTTTTCTTTAGAAGTACCGCTAAGACAAATAAAAGCCCTTTTGAAGAGACACTCCTCACATGGCATATAAATATCTGTTCCAGTCTGCCATGCTGATTCTTCCAAATTGGACCTTAAGTTTTCTTCAGCAAAGTTCTCTTTACAACTACCGCTAAGACAAAAATAAGCCTTTTTGAAGAGACACTCCTCACATGGCATATAAATGTCTGTTCCAGTCTTCCATGCTGATCCTTCTAAATTGAACCTTAAGTTTTCTTCAGCAAAGTTCTCTTTAGAAGTACCGCTAAGACAAAAATAAGCCCGTTTGAAAAGACACTCCTCACATGGCATATTAATATCTGTTCCAGTCTTCCATGCTGATCCTTCTAAATTGGACCTTAAGTTTTCTTCAGCAAAGTTCTCTTTACAACTACCGCTAAGACAAATATAAGCCCGTTTGAAGAGACAATCCTCACATGGCATATAAATGTCTGTTCCAGTCTTCCATGCTGATCCTTCTAAATTGAACCTTAGGTTTTCTTCAGCAAAGTTCTCTTTAGAAGTACCGCTAAGACAAAAATAAGCCCGTTTGAAAAGACACTCCTCACATGGCATATTAATATCTGTTCCAGTCTTCCATGCTGATTCTTCCAAATTGGACCTTGAGTTTTCTTAAGCAAAGTTTTCTTTAGAAGTACCGCTTTGACAAATATAAGCCCGTTTGAAGAGACAATCCTCACATGGCATATAAATGTCTCTTCCAGTCTTCCATGCTTATCCTTCCAAATCGGACCTTAAGTTCTCTTTAGAAGTACCGCTAAGACAAAAATAAGCCCGTTTGAAAAGACGCTCCTCACATGGCATATAAATATCTGTTCCAGTCTTCCATGCTGATTCTTCCAAATTGGACCTTGAGTTTTCTTAAGCAAAGTTTTCTTTAGAAGTACCGGTAAGACAAATATAAGCCCGTTTGAAGAGACAATCCTCACATGGCATATAAATATCTGTTCCAGTCTTCCATGCTGATCCTTCTAAATTGGACCTTAAGTTTTCTTCAGCAATGTTCTCTTTAGAAGTACCGCTAAGACAAAAATAAGCCCGTTTGAAAAGACACTCCTCACATGGCATATAAATATCTGTTCCAGTCTTCCATGCTGATCCTTCTAAATTGGACCTTAAGTTTTCTTCAGCAAAGTTCTCTTTACAACTACCGCTAAGACAAATATAAGCCCGTTTGAAGAGACAATCCTCACATGGCATATAAATGTCTGTTCCAGTCTTCCATGCTGATCCTTCTAAATTGAACCTTAAGTTTTCTTCAGCAAAGTTCTCTTTAGAAGTACCGCTAAGACAAAAATAAGCCCGTTTGAAAAGACACTCCTCACATGGCATATTAATATCTGTTCCAGTCTTCCATGCTGATTCTTCCAAATTGGACCTTGAGTTTTCTTAAGCAAAGTTTTCTTTAGAAGTACCGCTTTGACAAATATAAGCCCGTTTGAAGAGACAATCCTCACATGGCATATAAATGTCTCTTCCAGTCTTCCATGCTTATCCTTCCAAATCGGACCTTAAGTTCTCTTTAGAAGTACCGCTAAGACAAAAATAAGCCCGTTTGAAAAGACGCTCCTCACATGGCATATAAATATCTGTTCCAGTCTTCCATGCTGATTCTTCCAAATTGGACCTTGAGTTTTCTTAAGCAAAGTTTTCTTTAGAAGTACCGGTAAGACAAAAATAAGCCCTTTTGAAGAGACACTCCTCACATGGCATATAAATGTCTGTTCCAGTCTTCCATGCTGATCCTTCCAAATTGAAACTTAAGTTTTCTTCAGCAAAGTTCTATTTAGAAGTACCGCTAAGACAAAAATAAGCCCTTTTGAAAAGACACTCCTCACATGGCATACACTACCGTCAGAAAGTTTAACACCAAATACAAAATATGAAGATAATCAACATTGATTGATTATCCACTCAATTTTGGTTCATCTGTCCGTAGTACTCTGAACCAGTTTGCAAAAGCCCAATAGTGAGAAATAGCCTATTGCAATATTTTTGCCTTGTTTGGTTTGCGTAATAATTTATGAAAATTAAACTAAAAATTGTGTTTGCTCTTAAACTTTAATAATATTGTAATACTATCGGGTAATAATATTGGTGGACAATCTTACACAAATCGACCTAGTCCCAAACTAAGCAAAGCTTGTACTATCGGTACTAGACGACGATATACATACTTATATAGATAAATACATACTTAAATACGTAGAAAACATCCAAGACCCAAGAACAAATATCCGTGAAAAATGCACAAATAAATGCGCTGGCCGGGATTCGAACCCGGGACCTCTATCTCTGGAGGCAGAGTCACTACCAGCTAGGCTAAACAGGTCGTCGACTTTCTGACGGTAGTGTATAAATGTCTGTTCCAGTCTTCCATGCTGATCCTTCCAAATTGGACCTTAAGTTTTCTTCAGCAAAGTTCTCTTTAGAAGTACCGCTAAGACAAAAGTAAGCCCATTTGAGGAGACACTCCTCACATGGCATATACATGTCTGTTCCAGTCTTCCATGCTGATCCAGCCGTCTACATCGAGCGGCTCGTGCCACAGCCGCCGGCAGAAGTCGTGGGACGTGCTCGACCAGGCCATGTCGTCAGCGCACGGTGGTGAGATATCTAGTGTTCAATAAACAATGTATAACATCCCCACTTAGCATCCCCGGCACATCTTACCGTAACTAACGACATGGACAGACAGTTGACCTCTGGCTTGCAATCGTGTGAGGTGCATGCCGCACGCACCTGTGACGTCACTAATCACCATAATTATATATACCAAAACTATTGCCCTGTGTCTGTGTGTGTGCCTGCGGCTCGTGAACCCTGGCCCTCCAAGTAATGGAGCTTCCCATCTAAAGGTAAGCCAGAGAACTGACTAATTGACGACATTTGTTTTCCTACCTAAAACCCAATTTGAACATCTAGCCTTTTACTATTTCTTTCTACTCCAGCATTGTAATCTGCAGACGTGTAATGGTTTTATTATCACTTTTTTTAATTAAAAATGGGATTGCTCTTGGCCAGCATCTAGCCAGGGGGCAAGGTTGAGGCCGTCGATGAAGCGAGCTCACCCAGAAGATGCCTATTCACTCGTGCCTTAAAAAGGTCCAGGTGATATGAACTCTGAAATGCAGACGCCGGCAGAGGACTCCAAACCTTACTTACGGGCGCTTTAACGTGTCCTCTATCACTCGTAAATAACTCGTGATTATTTGAATTTAACGATAGATATTGAAAAAAGGAGGCCACTATGTAAAGTATTTTGTATTTGAGTACCTTAGTAATACATCAAACTAGTTTTTACGTAGATGGATTCGTCGATCTGTGCGTCCAAAGTAAAAACGGCCGTTTAATTTTTGAACTCATAAATCGACGAAACCAGCAACGAAGTGCATGAAAACTAGTTTGATGTATTCAAAAGGTACTTAAATACATAATACTTAATATAGTGGCCTCCTTTTTTACGGAATTCAATAGAAGGAAGGAGGTTCTCAGTTCGTCTGCATGTTTGCTTTTTTTATGTATGTATGTTCTCCGATAAGTCTTGACCACGTTGCCCAATTTTGAAAATTATTTTTTTTGTTTCAAAGCAGGTACCCCGAAATTGGTCCCATATAAATTTTGTGAAGGTCTGATGATGGGATCCAGGAGGAATCGAGGGAACTCCTCGAATTTCTTAGACAAGCATATGCCGATTTCGGTATTTTCTGTAGGTAATCAAGCATTGGCTCTCGGGAACCACAAATTTGGTGAAGCGGAACTGGGGATGGTGACAGTTGTCATATGGAACTCCTCAATAATGTAGGCACTTCACAGATTCCGATGAAATTTTGTTGACGTAGTAACTAATGCTCGTAAAAATACTCATTTTGAAGTGGAACTTATGATGAGGAACTAAAGGTTAGCATGGGTTCTCTGAGGAATCGACGGAACTCCTCAAATGTCATCGGCCCATATAAAGATACTTGGTTAAGATCTTTAGTAACAACCTCATTTGCTATCGGAAACCAGTACAGGTGGTGAAAGTGGGAAGGATATGTAGAAATGTCATGTGTGTGGCATAGCGAAGTACAAAATTGAAGTCGGGTTTTTTGGGTATAAATTATTAGTTGTGGTCTACCCACATACCATAGCGATCTACTCTCTTCCTCGTTCGCTTTTTTCGCACAATGTCACCGTTACTACCACCGTCCGTATTCTCACTTGAAACTCGACCACGGACCTTAAATTTGAGTCTAATAATTCCGCAGGTAAATCTCCAACGATGCAACAATCGAGTAGCGGCGGGCACAGCCCTCACTTCATCAACATGCCTCACCAGGTAACGATTCAGACACCAGGTACACACACACGCACACGAACATACACATGGTATCCACACCTCAATTCCAAGGGTGAAACGATGGACAGCAAAAATATCGTATCGAATGTTTCAGTACTTAATAATACTTTTATTTTGTTAATGCCCCATTTTCTTAATAAATAATATAAACAAATAACATTAAGTCTTATGTACAATCGACGGCACAAATACGTATAAATTTTGGATCTTATTTATATATAAAATATAAAAAGTGAGAATCATATTGGTGTCCGTTTGTACGGTCGAACTTGTAAGTACTTTGTCGCTTTCAACCGTTGGAAATTCGGTATGGCAGTTTAAATATGCCTTTAAAGCGACAAGGCACAAAGTTAAGCGGTTGAGTTCGACCATAAGCGTGTTGTGTCCCCTATCTATAAAAAATACCATATGGTTTAACGACCGATCACAAAGTACAATATATATATATACTGAGATAGAGATACCAGTGAAATACTCCACATAGATCGTAGCGCCGTTGTGTATTTAGTAACAACTAACCGCACGACCGCTGCGTCTCTGTCACTTAAATATGCAAGTGCGATAGAGATAGCACCTAGTGACGTCTGGTACAAACACGTTAAACCAACATTTCCATAGAAAAGTTCGTACTTCGAGGTGACGTGCCCCTGCGACCGATACTTATGCAGATGAAATAGCGGATTTGATAACGGCAGACTGCCCTCAAAAAGTGTGTAGCGCTGTACAGTCAAGGAGTTTAATATGTGACCAATTTAAAGTTGGCAGTCCTGCCTGTCATAATGTACAGATAGATATTCAAGGAAAAAGTTACAAATTGATGTGCGCGACTGTACTTTCATTTAGAAGAACTTTTAGACGAAAAACTTAAGGGCCTCTTGCATGTAGTTGTGGACTATTCTAATCTATACTAATATTATAAAGCTGAAGAGTTTGTTTGTTTGTTTGAACGCGCTAATCTCAGAAACTACTGGTTCGAATTGAAAAATTCGTTTAGTGTTGAATAGTCCATTTATCGAGGAAAGCTTTAGGCTATATAACATCACGCTGCGACCAATAGGAGCGAAGACGCGGACGAAGTCGCGGGAAACAGCTAGTAGACATTAATTTTGTTTCTCGTGTAAGGGTTAGAATAGCACCAACCCTTTTCTTCCCATGGGTGTCGTAAAAGTCGACAGGAACAGGGTAGAAGTGTGTTGTGGGCGACGGGCTAGCAATCTATCACTGCAATATCACACATTATTCCATATTTGAACCTACAATTGCTAAACGTGACAAATAAATTAAATTTCATGTGCTCTGACTACCCCTATCAGGGAAATGGTCGTGAGTTTATGTATGTATGTATTTATTCTGTTTGTGTTACAAATGTCTATTCGAACACCTCACAACTATTCAAGAGAAAGCTTTAGTTTTTAGCCCATTAAAATATTATTCCACTTGCTCAGAAGGAAATGTTTTATTTTATTTAATCGTATGGCATTTATTTACGAACCGTGAGATCTTCGAGAAGACAAGTACGGTTGCCAGTTTTTGTTGCACTTTTAGCACCACCCAGGGGTCACGTGTAGGGTAACGGTGGGTACTCCTACGGACGTGGTGCAACTTCGACCCCGCTTGTCAAGTGAGTGGGCAACTTGACTGTTAGAAGTTCTCAAGCCGCCCGAAGGCCTCTAACTTGGCTTAACGACTGCTGTCGTAGACACCAGCCGCGTGCCTTCCAAAGCTTGTTACAGTTTTACGAAATAAATAAAATATTATTATAAAAAATAAAAAAAAGCACGAGAGGGCTCAGTTAGTAACCACTCAAAGAGGTCACCCATTCAAGAACTGACCTGCGCCCACATTGTTTAACCTCGCATACCGCACGCGGTACTTCGGGCGCCGCTGGGCCACGAGCGCTCTCTGCACCAATAAAAAGTAATAAGTATATTACACAAAATTGACATACCTATTCCATAATGCAACAGGAATCTTATAGTCTTTAAATATATATCTTAATAGTGGGCAACTTGACTGTTAGAAGTTCTCAAGCCGCCCGAAGGCCTCTAACTTGGCTTAACGACTGCTGTCGTAGACAGCAGCCGGGATCAACGGCTTAACGTGCCTTCCAAAGCACGAGAGCGCTCAGTTAGTAACCACTCAAAGCGGTCACCCATCCAAGAACTGACCTGCGCCCACATTGCTTAACCTCGCATACCGCAGATAATCCATACAGAATAAGTCGTAGTACTCTTAGTTACAAATAATAAGTATGTCATACTGTTTTCACCCTTGGAAATTAATTAATTAAGTAATATGTAAGTCAGTGTTTAGATAAAAGGAATGGCATCGAGTTATTTTTCGTTGGATACTAAATTGAAAGTATACGTTGGGAAAGAATAAATAGGCATGTTCAAAGGTTGTACTATAAAAAAATCGTTGCAAAATGTATAAAAACTGAATCAAATCTGGGTCAATTTTTGCCGCCGAGTATATATTAAAAATAACTCAAACAAATAGCCTTTCTTACAAATTCGAAGACAACCATTATCTAAATTAAAAAATCTTTTATATTAAACACTTTAAGTATTAACCTGTACAGTACCAAAAGAATACCACTGAGACTTGATAAGATAACATACTGTATGAAATCTAATCTCAGGATACTAGATATATTTCATCAAAAAAACTCGTATGGAAGTAATATTTTTCTGACATGACTATTTAAGGGGGACTCTGAAGGGCTTTTGAGTAAATACCCTGACACGTACAAAATTTAAAACGAACTGGTCAGAGGTCAGAAGTCATTAAGCTTTTTTGTACGTTTTTACTTCCACCACCACCAAGGACGTTACCACGCACCATAATAGGCCTCTCCCAATTTCATGGGGGGTAAATGCCATAATCGCCACGCTTGGCATGCCGGTTGGCGATCGCAGTATCTCCACCGCACTTCAGGGTCGTCCTGCCCATCCCACGGTGGTATTGGTCGTAGTTGTGGGACATACCCGCTCCGGTTGTGGAATGAGCTCCCTGCCGAGGTTTTCCCGATGCACTACAGTATGGGATTCTTCACGAAAGGAGTGTATACATTTTTGAAGGGTCAGCAACGCGCATAGACACCCCTGGAGTTGCAGGCGTCCATAGGCTGCGGTGACCGCTTACAATCAGGCGGGCCGTACGCTTGTTTGCCACCGACGTGGTATTAAAAAAAATCCTCCGCCAGCCCGTTTTTACTTCAAAATCGATAAATTAGCAAAAAACACCATGTAATGTCCTATTTATCTTTCCCACGTAGACTTACGACAAATCGGCTTTTTTAGCAAAACTTACTTTGACAAATACAGCTTGTGTGTTTGACATGCCATTCGTGGTGTTTTGACATGTAATAACATATGTTTCGATCATTCGAGCGTAGTGTAGAACATTTATTATATTTATTATTTGGTTGTTTTTTCTGTGGCAGATGGAAAGAGGCACTTGTTAGAGTTGGGAAAACTTGAGATTTTATTATGATAACCAATAAATTATACTTATGAACATCGTTAGTTTAAGCTGACAAAGTTAGGAATGCCATCATTCGCTTTCTAAAGTGTGGGTAATTTTACCAAATTTATGTTCAACTTAGGTCAGGTGAGGAGTACCCTAAATCGGCGCGCTTGCATGAAGAATGTTATGAAAGTTCATGAAGCGAAAGTTGTATGTCAGGATCGTAGCAAGTGGAAATCCGTGATCTCTGCCTACCCCTTTGGGAAACCGGCGTGATTATATGTATGTATGTATGTTCAACTTAATACATTTTTTCAATAAATTCGGTCTAATAGGAAGATTTGTAGCGATTGTACGTACAGTCAATAGCATAGGGAGTGAGACTGCAAAAAATAGTGAATTTTCAATACACGATTACTATATCAATCAACATCATCTCAACCCAATGACGTCCACTGCTGGACATAGACCAGACAGAAGATTGCCAAAATGATCGGTCCTGCGCAGCCCACACCCTGCGGACTCCCGCGACCTTTTACCAGGTCATCAGTCCACCTTGACATAAAATAAAACTCATGAAGATAAGATAAATGCCTTATTTCCCATCTGTCACAACCGTGTCTTAACTCTCTATCTTTTCAGTATAATAGGACACTTCTATTGATCCATACTACATCATAATGTGTTCTTTCATGCAACTGTTTCTTGGATTGGTTCAATTGTATCGTTTGTATGCATTGGAATTATCATTGTGCCCGCTTGCGTTTATATTCGTTATCTTATCTTATGTTTTATTATGTTACGTAACGAATATAACGTTGTACGTCGTCAACTTATCTGTTGTTATCGTTTTATGTAACGCAAACGATGTTGTACAAATTATTTGTAATATTTTTTTATTCCGCAAATTATGTCATCGATATCGCTTCACTTAAATTTCATTGGATTTTTCACTGAAAAAATACTATTTTCCTATAAATTGTACTAATCTAAATAACTGTGTATAATGCATTTACCATAACACATTGTTTTGTTCACCATGTTATAATTTAATATTGTTATTTATAAAACTGCCTTGTAAACTCGTTACATAAATTTATGTTACGTGTATAAATTTATGTTACAACATGAAAACGCGTATATTCGTTACGGCCTATATTATCTTATCTTTGGACGAATATGACGCATCTCGTACCAACGTGTTCGCTTTGCTTGTCTAGACTTCAGCTAGAATGCTCTTTAAGACTCAGCGATCGTTCTCAGTACCCACCTCGAAAGACACTATAGGGCCGCCAAGGGTACAATCGCCAGCATAAATATTTGCTACAACAAAATGCTCACAAATATCTGACACATCCTAGCGGTCTTAGTTTTAGGGTTGGCAACGCACAAGTGACACCCCTGAAGTTGCAGGTGTCCATAGACTGCGGTGACAGCATACCATCACGGGCCGTACGCTTGTTTGCCACCAACGTGATATTAAAAAAATAGAGGCGTGTCTGATTTTTGCCAGCTTTGTGACGGCAGATGTTAATGATGGTGTCTGTACTGTACTTCTGAATTTATTATTTAAAAAACAACTTAAACTCAATGTTACAAAATAATATTGAAGTTCTTTTTTTAAACTTTATCGTTATTTAAAACCAAACGCGTATCCGCGTCTATGGTACTTGTGAAATGTGTAAAATATTATATCTGTTTTAGAATGTAATAAATTTAGAGTAAGTAGCTCTAAAATTTAGTTCTATTTACCTTAGCAACGGTGGGTATATGTTATGTGTAGAGAAAAAGGTACTTATTTAATATTGCTAAAGCAAAACAGCATTCACACGCAAAAACACAAAATATATGTGACATTCTTACATACTTACACGTTAGTAAATGAGCGTCACAAAACACCATAGTTGGCACAACACGCTTGGAATATATTTAAATAATTATGGAGTTAAATTTAATAGCAAATACATTTCGAAATTTAACACAGGAAAAAAACGAATTTAATAACGCCGGGGCGCGACTATATACAAAGGAATTTGATCCGTCTCTGCAGTAGTTACATTTCATATTTGAATGGATTTGGGTGGGAATAGTTTCCTCATATTAAAAAGTGTAATATAGTGTTGCTATCACAACAAGTATATTAAAAACTATCAAATCATAAAAAGTTATGAGACACGTTTCAATTTCAAAGAATCATGCATTATTAACTGTCTAAAAGTAAATTAAAGACTACCATCGGGATTTTTATGTTTTAATGAACAATAAATTGTTTGACAACTATACAGGGTGACATCGGAGACGTAATCAGAAGCTAATTTTTCAGACTCTACACATGATCGCGTTTTAAATGCAATAGTTGTTACATGGAATAAAACAAGTTTATTTTTTCAATCTATTACTAGAAAAATAATAATGCCATACTTACATCATGGTCACCCTATCACTTTTGACACACGTTGTATAAGGGATGACAAGACGTCGTGTGGTGTAGGGTGACCAAGTTGTATGAATTTTTTTTTCTGTTAATAATTTGAGAAATAATAGTCAATATTGCAAGTAGTAACTGTGATTTCATCTTTATTGAGTTTGTCTTTCAATACTTCATCGAGTCAAATTGTTTCTGATCACGTCTCCGATGTCACCCTGTATATTTAAACGCAATATTTCACAACAAAACAGCAAATTAGTCGTTTGATCATAACCCTGCGACATATAGACGGTTTAAATTCCTTTGGGTACAATCCCGGTCAGTGAGAATTGTGCTTAAGGTTGATATTCCACTCTGCCAATATCTTTGGCCAATTTCTTTTTCCAATATTTGATCAAATTTATTTGACAGAGGCCTATTCCACTCATCCAATATCTTTGTCCAAGTTTTTTTTTCATGCGTAGCCATATTGATTTAACTGTCATCAGAATCTTTGATCAAATGTCGGGGTCCTATCCAAGTTTGATAAAATCATCCAGTTTCTTTGATCAAAGATATTGGACAAAGATATTGGATGAGTTTAATACGGGGTGGTATTCTACTCATCCAATATCTTTGTCAAATCTTTGATCAAAGTTCTTTGACGGAGGCCCATTCCACTTATCCAATATCTTTGTCCAAGTTTTATTTTTTTCATGCGTAGCCATATTGATTTAAATGTCATCAGAATCTTTGATCAAATGTCGGGGATGTGTTTGATCCAAGTTGGATGAAATCATCCAATTTCTTTGATCAAATGTATATTGGACAAAGATATTGGATGAGTGGAATACCTCCCTTACGGCATGGTAAGGAACACTCGTATCTCAACATTTACAAGAGTACACCAAGCTTTAGCTTTAGTTCTGGTTTTAGAACTATTTAGTTTTTTTTTCTAGCTTCCCCCGAGCCTGCATGCTCGAACCAAACACGGAACTAACACAACTGTACTGTCAGGGCCTGGACCAATATTTACATTTAGATTAGATTTCTTTAGGTAATACGGCTGTCATATCGGGATTAATTGATTTAATAATGTCTTCAATCAATATGTGACGACTGGTTTAGCGTTGTGGTTAGTGATCCTGCCTACGAAGTAGTGTTGGTAAAGACTTGAGTCTTTGGAGTCTTTATTCCGAAGACTTGACTTAGTTATTTAGACTAATCGAAGCGTGAGTGTTTGTAGAGACTCGAGTCCTCTAAAAATACTCGAGTCTTCTATAGAGACTTGAGAGTTTTGTTTACTAAGTGTAAACAAAAAGCCTTTAACTCATTATGATTGGAACTCAACTGTACTTGTAGAATCACATAAGCTTAAGCGGCCTACTCAGTGAAGTAGGGACTCTAGAAATCAGTTCTTTGAATAGAAACATCAAAAGTGAGTATTTGCTAATTTTGCTATTAGATTCAAGTATTTTTAGGCACGCCTAAAGTAAAAATAAAAAAATACTATAAAAGTTACGATCGTTCGAGTCTTTTCTAAGGCTCGAGTTGTGACTACACGACTCGATAAGACTCGAAAAAGGACTCGACTCATGACTTAAAAGACTCGGAAGTCTTTTAAGCTTTGAGTCTCGTATGAGTCGAGTTCTTGAATTCGAGACTCCAAAAACTTGAGTCTTTACCAACACTACTACGAAGCTGACGGTCCTGGGTTCGAATCCCGACCAAGGCAAATATTTATGTGATGGGGATGAATGTTTTTAAGTTTTGAATGTTTCCTATGTATTTAGGTATTTATATCAAATAAATTACATATGGGAGTTCGATTTGTGTAGAATGTCACCCTAAAATATTAATTTATTAACGGCATGACAGGGTTATATTATAGCACTAATACATCTCATGAAGAATTCTAGACCCACATCCCATCATACGTGTGAGTTATATGAGCAACATGTTTGACCTCTTACTTCGAACGGATACTACGGGTCCAAGGGTCAGGTAAAATGGTGTTTTGATTGAATATAATGTAACGCATACCCATTGATCACGATTTTGCGTGACACACACTCAGCTTCGCTCTCACTATGACAGGGAGGGGATTGTTATCGATTGACATAATCGATTAATTTATTTATCTGCACACAAAGCAACATAGACATACAAACTGATATGGCACAGTCAAAATGGTCGTACACAGATTTTCCTACTACGATATGTTCGCGACATTGAACTCCCGTATTACTTATATCCTCAATTTCATTCTTCTGGCATTGTCGGGATAAAAATTATACTATGTTTTTCTCAAACATGCAATGAAATATTGATGTTATGTTCCTTATAATAGGCTGAGAAGTATGACGTTTCAGGTGCGGCTAGGACAAGAGGTCGTTAATGGAATTTCATGTTTATTTATATATTCAAAATAATTACACAGTATTAAGTACCTAATTATTTATTTATTTGTTTTAATCATACTATCGATATTCATACTAATATTATAAATGTGAAAATAACTCTGTCCGCTAAACCGATTTAGATGAAATTTGGTATGGAGATAGTTTGAGCCCCGGGAAAGGACATAGGATAGTTTTTACTCCTGAAATCATTCCTTGGTAGTTGGGGGTAGAAGTTTGTATGGGCGAGCGATATTTAAGCCTGCGTCTACGCCAATTTAATAGCAATTATTTCTATATTATAACGAGTTGCACGCGGACGGAGTCGCGGGCAAAAGCTAGTTGAAAATAATTACACATTATTAAGTACAGTCAACAGCAAAAGTAGATGATCATTTTAGTACCTTGTCACTTTCACTACTTTGACGCATCCCAACCGTCGCAGTATTGTTATGTTGGTATAAAGTACTAAAATTATCATGTACTTTTGCTGTTGTCTGTACCAAATTTTTATTTCTAAATATATAACGTTGATATATTGGCGATTTTTATTTGTAATGAGATCCAATTGACAAATGATTATGACTATTACAGTTAAAAACTAAGTCACTTTGAATGTTAACACATATTAATTAACTAATTTATTTATTTAATCACGCTATAATTATATACAATTGCTTATATAAAGTACATCACGAAACCGTGTAGGTTTGTCTTGTTATAAGTCTTAGTTTTGTTATAAGTCTGTGTATGGCCAAAAACTGTGCAGTCCTTTAGCTTAGCGAATTAGTTAACTAAAACAATACTAAAACGAATATCCCTAGCTTTAAAATAGATAATTAAAACATAGCTTTTCGAAATGTTCGTGTCCCCTTAACTCCCACTGTTTTGATATATGTGTCGTCATCTGTCTATGTGTGATTCCGAATGTCATGACTCATGTCATATAATCGTGATGTTGCTTCATAGCGCTGTAGTTTTATGTAAATAACACTCATATATAATCATATATTTCGAATTCAGTGGGCGTACGAGTATGATAGTTGCCATTTTATCACTTATCGTCGTCGATTAGAGTTTTGTCATGTTCTGACAAGTATGCGAGTGCGAGAGTGACGGGCGTCTTATCCACGACGATAATTGATAAAAAAGCAGCAATCATAAGCCTCCTGGTCCAACGAAACCAAATTTAAACGATTATCGTTTGACTCTATTTTCTGAATGAAGTATAGTCTATTTAAAGTAATTTGCAAAAATAACTTAAGAGTCCGCAGTAAGCTCGGTTCACCATACAAACGTGGTTTCGCTCTAGATAAGCCTGTAAAACTTTGATATTAAGAGTTTCCAGTACGCTCGGCTGAACTCGATTCTCCATACAAACGTAGTTTCGTTCTCGTTTTAAAACGCCTTGCTGAAATAACGTGAAACTTTGTATACACAATGGGAGCCGCCGTATCTAGGTAGGAAATTAGATTCTGTTGCTAAAAATTGTAATAGAAGAAAAATACAGCGAGTTTTTGAGTTTTTTACTTGTATGAAAACCTTAATAATCGCTGTATTATTTCTCCATTATAATTTCAAGCAACAGAAACTAATTACCGACCTATATATGCCGGATCCCATTGTTTATACAAAGTTTCAAGTTATTCTAGCACGGCGTTTTAAAATGAGAACGAAACTACATTTGTATGAAAAATCGAGTTCAGCGGAGCGTACTGGGGACTCTTAATATCAAAGTTGTACAGGCTAATCTAAGAAAAAAACAAATATATATTCTTTGTTGGAATGGGTATGAGAATTAACGTATAAAACCACTTAATTCCGCGATTGATCCGTTTCCAATATATCTGATGAGGCTCGCAGTAACTTTTCATAAATATTCCAATATTCGCACTCTGAAGTCTCAAGCGTCCATAGGCTACGGTGTCATCTTACCATCGGCCGTATCCGTGATTAAAGAAATTCGGGATCACACTCACCCCGTCCTTTGTGTGTATGTGCAATGTTGTCCCCGAATCGACGGACCACGTACTAAAACAGTTGTACCCACAGGACAGCGAAGGACGAGCGCACAGTATGCAGCACGGGACTTCGGGGGACGCTGCCAGGGCTGAGCAGGACGCCGATAGTGGTTTAGACGTGAGTATAGACCCAGAAGTATTATCATCATCAAATCAGCCGATGGACGTCCACTGCTGGACATAGGTCTCCCCCAATTAAATGGGGAGGTAAAAATGACATAATCTCCACGCTTGGCGATCGCAGTATCTCCACCACAATCCAGAATACGAGGTTCAAATAATTCTATAGTTTTTTGAACCTCGTAGTCTATTCAAAAAATTATCATTTCGAAGAAAACTGTATTTCTTATTGTTCGCCTGGACAATGAATATTTAGCATATATTTTTTCGCTTTGCCAAATCAAATAGTTTTTGTTAAAATACTGTTAAAGTGTTGCCAATTTTCACTACCGTCAGAAAGTTTAAGACCAAACAGAAATGATCATCATTGATTGATTATTCATTCAACCTTGATTCATCTGTCCGTAGTACTCTCGAACAGTTTGCAAAAGTCCAATCCTTGTGAGAAACAGCCCATTGCAATCTTTTTCCCTTGTTTGGTTTGCGTAATAATTTATGAAAATGAAACTAAAAATTGTGTTTGGTCTTAAACTTTCTGACGATAGTGTTAGGTCTTGCCAGCGTCTTAATATCTGTTTACAGAACAGATGAATTATGTTTTCACTAACCGACGCAATTACCCTATTTTTGGATAATATACAGGTGGTGGAGGACGACGGACGCGGCTCCCCCGGCAGCACCGACGAGACGACGGAACGACCGCCGTCGACCAAATCCGGCGACAGCGACTTTCCTGAGAAGGTTAGCAATGTTAGTACATTATTATTATATATTTACAATAAATTTATAAAAACCTAAATATAAAAATACACGCATAAAATATAAAGGCATTATAAACAAGTCAATAATTTGAAAAACTAGAAATCCCGTCTGCGGTTCAGTGTTATTTGGAAAAGAATAACGACACCTTTGAAGCTAAAATCCATCGAGCCGTTCAGCTGCAGAGCGTGCCAAACATTTGAATATGGCGCCAAAAATCCGCCATTATTTTACTATATATTTTGATATACCCGGTGTCACTCTCACAGTAAATGCAAATCTAACGACACCTCTCAAGCTAAAATCCATCGAGCCGTCCAGGCCGCAGAACGTGCCAAACAATTATATTACATACTCTCGAAAAAACAACCCTCCTTCTGGCGCAGTCGGGTAGAATTCCAACCTAGCGAGGCGAGGCCTAAGCTACCGGTGGTGTCGGGCGACAGAGAGAGGAACCTCCGGACTATCCGCGCCGTGTCCAGGAGTACCGCCTTCTGTATTTGACCCTTGACCCAACCATCTAACAAGAGTCTCTTGAGATGTTGGTCGAGACTCTTCGCTATTAGACCGTTCGCAGAGACGACTATCGGGACAATAATCGTTGAATCAACATCCCGCATGGCGGTTACCTCATGTACCTGGCATTTGACATTACCATTTTCGAGATCCGGCGCAGTGTGTACTTATAGTACGGCATTTCGAAGTCCACAAGACCGTACAGAAGAGCAAGCTACGAGTATATTGAAAGCCTAAAAAGTGTCCCATTACTGGGCAAAGGCCTCTGCTCTTGATTTCCACTCGTCCCGGTTCTGAGCAATCTCTGGCCATCGCGATATGTCACGGCCTGCCACGTCGCCGCCACCCATTGATCGGCGCCCACTGCGTGGCTAGCGTGGCCTACTTCTGCGAGTGCATGCTGCAGACGTGGCCGGCCCATTCCCATTTCAGCTTGGCGATCTTGACTCCGACGTCAGCAATTCCGGTTTTTGAGCGTAGGAGTTTCGGATCCGCTATTGGTTTGTACAGCCATAAGCATAGCTGTATCAGCCGTCATAATCCAACATAACCACAAATGACGACCTGTTTAGCCTAGTTGGTAGTGACACTGCCTCCGAAGCTAGAGGTCCCGGGTTCGAACCCCGGCCAGGGCATTATTTGTGCATTTAGCACGGATTTTGTTCTTGGGTCTTGGATGTTTTCTATGTATTCATCTATATAAGTATGTTTATCGTCGTCTAGTACCCATAGCACAATCTTTGCTTAGTTTGGGACTAGGTCGATTTGTGTAAGATTGTCCCCAATATTAAAAAAAAATCATTATTTAATGTTGCAAGATTCATCCGACGAAGATGCAGTGGCCATTGTGTGTGGCATCGCAGCTCATGAACGGATGTACCGATTGTAGTGCGGTTTTTATTTTTATTGTAAATGGTATTGCGATTATGATTTTTATTTGAAAGCAGGTTTTCTAGCGATGGTTCGTAGATATGTTTTATCAAAATCGGTTTAGCCGTTTTTGAGATATTGAACTTAGAAAAGAAAATGTCTTTAGCAGTTTTTCTAAACTGGTTATTTTTTTACTATAATATGAGAACAAAAACAGAAAACGTGACATTCTTCATTTAATTTATTTGAGTTTTTTGTATTAGGTGCCCTACTAACACTAGATTTAAGATAATAGTACTAACTTATTATTATTTCATTAATTAATTAACTATTATTTTTGTTTTGAGTATCGATCCATGTTATCCGAAATAAATGAATTATTATTATTATAATACCTCTAAACTAAAGCTAACAAGGAATTATTTACAGACTCGACTGATCCTCATCTCTCACCTCATCCGTTTTTTATGGAAACTGTCAAAATTTTACAAAATGACATTTGACAGTTTCTATATAAGAACGGGTAAGGTGTGAGGTGACAAGTGATGTCGAGTCGCTTTGTGAATAAGGGGGCAGGATAGTTCATCTTTTTTATTATTATACTAGCATCTGCCCGTGACTCCGTCCGCGTGCAACTCGTTATATTATAGAAATAATTGCCATTAAATTGTAGGTACAAGCTTAAATATAGCTCGCCCATGCAAGCATCGCCCCAGGAATGATATTCGGAATAAAAATTATCGTATGTCCTTTCCCGGGACTCGAACTATCTCTATAACAAACTAGCTGTGTCCCGCGACTTCGTCCGCGTCTTCGCTCCTATTGGTCGCAGCGTGATGTTATATAGCCTAAAGCCTTCCTCGATAAATAGACTATCCAGCACGAAAATAATTTTTCAATTCGAACCAGTAGTTCCTGAGATTAGCGATCCCCCAAGGAATGATAAAATCTCAGGAGCTCCATGAGCTCATACCGCCTTCCCCTTCTTCCATCGGACATCCACACGTACGGCTGGCTACCATCCTTACCTGGTCGAAATTCCTCTAATTCGAACCAAGCGCTTTGCGTCTTCTTTTATAATGCGCACTTCTAAGGTTCGGAATTCTCTGCCGGCGTCTGTATTTCCGAGTTCATATAACCTAGACCTTTTTAAGGCAAGAGTGAATAGGCATCGTCTGGGTGAGCTCGCTTCATAGTCGGCCTCATCTTTGCCCCCCGGCTAGATGCTGGCCTAGAGCAATCCCATTTTTAGTAAAAAAAAATGATTTCCGGAATAAAAACTATCCTATGCCCTTTTCAGGGACTCAAACTATCTCTATCCTAAATTTCATCTAAATCGGTTTAGCGGTTTAAACGTGAAGAGGTAACAGACAGACATACAGACAGTTACTTTCGCATTTATAATACTAGGATGTATTACACTTAATTTACCATTTTTTTTGGTGTCCGCCTGATGGGCAAACGCGTCCCCTGTTTACCTCATTTACGCATTACAATTTACAACTTTAATTTACGTTTTTCTCTAACAGCAAGTATCGACGGACAAGGACACCAGTAGCCCGGAGAGCAACAGCTTACTGGATCCGAGTGTACTCTCCGACTTTACCACGCAGGCGCTCGTGCTGACTGTACTGGCCACTCTAGTCAAGTATACCACAGGTACGTTGTTACAAGGTCCTTCGATACCTTACTCCATCAGGGCAAAAAGGCCATCTTGGCGGTCTATCATACTTAAGAGAAACAAATTGTTTTAAAAAATCAGTAAAGAGCATGTCGGGCCATGCTCAGTGTAGGTAGGGTTCCGTAGTTGTCCAATGAACTTAATTAAAAGTTCCGAAAATATTCACTTTATCAAAAAAAATTTGATGAAGACCTCTATTCATTTCGAAAGACCTATCCAACAACACCCCACACCATAGGGTTGAAGCAAAAAAAAACCATCTCCGCTTTACGTGTAGGCGAGGTACCCTTATTTTTATTAGAAGACTTTACGATATCGACCACCACCCGAAGTGTGGTTCTACCATTACGGATAGCCCCAGCCGGACCAAGGCGAATCTTGAAAAATGAGGACTACTAACGTCATCGCGTACCGAGTGGCAATACATATGGTCAATGGACTTACTCAGTTTCGTGTTAGATGTCGTGCATTAGAATGTATTTCAATGGGGGCAGAGGCCGAAGTGAAATTTGTCAGATCTAAACCAAACCACCGTGAACTGACGACCTGGTAAAGGTCGCTGGATGCGGGTGGCGCAGGACCGGTCATTGTGGACGTTTTTGGGGGAGGCCTAGATGTTTCCAGCAGTGGTCGTCCTTCGGCTGACATGATGATGAAACCAGAACCGGGTCAAAACGAGCCGAAGCAGACGTAGGGTACAGTACAATGCACTCTTATTGTCTTTAACCTTGTTGGAATCTTTGGTGTCCAAGTCCTGCCCATACGGTACGGCTCTACTGTACTTCACTCAAACAAGATAATTTTTAACAAAAAAAAAACGACTCCGGCTTTTCTACTCTTACTCGGCCCCTCCTACTATATAATTTGTTGAATTCCCTCGATTTCTCCAAGATCCCGTCATCAGATTCAGACTTGATGACAATGGGAGCAACATACTCTTTCAAACAAAATAAGATTTTATGAAATCGATCTAATAGTCTCCGAGTAATCGGTGAACATACATAATAAAAATATATTCCGACGAGTTGAGAACTGCGTTCTTTTTTTACAAGTAAAAACCAAGTTTATTTTATACAATGTCGGTGGCAAACAAGCCTACGGCCTGCCTAATGGTAAGCAGAAAACGTTGCCTATGGACGCTTGCGACTCCTGAAGAATCACTAGCGTGTTGTCGACCTATTAACATGAGGATTCATTGTGTCGACAGCTAGAAACTTGTAGGTTCCTCACTCTTAACACAGGACATCTTCGGGTGCTCTGGCGACCTTACTCACCACCAGAAACAACACCATATACCTACCGGGCACCTAAAGGATAAGCAGCGGCGTTATTATGACTGCGGTCTTCTAATAGGTGGAGGTACTTCCCCATTTGTAAAAAATAAATAAAATATATGTGGGCAGCGACGGCGAGGTTAGGACATTTGAGTGAAGAGCACAAATATTTGCTCCGGAGTCTTGGGTGTTTTCTATATATCAAATTTCTATGTATCAAATTTTTTATAGACTAACTGCTAGGTTCTCAAAATTTTAGTATTAAAATGGATTATTTGTTTCAGACGAAGACGAAATCAGAATACTGTATCAATATTTGGCTGAAGGCTCTGTGGTGTTTCCAAAAGTATTTCCTGTTATGTAAGTATTACGATAACAGGGCCATTCTCCTTTGAATAGCCTTTTTCTTTTGCGAAAAATAATATGACACGCATTGACCAAGATTACAAAAAAAATTTAGAAATAGTTCCTGAACCATTTAAAAGGAATTCCGTGGGGCGCATAACATAAGAATGTGGGCGTTCTAACGCTTTAATAGTAAATAATGAAATGGAAACTCAACAAAAATTAAAAGAAAGATTATTTCATCACACTCATTCGTCAACGGTGCCATGATAAGCAGGCATACTGAGCTACGATAGCCTAAAATTGCCCTAGGGTGTAATGCATACATTGCTTTCTTACGTACGTATATACATACTGTCTCATCCATTTAACTACGTTCCGATTTACTTAATATTTGGTGTTAGATAGTAAAGTTATGAATGTTATGATGGTTACCATTGAAGTGGAAGTTGCCGATGTCGAATGGCGCCATTATTTGTTTACAATTATTGCCTTTACTGTTTATTTATTTCCTCTAAGTGTGATGAAAAACATTGTGTGTATTACGCGCGGTAAGAGTGGCTTTACAAACTCTAAGTCTAAAGCCTTCTTCTCGACTCTCTCTCGTAATAACTCTCTTACCGTCCTTAATGCACAATGTACTATAAAATAATGATGTAGACGACAATCCGTTCTCGGTAAGAAAGAGGAACCTCCCACATGAAGATCGTTTCGTCTTCACAGTCACAGCCTCCTGGACATGAAGATAAACCACGTGCTAATGCACTGCCACGACCAAGTCATACTGAGCGCCGTACAGAGCATCATACAGAATATGATCGCGTCAGAAGACGCCAGTCAACAACAGCTGCACTATATGCAGAGCTGCGGCTTCGGCGGCCTGTGGCGGTTCGCGGGGCCGTTCACTAAGGTACTACAGATACACACACACTTCCCAGTAGCTGTATTCATACTCAGCGCTAGAGAGCGTCATACAAAACGTGATCGCGTCAGATGACGCCAGTCAACAACAGCTGCACTATATGCAGAGCTGCGGCTTCGGCGGCCTGTGGCGGTTCGCGGGGCCGTTCACTAAGGTACTACAGATACACATACACTTCCCAGTAGCTGTATTCATACTCAGCGCTAGAGAGCGTCATACAAAACGTGATCGCGTCAGAAGACGCCAGTCAACAACAGCTGCACTATATGCAGAGCTGCGGCTTCGGAGGGCTGTGGCGGTTCACGGGACCCTTCACTAAGGTACTACAGACATACATGCACTTGCCAGTAGCTGTATTCATACTCAGCGCTAGAGAGCGTCATACAAAATATGATCGCGTCAGAAGACGCCATTCGACAACAGCTGCACTATATGCAGAGCTGCGACTTCGGAGGGCTGTGGCGGTTCGCGGTTCTCTTCACTAAGGTCCTACATACACTTGCCAGTAGCTATATTCATACTCAGCGCTACAGAGCGTCATACAAAACATGATTGCGTCAGAAGGCGCCAGTCGACAAGAGCTGCACTATATGCAGAACTGTGGTTTCGGAGGGCTGTGGCGGTTTACAGGGCCCTTTACCCAGGTACTACAGGTACCTCTTTACATACACACATACATTTCCCAGTAGCTATAGCTATCGGGGATCAGGGCCAATCCTAGAGTCATATATAAAATTTTAGCGTCGGAATTATATACCGTATTTTTTTCATTGGGCTCTCGTTGGTAATCAAATAAAAAGTTTACATACTCGTAGTATTTTTATAATTTAAATTACTAACGATTTCTTCTGCCACAAAAATCCTGACATTGGTTTATTGATTTTGCTTCGCTTCCATCGAACTGCCGTGACGTCTTGTCTTTGCCTCATTGAAAATAGTTCTTTAGCTTCATTCCTCCGTCTTGTGTTTGAAATAATTGATATACTGAAAGCACTACTTTTCTACAGATCCAGTGTACAGCGGAGAGCAGCGAACTGTTCGTCAACTGTTTAGAGGCCATGGTAGAGACGTGCTTACCGGGCGCGGAGCACTCGCAGGCACGCGCTCCGCCGCCCGACCCGGACCGTCAGGACACAGGTACATCTGGCAGGGAACTGTTCATCAACTGTTTACAGGCCGTAGTGAAAATTTCTGTTGAATGTCGCCGTCCGACCCCGACCGACAGGACACAGGTACATGGGGAGCGAACTGTTGGTGAATTATTTACTGGCCTACTACCAATTTCCTCTGATCCATGAGAGGTCTGTGCCCAGCAGTGAGACGTGTATAGGCTGATGATGATAGGTTTTGGGTAAAGACGGAGATAATGTGTGGTAGGTTGTTAGCCTACCGGGCCCACACAACACACTGGTCATGGATACTTTCGCATTTATATGCAGATTATATGGATATGGATACTTTCGCATTAATGTGCGGATTATATGGATACTTTCGCATTTATGTGCGGATTATGTGGATATGGATGCTTCCGCATTTATATGTGGATTATATGGATTATGCGGATTATTTGGTTTATTTTATATATGGATTTAATGTTTCAGGGTCATCACACCGCCCGCCCCCCTCGCTCTACTGTCCGGGGCAGGACCCTTAGCAGAAAGAACTCGTAAGTTCTATTTAAATAAATACTCCATTATTTTATTCCACTACGTATATAAAAAAAAAAACAAAACACACAAATCGAACTAGTCCCAAGTTCAATAAGGCTTGTGTTATGGTAAGTAAACGTCGTCCTCATAGAGAGTTTACGTTCATATTTAGATTCAACATTCCTAGAACCTGTCATAAAACTTGAGAAACTATGAGTTCCTCAACAACTTGTAAATTTAAATTTTAAATAGAAAAAGAAATCCTTTATAATCTTCGGATGCAATAAGCCATATTTGAAAAGACCATTATAAATGCATGACAAAATTGATGATTAAAGATTAATAATTACCATAACACCAATTGGAATCATCTTATATGCAGTGTGACGTAAATTTTACGTTACGAATATATGTTTATCTAACATTAACTTTTTTGTTTGTTACAGTTCAATATTGAGACTACGGTTTTGTAACCAGGACAACACATACGAGCTTGTTGAGTTAATTTTTTATTTCATATATTGAAACGGGTCGCTCATGTCTGTAAGGTCGAATATCGCTACACGTGTGTCAAATCGGTACGCGATTATTAATGATGAGCGCTCGCACTGGCGGCACGTTCAGCACTGCGTACCCGTGAATTTAACAATTTTAATTTCAAGTCCATTTTGAGTTTGTCGTCCAAATAAGGGATCCATGGAATAAGCTTAGACTTAAAGTAGGTAACCATAAGGTATGCAGTTGTGTGGTAGTAAGTAGGAAGTGGACCAAAGGCTCTGGATAGCAACCGGGATCGCTAAGATGAGGAATCCAACAGGTATGAAATGAAAGTATTCAAATTTGTCGTGAGCGGATAGTGTTACGGTAGTCGAGTTGGTTAACGATGACTCTATAACGATCGATACTTATTATTGATTGGTTTCCTATTAAAAAACATTGAGATTTTTCAGATTTGGAATCATAATTGGACGTAGTTATGGGAAAAGGATCCAATTCACAAGAGATCACCAATGAAATGTATGACTTTTGTTTTAAGCAGAAGGTTCAAATTTCAAATTTTACATCGCGTGGGTTGGTTCCTTTTCGCATAACTACGTCCAATTATGACTTGCACAGAATATATTTTACATTACATATGGTGCTTGATTACCTTATATGTCGAAACTTTAAAGAGCCATATGTACTGTAAAACGTTGTACGATACACGTGCGAACAGGTAATTCGCAACTTGTGTCGATTTAAAACACTCCCTGCGGTCGTGTTTCAATTTATCACTACTCGTTGCGGATTTCCTGTGTATCGTAGTGTATCGTAATGAACTATAATGGGTCTGGGATACTTTGTCACATCATACAATAATACAAGGTATGCTACTCCGGGGAAATTCAGTAGTGTGGGTGACAGAAGCCTACGGGCGTGTGCGTGTGAGTTGCTGTATTGCCAGTGTCGTATTATGAAACTCCCCGACCCCTATGCACCTGTGAGTGTTTTGTTAATTTATTACGTTAATTCATGCTTTTCTCAAACATGCAATGAAATATTGATGTTATGTTCCTTATAATAGGCTGCGAAGTATGACGTTTCAGGTGCGGCTAGGACAAGAGGTCGTTAATGGAATTTCATACAAATCTTGCAGGCCTAGGCCGGCAAAGTCTTCTTTTATAATTTCAATTCCACATAAATTTGTGGCACAGGCATCATGACATTCTGCCACTATGCGTTTTAAAAACACTGTTTTTTTTGTTGTTGTTTATTTCATTGCATGTTTGAGAAAAGCACTATACATACCTCGGCGGGAAATATGGGGTTGCCCGCCTTAGACCTCTTCGGCCGGCAACCCCTTTCGTCTCGGCCTCTGTAGTAATGTACTGAACTCGACCTATTTTATTTGCTGAGACAAACAAATGACAATTGTAATTGCAGAAGACAGTAAGGTTGCCAGTTTGTTGCACCACCGTTGGTCTTGTTGGTCACGTGGGAGGTAAAAAATTTGTGCTCCGAGCAGGATTCGTACGTGCGACATCTGGCATACGCGGCCAATCGCTGTAGCCACTGAGCTATCGGAACAATCAAATCAAGATCGGGCACCAAATCCTTCACTAGATCCCTCTTACAACGCCTTAGGGAGGCATACAGCTAGATGTACCTGAGAAGACTTAGCTTCTTTTGACGGCACCAACGTCTCAAATTAGTCAAATTACATTACTGCTCGGAACACTGAACTTTCCAATCTTTCCCTTTAATTTGAAATTTAGAATTTTCGTTAGCAGCGTTACTGCTTAAGAGTGGTATCCCACTCGTCCAATATCTTTGTCCAATATTTGATCAAATTTCTTTAACAGATGCCCATTCCACTCATCCAATATCATTGTCCAAGTTTTTTTTTCATGCGTAGCCATATTGAGTTTTAACTGTCATCAGAATCTTTGATCAAATGTCGGGGTCCCATCCAAGTTTGATGAAATCATCCAATTTCTTTGATCAAATGTATATTGGACAAAGATATTGGTTGAGTGGAATACCACCCTAATACAAAATTAGTTTAATATGTATGCAATAATAAATACGCCCCTCCCGCACCACGCAGGCATCTTAACAACTGTCTCAGTTAATTGACACGCCTATAGCAGACTTTTGTTAGTCCATATGTGTCGAATTCGCTCTCTATATGTAGTCATAAAATATATAAATGTCGTCATAGTAACATAGTGTCAACCACGCACAAAACCAATATTGCACTTAGGATAGTGCTGAATACTTTAATATTTTATCCACTAATTATGATTTTCGAATTATAAAATACCTGCATTGTGTAGCATAAATCATAAAAAGGTTTACACCACAAGATATATTTATTAAATTGACACTGGACAGAAAACAGATCTTATTTTAAATAACAAAGAATAAAATTATACACATCGAATATATCCTTTTAATTAAGCTGAGAGTAAAGTGCTACAATAAACTTTTGTTTATTGTAGCATTTTACCTAACTTAATGTTGTCTTTTTTTACTGTTAATTTGTTTTGATCTATGAATTATTTCTGAGTCTTGAATGTCTATTTCAGGAGTTTTGATTCCATAGAAAATTGAAACATTGTGAATATTCTAGGGCCCAAAAATTCATATTACTTATTTAAAAAACACGTTCTGGTCCTTGGAACGTTTTAAAAGTCGTAATTTATATGTGGGGGTTGACAGTGGTGGTTAAAAAGTCTAAATACTTAAGGGAAAGCCTATGTTTTTTAGTGTTTACATTTTAGGTGCATTTTAAAGGCGATTAAATAGATGTCTTAAACCGACCTTAAAATTACAGTTTTTGTTAAACTAAAAAAGTAGGTGAGCTACGGAAGAGAAAATGTATAGTACGAGAGAAAAATAGAGCGGGATAGTAATATTGGAGTAACAGACAAAGATGAAGTATATCTTCTCTTTGACTTTGCTTTACTTATAATTTCCTTTTAGTATTTAGACATAAATATATTCCCCCTAGTAAAATGTGTAGGTTATATGTTAAATAATATACATATCTATAGTAACTCATTATAATGAGCATATGTATGTTCAAGTATTCCCTTTAGATCGGATAATATATTTGATAGATATTAAACGGCGCAATATTTTAATCTTTACTGAATTATTCTTTTTGACATAAATTAAAAATACAGATTCTGGATTGAGAAAAAACGGCCATAAGTAGCTTATGTTTTAATTTAATGTAATGGATTCGTAAGTTGCTCTATACTTACATAAATGTAAAGTGAGGTGGGGTAATATAACCAGGGTTTTCGGCCGGTAAAAGAAAAGTTATCCCTTAAATCTTGTAGCTTTTGTCTTTGCCCAGTGTTCCATCTTGGCCCACCTCGCCATTTCTCTAACAAATTTAATATTAATTAGCACAATTTGTCCGAGTCTAAAAGGGATAGTTCGTAAGTAAAGCCTATTTTTACGAAACATTTTAGTACAAATTAATTTATATTGTATGTTCGTTATAGGTGTTCGTTCATATTTTTATCGCTTATTATAGTTATGTAAGCTTTGGGCTATGTTTAAATTTAAACTGACTTATTACGTATTTTGCGAAAGAAGAATATACAGGGTGTCCAGGAATAGCGCGCAAATTTGTACGGGTTACTTTGCCCCTGAGCTGAAATTTGCTTCGATCTACAACTTTGCCCAGACATTGTTTGCATTTAATCATATCAAAATTAAATTTTCGTGAGAAAATTATCATGTTTTCAGTATAATAATGGTGTTTATTTGGTTCAAAGTTATAATTCAATAGAAGTAGAAAACCTTTATTCATGGTAAACCGACAGTTGAGATGTTACACATGATTTTTTTAAAAGTTTACCATGAAATGGTCCTGCCTCAGCATCGTGCTGACTCAGAGTCAGCGCTGGTCTTCCGGCAGGCAGCAGATACGATATCTGTGATTGTTTTATGACTTACTTCATTTTACCTTTTCACGAGGTCAATATTATTAAAGTGACGATACTATGTAGTGTTAATTTTATTACTGAAAACATGGAATAACTTGGGCAATAATTTTTTAAATTATTTTATTTACAGTCAGCATCATATAGATAATAGCGGTCAACAGCGTACATATGTAATACAACTGCAATCTCTAACGATAGTTAGTTTGGGTCCTAATTTATTTATTTGGCCTTCCAACTGCGGTTACTATCTTGCAATTACATTTATAAAGTTATAAGGTCTATGTTATTGCATAGCTAATTATATGCATAAACTTCAAGTTAATAAGCATCAAGATGAAGCGAAGAGCTACTAAAATGAGTATATTTTAGTTCCGGATTTCCGCACAATGATGATGATGATAGTGAAGTTACCATAGCCCAGTGCTTTTAACATGCGGCTGTAAAGCGGCGGTCGTGGGTTTGAATCTCGTCTCGTGCCAATTAGGTTTACATCAGGAACATCGCGAGGAAACCTGCACACAGTGAAAAAATTCAGAGGTGTATGTGAATTTCCCAACCCGTAATGTGCCAACAGGGGAACTACTACCCAATCCCTGTTGGGCACCCTGCCAAGGACACCAAATTGTGATAGCTTTAGTTATTTTAATTGTAGTTAGATTTAGTTTTATATTCTAAGTTGTTAATATTAAACATGTATTTTTATTTCGTATTTAATAATAAATATATCTATATAATGCTGACTGTATTAATAAATAAAGTAATCAAACAGTACTCCTGGATTGTCAAGCGGATGAAGGCACTCTGTATTTGAAGCTCGAGTAAGAATTTACAAGAGAATAGCAATTTTTCATGCAATAATATACATTTGTTTTTTATACAATAGTGACTTGACAACGAGAAATTGTTTTATTAAAATTCAGGCAATAAACGAATGTAATTCATTTGTAATAAAAAAAAAGATAAATTAATGTGTAAAGTTGTTTAAGTGTAAAATTTATAAAAAAATAAGTATGTACAGTCGACGGTAGATTTTAAACGCTATCCGTTTAAAATCGAATAGCTAAAGTGGCATATTTGCCTGTGCACGTGCCTATTTTGCCAGCACAGGAAGTTATTGTCAACTTGTATCTGATGTTTTTTTTTCTCATTTCTGTATGATAATACAATTTAATTCGATATGGTGAAAACGGTAATTCTTGATGTAATTGTTGGAAATGTACTTTCATCATGATAGATGTGAAAAAATGGTGCATTTTACTCGTCGACTGTACATTGAGAACATGATTAAAGAAATTAAGTTTCAAAGATCTATGTGTGAGCTTACTAAGGCCTAATCTATAGGCGCTAAATATTGTTAATAACCTGTATATTGGGCAAAATTATGAAGCCGTCATAACATAAGATCTACTAAGTAGCTCGCTATTCAAATTTGTGACTTCGTTACAACTTTGCCCACCCGTGTCTGTTATATACATCGGGGTTTTGGTCGAGTTGCAACATCAAGAAGAGACTTTAATGCCCGCTCACTTGATTTTGGCAACCTGGTTGCCAGTCGTCACCCTTATTACATGGGAACACAACTCAAATTCAAAGCGAGTAGGCAGAGGCGGAATATCCTAAGGCAAATTAGTCACAAAGGTGCATGGTTACAAAAGGACGCGTGCGCGGAATTTCTAAATAATAACAAAAACCCGCTAGAGGGACGCCGCGCCGGTGAGATGCTTGCCTAGGTCGATCTCGATGAGTAGGTAAAAATAAATCGCAAAGGCTGAAATCAACATATGTATTTGTAATAACAGCAAGTATTTTTATCGATCATTTTGTTACAATCAACTTATCTTATGCCTTCATAATTTTGCCCAATTTAGTATTGAATACATGTAACTACCATCTATATTTATTGTTTGTCTATCTATTAGTCACGAATATAATTATAAGCACTGCTCCTTATTTAAGTAGGTATATAGTTACGTTTTCCAATTTGAATGTTGTTGATTGCGATAAGCGAAAACACACAGGGTTAGTCTAAACTAACCCTGTGTTACCTAAATATAGCTTAGATTAAATATCTAAGTTGAACTTCAGTTGGCTTACTTCAAGAGGAACATTTTGGGTTACAGTCCATACAATCGTTTTTCAAATTTGCGTAGTTACAAAACACTTTCATGCGTCAATAGCAACATAATGTTTTTAAAAAAATCACACCAATTAAATACCCGAAAAACGCTTGTATGAAAATTGACACCAAAACGTTTCACCTTAAAGTCAAAAAGTGATATTTCCTGCCTATAATAATACAATGTTGGCATATTTTAGTCACTAATTACATGATTATGTTTTAGGAAACTGTTGGGTTGCGGCTGAGGCTTGGGTGTCTAGAGGGAAAAGTAAGTCTGTGTGTGCTTCTTATCGTGTGTATTCGGTAAGAAGCACACACAGGCTTACTACTCTAGACTCTTACGTTTAGTTTTATTTTAGTTACTAATATATTGATATGATTTTGATTGAAGGCGTCTGATGAATCGACTGTAGTGTTCATTTTCAATTTGAAGCAATGAAATGTGTCTTAAGGCGAAGGGATAGGCAAACTCTTTCCATACAAACTTTGTGTACCTTGTTCTTCGTTTGTGTTTGCGCTACAGTTATTTTTTGGCAATATGCTTATTTTTCTGTTAGCTATTTCTTCTAGTTTTTTTTTTATTTATTTATTTAATAAAGCAAAATTTCAACTTTACGTTCTGCGTATATCCAATATGTACAAGCGAAAATTAAAACTAAATGCTGTTGTGCCAAAACTAATGAATAAAACTTGCACAACCTTTGTATGGAGAATGCCCTGCCCTACCCTTCGCCTTAATTTAACCCACGGTGTGGGCAATGTTGTCAAGCAGCATTTTTGTTCGTCCGGCAACTCGTACGGTCACGCTTCTTAATTGGTGACCCATTTCGCTAAATTTTGCTTTGAACTTCTATACAGTTTGACAGGACTGTCAACCTTAACGGGGTCACAAATTGAGATTAGTGACTGTACGTCAGACGCTATTTAAAATAAATTTATATTTCCATGAAAGTATTACTATTTTATAAGATTTATAGCTATCTTTGTGACAAATTCTATGTATTGATGTATTTAGTAAAAACAGTGAGACCAGTAGCTATGCTTTTTATTTTACAAATCGATTATGTTACTCTCCTTAGCTTCAACCCGATTCGCCATGACCAGGGATAAAACTGCCAAAATTCTCTACTATTACTTACTTGGGTGAATTGTAAAAAAAATTGTACATAGTTAACCTCTTCACCTACCTAACGAATAAAACTTGCACAACCTTTGTATGCAGAATGCCTTGCTCTACCGTTCGCCTTAATTTACCCCACGGTATGGGCAATGTTGTCAAGTAGCATTTTTGTTCGTCCGGCAACCTAGTCATCTAGTCGTGACAGCCAATGGAATGTCTCACACGGCACGCTCATCATTTTCATCAATACCATAAAATACAATATACAGGGTGATTCAGGAGACGTGAGCAGAACCAACACTACATACATAGTAAATGGCGATGAATCGTTCACCATTGTATTTAAGTGAAACACCCATACCTATTTCCTGTATTTTAATTTTTGTTAAGTTAAAGTTTAATTCTCTACCATCATGGTCACCCTACAACAACTGGTTTATAAAGATTAAACCTCTACTGTTCTGACAGCACTTTGATTATGAAGAAAGTAAATTGTCACATTGAGTGAGATAGGATATTTCAAAAGTAATCTGACTCAGATGACATTTAATTTGATACGTATCACTTGACTGAAGTATTCTGATTGTAGAGTGACCATGAATTTCGTAAATAATTTAAGACATTTTTTTTTCAATATTATATATAAATGAACGTTAATTTCACTAATAGTGGCACGAAGCAGTAGCTTATGATCTATTGAATCTGTAGTGTTGATTTTGCTCACGTCTCCCGAATATACTGAGATGGAGATACCAGTGAAATACTCCACATAGATCGTAGCGCCGTTGTGTATTTATGTAGTAAGAACTAAAGCACGACCCGCTGCATCTCTGTCACTTCAATATGCAAGTGCGATAGAGATATCACCCAGTGACATCTGGTACAAAGAAGTTAGAGAGTATCCGAACGCACTCGGAACTAGACGTCAAAAACGAGTAGCGTATTTAGAAATTGTAAAATTAAAGTAAATTATCCAAAATTGGTCTTGTATTGTTCGTTAAAGTGATCTAGAGTGAATAATTTAGTTGTGATAATGTTATCCGGGAATTAGATTAACGATAAAAGTCACAAATCGTCAAGTTAATATTTGACAGATTGTCACCGTTCAAATTTTGAAATGACTTAAAAGTATACCGAGTACTGTGTATTACAACGGATTTTCAAAGCAGGGGAGTATTATTTTTTACATTATTATTACCTTAAGTTTTGTCTAAGTGAATAATTTGTCACAATAATATAGGTACCTAACCTATTTGTTACTTTTGTAAGTACCTTGTATATTCTGTGACTAGTCAAAAATAAATACTTTCAAAGTTAAACAAAGCAGAACTAGTCCAAATTAGTGCATAATATATTGTTTAGAGTGTATAAGTGTATTTTACTGCACTTAGTGTGCTTATAGTCTTAAAGTTTTTAGACCCAGGTATTTACATTTTCAATATGTTTTCAGCCCAAATCACTAAACCAATTAGACGCAGAGATGCTTTAATTAGCAAACTGCAACAAACTCAAAAAGACCTCAAAGGGGCCATAGAGCTTAATGAAAAGCTCCTGCAGGAACGAGATGACAGTGAGGAGGAGGTCATGCGGGTTGTCAGGATGAACACAACCCTCAAAGCTCAGCTCGCTGAACAAGACCTGCAGTATGAAGACATGCTAAGCCAGCGGACAGAACTTCAACTCACCGTGGACCGGTTCCAGCAGTGCCAGGAGGTACATGAGCAAGCTTTGCGGCGTATTCGGGATCTGGAGCAACAACTGGAAGAACTTCAGGCAAAGCAGACCACTATTTGCAAGTATTGCTCAGAGTTGGGTGAAAACAATTTAAGTATCTTTGCCGAATTTAGTACTTGTGAAGTAGACATGATGCATGATAGTATAGTAAACGCCCCCATAATGGAAACAATAGATTTGACCAATTCTGTGTATGTAGAGAGTGATTTTGATCAAAGAGTCATAGTGAGAGGATCAAACAAAGTAAAAAAATATTTAAAATTGACTAGATTTATTAAAAAATCAAAAGTTTTATTGCAACGCCACAAGAAAATTTTCAAAGCAGTTTTGTCTAAGTACAGTCATGTGTCACTGAGCGACCAGCTTCATCACTGTCAGCAACAATTAGACCGCGCAGTAATAGAGTTGAAAAATCGCTCCGAAGAGGTTAAGATGCTGCAATCAAAATTAAAGGATATCACTAGCAAGCATGACCTGTCAAGCAAAACTTTGCATGAATACATAGCGTTTATGAATAATGTTCTAGAACCGGGCAGCGGCATCCCACTACACTTCGAGTCGCCCCGGGTGCCGGGGCGCTGCCCTGGCCCGAGCCGCGAACACTCGCCCGCCGGCCGCGCGCCCGCCGCCCCCGCGCCCGCCTCCCCCGCGCTCAGACGCGCCGCCGCCAGTGCCGCCACCCCGCGCCGGGGGGCGCCCGCCCCGCCGCCGCCGTGCCGAGCCGAGCCGGCGCCGCCGCTGCCGGTCAGTGTAGACCCGCCGCCGAGCCGAGAAGAATCGCCGTTCCTGAGCATAGTCGAGTCGCCGCTGTCGCTGAGCCAAGCGGAGCCGGCATCGTCGCCGGTGCCTTTCTCCGCCCGCCCGCCCGCGGCCGCCGCGCCCGCCCGGCTGCGCCGCACCGTCGTGTACACAGACCGGGTGGGCGTCGGCCTCGGGGCGCTGCTGGCGGGCCGCTTGATGCAGAAGGTGACCAACAACTGTCTCCCGGGAGCCTCCGTCGATCGTTTGGCCTCGTGCATCGCCGCTGACCACTTCGACTGCGACTCAACGCTGATAGTGTTCATCGGTGATAGTTTAAGCTGTACCGAGCGGGACATTATTAGGCTATCGGAGACCCTTACTGAAATAGACCAGCGAGGAGTAGGTAAAATCATAATCTGTGCGTTGCCTTTTTCGGATACTTTGTCAGCAAAGGAAAACAAAAAGTTATATTATTTAAATTCAATTTTGTATAGATTGACTCTATACAGCTGTAGGATTACATATTTCGACACTAACAAATTTGTTAAGAATTTCGTTTTGACTCAAAAGCGTCCATATCTACCGAGGAGGTACTTACGTGAGTGTGCTAAATTGTTAGCATATAATATTGTAGACCCCGTCGTGGCTATCACGACGTTTGATAATGTTAAGGCGGTTCCTGTGTTACGTTTTAGTAGCGCGGGCTCCGAAACGGCGTCGGTGCCGGCGAGCAATTTAAACTGACCGATAAGACAACGCGTGCTACCACCGGCCCCGAACCCGTTGATAGATCTAACACTAGTATTAATATGGTTCATCAAAATATACAGGGATTTTCTAGTAAGGAACTTGAAATTGATTTATTCATACAATGTTCAAATATTCATATTCTCTGTATAACGGAGCACTGGCTTAAAGATCATGAATTTATGTTTAACTTTAGCAATCATAGCATAGTAAGTTCATATTCTAGAAAGTCATGTAGGCGTGGAGGGTCCTTTATTATGGTAAAACATAATTTGAAATGTAAAGAACGTAAAGATATTGTTGACATGTCCGTCGAGCGTCACATAGAACTCTCTTGTGTAGAGTTAGACCAATTTATAATTATATGCGTATACAGGCCCCCATCGGCGGATTACAGTCTATTTGAGTCAGTGATGGAAGAAGTGCTAAGTAGTATTTTTAAGAGTACAAAATGCGTTATTGTTTGCGGTGATTTTAACGTTAACTTACTTGAGAAATCGCCCACGAGTGTGAGTCTAGTGAATACCTTTAAATCTTTTAACTTAGTGAACTTGTTTTGTGAGCCTACTCGAATTACAGCCACCAGCGCGACATGTATAGATAACGTTTTCAGTAATAAGGATGCGATTAGTAAATTTATTATAAATACCTTAAGTTCTGACCACTGTGGACAACAGGTCTCCTTTAGCGGGAAAACCGACAACGCTCCACGAGACACTATGTGCAGACCTATTTCTGAAAAGAGCTTAGATTTATTTAATCGTAATATTACGAAAAGATTACATTATCTTCCACTTACTGAGGAAAGCCCTGACCGTTTGTGTACTCGATTGTTTAATTGTATCAAAACGGAATTTGATGTCTGTTTTAATTTGAAGAAGGTTCAAAGCAAGGTCAAAGCTAAATTTAGCGACTGGGCTACGCAAGACATTCACGAGAAGAGACGCCGACTCTATGACTTGTATGATTCGCGAACTACTGATAAAAGGCCGGAATTTCTAGAGTACGTCAAAAACTATTCAAAATCTTTTAAGATAATGTGTGTCGCTGCTAAAGCCAGTTACTTGTCAAAAAAGATCCAGAACTCCAGTGACAAGATTAAAACTGTATGGCAAGTTATCAACAACGAAACTGGGAAACGTAAGATAAAAGATCCGCACTTCAGCCTACGAGTCGATGATACTCTAGTAAGTTCTGACCACGAAGTAGCAAATCATTTTGAGCGGTTCTTTTCTAACGTACCCATCGAGACCACGAAGTCTTTGAAGTCATCACCAAATGTCGCTGAATCCTTATTGAAAGAAAATGTTACGGAATGTACAGAAATCTTTAGCTTCACTTACGTAACCCCCCATATTCTAATTAAAGCATTTAGATCATTAAACTTAAAGAAGACTGAAGATCTCTGGGGCCTTTCAGTGAAAGTATTACATTCCGTTGTAGAATCAATCACACCTTTCTTAGCTGATATTTTCAATAAATGTATTGATACTGGAGTTTTTCCTAACCTAATGAAGCACAGTAAAATTATCCCGTTGTTTAAATCAGGAACCAAAACTGACCCTACCAACTTCAGACCAATCTCAATACTACCGGCATTAAGCAAAGTTTTTGAGAAACTTATTCTTAATCAGCTTGTGTCCCACTTTAATCGCAATAACCTGCTCAATAGCAATCAGTTCGGATTCACTAGAGGTCGTTCTACCACTGATGCCGGTGTGGTACTAATTAAACATATTTTTGATGCCTGGGAAGAGGCTCAAGATGCTATTGGGGTGTTTTGTGATCTGTCAAAGGCGTTAATCACGAGAATTTAATTAGAAAGTTAAGTCACTATGGGATCAAAAACGGTGCTCTTGACCTTGTTACATCGTATCTGTCGGAGAGAACACAACGGGTAGTGATCAACGGGACTCAATCAGCAGGGACAACGGTTGCTCTTGGAGTTCCTCAAGGATCAATTCTGGGACCATTTCTGTTTCTTGTTTATATCAATGATTTACCAAACCTTGTGAAAGATAAACATGATATAGTGCTATTCGCAGATGACACGTCGCTTATCTTCAAAGTAGGCCGCAAAGAGAAAAACTTTGACGGTATTAATGAGACACTAAGTACTGTTGTGAACTGGTTTACAGCAAATAATCTACTCTTAAATTCCAAGAAAACAAAGTGCATCAAATTCACTCTGCCTAATGTCAAGGAGGCAAACAATTCCAAGATCAAATTGAAGTCTGATGAACTGGAATTTGAAGAGAGAACAGTGTTTTTAGGAGTCACCTTAGATTCAAAACTGCAATGGCACGCGCATATTGCCACTCTGGCTGGCAAACTTAGTTCTGCGGCCTATGCAGTAAGACGTATTAGACAGTTGACTAACGTTGAGACGGCCAGGCTGGTGTATTATAGTTACTTTCATAGTGTTATGTCCTATGGAATCCTTTTGTGGGGAAAAGCGGCAGACATCCAGACCATCTTCGTGCTACAGAAACGAGCTGTACGCTCCATTTACGAACTAAAGGCCAGGGAATCCCTCAGAGAAAAATTTAAGGAGGCAAATATTCTTACTGTAGCATCTCAATATATTCTTGAAAATATTATGTATGTTCGGAAAAATCTTCATGAGTTCAAACTTAACAGTGATATCCACGACTACAACACTAGAAGTAAACACAAGATTGCAGTGAAAGCCAGTCGTCTCCGGAAGGTTAGCACGTCGTTCGTGGGGAACTGTATACGATTTTATAATAAAATACCCACCGAAATAGTTAATCTGCCACTGAGTAAATTTAAGTCTCATATTAAACGTTATTTGCTAAGCCAGGCCTATTATGCTGTCAACGATTTCTTAAATGATAAAAATGCTTTTAAGCCAGTGATAGTATAATCTTGTTAGTTAAAATATAAATACCTATGCTTCACTTAGCCTATTTCCTTGTAAGCTCTTTCGTTGCGTTTTATGAAACTTGATGCTGTTTCTTGCCGAACAGTTGTTTTAATCTTTTATATTATTTATTAATGTCCGGCAGCCTGAATATGTCATGCTCGCTTAAAAGGCTTTGCTTACGGTGGCGTCGTTGATCGGGTCGCCACCTTCCCTAACAAATGGTCGAGGGAGGCGATGGCTGAGATACGCGTCATACTCGTGATCGGGTGCTGTTTGTGGAGTCCGGTCTGTTCATGCTTGCAAGGGCATGATTAATACCTTAATACTAGTGTTATTTTATTGGAGATTGACGAGAGACATCATCCTGTTTTGGATTAATTTTATTGTTATTGACGCTTAGAGACCTTATACATCTCTGAGAATATTAAATTACTTAAGTGCTATTTTCATTTACTACTTATTTTAATTTAGACGCTTAGAGACCATGTACATCTCTAAGGACTTAGGAATAATGGACGCTCAGAGACCATATACATCTCTGAGATATTAAATTTATTGTATATACTTTTGTGTATTCGGACAGAGACCGTATATATAGGTTACTAAATTTTTTTTTTATATAATGTCTTATAAGTTAATTTTAATTGAATATTGTGAGTTTGTTAATCACTATAGTTTTAAAATCATTATTATTATTGTCTACTTTTTTTAGTACTGCAATTCTGTTTTGAAAACATTATAATTATCATTGTCATTTTATTTAATTGTATAATTCATGTGTTGACTTGTAAAAGTGCCCTTGTGGCCTATTTGCAGAATAAAATTTTTGATTTTGATTGATTTTTGATTTTGATTTTGGTTAAACTAATATTTCCATAGAAAAAATCGTACTACCAGCTGAAAGGCCCCTGATCAACCATAATGATGACCATAATGTAGGTACTATATTAGTGTCACTTCCGTGGCGTACAGATCACGTCACTTCATTCGTAGTGTGGCGGCCATGAGGTTAAGTTAAGGACTTAATTATGTCTACATTTTAATTGATTCCATTGAGTAACGAAAAATAGTCATAAAACTTATATGGGTAACTTCCGTTACACGATGAAATCAATTAAGGCGAAGGGATATGCAAATGTCCTTGCCCCATCGGCGGCTAGCCACAGACAGCGGGCGTTCATACTAGATGGCGCGAGCGTAGGCTATCGATGTATTATTAATCGGATTGACGTATAGATGGCGTAAATTATTTCATTTATATTTTAATTGGTGATTTAATTATAACTGTATTTATAGTATTGAGGAAAAAAAAGGAAAATCCAATGCCACATGTTATCTCACTGCTGTATTTCGCAATCGAGAACAAACCGAAGCACACCGAAGGAACTCGACCGCTCAAAGCATGGCCAGGAGAGCGAAAGAGACAGCACGATCCAAACTTTAATACATAGCTAGAATTAGTACTTCACTTTGAGATAGAACTTTTATTATGTAAGTATAAGAAGAAAATTTAGGAATATATTGTGATATTGTCCTAGAATAGGAAGGCTACCGTTTGTTGATTTATCGGTCCAAAACCTAACTTACCTACCATCAATCTCGGTACTTCTAGCCGACTAGATGCCGCTGAACTCCTTACCTGTGTGATAAACACGCGGCGCGGGCTCTTAGCACAGGGTTAGAAAATAAAAGTCTAGTTTACAGTTATTATTATGATGTTTATTTCATTGGACAAAATACTTAAGCATACGGAGGATGAATACCCTTTTTTAAATAATCATAAAGAAGTAAACTATTTAATTCGTTTTTAAAAATACTTTGACAATTTTCTTTGCAATTTTTCATGAAAACATATCTGGAAGTATATAAATAGATAAAAATAAAACCAACCAAGTGCGATTCGGACTCGCGCACCGAGGGTTCCGTACAACTTAAAAACAAATGTGATTTATCAATATACTTATTGGTATTTGTTGGTAAAATATACGTGTTAATACTTTCAGTGCCAGTAACCCTAGGGTGTGTGGGCGCTGGTTTGGTAGGCGCTTTCCGCTACTTACGGTTTATCTCATGTTATCGGCTACGAGCGTAGCGCTACGAAATCGTTGGCAGTGAAAGTGTTGATAAACAATATCACTAAATAAGATCATAGGTCATAGGTGGAATCCCATTAAACATATCCTTTTTCCTGAATGTACTAAATTGATCAAGAAACAATGCCACCAAATGTGGAAAGAATACTTCGATTTGAAAAAAATCGTGTGACAGGCGAGGCCATACATTTTAAGAACTCTGCTTCCCATGTTTTATGTACAGTATACATCTTAGCAGAGAAAAATTTTTTGGTCATTGGACCAAATAAAAATATGCACCTGCTTAGTGCTGCTCATCTGCTCACATCCAATGGCCACCGTTCCAGCTACTGCGCTTGTGTTTAGATCCAATTCATTAGTGGACTCATCATTGTAAACTACAAAATCCATGTTGCACATTTTACATTTCAGCCGAAATTGAGATAGTAAACCAGTGCGAACTTCAGATACAATTTCCACTGCTTTTAAACCACAATTCAGTGGACCATGACAAGACATTTCCTGTAGTTGTTTTCATTGCTTTTATCACTGAAAAGAAAATAACATTACAGCACGAATTATCAAAGTCATAACATCTAATAACTATGCTACTACCCTCCATTTCATTATATTTATGATTTAAAAAATAAAGAGTGGTGTTTTTTTTTTCAAAATTCTGACCATTTACTATCTGATAATGTGCTTTTTAGTACATATTCACATTTATAAAAACTACCCTTTTTACTTTGTAATAATAGTAATAATAATAAAAATATGCATGCGCTTTGGAAGGCACATTAAGCCAAGGTCTTCCGGCAGCTTGAATTCTCTAACAGTCAAGTTATCCATTCACTTTACAAGCCAATAAGGTCTATTTTACCCCTTGGGTTGAAAGGTCAGATGGCAGTCGCGTCCGTAAAAACTAGTGCCTACACCAATTTGTGGGATTAGGTAGCAGACCCCGGGCATGGCGGGCATCCGTCAGGATTCAACTGTACTGGGATAGTGCTAGGATGATATACGACGAAACCTTGTATGGAGACTGTTGTGTGTTTCTTCATTATTTTAACTTTTCATTAATTAATAACTTATCCGCCATAACAATATTTATGTGGAAATTTCAACTTGCTAACTATTACCGTGCAAAAAAGCCTGTTTGTTAGAAGTTGGACAGAAAAACGGTGTAGACTTATTAATAATGTTAATTTTGGTACCCTGAGAATATGGAACCCTGATACTTCATTTATTATTTATACTCACCTTTCAACCACAATATTGTCATCCACTACAAATGAATCATCATCAACAGCAACAGAACTGAAATAAAAGTACAGAGATAGAGTCCACAGTAATATAATAAAATAGCAAAGTACTCAAAAATTTAATAAATGTCTTTGCTATTATTAGTCATCTTCCCTAATAATCATTTACATAAACATTATTTTTTCAGATTATAGTATTTTAGGATAATAAAAAAATATTGGGTGACACATTTACACAAATCAACAGTCCCAAACTAAGCAAAGCTTGTATTATGGGTACTAGATGATGATATACATACTTATGTACATAAATAAATTCTTCTGCCAGTATCTTTGGCACTATGCTGCGGGGGATAGATTATTTATGTTTAAAATTTTGGTAAGCATATATTTTTTAATTTTTAAATGTACCTTTTAATATTGTTTATCGTTTTGTAACGTAATACATAAAAACATTCAAGACCCCGGTCCAAATATTCATGCTCAACACACAAATAAATGCCCTGTCCGGGATTAGAACCCGGGACCTGTGGCTTTAGGATTTGCATGAAACAAACCTAATGGGTAGTATTTAAACACATCCAAAGGAGTTTACAGTTTTATAGCAAATGAAACTTATGTAAAATTAATCAACACTTTACAATTGACAAAACCCTAAAAAGAGGGATACTCTTTCATCGATGTAGCAGTGGGCATCTTCTAATTTAAATATATAAAATTACATAAATTAACATTTACTTTCATTTATTTTTGATGTTCATATGATTGGATAGTAATTGATTTATTGATTGACAAAAACATTACAGCTTGTAATTGTATCAATCACTGACAGTAGTTTGTATCTATTGCATTATGCCTCTTCCATATTTTGTAATACCATGAGTGCCTACATAATAGTAGTTACATTTCAGCAACACAATAATCAGATACTTACGTTTCAGGTTTAACTGATAGTTTCATTAGCTGCTTCAGTTTACGTTAGTATATATCTTCTTTGTCAGTACGAGGGTAAAACTGAAAGTTTCGGGAATAGAAGAAAATATGCAGTATAAGTGAGTTTATTTATTTTTATTGTTTTTCAAAATATTCTCCTTTGTATTTCATGCACTTATGCATGCGTTCAAACCAGTCCATAAAGCACTTTTTGAACTCTGAAGTAGGGGTCGACAAAATGGCTATTTTATAGGCCTCCACTGCTTCTTCTGGCGTCTGAAACCGCTGACCACGCAGTTTGTCCTTGATTCTGGGGAATGTAAAAAAGTCGTTGGGACTTAAGTCAGGGCTATATGGAGGGTGGTCCAATATTTCGACTTTTTCACCGTCCAGGTACTCAGTTGTTGTCCGAGCGGTGTGTGGGCTGGCGTTGTCGTGGTGAAGGATGATGCGACGACTAGGGTTTGTCGGGTTTCGGCAAACAAATAGTGGTGTACCAATCAGCATTGACTGTTCTACGATCCTCAAGAGCCACAGTAGCTACGTGACCAGATTTAGAGATAAACGTAGCCACCATCTTCTTAGCCGTACTGCGAGAACGAACAACTTTTGTGGGTTTGAGCTCGTCTTCGAAGACCCATACTCGGGATTGGTTTTTAGTTTCAGGCTCATAAGCGTATATCCACGACTCGTCACCTGATACTATGCTAAAAACAGCATTTGAGCGTCCCTTGTTAAATCTTTTCAAAGTTTTGCGGCACCAATTGACACGGACTATTTTCTGCTCATCAGACAATAGGTGAGGTATCCAACGGGAAAATAACTTTTTCACGCCTAATTCTTCTTTTAAAATAATTTGTATTTGACTCATTCCAATACCCAGGTGCTCTTGAATTTCCCGATATGTCACATGTCGGTCTTCATTTATCAGACGACGCACAACATCGACGTTTTCTTGCGTGACTGCCGATTTTGGTCGACCTTCACGCACTTCGTCGGTGAGGGATACACGGCCACGTTGAAATTCTGAATACCACCTGTATATTGTAGTCTTTGAAGGAGCTTCAATATTAAAAGCAGCAACCATCCGCTCTTCACATCGTTTTTGTGTTAGTCCACTTTTAAAGTCATAATAAATCATAGCTCTGAAATTTTCACGGCACAATTCCATTTTAAGCAGTGACTCGACGACTTCAATAAACAATTGAAACCGAACCATACTTTTTTTTTTCTAAGTGGCCAGTGTGTTGAGATAAGGAAACTTCAGAGATTTTAAAAAGGTATAATACATGTTAAAAATAAATTAATAAGTATTCGATTCCCGCCACTTTCAGTGCAAGCCTCGTACTAAACTCGTGATTGTCATTGTCAAAATCTGTAGAGACGCTACAACAAAAGGAAAGCAAGTTAGAAATAAATAACACTGAATTATGAACACACACAACTAAGGCCAGGTCTTATGGATTTTGCACAAATACCCCTTGTATATAAACTTACTTTGCTGTGGCGTCGAGTCGTTTCATTGCAGCAATTTGTACTCGACGTTTGCGCATCAACCTGACTGATGCAGTAGGTTTCCGCCCCTTCCTATTTCCCATATTGTTTTTAATGTTTATAATAATTTATTGTACGTTACAAAGTGCCTGGTCATAGTATGTGAGCAAACATTTATTACAATGTTTAACATTCTTATTGTATAGGAAATATCTTTAAAAATTATAAAATATCTCTAAAATCCGTATTTTAGTATTTTAGGGATATAATAAAGTCTAGCCCACAACACAAAGTTACAAAAGTATACTTACAAAGTATGGCCACAAAATAACTTGCACAGCGGGAATAAAACTTAAACAAAAAAATGCTTAGAACGGCACTTTTAATGTGACTTATATATTTTTCAGTGAATTCTAGGAACATTTGAACAATTAAGGGAAATACTTGAGTATATGTGTGTTCAGACGGTGAACTTTCAAAACCTCCACATGCTGTATTTTAAGCAAAAAATCTCAGCAAAAACACCTCCATTTCATAGTTTTGCCATACCCTTCGCCTTAAAATGTAGACCTAATTAAATCCTTAACACTTTGTACGCCAGGAACACCTAAAGGTGTCGCGTCTTCTTACGTGTTTTTTTTTTGCAATTCGCGCTCGTATGAGACTTACCTCTCCTGAAAACGCATCGGCGCCATCTGTTAGAAACTTGTCTATGAAAGTTAACCTTTTGGACGCCAGTGACTGATATATTCGCACCATCGATTCAACGACAGTGACAGATGTATCCGTCACGGCGTGCAGTTTGATATCAATAACAACCAAGGGTGACGCCACCAGTGTTGGATACTAAGTTGACAAGCACCAGTAATGGACACTTCATTCCTAATTCAATGATCATCATCATCATCATCCTCCTAGCGTTATTCCCAGTACAGTTGCATCCCGAAGGATGCCTGGGGTCCGCTACCTAATCCCAAGAGTTGACGTAGGCACTAATTTTTACGGAAGCGACTGCCATCTGACCTTCCAACCCGAGGGGGAAACTAACTTATTGGGATTAGGCTTGTCAAGTGAGTGGGCAACTTGACTGTTAGAAGTTCTCAAGCCGCCCAGAGGCCTCTAACTTGGCTTAACGACTGCTATCATAGACAGCAACCGGGATCAACGGCTTAACGTGCCTTCCAAAGCACGGGAGCGCTCAGTTAGTAACCACTCAAAGCGGTCACCCATCCAAGGACTGACCTCGCCCGACATTGCTTAACCTCGCATACCGCACGCGGTACGCGGGCGCCGCTCGGCCACGCACGCTCCTCCTAATTCAATGATCATATGGTTTTAAATTGATTGTTGAATAATAAGAGTCGAGGTGCATCATTGGTGCTTGTCCAATACTGGTGCTGTCACCCTACATACATTTCTAGGGTTCAACTTTGCGTTTGACATTCTGATGTGTGTAAGTAGCAGCTTTTGTATTTGAATGAGCGTTGATAAGGTTCATTTTCGGGTACTTAATAAAAGACAATTATCAACACAATTAACTTTACTTAAAAAAAAACTACAATATATATATATATATAATAAAACGTGAATATTTTGTTTACAGTACAGATAAAAATATATATATATATAATAAAACGTGAATATTTTGTTTACAGTACAGATAAAAAAAAATAGTGCTCCTGATTTTTATTAAACTATGTAAAACTCAAAGTAAGGATTCCTATCCGCGTTCTACCAAGATGGACGGAAAAGCTCTTATGCAGCTAAATTGAGAACTCGTATTAAATGGCTGGCGGTACGATAAGCAACCTCTCTAATTTGGGCGGGTAATCGTTTATTTTCCTTGGCAAATAAAAAAATGGGACTGTGACAAGGACAACAAATAATACATGTATCTTTCTGTCGCTTTTATTCAATTTAGTATATATGGCCATAACGACCATCTCAACGCGGTAGTGGCATTATTATTTGCTTTATAAAATGGCTAATTTCATTTTTTTCTCAGAATATGGACTTCTTGGGCACATTCTACTTAGTATCAATAACGCTATAAATAAATATGGGTCAAACACAAATCGACCTAGTCCCAAACTAAGCAAAGCTTATACTATGGGTACTAGAAGACGTTATAGATAAATACATAGAAAACATCCATGACTCAGGAACAAATATTCGTGCTTAGATAAATACATAGAAAACATCCATGACTCAGGATCCCTCACCGTGATTCGAACCTGAGACCTCTGGCTTCGTAGGCAGCAGGGTCACTACCAACTAAGCCGAAGTGGTCGTCTAACGATTCTAGAAGAAAAAAAGTTTTGTTACTTTCCTTACATTTACTCTTATGTATACCGGTAACGAAACCGTCATCAAAATTTTGTATGTAAATCGAAAACGATAGTGTGTCTGACATTTATTTATTTAATCTTTATTGCACTAAAGAAACCTTATCGTACAAAAGGCTGACTTAATGCCATATGATATTCTCTACCAGTCAACCTTAAGGCAAACACAGATTCTGAGTCAGGTTAAGCCCAAAAATTCCATATTCTGAGTAAATATTAGAATGCCCCATTTCTTTTTAAATTTCCCATTTGACATCTTTTCTGGGGTACTGAGATGTAAATGTATAGAAGTGCCCCGGGTGAAATGCTCAAAATGATTGAGACACGCCATTATAATTGTAGTCTCAGTATGTATAATTGTAGTCTTTGATTATTGCCTTATAATAGTTATAATAAATACATGTGTAGTTAATTTTGAGGCCTTGGAACGCGTAGCTACTTCTGCAGCTGACTTTAGTAAATAAAACAATAGCTTCTATTAACCATTTCACATGTGGTGTGCAATTTATTTTAAAATTTGTATTTAAACATATTTTTGAGTCTCCTCCCTATGTTTCTATAGAAAGAACTAAATTGCTAAATGGAAGACAAAGTCAAGTCATAAAAGAAACTAAGTGTAATTTGTTTTGTGTTGTTAGATTTGAGAACAAATTAACGTAGTAGACAGATACTTATTTTTACAGCCTGACCAGTGCCTATTGGGACCTGGCCATGCTGCGGATTTTTAGTGGCACTTATTTATTTTAATGGCAAGACATACTCTTTGACAACAGGCGTTAGAAGTCATCGAATGTCTTCGATGTAAACAAACTTACATCAAGACGAAATATTTCGTGATATATAAAAATAAGTAAAGAAATATGCCGAAAATCATTCAAAACGATGTGAAAGTTTATTGTGTATATTATTGATTATTTAAAACAATATACGGACGAAGGATTGACTAATATTCCAATATACAATGTTTTGCAATTGGTTGTTCACATGACCGGGAGTACTGACATTTATATAGTAAATGTAAGTCTACAATAACAAATATATATAAAAAGAAAATAACGTTGCCGTCGTTGCCGCCAATGAAAAAGAATATCCAATACAAAAATTTCAAAAAAGTACCTAGATGACTAAGAAAGCCAATACACAATGTGCCGACTATACATAACGTATATTATTGCCATATAACATGCTGTTTGTAGCTACATTGATGGAAATATAAGGTGGCCATAGCAACTCCCAAACTACTCGAGTTAAGACTGCGCAGTACGTTCGGTTTTCCATACAAACGTATTTATGCTCTCATTTTAAAACGCCATGCTAGAATAACATGAAACTTTGTATACACAATGAGATTCGGCATATCTAGGTCGGAAATTAGTTTCTGTTGCTTGAAATTGTAATGGAGAAAAAATACAACGATTATTAAGGTTTTCATACAAGCCGTAAAAAACTCAAAAAACCGCTGTATTTTTATTTCTTTTACAATTTCTAACAACAGAAACTAATTTTCGACTTGTGTATACAAAGTTTCATGTTATTCTAGCAAGGCGTTTTAAAATGAGTGCATAAATACGTTTGTATGGGGAACCGAGCGTACTGCGCCCTCTTAAATCCGTCGTGGTATAGCTCATTGGAACTGTCTCAGTTGATGACTGTAGAAATAGGTACAGCCGGCCAACAAAAGCTTGCCCCGAAAACGAATTTTCGGACAGAAACTTATTTTTATTAGTAATATCACTTCCTTTTTAAATTCTGAATAGTATACGTAGTGACAACACTATCATAATGATCCTCTTGCTCGGTTTTTAAAGGCAATTTGTGGACTTTCATCATATGCCCTCTAAGACTTTTCATCTGTATATAACCTTTATCACACAACTCGCATTGATGCGGTTTAATTCCAGTATGTCTTTGCAGATGTCTGTTTAAAGCGTTCTGCTCTGGATAGCTCTTCTCACATAAATGACACGCATATGGCTTGTTAGAGTGAGCACGCATATGTTTCTCAATGTTAGGTACACTTCTTTTGCATACATTGCATTTTTCTTTTACAACCACAGGCTTATTAGGGTCATGGAGTCTCCTATTATGCCTGAATAGTTGTGATTTTTGTTTAAAATCTATACCACATAACTGACAGTTAAAAGGTCGAGCGCCTGTATGCTCAAAAACGTGGCGGTTCAAAGAGTATTTTCCTGCGAATTCTTTGTTACATAAATGGCATTTATAGGGCTTAATGCCCACATGTTTTCTATAATGGGACGCGTATAGGCCTCTAGTTGGGAACGATTTGCCGCAAGTCTTGCATGTATAACCTGTGTTAGTGTGTATTTTTCTGTGAACATTTAGATTTTCTCTAGAAGCGAAAGCTTGGCTGCAGATATCGCATTCGAACGGCCTCTCTCCTGTATGAGACCTGATGTGTACCTTCAAATGCTTCGCCGCTGAAAACTTTTTCCCACATTCGTTACAGCTGAATAGCTTCAATTTATCATGTACAGTCATGACATGATACCTCAGGTTTGTCCGATCGTTACAACCTACGCCACATTGCTCGCAAATTAATTTCCTAAAAGTACCATCATGTTTCCTAATATGTATCCTCAGCACTTGCTTGTTATGAAACTTTTTCAAACATATATCACATTGGTAGTAATTCTGTTTAGTGTGTACTGAATTTACGTGTTCAACAAGGCTACATTTGGCGCCAAGTTTTTTGCCGCAATATTCGCACGGGAATGGTTTAGTGTCGTTATGGTGCAAGCGATTGTGGAGCTTAAACCTATTCTCGGTTTTAAACTGCTCCGGGCAGTAGATGCACTTGAAACCTGTGAAATGCTCCTCATTAATGTGTTGGTTGAGTTCATCTACAGTGTCATAGCTAACACCACAGTTCTTGCAAGAGTAAAGTTCGCCAGTTTCAGTTTTAACTTTGACTACTAACGATTCCTCTTCCTTTGGCTTGATCTTTGATTTACCTGTAAAAAAAATGTTATCTATATTAGGTACATAATTGGCTAGATCACAATTTGTTTTTATGGTGCCATTCGAACCAGTTTTTAGCAAGGATAAAAAATCTATATGGGACCAACTACAAAGCACAGCGGCCTAGCAAACGGCTCTTACAAATTAATATTATATATTGTCATCACATTGTAATATTCGAACCCGCCGGTGTATGGGAAAATAAGTAAATTGCTGCTATGGCCGTGAAATACCGCGTCTAGGTACCTACAGTGTCATACAATTATATTTTTTATTTTTAACCGCCAACACAAAGTTAGGGGTGTTATAAGTTTAACGTGTCTGTCTGTGTATCTGTATATCTGTCTGTGGTATGGTAGCTCCCAAACAGATGAACCGATTTTCGTTTAGCTTTTATTTATGTGTCATAGATAATTTTATCTCGACCGTTCTTAGCCATGTTTCATGATTTTGATAAATTTTATTATTTTGCAATTTATGGCGATTTTTTGAATGTTTACTATCCGTATAGTGTTAACATGTGGCAAGTACCCAATTGGTAGAGTAAAGGTAAGTCGCATATAAATGGCCACTTAAGAAAGAGCTATTCAGTTATAGTTGTTGTGTTTTAGTTTCATATTTTGGAAATTATGGGGGGGGGGGGCACACTTTTTACGACTTTGACAGCTAATATCTCACCAACGGTTGACATAAATGAAAAACATTTTTAGAAACCTCTATGTCATTTTTGAAGGCTTATCCCCTGCCCCCCTGTTACATGTATGGGGTGTCCCCCCAGTTGTTTAATATTTTTTTCGTAATTTCACATCATATTTCTACAGCGGTTCATAACATACACCTTCACACCAAATTTCATAATTGTAGTGGTCATATTCTCCGAGTAAATCGGCTGTGACATACGGACGGACAGACAGACATGACGAATCCATAAGGGTTCCGTTTTTTGCGATTTGGCTACGGAACCCTAAAAAGGTAACTGTTACCTCTATTGTATGTAACTGTAAGTCAGTTATATTGTATGGAAACGTAGCTTAGGTAACTTGGTGAAAACCAGCCTAGTCCTATAACATATCATTTATTTCATAATCTCTTCATGACGTCAATAATCACTAACATTATGCTAGCAATAATTATAGTATGTTTTATTTAAGATGACGAAAAGTACTTTAATCCAATTATTATATTACCACCATTCATTGATTACCTGTTATCTTCAAATAGGGTTGTAAAACAACTGTATACGCAGGTGCGTATTGTTTAAGTATGTTTACAATGTACACGTACCGCACGTCACTTCTGTCAGACGTCTCTTTGTTATCTTTTCCTTTCATATTTAGGCAACAAAAGGTGTTGTAAAATCGCGCTTCAAGTGCTTTTCGCCGTCTCGACCTATTAAATAAAATACCTTTAACGGATGGCTTGTTTTTCTTCTTCGCCGACTTTCCCTCTATTTTTGGCTCCACCTCTATTGAGATCTCGATAGTATCGGCTGGAAAACAATTTACAATTTTAAAAATATGTATAAAGTAGATTAAAAATATATTGATAGGAAGTCTGTAAAGAAAATATTGGTTTTAGTCAAGCTATTATTTTAATTAATTATTTTGGTATAAATATTTTTTTCAATAATTACAAAGTTCGTATTGTCTAGGCTTATTATGATGGGTAGGTGCGGTAAGATCAGAAAGCATAATAATAAAACAAAAAGTGTGATTTATTTAATGCAATACCCTGATTTACAAGGTGTTATATAACAAGGTGTTAAGGTGTTATATAATTATTTCTAGTATCTAATAGAACTTTGAGTTCGGAAGTATTGCTTGGTAACGGAACAGACGAAGTATGCGAAACTCACCTTCTTTTTTAATATTCTTTACAGGCTTTTTAATGTTGAATCCTGTAAACAGCAATTTATAAGTTAAATGCTACATTAATAACCAAAAAATCTTACTCTACCAAATATAACATGATTTATCACTCTATTAAAAAGAAATATAAATTTTAAGAGTTTAATACCTTGAATAGTTGCATCTTTAACTAAGATGTCTGCCCCTGTAAGAAAAAAAACTTAATTATCTTTTAATAACATAATAATGAAATAATCGATATATTTTTGATAATCTGCGAGGTCAGGTTCAGCCACAGCAGATTGTCACCTTGCATGGCTTGGTGCAACCCAACTAGGGAAGTACCTCCTTCCTAGTCGACCACAGTCCTAATGACATCACCACTTGCTCTGTAGGTATTGTGGTGTTTTGTTCCTACATACATACATAAACTCACGTCTTTATTCTCAAAAGGGGTACGCAGAGCACACGAAAACTTATTTCAGTGCCAATTTTAGGCAGGTTTATAGATGGAAAAAATGTGATATTGCAGTGACAGATTGCTGGCCCATCGCCCACAACACACTTCAACCTGGTCCCATAGTCGACTCTTACGACACCCAAGGGAAGAAAGGGCATCGTGTTATTCGAACCCGGTGCCACACAGGTAAGAATAGAAATCTGTTTTGTTCCTGGTGTAACATGGTATGTAGTTACTGACCATTTGTGCACTTTATGCCCATTGTAATATTATTTTATTAACCTTTTTTTTTCCTTTATAGTTCTATTTGTGTTTTTTTTAATTCTTTTTTTTATATACTACTAAATTAAGGACCTGACGGGTATAGGCCTCCTCCATGTCTTTCCATTTATCTCGGTCTTTTGAGCTGTTAGTCCAATTTGGTCCTGCCACTGCTATAATGTCATCAGACTGCTTTGGGTCTTCCCACTCGCCTTTTTCCTTGTGGGCCTAGCCATTTAGTTACTTCATTGGCTTGTCGGTCGTTCTTGCTATGTGGCCAGCCCGTCTCCATTTTTGTTTGAGTATGAAGTCAAGTGCGTCTGTGAGTTTTTTCTGTGTGTGTGTGTGTTATATACTGGCTGTTAATCTTATCCTTCTTCTTCAGGTGTACTCTTTGAGTAATAGGAAAGATAATGCACAGAATATAGTTCAAAATGGTTTTGGACCAAAACACCACACGGACCCTTACACCTTAGCGTGTGTAAGCCAAAGCTCCCGAGGTTGTGAATGTGAATTAGAGACCCATACTTGTTTCTAGTTATTAATACTATGAATCCTCAAATCAAAAAAGGGTCAGCAGCGCGCTTTTGATTCTTCTGGCGTCGCGAACGTCCATAGGCTACAGTGTCCTGCTTACTATCAAGCGGGCCGTAAGCTTGTTTGCCACCATAGTAGTGTTAAAAAAGATAATTATGTGTTATATAAAAATATGTTAGTCACTCACCATAGTCATTGTCATCAGGATCATCTAGAAATATATATAATAATTAGTCCTAACTAAGAGTGTATAACAATTTCATATACACAAATGCAACATTATGCATATAAAGACAACCACAGGTTTAGTTAGGTGCTTTAAACTTTTAGTAGTAGACTTAATTGATTTTTTAATAGACTTAAGGGCCGATTTTTGAAAAATTGCGAAGCGTCTTGTTGACGTAACTGGTGACCGAAGAGCTGGCGGCTTCCTCGCTCAATGTATCAGCATTGCGATACAGCGAGGAAATGCCGCCAGCATCCTCGGTACAATCCCTCAAGGGCCCGTTTTAGATTTAAGTTAGTTTTAATTTAAATTATTTTGGTCAACAATTCTTGTATATATTTTCTTTGTACATAAATAAATGAGTCATTCCCGGTTAAACAACCAGATAGGTTTTCTTCTATAGATAGTAGGATTTTCAATTTTTCAACAGTCGGATAGCAGTTAACTGACCAATAAAGGCGTTAATGGAGGAATAAAGTTATCTGTCAGATAGGACCTAGTTAGGACCTATCGCTCCGTTAAGTTGGACGTTGTTATATTATGGTAAACATCTGTGTTGTGTATTGAATTTAAGTACTAGTACATCAAAGAGCTGTACACATTACGCCAGAAGCCTAGCAATCCTAGGAAACACTTCTTGTAGCATCGTGTGGTAAAGGTGTGGAACTCTTCACCAGAAACTGTTGTTAGTGCACCATCGGTGAACTCTTTCAAAAATAGACTTATTTGTAAATCTTTATTAAGTGCAAAATAAACAGAAGTGCAGTGATATAAACGCATCAGCTCCAAGAGCTAGTGTATAATCAAATAATAATAAATAGAAGTGTACCAATACTGTTCCAGTGTTAATTACGTTGTGCGTTTACAGCGTTTTGCAGATAACTATTCTCTGGATAAGAGATGCTTGAAAAATTTTAAATCTTTAACCCACAAATAAACAACCAGTTAATTTAATAGGTTGGATAACTATTCGGTGACTTTTATCTGGGAAATAAAAATCGGCCCTTAGTGAAATTTTCAGTAAACCTAAAGTAAAGACAAGAAGATATTCTTTGTCTGATATTCCTCCTCCTGTACCATTTCACACCATTATTTATTGACCTTACTTATTGACATTACTTTGATAAGAGTTTTTTTTTGCATAATAGGTCTAACAAATAATTGCTATAATTTAAATGCCTAAAACTTACCTAAATATTCTGGCTCAGCTTTTATGTCATAATTTTGTGACAATTCATCTGAAACAAAAAGTTAGTTTCTTGAAAAACCAATTGTGATCCTTTTTTTACCCCCGACGCGGACGCATAAGAGGGGTGTTATAAGTTTGCATCTGTGTATGTGTGACTGTCTGAATCTCCTAAACGGATGAACCGGTTCAAATGCTGATTTTTTTAATCGAAAGTCTTGATGGTGGAAATGGTTTTTAGACATGTATTATCAAAATCGGTGCAGCCGAACTTTGAAATGTAAATGTTGGGGGTTTTTCAACTTATTTAAGTTGTCAGTTATTAATGAATGAAAAAGAAGTTTTAAAATTTTTAGGATTTTCTAAAGGACAAAAGGTTTAGTATATTTTGCTTAGGCATTGTTAATTTTATTATGTTTGCATCTGTCCTAGTAGGCCTTCATTCAAGTCCGCAGTTTGGATTTGCCAGGTGGGAGATAATTTTTGCTGATTTATCAAAATATAAAAATTAATTTGGGCCCAGTGGGGCCCTTTACACGGTTACCTACTATTATCACAATACTGGAATGTCAATATTATCGCGGTATTCAAATTATTATTATTATTAAGCTTCTTTATTCCATTTTTTTTTTACAGGTATATGTTTATGTTTAATGTTTAGTTATATATTTATTTATTTATGGACCCTTAATAGGTTCAAGCCTCCTCTTCCATCTTTCTCCAATCTTCTCTGTCTTGTGTTTTTTTAAGCCAGTCACTTCCGGCTATCTTCTCTATGTCATCAATCCATCTCTGCATTGGCCTTCCTTGGGTGCGTTTTCCATCTGGGCCAGGCCATTTAGTGTCTCCAGCGCCCACCTTTTTTCTTGATATCTTGCGATGTGTCCTGCCCATCTCCATTTCTGGCGAAGAGCATGTTTTAGTGCATCTTTAATTTTTGTTCTCCTTCTGATGTCTTCACTTCTAGTTTTCTGAATTTTACGTAGTTTTAGGATGCTTCTCTCCATTGAGCGCTGGCAGGTTGTGATTTTATTTTTGATTCTATTTGTATATGTTCCATGTCTGGCTTCCATATGTCAAGCTTGGTAGTATACAGGTGTCCATTACTATTCCTTTTAGATTTAAATGGTAATCTCCTTTAAGAACGTCTTTTTGGGACCAGAATTTCTTCCAAGTGTTTGCTATCTTCCTATCTACTTCTTCTTCATTGCTTTTCTTGTTAAATGATATTTGCTTTCCGAGATAGATATATTCACTTACATATTCGATGTGTATTCCTGACACGATTACTTCCTTCTTCCTACTATTGGTCATTATTTTGGTTTTGTTAGTATTCATGTGGAGTCTTCTTGCTCTCGTTATCTAAGGTGCTAATCATATATTTTAGCTCGGTTGCTGAATTAGCAAACAGTACGATATCGTCCGCAAATCTGAGTTGGTTCAAGTATTTTCCTCTTATTCGAATTCCTTTATTCTTCCATTCCAGATTTGTGAAAATATCGTCTAGTACCGCAATGAACAGTTTCGGTGACAGAGGGTCGCCCTGTCTGACTCCTGTCTGACTCCTCTTTGTATTGGTATGTCTTCCCCTTTTTTTGCTAGTCGGACTCTGCTTTTGCTTCTCTGGTAAGTATTCAAATATGTTTGCATTTTGCTTCAATATTCCTCAATATACACATGATACGTATCGTGATATGAGTTTATTGCGTAATAATAGTTACCAAATAAAAGTCCTCAATGTGTAAAATAAAAATTACATCACTACTCACTTTTGCAGTACTCATCAAACTTGGTCTCACACTCAAGTACCATTTTCTTGAAGTTTGTAGCACTCCGGAGCTGCAGGATGCATGCATCACAGATAGAGTAGCTGGCGTTCACAGGAGGAGGCTTAATCTGAAAAGTTTAGTATTTTTAGTGTGGTGATGAGTTGGTGAGCATTGGCTCTGCATCTTGTTCTAGTAAAGGCAAATTGTACCAGCCCCTTTTTCAAATGAAAACTTCTTTGTAGTTTGAGGATATCTCGGCCGTCTATTGTGGTTAAAGATTTATCTCAAAAGAAATATTACATTTCACTTCATGAGATGAACTTCAGCATGCACTAAGTATTTGTTGCAGAGCTGTACTCATGGTTATTAAGTCCTTATGAAAAGGCTCATAGGCTAAATGTCTTGAGCCCACTATAATCTAATCCCAGTAATTGGAGAAGGTAATAGTTTTACGGAAGCAATTGGCAACTAGGTCTTGTTGGGATTAGGCATGTCAAGTGAGTGGGCAACTGTTAGAATTCTTAAGCCGTCCAAAGGCTTCTAATTTAGCTAAACTACTGCTGTCATAGAATAGACAGTAGCCGGGATCAACGGCTTAACATGCATTCCAAGGAACGGGAGCACTCAGTAACCAGTCAAAGTGGTCACCCATCCAAATGTTGACTACGGCCGACGTTATTTAACCTCGCATACCGCACGCGGTACGTGAGCGCTGCTGGGGCACACACTTTGTTTTGTAATCACAAAACATGCTGATAAGAAATATATTTATAAACTGATGTACAAGGCATAGTCAGCATTTTTATCTTCATTTAACCTACACAATAGGTAATCCTTCATTTATTTTTGACATAGACAGTAGCGTAGCCATGATATCGAAAAATCGAAAACCTAGACATCACATTTCACATACTTGAAACTTTGCCAACTTCCAACTTACTGCATTGGCGCAATATCCTACCAACTTAAGTACCTATCTAGTTAAATAGTATTAGTTCGTTAATTACTACTTACCGTAACTCCCAAGGTTTCCAATAACATGCCAAGATAATTTTCAGCTACGTTATCAAAAACATACATCGCACGCAAATCTTTAAAATCTCCGTCTGCGTGACAGCACCGACAAAGAGCGTCCAAACTCCATATTTCCGTCATTATTTACCTATTTAACCAATACTCGTTTTAATTTGGATATGAATACTAAAGTAATCAATGATTTTTGCTATTTTTATTCACTTTACACTCCTCTCGACAAAGCACAAGCAGTGACTTTGTTGACAGTTGACACTGACAGAACAGCGCAGATTGACGTTTTGTTTTATACTTTTCAAGGCTCGTCAAGTTTTTCTGGCATTTAGGTGCCTGATTTTTTGCCTAGCTTCAGGGTTCCAAAAGAAAAATAAAGATCTGTGTACGTGATATCTATGGGTTATTTTACATCGATAAGAAAGTTTTTTTTTATTTAGTATAGATACCAATTTATACATACTTATTTAGAGTGATTATATTATCGAGCGTTCGTGGTCCACCGGCGCCCGCGTACCGCGTGCGGTATACGAGGTTAAGCAATGTCGGGCGGAGTCAGTCCTTGGATGGGTGACCGCTTTGAGTGGTTACTAACTAAGTGCTCCCGTGCTTTGGAAGGTACGTTAAGCCCTTGATCCCGGCTGCTGTCTATGATAGCAGTCGTTAAGCCAAGTTAGAGGCCTTCGGGCGAGTTGAGGGCCTAATCCCAATAAGGTCTAGTTTCCCCCTTGGGTTGGAGGGTCAGATGGCAGTCTCTTCCGTAAAAAACTAGTGCCTACGCCAATTCTTGGGACCAGGTAGCGAACCCCAGGCATCCTTCAGGATACAACTGTGCTGGGAGTAACGCTAGAATGATGATGATTATACCGAAAACTGTTGGCAAAATTACAAAGTTTATTAAATTATTATTAAGCAAGCATTCCATTGTATATTATTTTTCTATACGTTTTAATACTTTTAATTACTGTTTTAACAATAGGCACGTAACGTGAGGTCAGCGCCTGAAAATTAAAGAAATACTTTAAAACTTTTTGCTATTTCTTTTTAAAGGCGTCGTGATTAAAAACGCGACATTTTTGCGGGTATAATTAATTTTATTTAACCGTTTAACCGCCGAACGCCAGAAAAGTATCCCACTATTTTCAACTCTGTCATAACATAGAGCAAGAAAATGACATTTTCTCAAACATGCGCCTAAATGAATGCATTAATGTCACGATGAAACTAACATTATTGTCCGCTGCTCTAACTTTTTAAATTTGCTTACTAAAATCAACTGATAAAGGAAATATTATATAGAGCCAATCGCCACGATTTTGTATATATATTTTTAAATTGTTATGTAAATTGATATTTTTTTAGGTATTTCCGGTTTTTTTATCGTTCTTGTATTTTGTTGGTTTTTTTTTTCGAATTTTACGAGTATTTATGTATTTTTTTTAAGTTTTGTCGTGTTATTTTGCAGCATTTTTCCTATTTTTATTTTTTTCCGTTATTTGTCGTGATGCTTTGCTATTTTAGGACGTTTTGTATATTTTTTTTTACATTGTAGTTTTTTTTCTAACACGTTTGAGAAAAGTACTATACAATCCTCGACCGGAACAGGGACGGCCTCTGCAGTAATGTACTATTATATTGTCACTAATAATAAATATGCTTTAATGCACCAATTTATTTATTTAATCGTATGGCATTTATTTACGAACCGTGAGATCTTCGAGATGACAAGTACGGTTGCCAGTTTTTGTTGCACTTTTAGTACCACCCAGGGGTCACGTGTAGGGTAACGGTGGGTACTCCTACGGACGTGGTGCAACTTCGACCCCGCTTGTCAAGTGAGTGGGCAACTTGACTGTTAGAAGTTCTCAAGCCGCCGGAAGGCCTCTAAGTTGGCTTGGCGTGCCTTCCAAAGCACGAGAGGGCCTAACCACTCAAAGCGGTCACCCGTCCAAGAACTGACCTGCGCCCACATTGTTTAACCTCGCATACCACACTTGGTACTGCGGGCGCCGCTGGGCCACGAGCGCTCTCTGCACCAATAAAAAGTAATAAGTATATTACACAAAATTGACATACCTATTCCATAATGCAACAGAAATCTTATGTTACAAGTCCGACATAAGACGCGATGTGGTCTGAACTCTTACTTTTTTGACAAACAAGCGTACGGCCTGCCTGATGGTAAGCGGTCACCGCAGCCTATGGACGCCTGCAACTCCAGGGGTGTCTCTGTGCGTTACCGACCCGCGCCTTGCCGACCCGTTATTACTATGTGATCGCCATCAATGCCAACATACTAATTAGCGAGGGGTACTTACAGAAGGAATACCTACGCACGGCTTACAGCCTACCGCGAACCGATAACGAAGTATTTCCCACTCTGTCACTCAAAAATGCAAGGGGGACAGATGTGCTCATCTGACAAAATGACAGAATAAAATTTTGAAAAATATTTTAGGGTACCTCCCCTACACGTAAAGTCAAAATCCTTTTTTTTCTTGCAAAAATCGTGTGGGGTATTGTTGGATAACTCGTTTAAAATCTTTAACTGCCCGCGTAACTCCCCCTCCTTTAATCTCTACTCAATGCTGCCAAAATTAAATATCCCCCTTCCCACTAATGTAGCATCACTGATTTGTTTAACGGGCAATAAGAAACTTTTTCGCTTACTTGCCAAGTTTATCGAAAAGAATAATATTAGACTTTAACCCTTTCTGTCTCAAATCTCGTGTTGTGTGTGTCATTTGTGTCGTTCTGAGCTTCACTAACTAATTAATTTTATTAACTAATTTTAATATATTTTGTAGTATCTAACTGCGGTTTGTATGTTTGTGTTGTCCGTTTGATTGCAGATCTCGAGCAGAGCAGTCTTATCAACTTGATATTGGCAAATTTGTGCCAACCCTGTTGGCCAGAACGCTATTAAAAAAGAGAAGAAGAAGAAGGATGTCGGTTTCCTTTAACCTTTTTTAAATACAGGAATCTGTTTCCGTGATATTAAACTTTAAAGCAAAATTGTGTTGGGAGTCAAGTGTCCCACTTTCAGTTAAACGGTGAGTACTGGGTATGTGAAAAATTTCATGGTAATATAATGAAGCTTGTTAAGTAGATATTACTAGTTAACGAGTAATAGCCGAACTTTAGATAATGTAAATTTTCGTAAAATTTTCATTGATTACTTAGATAACGTTGTTAGTTGTATCAAACATATAGTAAATGCAAGTTCTTGAGTTTTTAACTCCTATAATGTAATTTGTGGGAAACTACGGAACCCTACATTGCGCGTGGCCCGACACGCACTTGGCCGGTTTATTTCTAAATAGCACATCGAAGACAAACATGATGTCCGCATGATGGTAGTCGGTTACTGTAGCATATGGACGCGTTCAACTCTGTTGGGCAATCGTGTTCTAGGTATACGTTATCAGTTTGTATCTACTCGTACATTTTTGAGGAACTCCATACTCTGTCCCTCGGAAAATTTGAGCAGGGAGCTCACTCCACAGTCGTCGTTTGTGGGATCAGAGGAACTGGCATAATTTTGCTTTTCTGCCCGGCTAGTATGATAGCTTATACCGTCACGTTTTATGTGACGTTTCAGTACATTTTGGCCATATAACGTGACGGTATAAGCTATCATACTAGCCGGGCTGAGGGTATTTTATACGATAACTACGTAAAAAAACTCCTGAATTTGATTTTTATACTACAGACATTGGAAGAAATCATGGCTTACCTCCAAATTAACATAACAACTAGGTCAAGTCAAGAGCTAATAACTCTAAATACAAACTATAAATAAATGTATATACTTACCTAATCGAATAGGAATTGAAATGTGTGCTGTCTATGAATTCGTTCTAACAACAGATTCCATCCTCTATTGCATTAAATACATTGGTAATCTTTATTATAAGCTATTAAGACCTATATTTGATTCTTTACTTACGTCAAAACTTTAACGGCGCGTCCAATTACACAGAGACATTTACGTAAAAGCCACGCGATTTTAAGCTTTATACCATATCTGTTAAGGAGGTAAAGCTGTTACGTAGGTAAGCCAATAAGTTTGTCAACATTAGTGCAAGATTGGAAAGTGGTCAAGCAACCGAACAGTTTATACAGCGGACTTCATACTGCCGCACGTCTGTAGAAAGAACCTAAAACAATTTCGAAAAAAAAACACTGACAGCTGTCAAAATTCACAGTGGATTTTGTGTTTTGTGCGTGTGGTGAAATTAAATTGTAACGACTTTTGTGATCCCGTGTTTTTAAATTTATTGTGGCCCAGCACACTTAAAGGTAAGATGGACGATTTATTTGAATTTTCCTCTTAAGCTTTAGACTAAGGCACTTGCATACAGCCTTGCCTCTAATGGGGTTAAGCAATCACTGGAATGTGACTCGATCAAATTATTGATTGAGTAATTTTTAAATCAGTTGATGTGGATTGCAGTGTTTTTGGCTACTCAATTTTGATTTTTATAATTTTATTTTATTTAGATTTTTCTTAAGTTGGCTACACTGACAATGCAAGTATTCTGATTGGTTTGTTATTGGGTTACTCTCTACCGATCTTTATTGAACTACCCTACTAGTAGGAGAAATCGACCGTTGTATGCATTCCATTATTGGAATGTAGGTAAATAATTACATAGCTCCAAACAACTAACTGTAAAAGTATAATCAACATAGAAGTAGGTAACGTCCTTAAAGTGGTCAAAATGATCTACACAAGCTCTTTATCATCACTATAATTCGTCGCGTCTGTCTGTACACGCTAAACTCATGAATTACCGAAATCATTTTTTTAAATTATCATGTCGGTGGTAAACAAGGGTACTGCCCACCTGATGGTAAGCGGTCACCGTAGCCTATGGACGTATGCAATTCCAGAGGTGTCACATGAATCCCATAGTGTAGTACCTCGGGAAAACCTCTGCAAGGAGTTAATTCCACAACCATCATGTTCAATTGTTCATACGGTTTACACCAATAGGCGGAGGGTTAGCTGAGGAAGATTTTCTCTATAACGGTAATTCATTAGGGTTCCGTACCCAAAAGGGTAATACGGGACCCTATTACTAAGACTCCAACAGAACAAATGCCAAAAACCAGAATAACATAAATAATTAAGGGGCTCCCATATAACAAACGTGATTTTTTGCCGTTTTTGTAGACAATGGTACGTATCCCTTCGTGCGCGTGTCCGACTCACCCACCACCACCATATCAGCCCTAGGACGTCCACTGCTGGACATAGGCCTCCCCCAATTTCATGGGGGGTAAATGCCATAATCGCCACGCTTGGCATGCGGGTTGGCGATCGCAGTATCTCCACCGCACTCAAGGAATGCTGCTGCCCATTCCCCGGTGGTCTTGGTCGTAGTTTTAGGACATACCCGGGTCCCGGTGTCCGACTCACACTTGGCCGGAACCTGGTTTTTTTTTTGTGTAAATTTGCTAAAACATATCTATACATGTAATCTTTTTATCGCCATCCCCTCAGAAACTGAAATCCATGCATACGAAATCGCGGGCAGTAACTAGTTATACGTCATAAAAAAAGGATAATTTTGAACTCTTGGAACGCTTCGCTTCTTCTGCTGCTGACTGTATGGGAAACTGTATAGTTGAAATTCTTTTTACGGATAAAATTTTATAAATTGCATATCGATTTGGATCCTTCTATCTTAAAGATAAAGTTGCTTTTTGAACGGAATGTATTGTAACATACCTCGCCATTTGTCTTTTGATAAGAGCTTGTACAGTCGGCTACAAAGAGATCGATCCACCCAAAGTTGCAAAATATCTATCAGTGTCTTTTTCGACTTAAGAGTCCCCCGTACGCTCGACCGAACTCGATTCTCCGTACAAACGTAGTTACATTCTCATTTTAAAACGCCGTGCTGAAATAACATGAAACTTTGTATACACGATGGGATCCGCCATATCTAGGTCGGAAATTAGTTTTTGTTGCTATAAATTGGAATGGAAAAGAAAGCGAGTTCTTGATTTTTTTAGGTCTTGTATGAAACCCTAATAATCGCTGTATTTTTTCTCCATTATAATTTCAAGCAACAGAAACTAATTTCCGACCTAGATATAACGGATCCCCTTGTGTATACAAAGTTTCAAATGATTCCAGCATGCCATTAAAATGAGAGCGAAACTACGTTTGTATGGAGAACCGAGCTTACCGCGGACTCTTAACATTAAAGTCGTAGATAGGTAAAATACACACCTCAACTAACTTATAATTTGCTTTTTTAAGCTATACTTCTCCTCTCATTTTCTCTCTTAAATTCTTTTTCTGCTACTTTTCTTCGCCGAGCCGCGAGCATCCGACCTAGGGGTTGCCAACTTGTGTGCGCAGATTTGCGGTACATTTGTGGTAGAATTGCGGGACGTGACTAAAGAATGCGGGACACACTTGGCTTGAGAGTGTAAACCCTTTTTCGCTATTTTGTTAAACTTAGTAACGTTTTTTCTCACAAAGGAACTACATTTATACCAGTTTTAGTGCATTATATTGTTAGATTCTTTCAAGTTTGACACTTAATTTGATATTTACTTACTTTTTGTGTTACTCACTTACAAATGGGTGAATAATTTATTTATTTACAACGAAAATATATACAAGAATACTTAACCAAAATAATATAAAGAAATTTAAAACTAACTTAAATCTAAAACGGGCCCTTGAGGCATTGTACCGAGGATGCTGGCGGCATTTCCTCTCTGTATCGCAATGCTGATACGTTGAGCGAGGAAACCGCCAGCTGATACGATATTTTAATTTGGTGTTGAAATATCTGCCTTAATGCAACGATTGTTTTGCTGTACTGGAATTGGCTTAAAAGGGGCATCTAAAACATATAAATTGACGTCAAACCGGTTTGCAAATAAATAATATGTATTGCATTGATAGTCTTCTAGGGAATAAAAAGAGCATTTTAAACGACGGGGTATAATTTCAGAAAAATCGTTCATAGACTGCAAATATTATTTGGCGAAATTTAAAAAAACGCACGTAGATTTCACTGGATTAGATGGCATGGCATACGAACTTGCCTGATCGAATTTTATGAAGACCCGAATGAACAGTACACTAAATCGGCGCAAGGTATTTGCGTAAATACAAAACGCCGTGATCTTTACTCAAATTAAACAAAATATACGCTACAGTTCTCATATTTCTGACCAGACCTGAAAACGGGACAATCGGCGTCCCGCACGCACCCTGTGCGGGACGCATCCTCTAGGGTGCTGGGAGCGGGACGTCCCGCCTCGATTGGCAACCCTAATCTTACCCCGACTCCCGAGAAGTAACTGCGAGGAAAGTCGTGGATAGGTACATATTTTTGTAATTTTGGGTGGAACGCCCTATTTGTAGTCGACTGTATAAGATACTCGTAGTAGCGAAGAAAAACGATCAAAATGCGTGTCAATTCACACAGATAACTACAACTTAGAAAATTTGAAAAACCCTCGAAATTTTCATTTCAAAACTCAATATCTCAAAAACGGCGGAACGGATTTTCATGAAACATGGCTAAGACCACTCTGGATAAAATTATCTATGACACAAAAAAATCTAAACGAAAATCGGTTCATCCGTTTGGGAGCTACGATACCACAAACCTACACAGACACACACGTTAAGCTTATAATAACACCCCTCTCTTTGCGTCGGGGGTTAAAAATAGACTAAATAGATGGGCGTATTTAACTGATAAGGGTTTGAAAAGTAAGGAGAATTCTACTCTGCAGCCTGGTCAAAAGGTTATTTTGAGTAGAAGGCAGCGTGACCGGAACACAATGATTGTATCTAGGCCGTGCAGGTGGAACAGAATTAGCAACACAACAGCGAGTTGGAAAGTCAAGAACGCAGCGTTTCTATACAATTTAGGATGGGTCCACAGTCTGTAATCGTATGCGTTGTAGCTTAAAAGCTGCCGGCGCCATATTTAACGTTGACAGGTCTGTAATCGGAACCTGGTACAAGCGCTTACTCTGAATTATGGGATGTCCCCACCTGTTCTCACCAGTTTGTAACCACTAGGTGAGAACAGGTGAGAATAACCCTGAATTAAGCTTCAACCCAGTCAAGGCCCGTGACCCACATAAAATGACATGAGAAATGTCTGTACGGTACAAGGTGGAAGAATGCTGCTACACGCTAAGACGTAATGGATATAGCGTTGTCTGATATCAAATAGGTTACACAGTTTAATAGTTATTTGTTATACAAGGGTGCAAAGACTGCAAAGTTGTATTTTACCCGCGAGTGTGGAATTGAAACACGAGCCAGCGAAAGGATTCTATAGTTGAACCACGAGCGAAGCGAGTGGTTCTAAAATAGAATCCTGAGCGTAGCGAGTGTTTCGACACACGAGAAGTAAAATACAACTTTGCACCAGTGTGTAACACAAAACTTTTCTCCTCACTATAGCGAGGAAAGTGCAACCTGCAAAAAAACACAGTTCCACAGGCATGATTTTCATCACTAGAATCACCGATTTTTTTACGATATTATAAGGGGCCATCCACATATTACGTCACAGCAATGGAGGGGGGGGGCTTACTGAACGTGACATTACATGTTAAAGGGATAGGAAAAATGCGTGACTAGGGGGAGGGGGGGGGGGGGGGGGGGTTCAAGTAGTCGAAAATTTGCGTGACGTAATATGTGGACGGCCCCTAACAGAAAACTCTAAAAGTTGTGTATAATATTTACGCGAGTCGGAGTCGGTGACAAGTTGTGTATATTTTAGTTGACATTGACAATGATGACATTTCTGACGATGCGTTTTGAAATTGCATCGACTCAACTTGTGCGTTTACAATTATACTCAAAGTCATTATAAAAATAATGTTACTTATAGAATTTTAAGGTTTACGACTTAAATCATTAAATAAAGCTATATTTGGTATTTTTTATTAAATTCTCAAACCATTTATTTAATGATAATTGATATCAAACGAACCATTAATATGAGCGTTTTACGTTTTGTTATCTGTCAAAAGCTACTCAAACACGCTCCAAGGGCAAATTACTTTCCCCACTTGTGGATAAAATGCGTTTTTACCCGCTTGTTTCAAAGGATAAAAGACGGCTTTCCGAGCTAGTGAGGGGAAAAACGTTTTTTTTTGTTTTGTTTGTTTGAACGCGCTAGTTCGAATTGAATAGTACATTACTGCAGAGGCCGTGAAGTAAGGGATTGCTGGACGTGTTTGGGATAAACGGCCGAGTCGTAGACGAGGCCGGATAAAACGAGTCCTGCAATCCCTGTTCCGGCCGAGGAATGTATAGTACTTTTCTCATACATGTTAAAAAAAAACAATAAAGAAACTACAATGTAAAAAAAACTTAAAATACAAAACATCAAAAAACGCTACAAAAGAACACGAAAAATCTAAAAAAATACATAAAATTCGAAAAATCCGAAAAAAAAACAAAATACAAAAATACAAGAACGATTAAAAAACCGCAAATACCTAAAAAACTACCAATTTACATAACAAATTAAAAATATATATACAAAATCGTGGCGGTTGGCGGCCAAGAAGTAATGTAGGGAGCCATAAACAGGTAACTTCATGTCCTCTTTTCGTGAAATTAATGCATACATTTAGGCGCATGTTTGAGAAAAAATTCTTTTTGTGTTGGATACTCCATTTATCGAGGAAGGCTTTAGGCTATATAACATCACGCTGCGACCAATAGGAGCGAAGACGCGGACGAAGTCGCGGGAATCAGCTAGTATTAAATATAATGAAACGTGTCACTCACGTCTTTAAGGTCGAATATCGCTCGACATGTTTCAGGCCGGTTCGCGGTCCTTAATCATGAGCACCTATCGCTATCTATACTAATATTATAAAGCTGAAGAGTTTGTTTGTTTGTTTAAATGCGCTATTCTCAGGAACTTTTGGTTCGAATTCAAAAATTCTTTTTGTGTTGGATAGTACATTTATCGAGGAAGGCTTTAGTCTATACACCATCACGCTGCGACCAATAGGAGCGAAGACGCGGACGAAGTCGCGTGAAACAGCTAGTATTTAATAAGTTTTCAACTCTAATAATGTTTTTTTTATTAAGCAGTATACACTACCGCTCATAATTATTTAGGCACCCATCTTTTTCCATACATCTGTATACAAAAATGACTTTCAGAAATACACTGCCAAGTCAGAGTCCCTTGACAGTTTTACGTGCATTTTGCATTTTTTATTTAGCTGGTGTATTGAGCCTTAAATCGGTGCCAGAGACCCCCCTTTTAAAATGGGAGTTTTCTTTTTGCAATGACTTAAATAACTTACTAATTGCTGGTTCATAGAAAAGTGTAGTGTGTTTGTAACTTTGGGTGGATCTTTGTGGTCGACTGTACAGTCAAGGACTTTTGAAACCCTCTTAAGGTTGGTTGCCGTGCCAAATTGTAGGTATCTAAAATCAAAGAAAAAATTGCGAAATGGGTTTCAAAGAGCACGACTCTACGACTAACTTGCAGCCTAAAATTAAAATCATATATTTTTGTATTTTTCATTTAGAAATGCGAAGTGAGTTGAGGCATCTGTGCGCAGCAGGAAAAGAATCCCGAGCGTAGCGAAGCGCTCTAAATTAGTCATTTCACCGGATAGTCAACTGGAGTAAATATAGTGTATGTATGTAAACCGCACGTCAGGCTTCCGGCTCCGTGACGTAAATGGTTTATAGTCAGTCGGATTACGACACGTTCACGTCACGTAATCGTTACGTCGGTAAAAAGCCATGATTGTGAAGCTACTGATATAATAATTATGCATTCAGATTATGTTTTAAAAGTGGTGAATGTGGACGGATTTTTACCCGACTGCGCCAGAAGGAGGGTTATGTTTTTCGAGAGAATATATGTATATGTATGAACAATTGTTTGGCACGCTCTGCGGCATGAACAGCTCGATGGATTTTAGCTTGAGAGGTGTCGTTATATTTGTATTTACTGTGTGAATGACACTGGGTATATCAAAATGAAAAAAAAACGAAATGCCGGATTTTTGCGCCAAATTCAAATGTTTGGCACGCTCTGCAGCCTGAACTCGATGGATTTTAGCTTAACAGGTGATGGTAGTTTATTGGCATGGAACTCCAAAAACAGTCGGGTTTATTAAAAAATCTTGATAATTTCTCTTGTTTGGATTTACTTTTACAGTCCTATCTCTACAACCACGGTGTCAAACAAGCATACGATATGTCTCTAGAGAGTCTCAAACGCGTTACCGACCCTTCATTGATTTGAGGAGCGCATCCTCGGGAGCTATGTTTATGATTTTTATGGTACAATACTACGATTGAATGAAATTTATTTATATATAATAGAAATGTATAAAAATAGAATAAATTAATTCCTATATATTTTCTGTACAGTAATTTATAGTTTTGTTGGCAATTATTTTTAGTATGCATGTTTTTAGTCTTAAGGACTTCAATAATTGTGTACCCTTACTACCGTTTGATGATTGTAACACCTTGCTATATTATAGGAACATGTCTACAATGAAATAAAGAATAAAGCCCTGGCGACTTTATACCACCACCAGCCCGGCTAGTATGATAGCTTATACCGTCACGTTTTATGTGACGTTTCAGTACATTTTGGCCATATAACGTGACGGTATAAGCTATCATACTAGCCGGGCAGGAACACAACACCTCATTGTAAAGATCGAGTAGTGATGTTATTGTGGCTGCGGTCTTCTGTAAGATAGAGATGCCTACTTACCCATTTGGGCTTTTCGATGTAAGAGTGATTGGGATGACAATTCCCAGCCTCGTAACAATTGCCCTCTCTAGGCTGTATTAACTAGCAGCTTTAATTTAATTTGACTCCATCATCATATTCATCATCATCATTATCACATCTTGGATGTTTTCTATGTATTCAAGTATATATCTATTAATTCTTGTCGACCTGTTTAGCCTAGTTGGTAGTGCCATTGCCTTCGAAGCTAGAGGTCCCGGGTTCGAATCCTGGTAAGGGCATTTGTTTCAGTGGTGAGCAGAGACATTTGTTCCTGAGACTTGGATGTTTTCTATGTATTTAAGTATATATCTATTAAACATATCGTCGTCTAGTACCCATAACACAAGCCTTATTGAGCTATGGGACCAGTGCGATTTGTGTAAAAATTGTCCTATAATATTTATTTATTTATTTATATAGCCGAAGGATGTCCACTGCTGGACATAGGCCTTCCCCAAAGAATGCCACAATGACCTGTATATACTTATATATATTTGTGTGTTTTCTTGCAAGTCATTGCCATCACGGAGTCCAATTAAAATGAAATTTTGCACACTTATGTAAGAAGATGGTATTGCGATACTTGGAACTGTCGAGCTGTTATAGGTCGATTCACAAGAGAGCTGGCGCGGAATGTCTATGAAATTAATGACAGTTATCATACATTTTCCGTGCCAGCTCTTGTGAATCGACCTATAGTCAAGATTGGGAATTTCTAAACTAAATCAGTTGAGAACTGTTTAGAAATGGGAATTTTGTTTGGGCATCCATTATTTTCGTGACGTTATTTAGGCGAATTGTCGATGGAATACTTGTATGTTTGCGCACAATATGGTCAATTGGTCATATCGTCATATGTTTTTCGTGACGTTTAGGCTGATTTAGGCCATGTAACTTACGCTATGTGGTAGGTATAGGAAAACTAGTTAACACAACGAATCCTCCAGTCAATAAAGATCGGCAACGCGCTTGAGATTCTTACCATAAGGCAGGTCGTAAACGTGGTTGCAGCGTCATGATATCAAATAAGGGGGAACGGTATTTTTTTAGATATTCCTTCATTAATCGATATTTATTCAACGTAAATAAAGCAGAAAAACTATTTCAAAATTTGCATTTTAAGACCTTTCATATGATACCCCACTTCACATATGGGTCGTAAACGTGGTTGCAGCGTCATGATATCAAATAAGGGGGAACGGTATTTTTTTAGATATTCCTTCATTAATCGATATTTATTCAACGTAAATAAAGCAGAAAAACTATTTCAAAATTTGCATTTTAAGACCTTTCATATGATACCCCACTTCACATATGTTTTCACTCGATTTTGAACCTTTGGGGCCCCCCTTGTATCATTATTAATTTATTATTCTCAGAAAGTAAAAAAATATATATTCAATAAACATGATCGATACATCTGGATTAGACTTGTTTATAATTATTCCAAATTTCAAATTGATAGCATAAGTAGTTCTTGAGATATTTAGCTGTCACAGGTAGACAGAGACATAAGGGTTACTTTTTTACCTTAACGGTACGGAACCCTAAAAAGTAGTGTACTTATAGGTCCTTAGTCAGTTTCATCACGAGGATAACTAGTCGACCTCTGCCCGGCCAATTACGTGCGTGTGCGCTGGCTGTTACGAGGAGAGATAACGATTTACAAGTTCTATGGCAGATTTATTTTTTATACTCTGTCATGCGACAAATATGTTTTATACGTATCGTAATAACATGTATAAAGTCACGCTTGTATTCAAAATAGAGAGGCGGAATACAGTTGAAATCAAATCTTCAAAAAAAGAGCGCATTACTGCCACTTACAACCCCTCTGGTGTTGCGAGTGTCCATGGGCGGCGCTAATCGCTTACCATCAGGCGATTCGTCTGCTCGTTGGCCTCCTATGTCATAATAATAATTTATACCAAAAAAAACCGTCTCCAATTTTGTACTTCCTATGCCACAATTTGTGGTTTCCGTCAGTCAATGCTTGGTTACCTACAGAAAATACCGAAATCGGCATACGCGTGCCTATCAAATTCGATGAGTTCCGTCGATTCCTCCTAGATCCCATCATCAGGCCTTCAACAAATTTATATGGGAACAATGTCGGGGTACCTGCTTTGAAACAAAAAAATAATTATCAAAATCGACCAACGTGGTCAAGAGTTATCGGGGAACATACATACATAAAAAAGAACAAGCAAACATGGAGACGAACTTAGTACCTCCTTCCTTCTATTGAAGTCGGTAAAAAATCACTTAAAATGTCCGACATTTCATAAAACAGTCATTAGATTCTGAATCTTCTAGCTTGACAGTTATAGTCGCTTTTTCAACGGATCACTTTGATACAGCTCGGCCAGTTTGAATAATTTCAAGTACTTATATACATGAAGATTTCAGTCCCACTTTTTGCAATTGTACGACGTTGGGATGATTAATTATTCTCCTGGTGTTTTTTCCGGTTTATCCTAATCTTATCCTCCGGGTTCCGCATTAGCACCAAATCTTAAAATTTGGCGTAGGCACTAGTTTTAAGAAAGGGAATGTCATTAGAACCTTCTTCGTTCCAACTCAAAGAATAAAATTAGATCGGATGGATTTAGACCGGTTTTCTCTCGATATCTTCACTGAAAATCTGTGCTCCATAGGCTGCGGTGACCGCTTACCATCAGGCGGGCCGTACGATTGTTTGCGACCGACGTGGTTTTTTGTACCAAACGTTTTATTTAATTTTTAACTCTAAAATTGCAATTGTAGGAATAAAGACGGAGAAAATGTGATATTGCAGTCATCGCACCGAATGTATGGGAGCGTTTATAAACTTAATACCTATTTTAGATATTTATAGCTTTAATTAAAAAAAAATAGCTTGACCCCTAAAACTGTCCCCTTGCAATATCATTCTGAACAAATTTGGTGCGGGGCAAGAATTCGAAGCCACTTTTGTTCAGGCCGATAATGCCCGACTCTGTACTAATTCGCGTCCATTCATAGACAATATAAACTTAAAGGGGTAATTAGAAACTAAGCGAGGCGGCGGGCAGCCTATTTCTGGGCTGTTTGCCTTTCGGGCATTTAAAGCTACCTAACGAACCTAACCTACCTAGTCTACCTACTTATTGACTTAGTACTTTACTGGACTTGGTAGTTTATTGACGGCCATAGGTGCATGTAATATGCCTAAATTGAAGAATAATAGTACATTATTATAGAGGCCGGGAAACGAAGGGTTACAGGCCAAGTAAATATACGCGGCCTGCAACCCAACGTTTCTCGCCGAGATTTGTATAGTGCTTTTCTCAAACATAAGCAATCAAATAAGACGCCATGTTTGACAACGCACAGAGCGCGGCGCAGCGTCCTTGCGAGTCGGGGGGCGGTTTTTAGGGTTCCGTACCCAAAGGGTAAAAACGGGACCCCATTAAGTACTAAGACTTCGCTGTCCGTCCGTCCGTCCGTCTGTCACCAGGCTGTATCTCAAGAACCGTAATAGCTAGACAGTTGAAATTTTCACGGATTGTGTATTTCTGTTGCCGCTATAACAAAAAATACTAAAAACAAAATAATAATAATAATTAAGGGGGGCTCCCATACAAAAAACGTGATATTTTAGCCCTTTTTCATGGCTACCACTCGCCGAGCTAGATCTCAAGAACCGTAATAGCTAGACAGTTAAATTTTGCACAGATTATGTATTTCTGTTGCCGCTATAACAACAAATATTAAAAACCTGCCAAGTGCGAGTCGGACTCTATTAATAGCTAGACAGTTAAAATTTTCACAGATTATGTATTTCTGTTGCCGCTATAACAACAAATATTAAAAACCTGCCAAGTGCGAGTCGGACTCTATTTATAGATCATGCGGTACGGAACCCTTCGTGCGCGAGTCCGACTCGCACTTGACCGGTTTTTTGGTAAAGCGAACGCGGTCCGGGGGGACGTCGCACCAAAAAACCGCGAGGGATAGCGGAGCGGAGGTTACGTGTGTGACATATGAAGCAGTAATCGACACTATCGACAGTCGACAGTTTCGGAAAAATCAAAATTTCTAAACCGTATATATTATTTATCATTACATAGTATAAAACAAAGTCGTTTCCCTCTGTGTGTCCCTATGTATGCTTAAATCTTTAAAACCAGGGGCGTCTTTACCTATAGTGCGGGGGGTGCGGTGCACCCGGGCGCCGCGATCCTAGGGGCGCCGAGGGCTCGGAGCGCCACTCACCGCGCGCTTACTAGGGGGCGCTTGGGCACCATTCGCACCCGGGCGCCACATAGGCTAGAGACGCCCCCGTTTAAAACTACGCAACGAATTTTGATAGATACAGTGATCCAAGAGGAAGGGTCATTTTAGAGGTTTCTAATGTGATGTCATAAATAAACACATTTTTTTGCGCTTACATTGCAAACCCTACGAGATAGATCAAAATAATGTATTACAGTATTGTACACCTTAAAAAGTCTACAAAAAAGTCTGCGATGGTATATGTCTCACTCTTAGCGATAATAAATAATGAACTCATAACCATTTTTTATCCTTTACTTTTTACGAGAAATAATGGCTTTTTTACTAAGCGATTTTAAGCAACACAGCATTAATCCTTGTCCAATACAATACCTTAAATACATTTTTCATTTAATATAGATCAATATGGCCGTTTACAGCATGTGATTTAAATGAATATTTTCGAAGATATTACAGATTTAAAATGCAGGGACATAGCGGTTGCGGCGGTACCGGCCGGGTTGTATATAAAGACATTTTATATTATAATTAGTATTGTACATATCAGCATTGCACCCGTGCGAAGCCGGGGCGGGTCGCTAGTTTAAAAATAAATTAGTACCATAAATTCCTTTCAGTTCTCTCGAGTTATTCCGCCTGAAACGCCATACTTTGAAGCCTGTTATAACGCACGTAATGACGAAATATCATTGCATGTTTGAGAAAATAACTTTTACTTTTTTACACTTAGTGTTGGATTCGTCCTAGTAACAAAAACAGGAGCCCCGCGAAGCGAGCATCTCCCTAGAATTTAACTCTGTATCAAATATTTGTAATCTGTGGAAACTGGACGCTGTTTACTGGGCTGGACATTACTGGGCCGTGCACCGTGCATTATAAGTCTGAGAAATCTTGGTCCGGGGCAACAATCGGAAGCCACTTTTGTTCGAGACCCACGCGTCCAAAAAGTGGATGCGCATTCTCGGGTCATTCATTATTTGGTCGTGCATTCCTGGCTCCCGTTGCCCAGTCCGTTTTGTTGGGAATAAAAGAGCACATAAGTTTGCGAAAGATAAAACTGTCTCAAAGCAAAGCACTCATTGACCCATAACTATTGCCATAATTAATCTCAAGTATCGCAAAATATTCACCACATTATTCTAATTAGGTTATTAGACATCAACCCGCGTAGTCTACCCACAAACAGTGGCATTTCACATATTCGCAGACCTTACGCTAGGATTTTTTTTATTATTAAAAATGGGATTGCTCTTGGCCAGCATCTAGCCATCAGGGGGCAAAGATGGGTCGACGATGAAGCGAGCTCACCCAGAAGATGCCTATTCACTCGAGGATGAGGAGTAAAAGTGTAGAAAGTGTAGATAGTGTAATATAAGTATACAGGGTTAAGGCCTATCACATATATAGCCAACTGACCTGTACAACCTGTCACGTCTTGAGGCGGCCTCGTGACGCAACGAGGTCGCATCGACCTCGCATCATGCATTTCTTCATCCAGCCGTTTGAACTACAAATTACGTATCAATCATTAATGGGCAGCCGAAGCCATGGCGTTGATGAATGCGTAGAAATAAATTTGACTGACCTTTGAAATTCGGTCAAGTGCAAGGTGCAAGGCACATCACAATTTTAAGGGCAGTTTTACTTAAAGTAATACCTACCTTTTTCTTTTTTTGTTATAAAATTCGGATTTTTTGGTTTCCTGCTTAGAATCATGATTGATTACATACTATGGTGATGGTGGTATGAAAAAGTCCCCAATTTCCATAGATTTTTTTAAGTTTCCACTATATGCCGCTCCATGCAAACGGTATGAAGAAAACGTCACACAGTGGAATAAAAAGGGGTATTTTTTTTCTTTATTAGTATCAAGAGTGCTCATGACTGTGAGCAGAAAACGAACATTTTCAGACACTGCCAAATAAATAGTTAGAAGGTACTTACTCGTACTTACCTACAATTTTAAGTAAATATGCACTTCAATTTAAGGAAATTGCGCGTGCTTGGAAACGTTGTACCAACTAGAGTAGGATTATATTTTATTTATTTATTTACAAGAACGGTTACACTGTAACCTTTCTTGTATGGAACTTAAATCCAATTAAACTTGTGATAGACAGATATATATGTGATGCTTAACTGTTATGATTGCTTCTATATAATTAGATAAAAATTGATTGTTTCTAAATTTCCCTTTAGAAAACATAAACGGTGGGCAGCTCATTTGTGACTCGTTTGGAACTACAAGCATCCATAGGCTATGCTCATTACCAGCAGAAGTACTTGTTTCTGTCGTAGTATGAACAAGTATTATATCATTTTTCAATCTTGGTTTGTCCGCTTGTTAGAAACAAGCTCATTACATGTCGACCCCTAATGAGCAAGTTTACTAATTATCCAAATTAGCCTTCATTCACGTAACTAAGATCTCGCCCCTCGATTATACCCCATCTCACGTAACTCAGATCTCGCGCTTGCCTCACTAATAATGCTCTCGCATGCCCTACATTATTTCTAGGTTATTCGGTGCAAAACGTTCAGATTGAAACACAGGGAACCCTAGTTCAGGCCCTTGTATTTATTCCTTAATATTTAAATTTAGTTTATACACATTCCTATCTCTGTAAAATATGTTTTTAATAAATAAATTATTATTAGATTTAAAGTGGAATAGAAAGGCTCTATATAGAGCTTTTTATTGTAATATATAGTATTACAGTATTTTACAACACTACATTTTTTTTTAAGTTACTAATAAACAAATCTTACGAAAATAGTCGGAAAAAATCTAAAAACCAGATTATTTATGTAATTTTAAAGATTATTAAATTCATAGACATGAAAAAAGGGACGCAGTTTCATCATTCGCGTGCCCTTTTCCCATTGACTTGGGGTCCGCGCAGCATGTTTTTTCCTTCCATACTCCTCTATAGCCCGTCATCTCGTCACTCACATCCTTCCTCTTCATATCGTCTCTCACGCAGTCCCTCCACCTTTACCTTGGCCTACCCCTCTTCTTACACCCCTCCACATGCATGCCTAATACCTTTCTTGACTTTCAGCCCTCCGCATAACATGGTCATACCACCGTAGACGATTAGCTCTTAACTTATCATTTATGGGTGCTACTTTCAGGCTTCCTCTTATATACTCGTTCCTTATCTGATCGATTCTTGTTACGCCACTCATCCATCTCAACATTCTCATCTCCGTAACATGCAATCTCTTTTCATCCGTCACTTTTGCGGCCCAAAATTCCGATCCATACATGACGAGAGGTCTTACAATGGTCTTGTTGATTTTGCCCTTCAATCGGAAGGGCATTCGGGCGTCGCATATGGTTCCCGATACCTGTCGCCATTTCATCCATCCTGCAAATAGGACGAAGTTTGATCATAGAAAATTTAGGCATATTTCCCTACCTACAAACTTCATGATAGCCGAGCATTTTTCATGTTTCGTAAAAAGTTGCTGATTTGACTATCAGTAAAATACCGTACATATTATGTAGAGGATATGATAAGGATACAAATAAAATCGGTGATAGATTTAGAGATCAAAAATGTAAACAAGTGAGTTGCCACCAAAAAAGAAAATACGTATGCAGTGGGTAATTGAAAATCATTGGAATAATTGAAACAAATTACCGCGTTCAAAATATAAGCGAAATACAAAAAATAACCACTCGGAATTAAATAGCGTTTTTAATAACGCGTTATTAAATTATGCTACTGGTAATGACAAGTTTTAAAAAGGAGAGTCATGTCAGATTGACGGTTGTTTGCTTACATTTTTGATCTCTGTAATTCCATCTCAGTCTTTAGTTAATAGCAATAATTAGAGACAGGATGGGGCGCAGGAATGTCATTTCTGTCATGTTTGGAGCAACGAGCAACCCGATAGGTACACCTTGCAGAAGACCGCAGCCATAATAGCAACACTACTTGCTCTTTAGGTATGTGGTGTTGTGTTCCTGGTGGTGAGTAAGGTCGCTAGGGCTCCCAAGAATGCACTATTTGGGTAGTAGCTGTAGACACAATTTATTTAATCGTTAATCGTATGGCATTTATTTACGAACCGTGAGATCTTCGAGAATAAGTACGGTTGCCTGTTTTTGTTGCACTTTTAGCACTACCCAGGGGTGTACGTGTAGGGTAACGGTGGGTACTCCCTACGGACGTGGTGCAACTTTGACCCCCCCTTTGTCAAGTGAGTGGGCAACAATAAAGACAAAGACAAAGAAATTTATTTGCAAGAGACATGGTATGGAAACGGACGAACGAATAATCAAATCAGTAAAATTTGTCCTGTCGGTTGTGATTCTTTTGGAGTAGCGTCTGTAGCTGTTGATGTCTGCTTACTGGCAGGCAAACTATATTGTTTGCTACCGTCAAAGACGTCAAAGTATAAAAAAAGATTAGGTCAATAAGAGCTGCTTCTTGATTTCTTGCCGTCACGCGAAACTGATAAAAACAATTGTAACAAATGATCATGCTAATCGATTCTATTGTATTCAATACTAGTTACCGCTGCGTCCTATGTCTATAAAGTCCATTCTACCTACATACTGGTGGACGACTTATTTTCGGAGATTACCCACTAGGGATATACAAGCATAGAAATTATAAAAGACCTAACTTTAATTCTTCGAACGATTAGTCTACATAATTCCAACAAGCCAACTAAAGGTTAGTTATAAGATAAACCAACATTTTAAGCATAAGGCATTAAAACTTAACCCAATGGAGCGTTCGTTGGCCAGCGGCGCCCGCGTACCGCGTGCGGTATGTGAGGTTAAGCAACGTCGCAGGTCGGTTCTCCGATGGGTGACCGCTTTGAGTGGTTACTAACTGAGCGCTCCCGTGCTTTGGAAGGCACGTTAAGCCGTTGATCCCGGCTGCTGTCAACGACAGCAATCTAGAGGCCTTCGGGCGGCTTGAGAACTACTAACAGTCAAGTTGCCCACTCACTTTACAAAGGGGGGTCGAAGTTGCACCACGTCCGTAGGGAGAGTACCCACCGTTACCTACACATGACCCCTGGGTGGTGCTAAAAGTGCAACAAACTGGCAACCGTACTTGTCTTCTCGAAGATCTCACGGTTCGAAACTAAATGTAATACGATTATTATTATTATTACTTAACCCAATGGTTATTTAGAAGATATCGATTATTAGCGATAAGACCACCTATTGTATACCATTGTCTGTTTAACGTTGTAACAATGTCCAGAGAGGGTCATATTTACTCTAAACCCAGATAAATTATCATTAAAATTGTATAAAACATAAGTAGGCTGTATTGTGATAATTAAATAAATACAAAAAACTTATTTAAAAATCGGTAGAACTAGTTTATAAGCTGGTTTTGTTTTAAAACATTGGACTTTGAGGTTGTTTACAATTTCAAGTTTTTCCTGATTTAATCGTGTCTAATATACTTTATCTTACTAGTTTATCATATTATTCTTTTCTGTTATTATTTTTCAACTGTAGGTCTTAATCTCAAGACATAAGGTATATAATTTAGTGACAAAGTTCCAAAGTATCAACAACCAGTAGGCAATGTCGTTTTAACATTTGACTCTAGAGACCTTCAAAAATTTTAGAGGATACTTTGGAAATACTCCAAAACACGCAATATGAATGTGCTTATTTATAATAATAAAACATAATAATAAATATCGAGGTACAATCTTACACAAATAGACCAAGCAAAGCTTGTACTTTGGGTACTAGGCGACGATATACATACTTATATAGATAAATACATAGGAAACGTCCAAGACTCAGGTACAATATTCGTGATAAAATGCACAGATAATGCGGGAGTGAGCGGGATTCGAATCAGGGACTTCCTTCTTCGTAGGTAGGATCACTACCAACTAGGCCAAAGTGGTCGTGAAAATATACATATACATTGAAGGAAAACAAGCAGACACACAGAAGAGCCAGAACACTGACGAGCAACTATTTATTACTCGTATATAACAAAACACCCGTCAAAGTAGAGCGTACTGATCAGGATAGACAGATTAATTCCGCGCACTCGCGAGTTTACGCCGTGGTCATTTCTTGGATGACAGACGCTTTTAGTGTTACTAACTGAGCGCTCTCGCGCTTTGGAACTATTTGGAAGGCACGTTAAGCCGTTGATCCCGGCTGCTATCTATGACAGCAGTATTTAAGCCAAGTTAGAGGTCTTCGGGCGGCTTGAGAACTTCTAACAGTCGAGTTGCACACTCACTTGACAAGTAAGGTCTATGTAGTTTCCCCTTTCGTCGCTTCTGTAAAACCTACGCCAATTCTTAGGTTTAGGTAGCGGACCCCGGGCATCTTTCGAGAAACAACTGTACTGGGATAAAGCCAGGATGATGCGTCTCAAAATTTTATCTTTCCCTTGGTTCTTTCTCGGCGCTTAGGCGGCCTGAACTGACGCCTAGAGCGGCCTTTCCATTCGTTCTACCCTAAGCCGGCTCTGTGCGGCAATTCGGCTATATGTAAAGGCCAACACCCTCGTTAATTGGCAGATGTCCGGTGGTCCCACAGTGGCGTCCACCCACAGCCAGCCAGTGACTGCCAGCTAAAGCCGAAAGGCTGCTGGAAAGAGCTAGACAAAAAAACATTCATCAGAACAGAATCAGAACTTCACTAACATTGTCTTAGAACATAAGGGGGTCGAAGTTGCACAACGTCCGTAGGGAGTACCCACCGTTACCCTACACGTGACCCCTGGGTGGTGCTAAAAGTGCAAACAAAAACTGGCAACCGTACTTGTCTTCTCGAAGATCTCACGGTTCGAAATGATTGCCATACGATAAATAAAAATAAATAGAACATAAGTAAATCCAAGGCTTCAAAAATAAATGTACATAGTAACGTACAAATACATCTAAACAGATTGATCATTCGAAAATATATACACGTGTCATCCGTCATATTCACCTGAGCAAGCCTCTGAATAATATTTAAGCAACTGAAAAATAAAATAACTGCTCGACTGTACTGAGGTGAGCGTAATCACTAATCACTGCGACTCAGTCCCCAACTACTGCAGCTGATTATGAACGTTTTGTTATTTACTATATCTGTTTATTATGTTCAATAAAAATCTTTAAACTTTTAATTGATTGGCCGAACAGGAACAAGGAACAAAGGTCCAAGTATATAAATATTTCTACACTTATTCACTTATTGTTTGATTATTCACAATACTGACTAATACTTGCTAATACTTATGTCGTAGACAATACGCTTGTGGCGAAGGTAACCGAGGAATTTTATAATAAATTTATTGTGTTTGTCTTTCTTTGTTTGATTTTATTATGGACTTATATACACATCCCGTGTGGTGAACGGTTTTGCTTTGGGTATCTCTGTCGCAAGGAAAAACTATGGGACAGTTCAAAAGTAAAGATAGGCTAGTCCGAACATTTTGAACTGATGGCTGGCCGGGGCCGGCGCGAGTCTTACTAGAGTGAAGAAAATTTACCCTTATACACAGTAGTTACATTTCATATTTAAATGACAGCGCCGTGACGCGCCGCGCGATCGTGACTGCTGCGAGCATTTAAGTACCATGCATGCATTCCATGCATGTGCATTTAAGTAGTAGTAAGTAAAAATATGAAATCTAACTCCTGTATTTTCTATTAAAGTAAGGTTTCCATTTATATACATTTTCCAATATTCATTATATTGGAGAATGTATATGTGACGAAATCTAGTGCTGATATACCTATTCCTGTACGCACCTGACGAAACCTAACGTAGGTTTCGTATTAAAATATTAATACAACAATTTATTAAGTAGCAGATGAAGTTATTTTAAATCCACTCGTTGCCCTCTTGAAACCTCGATACTATATATAACCCCTATCCTTCGAATGCCTTACGTCGTTGCAGTATCCACAAGCAGCCGGATGGCTTGCGGTACTTATCCTTTCCCGGGACTTAAAATATATGTATAGGTACCAAAATTTTGAGTAATTATGTATACATACTAATAACGTCTAGATCGGTTCAGCTGTTTAAGCGTGAAGAGGTAACAGAGAGACAGACAGAGTAATTATAAGTATGGATGTATATACCGGATCTTCAGGTCCTGAATGATGCGTCCTCGACTCACCTCAACATTCACAACTACAATTAGACCCCTGCCTTGGTAGCTACTGTACGTAATCGGAGGTCAAGCCACTGGTCCATGGTGACGCAGCCAGCCGAGGTCCGTAATGGTAATGATAAACAGAATTATTAGTCATCGATTAAGAATAATTAAATGCATTGAATTACGTAAAGGCCATACCAGTATTACCAAGAAATGTGTTATTTTGCTGCAATTTAAATTCTTAATTGGGTTGCAGGGGTCAGATTTACAATGAAATGTAAAATGAATTGTATATTTATTTATTTTGAAACTAGCCTGCCGCTCTTACCCTGTCCGTAAAGCAATTTTGACGTGTCCTCTCATGTGTCGTAACTGCTTCGTAATGACTGAGTCGACTGATTTAACGGTATGCCTATTATAGTAGGTTGTAATTGTAAATAAGTTTTTATAATATACACTCGCGATCAAAAATTTCGGGTCATACTGAATTTAATAACCACAACAAGGTTTTTTTTATAGTTACATAATATACTATTACCAACCACCACCCTTTTTTTTTTGTTTAGGAGGGGAAAATACTTTACGCATACCACCCGAGTGCAGGGGGTGACCCGAGTAGTTATGTGGGACTCCCCTGAGCCTTCCTCCTCGACCTCCATCTTGTACAGTAGCGGACCCCCCTGAGCCCGCTACGAGGAGGGCATGGGTGCCGAAAAACTTCCGGCACACTAAACTAGCGCACCGAAATACCAACACGCCTCTCCCCCTGCGATCTCGCCCCGGCCACAGAAGATAGGGATCTACCAACCACCTATTTGCAGAATAAATATTTGATTTGATTTGATTTGACCACCCAACCCAACGATACCCAAGTCCCAATCATATAAGTAATTTCCGGGATCCTATAATAAAAATATCAAAATAAATAAATATTGGGGGACAATCTTACACAAATCGACCTTGTCTCAAACTAAGCAAAGCTTGTAACATGGGTACTAGAACTAGACGACGATATACATACTTATATAGATAAATACATACTTAAATACATAGAGAACATCCAAGACCCAAGAACAAAATCCGTGCTAAATGCACAAATAATGCCCTAGCCGGGATTCGAACCCGGAACCTCTAGCTTCGGAGGCAGTGTCACTACCAACTAGGCTAAACAGGCCGTCAAACCAATAAATATCCAAAGTTGACGTTTTTTGCGATATCTCGCTCCGTTAACGTTGTTTTTTTCACGAGCCCGATTTAAACCTGGTAACGATAATTTTTTTTACTGTTATTTTTGCAGTAAAATTAAAATAAAGATTGTATTTATGACAGGATTAAAAAACTGCACAACCTTGTACTATTTTAGGAATATATGACGGCATTATACCGACCGGTATTATTTGTCATCGAGTGTAGTACATTATTGCAGAGGCCGGGAAAAGGCAACTCGCGGATAAGTTGGTTTTGACGGACGAGGCGAAGCGGAGTCCGTCAATAGATGCGAGGATTCGCACTCGGGACTACCAGCTTCATAGGCATGGCACTACCAACTACGTTGTAGTGGTCGTCAATTCACTGTCCATATATCTAACTACTCTGGAGCGTTCGCGGTCCAGCGGCGCCCGCGTACCGCGTGCGGTAATGTCGGGCGGGGTCAGTCCTTGGATGGGTGACCGCTTTGAGTGGTTACTAACTGAGCGCTCCCGTGCTTTGGAAGGCACGTTAAGTCGTTGATCCCGGCTGCTGTCTATGATAGCAGTCGTTAAGCCAAGTTAGAGGCCTTCGGGTGGCTTGAGAACTTCTAACAGTCAAGTTGCCCACTCACTTGACAAAGGGGGGTCAAAGTTGCACCACGTCCGTAGGGAGTACCCACCGTTACCCTACACGTGACCCCTGGGTGGTGCTAAAAGTGCGACAAAAACTGGCAACCGTACTTACTTGTCTTCTCGAAGATCTCACGGTTCGTAAATAAATGCCATACGATTAAATAAAAAAATATTCTCCTGGTTTTTTAGGCAATTAGGCTTAATTAGGGGGAAACCCTTGGTTTGGAAGGTCAGATGGCAGTCGCTTCCGTAAAAAACTAGTGCCTACTCCAACTCTCGGGATTAGGTAGCGGACCCCAGGCATCCTTCAGGATGCAACTGTACTGGGAATAACGCTAGGAAGATGATGATGATACCTATTACTCTAGAGACCTAGTAACATAGGTGTAAAAAAGAGTAAAATGTGTTCCGTCCTTGTGTTGTCGGTCTGTGTGTCACTGAGTCATTCGACGCAGAAAGTGACTCCGGCGACGCAAAAAATACGTTTGGTGAAAGCGGACTCTTGCATGTGACGGTCGGTACAAGCGAAGAGAGGAAAGCATCTACGAAAAGTGTCCTATTTTTTTTTCAATACATTCGTACAAGTTAATGGATAGGATTTTTTTATATCTAATAAATATCTATAAACGAGCATTTCAATTCTATGAGTTTACCGATATTTCGGCGAAAATAGTTACCGATATTTCGGCACTGTTGCAAGTGCCATTTAATAAGAGTCCCCCGTACGCTCGGCCGAACTCGATTTTTCATACAAACGTAGTTTCGTTCTCGTTTTAAAACGCCATGCTGAAATAACATGAAACTTTGTATACACAATGGGATCCGTCATATCTAGGTCTGAAATTAGTTATTGTTGCTAGAAATTGCAATGGAAAAGAAATACAGCGAGTTTTAGAATTTCTTAGGTCTTGTATGAAAACCTTAATAATCGCTGTATTTTTTCTCCATTATAATTTCAAGCAACAGAAACTAATTTCAGACCTAGATATACCAGATCCCCTTGTGTATACAAAGTTGCAAATGATTCCAGTATGCCATTTTAAAATGAGAGCGAAACTACGTTTGTATGGAGAACCGATCTTACTGCGGACTTAATAAAGGATTCGTTGACATTTTCCGTTTTTAATAGTAATTCTAATGACTATGTATGTCAGCTTGAAATCGTATATATAAGGTGGGCCCTGTATCAACAGCAAATATTTAAAAGGGTCCTTCCTTAGAGCATCCACAATAACTTATACCACGTCGGTGGTAAACAAGCGTACGGCCCTTCTGATGGTAACTCCCTGTTGTGTCCCTTTTTTTTCTATTCGGAGATTTTTTGATATAAAGTTATGTCCTTCAAGTAATGTATCTTGATAAAAGAGATTATAGCGCGTCAGTCAATGCAATTTTTGAAGTAGTATCAAGACGAGTCATAATAGTTATTGATTTTTTCTTTTAAAAGGTATTTTTGATATATTTTCATTTTATTGTGTTTTTAAAATAAATAGTTATTGATATAACTCCAGAAGAGGATAAAAATACATCTAAGCTATCTTTGAAGAAACATAATTGCTGGCTTGCTCAATAGTGGACCGTTTAATTTTTTGCTCCTATTACAGAGCCCACCCGTATATTTACTCGTATTTGTTTATTTATTTTAGGGATCTCGGAAACTGCTCTAACGATTTTGATGAAATTTACAATACAGGGACGAAAAATCGTCATCTTTGTAAAACGAACGAGCAACGCTTTAATATATCTGATACTCACGGGAGGTTTTATTCTCTGTTTAGGAGCAACAGAAACTAATTTCCGACCTAGATATACTAGATCCCACTGTGTATACAAAGTTTCATGTTATTATAGCATGCCGTTTTAAAATGAGAGCAAAACTACGTTTGTATGGAGAACCCAGCTTCCTCCGGACTCTTAACCTGTCACTCCCCAAGTGTCTAGAAAAATCGCTGTCCCTCGCCAGTCGCGCCGCCCGCGTTGCGCTGTGAAATGTTTTCTTAGCAATTACACCGGCCATCCGCGCAAGCGCATACCGCCGCGCCGGAAACAATATACCAACACCTGCCCGGCTAATATGATAACTTATACCGTCACGTTATATGGCCAAAATGTACTGAAACGTCACATAAACCGTGACGGTATAAACTATCATACTAGCCGGGCTGGCTGATGCAGACCAATTATACAATGTGGTACGTAGTTGAAGATAGATAAAAAAGCACCTGGTTGTATCAGGCATCCCCGTTGCAACCGTAAGTTATTTCTTAAGGCCTGATTCGTAACGGATTCGCCAAATATAAAACCATGTTAATGTTATTAGAGCCGATTTGAACGAAATTTGTTTTTTCATAACTTCTTCAATAAAATGTTAAAATGTACCAGACCAGTATATTCATCATTTACTATTTTTCATCAAGATATACAGGGTGTTTGGTAACAGGATGCAAAGACTTTCAGGGATGATCAGTCATTTTAGATATTTTAGACACAACACAACTTGCACAGTCTCTTAGTTTCCAAGATATGCACAATTTTATTTTGAATATTGTATTGTATTGTTTGTTTTGTAATGTTCCGTTTTTTTCTGGTTTATCGTAATTGTTCAGTAGCTGTAGGAAAGGAACTAAGGAAGATTTTGAAATCAATTGAATTGGGACTAAATACTTTTTATTGTCTGTATTCACATAACATCATTACTTAAACACACAGAAAACATCCAAGTCTCATCAGGAACAAATGTTACTGCTCACCACAGATTAAATGGATTTCACCATAGAATCCCTTGCCGAGATTCGAACCCGGCTTCGGAGGCAGTGACCAACTAGGCTAAATACTCCGACACTACTACTATTTAATGAAAACGTGCATGATGCGTGAACGTGCAGTTTGTATATCCATGGGCCATGAGGCAGGCCCCTATTTGACCAACTTGGCAATTGTCACATGACAACGAAATCGATAATTCGACATACATTGCTGGCTCGATGAGTAACGATACTGTCATTTTCTTGTCGAAATAGTATTGCGGGTGTCCATCGGCGGCACTAAACGCGTTTGCCTCCTATTTCATAAAAAAATTCACTTCGAACTGTCATTATCAAGTGACAATTGTCAAGGCAATAGGTGCCAGCCCGTAAGCTTGTTAGTCACCGTCGTTGTATAAAAAAAACCGGCAAGTGCGAGTCGGACTCGCGCACCAAGGGTTCCGTACTATTATCTATAAAACCGGCAAAAGAATGACGTTTGTTATATGGGAGCCCCCTTAAATATATATATTTTCTGTGTTTTAGTATTTGTTGTTATAGCGGCAACAGAAATACGTCATCTGTGAAAATTTCGACTGTCTGACTATCACGGTTCATGAGATACAGGCTGGTGACAAATGGACAGACAGGCGGACGGAGTCTTGGGTATGGAACCCTAAAAAGTAGGTATAGATTTTAGTCCCAACATGATAATGAGTGATCTGCACATGCCCTTATCTCGCATAGTTATATGCTGCTTGCGCAAGAGTTAGGTAACGCGCATCTTGCCTAACCAGTCCGCATCCGACGGCGCGCCGTTTTCGTGTGGGTTGGTGATATAACGCTTAGCGAATTAAAACTGTGCGTAAATGCCCGCTATTTGTCACTTTTTAATGCAGTCGTCATCATCCTATCGTTATCTCAGTACAGTTGCATCTGGTAGCAAATCTATCCGTATCAATAAAAAATAACACATAATTTTACAGTCTTACGTGTCAAAAATAAGAAAACACGCAATAAGAGAGATTATTACAATTTAGATTTGCTAGAGATGTATAAGGTCTCTAAACTTCAAATTAAAATCAAAGTAATGAAGTACACTAATCATAATATCCTGTGAGAAGTATAGGGTCTCCACGATTCAGGTCAGCAGGTCAAGAACCTATAGGACCCTCATCCTCACACATCCTCAGGACAGCGTGCAGCGCATCCTCAGAAGCTTTGGCGATCTTACTCACCACCAGGAACTCAACCCCACATACCTAAATAACCTTACAAGTTAGGTTTACATTCGTTGTCTTAGGACAGGTTGCACCAACTCACGATTACAGACCGAGCAGTGAAATATGGCGCCCGCAGCTGTCATCCCATAGAAACCTGTCAAACTTTCTATAGTTACAATCAAATTTTAACGGACACATCAACTTACTATCAGTAATCGGTGTCTTTATTGCTTTCATAGGTAATTACAAGATGGTACATTTTATTCGTTCAGCTATGAAACCCTGTAGGGCACTGCAATATAACTTAAATCAATACAAACGTTACTTAAATCTAAATCAATACTATTACAAACGTTTATAGCCCATTTGTTGAAACTGTCTGATCGAATGTCATTTTTGATGAACGAATAGAGTTCCAACAACTATACGAAGTTTTTTTTGCAAGACGCCATCCGGTTAATAAATATGCCGGAAAATGACATCCTTCGTCCATCTTTTCTTCAAGGCCAACTAGTTATACATACAAGTACATATTATAGTGTCGAAATTACGTGCATACATTGTAAGATGTTTGTTCTTGTTGTGTGTCGTCCTAAGATTTAAACACACATTCCTAGAAGGGAAGACGTCAGCCTCAGATGAAGGATTTCTATAGAGATTCCAGTATTCCACCAAGAGGGACGAGAAAGCTCTTATGCAGCTAAATTAAGAACTTGCCTTTAATGGCCTGGCATCTTACCATTAACAACCTCTTTAATTTGTGCGACATTTTTAGTTATTATACTGGGTGTCCCACTGTCACACATGTGGAACTCATTTGGAAATATATTTAATATCTATTGACGATAGGAAATAGGAAATTAGGTTCCTTCTTCCTACTTCATCCCCATATAGATGTTGAGCTCTCTGTTGAGCTGTTGGGCTCTTGTTCCACAGAACGCTGCCAACATGCTCTGGGACGACCTTTTTAGCTGCTTGCCGGGTATATCACAAGGCCCAGTGCTGTCCAGGGCCTTCATGGAAAAGTGATAGTCCGGTTTCCAGAAGACATGAGCAATCCAATGCCTTTTTTATGAAATAAGAGGCAAACGAGCAGATAAATCGCCTGATGGTAAGCGATTATCGCCGCCCATGGACACTCGCAACACCAGAGGGGTTGTAAGTGCGTTGCCGGCCTTTAAGATTGGAGTGCGCTCATTTCTTGAAGGTCGGTATGAAGATCGTACCGGTACGGAAATACCGCAGGCGACAGTTTATTCCACCAAGTTAGCTGTGCGAGACAGGAAGTTTCTGGCGAAACGTATTTGGGCGGTTTTTTAGGATAGGTCGTTTGCTCTATGAACTCAATATTTCATTTGTATACCCAAGCTTGTTTTTTATCCCTCGACGAAAAAAGAGGAGTAAGTTTGACCGCTATGTATGTCTCTCTGTGGCACCGTAGCTCATAAACGGTATAGAAACCCGATTTAAAAGCGTTTTTTATTTGAAAACAGATTTACTAGCGGTAGTTCTTAAGGCATGTTTTATAAAAATCTTTGAAGTTTTTGACATATTGAACTTTGTAAAGAAAATGACGGGGGGTTTTCAAGTTTTCTAAGTTGGTTAGTTATTTATACTTGATGTTATATTCAGGACAAAGGTGACAAAGGTTGGAGAAACATATTTATTTATATATCGCATTGTCAATCAGTCGGCCAGCGTTGTCCCATTGTCACTAATCGATGCTATTGTTCTGTGTCCTTCCACTGAGTCATCGATTGCATGCGGATGTCAAATCGATTATCTGATCGATTGGCAGTGGCGTGCCCGTGAACTTGGGAGGACAAAGAATAACCGTTAACCCTTTGCTAAACAATAATTTTTACTTAGTACTTAGCAATGGAGAGGGCTATGCTGGGAGTTTCTCTTTGTTATCGCATCAGAAATCAATCTAACCGCAGTAGAACCAAAGTATCCCATATAGCTCTCCTAATGACTAAACTGTGGCAGTGGGCGAGACACATTGCACATAGAACCGATGGCCGTTTGGACGGAAAGGATCTCGAGTGGCGACCAAGTAACGGAAGGCGCAGCGTGGGTAGACCGGCACAAGGTAGACTGATGACCTGGTACAGGTCGCGGGAGTCCGCTAGATGTGGGTGGCGCAGAACCGGTCATTGTGGCACTCTTTCCGACCCTCATACCATAAAGACTCTGACAGACAGACTGGCGTGAGCTGGGCGTATACTTACAGGCCTCCACGGATAAGGTGAAAAGTGATGCTGAGAGACCAGCCCATTGTTGAATTGTTGATCTCCCACCATCACCACTCGCGGGTCTACCTTCTGGTGACTCACTAACTGACAAAACGACCTAAGCCCTTCAAAATGACTACTACTTACTTCAACTGACAAATCTGACCCTTCTAAATAAAATTAAGACCTAATCCCCTTCAGGTATCAGGCAACCCGTTTCCTTTTTCTGTTTTTCCATTGTGAATAAAGGAGTCGCTTCAAAACAACTAAACCAAAAAAAAATAGGCCCTCTTTGGGGGAGGCCTATGTCCAGCAGTGGACGTCATTCGGCTGATATTATGCTGATGATGATGATTGATGACTTACGAAAAACAATGAAATTGAAAATGTGATACCGAAGTGTAAGATTCATATTTTTTCAGAATTTTTAAAAATTCTGAGAGCACCGCATTTAAATTTAAAGGCTTAAATCAAAAATATTGAAAGCCAATATAAATAAACTCTATTTACTTTTATCAGCTACAGTACAGTGATTCAATTAAAATAATAACCATGACAGAAATATTTTCTGTAATTGATTTATCCAAAACAATATTCGTCTCCAAGCTTATGAACAAACGAGGTAGTTTTAGTTGCAGTTGTTGTATAGAGCTTAGTTAGGCCCTAAATCACCTGTACCAGACCGCGCGGAGGTTATACTTGAAATTATTTAAAATGCCCGTCTCGGCCGTCATTTTAGAAACCTACCATAACACTTTGAATCTTCTTGCTTGCAGATTAAAGTCGCTTTTTGAACGTAATAATGTGATACAACTCGGTCAATCCAAATGATTTGACGCTTGTTTTTTTCATAAAACTGAGATATGTATATTAAAACAACTTTTTTGTTACAGGTAAAAGAAATAAATTTGTACACAACACACACAACTCGCATGTCGACGCTACGATATAATCAAAGGTAACCTAATGAGCAATTGCACATATCTCCACTCAACAGCATTGTATGTAAATTACCCAAATTATGTACAATATGACCTGTAGGTGCGGAGTGTGGGTGTGTTACATAATATATTATCAATACATTTAATGGAGGATTTTGACTCTTTTTTGTCTAGAGAAAACCTGCGGACCAGCTGGTCCATACCACATATCCTGGGATATGTGGTATTTGTATCCACTGAAAACACCACTGTGACCGCCATCTGCGCTGGGCCGTTGGTGGAAATTGTCCTTAAGAGTCCCCGTACGCTCGACCGAACTCGATTCTCCACACAAACTTAGTTTCGTTCTCATTTTAATACGCCATGCTGAAATAACATATAACTTTGTATACACAATGGGATCCGCCATATCAAGGTCGGAAATTAGTTTCTGTTGCTAGAAATTGAAATGGGAAAAAAATACAGCGAGTTTTTGAATTTTTTAGGTCTTGTATGAAAACCTTAATAATCTTTGTATTTTTTCTTCATTATAATTTCAAACAACAGAAACTAATTTCCGACCTAGATATAACGGATTCCCTGAATGATTCCAGCATGCCATTTTAAAATGAGAGCGAAACTACGTTTGTATGGAGAACCGAACTTACTGCGGACTCTTAATGAGGAGAAATCCAATACTGAAAGCACTGGAACCCCCTCGCGCTTTACTTCTTTTGGCTCATCTTAAAGCAATCTACGTCACCTTCCCTGGGGTTGGTAATAAATAAATATTATGGGACAATTTTTCACACAAATCGAGCTAGTCTCAGTTAGTCTAGTAAGTGCAATAAGGTGTGTGTTATGGGTACTAGACGACGATATATTTAATACATATATAAGTACTTAAATACATAAAAAACATTAAAGTCTCAGGAACAAATGTTTTTACTCGTCACATAAACAAATGCCCTTACCTCCTCCAGCTTCGTTGGCAGTGTCACTACCAACAAGGTTACGAAAATGTTGATAGGCAGGTGCTGCGCCCCCCACCAGATGGACTCGCAACCCCTATTATCCCCTATTTACAACAGGCGGTCCACTCCTTATTCTTGCCCGAGTCTTTGACGGTTTTGACCCTATAGTCGTGTCTGTACAAAGCATGAGAAGTCCAATATACGGCGTTTGATGATCAAGGGTCCTCCTTTGCCAGGATGATTCTTATGAACATTTTTAAGGTGAGCCATCTTGAGCTGCACTAATAGTCAAGAGGAGTGTCCTTCTTGTGCCCAGCAGTGTGGGACGTATATAGGCTGATGATGATGATGATGATGACTAATTCATAGTATTTTTATAAAAAATCTGCCCTTATTGGCCTTAGGGAACACTGCTGAAGCATGAAGGGGAACAAACATAGGCAAAATATAATCACATGATTTCTGGACGAGCCCTACCCTATGACATCTCCCTCCTTACGCTGCGCACCTCGCAGGAACGGTATTTAGCGCCCCAAAGGTTAATTAGCATTCGCGCGCGCTTTTCCTTTCAAATCGTTATTATTTGTTCAGATTTCCATTGTCGATAGAATGTAACCTTTATTCTGAACAATGGCGGTTGCTTAATTCTTTTGTGCGTTATTTTGTGGTTCTCACGTTACTGGTTACTCTACTAATGTATGTGAAGACAATTATACATTTGTACAGTCTATTTAGTTCTTAAATATAACCAGTCCCAAGGTTTCGAAAGGATTTTGAACTAAGAAATATTTTTCTCATGAGGGCTGATATTTCAACTGCGATATTTGATATTGGGGCACATCGGAATGTCATCTTATCTCTAATAGGAAAAGCCCTACTAGGGAAGTACCTCCAATATACAGAAACTTCTGCCACTACTTACTCTGTATTGTCATTAAAATAATAATTCATTACAAATAATTTGGTAAATTGGTGACGTGTCGTTTGACAAGTTCCCATGCATATAATACATTTACATAGAAACGGAAATAGAAATAAAAAATATATAATCCTAATCACTACAAAATTATCCTAAGGGATTAGGTTCTTACTTCGAACTACAAGAACTTTGAAAATAACGGGTTAATTTTTTTCGTACCAACTTTGAAAATGTATGGAGAAAAATTCGCATCTGAATACCATGTGAATACAGACAGTAAAAAGTCGTTAGTCCCAATTCAATTTAATTGAAAACTTCCTTAGTTTCTACAGCTACTGAAAAATTACGATTAGCCAGAAAAAAGGGAACATTAAAAAAAATCCAAACATTTTCCTAATGTATGGTAGTATGGAAAGCATACAATTTTCAAAATAATATGGTGCATATCTTGGAAACTAAGAGACTTTGTAGTAAAGCAAGTTGTGTCTAAAATAACCTCATCTATCATCCCTGAAAGTATTTGCATCCTGTTACCAAACACCCTGTGTATTTAATGTGGTTTAGGGCGGTAAAAAAAACCTACAACATTATCATCAGCACCTAAAAGTAGCAAAAATTGCATCCTATTAATCGTCCCACTTTAAGACGTAGAGCAGAAAATCGAAAAAATCGGGTGTTCGAAGCCGTTGAGCATACCCTTCCTACAGAGCTACGTAGATCAACCAAACATTGTACAAATAATGGCACACAGATGAACAAAAAAATGAGGAGGTGGGTCAACAAATTAGGGACAAAAAAAAATTGCTCCATACTTTTTGTATGGAAGAAAAAAATGTTTTTTAGGAAATCGTCGCCCCACCCCCTCATTTTTTTTTCATATACATGCCATTACTTGTACAAATTTTGGTTGACCTAGCTCTGTAGGAAGGGTATGCTCAACAGCTTCGAAAACACGATTTTTTCGATTTTCTGCTCTACGTCTTAAAGTGGGACGATTAATAGGACGCATTTTTTGCTAATTTTAGGTGCTGATGATAATATTGTAGGTTTTGTCTAGACGTATATTGACAGTTGATAACTGAAAAAGCTCCAGATTCTGAAATCCAACTGGAAGAAAGCTAGACTTTTCCGCCTCAAATACCTCTTTTCAAAGGACTGATTTTTCGGTCAACTAAAGAACTTTCCATCAACTGCACCCAAAAAGACAACTAACTAATTTTATTTCTTTGAGACAATTATCACTAAAATACTAGTTGTTTGTGAGTAATATAGACAAAAGAATCACACAGTTCTTGTATTTAACAACCTATTATCACCAAGTTCTACTACGATTAGTGAGACAATGTTTGAGGACGTTAAATCACTAGGCATAAGCAACAGATTGAACGGGTTTTCAAACCGGAAATCGAAAAAAAAGTTCTTTTGGACCAACTAATGTGGTTATGATGTTTATTTATTGATTGGTAGATAATATTTTGTGTTTTGATTAGCAAGCAAACCCACGACCCTTATTACAAGCTTTTATTTAACTTGCACTGTTCGTATGGCATTGCAATCTTTTTTTCGGCCACTTGCCAGAATCCGGTTGAGCTGAAATTTGCCATACTTATTTATTTATTTAAGCTTTATTGCACAAAAAACAACATATGTACAATTGGCGGACTTTTCTCTACCAGTCAACCGCTTACTTATGTAAGCTCGGTGACATACAATATTATGGTACATACCACCGAGCCGATCTGATGATTGAGACAGAAGGTGTCCATAGCAACTCCTAAACTGTCGCAAGTTCCTAAACGCGGATAAGTATTGCGCGATATACACCGCGGGTCCTCATAATTGGAATGATTTTTACCACGTATTTTTGACGACACTACGAGTAAATAATATATCAACAATCCAATCATTTGTTTTAATTAAACTACTATTTCAGTACAAAATAAATCATATTAATTGACCGCTTCTTTACCTAAAGATTTGTTCACAACTTGCAAATTTCTTCAAGACAAGAAGTGTCAAGTGAAAAAACTACTTAGTAGGTGGCTACGTCACGCCTTTAGGGGCTTTAGGATGTGTTAGGCTTGAGATATTTCAACTTGTGAATTAGATTAGATTAGATTATTTTATTTCATGATAAGGAATTACAATATAAATTTGCATACATGCCAAAATTATATGAATTGCTATCATGATCGTCATAACAAGGAAAATAATGATAATAATAGCACAATGTCAACATAGGTAAAATAATATAAACGATAAAAAGAATTGTTTTAAATATCTCTTAAATTGTGGGTTTTTAGACTATATGTTATACCACATTATAATACACTCTAATTAGGCTCTAGAATCGTCGGTTTAAATCTTTCGGGTTTGAGGGCCCACAGTGTATATTTAATGTAGTTACGAGTATGATGTCCATTTATTAACTGGTAGCTAATGTTGTATGTTGTATGTATGTTGTATGTATGTTTTGATCAGCAACCAAACTCACGACCTTTCCTTCAAACATAATCAAATCGGATGCCCGCTTGAAAGTGACCTAACCTTGCAGAATCGGAATATTTTGTAACTCACGCTTCCGCGCTAGTGTCGCAACACCGATGATTTTACCGATAATTACCGATTAAACAACATTATCGGTTCCGCCGAAAAAGGATCCAAGTCTTCCTCTTTTGTAAGAAAACACGTGGGGTGATGAAATTGAAGCGAATTATGCTTCTGTTATGATTATGTTTGGCGAGTTGAGTTGCTGTCTTCCGTTTTGTTTTAGTAAGGGAGGAATCGACTGTGTGGTCCTCCACAAAATGACTCGAGAAAACTCTCGACTCGACTGTATAGGAATACAGCCCTCTGTCCTTCCCTTTCTGTCACCTTACACGTCAGCCGTTTTATATGGAAACCGTCAATTGTCCCATGATGGTTGCCATTTTATCACTTATGGTCTTGGACAAGACATTCGTCACGTTCTGACAAGTATGCGAGTGCGAGAGTGACGGGCGTCTTATCCACGAAGATAAGTGATAAATTGGCAACCATCATACGCCCGCTGGGCGTTAATATTATGTCGTTTGAGAAAGATTGGAGCGTTCAAAGCCCAGCGGTGCTCGCGTATCGCGTACAGTATCCGAGGTTATGCAACATGGGCCGTGGCCAACTCTTGGATGGGTGACCGCTTTAAGTCGTTGCTTTTATATGAGAGACTGACCAGCGATGAGCGATTGGCCTTACTTACCTGATGGAAAGCTATGACAAGGCCTAAGATGTTGCTCACTGGTTCAGTTATAGCCACTTAGAAACTACTTATAAACTTGAGCGCTCCTGTGATTTGGCAGGCACGTAAATCCGTTAAACCCGGCTAAGCTAAGAGGCCTTTGGCTGGCTTGAGAACTTCTAACAGTTGGACAGTTGCACACTCTCTTGAAAAACCTTATTCCAATAAGGTTATAGTTTACTAGTTTCCCCTTGGTTTGGAACTGTTGGAAGGTCAGATGGCAGTCGCTTCCGTAAAAACTATTGCCTACCTACGTCCTACACCAATTCATGGGATTAGGTATCGGAACCCGGGCATCCTTCATATGTCATATGCTATGTAGGTAATTGATGCAACTGTACTGGGATAACGCTAGGATGGTGATGATGATGATAATCGTGTCATAACGTAACTGTCACATCGACTGGCTAATTAATTGAGCAGTTAAATATCAATCGTTCTGACAGCCACTTCAAATTACAATAAGGTTGACATGACCGTAGTCAGTTTTTTCTTATTGTTTTTCCATCAGTTTTTCCCAGACCTATTTTTTTTATTGGAGACGCTAGCGTTGGACTGCCATCTCACTTGATGGTAATAAGCTACTATGCGATCTAGGGTGTAACACACATATAAATGGGTGTTAATGGTGTTTGATTGTCGCGTCTCAGTACCTTCGTTGGAAAGTAATTTATCCCTATGTGAGTGCTGCTGCCAGAGTCAGAGTAAGTTCTGAGAACAGGAAAAGTCGTGTCTCTGCTCGTAATTTTGTAGATATTTGCGAGCCAGCAGCCAACTTGGCAGCAGGAGTTTTGCTGCCAAGCTGTGCTGCCGCCAGCGCCGCCATTTAATTCTACAAACAATTTTGAGAATGTTACGTCGGGGAACTTGTCCAAAGGAGTGGGAGAAGTGGAAGAGTGCGTTTTTGGTCTATTCTGAGGCGTGCGAATTATCAAATACCCTACAACGCCTATTATACTCGTGCCTATCCGAGAACACAGACTCAGGAACGGAGTTCCACTGCTTGGCATTACAAATTATAAAGTTGAAGGCAAGACGCTTGGTCCAGGTAGATAGAACATTCACTGTATATTAGCAGTGACATTAGTAATAATAACTATAAACATACTAATTACAATCGCCATTTACAGTTTTTATTTCTAAATTTAGCATAATCATAAACACACGGACGGAACTTTGAAAACTAGAGCAATCGCGCTATTGGCGCTTGAATTTGGAACGCCGCCGGTGGACCGCGGCGCACGCGCAAGCATCCGCGTTTCTAAAACGTCATAACCGCCAGTGAAATGGTAACACACTCAACTGACCGAAAGTAAAGCCTATTTAATTGCAATTAGGTTTAATAAGAGTCTGTTTCTGTCATCCATCGAAGCTGAATACTTGAAATAAAAATATGAGAACCTTAAGTCAAAGTGGTAAGAGTGATTATAGAGCTTAATTTAGTAGGATTATGTTTATGATTATAATGATTTCTACACTTAATTGGTAATCCTCAGCTGATACGCGAATATAGAATGCATGGTCGTTGAAGCGGAAAGTTGCGCGTATATCAGTAGTGTTAGCGGCCATTTTTTACGATTCCGGTAACGTAATTGTAGGAAACAAGAACACCTATTATTTTCCTACACCTGCAAGCTATAGGATCTATTTTAGAAAGGCAAAATATCGTGAAACTTAATACGTATCTCGGAGGAAATTCTAAGACGTTGTGTAGTACCTACCTACCATAACCGACGTACAATAAGATGAGTTTTTTTATATACCCGACTGTGGAAAATAATCATACGGCCTGCCTAATGGTACGCAGAAATCATAGCCTATGGACGCTTGTGACTCTAATTACCGGCACGTAGCCGATAACTTCAGGATTCAACGTGTTTATTTTCTGAACTTTGACATACTTTTGTAAATACGGTGTCGTCACCTGCACATGCAATAAAAGTCAAAATATTCTTTATTCAAATAGGCCTAGCAACAAGCACTTTCGAATCGTCAGTTATAACATGTATTAACATATATATTAATTAATTATTTAGAGCCATTTATTGATGCTATTATTATGACAATATTGTTCACGATTTCGGTGTCGATACAAACCCGATAGGGATTAACGACACTTTTCCGTTATACCAATGTATCAATTTTCTATTGTAAATAAATAAATAAAAAAATTAAAAAAATGATACACAATAATATGATACCACCGAGATGATCTGATGAAGGAGACAGGTAGCCATAGCAACAACTAAACTACACAAGACAAACTCGTTTTATTAATGACTATGCAAAAAGACGGCAATTACTTATAGCTTGTGTTAATATTTTTTTTATAGAAACTTGTTTTAATTATTAGACCAACGTCCTTAAACTATATGTTAAATTACTCCTAAAAAACTAAATAAAACTCATAGCAGCGTTCAGCGAGAAATCCATTAGTAATAAAGATTGCCAGATGACAAAATGGTACACAAGAAACGCACTAATCACCGCGTCGTTGCGACATGGACGCGAGAAAGCGTACAACGCAGAGGCCAATGGAGATGCCAAATCTATTATCTTTATCTGGATAATTTAAAAGTGTTTCTACTGCCGTCAGTTCCTTGCTTGCAATATAATGTAATGACCCAGCGTGCAAAGCAAATGGTCCGTGGTACCAAAATAAAATTAAAACTAACTTAAATCTAAAACAGGCCCTTGAGGTATTATACCGAGGATGCTGGCGGCATTTCCTCGATGTATCGCAATGCTGATACGTTGAGCGAGGAAGCCGCCAGCTCTTCGGTCACCAGTTACGTCAACCAGACGCTTCGCAATTTCTGCAAATAACTTGTGCGCGCTGGGACCCCATGGACTATTTATAGTATTTGCGTTCTGACACAGCTGTCATCCCAGTACAATAAATGTCAATGATGACATGGCTTTATTGATAATACATGCGGATATTTACCTACTCTAAAACGGATATCATGATGAATTAATTAGTAATTTAAATCATTAACCATTATTTAAAATTGTCCTTTTAAACTAAGCACTCAGATGTATGACCTACATGAATTGTATTGTATTGATAAATTGGTATAATGAATATGGTATACAAAGTAATCATAAATGGCATCCAAAAAGACAAATAATAATACCAACCAAAGGTTAACGTTCATTTTAATTCGGTTGTTCGCCAGACATTCAATTGTTTAATATCTCGACTTCGTCGCAACTTGTCGATATTAGTTCCTTTATACGTAGGATCTAACATGTTAAACAAATAATGAAAGTCGATGAACCTAAGACAAACAGTTTGCATCATAAAATACCTTATTGAAGTGTAGGTTGGATAGAAAAGGCGCACAAATATGAATCTTATCACACTGTATCAGATCAGAATGTGTTGTCCATACAAGATAGGAGGAAGAAATAGCATCAGGAAAGAGAAGTTTATTTATTCTGCATTGATCTTAATGGCTTTTTTAACTCCAGGGTACTCGCATGTGTGTTGTCGACCCATTAAATTATAAACCTTACTTTCTTGAAGAACCCCATACTCGTTCTTCAGTCTTTTCCGCCCTCGGACTCGTCTTAGAAAAGAAAATATACTAACGTAAATCTCGTCGTAATTTAGCAAATGTACCTATATACATATTTTATTTTTCCGCATAATCCCCCAAAGTTCACTAGACTTGCACCAACGATTCTGCAACATCTGGATGCCTTCACGGAGGCGCGTCCCTTCAGTTCCTTTCGCCTCTTCATTTTACCGCGTTAAGCCTGTCACAAACTGGCGCGGCCTATAGTAGACTTGTCATTAGCTGTCAAATTTACTATTGACCGCGGCCGCAGACCGCTCCAGTGTGTGACACGCTTAACTCCGATCACTTTTGAACTACTGTCAAATCTGAAATTCCCGCCAAAATTTGTTTATTTATTAAACTTACTAATAAATAAATACAGAGTAGACGCTATCGCTAACGTATACGTATGCGAAATAAGTTACTTTTCAAACCCGCCAATGCCATTCCGTATAAAATGCACTAAGATCGTACCGCCATCTTTTTTCATACGGAATTCGATCCCCCAACGGGTCGAAATTCAGGCATCAAGTTTGAAGATACGGTAGTGAGTTCTGTGCCGAGGAAACTTGTACTGACGTTAGACTGAAACACGGTTTTTGGCTGAAAACTTCCTAGTAAGTATGCAATACCTTTTTTTTTCCGGGGGGAAAATCCATTATGGATACCACCGCACCGCGGGGACAGTGCCGAGGTTATGTCGGACTTGCACCGACTAAACCCCCCCCCCCCCCCGATCGTCCTCCTCAACTCATTTCGTACGGCTCTGGGATCTCCTTCGGAATGCACCAGTGCAACCCTATAGTCACACCTCTGTGGGTCCCGCCATCTGTTTTCATATACGATCGCTGCCCCCAACTGCCACCGTCTTCGACCCTCAAGGACCCCCTTTTAGTCGCTTTCTACGACAGGCAGAGGATACCGTACCGTAGCAGTATGCTATGCCCCGGCTATAGGGCGCAAGTGTGCAATACCTGTGTCAGGAACTCCCGCGAAAATGTATCATTACAAGACATAGCCATGACGTTTCGCTAATAACCGAAATTATAACCGCATTACGCATGCGCATGACCCGCAAAGCGCAACTTCTTACGTAACACAATCCAGGTTACCTTGTTCGACAACTGCAGCCCAGAACGACGTATTTGCGTATAATCTTGAAGTATTTAAGGCTTTACCGAGTACAGTAAGCCAAGAAAGGATCACTTTTGAACGTTAACTTACTAATAATAGAGTCGAAAATCGGTTGACCACTTTCTTGGCTTACACGTTGACATGAATCGAGAACAGGTCAACATTCGAAGCGAGTTTCAAGAATTGCTTTGGATTTATTAACGATCGAAACCTGAATCGCAGACGCAATGTTAATTTCCACTATTGACACTTTAATTTTGGTTTGGTTCTCGGGGTTGGTAGGTCAGATGGCAGTCACTTATTATTAGTGCCTTTTTTTGTTTAGGGGTGAGGGGAGGAATGCATTACGCATACCACCCGGGCGCAGGGGGTGACCCGAGTGGTTATGAGACCCACGGTGTACCCACTAAAAACCCTCCCATCTACAGCCTCGCCGCCTAGTGGCGAGGTCACGGGAACGCTTGCGCACACATCCGCGACCCCGCCGGCGGCAGCCGCTCCCAAGCGGCTCCTTCCTTCGCGGACGCTCGGAGGCCCTCCACGTTAGGCACGCCAGATGTTTTGGCGTGCTGTCCTCCTCGACCTCCACTTTGTACAATAGCGGACCCCCCTGAATCTGCTAGTAGCAGGTCATAGGTGGCGAAAAACTTCCGGCACCCGGTGGCGGAGCAGGTCGGTGGTTCCGCCAGGAACCACACCTCCGCCGCAGAGGATAGGGAAAGCATTTCTCTTCCTCTGCGGCCCCACCAACGCCGTTTCCGCGGAACGGCCCCGCCAAGTTCACCCCCTGCGAACTTGGCGGGGCCGTTCCGCGGAAAGAGGGAGAGTGGCGCACCGAAATACCAACACGCCTCTCCCCTGCGATCCCGCCTCGGCCACAGTGGATAGGGAGAATGGAATGGTTATAATTAGTGCCTACCCTAACTAATGGCCCGGCCACAATTTCGGGAGACGGCGGCAGCAGTGTACCTACGAGCACCTACGAGTAATACAATGCGTGTGGTCGTCACTTCTAACTAACCGCAGTGCGTTGCGCGTCTCGAGCGTGCAATGAACAAATAAAAGCATGGCCAGTACTTAGTGGCCGGGCAGTAAATCTTTGCATTAGGTGCCAAAAGGGACCCAGCTCCTTTAGAATACACCTGACAAAAAGCTAGGAGGTTGATGAATTGATGGCGGATGGTATTCCCATTGGTTTTTGATGGATTATTTACTAACAAACCTACAGCCTTGCGCGCATTTTTTTTTACAAATTAGTCGGTTCAAAATCGATTCTATCGTCCAAGTTGATGAATGAATTTTGTAAAACGACGGACATTTTTTAATCATTTCAAGTATAGAAACCGTCTAGAATTCGTAGAAACTGTCTATAGATTTCTATTTTTTATAAATTTTTATTATTATTTATGTTTTGACGATCCTATTGTGAATTTTAGTACATTTCTTAATTTTGACATGTCTACAGCAATTCAGTATTTATTTTAAAGAATAATAATAGCATCAATAAATTAACACATTACATACACACACACACATTTACATTACAAGTTTATTACATTTTTATTATTATAATTTATAACATGTTATAAATGTTATAATTATAATATAACTGACGATTCGAAAGTGCTTGTTGCTAGGCCTATTTTAATAAAGAATATTTTGACTTTGACTTTGTATACGTATACGTATACTTTGTATACGTATTGCCGTCTTTTATTTGTTTGGCTGTGTGACAGCAGGACACGTGCCGGTCCCTCCCTCAACACAGCGCATCCTCGGAAGTTCAACGACCTTCGACTGGGCACTAGGAGCACAATTCTTAGTAGTGTTATTATGGCTACTATCTTCTGAAATACCTAAGTACGTCCCCCGTTCAGCAACGCCAGGTGGTCTACTCTGAAATTCGAAATCCGAACTTCGTATGGTGCCGTCCCTCTCACTCATATAGTGTATGACTGGAGAGGGAAAGGGACGGCACCATACGAAGTTCGTATTTCGAATTTCGGCGTAGACTCCCAGGAACGGACTAAACCTGCGGGCGTATGATGGTTACTATTTTATCACGTCGTGGATAAGACGCCCGTCATTCTCGCAATCGCATACTTGTTAGAACGTGACGGACTGACGGAAGTCTTACCCACGACGATAAGAAAAAAAAACCGACTTCAATGGGGGAGGCCGGTGAAAGATTGAAAGATTTATAGATGGTGCACTCATAGATTCCATACAATAAAATAAAACTGGCTATAAGTATGTTTATAATGGTAGAAGACTAAGTACCCTCAATTCCTCATGGAATCATGGAAAAACCTTGGTTGCTTGACAAGCAAAACGAAGAGAACAAAGCGCCAAACTTGAACTACGCGTCGTTGAAGAGTTCCGTTCTGATCATCATCAACAGTTCCACTTCATCAAATGTAACATTTTTGCATGAAAATGCTCGATTTGTTGATAAAAACACAAAAATCACTATATGTTTGCCTTTAAGATTTGAGGAGTTCCCTCAATTCCTCATAGATCCCATCATCAGAACTGCGTTTTGACAAAAACGGGACCAACTTGGATATATATACTTACAATCAAAAAAAGAATTTTCAAAATCGGTTAAGAAATGGCGGAGTTATGGAGTAACAAACATTACTAACATTAAAAAAAAAACAACTGAATTAATAACCTCCTCTTTTGAAATCTTGAAGTAGGTTAAAAATGGCAACCATCATAGGCCCGCTCGTGCTGGAACGGAAGTAGTATTAGTGTCTCTGGACCCTATGTTATAGAGATTGTTTTATACATGTATTAGGTCTCATGTCAGACCATTAATGTATAAATAATAGTCCTACATTAGAGATAATATTATCAGACTTAAATCCTTGATTCAAAGTTACGAAGTAAGTATAATATTTTCCTGCGTTGCTTCACAGCGGTTGCCAGTAACCACAAGTTAACGATGGGTTCTAAATAGTCCAATTCGTAACTTCTTAGCCCATTAAACGTTATTGGCTAACCTGACCTTGTCTGCTAACTGTTATGGTTATGGTATGTAGTTACGTACTAGCCAATAATATTTTTGACCGAGCGAGCGAAGCGAGGGAAGCGTCTCCGTTTCAGGTTTCGACAAAAATTCTTTCGTTTGTCTGTCTGTCTGTCCGGATACTCTCCTCTACAGGTCGCATTTCTCAACCGATTCTCGTGAAATTTTGTGAGCAGGATCGATATTTATATAGAATTTTGTAGTTGAATCAGTTTTTGGAATTTTTTTAATTTGAAAAAAAAAATTTCGTGGTCTACTACAGCTCACGGAGCCACTAGTACTAACATTTTTAAATACTTCCTGAACGATTTTCAATCGGTTACTGTAATTTAGACGCTTTTTAAACAGCCAAGAAGATTTATTTGGTCGCATAAAACGGTTATTTTAGACCGGAGGTCATCTGTGTTCAGACATAAATGTTATTGGCCGGTAGGTAATAGGTACTTTAGATAGTACGTTTTCTTTGATGTGATAGTATGAGGGCTACGATACAATTCTAGAACCATCATAATTATTTTTCAGTTTGTTTGGCAGATGAATGGACATACGTATATAGCGATAGATGAGGTTATCTACTACGTGGTTAAGCACAAACAAAAAAAAACTTGAGCCCAAAGATTTTTTTAAGATTTTTTTGAAATACTCTATTTTCAAGATTTAAAAACTCAATTACTCAAAATAAAAATATTGTCCGTTTTATAATGTTTTTAAGTACTTTTTTAAGTAGCTTTTTCCCACATTTTCTCAAAAAACATGAAACACTTGTTTACTCGTTTGTTGTTAGTTGTGTACTCCTGTGAAGTTAGAATAAAATGGTCTAACTTGTTTCTCCATACAAACTTTGAACCCCCGTTTCAACCCCTTAGGGGGTGAATTTAGAAAAATCCTTAGTGCACCCATTCTTATATGGAACCTAATTGCCAAATTTGGAATCTCTAGAACCAGCGGTTTGGTCTGTGCATTGATATGTCAGTAAGTCAGTCAGTCAGCCAGTCAGTCAGCCAGTTTCTTCTTTTACTATATATATTTAGGCAAAAACGAACATTAATTTGTCTTCAAAGCCTTTAATTCGACTACAATTTAATTGATTCCTTTGTGACACGAAAATTTTTCATACAATTTCTACGGGTTGCTTTCGTGTCACGACGGAATTAATTAAATTGTAGACGAATTCAAAGCCTTAACTATGGTCTTAAAAATTTACCGCCACCTACATAGGTCTGACCAAAGAATGGCACAATGACCGGTCCTCTCAATATAATGAGTTTCTTATATCACTTACCTACCTATTTCAGTGACTATTTAACTTATCATATACACAACTACTATTATTTAGTGAATTCACTATTATTTACTTATTATTATTTAGTGAAAGATAGCACGCCGTATATTTTCCCGTTTCAAGATTCTCTTCCTTGAAATCACATGCACGATAATTTTTTTAATTAATAAGAAAATAAGACTTTTTACGATAACTCAAAAACGGCTTAACTGATCATGTCCGCTATAGTTTTAGTTGAAAGTCTTTATTAAGTTTTACTTTCATGATTTTTTTTCATATTTTTTGGACCTATAGTTCAAAAGTTAGAGTGTTTGTGTCCCCCAATGTTTTTCTTCTTTTGCAGTGAATATTTTAGAAAATAACCACTTTATCAAAAATTGTTTCTTGAAGACCTTTATTCATTTTAGAAGACCTATCCAGTAATGACCCACACCATAAGAATGAACCAAAAAAAAATATTCATCCCAGCTTTACGTGTAGGGGGGAGGTACCATAAAAAAAATGTTTTTTTTTTTTAGATTTTATACAACGACTTTCTCAGTTTTATTGATTTATATTACCATACCAAATTTCAGCTTTCTAGCACTCACAAAGCAAAGCCTCGGACACACAGACAGAGAAGGACATGGCGAAATTATCCTCCTACTTGACTACGGAACCCTAAAATCGAGATGTAGTGCCCACCTCTCCTTTTCACCTCTGAAATTTCTTTCTTATTTCATTTTATGTGCACTAAAGTAACATATTAACATTTTTTATGTGCACTAAAGTAACATATTAACATTTGTTATTTTTTTATTATTGATATGTAAAGAAAACACTACAATTTTTCCTATACTTAATCCAAGGTCATAGAACCAGTTCAAAATATTTTTTCACATTGGCCACCGGTGACGTACGAAATGACGACCTTATGCAAATCGTTGACGGAAAATAGGATCGATTAGTGAGTTGGCTCACGGAGGCCGAGCTGATCGTTAAATTAGACACGTACGGACACGGAGACATGAACTGATCGACCGTTGAAAATCGAACAGGCAGTCAATTTATAATAGGTCTGATCTGAGGTACTTCAGGGGACAGTCAGGCATGGGGTTCTTCAAGGAAAAACAAAAATATGTTTGGACAATCGACCTAGTCCCAAACTAAGCAAAGCTGCACTATGGATACAAGGCGGAGGTACACATCAATCCTGTAGCCCGGGCATAGAATACGGTTACGGTATCCCCCTTTTTTTTAACGTTGGGGAAATGCGTTCACGCATCCCGTCCTGTCGGGGAGGATGGGTATGACGGACTAAACGCGGCTAGATAGCCTTGGACTACCCTCTAAAATCACCAACGAAGTCCAGCTCCGCCTTGTATTGGGACGCCGCTATTGGCATTCAACCGCGTACGTCCCGCGGGCAGCCCACCGGCTAGTAGGCCGCAGACAATATGAGGCGAGCGCCTCCTGTCTTGTGGAACGATGCTTACAGAGTATGCCCCGACTCCCTGTATGGTTCCAATACGACGGAGGCATCAGATGCGCATAGCGCCTGACTCTGCTTCCAATCCGTCGCCGACGGAGCGGATCCGCAAGAGGATCGTTCTCGCGGGCCCGCTCCGCGGCCTCCTTCTGCGACATTACGTCGTCACAAAAGGAGGCGGCTACGGTATCCCCTGCCTGTCGTTCAAGGCGATTAAAAGGGGGTCCTTGGGGTCGAAAACGCTCGCAGTTGGGGGCTGCGATCGTCAATGAAAACAGATGTCCCATCACAGAGGTGTGACTTTAGGGGCGGCACTGGGTGCGTATTCCGAAGGAGATCCCAGAGCCGTCCGTAATGAGACTAATGAGTTAAGGTGGACCATCGGGGGGTTTTTAGTTGGTGCAAGTCCGACATAACATTTTCACTGGCCCTGCGGTGCGGTGGTATCCATAACGGATTTTCCCCCTGGAGAAAAAAAAGCGGAGGTATACATACTTATATAACCAGATAGATAAATACTTAAAAACATAGAAAACGTCCAAGACTCTGAAACAATTATTCGTGTTTGTCACACAAATAAATGCTCTGACTGGGTTTCTAACCTGGGGCTACCAGCTTCGTAGGCAAGTGGTAGTCAAGTGGTGGTCGTCGTTCAAGTAAGGAGTGTACAGGTATTTTTAAAAGGTCGGTAATACAAATACAAATACAATTAAATTTATTGAATAACTTTTGTACAAATGTTATAACTATAGACTAAAATTTACAGTTAGTTATGTATAAAAAGGAGCCTGAGTTAGGGATTCCCTGTGGTTCAGGCAAAAAGGTACCGATATATGTCTATTAATATTCATCTAAATATAACAAATACATTATTTCTTGGTAACTAGTACAATTACAGTATTTATTAAAAAAAACTATGTAAAATTAAGAGACTAATAAAACAGTAAAAATACAATTATATAACATCAATTTAATACAGTCAATAGCTTCTCTGTATCATCAAACGTCATTTTTAATAGGGCATCTCGAAGCCTTTTCTTACAATTTGCGAAACTTAACGGATATAGCTCTAGTTTAGCAATTAGCCTGTTATAAAGGGCCCAAAAAAACAAAAAATCTTGAGGAGAAAGCGTGTTTTTCTCTCCATATTGGGGGCAAACAATATCTTTACGTCGTTTGTTAGTATAATCTGTGCTGTAAGGGATGGCGGCGTGCTGTTTTAAAACTGTACTCATTATAAATAACTGCCGTACCGTATGGACTTCACATACTTTATAAAGGTGGTCAGTGGGGTAGTGTGTGTGTCCATAGGCTATGTTTAACGCTTACCATCAAGCGGGCCGTATATACGTTGCCACCAACTAACGTGGCATTAAAAAACTTCAGGAAATAAAACAGCCCCTTAGTCCTCTTCCCCATCTCCTCTTGGATCCACTATTGAAGCCCAAGATACTTATCGAATGTATAATTTCGTCATCTTTTTATTTAACCTAAAGCACATTTCGCCGAATTTTTGATTTGACCTACAGCATACCTACATGGGCATTTTGTCATTTTTCCTTGTAGCTTTCGATGAAGAGAATTCCGGCAACTCAGTGACTTCCTAAGGGAAACACTAAGATTTGTATTTATAAATCGTACAGTTCACATCGGTTTATAGCTGTCGTGACAACAAAATCAATTATATATGCTTTCATCTCCCTTTCACTATTTGGCGAACGAACATGATGAGAATAACCAATAACGCCCACTAACTATTAATATCATTGTTTGGTAATATTTTCTAACTCAGTCGTATAATTATATTTTCTTCCTATTCTAGTGCTTAAATCGTTATGTAGGATAGGATATTATATATACATATAATAGATTTTCTTTCTTTTCCAGTGCTTAAAGTGTAACAACGATCCCAAAATGTATTCCTTATTTTTTTTCTGTTTAATTCCATAATTTTGATCATTAGGTAATAATATAACTACAATGTAATATTATCAGTGTGGCTGATAGGTTCCCGCCAGTTTTTTTTTTAAATGAGTTTAGGACGCAAGTTTGTCTGGAGGTGCGATACCAACGAGTTCCACGCGGAAACTAATAAGCTCATTGTAAAAGAGTAAGCGATAGATTTACATAATCAATTACTCTTATGACAGACCTGTCAAGGGTACTTAGATCTCTCAAAGCTACGCAATCAATCCATTCGAAAGGATCAACAAAACGCACTTCACTAACAAAATATTTTGAAACTAAATAGCGAAACGTGATTTTTACTTGTATGTGTATAGCTTTGAGATTGAATCTACAATTTTAATAAACTGTACTTAGTACGTTTCGTTTTTAACATCTTAAAATATGTCTTTTGAAAACAAATACTCATCACAGAAAGAAAGCGAGTTAATTTAGCCCTTATAGTATGTACTTTTAAGGTTTCAATTGCTATGTAAGAATTGGAAGCTAGTTGCGTTTAGTTTTTGCTCAATGGCCGATGCGTTCGCGCGGGTATTTGATAATCGTATGCGAAATCAGTGACGTCAAAGGTTGCCAAAGAACCGGTGGAATAACGTTTCTGTTAGCATTGAGTGCTTGCTGACAAGGCTATAGCAAAGAGCATGAGGCTTAGGTAATATTTATGGATATGGGATATATTAGGGGACAGTGGATCATCTACCTCATAGGTATACCTGCGACGGCCTGTTTAGCCTAGTTGGTGGTGACTCTGCCTCCGAAGCTGGAGGTCCCGGGTTCGAGTCCCGGCCAGGGCATTTATTTGTGCATTTATCACGGATATTTGTTCTTGGGTCTTGGGTGTTTTCTATGTATTTAAGTATGTATTTATCTATATATATATACGTATGTCGTCGTCTAGTAACCATATAGTACAAGCTTTGCTTAGTTTGGGACTAGGTCGATTTGTGTAAGATTGTCCCCCAATATTTATTATATATTTATTATATGGAGCAGCCCAACAGGGCGAGTGGGTAAGGACCAAATTATTGGACCATAGTTAAATCTTTTAAATCCATCTTCAATTTAATTTATTCCGTTGTGACACGAAAACAAACATAAAATTTATATGAGTAACTTTCGTGACACAACTCAAAACGAAATTAATTATATTGGAGACGAATTAAAACCCTTAACGAAGATTCAATAGTTTAGTACCTCTGCTTTACAGAAAACCGCAGCCGTAATTTATAACACCAGTACCAATAATTGATCTATCACTTTTGACCATTTTTTTACTTTTTTTTATTCAAACCAATGTTGAAAGTTGTTAGACCAACAAAGTGGCCTGACTGTATTAGGTAACTACTCCACGAAAATAAAAAATAAATAAACAATAATTAAAAGCAAATGACCAAAACTTAAAACTTGTTGGAGTGATTTTATTGTAATACAGTAAGCATCAAAAGTAGCTACGCATTTGAAAAATTCATAAGTCTTTATTGTAAGGGCATAAGAGCTTTTAACATCTTCATAGTTAGTAGCTAATTTTGATGCTGACTGTACCACAATAAAAGGAACATATCCTATAATTGTTTTATTTTTTTCTTGTGATGACAAAGATCATTGTGGAATTTCTTCATCGTGTAAAAAAGATAAACAAAGTTGAATATGCATATATATTTATTTCTAATCGTAATCACCGTACTAATCTTTCAATAACATGATTTCTTTTTATTGCATTTAGAAGAACTGCAGACGGTTAAAAGATACCTGATAAATTATTGCCGTGTCGTGTTAAATACACCATAAACATTTTAGATATAATCTTTTTTCAGAAATCACAATAAATACTTTTAATTTACTTTATTATTATAATGTTCTCTGTGTTTATTTTTGTTTAAAAATGTTTAGCACGAGTAGTGAAGAAGAGTATTTATATTAAAATTATTCGACTTACAGATTCCTCAATCCAGAAGATATTTTTTTACTAATTAGTCCTAGATACGACTAATTCTTAAAAATTCTTTCTCATTTCTCGACCTATTTAGGTTGTCGAGTTTCGAGAAATCTCGAGCCCAAAGTATCGAGTTTTCTCGAGTCTCGAGTCTCTTTTTATAACTGTAAAATTTTGGTAAAAAAAAAAACAAAACAATGATAAGTAAGTAATTTTTATTGCACCACTATGATTAGAAATACGTAAAATAAATGAAAATCTTATTTTAACTAAACATAAATTCATTTTACAAGCAAAAAACAATTCGAAATAATAAATATTTAATTATTTGGTCCTCGACCATTTAATATTTTATATGGTAATTAAATTTTTGGTGTGCTTTTAAATGGAGACAATTTGTTAACAGCGGTAAAATGATCGTACTGTCTATTTCGTTCTAAATTACCTTGATTAACCATAAGGATTCATTATTAAAATCTTATATAAAAATCAAATCAAAACATTAAAACTTATCAAAACTGAAGTCATATTTCCAATCTTTTCATCAGTCCTAAATTGGTGTTTTTCATTGAGATAATTAGTTACAAATTCCTAATCAGTTATAGATAGCTATACTAGTCCCTAGCCATGACTATGTAACGTTTATACGACGGTTACTGATTGAGATATTTTTTTAAATCTAAATTAGATTAATGGTGTGAGAAACAAAAGCAAGACTTTTAATGTCTTGAAAAATAGGCATCTAGGAATATTAAAGCATTAATGAAATAAAAATGTAATTAAATATTCAAGTTACAGAGTGATAATCTAATTTTACAGTCTTTTAATCATGTAATAAGTCTCATTCCTTCTGGTATGGACTCAATTTGATCGCAGTTGTTTATCCATGCTCTCCTCTTAGCCTTTCTCACAGCTTTACTAAATTCTGTGAGCTTTTGTGCATAAAACCCAAAGTCATTAGCTGACTTTGCATCATTAAATATTGCCCTAGTTTCCCTCCTGAGCTTTGCTATCTCTGGGTTCCACCAGGGTACCTTTTTGGCCAGTGTTCTTTTCTCTGCAAGCTTACGGCCTGCCTGATAGTACGCAGACACCATAGCCTATGGACACTTGTGACTTCAGATGAATCACAAGTGTGTTGCCGACCCTTTATTGACTTGAGAATTAAATATGACTCGGCAAGAAACATGGCCAACTTAAAGAGGTAGTTTATGGTACCTAATCGTAAGCCGTCAGCTGTTTTAAACAAGTTCTCATGTCAATTTCGCTGATCCAATTTTCGGACCCTAGCTTTTAATTCGTTGAAAATTTAATTGATTCCGTTGTGACACGAGTATTTTTCATACAATTTATATGGGTAACTTTCGTGTCACTGTAGTCCAAATTTATGGACCTCACCCATTGGAGCTTTTCCATCCCTCTTGGTCGCACTCTATGTGTTTAACTATACGTATATGTATATGTGTAACCGCGATTAGAATACGATTACAGGTGACAGTTTTTCCATTACTCACGTCAAAGTTTACCTATATGAATCGACGGCTATTCCGATCGTAAACTAATCACGGTCTTATTATAGTATATCTCTACGTAGCCTCTCTGGCCCCTACGACACAAAACTTTTTTACAAGTATACAATTCAACAAAATTGTAAAATTTTCCGTAGAAAAAGTTGTCAATTTTGTCAAATTGTGCGCTTGTTAAGTTTTGTGATATAGGCCACCGAGTGACTGAACTTACTGTTATTTCGGAACTGTCAAAAGCTCACCGCCTGAACTTAATGTCATTTTGGAACTGTCAAAAGCTCACCACCGCTCTCTTGCCCACAGCGCCCAGCAGTGCCGCGCAGCCGCAGTCGCCGCTCCGCCGCAGACGTGTGCGTACGCGCGTGATGTGTATCAGTGCGTGACAACAAGTGTGTGCAACGTTAAACATGCAGGGTCGTGACAAGTTGTGTGCTAAGCTGACGAGCGCGTTTCTGAGGAAGTGGTGTAAGTATTGTTTGTTTTTATTTATTGACCGAGCGAGCGAAGCGTCTCCGTTTCAGCTTTCGACAAAAATTCTTTCGTATGTCTGTCTGGCTGTCCGGATATTCTCATCTACAGGTCGCATTTCTCAACCGATTCTCTTGAAATTTTGTGAGCAGGTTCGATAATTATATGGAATATTTTTGTTGAGCCAGTTATTGGAAATTTTGAAATTTAAAAAAAGAAAATGTTTTTGCTAGGTCTACAGCTCACAGAGCCACTAGTAACAACTTATAGGTTTCATTAATTAGTTCATAAATTAATATTACAGGGACAATTTTACACAAATCGAACTACCCCCATAGTAAGATCATTCGGCTTGTGATATGGGTACTAGACGACGATATATATAAAAGATATAAATACTTAAAAACGTAGAAAACATTCAAGACTCAACCAAATATTGATGCTCGTCACATATATAATAATCACATAAGTAATGCAATGAATTAATGAATCTAGAAAAACAAACAACGCGTGTGTAGTTCAAATACTTCAAATGTTACAACCATAGTTAACGCTTTTCATTAGTTTACAATTAATCCGTTGTGACACGAAAATTTTTCATACTTACCATTTAATGGGCACCTTTCATGTCACAAAAAGTTGTAGACGAATTAAAAGTTTTGACTAGGTTGTAGTCGTGTCTAATTAATTAATTATGTATGATGACGTCCCGGACGTGATGCGATTTCCTAAGCCGAAAAAATAATGTATAGTACAATAATAGTTTAAGAACACGTTATTCGTATACACTACATTTGCGGCATTGAAATGAATAAAACAGTGATAAACAAACTAAAATAATTAGAGTTCATACCTACGTGGATTCTAACGGTATAATAGTGAAGTAAATACATACAAATTAAAAAATCTTCAACCTCACTTGTTTACAATCAGCTCATATTGTCCTTCAATACATAATGTATATGAAATAATCGATTGCTACAAAAGCTAGATAAGAAGTGGCACTGAAAATTAAATTTCATGTACAGTCGCGGAATGAAAAAGGTTCGTCACTTTTCAACTCTATTTTAATATCTTTCCTTTCTTATCTAATCCTTTACATTCCACGTCTATACAGCCGAACTTTTAAATAGCTGAACACTTAGGTACTTTGTCACTTTCATCCGTTGGGAATTTAGTATGACAGTTTAAACATGACGTAGTGACAAGGTACAGACAGTCTGGTCAGTGCGACCGTACTGCATACATATTTGAGCTATATTGTATTCCCTTCCGGGAGCCACCAACATTAATATATGTAGGAATCAGTCGGCAAACATATAAATAATAAAAATAAATAAATATTGGGGGACAATCTTACACAAATCGACCTAGTCCCAAACTAAGCAAAGCTTGTACTATGGGTACTAGACGACGATATAAATACTTATATAGATAAATACATACTTAAATACATAGAAAACATCCAAGACCCAAGAACAAATATCCGTGAAGAATGCACAAATAAATGCCCTGGCCGGGATTCGAACCCGGGACCTCTAGCTTCGGAGGCAGGGTCACTACCAACTAGGCTAAACAGGTCGTCGAAGAAAGAACCGATTTTAATGTTTACTAACTGTAGCTTATTCATACTAATTAGTTTTTATACCTTAAAATGCGTGTACTGATTTAAATTTAATGTGGAACGGAACATAGTTTGAAGTTCTGAGAAGGACATAAAATAGTTTTTATGCGGGAAATCATCCCTTAAGGGGATGGAAGTAACTGGCAAAAACTATTGGTTAGGACCAATTTGTGGACCATAGTTAAGGCTTTTAGTTCGTCTACAAATTAATTGATTCCGTTGTGACACGAAAGTTACCCTTACAAATGTGTATGACAACTTTTCGTGACACAGTGGAATACATTTAATTGTAGACGAATTAAAAACCAAATAATTTAACTCTACCCATAAGACCCTGCTTCTACGCGGACGAAGTCCCAGGCAAAAGTTAGTATATTGGTAATTTTAACGGCTGTGCAACTTGAAATACTGATGAAGGTTTAACTCGGAATGTGGGTTGTGAAACGTTTGGTTAGCGCAAGTGTTGCATGGGGGCTTCAACTCAAACAATTATGTTGCGTGACGTTTTAGTAACTCCATCTCCATCCTAGCTGTACATGATCACGTTTATTTCCGACGTAACGCATTCGTCCTTCTCTAGCAAGTATGTGAGTGCGAGAGGGACAGACATTATATACCGGAACAGAGTTGAAAATTGCGGAAAATAGCAATTGTTTATTTTTATTTTATTTTGCCGTTTTCTGAAAATCATTGACATGCAAATAACTACTCGTACAGCGTCAGAGTCAATATACTCGTAAATATAAAAAAATTAGCTGTGATATTAGTACTCTTTAATCTACACAATAACAAAAGTGAAAAATACAAAAGGGAAGCATAAGTACAAATAAAGGCGAAATTGTGTTTCACTCGGTTTTAATCCGGAGTCTTTTCCTTTTTATTTTTGGAATAATACGCAACTCCCACAAAGTTTTTATCTCAAATAAAATTTGAAGAATTAGAAGAAGAAATATTCAAGGCTTTTGTGTCAGGCGTAAACGGGTACATGCCCCTGGCACCCCGCGCAATGTCCCTCATATATTAACGTTAAAAATCAAAGAAGTTAGAATGTCTCATTGTCAAAAATATATTTTTTAAATTGTCCTAAAGCTTCAATTCGGTTCGTTCTAACCACCATTATCGAAAAAAAACGTGAGTAACGAGGACTATAACCTTCTTAATAAAAACTCGTCGTTTTTACGCATCTTTTTGTTTAATTTGATAAGCGCATATTCGTGTTTTGTTAATTAAAATACCTATATTGACATTGAACTTTGAGTCAAGTGACTTTGGGTAGGGCATTTCGTAATCCTTTTATGGACATATAATTTTCCATTCTTATTGTTATGTAAAGAAATCTTATCATTAAATAATATAGTAGTAAAAATAAATTTAAATATTAGATGCCAATGTTATAATTTGTATAAATATGATCAAAGTGAAAAAAGTATGAAAGAATGTTAGTTTTATATTCTTTAGTCTCTGTTTACCCCAATGGAATACGAGCGTGAGTATATGTACGTAGGTATATGTGTGTTTATAATACTGTATATCTTACACTACACAAATCGATCAAGTAACGTCAAGTATCAAACAAAACTGAAAATTATGTGATAATGTAGTAATAATGGACCCGGGTATGTCCTTAAACTACGACCAAGACCGCCGGGGAATCGGCAGCAGCATTCCTACAGTGCGGTGGAGATACTGCGATCGCCAACCCGCATGCCAAGCGTGGCGATTATGGCATTTACCCCCCATGAAATTGGGGGAGGCCTATGTCCAGCAGTGGACGTTCTAGGGCTGATATGGTGGTAGTAATAATGTTTGCATCTGCTTGCTTTGTATTCAATAAAACTACACACATATACTTATACTTGATCTCGACTGTGCTTTGGGTATTAGATAAAGATATACGAGTACTAACCTAATTACAAACTTATATAGCCATAAACGTCAATATGGAAGTCTTTAGGGGAGGCCTATGTCCAGCAGTGGACGTCATTCGGCTGACATGATGATGATGATGATGAAACGTCAATATTGCATTCTAATATTTCTAATCTTTGAACTAAGACACAATATTAGATTTAATTGATTACGTTGTCATGAAAGTTACCCATATAAATTGTATGACAACTAGTCGTGTCACAACGGAATCCAGTAATTGTAGACAAGTTAAAAGCCTTAGAACTGTGTTTAAAAAATTTAGTCCTCACTAAAACACCGCCAGCTTCTTTCAAGGCGCCTCCAAAATTATATCTCTCCCTTGATTTTTACTCATTCTGCATTTAAAAAAATAAAAAATAAAATAAAATAAAAATTAATTAATTTAAACACACACACACACACACACAAACTTGGTGCCTAGAGCCATTTGAAAGTATTCATGCTCTTATCACAAATCAATTTCCATTGATTACATTAGACATATTGTTAATTTTGTCAAACAGTATTGTACTTAGTAAATATAAGTGTGAATTTATATTTACTAACTACAATACTGTTTTGCCACGAGAACGCGATTCTGGCCGCAGAGAAGCATACTCCTCCCATTTGTCAGGTGGTATACCGCAGGCAGTCAGGTGGCGCTTAAGGACCTCCTTGTAACGTAGGTGCTGCCCACCTTGGTTCCGTTTACCAGCTGATAGCTGGGAATAGAAGACGATGGAACTACGGAACTCTACGTTGCGCGTGGCCCGACACGCACTTGGCTGGGTTTTTTTTTTATAATTATCAATAATTGTAGTTACATTCATTGAACGTGTCTAGTTTTTTTATGGCGCGCTCATCACCGTGGATAATATTCTTCGATGGCGAGACCTGACTGCCAATTTAGTTATGTATGACGTCTTTCGCGTTACTTCGCGCATACTTGGGTAATTTATAGAAGATGTATAACTGCCTATTTTATCACTGTACGTGTAGTATGTCACATAAACTTGAAATAAGAAATATATAAACAATCAATATGTATCATTTAATTGTTAGATCACAGTATATAAGTAAAATATGCTTAAAGTAGCATCCATTTGATAAGCTGAGACCAAATCGGCTACGGTGGTATGGACATACTATATATGTGATGGAATGGTGGGAAGAGATATGAGGTATGAATATGGAGGGATGTAAGAAAAAGATTAGATCAAGGAAGGATGCCTGCGCCGACTCCAAGTAAATGGGATAAGGACGAGCGAATGATGAGGGTATACAAAAGATAGTACGCATATAATAAACTTTCATTGCGCAAACACATAATGTAAATATCCAGGATTTATTTAGATTTTATCATATAATATAAAGTTCTATTCCTATTACTGCAAAACAGCATTTCGAAAAAGCTTTGGGAAATTGTATTTACAAGAAATCTCGTGTTGTTATTGATCTTATTGCAAAAAATTAACTCTATTGTTTAAAACTTAATAGTACTAAAATGGGTGAAGGTCAATTTTTTTGACCATATCTCGAGGGTTGCGCGGTCAAACCCGATAAATCGAAATAATTGCTTTTTGAAATAAAAACTCTACATCCCTTATGCGTAGTTCTATTATCAAAAAATCTTTTACGTTACTTATCGGGTTTCACCACGCAACCCTCGATCTCTTTATTGAAGTAATTCACAAATTTTTATCGTCTACAATTTAAATAATTCCGTTGTGACACGAATATCTCTTCATATAATGTATTCGTTATTATACTTTCGTGTTACAAAGGAATAAATTAAATTCTGGACGAATTAAAACCCTAAACTATATGGTCAAAAATCAGGTTCCCACCCGTATGCGATTTCCCTAAAATTGAATTTAAAAAAAAACGATTGAAATTAATAGACACGAGATATTTGCCAGAGTTAAATGGTTTTACGTATAAATATTTACTTCGCATTTACCCCATTTAACTGAATTACTTTGTCTCTTCAGCCATCATCATAGCGAATCAAAATAGAAAAGAATTTATGCAAGAATGTATGCAAAGAAATCGTTGAACTAAATTATTATTATTGCATAGCATATAGTATAATATTGAAATTATTATGTACATTTTATGACTTGTAAATTATTGTTATGATTTACCAATAAATATCTGAAATCTGAAATCTGAAATCTTCCTTTATACACATACTAAAAAATTACGTATACCTTTATCTTCACAGGAGTTTGAGCTTTATTTCACATATGTATAAATTACTTATAAGTGATGAAACACACACACACCTATTAAAATACTAGGTTAAGTAAGGTAATAACTAATAGTTGTAATTAAAAACGATTTCCAGTGAACTTAGTAAGACAGGTGACTTAAATTACTTATTTCATTAACTTATTGACTATTTAGCCTACAAATTAGTTTAATTGCATTCCTTTAATCGGGGTTAGTCATTACTGTGATTATCTTTACTTTACTTGGATTATCCTTATACCACGACTGTGGCAAAAAAGCATATGGCCTGTCCAGAGTCCCGAGGAATCACAAGCTTAATAAATTAATCTGGGGATTCTCAACTTAACACCGCACATCTTCTGAAGCTCTGGCGACTTTACTCGCTACCGGGAACACAACAGCGTTGTCAGCGTCACATACCAAAATTGGTGTTATTTTGATTGCGGTCGTTATCTAATAAATTTTATAATAAATTTTGAAATATTTATATTTATTTAAACGTATAGCATATTGTAACGCATATATTATATAATTATTATTATGCAATGTCTATGGCGAACACGTACCGGAAGGCGTAGCGTGGGTAGGCCCCCCACACGGTGGACTGATGACCTGGTAAGGGTCGCGGATGTTCGCTGGATGCGGGTGGCGCAGGACCGGTCATTGTGGAAGTCTTTGGGGGAGGCCTATGTCCAACAGTGAACGTCATTCGGCTAAAATGATGATGCAATGTCCGTTCAGTTTTTTTCTGTTTGAGTATAATTTTTGTTTACTGTGTCACTTGTAGCAAGCAAATCAATGTTTTATCTATATATCTATCTACTATATTTTTACACTTTGTGATTAAATATCCGTCCTAGCAATACAAAACAACTTAATCAGATTACGAAGTAATTAGAACTACAATAGCGTAGCAAATTTTAGCACAATGGTTGTGTAATAGACAAAGCAATGGATATTTCATGCAATAGATAATATTCATGAGGATCTGTAAAATGTGGAACGAACATTAATGAGCTTGAAAAGAAATATACAAAAAAAGTAATGTTTTTTTCCTTTCCTAGCTTTCTATGTTGCTCCCCGAAAGGGACCCTAACAAACTGCCCTAACACATAAAAAGTAATGTGTGGTTATTCTATATGACCACACATAAAAAAGTAATGTGTCATAGTTAACAGCTTAATCAAACAGTCTTATAAGGTCTTTCTATATTTTTTTGCCAATGGGACAGAACCAAATTGAAAATATTTTACAATTCTAATGTTTAATTATAATATTAATTTATATAATTGTTTATGTATTATTAATTATTATGTATGAACCTAGTTAAGTGTACTTTTAGTTTACGCTCGCTGATATTCAATCATGCTGTGCGTGCATACATGTTTTGGATGGCATTCAAATCAATACCTTCGATCTATCTTCTTAACTGTCAATGAATGTTGTCTGTTTTGTGCCTATTCATGAAAAAAAAGTATAATGTTTGGGTAATAAAGACCAAATTTTTGGATCACAGTTAAAGAAAATTCGTCTACAATTTAATTGGTTCCGTTGTGACACGAAAATTACCCATTAAAATTGTATGTCAAATTTTCATGTCACAACGGAATCAATTAAAATGCTGAGCAGTTTGGCGAAATAGATTGTTACTTACTTCTTAGGTCACTTTTGTGAAACCTAAAAATTTGTAGACGAATTAAAACCTTTTTTTTAACAATGGCCCAAAAATTTCGGCCTACCCATTAAAAATTTGGTCCTTATCCGCATGCAAACTAAAAATTCTTAAAATTTGCAATGCATGTGCCTTTGGGTCGACTACACGCGGCGGGCGTATAATGATCTTCGAGTGCAGTACAACAACGCGTTCCGGGTGCTAATGGGGCTGCCGCGCTGGTGCAGCGCGTCTGCGATGTTCGCGGAGGCGCGCGCGGACGGCTTCGGGGCCGTCATGAGGAAGAGGTGTGCGTCGCTCCTCTCGCGTATGCGCGACAGCCCCAACCGCATTCTGAGCGCGTTGGCGTGCCGCTGGGATAGCCCGATGCTGGCCCGCTGGATTAGTGTGCATGCGCACTACTAATAGCAGAGGGCAAACCTTTTTTAATATTGTATATGTTTTTTACTAACACTTAGTTTCATAAGCAAACAATTGTATTTATTACTAACACGATATGGGTTCTATGCCTGAAATAAATAAATGAATTGAATTGAATTGAATTGAATTAATATAAGCCACTATAAACATATATTGAGGTAACAAACACTCAAGTTAACGTGTGGCTCACAAAATTACTCAACCGCGGCGATTCTGGTCCACTTTTACTTGATGTTTTGTACAGAAGTGTGTCAAATTAGCGTGTGTTTAACGTAATATCTTATTCGCGACTGCACTGTTATTTTTACTACGACGGTGGCAAACAAGCATACGGCCTGTTTGATACCGTAGCCTATAGACGCTTTGATACCAGAACAATCAAAAGCCCGCTGCCGGCTTTTTTATTTGAGGAATCGTTGTATTGACACTAGACAAATGCAGCTGTTTAAAGTGGCCCGCTTGCTGTCGACACAACGAATTCTCGGATCGAAGAGTAGGCAATGCGCATTTGATTGTTCTGGTATCGTAAGCGTTCATAGGCTTAAATGACGGAGTTCTGAGGCAACAAACATAAAAAAGAATTGAGAACCGTGTCCCATTTTTACGTCGGTTAAAAACGTGGAAGCAGCACAGAATTCTGTCTGCGTTGATTATGTGTCAGTAACGACCTTCTCAGCCCCATACCATCACCCTCTTTCTTCCCGTAGATTTCATAAGAGTCAACTGAGTTAAGCTTGAGTTGTGTGGTCAGTGAGAGACTAGCCATATAGAGGTATCGTTGCGATACTACATTTTCTCCATCTTCAATCTACAGTGGAACGTCATCTCACTTATGACTTAGCGTATTAGGACAGCCTTTACAGACGACCGCAGAAATAATAACACTACTGTGTTGTGTTTCTGGTGGTGAGTAAGGTCGCCAGAGCTCCCGAGGATGCGCTGTGTTGAGAGTAAGGGGCCTGCATGTCTCCAGCTGTCAACACAACGAATCTTCAACTCAATAAGGGATCGGTAACGCACTTCTTATTCTTCTGGAGTCGCAAGCGTCCATAGGCTACATTGTCTGCTTATAATCAGGATGGCCGTAAACTTGTTTGCTAATTTAATAAAAAAAGTTAATTTTGTAGTATGGGGATTGGCCACATTTAGTGTTTAGCAGTAACAATAGTTTACTGCAACATAAACGAATATTGCTTGTAAAAGCGATAACCATATATGTATATAAATTAGGTAGACGATAATGAATAAAGGTTATTTTATACGGCTCTTCACCAAGCATTTCATTCACTCCAACCACCTCCCCAACCCTTCTTATTACAATTTAATGTGATCTGCCTATCCCTTTTAGGTAATGCGTACGTGATATGTGTAGTATTCTTAAGTTTTTTACGCGCTCCACATTAGGCTGAGGTGTTTAAAAATCGAGCAATCAACCGCTACTAAGATTAGCGTCTACCAACAGTTCGGCTTACTTTCACTTTTGTTTTCGATTTCATTCTACTTTGACTGCTGGATGTTACTTTAACCTTTTTATACTACAATGGTGGACGTCCTACACCTTGCTGGCTCCTATTTCATTAACTTGACAATTGTCACCTGAAAATGATAATTCGATGTTTATTACTGGGTCGACAAGTAAAGAGTGTTACTGGACAGCATCGTTACTCATCGCGCGAGAAATGTATGACGAATTGTCGATGTCAAGTATCTGGACTGATGACCTCAATCCTCTTAAGGATTGATGGCTGAACGGGGAAAGCCCAGAGTCGACTATACGCTGCTGGACATAGGCCTGCTTTTTTGCTGGCTTTGAGGGACCAAAGATTGGCACCATGACCGTTCAAGCGCCACCCGCATCGAGCATGGTCATCTTGGTGCATTACATCAGGGTGAGAACTTTGTTAAGGCATTTAATTTGACTACAATTATTTCCGTTGTGTCACAAAAAAAAATCGTACAATTTATATGGGTAACTTTCGTGTCACAATGGAATCTAAAGAAATGTAGACGAATTAAAGGCCTTCATGATGGTCCCAAAATTTGGTTCTCACCCATCTGCGAAGAAATTCAATGTACATATATGTGAAATCCTCATCCCGTCATCCCACACTGGGGCAGCGTGGGGTCTACTGCCCGTTCCGTCCCATCTATAACAAAAGGCTTATATTATAAGTATTTAGGCACGCATTATTTTTTCGATACAAAAAATACTATCATAATTATTCTTATTCTAATTAGACTCCCAAATCCGAGTCACTTGATAGTTTTCGGTGCAGTTAGCATTTTTGACTTAGCTAACTTCTCGAGCTTCCATCCAAACTTACCGGCAGACAAGCGTTTAAAAAAACATAAACCTATTTATAGTACAACATTGTTTCATCTTATTAAACAGCAAATAATTGTTTAATAATCGATTTACAAAGAAAACTTTAAATAACAAAGGATGTCTCCGGTGCAAATTTCAGGCTCAGTATATTTAATAATTAAAAAATGCAACCACTATCTACATAATAATAATAATATTGGGGGACAATCTTACACAAATCTACCTAGTCCCAAACTAAGCAAAGCTTGTACTATGGATACTAGACGACGATATACATACTTATATAGATAAATACATACTTAAATACATAGAAAACATCCAAGACCCAAGAACAAATATCCGTGAAAAATGCACAAATAAATGCCCTGGCCGGGATTCGAATCCGGGACCTCTAGCCTCGGAGGCAGAGTCACTACCAACTAGGCTAAACAGTCGTCCAACATAGTTCCTTTTAGTTTATATTTTTATTTTATAGTTGAGTAATGTAATTAATTTTTATCAGATTTTCCTATTAATATTATTCTAAGTAACCACAGAAACAGAATAGAACTACACGAAACTCATGTTAAACATTAAAATGTACTTAAATACAGACGTATGGTTTAAGGTCTGTTACTACTGGTAATGGTGTAATAATAAATAAATAAATTAATAAAACATATCTAAAAGAGTCAATAGGCTCTGATTGGACAGTTTTCTTCTAAAAGTCATTTTAGTATACAATTGTATGGAAAACACCGGCCAAGTGCGAGTTGGACTCGCGCACGAGGGGTTCCGTACTATTTTAACCTTTTTTTAATTTCATTTAAATAATAATATTTTTTAATTTTTTTTATCAGTAATAAGAACGTTAAATAGTATCAAGTAGAATTTTGGTCAAGTGCGAGTCGGATTTTAGTTTTCTCATACATTTTGAGAGTTGTCAGCGTTCGTTGAGAGCCAGCCCCTGATGAACACAAGGAGCAACATTTTAACAGTTTTTTTTTTTGTATGGGAGCTCCCTTTAATTTTTATTTTATTTTGTTTTTAGTATTTGTTGTTATAGCGGCAACAGAAATACATCATCAGTGAAAATTTCAACTGTCTAACTAACTATCACGGTTCATGAGATGCAGCCTGGTGACAGACGGACAGACCGACAGACGGACGGACAGCGGAGTTTTAGTAATAGGGTCCCGTTTTACCCTTTGGGTACGGAACCCTAAAATCATGTGTGCTTAAATACTTGTTAGCGGGATTGTAAATAGGCTGACAGTGATGAAATTTGAGTGAGATGACTAGATAACGTTCCAAGTGCCGTACTCATTCATATATAAATGAGTCGTTCTCTTGCAAGAGGGTACCTTTTGGTGCCTGTTATACTACAGTGATTACTGATTAGTAATACACTCATATCATAATACGTAGCACGTGAATATTGCAACAAACAGTTACAATTTATAAATCCTCGATAATTGAGATTAGGGTAACCAAAATTTTGGAGCATTGTTAAGGCATTTAATTCGTCTACAATTTAATTGAGTCCGCTGTGACACGAACATTTGTATGGGTAATTTTCGTGTCACAACGGAATCAATTAAATTGTAGACAAATTAAATGCCTTCACGATAGTCCCAAAATTTGCTCCTTATCCATATCCGATTAATCACAATACTGGTATTGTGATTAATCGTCTAAATCGTGTATGATTTATAGCATCAATAAGGCCCACTAAATCAAATAAAAATCGACTTTATCGACATCGACAAAGGGAACTTTTGCTTGAGAACGACAAAGTGTGTTTGTACACTGTACTTTTCGTACGCTTTTAAAGGTATTTACACACTTGAAGAGGAAGTTTTAAACCAACACGGAGGTTCAATATTTTACAAGGACGAGGCGTTTCCTGATTAAGCTATAGTGGAGATTGGCTTGATTAAATCTAAAAGACAGACTGAGGTAAATTATCAACATTGTTATTTTGTAGTAAGTTTGCTACTGGAGTTTATATTCGTGATATACGTACTGAGTGGAATGTTTCATTGGTTCACCAACGGTACTTAACGGTAGCGTCGGTAGATAAAGAAAAGATACAAGAATAACTTGCAAAATGGTACACTTACTTATTTATAGGCCGGGTTGCACCAAACCGTCTGTAATCGTAAACGGTGTAAGGTAACATCCGATTGTATGACAGCTGCCGGCGCCATATTTAACGTTGACCGGTCTGTAATTGTAAGTCGGTGCAACTCAGGCTGGGTTGCACCGACTTACGATTACAGACTGATCAACGTTAAATATGGCGCCGGCAGCTGTCATCCCATAGAAACTTGTCAAACTTTTCATACATTCAGATTTTAACGAACACCGCTTACGATTACAGATGGTTTGGTGCAACCCAGCCTCAGTCTTAGGCCGGGTTGCATCAAACCGTCTGTAATCGTAAGCGGTGTTCGTTAACATTCGATTGTATGAAAGTTTAAAAAGTTTCTATGGGATGACAGCTGCCGGCGCCATATTTAACGTTGATCAGTCTGTGATCGTAAGTCGGTGCAACCCAGCCTTAGTCATGTTAATACGAGTATATTCAGATTTGTACAGGTAGCGAGAAATATAGCAGCAATGTGAGAGTCAATGTTATTTCTGTAGAGGATCCAAAACACATAATGTTTATTGAAGGGACCTACCTCTGTCACTTAAACGTAGGCTCATTGACGTATGCATTCAACAATTCCATTTCTCACCAACGGTCCACAGTCTTTGACGGAAGCTCGGAAGTATAAACGTACAATTAAATATTCTGAGAGGTATTATTAGAAGCCCTATCAGCTGTCCACGGGTTATCCTCTCTTTAAGGGGAAGCATGTATTTCTTAAACAAAAAAGAATAACTGACTACTTAAAAAAGTTGGAAAACCTCCGACATTTTCATTTCAAAGCTCAATATCTGAAAAACGGCGGAATCGATTTTGATGAAACATATGTGAGAAGTAACGGTGGAAAATCTCCTTTCAAATAAAAAAAAACCCTACTTATTCAAATCAGTTCACACGTTTAAGAGCTACGATGCTATAGGCAGACACATACATTACACAAATACACATCCCTTTTGCGTTCCGCGTGGGGGGTTAAAATTGGTGTCTATTAATAATAAGACATTTTTTTATATGTTTGTATACAGTGACATGGTATAGTAGTTTTTTTATCTTGAATTAGAGTTCAGATTGTAATATACGCACAGACTACCGATTAATTATTTCGGCGATGCGCCACTATGTCGCCTACAAACATACATACCAATACGTATTTCTATCAATATTCCTACGCAGTTAGCTTTATTATTTACAATGATCAGTATTAATTGCTTTACGATGAGCTACTTGTAACCAGTTGTTGTCACAGGTGTGTTTGTTTGTGAAACGTGGTAATCAATTCTACATGTGTATGTTACTTATCCACAGTTCTGTACCTAAGTATGACGTAATAGCAGAGAATACTGAATTGTGCAGGGATCTGTTCTTATGAGATTATATGAGGACAGAGAAACTCATTTAAAACTATAACAATAGTAGATTGAATCTCAAGGAAGCGTAATGATATATTTACGGCGATGGTGGTATATTGAATCCTGAGTGAAGAGAATCTTGAGCGTAGCGAGCGAGGGATACAAGTGATGATCTGACACCCAAGATGGAAACAATTTTGCTATTGAGTGGCACATACTGCTTTTCACACCTTCTATGAGGAAAAGAGTAGTGGTTGCCCTCCAACGCGCGGGGGAAGAAAAGTACGACTTTGATCCCCCATTCGAAGTCAACAATTACTTTTCTAAATATCATGTAAAGGGTATTTGTATATATATGATACGAAACGTTACGATACAAATACTCTTGATTGCACACCTCACACAAATGAAACGTTACAAACAGAAAAAAAACAGTAATATGTAGGTAGAGATAGATAACAGGCTATGGTATAGAAATATATAGTCAAGAATATGACCAATTAAAATGTGAAATATAAACATAAAGCTGTAGCTGGGCCTTTCAAAAACAACTTATGTACGAAACATTGTTTGTTATGTAGGGTGTTTGGTAACAGGATGCAAAAACTTTCAGGGATGATAGAGGAGGTCATTTTAGATATTTTGGACACAACTTGCATTACAAAGTCTCTTAGTATCCAAGATATGCACCATTTTATTTTGAAAATTGTATGTTTTCCATACTACCATACATTTGGAAAATATTTAGTTTTTTTTTAATGTTCCCTTTTTTTCTGGTTTATCGTAATTTTTCAGTAGCTGTAGGAACTAAGGAAGTTTTTGAAATCAATTGAATTGGGACTAACGGACTAATCGGATGGTATTCCAGATGCGAATTTCTCTCCATACATTTTCATAGTAGGAACGAAAAACTTAACCCGTTATTATTCTTATCTATCTATATCACTTAGGATAATTTTGGAGTGATTAGGATTTTAATTTTTTTTTCCGTTTCTATGAAAATTTATTCGCATCTGAATACCATGTGAATACAGGCAGTAAAAAGTCGTTAGTCCCAATTCAATTAACTTCAAAAACTTCCTCAGTTACTACAGCTACTGAAAAATTACGATAAACCAGAAAAAAGGGTACATTTAAAAAATCTAAACATTTTCCAATTGTATGGTAGTATGGAAAACATACAATTTTCAAAATAAAATGGTTCATATCTTGGGAACTAAGAGACTTTGTACTAAAGCAAGTTGTGTCTAAAATATCTAAAATGACCTCCTCTATCATCCCTGAAATTTTTTGCATCCTGTACCCAAACACCCCGTATACTAAAATACATAGAAAACATCCGTCTCGGGAGCAAATGTTTCTGCTAACCACAGAAACAAATGCCCTTACCGGGATTCGAACCCGGGACCTCTAGCTTCGGAGGCAGTGTCACTACCAAAGGCTAAACAAGCTGACATGCCAAGAGAGACCCCGGCCTTTAGAATAAAACCAGGAAAATCCTAGGAAGATATGAATATGTTATGTTATGTTGTGTGTGTGTGTGTGTGTTTGTGTTGTGTTGGTGTGTCTTATTGTTATTACGTACTGTACTGTGTCCTTTAATTGAGGTGTGCAATATAGAGTATTGTATTGTATTGTAATATGGTGAAGAATATACGGTGTATTTCCAATCGAATGGTAATTTTGTTTGATCGTCAGATATAATGTACTATTTGATCGTCAGCATGTTTGTCAAGCATTTATAAAGTTTGTATTTGATTATTATCGGCCCGTACCCAGCCTTACTGTGAAGTAACACCAGTTGCTCAATCTCAAGGCCATCAGGTTTATGTAAGTGGTCAAATAATTACTAATTACAAACTGTAGAAATAACGGTTTGAAATATAGTAATATAATGGTAATCTGGTTTGTCAAATATGTCATAACATTCTTAATAAGTTTTATATATAACACGAATAACCGAAAATAACCCGGACGTCTTTCTCATTGAGGCATCTATTTGTTTGAGAAAGACTCAATATATATTTATATATACATTAAACTCATGCCTGTATTCCCAAAACAAGTAGGCAGAGCACATTAAAATTAAATGTTCAATGCTACTTCTAGCAATCGCCAGTTCAAAGGTGGAGAATATGTGATATGGGAGTGATTGGTTCATCGACCACAACATTTCAACACTAGTCCCATAGTCGACTCATACTTTTACCAAGAAAGGGGCTGGTACTATATCTAACCCGAATGGCCGCAAAATATCGAAAAAGGATTTCTTCTGAGCAACTTTTGGGAACATAACTTTCGGGTGAAGACCTAATTTTTGAACCATTTTTGTGGCTTTTAACTCGTCTATAATTTTATTGATTCCGTTGTGTCATGAAAATTTGTCATACAATTTATATGGGGAATTAAAAGCGAAGCTTGTGGACTGTGGTCCAAATGGTCCATTTACTTAAGAACTTAAATAGCTGTATGCACTACTTCCTACTTTACTGGCGATTATATAAATACAATACAATGTCTAAGAAAAACGCATGGTAAATTGAATTAAAACGTAAAAATCCAATTTACATTACTTTTTTGCATTACCAGTATATTTTTAACGGAAATTTGTCTCCTATCGTTTAAGAGGAGTCAAGCATAGATCCTATAGCTTCGTCACACTTCGCGCATGCGTCCTTGAACCGCGCAAGTCACCAAACTTTAAGTAAACTATCGGTATGCTCCTATTTAGTCCAATAGTCAACTGAATGTTGCCCTTCCAGTCAGCTATATTGTCTTTTTAACTGACTCAAAAAAAGCAATTTAAATAGTAGATGACGCAAGTGCAGGAGTAGTAGGTGTACACCGTGGGCCCTAGTAACCCGAAAGATTTAAACCAACTATTCCAGAGCCTAATTAGAGTATATAATTTGGTATAACATACAGTCCAAAAACCCATAATTTAAGAGATATTAATTATTTAAAACAAATCACAAGTTGAAAAATCTTAAGTCTAACACACCCTAAAGGCGTGACGTAGCCACCTACTACTTTTTTTACTTGACACTTCTTGTCTTGAAGACATTTGCAAGTCACCTGAAGACTTTTTCACAAAGAAGCGGACAATTAATTAGTAGTTTAATTAAAACAAATAATTGGACCCATGTTAATATAGCATTATTTACTCGTAGTGTCGTCAAAAATATGTGGTTAAAATCTTTCGGGTTATTACGGCCCGCGGTGTATATGTATTGTATTGTATTGTATTTCATGTACTAGTCTAAATTAGTGTTGTATATTATAGCGTTTCCTCTTAAACAACTTGTCGTCACTTAAGTTTAAATAAATAATTGCTAGTAAATATTTCTTGACACTTTCCGTACATGTCAACGTCAACTATCGTTAGTCAGTCATGTTATGTTAACGAATATAGTCAATGTTAGTAACAAACTTCCGTTTTAAATCCCATATTTTAGTTGAATATATGTAAATAGCACTAACAAATAATTAACATTAAATATTTTTTGACAGATTGTCAATTGTTTTAAGTCATAGTTTATGAAAGGTCAAGGTTCAGTTAAATTGAAAGGAAATAATGAATGATGGGAAGGTACGCGACGATATCAGGCGTAAGTATGTATCTACATGCCTCAATGCAGTTTTTTTTATAGTTAATCACACTCTCATACAAATTTCGACCCCAAATTACCCACTACATATTTCCCCTACATTATTTTGGGGATTAAGGAATCTTACATCCTTTCCTAAGACTCGCCATTCCGCAGTGTTCATTTAAAGAAATCTCTTGTCAAGTGGGGCCAAATTCTCGAATTTTAGTAACAAAGTGAAATAAAAGATACAATAACCTCTCTAAACCCAGACACGCGCGGCAGTGTATCAGCCAAGTTCAAGAAAAAAAGGCGACACACCGGCCGCGGGTTATATTACACGTAGGTATAATTTCGGGCTACTTTTGACCCCCCAATAACTTATAGACAAAAGGACTAGATTTCTTCCTTACTAGTTGGGGGAGTTCAAAGTGTAGGACCATAGATAAGGTTTTTAATTTTACTAAATTTCATTGATTCCGTTGTGACACGAAAGTTAGCTATATAAATTTTATGACAAATTTCCGTGTCACAGCGGAATCAATTAAATTGTACACGAATTAAAAGCGTACTAGCCGATTTTTTTTAACTCCACCCACAGTCTAAACAATGTGGACATGTTTGGTCGGATTGTACGTTTCTCTGCATGTTATTTTTATTAAAAATGGGAGGTCTAGGTTATATGAACTCGGAAATACAGACGCCGGCAGAGAATTCCTAACCTTAGAAGTGCGCATTATGAAAGATGAAGCAAAGCGCTTGGTTCGAATTAGAGGAATTTCGACCAGGTAAGGATGGTAGCCAGCCGTACGTCTGGATGTCCGATGGAAGAACGGGGAAGGCGGTATGAGCTCCTTATGTGTTTTTATAATTATGTACTAACTTAATTAGTTCGAGTATTTAATAATAGTTTAAAATCAACCGTCTTTCTATAGCTAAGTAGGTACCCAGAAAGATGTAATAAGAATGACTAATATGTTTTGCAAATAATGACGCTAAAAATGTACGTGTGAAGTGAACTGCGGACTTGCGGACGTCGTTGTTAGTCAATATCTGCTTTTCCAAGAACGTAGGTAACACGTTGTGGATATTTATGTTTTTAAGTACCTACCTACACACGTATAACATAGCACGTTTAAAAATATTTTATTGCATCGTCAGTAGATATTACCGACTGCATCAATAACCTCTAGCGATTCCCGGTTAGCATCCCTGGAGTGCGGTGCGATTATGGCATTTACCCTGAGCTATGAAATTGGGGGAGGCTTATGTCCAGCAGTGGATGTCCTTGGGCTAATATGATGGTGGTTTCCCGGTTGAAAGAAACAAGTAAAGAAATTTATCTATTCGGTGTACATATACAATCACTGCATAATATGTATGAAGTACATGAAATAAAACTTCTTAACTTATCGTGAGGTGAAATTGTATGGTGCTGGTTGTTAGTCGATGAATGAGGAACGATCACATGTAATTTGAATTGTTTTGTAATGGCGAATGAGTTAACGGAAGACGGAGTGTGTAAGATGACCTGATCGACGGAAAGTTTAATTTTAACTTGTACATAAAAGGTAAGTTTAATTTTAACTTGTACATAAAAGGTAAGTGTAATTTTAACTTGTACATAAAAGGTAAGTTTATTATGAAGAAGATTATTTCATTCATTCTATTGTAGAACCAGGCGGGGGTCTACATAATTATGTACTTTCAAAAGTCTTCTAGAACCTCAGATCATAGAAAGAAATTCTTCTTTCTATGATCTGAGTCTAGAACCCATTTACAAGCAAATAAATTCCCAAATTTTGGACGTTTAATAATACATATAAGACCGGGTTTGAAAGGATAATTATCACTATCAATGATAGTTATCTTTAGGAGGAGTCGCTCCAGAACTAAATAAAACAAAATCCAAGAAAAGTGCCCACGCCAGCACTAGTTTTACGAAAGCGACTGCCTTTTTTTATATTACGATGGTGGCAAACAAGCTTACGGCCTGCCTATGGACACTTGTGACTCCAGAGGAATCACAAGTGCCTTGCCAACTCTTTATTAACTTGGGGATGCGCTATGTTGAGAGTGAGGGCCCCGCAGACGTCTCCAGCTGTCAAGCTAGGGACATATGCAGACCCTCACTCCCAACACAGCGCATCCTCGGGAGCTCTGGCGACCTTACTCACCGCCAGGAACACAACACCACATACCTAAGGGGCAAGTAGTGATGCTATTATGGCTGCGGTCTTCTGTAAGGCGGAGGTACTTCCCCAGTAGGGCTGCTCCAAATTTGAGCGAGATGACGTTTCGCTGTGCCCTCTACCTCTTCTAAAATACCTGATCAAAGCGATCTGACATTCTAACTGGGATAGACATTAGACAGACCTTATTCTAGATATTAGAAATTGTCTGCGTGGATGGAGAATACTTAACCCAAGAAAAAAATACGTCATAACATCCACCGCTAGTCCGATGTCCTAATGTTAATTCTGATACCTACGAGTATTTACATTAATAGAACATAAACTAAACTGTGACTCCTCTTCAGCCGCAAGCGTCCATAGGCAATTGGGTGAGGACCAAATATTCTGCTCATACTTGTAGTTAAGACTTTCGTCTATAATTTGATTGATTCCGTTGTGACACGAGGAATTGTCATTAAATTTATATGGTTAATTTTCGTTTCACAACAGAATCAATTCAATTGTATTTTGGGGATTAAGGAATCTTACATCCTTTCCTAAGACTCGCCATTCCGCAGTGTTCATTTAGAGTCGCTCCAGAACTAAATAAAACAAAATCCAAGAAAAGTGCCCACGCCAGCACTAGTTTTACGAAAGCGACTGCCTTTTTTTATATTACGATGGTGGCAAACAAGCTTACGGCCTGCCTATGGACACTTGTGACTCCAGAGGAATCACAAGTGCCTTGCCAACTCTTTATTAACTTGGGGATGCGCTATGTTGAGAGTGAGGGCCCCGCAGACGTCTCCAGCTGTCAAGCTAGGGACATATGCAGACCCTCACTCCCAACACAGCGCATCCTCGGGAGCTCTGGCGACCTTACTCACCGCCAGGAACACAACACCACATACCTAAGGGGCAAGTAGTGATGCTATTATGGCTGCGGTCTTCTGTAAGGCGGAGGTACTTCCCCAGTAGGGCTGCTCCAAATTTGAGCGAGATGACGTTTCGCTGTGCCCTCTACCTCTTCTAAAATACCTGATCAAAGCGATCTGACATTCTAACTGGGATAGACATTAGACAGACCTTATTCTAGATATTAGAAATTGTCTGCGTGGATGGAGAATACTTAACCCAAGAAAAAAATACGTCATAACATCCACCGCTAGTCCGATGTCCTAATGTTAATTCTGATACCTACGAGTATTTACATTAATAGAACATAAACTAAACTGTGACTCCTCTTCAGCCGCAAGCGTCCATAGGCAATTGGGTGAGGACCAAATATTCTGCTCATACTTGTAGTTAAGACTTTCGTCTATAATTTGATTGATTCCGTTGTGACACGAGGAATTGTCATTAAATTTATATGGTTAATTTTCGTTTCACAACAGAATCAATTCAATTGTAGACAAATTAAAATAATTAACTACAGTATTTTGGTCCACGCCTCATTGCCAATAATTCCCCCGTCATATTCGCACCTACCCGCCAATTCTTGGGATTAGGTAGCGGATCCCAGGCATCCTTCAGGATGCAACTGTACTGGGAATAACGCTAGGATGATGATGATTCGCACCTACCCGGCTAGTATGATAATTGATAGCTTATACCGTCACGTTATATGGCCAAAATGTACTGAAACGTCACATAAAACTTGACGGTATAAGTTATCATACTAGCGGGGTTGTACTCGCCTCCCGGAAAACGACACAACATTTTTTTTTATTAAAAATGGGATTGCTCTTGGCCAGCATCTAGCTAGGGGGCAAAGACGAGGCCGACGATGAAGCAAGCTCACCCAGAAGATGCCTATTCACTCGTGCCTAAAAAAGGTCTAGGTTATATGAACATTTCAAAGGAAACAGTGAAATGGGTGATATTCTTTAATGTTGATATCAATTTCTTCGGTCATGTGATATTACATTGGATCGGTGATTCACCTTACAAGCAAGTTTAGGTTGCCAACGTTACATAACCTTGCAGCCGATATTGACCCACATTTATACCGATTCGCTTCAATTTAGTTATGCGTACGATGTTGTGATTGCAATACAATATACAGGAAGCATGCATATTACAGTATATTACATTGATAGACAAGCATATGGTAAGCAGACATTTTATTGTATAGGTGAAAAACTTAAGTAAGTCACCTGTTGTATGTAGTTGTGACGTGTTCGAATAGGCGTTTGTTTTGTTTGTATTGCACATTTTAAATATGTAATGTCTATCCGAACACGCTACAACTACATACAACAGGTGACTTACTTAAGTTTTTCACCTATAGTCTATGAAAGCTTGGGATTTCAGAGTAGTTAACAAATTCGGTGCCGACAAAGCAATTATACTTACAAAAATGACACGGTAACGTGTCACCGGCACCGAATGTGTTAAAGGCGTGTTATCGACCGTTAATTAAGGAATTTCCTCGCTAGAACTCTCCAGTTGTGGGATGAGCTCGCTCCTGAGGTTTTTTTTCGAGGGATTTGCAATATTATTATCATCATCATCATCACCCTGTGTTAGTTCACAGCTGGACATCTCCCATGGCAATATTAGTATGGATTTTTACAATTGATCGGTAGATAAATGCAAGTCCCCCACTCTCAACACCTTACTCACCACCAAGCAAGTAGTGGTATTACAGCTTTCTGGGTCTTCTATAAGGCGGTATTAGTGCATTACACTTACCCAAGTAATATATTCCAGTCACATTGTGGGCAGTTTTCAATAATTGTTTAATATTTCCCACCGATGAAATTGCAAGGCAATCGTAAATAACTACTGAATATTTCTAAATACATTTCAGACAGGCAACCAAATCACAATTTACATAAACATTGACATCACAATCTTTCGCAAGATTTTTTTCTAATTTTCAATATTTTCCACGCCACAGAGCAGACATATTTAGCGTTGCGGCAATGCCGAAAGATTAAAAAAAAACGCACAATTGGTACCGAATTCGTTTTTCGATCGCCAGTCACTCTTGCGCGGTCGAGCCGTTGGCATGCTGTAATTCAGACAAATCGCGCGTTCGGTTTTCAAAATTATCGAATTTTCTCGCGTGTCGGTTGTGTTTGATTATCATAATTGTGTTCGGATTTTAAAATTGAATCGCGATGGCTATTCACGCCAGTTTCAGACGTTATTTTGATTATGTGAGGAGCCATAGATTAATAAGTAAGTTATATGTTTTTATAATCATTTAATTAGTGTGTTCAAAATATTTCACTCGGAGTTGATAGGTCTAAATATCTACAGTGATAAAAAGTGATAGAAAAGTGTCTTCGACTCTTCGTACACATAACTACGTTTTGTGCATCCATTTTTTGCGATTGCGGTCAAGCTAATATACACATATAAATCGTAGTTAAGTATTGTTTAAGCCTCTCATTGTGTAACTAAACAGGGATTTGACGTGAACTATGAGTTTTATTAAACTATTAAGGAGGCCTTCAGGCGAAAATGCCTAGTCGATAAAAATGTTGTAAATGCGGAAGTAACCCTGTCTGTTCTGTGTTCGTAATTTATCGGTTAACCTGTATTTACCTTTCACGCTTAAACCATTGAACGAACATGACATTTGGGTGGGGATCATATTTTTGGAACAATATGAAGGCATTTTAATATTTTGGATCAAGACCCATCCCTAGACCTCTTTTAGACTCCTGAGCCGAGATTCTTAGCCACGGCCGCGCGCTACCTGGAGGCTATTGTGGCCCCCACATCCATTATTACAATATAGTTTTATTTAAGTATTGACTATGATTATATTATTAACACTGTTTTTATTATTTGTACTTTTATTGTTAGTGTATTGCAATTATATTTCTTTGTCATGTTTGGTGTAGGCTGTTAATGACATTTTATGCAATAAATAAATTTATTTCGACTACAATTTAAATGATTCCGCTGTGACACGAAAAATTTACATACAATTCATATATGTAACTTTCGTGTCACAACGGAGTCAATAAAATGTAGACGGATTAAATGCCTTAAAGATGGTCCATAAATTTGGTTGGTTTAGCATGGAGATGGTTTGAGACCTCGGGAAGAAGATAGGGATGGTTTGCATCCCGGAAATTATTCCTTAGGGTGTGAAAAGGGGGTGAAACTTTGTATGGGAGAGCGATAATAAAGCGTGCTACTAAAATAATTCAATTATTTCTCTAAGATGTCTTATGCGCGTCGATGGACTACCAAGAGGATGGGGTCTGGCAAAGTCTGGACTTCTCCAGACTTTGCCAGACCCCAGCCTCTTGGTGTTTTTTTTGTTAAAAATTTATTTGTTAAAGACCCGTTTGTGCTACATATGGCTCCAGATTCCTCACTCTCAACTCAACACAGCGCCTCAGGAGCCCTTACGCACTACCTTCTTAAGGCACTGGTCCCACCGCTGGCGAGTAAGTGATAAGCTCATACAAAAACACTCGCTTCTCGCCCGCTCGCCCTTTCGTTCTTGTATTAAATTCTACTCGTTTATCGCTCGTCGCCGACGGTGGGCCTAAGGGGGTCGATGTTGCACCACATCCGTATGGAGTACCCACCTTTCTCCTACACGTGACCCCTGGGTGGTGCTAAAAGTGCAACAAACTGGCAACCGTACTTGTCTTCTCGAAGATCTCACGGTTCGAAAATAAATGCCATACGATTATTATTATTCCGCACTACCTAGGTCCTGGTACACAACAGCACAACACTATTATGGTTGGGAGTCGTCTGTACTGTAAGGTAGTACTTAGGTACTTCTAAGACCCCGGGCAAAAACTAGTCTCTTTACAAAGTTTGTATACTTACACAAGTGCTCTGAGACGATGATCTATGATGACCTTTATGACATTGCCATTCAACACCTAAATGGTTTTTTCACGATAAATGTAGCTAAATGGAATATATCTGTAATACCTTAGTCACGAATAATATGTAGGTATGGTTTGGTTACTACAATTGTGTTATGACAAAGACCTATGTTTTCAAGGCCGAGACGTGACTTTGTAAACAGTTATAAATGGTAACGTATGTAATGTAAATATATAGTACATTAAATTACTCACGTACATATGTGTAGTAAAAATTTATAGATCGATTGTAGTATCAATAAATTTTCGAGAGGTTACAGCACAGTGGATTATCACGCATGTATGGTCTGAGGAAACAAGATCTGCTACTCCGGATTGTGACACAAGCCTACGTCACTGTCAAGTTGCCACTGTATAGTAAGAAAACAACTAAATGAAGGGTTTTTTCCTGCCGTAATCATGCAAAATATATAGATATTACTCCGTGAATGAGTGAGCTCCAAATTTTCGGACCATAGTTACAATGAGAAAAAGTCGCACCATAAGAGTTCCTTTGTTGCCTTTTTAGTACGGAACCATAACAGCATTTTCAAATGGTTGCCGCACCTACTTTGACATGTTTAGTGTCAATTCATCATAAATTATCACACGTCCGACGTAATTAATGAATGAGTCTTGTTTCGTGAAAGTATTCTAGCTATGCCAATCGTAGCGACATCATCATATATATAGAAATATAGATAGTCATATAGAAAAGACATGATATACAGTGACGATCCGTTCTGTTCTGTGCTATATTGTCTTCTAGCTTTTACCCGCAACTTCGTCTGCTTGGAATTCGTTTATATCGTATATCTATATACACACTTTAACCCCCCCTCCCCTTTTCGCCCCCTTAAGGGATGATTTCCGGGACAAAAACTATCCTATGTCCGTTCCCGGGTCTCTAACTAGATACCTCTTTACCAAATCACATCTAAATCGGTTCAGCGGTTAAACGTGATGAGGTAACAGACAGACGTACACACTTTCACATTTATGATATTAGTATGGGTAATCTATTCCAGGAGCGAAGATTTATTTGACAACAGTTAATATCATAGGACTATTGGGGTATCTACTCGTAGGTATCTATATGCCCATTCATGTGACGACATTTCATCACAGTGCAACAAACTGGCAACCATACTTATTTGTAGATCTCACTTTTCGAAAATAAATGCCATACGATTATTATTATTACGAGTATATATATATTTCTTTTCCGCTTACGGGACAGTGATGTCCCGGACCTTTGGAAAGCGTGCGCGGAGCCGAAATACCAATCAAGTACCATATAACCAACACGTAGAGGCCCTTTTGATAATTTTATTACAATACAAGGGGTACACCAAGCGGACGCTGTCCCTGCCCGTGTCATGGAACGCACACAGAGACAGCACCCGCCAGGGTGCACAGGGACTATTGCTGGTTGATAGAATCTAAATGAACCGGATTATTGGGTGAATATGATGGACTATTGCGTGAGCTAGCCTATTGAGTGAGACAACGGACGTCTGCCTAATAAAACGACTGCCTCTCATAATTATCTCCGGCAGATTATTATTATTATTATCTCATCCTTTTTGGGGTTTTTGATTTGAAGATACGATGTACTCTAGATCAGCTAGAGACAAATGCTGGTCTCTTACTGTCATCACAGCGCATGCTCGGGACTCGGGAGCTCTACCGACCTGACTTACCACCGGAAACACCACATTCCTTACATATTAATCATATACAACTTAAAATAACTATTAAGGGCATAAAAAAGCCCTTTCCTTCTCACCAGTAAAAACTGGCCAAGTTTGGCAATAGAAACGAGAGCAGCCGTTTTTAATACTACATTAATGTAATGATCGTTATGTCACGGTTGCGAAGTATTTTGGTCACGAAATGCGAATCTCGCGTGTGACTGCCACTTAGATAGCAAAATGGTGTGGCAAATGTAACACTTCACGTGGAAGAGTATGATTGGAGAGTTTCCAATGCACGAACTCCGAATATGGTTACAGTCTAGTCAAAACTGATTTTGACGCTGGAGGTAGGATGCCATAGAATGTCATCTCGGTTATATTTGGTGCAGCCTAATTGGGAAAGTGCCTCCAGTTTTCGAAATACCGCAGCCATATTAATTAACACCAGCAAAAAATCTAGTTTCAGTTTATTTAATTCATTTACAATTTTCATTGTGTTTGAATATCTTGAAATTAAATAAAACATAATCTACAATATAGCATAAAAATAATCACACAATTAAATTAAATTACAATAAATAATTCCTTAACAAACTGTCCAAAGAGTAAAAGAAAAAATCTATTCAATAATAATAACAATAAACTAAACTAATACAAATAAAAATAATAATCAAAAATCAAAAATCATCGATGTCATAACATAACAGCATTTTTCTAATAAATACGATTTTAACCTATTCTTAAACATTGTGGAGCTTCTAATTATTTTTAACTCTGTAGGCAACTTGTTAAATAATTTGACTGATTGCACCCTGGCGCTGTGCTCCACAACCGTCAGTCGCGGTGCTACGATAAAAAAGTTTGGAAAATAGGCTAAAAGAAAATTCGCTACGTACCAAGAGATCTCCTTCGGGACAAATATCTTAGAAAATCAAGTCCAAGGCACGATTAAGAACTTGGAACTCTTCAGTGGTTAGTAATACTTGGCATGTATGTATGTGAACTATACATACATCGGTTTCGATTACGGTGACCCTGACAAATCATGGATTTGTCCTATGAGCTGTGATGTGGCTGGCTAGGCCAAACTTCCTCTTGAATACTCTACTGTATGAATGACAGTAGTTGGTCAGACGTGTTTTACGGGTACACGTGGAGGGTTTAGGCCTCTCGTACCTCAATTGGCGTTTATGGTCTTAACCCTAACAATGTGTTAGAAAAAGAATAGAAATAGAAACTACTTTATTTCGACAACATGCTATAATTATAAACAGTTGCGAAAATGGAGCCCTCTCAGCGTGTCGGGTCACAAAAGGTGTCCTCACGCTGGTTTTCTGTGGGTCCCGATAAAAAATGAGTTGCTCGACAGATCCACACAACTGTTCAAGCATTTGGGTGCCTTTTCACCAGAGACATGCTTATGCTATTGCTATGATGCGTTTGAATCCACTAATCATATTCATTGATCTATCTATATATAAGTATGGTATAGCACTCGCAGCATAGCTGCGTAGCACATCCCTGGTGGTAAGTCACCCTTAACCCGAGGAACGATATGTCAATCAAAAATGTATTGTAATTTCAACCATTCCTATAAAAAATCTAGGTTCCAAATTCAAATTTCGTTAGGCGCGGCGCACACGTGTGTGCCTAAGTCGCTCAAAGCGTTAAGGCACTGTAGCCGAGCAGCAAGGCAGGCGACTTTCAATCTGGGGGTCGTGGCTTCAAACCCCGGCTATTTCCACTGGGTTTTTTAAAAACAACTTGTGTACAAATATCACATTACCTTGCCTATTAGGTAACCAATCTATTCCCAATGTTCTTGACTAGGTATACCTACCCAAGATAACGTTTGATCATGAATACTATACTTATTATGACTGCTTATTATACCAACAATACGTGGAACCATGCACGACGTACACTAACAATGAAAGATAAATCTTAAACTGGCTTCAATTACGCTGGTAAGAAAATGTAATACAACGACGTTGGTTATTATAGAATAGCCAACGACTAAGGCTGGGTTGCACCAAACCGTCTGTAACCGTAAGCTGTGTTCGTTAAAATTTGAATGTATGGAAAGTTTGACAAGTTTCTATGGCATGACAGCTGCCGGCGCCATATTTAACGTTGATCGGTCTGTGATCGTAAGTCGGTGCAACCCAGCCTAAGTATAGACTTAGATAACTTAGTACACGATAGTCAAAAGTTAGAAAGCAGAATAAAAAATAAATTAGGGGCTTTATGTTTTTTTTTCTCCGAATTTCATAATTCCCAAAAATGACTTGACGAAGGATGTATATACAATTATCAAACATGCTCACGAAACTTCACAAGAATCGATTGAGAAATGTGACCTGTAGAGGGGAACAGCCGGAAATCCGGAAAGCCGCCGGCCGGACGTACGAAAGCTTTTTTGCCGAAGCTGAAGGCCTTTCGTTTCACTCGGTTAAATACATTTGAGTACTTACATGTTATATGTTATTTCCTATAGATAAGTACTTATATTTATGAAATTCACGATGTAACTATCTTCCTCAAGGTATAATAGTAGTTATTTAACACACGTGGTTATTTACAACAATTACAATAGTAGAGGAGAATCTATTTAGGATAATAATTTGTCATGTAACAACCCGGAACGGTATTCCGTTTGTGACATGACCATTTGACTATATACAACAATAATTTCCGTCTATATCAAATATAATAGGTATTGTGTACTCTTCAGGGTGCTCACAAATATCTGAACATGCGACCTCTACAATAGAGAGAGAGGTGTCCACTTATTTGTAGGAACCAGGTCTGCTTCAATTCAATGTATCTGATAGTTGATACTGGACTTTAGATAAATGCATTACCAATTTTCATGATTGTATCACTTAAGTCCTTTGTATATATGAGACTCGCATGCGAGTACATTACATTGCGTGTTACCGTGGTATAATGAGTTTAATCGATCTGTCAAACCGCGCAATGTAGTGAAACTCGCACGAGAGTCTCATACGTGTCTAAATAGTCTTATGGTTTAGTCGAATTTTAAGCTGAAAACTGTCTTATTTCAAGATTTTGACATATTATGTAATTGACCGAGCGGGCGAAGCGAGCAAAGCGTCTCCGTTTCAGCTTTCGACGAAGATTCTTCCCTGTCTGTCAGTCTGTCTGGATGTTCTTCTCTACAGGTCACAATTCTCAACCGATTATCGTGAGCAGGTTCGATAATTATATATAATTTTTTTGTCGACTAAGTTTTTTTGGAAATTTTGAAATTTAAAAAATATATATTTTTGCGAGGTCTACATCTCACAGAGCCACTAGTGTTAGACCCGTATAAACAAATGTTTTTAAATATGTGTGTACAAAGCGCGAAAGATTAGTGTTAAAATAATGCATTCATTTTTTTCTGGAGAATTGCTGGTGCCTTTAGAGCCTTTGCGTTTCAAAAACGACCATATGGCGTTACTACACCTTCGGTTTACCTTTGTGTAAAGTTTGTACCTAAAACAATCACAGAATTACGTAAAGAACGTGTGTACGAGTAGGTAAGAGATAATCACTAACGACGTGAGGTTATGAACTGTAGTGTGGTACGGCACAGAATTATTATGGTGGCTTTATTTGCGTGTGTTTTACGATAATACAAATTATTTGTTGTTTAGCCTTGGCGTTTACTAATATCTTACAAAATATTGAATAGAAGTGTATCTATCGTGTCAATAGAGACAATTATTGATTGATCCATTACAGGTCAAAAAGATAGTACCTATAATGTTTTTTTTTTAAATAAGATAGGTAAGCATTTGACCACTATCTCACCTGATGGTAAGTGATGATGAGGTCGATGGTGTTGTATATATCAAGTCGCATCAATAGTAAAAAATATATATATTAGGGGACATTTTTTTACACAAATCGAACTATCTCATAGTAAGCTCAGTAAAGGCTTGTGTTATGGCTACGAGACGACGATATACATATTTAATAGATATATACTTAAATACATAGAAAACAGCCAAGTCTCAGGTACTCACCACAGAAACAAATGCTTAGGTATACCGGGATTCGAACCCGGGACCTCTAGCTTCGTAGGCCAGTATCACTACCAACTAGGCTAAACAGTATATTATTCAACCTCTATTGGTACTGGTATTCGAACTTCGTTCGTTTTCGTTTCTCGGTAGCAGCTCTGGTAATTCTGACTCAAAATCTGTCTTATTTTGGTAATGTTATCGCGTTGTTCAACAGAGGTGATCTGTGGTTCTAACTGACCTACATATATCATCACATTTTTGTCAGTAAAGGCTCTCTCCATCCGACTCTCATCTGGCTGCCTTCTTAATATCCTTATACAATGTGACTGCAAATTTTTATTTTTATTTGTCACTTATCCCTTTTTGCCTTTTACGAGTATGATGTTATTTGTAAAAGCCTGGTGTCGTATAAGATGAACTACATACTACATATCAACATCATCATCCTAGCCTTATACATCCTGAGGGATGCCCGCTACCAAGAAATGGCGTAGGCACTAGTTTTTACGCAAGCGACTGCCATTTGATCTTCCAAGTTTTCCAACCCAAGGAAGTAACTAGACCTTATTGGGATTAGGCTTGTCAAGAGAGGCAACTTGACTATTAGAACTCAAGCCACCCAAAGGAAAATGAACATACGTAGGTCGAGAATTGCATTTTGTATCCCAAATATCATTTTTGTTTTGTCCTATTATACAGTGTTGCAATAAGTAAAAAAATTTCCCCTCACTAGCTCGGAAAGCCGTCTTTTATCCTTTGAAACAAGCGAGTAAAAACGCATTTTATCCACAAGTGGGGAAAGTAATTTGACCTTGGAGCGTGTTTGAGTAGCTTTTGACAGATAACAAAACGTAAAACGCTTCTAATAATGGTTCGTTTGATATCAATTATCATTAAATAAATGATTTGAGAATTTTATAAAAAAATGCCAAATTTAGCTTTATTTAATGATTTAAGTCGTAAACCAAAAAAATCTATAACTAACATTTTTTTTATAATGATATTGAGTATAATTGGAAGCGAACAAGTTGAGTCGATGCAATTTCAAAACGCAGAACGTCAGAAATGTCATCATTGTCAATGTCAACTAAAATATACACAACTTGTCATTGTCACCGACTCCTACTCACGTAAATATTATACACAACTTCCAGAGTTTTTTGTTATAATATCGTAAAAATATCAGTGATTCCAGTAATGAAAATCATGCCTGTGGAACTGTGTTTTTTTGCATGTTGCACTTTCCTCGCTATAGTGAGGAGAAAAGTTTTGTGTTACACACGGGTGCAAAGTTGTCTTTTACTTCTCGTGTGAAAACACTCGCTACGCTCAGGATTCTATTTTAGAACCACTCGCTTCGCTCGTGGTTCAACTATAGAATCCTTTCGCTAGCTCGCGTTTCAATTCCACACTCGCGGGTAAAATACAACTTTGCTTGCACCCTTGTATAACAAATAACTATTAAATTTGCCAAAATTTTCTTTAGCCAGATTCTAAACGCTAGGCTAAATAATGCTACAGTTGACAGAGATGCCAACATAAAATAGCCGCGCCGCCGTGTTGATATAAGTGTCGGTTGTCCTGTCTCTTCGCCACAATGACATAAACATAGCCTGTGTTCACGGCGCTGTTTGTAAAACAAAGTCACGTACTCTTCCTGGTAGAGGCATTGCACCCGGTACGAATAACATACATACATACATACATGCATACAATGTGAGCAGAGATACCGGACAAAGTTTCGCCGTTTACCTACTTATTATTATTTTAAGAGTCCGCAGTAAGCTCGGTTCTCCATACAAACATAGTTTCGCTCTCATTTTAAAACGTCATGCTAGTTGAAAATTAAACTTTGTATACACAATGGGATTCGGCGTATCTAGATCGGAAATTAGTTTCTGTTGCTTGAAATTGTAATGTAGAAAAAATACAACGATTATTAAGGTTTTCGTATGAGACGTAAAAAACTGAAAAACTCGCTGTATTTTTTTTTCTATTACAATTTCTAGCAACAGAAACTAATTTCCGACCTAGATATAGCGGATCTCATTGTTTATACAAAGTTTCATGTTATTTCAGCAAGGCGTTATAAAATGAGAACGAAACTACGTTTGTATGGAGAATCGAGTTCAGCCAAGCGTACTGGGGACTCTTAATGACTTCGAACGCGTCCGTCTCGAAAATCTTGACGCCAAACGCCAGTTGCGTAAAACTCAGCCTAGGCCTTCCTACCACTACACTTTCAATAATATTTTACGAGATTGAAAAAAACCCAGGCAATGGGCGAGCATGTGTGAGGACTTGAGGAGATGTATGGATGGAATTGAAGCGAAATAAGTATGTAAGGATCGTAGTATTTGGCTTTATCTGGTCTACCCTAATGGGATACCGGGTGTGAATAATATACAGGATGTTTTACAGATGGATGGACATACGTATATAGCGGATATATGAAGTCATCTACTAAATTGACTTGGGCCCAATGATTATTTTTACTACTTCATCGATTACGCTTGGTGATTGAGGGGGTAAGAAATTATTTTTGCTCATCGAAGCTACATAAAGCAAAGGCTAAGGCCAGAAAGTGAAGGAGTCGCGAGTACGTGTTATAAGGCCAAGCTTCAGCGAGGCCCTCGTGACACACGAGTCAATCATTCTCGGAAAGCAATTAAATTATTTATAAGGTGATTAAGGCAAAAAGCATTCATCTGACTCATTTAAATATAGAAATGAATGCTGTTTTTTTTTATTTACCATTAATTAAATGCCAGAATCGGTGACAAACGTAGTCATTATTTTCGTCCTAAAAATATTAACTGATAAATTTCAGTTAATATTGAAAAATTCAATACTGCATAATTGACAGTAAAGCGTTGTTTGTTTGTATAGTTTTCACCATGAAAAAACCACGCATCCATCCATTAGCTTTATTTTTATATTCTAAGAAAAACATTATTAGTATTCGAGGAAGTAAGAGTTCCTAACATAGTGTGGCTATATGAATAGTAAACCAACGAAGTATCACAATAAAGTGTAAGTAGGTATATTATAAAATATTACAAAATACTATTATACATATAATTAAAATGATTGAAATACTTGTACTGTTTAAGCCTGAATTAATTGTCTCGGATCCTACTATTTTCTTATACAAGTTTGATAAGATTATTATTGCATGTTAGCTGTAAGATTAACATTGCTGTGCCCTGACAGGGTTCATGTCTTGGATTTTAATATACCTATATAAGACCTTATGTATACAACATTACATGATGCAATGAATAAATGAAGATTTTAACAAAAAATGGTGTACTTGCTCGTATTTAACTTTTTGTCGCTAGTTGCCACGGTTAACTTCTTATGGGTTAAAAAATGATACTTTATGGATTGAAATTTAAATCTTCTTGAACAATATTTCTCTGCTATTCCGCTAAAAACGTGTAGGTTTATTAGTGTTAATGTATCCACCTGCGTATTTTTGCATGCGGTTAATGCTCGCACAAACATGCAAATAGATACAAAAAAAACCACCACACAGAAACACAAAACCTCGACACGTGTTTCGCCTCTCTACAAGGCATCATCAGGAGATGCTGGCAGGAGATGTTGCTTGCGCCACGTCCACCGAGCAAAATTTTAATCCGCCAAATGTATTTATTTATGGGCCGTCTTCTAAGCATATTATAAGTCCAAGTAGTATTTTTTTTTCTAAGAAGCTCCGTTTTTGTTTCGCGTGACTAACGGGGCAGACCAACAAAAAATAGTTGATTGACCCAAATATGCTGGGTTCAACTAACAAAGAAGGTCATTCGAGGCAAAACAAAGCTCCTAATGATCATACAGTATTCGTACCAATTTAGACATAAATTAACTGCATGCAAAAATACGCAATTAGGCTTATCTCATTCACTATAGATCTGCGCGTGCTTAAAGAGTCCACAGTAAACTCGGTTCTCCATACAAACAAAGTTTCGCTCTCATTTTAAAATGGCGTGCTGGAATAACATGAAACTCAATGGGGTCTGGCATATCTAGGTCGGAAATTAGTTTCTGTTGCTTAAAATCATAACGGAGAAAAAATACTAAATATAGCGATTATTAAGATTTTCATACAAGACCTAAAAACTCTAAAAATCACTGTATTTTTTTTTCTATTAAAATTTGTCGCAACAGAAACTAATTTCCGGCCTAGGTATGGTATGGCGGATCCCATTGTGTATACAAAGTTTCATGTTATTTCAGCACGGCGTTTTAAAATGAGAACGAAACTACGTTAAGTGAAAGCGTGAAACTACGTTTGTATGGAGAACCGAGCTTCCTGCGTACTCAAGTTTGTAGTGACACTAGTGACCCTGCCTAGAACCCGGAGGTCCCGTTTATTTTTGTGATAAACACGAATTTTTATTCCTGATTATTAAATGTTTTCTATGTATTTGAGTATAAATGGTATTAGTAAAACCATCGTTAAATAAACAAAGATAAAAAAGTACGCTGTTATCTTCTTCTGTTCTAATAGCATATTTTTTGTCGACAGGGTTCGTGCTAGCGTCAGCTGTTGTGCTGCTACTGCTGGGCATTATATGCGCCATATTCTTCGGCTCTTGGGTCCGGATGTTCATAGACCATGTGAGTAATATTTTTCGCTTCCCCTTTTCCCCTTTGTTTGTGGTCGGCGCATATCTTTTTTTTCCATTCATCTCTGTCAAGCGTCACGCGTCATCTCGTCATGTACCTAAGTAACACCTATATTCAGAGCAGTGACGCGTAGTGGCGCACAGTATCCAAGAGGCAGCCTGATGGCTCGCGGTATTCAGCTCCCGAAGTGTTGTGGAACCGCCCTGTGCAACCCAGACTAAGCCAACTTGACCTTTACTTTTTCCATACGGGGATACTTATGACAATTTAAAACAAAAAACTTTAACAATACCTATAAACAATTCTTTTTTTTTTAAATTCAACAATTTATTCATGAACGATACAATGATTGTGATTGAAATTTGTACATACCCTTAATAATAGAAGTAAATACTAGAACTAGGATCACGTACATAATTTTGACAGATATTTAGTAAAAACATGTTTTTTTTAAATCTTGTGCAAATATTTCTTTAATACTGTAGAAGCACCCCCTCAACAAATATGCTTTCAATAGGTTACTGAAAGTGAGAACGTTTGTAATCATTTTTAAGTTAGTGGGAAGCTGATTGAACATTTTTATGCTTGGTTCCTACTGCAATGATGCACTATCTAGTCTATCTTGTGCTTGGGACAGAAATTAAATTTTTGTGCGCGTAATTGTACCTATTAAGCGCAACTTTTGTTCCTCACTCGTCTTAATTTTGATATATTTGTCACAAACACAGTGAGTAAGACGAGTACATATAAGCTAGGGACTGTGAGAATGCTCAAATTTTTAAAGTGTTCTGTTTTCAAAATGTGTCATAATAAAAATGTTTCTTTTAGTGTACTTTTTTGCAGAGACGAGAGATCGTTCCAATGAGTCCAATCCAAACGCGACGAATTAATCTTGTGTAGTTTAGTAGTTACTATAGCCATCTTTTGGTGGTCTGAAGTGGATCCTTGCAAGAATTAGTTATATACACCGGGATCAGGACAGAAAAAGCTAAATAAATGCTTGTATAAATGTTGGCGTTTCGTTTACGGCGTTGATTGGGATCACATTCTGACTAGAAATAAGTAGGTCATGCTGCGTATCGGTTCGAAACTTGCCGAGCGATATTCAACCTGAAAATTATGAGTGACCCGTATTATTATACTACGAGTATAATAATACGGGTATGTCTGTGCGTTACGGGAATAATAATATCTAGTTATAATAATACTCTCTTAATACATAATAATAAACAACTGCACACAACAGACACAACCTATAGACACTTGGGACTCCATATAAGACTCGCAAGCGCGTTACCGACCCCCTTATTCGTTGTGTTGACAGCTTGATTTACATATGAAGGGTCCACGAAAAAAACTCGTTTTGTCCATTTAAATTTCAGAACAAAAAGCAACCTAACCTATAAAGACATAAGGTGCAAACTGGCTTTGAAATTTTAAAGAAATATACATGATCTTTCCGCCACTAGGATTAAGCTATACACCATATACCTTAAGAACAAGTAGGTAGTGATGTTAATATGGCTGCGGTCTTCTGTAAGGTCGTGGTGCTTGATGACTTTCCAGTTCCACTAATGCCCTACCTCTCAAATCATCAGAATTATTCCATTATTAATTGGCTACAGGTGTAATCAACACGACCAGGGTCGGGTCGGGGTCGCCCGGTTTACAACCTGATTGACGTCAGCAGAGGTCAAATAATATGATGATTTATTGATTTGAGCGGTCGAAAATGTCCGATCGTCGGGTTCTTGAGGCCCTTGTTGCCAAGGCGCTACGTATCTAAAGAAAAGAGTGTACTCACATCTTAAAGGCCGGCAACACATAGCGGAATTCAAAACTATTGTCAACAGCCCGTCAAACCTATGTTTACAAATAAACAATTTGAATCTTTGAACACACGTACAACCCCTCCGGTGTTGCGGGTGTCCATGGGCGGCGCTAATCGCTTACCGTCAGGCGATTTGTCTGCTCGTTTGCCTCTTATTTCATTAAAAAAATCTAGCTATCAATACAATGAATGCTCAAGTCGATTAAAGGTTGGTAACGCGCTTATGATTTTCTGGAGTCGCAAACCTCCATAAGCTACGGGGTCTGCTTACCATCAGGCAGGCCGTAAGCTTATTTGCCACCGCGGCTGAATTTTTTTTTATCTGCGAAATGTAGCCTTGACCCGCAATCTAACCGTGTCAAATTGACATCTTGAATCAAACTTAGTACAACAGGTTTCTCACGATTTCATTCATAAGTTAAGTTTCATAACGTTACTTCGAAAATAGTTACATAAGGATAATTAAAGTAATTATTTTTCTTCACGAAGACCTACTACACAAAAGCTCAATGATAATATGATATAGAACGATACTGTAAGCCACGACTGTTTTTTTCTTACAACTTCCTTGAAGCTCATGTAAACAGCCATATATTATTAACATCTTCACACATAAAATATTACTCAGTTCGCGTCAACTGTCCTTGACTTACCAAGTGTCAACCATCTTATCCACAATCTTGACATTCTAATCCAAACAAACTCATATCAGTGCAATCACGCAAATTTAAAATTGTGCAACTAGCCTTACGACACTTGCACATCCGAGCCGACCATTCACGCGTCGTCTCGTCACGCACACAAGCCCAGTCATGATACATGTGTACGCTATGGATATAAAGCTGTGTACAGAAAGATTAGAGAGATTTCGCACATTATGTTGTAACGCGACCTTAAGTTTTTCAGATAAATATTTAACGTTCTCCTCGACACAGTTAACGCTTTGGTTTTTAAATATTTAGTAGGTAGTTGAGATTTATGATGACTTTGACATTGTCGGTTGAATGGTTCAACGGTTAACTATTGTGACCTGAGGTCGCTAGTTCGGATTTCGGCTAACTGCATAATGGAAATAAATAAGTATCTAAAATTTATAAATATCCATCAAAACCAGACTAAAAGTTTTAATCAAAAAAGTAGTCGAGCTCACACACACACACACATAACTCTTGGTCTATTGTGATTAACTCACGCCGCTTACGATTAACAGCGGGCGAATGATGGTTGCCAGTTGCCATTTTTAACCGACTTCAAAAAAAGGAGGAGGTTCTCAATTCGTCGGTTTTTTTTTTTTATTAAAAATGGGATTGCTCTTGGCCAGCATCTAGCCAGGGGGCAAAGATGAGGCCGACGATGAAGCGAGATCACCCAGAAGATGCCTATTCACTCGTGCCTTAAAAAGGTCCAGGTTATATGAACTTGGAAATACAGACGCCGGCAGAGAATTCCAAACCTTAGAAGTGCGCATTATAAAAGAAGATGCAAAGCGCTTGGTTCGAATTAGAGGAATTTCGACCAGGTAAGGATGGTAGCCAGCCGTACGTCTGGATGTCCGATGGAAGAAGGGGGAAGGCGGTATGAGCTCATGGAGCTCCTGAGCACACTCACTTTTTATGTATGTTCACCGATTACTAGGAGACTAGAGGACCGATTTAAAAAAAACTTTTTTTTGTTTGAAAGGGTGTATTTTCTAGTTGATCCCATTGTCACCAAGTCTGGATCTGATGACGGGATCTTGGAAAAATCGAGCGAACTCCTCAAATTATATACCAAGAGGATAGGGTAAGTAAGGCTACATCGAAGGAACTCCTTATAGCAGGAGGATGGGGTCTGGCAAAGTTTGGAGTCGGTGTTTTTTTGTTAAAAATTTACTTGTATCACTTATCGTCGTAGATAAGCCCGTCACTCTCGCACTCGCATACTTGTCAACGTGACGAATGTTTTATCCACAACGATAAGTAATAAAATGGCAACCATCATACGCCTGCTGGCGGTTTATGGCAACCTACCCTAAAACTTTGTAATCTTCGTAATTTCTTCGTTGACATAGTATCGATCGATAGGTATATGTAGTCAACAGCAAAAGTAGATTATCATTTTAGTACCTTGTCAGTTTTATTTTGTCGCATTCCAACTGTCGCAGTTTTATTAAGTTAGTGCGACGAAGTACTGAAATGATCATATACATTTGTTATTGACTGTACGACCAGCTAATTTGGTTACGATCATTTTCTTTCATTAAATTTACGATCACATGAATGAGTTGATTCAATTCAATTCAATTAAATTCAATTATTTATTTCAGGCATAGAACCCATATCGTGTTAGTAATAAATACAATTGATTGCTTATGAAACTAAGTGTTAGTAAAAAACATATACAATATTAAAAAGCATTGCCCTCTGCTATTAGTAGTGCGCATGCACACTAATCCAGCGGGCCAGCGTCGGGCTATCCCAGCGGCACGCCAACGCGCTCAGAATGCGGTTGGGGCTGTCGCGCATACGAACTGAAAGGATTCTTTAATGGATTCCCGTTCTACTACCAAATGAAATGCATGCAGCTCGCTGTTTCTTTAGAACCTGTAAAAAGATCAATATATTTAATTAAAAAAAACTTGTCTTTACAGTGGTCGCAAATAGGCGATGGTCGCGTCGCGTAACCTAGCAAGCCTGTTGTAGAAGTGCTACCGCGAAACGAAAATGAAATATATGCCTCTCTGTCGTGTCGCACTTGATCATTCGAGTGACAGAGAGGTAGATATTTCGTATTCGGCTCGCGGTAGCACTTCAGGTTTCCTCGCGAATTTTTTCCTTCGTCTAGGCGTTATTTATTGACCGAGCGAAACGAAGGTCTCCGTTTCATCTTCAGCATATATCGACCGATTAGTGAGTACTAAAGTCTAATAAGTTTAAAAATTAGGTATAATTATTTTAAAAAAAAACGTGTCAGCTTTAGAAATTTTGGGATTTCAAGAAAAAGTTCGCGAGGTCTGCAGCTCACTGAGACACTAGTTATATAAGATCAAAAGATAGGAATGTTCACGTAGCACAAGTTTTTATGTACATAATAAAAGTTTTATTGCAAAACGACTTGCGGTCGGAACGAGATTATGTTTATGAAATAAAAATATTGCAATGGTTTCAAGGGTCACGCTCACGGGCTTACAACTTAAGGTATAAATATGCTTTGACAAAAAATAGTTTTACACCACACCTTGCCAAAAAGCGCGTTTTTCCGCACGCTGCGCGTCCGGTAAAACCCACTTTTTGGCCAAGTGGTGACGTAAAATTGTGTACAAAACACGGGTCGTAAAACAGAAAGCCCTCTCTCGCATATTTATCTCGCCTCAAACTTCTGCGATATCGGCCTTTCTTTGTTTTACAACCCTTGTATCGTAATGTACTATTACAGTACATATGGTGCTACGTTACCGCACGAGTGCAGTAATCAGCAGATTACGTGCATATGTCGAAACTTTAAAGAGCCATATGTACTGTAAAACTTCGTACGATACACGTGCAAACAGGTAATTCGCAACTCGTGTCGATTTAAAACACTCCCTTCGGTCGTGTTTCAATTTATCACCACTCGTTGCGAATTTCCTGTTCTCTGCACTTGTATCGTAATGTACTATTACCGATTAGCCAAGAATTTTAAGGATCCCCGCACGCTGAACTTAACTCGATTCTCCATACAAACGTAGTTTCGTTCTCATTTTAAACCGACATGCTGGAATAACATGAAGCTTTGTATACACGATGGGACCCGACATATCTAGGCCGGAAATTAGTTTCTGTTGCTTGAATTTATAATGGAAAAAATAGGTTTCATACGAGACCATTGAGCTCTTATAATACCTAGAGTCACAGTCCCGACCAAAATCTGTCACAATAATAGCTCATCACAATGTTGCATTCGAGTAGAAGCGAAGTCACTTAATTCATAACCACGATCGTAAAATTAAAAAGTAAAGCATGCGAAAACTTACATTATTACAACCAAAATAAGACTCAAATTAGTACAATGTGAAAAATCACCCATCAATACCCAATGTCAGCTGTCACAATGGGAACACAGTTCGAAATGGAGTCGCTATTTTTATTATTAATAAGTCAAATCTGTAGTAAAACAAACACTTATTTCAAGAGCATATTATAAGATACACGATTACATCATGGATAGGGATGTTTGGCAGTGATAGCGTCCTGCACGGGTAATTTATCGCGAAAATATATTTTCTCCTGTAGCATTGTTATTTAAGTAATTTTGTAGTAGCTGACACTGTTTATTTATATTTAACTATACAATGTACTTATATTGTTTTGAAAAAATGACACCTCGCCGAGTTTCTTACGCCGAGTCTTCTCGTGGCAGAGGTATATTTTTCCGAACCGGTGGTAGTTTATTGACGTTCATAGGTGCATGTAATAATTATGCCTAATTTGAAGAATAAACTACTTTTACTTTTACTTTTTTACTTTTAGTTCGAGCTTCCTGTGAACTCAAATTTGTAAACATAGAAGAATCGATCGTAAATCCCAATGCTTTTACTTACCTATTCTACTTACATATACTTATGCAGGATGTTCGTCACATGAACCGTCAAAATTTTTTAGTATGTTGGTAGGGTGATTTCCTACTCCTACCTTTCCACTCTTGGACCCTGGGTCCTAAGAGTATTGGTCAAAGTAGTACGACTTTTTTAATTTTTTACCTAAATTACCCAAAATCTGACCTTCGAAACCCCATAACTTTTTTTGTGTATGCTTTTACATGCATAACTTGCTTAATTGTCTTACGTGTATGTAGTGTATGTTTAAAAATATATTTTTTTTGTAACAAATAACACCACAAAATGAACACGTGGGGCTTTTTGTTAACAAACAAAACGAATGTAAAACATTTACACTTCAATATTCAATTTAAAAAAAAAACAGCTAATGAGAACTTCATTTTATTTTAAAATGTTCTTTAGTTTATGACGTTTCTAACGGTGTGATATACACAGCAATCATACTTAAAAAATACTCCAACTAAGCAAGTTATGAATGTAAAAGCATACCCAAAAAAAAGTTATGGGGCTTCGAAGGTCAAATTCTGGGTAATTTAGGTAAATATTTAAAAAAATCGTACCTCCTTGACCGTAACTCTTAGGACCCAGGGTCCAAGGGTGAAAAGGTAGGAAATTACCCTACCAGCACGCCAAAAAGATTTGACGGTTCACGTGCCGAACACCCTGTAAATGAATTTCCTCGCGGACGTATGCAAATTCCCTCATGTTTTTTGGTCACCGAAAAGCTAACACAAGACACATGAAAATGCCCTGTTCAGCCGGTTTTGCGGAATCGAGTTAACATACGAAGTTCCTAAGTTCTATTACTTATATCTTAAAACCGGCTTATAATATCAGGGTACTATATGTAGTGCCATAAACAGTAGATTTATACGCGTTTTCATCTAAATCCCTTACTCAGTGCACCTTATATATTCACAAATCGTTTCTATCCGTCTGCGAGTTGTCACTAGTCTAATTTGACCCCTTATTATCAATCATGGATGACTAATCTGCATAAGCAAATTATACAATTGCTTACAGTAGTCGGCGGTTAAGAATTCAACACTGACACCTCTCATTTCCATACACTTTATAACAGACGGTTTGGTGCAACCCAACCTAAAAATGATCTTCTACTTCACCAAGTTTATACAAACATGTTGCATCATATAACATAAAATAGCGGATGCGGCAATGTTTGGTTACATCCAATCCACTAACAACTCCATGGTGGCCCAATGGGGGAAGAGGCTAGCCTGATAGTAAGCAGACAAGACACCGCCGTACCCTATGGACGCTTGTGTCTCCAGCAGAATCACAGGAGTATAGCTGCTAGTCTGCAATGACTGCAATATCACATTTTATCCATCTGTTAACCTACAGCTGCACACCTAACCATCATCACATCATCATGACAGCCGAAATAAAATCATGTTCTCTGCCTATCCTTTTTCAGATTTTAGGCGTGAGAAGTGGTATATGTATTGAAGTGAAGCTTTGTGAATCGCCCCGACTCGGTTAGCGCAAAACGAGTTTGAGTGCAAGTCGTTTTTGCACTTCGAGTTAAATATAGATTCCTGCCATAACTATAGTAATACTTGCATCAAGAGTAATGCAGTGAGGATCTAAAATATGTACAGGGATAAAGCGGCCAAACGTTCAGGCAACAAAGACCCATATTAACATATAGGCGTAGTTAACATGTAGGCGTTCGCTTCACCAAAAAAACGCCTCCGCCACGCAACGACGCTGCGCCGCGCTCTCTGCGTTTCAAGCTTTTACGAGCAATTCTTGTATTTCGGGGGTAACGAAAACGGCTTTTTTTTTTATTGTAAATGGGATTACGTTTGACCTTAGTCTAACCTGATGGAAAAATTAAAAAGACAAAGTCTAAGATGGAACACGCTCAACCAGAAGATGCCTATTCACTCTTACCTTGAAGACATCGAGGCTTTAACGATATAAATTTTTAAAATTCAGGGGTTTACGAGTGGGGGATCGATTTAGTTGGGTCTCATTATTGAGAAAACTCGTATTATCCGAGAAAACACGAAAGATAGCGAGCAAAGTTCGTTCGCCCAAGTACTAGTAAAAAAAAGTAAGTAAGTAAAACATTTATTCATTACATAAAAGAAAAATAAAACAACATCAAAAATATGTCACGAAATGGTCCCAATTCAGCATGAAGCTGGCATTGCAACCAGCGCTGGTTTTCCGTTTGGACTATCAGTGAGATCACGGGCAGCGCACACATTTAACATATACCCACTAAATATAATATAGAAATACTAAACATGTATACTATGTATAGGTACAGTCAGCGTCATATAGTGCGAAGCAGCCAAAGTAGCTAAATAGCGTTTCGAGTAGATTTCGATTGTGCTCGTACCATGAGTCAACCGCGCGTTCACTGCGCCCGCCAGACGCTAACGTAATATTCGCTAGCGACTAACGTTTTGTAGCGGTTGCCGTAGATCGGTACCATGAGTCACCAATTTGACAGTCGCTATCGAAAAATACCGTATCGACTGTAGTAAACTATTTCATTAGCAAATTGGAGCGTGAAAGCTTATTAGAGATCTTGTTTCATAAGTTATTGTAATTATTTATCTAAATAATATCGGCAAGGCATTATTTTGTGTGGAATATGTTAGCGACGGCTGCGTAAGAAGATGAACGACAAATAACAGAAATAAATTCAGGCTGATATGAGAAATAAATAAATAAATCCACTTCAACATACTATAAAATGAGATTAGGTTTATTAATTATATATAATCTATGTACATCTAATCACATGAAACAAAAAAAAACATCATAAAGACTGGGAAGACTGCATCACTCAGTTTATAGGTGTGGAAATAATTACCAAAAATAACCAAAGCAAATACAAGATTCACTAACATTCGACCTTGTGCTACTGTTCTACGACACTTTAAATTAGCAGGTTTATTTCTACTTATATACTTTTGAAAGGAAGCCTTGGGTACTTAGCCTTTTGTTCAATACCGTCCTTGCTCTGTCTTTTCAGTATAGTTAGAAAGAGAGCTTTATATGCTGTGAAGTTAGGCACGTCACTCCGATCGTAACGTAAACTACTCGATGAAACGAGTTAACGTTAGCGAGTATAGTAAACGTGTAATTGACTAATGGTACGAGTATCGATCTGTAGTTCTACGAGTGACCACCATAGGCGCTGTACTTATTCTCCATACTGATTGTTTACGCAGTCGCTAGCGAGTACGGTCACTGCAAACTCATGGTAATACTACGGTGTCAGGTAACCTACCGCGAAAACGTCGGAACTTGACTCCCGTCAGCCAAAATTATTCGTTGGTGAAGGTCGATAGATGTTCTGGTGCATTCCACGGAGGGGTCGCTTACGTGACAGTTTACTGTTAATACTGGGGTGCATGAAAGGAGCCTTCCCGTGTGGCGTATTGAGGTAACCTCACACAAGAACGCCCGGCGCACCCTGGGCAATCAGCGGAACCTATGCAGATTGGCGAATCCTTTCAACACGATGGCTAACGATAGCGATACAACTCGGAGCCATCGACTCGAGAAGAAGAAGACTGTTAATACTTCTGATAATTCTATTTAGCAAATTTTTGGTTCCGGTTCCAGATCTCAGTCAGACACTAACTGGACAAGTTAAATTAAAGCTTAGAGGCGCTTTAGTTTACGATTGGTTTGAACCCTCCACCAAATTAATCACATCAATTCTTTCCCACAGGAACTGGTCCTCCGTCCCGGCTCAATGACGTTCGGCTGGTGGGCCCGTCCGCCCGTCCGGCCGTTCGTCCGCGTGTACGTGTACAATGTAACCAACGCGGACGAGTTCCTCAACAACGGCACCAAGCCGCAGCTCGACGAGCTTGGGCCCTACATATATGAGTGAGTATACTTACTCGTATTCAAGTCTCTGATGACCATGCTGCGACGGTTTTATGTGTCCTGTCACGCTTCAAATTAATATGGCGGATATATACGTCATGACGTATATATGTGTCATGTCGGATTTATACGTACATGACGGATATATACGTCCATGAAGGTTTTATACATACGATACTGTGTCATATCATATACTTCAAATTATTAGTGAAAAATATACATCCAAGATGGCTTTAATGTGGACGTGTAGAGCTCCCGAGGATGCACTGCATTGAAAGTGGGGAACTGCATCCTTGCTGTCAGCACAACGAATTATCAATTGAAAAAATGATCGGCAATATGGTATAAAAAATAAAAACATGGAGAACAGCTCTTACATAACGCCGTCGTCAACATAAGAATTAAAAATAACAACAATTACTACCTGTCTCATCTTCACCACCTTAAGAGATAAGAGGTCCCTAATTGCTTCCACGATTAGTTTATCAATTGTAACCAACTTTAATCGGAAACACGGTCGTGGAATACATTAAGTTAACGACGATGATACGATGACTCCTGTTAAGGTGTAAATGCCTCACGTATTAAACTGTTTACGTTTTCCTCAATCGATAACAGCTATTTACAGTACATATGGTGCTACATAACCGCACGAGTGCGGTAATCAGCATATTACGTGCATATGTCGAAACTTTAAAGAGCCATATGTACTGTAAAACGTTGTACGATACACGTGCGAACAGGTAATTCGCAACTCGTGTCTATTTAAAACACTCCCTTCGTTGCGAATTTCCTGTTCTCTGCACTTGTATCGTAATGTACTATTACGATACAAGGGTTATAAAACAAAGAAAGGCCGATATCGCAGATGTTTGAGGCCCGAGCCGCAGGCGAGGGTCATAAATATGCGAGAGAGTGCTTTCTGTTTTACGACCCGTGTTTTGTACACAATTTTACGTCACCACTTGGCCAAAAAGTGGGTTTTACCGGACCGCTTTTTGGCAAGGTGTGGTGTAAATATACTTATTGATGGTGACAACAAATAACCGGTACCAATTGATAATTATTAATTAATTGAAGTTAATTTAGATAACTTTAATTAATACAATAATAAAAGCGTTAAGAAGCGATCTTCCAGACAACCACAAGTGCAACTACCTTGTTGACAAGTACGTTTGGATTTGATGCGCTTTTGTACCGATGAAGCGCAAGCGTTCACGAGCCGTATGATGTTTGCCATTTAAAAAAACTAATTTCCGACCTAGATATGCCGGATCCCATTGTGTATACAAAGTTTCATGTTATTCTAGCATGGCGTTTTAAAATGAGAGCGTAAATACGCTTGTATGGAGAACCGAGCGTACTGCGCACTCTTAACAAGTGAGTGGGCAACTTGACTGTTAGAAGTTCTCAAGCCGCCCGAAGGCCTCTAACCTGGCTTAACGACTGCTGTCGTAGACAGCAACCGGGATCAACGGCTTAACGTGCCTTCCAAAGCACGGGAGCGCTCAGTTAGTACCACTCAAAGCGGTCACCCATCCAAGAACTGACTCGCCCCCACGTCGCTTAACCTCGCATACTGCACCCGGTACGCGGGCACCGCTGGGCCACGAACGCTCTAAACAGAGGCAGACGTTGACCGCCATGCTTCCGCCTACAGCTGGCTGTGTAAAGAAGACAGCCTTTGGTAAGCGGCAGTCACGCATATGAGGGGCATGTCCACACCACCTGAGCTGCCGTTGCATTAGGAGAGCCCACATGGCGAACGTTCACGGTATCAAATCATTTGACTAAATAACTCCGAATATACTCTCAAGAACTATATAGTCTCAAGTACAAGTACATACATCTTACATTAAAAGGATATTTCACAACATTAAAAATAACTATTTTTTACGTAACCATTGTTACCAATAAACAAATCATAGCGTTTTTGACGTTGCGTAAAAAGTTGCTGATTTGACTATCAGTGAAATAGCGTACGAGTACTTATTGTTTGTATCCATCCTGTCGTTATCCCGGTGGTTTCCTATAGGACCCCAGTCTGCTTTGGCATCTAATCCCGAGATTATTTTCACGAAAGCGACTACCACCTGACCTTCCAACCCAGAGTGTACTATTACTTATTCTGTGCCCAGTGGCATTAGACCGGTGTTCTTGCGATGTTTTCCTTTGCCGGAAAACTACTGTTAACCTCATGACCGCCACACTACGAATGAAGTGACGTGCTTGCTCTGTACGCCACGGAACTAACAATCTACTACATTATGGTCATGTATTGATGACCGTGCCGTGTGAGGCATTCCATTGGCTGTCACGACTAGATGACTGGGGTGGTGAAGAGGTGAATATCAAATTATATTTCGTACATATTTTTGATATAACTAACGAAAGGCGGGGTTCGACCCTAATACGACCTTCAGATTAATAGTCGCTTGCCAACGCTCGGCCGTAGTAGCTTTTTACATAACTGTTTGAATGTCACCTTAATTGTCAACATAGCTTCGTGTACGTGACTCTAACGTGTGGTTTTCTTATCGATACAGCTATTTAAGTTATGCAGACAGCGTTAGACGTGGAAATGTATTACCAACGATATATTTAAGAGGCCTGTAACGTCTCCACTAGCGCCACTAGTAAATAATTGTGATTATTTAAATTTAACAATACTTATTGACAAATTAGGCCCGTATGTATATAATGTGTTTTGTATTTAAATGCGTTTTGAATACATCACACTATTTTTTACGTTTTTGGATTACTCGATCTATATGCGTCCAGAGTAAAAACGGCCGTTTATTTTTGAACTCATAATGGTATAGATTTTTTTGTCTAGCCAGTGTGTTTACAATTTTTTATAAGTAATTTTTTTTCGCGGTGTTTACAGCTCATATGCCCACTCCTCAATATTATACGATTAGGTAGATATTCAGTTACTCATAGACATTTACGGCGTCATTATTAATGATGTATATTACAGATGTAGATATCACCATGATTCCAATGTTATAAATAGTGTATAATTATAATAACAGGAAGATATTTAAACAATTACGATTCTAATGCTGATGACAAGTAGTTACTGCAGTGCTCATGTGCAGAATGCATTTACGGTAAATATATTATTTGCAGTAAATTGTCTTTACCGTGTTTGAACAAGGGCAGGCTTGAATAGGGCAGGCCGTGGGACGCTTAAAGTTTAATGAGAAAACAAGAGAACGAGAAAAAAATTTGATGTCTTTTGAGTGACACGGATAAAACTTCTCTACCCGGTTTAGCGGTTAGAGGCGGTCGGAAAGGGGTCTCAAAACTCTCAATGCATCCGTAGTTGGTACGAGTACAGAAGCGAAGGCTGCCAAAAATACAAATATCATGACAACTGGTTCAGTCTAGTGAAACCCTAAGGGTTACTCGGCACGGTACAATATGACCTGCCCATGTGTGATGTCGCGCCCCATTTGGGGGAGAACGAAGCACTAGTAGAGCCTGCCCAGAAAGGGAGAAAGGCTGGGACGCATATGAGAACTTGTAGGACCTCGCGCGCTGCTCGCTGCTTCGGGTTAAAGCCGAGGCAGCGGGGAGCGAACGACTGTCGATGTTTCGGTCTGTAAGCCGAAAGGCAGGAAAGACCATGATGATGTGGAGGGAATGCCCCTTAAGTTTAGCGATTCGGACGACTATTGGCCTGGTCGCGGGAGTCCGCTGGATAAGGGTGGCGCAGAATCGGTTATTGTGGTACTCTTTGGTATAGCCCAAATAGGATGTCCACTTTTTTTTTATGATAGACTGACCAGCGACTTATGTTTGCCCAGCCGTTCGGCTGATATGAGAGTGCTGATGAACATATTTGTTTCCGATTATTGGATGTTTTGTATGTCGTGTTTTAGTAACCCCGTTTAATAAATAAATAAATAAATAAATAAGGCTTGTGGTACGGGGTTACTAAAACACGACATACAAAACATTCAATAATGTATAAACATTTTTGAAATTATTCGATGTTTCGAACGAACCCCAGCCTTCCTTCCTCTGTAGCGAGCAGAAAAAGGTATTAACATCGTCTAGCCGCACGGGATTTCATGTACTGATAGTAATAGTATGACTGTGGTGCAGTTATCTTGGAAGACGCAGACACGCGACATTGCGTGTCATCTGAAACGACTTATAAACTTCATGTTTATTCTTAAAAACGTGGATAGTTTTTACGTGCATGTCCGTATCCGTTTTACTCGAACTAAGAGCAGGCCTGTTCCTTTTCTCGCTTCGGCCATCTTCGGCTAAACTCGGCTCTAGCATACTTCCGTTGTGTCGATAGGCACAGGGTGTTCGAAATAACGGTGTAGGAACTTTAGGAGGTGCTACAGTGGACTATTAGGAAAAGTTTGAATCCTATATGTCTTAGTTTTTCTACGATCACCATATTCGTAGGCAGGGTCACTACCAACTAGACTAAAGTCAATTCTCGATACCTAAAAATAAAATAAAAAACCGGCCAAGAGCGTGTCGGGCCACGCTCAGTGTAGGGTTCCGTAGTTTTCCGTCCGTCACATTAAGTTGACATATTAAGTACAGAAACACAAAACCCTAAAAAGCACGTTTCATTGTGATTTTGTAGAAATGACAGGTACAATAAACACCTGTTTATACGGTTAAATTACAAACTTAGTTCAGAAATTATTTTTGTAATTTTTTCAAAAACTATTCAACCTAATAAGTTCAAAATAATTTTCCTACAAAGTTTTTATAAAGTTCTATTTTTGAGATTTTTTTCATATTTTTAAAACTTATGGTTCAAAAGTTAGAGGGGGGGGGGACACATTTTTTTTTACTTCTGGAGCGATTATTTCCGAAAATATTAACATTATCAAAAAATGATTTTAGTAAACCCCTATTTATTTTTAAATACCTATCTAACAATATATCACACGTTAGGGTTAAAATGAAAAAAAAAATCACTCCCCACTCTACGTATAGGGGAGGTACCCTAATAAAATATTTTTTTCCACTTTTTATTTTACCACTTTGTCGGCGTAATTGATATACATATTAGTACCAAATTTCAGCTTTCTAGTGCTAACGGTCACTGAGATTATCCGCGGACGGACGGACAGACGGACGGACAGACATGGCGAAACTATAAAGGTTCCTAGTTGACTACGGAACCCTAAAAATATATTACTTACTTACTACCTTAGCTGAAAAAATGTGATATCTTTATATGTATACCTTTATTGTCATGTATTGTATTGTCACCTTTAGCCTTTAGTGTGTTATGTTTGGTATTGTTTAGCTTACCTATGTTGCATTTTAAGTAAATCTCTTAGTGAGAGGCTTAGAGCGTTTAAGGAATTAGAAACACACCTAATGTTTTACATACTTTCATTATACCTACCTAATATTGTGCTTACTTCTGTTACATCTCCAATAAATAAAAAGGGGTCGTTATTTACCAAAATGATCTGACATTTGGTCTAAAAGATTTTTATAAAAACGCTAGAAGGATGATCAATGAATTATTTTCTTCGTCTCCTAAATGTTGTCCCTTGTTCCAGACAAGAGTGGGAGAAGGTGAACATCACCGACAACGAGAACGGGACACTCTCGTTCCACTACAAGCGGACGTACACGTACCGGGCGGACCTCAGTGGCCGATCGGACGACGAAGCCGTCGTCGTGCCCAATATACCTATGCTGGTGAGTGCAGGCCGCTGGAAAAACGACCAACTGAATAGTCGGTAACCGACAAACACCGACGAAATCACCAACAAACTTGTTGTTTTTGGTTGGTGATCGACGAAATCAGCGACAAAATTGTTACTAAAAAGTTAAGTACGCTAATAAGTGTGCCAAAGATCAATGAAGTAGAGGAATTTGAAAAAGAGAAAACCTGCCATGTCGCATTAGTGAGTCTATTTAGTATTGACAAAACGGCTAACTGGCTAGGTACTAAGGTAATCAACCTTTAGGCCACATCACAACAGACACAGTTTAAAATGAACCTTCATACATTGCAAAAGAGATTTACTATTGCGTGTTATACCTATAAAATAGTAGTGGCGGTCAAAAGATTGATTTAAATCAGAGGACTCCCTAAGTATTTCGTCAGTTAGTTTATCAAAAAATATTAGACACGTGTTTTTTCTTTTCCTAATTAAACAAAAGTTAAAATTTCGCTCTTTTTAGCGTTCCGATGTTTGACGCGCTTTATCTTTGTCGTTTGTTATTTAATTGATAAAAGAAAAAGAAGTGTCCAATTTTTTTGATAATCTAATTGACGGAAGTGTCAATCAACTTTTCCTTGTTGTTATTCTGTCCCGGCAGCGAGGAGACAACAGTAACCGAGTTTATAAGAAAAAAAAATATAATATGGACTTAAACCATGCTCAAGAGATGATCCACATCAAAATAGGTTAATAATCGTCGCTAAAATTCATTTTTGTTGGATTAAAACCCGATAAAATCACGGTTTTAAAAGGTTACTCAGGAGACATAACCATGGTAACGACAAACAAAGAATAGTTGATTGATAATATTTTTTTTCTTACCCATGACATGTATATATGACACTACCCTTTTATCACCGTTGGTAACCTTTATGAACGTGCCATTCGAATTGCCGCGTTTACGTTTCGACTATTGTCTACCAAAAAAGTATACATTTTCTAGTTTTCTACTACATTGACGGAGAATAATACATCGATCAGTGCACATTTCGCTTCCACCGGTCAGTTTCCAAAGTGACATCCGTCCGATTTGAAAGCCGGCACACATTCGCGACACGCTCTCTGACTCATAATGCGACCGGTCAGGCGTTAAACAGTCGCTTGCGCATGTGACCACCGCCGATGGACTGTGTCACTGGGCTATTACGACCGGCTTGGCTTAGTTTAAGTATAATGACGCCGGCGGTCCTGGGTTCAATCCCGATCAAGGCTGTTACTCATACTTTGAGCGACCCAACTATGGAAATACTTCAACCTTACAGAAGAAGCCATAATAACACCATGCACTGTACTTGCTCTGCAAGTACTTATACTTACATTATTATTCATTAAAGTCGCCAGAGCATAGATAATCATATTCCATAGATTAACCTGCTGCACTAATCACCCGACGCGCTAGCGCGGTTGAACTCCCTGATAAAAAGTTGTCATTTAAACACACCTGACATATGTTTAATCTGACATGCATAATTATAATTGTATATTTTCCTATTGATATATGAATTCCATTCGATTAAATAAATAGCCCATGGACCTTATAGTCGACCTTTTATTCATTTTGAAATTCGTTGTCAACAGCTAGGGTCAAATATAGTACCCTCACTCTCAACACAGCGCATCCTCGGGAGCTCTGGCGACCTTACTCACCACCAGGAACACAACACCACATACCTATAGACCAAGGAGTAGTTTTGTTCCTTAGTTCCAGAAGTGCCATTAAAATACTAGATTGTTTAGTAATGCATTCCCTCTTACAAATAGGATTAATGTTTCCGAAAGTTTGCAGATTATGTCGAATACGATTTCGTCCGTTTCCGTCTAAACTTGCCATCAGACGAATGTTATTTTCTTACTGGGATTTGAACCCAGAACCTTCATAGGCCGGCTATCTAGTCTCTTCACTGACCGCGTCGTCCAAACGTAACGTATAGTGGTCGGCGGTTAAGAAGTCAATCCTGACACCTGTCATATCCAAACAGTTTATAACCTCAAAGTGACTTTTAGGTTATAAACTGTATGGAAATGACAAGTGTCAGAATTGACTTCTTATCCGCCGACCGCTATAGTCTTAAAAACCCTTTTTAAGCCGTACAAAACGTACGAGTCCAACACATTATATTATATTTCGCAAAATCGTACACCGAGGCCGTACTATGCCATAAATGCCATGTTTCTTATGGAAAATCTATGAGACGGAACGTTGTAACCACTGCAGTGGAACCGGCATATACACGGAAATATAACCCATATTGTTATGCGTTTAAGGTGTATTCTGCTGGCTAGTTTCTTAGTTAATACCGTACTCTAACAGTAGGAAGAATTCAAGCGAGTCTTATAGAAATAACTGATTCATTGGGTGTCTACGTCGGTCACAGTTTTCTAGGTTTCTTGGCGCAACTTGCATAATGCATAACAGATGTGTTAGATATATGATGATATTGATGATATATTACGTTTATTCTAGCCATATTTATAAAGATATTGTATACTATAAACGTGAAAAATGTATGCCAATGTTTGTTCAGAGGCCTTATAGGTACATTTTTATGTTTTAAACTCATATTACACAAAATTATTAATGATTCCAATACATTGATTGAATGGTGACGAGCTTTTAGTGTAAAATATATGTAGTAACAATCCATTTTTGCTTTATTTGTGTGTAGTTGTTTGTAGGTAAGTAAATCCCGGTTTACAGATTTATTGTATTCTCGCACTCTTCGGACTTATGTTAATATAAGCCATTCTAGGCCATATCCTCCTGCGGGCGTAATATGGGTGCCATTTTATCACAAACTTATCGTCGTGGATGAGACATTCGTCACGTTCTGACAAGTATGCGAGTGCGAGAGTGACGGGCGTCTTATCGGCGACGATAAGTGATATACTAATTTATACCAAAAAAAAACCGACTCCAAATTTGTACTCGCTATGCCACGATTTGTGGTTTCCGTGAGCCAATGCTTGGTTACCTACAGAAAATATCGATATCGGCATATGCGTGCCTATCAAATTCGAGGAGTTCCCTCGATTCCCCCTAGATCCCATCATCAGACCCTCACCAAATTTATATGGGACCAATGTCGAGGTACCTGCTTTAAACTAAAAAAGAATTATCAAAAGCGTTATCGTTAGAGTTATCGGGGAACATACATAAAAAAAAGGAACAAGCAAACATGCAGACGAACTGAGTACCTCCTTCCTTCTATTGAAGTCGGTAAAGTAGTTCATATAACCTGGACCTTTTTAAGGCACGAGTGAACAGGCATCTTCTGTCTGAGCTCGCTTCATCGTCGGCCTCATCTTTGCCCCCTGGCTAGCCAAGCTGGCCAAGAGCTATCCCATTTTTAATAAAAAAAATGGCAACCATCATACGTCGTCTGACAACAAGCACTGCGTTCATGTAAAATAATCAGCTTTTAAGTGTCTTCGACTCTCAGAACTTCCAGATTTTTTGGGATCGGTAACGGTCGACTCTACTTATAATATTGTAGTTAACAAATGAGCCGAGTCACCCACGCACTATAGCGGTGATGCGAATTATCATAATGTGCCGTTATTGGTTTGTATACGTAGGAGGATTCGTAAAAATTGTAGGAAATAATGAATGAGGTCAGTAGTAGTCGCGCATTCCTAAAAAGGATCTCATTAAAAATTGTGGTCGATCACCTTCTTGTGTCCGTCAACACAACGAATCTTCAAGTCAATACTGGGTCGGCAAGGTGCTTGTGATTCTTCTTGAGTCCGAAGCGTCTATAAGCTACGGTGTCTGCTCGCCATCAGGCAGGCCGTAAGCTTGACTTCGCACATTTTGGGTACCGTATCAAATTATCAATATTAGGTAACGGACCTTGGGCATCCTTCAGCATGCAATTGTACCTACTAGGAATGACGCTAGGAAGATAATTTATCAAATTATCAATATAGTGGTATTTGTCAGTACACACATACCTACATGATAATTTAACATTCATAAAAAATATATAAGAGTTTAAAATAATTAAAAACAAAACAAAAAGTCGAAATTAATTACAATTCAAAATAGATTAAATGCGAAAATGAATTAAAATCGTCAATAACTTAAAAATAGAAATAAATAAATTATTTAATTTAAAATGTCAATATGAAAAGTATTGCGATATCAATAGTTTTGACAGAGGATTACCCAACTCAAAACTTCTAAAATCGATGTACGCGCGTGGAGCCCCTTAAATAAGATAAAATCAGGCTGCCTAGACATTTTAACAAGTCAGAAATAAACGTAGGCTGATTACGCTTAGTTCTAGTTTACCTCTTACTACTTAACAGTTACACCAAGGCTGTCCAAGCTAAAGAACTATAATAAGCTTTAATTAGTAAATACCTTGAACTGCATATTGCAACTAAACGTAAACAAACAAATATAAAACTTACCCTGCCGACATAAGTCGTAATTTCAATTGCAAACGCAATGTTTTAATATAAGAAATGCGTTTAAACTTGATTTATCAGCCGTGTTTAGTAGGATATAAAGTTCATTTCAGTTTGGATGTAAAGTTGTGTGTATGTATGTAGAATGTAGGTGAACAACCGGGCGCGCATTCTCCTCGAGTGAGTAAATATGCGCGCGCGACGCGAAATCTTTGAGATTCGTTACGTCAGTCTTGAACGACTTAGAAGCCTAGGGCGACAGAATAGCAAGTAATTACGTACAGAAGGTCATCTTACGAATAAACCGACGTTTGACCACTATAAAACACTGAGTCATGCTATCCCGCTCATATAGCATATCACGTGCTCTGTCGTTCTAGTTAGGGTTGTGTCATTGCGTGTCGCCGTCACTGCCGTCGTCCAGTACGTGTTTATGTTTACAGTAGGGGTGGTCGTTGATTCAACGAACTAGTTGATAAAACGTTTTTCGTTCGTCAACGAACGAAACGTTTTGTTTAACAGAATCAACTAGTTGACGACTTTAACGTACAAACGTAATCGAAATGGAACGCTAAACTAAAGCCCTTAACGTTTTCCCCCTTACTCAATAAACGTATCAACTCAATGCCTTTTTCTCTTCAGTTAAAGCAAAAAACTAGTTGACGAAATCAACTAGTTTTTCAACTAGTTGACGTTTTCTAAGTTAACGTTTCGTTTCGTTGAAGCGAAAACCGTCAACGACCCACCACTAGTTTACAGAACCTAGTTGATGTGTCACTGTTCAGCGGGGGTGCGAGAGAGCTTAGTTTAGCCGCCGTGTAAGAAAAGGAACGGGCTGGGGCGTAGTCTGACGTATACAAATTCAGATTCAAAACATGTATTCGTGACACACACATTACATAATAACACATTACACATTACACATTACATTGTGTATACCTATGTATAGGTATAAGTGTCGCGGCGCGCTCCAATGTAAAGCAGAGCTGAGGGCCTATTCCGAACTTTGAAAATCGGACTTCGTGTCGTGCCGTCCCTTTCACTCTCGTGTTATGCAGTATTTGACAGAAAGGGATGGCACGATACGAAGTTCGATTTTCGAAGTTTGGAGTAGGCCCTCAGCTCTGCTTTACATTGGAGCGCGCCGCGACACTTATACCTATACATAGGTATACACAATGTAATGTGTAATGTGTTATATATTCCAACTACGTTCGTTTGCGTTTCACGGTAGCAGCTCTGGATTGCCACCGTCATTGTATAAAAATCCCGGGCAACTGCGTGCCGGACCACGCGCAATGTAGGGTTCCGTAGCGGTCCACCCGTGACATTATGCGGAATTAAAATATCGAAAACTAAACTAAACTAAGCTTAGAATTAAATTTCATAAAATGCGAGTTATATATTCAAAATGAGACTCAATTTTTTTTCTGTCATTAAGCAAAAATTTAATGATTTGGCGCCTAACATAAAAATAGTAAATAGGAATTCCCTTTGCCTCCTAGGGTCTCCAATTTTCACAGAATCTTTTCCAAATTACGTTTTAAATTCGATCTCTAAATTCCAAAACTGCTCAAACCGCCTTTCCGAAATAAGTCCCCACTATGCAATAACCCTGCTAAAATTCTGCCTACTCGTTCCCAAAACAACATATGTCCTTCGTTGCAGCCCATTTTGGAAATTTTAAAGTATTTTGGCACCTTTGGATGACCTTATAAAATCAAACTTGGAACCCATTTTAAATACACAGCTCAACGACCAGTCTTGGACACAAGCATCCCTCCCCATCAGGCATGATGGGCTAGGGCTTAGAAAAATTTCCAGTGTTTCTCTGCCAGCGTTTTTGTCCTCTATCCACAGCTCAGCTAGTCTCATAGGCAAAATCCTACGGGGTCTCCCCTCAAACTGTGGGGCTGCTGGCTTGGTGGAGGCCAGAAACGCTTGGTCTTCTTTTTGTCCGGGGAAGGACTTTCCAGATCATCCGCATTGCCAAAGGAGCTGGGACGATGTTTTATGTAAAATTTCTTTTAACTCTCTCCTGAACCACAGTACAGGGGCGGAGCGGGCTAGACTGTTGGCATCGGGCACAAAGGAATCCGGTGAGTGGCTGCACGCCTACCCGTCGCCAAACACTGGTACGTTTCTGGAGCCAGAAGCCCTTCGCCTTGGCATCTGTCTGCGACTAGGTCTCCCCCTCTGTACTCCACAAACTTGTCCTTGCGGCAGTATTGTGGGCTCACTGGGACATCACGGGCTTTCTTGTCAGAAAAGCGCTGGCCGCTTTTCGAGGCACTCCGCATTGAATCATCGGCCGGTCTCTGGCTACAGTCAACGTGCCAGCTCTTCTTGAGCCTACTGGCATATCTAGAGACGACGGCAAGAGACCGGACGGAAAAAAAAGTTGTTATTGTGTTTTAGAAATTCAACATACCCGCACGTAGGTATGTTTTTAAATTATTGTATTAATATCGAAAAGTAATAAAAATAGCCGGCCGACACGATTCCTTTAAAAATGTAATCCTATCCTTCTTTAAAAAATAAAGAAAAATAAAAAGCGTTTTATAGTTATTTGTTATACAAGGGTGCAAAGTTGTATTTTACCCGCGAGTGTGGAATTGAAACACGAGCCAGCGAAAGGATTCTATAGTTGAACCACGAGCGAAGCGAGTGGTTCTAAAATAGAATCCTGAGCGTAGCGAGTGTTTCAACACACGAGAAGTAAAATACAACTTTGCACCCGTGTGTAACACATAACTTTTCTCCTCACTATAGCGAGGAAAGTGCAACATGCAAATAAACACAGTTCCACAGGCATGATTTTCGCTGGAATCACTGATTTTTTTACGATATTATAACAGAAAACTCTAAAAGTTGTGTATAAAATTTACGTGAGTCGGAGTCAGTGACAAGTTGTGTATATTCTAGATGACATTGACAATTATGACATTTCTGACGATGCGTTTTGAAATTGCATTGACTCAACTTGTGCGTTAACAATTATACTCAATATCATTATAAAAAAATTGTTACTTATTTTTTATTAAATTCTCAAACCATTTATTTAATGATAATTGATATCAAACGAACCATTATTATGAGCGTTTTACGTTTTGTTATCTGTCAAAAGCTACTCAAACACGCTCCAAGGTCAAATTAGTTTCCCCACTTGTGGATAAAATGCGTTTTTACCCGCTTGTTTCAAAGGATAAAAGACGGCTTTCCGAGCTAGTGAGGGGAAAAAAGTATTGTTTGTGTTCAAGTGGAAAAACGCCAGATAATATTAAATCCACTATAACTTATTTTTGTACTTAGTATATACCAGTAACGTCCAGGAAGACTCGATATAACACGTTTAGTTTGGAATATTCAGATTCCGGTCGCTGCTCAATTGACTCCATGCCATTAAAAAGTAATAAAAAAAGAATAATCGTTTATGTATTATCCGGCATTTAATTGAGAATTACCAGATGTCATTGAGTAATTAAATTACATGAGGTCGACGTGTTTTTGAACTTCCCGTATTCTGTGCCTTGACATTTCTTGACATTGACTGAACGAATTTTATTTACTCGTATTGTTGGCAACCTTCTTGGTAATTAATAAGGGAGGGTTATTCAACCCGTCTTTATACTGTTATAGTCGGCTTTGGGAGCGCTCGTGGCCTTGGCCTTGATTCTTGGACGGGTGACCGCTTTACGCGTTACTAACTGAGCGCCCCCATGCTTTCGAAGGCACGCTAAGCCGTTGATTCCGGCTGCTGTCTACGAAAGCAGTCGTTAAGCCAAGTTTAAAAAACACTTGTTGTGCTATGCGGATGACACGGCTATTGTTTTTCAAGGTAATTCCTGGAAAGACGTCCATAATGCAGCAATGCTGGGACTCCGAAGTATATCTTCATGGTTGGACCAAAATCTTCTCACATTAAATACAGAGAAAACATAGTTTCTGTGATTTCATAAAACCGCATTATCTCGTCCACCTTCCTCTATGACAAGCCTAAAAATACATTCTGACACCTGTTTTTCATTAGATCAGAAATGCAACTGTAAAACTATACAAAAAACTGACTCACTCAAGTATTTGGGGGTTGTTGTAGATGAAAACCTTAATTTTAAAAAGCATATTCTTCTGTCAGCAGCTAGAGTTCGAAAGCTAGTTTATATCATGAAGCTACTTCGAGAAGTTACTAACGGCCAACTTCTGAGAACTGTTTATTTTGCTCTATGCCAGTCTATACTAAACTATTGTATTCTTGCCTGGGGAGGCATTGCAAAGACCACTCTTTTAATAGAGCAGTTATAAAGGTTTTCTTGCGTAAACCTCGCCGGTACTCCACAGCAGACTTGTTTACTGAGGCACAGGTGCTAAGCGTGCGAAGATTGTTCTTGCTACGGGCTGCCATGAACATACAAAAGACCACATTGAATCTTCCATCATATAAGGATATGATAAAGAAGAGGGTTTTTAAAGTGCATACTCCTTTGTTTAAATCTAAGTTTGCAATACGTTTCCACATGTTTCTTTTACCGTACATCTATAACTCTCTGACAAAAATAGTTGATCTGAAAGGTTGCACTGTCCTGGAGGCAAGAAAGAAAATCCAAGCCCGATTGTTATCCTGGAACTATGAGCAATCGGAATCACTACTTAGAATAAAAGCACATGTACACACACACACACATACACATATACATACAACTACACAAACATCATGGCCACTATTTCTTGCACACTCACCTATTGCAAGCACCGTCAGATAATCATTAATAGTTTATTTGTTATTAGTTTCATTCTAAGCCGCATGGACTGTTATTACTCTGTATTTGTTTTGGTTTCCACGGGACAGGCCTAGCCTAGTGTGGAACCATTGCTCCTCTATTTCTGAATGTCTGTATATGTTAATAAATATTTCATTTCATTTCATAAAGGCCTTAGGGCGGCTTGAGAATCTAACAGTCAAGTTACCCACTCACTTAACAAGTAGTTCGAAGTTGCATCACGTCCGTAGGGCTAGGGAGTACCCTTCGTTACCCTATACGTGACCCCTGGGTGGTACTCAAAGTGCAACAAACAGGCAACCGTACTGTCTTCTCGAAGATCTCACGGTTCGAAAATAAATGCCATACGGTTATTATTACAGTCAACTTCTGTAGTGGCTAATAGCTAATTTTGTAAGCAGTAACATATGCCAACGAAAATTCCAAATGTCAAATTAAAGGGAAAAATAGAAAAAGTTGTGCTCCGTGCAGGATTCGAACCGGCGACATCGTGGCATACGTAGCCAATTAAGCTATCGGAACAATCAATCTCAGGCACGAAAAGACCACTTTCTTGGCTCAATATACAGTGACGATCAGATATATCGTAGATATATCGGAGCGCACAAGGTGCTCATAAATACCTAAACACGACTCTCTTGTCTAGGCATCAGTATGTTCAGGTATTTTTGTACACTGAAGTAAAATAAATAAAATAAATAAATATTGCGGGACAATCTTACACAAATCGACCTAGTCCCAAACTAAGCAAAGCTTGTACTATGGGTACTAGACGACGATATACATACTTATATAGATAAATACATACTTAAATACATAGAAAACGTCCAAGACCCAAGAACAAATATCCGTGATAAATGCACAAATAAATGCCCTGGCCGGGATTCGAACCCGGGACCTCTAGCTTCGGAGGCAGAGTCACTACCAACTAGGCTAAACAGGCCGTCAAGTGCACAGATATTTCTCATGGTGACTGAAAAATAAAGCTTCGAGCGGCGACGGCAGTAGCAGTGCTTTTCCTAATACATTGCGTGTGATGCCAACTAACCGCAGTGCGTTGCGCGTCTAGGCGGTGTAATGAACAGATAAAACGCTTGCCGCGCCGCAATTGACAACATTTTATTTTATGTGCGAGCTTTTTTCGATTATACCAAATAGATGACAAAAAAAACTAAATAAAACCACATTTATACCCGACTGCGCCAGAAGGAGGGTTATGTTTTTCGAGATTATGTATGTATGTATATGTATAATTGTTTGACACGCTCTACAGCCTAAACGACTCGATGGATTTTAGCTTGAGAAGTGTCGTTAGATACGTATTTATTGTGAGAGTGACTTACACCAAACTACCTACAAACTACCACAAACACTGTGTACTTATATCAAAATAAAAAATAAACAACACAGATACACAATTACCCGGTGTGCCTATGATACACCCAGATTGTATGTATTAGGAAATACAGACGACGGCAGCAAATTCCAGTCCTTAGCTGTTCGCAACAGGAAAGAAGAAGCAAATTGCTTCATGTGAATATATGGTAGACTGACAACGAAAGGATGTAACCGCTCACTACGTCTGGACGTCCGGTGATGTAATTCCTGTGCACACTCTGAAATGTATTCGATAGAACACAGACAGACAAAGGATTGGACGGCGGTGTTTCAAGCTCTGTTACTTAGATTCAACCACCGGTTCATCCTCGAAAAGCCTACGTGCACGGCGCTCTACCGAATCCAAGGCCGCTAACTGATACTTGGCGGAACCGTCCCAAAGGTGGCAGCATTACTCTATGCACGACCGAACCTGTGCTTGATATGAGGAAAGAAGCTGTTTCCGTGTGAAATAGCGCCTCACCTTATACAGGAGACACATTGAACGTCGCGTGCTCTGACACCATACGTCTGTAGACGTTACGGCTATGGCCGTGCTGCCACAAGAGGAAGGTTTTGATACGTATGAAGTTAGCTTCATACATAAAAATAATTGTGGTGGTACGATATTCTGATAAATCAGCGAAGGTGGCTGTCCGTCCATGGTAGTAAAAAAATCGTGTGAAGAAGGTACTTGTAAGCTTAATATTAGATATTTTTTTTAAAGAATGTTGCAGTGTCCGTGAATATGTTAAAAAAGTACATACATCATTAAGTTTGGTGACGTACTGAAGATTTTCTGAAACCTGTTTATTTTGCACTTGCTGCCAAGGTGATCGAGGTTTTCACAGAGACTTCGCATGTACTGTGTTATTATTGTTATTAAATATACTATGTTTATGTTGTCAGCCTCTGACCATGAGGCCGAATGTATCGGTTTCTTATAATTGGTATAATCATTGTTAACTACCGTTTTCTTTTGACCTTAACGTTCATGGATCCTTCCGGTTTTATCTTTAAATAATAAAATAATTTTTGACATTCTCAAGTAATGCCGGGTTTAATTTTAAATTAAAAAAATAACATTCTCTAGTAATAGGTCCCTCTTTGATGGTGTCTAAGATAAGGATGATTTCTAATTGCGACAGTATAATGAATTGTTCAGGCTATTTTAAAATTGCTCCACCACCACCACCATCATATCAGCCGTAGGACGTCCACTACTGGACATAGGCCTCCCCCAATTTTATGGGGGGTAAATGCCATAATCGCCACGTTAGCTTGCGGGTTGGCGATCGCAGTTTCTCCACCGCACTCCAGGGATGCTGCTGCCCATCCTCCGGTGGTCTTGGTCGTAGTTTTAGGACATACCCGGGTCCATATATATTTAAAACTTAAATAATAAGATCGTATATTTTAATCAGTTTATTGTAATTACCAATATTTTGTCACTGGAATGCGCCTTGCTTGAGTGGCGATCGGCGGCTGTGTGCAATGAATATGTACTTGAGGTTCTGCGAGGCGATGCTAGGTACACGACTGTGCCAAATCTATAATGTAATTGTTAGTCGACTATTGATGTATCACTGTATTGTCATGTAAACGTGTTAAAAATAAATGAATAAATAAATAATTTCAGATCAACTCATTTTAATGACGCAAATATCTATTGGCGGTATTAATAAACAAATAAATATGTATTTGTGGACAATCTTACACAAATCGACCTAGTCCCCAACTAAACAAAGTTTGTACTATGGATACTTACTCGTAAAAACCGGCCAAGTGCGAGTCGGACTCGCGCACCGAGGGTTCCGTAAAAAATATTTTTATTATATGATTAAACTATAAATTTACGGTTTTCGCTATTTTTCCTTTATCTGTGCTATACGGCGTTGATTCGTACCAAATTTCAACTTTACTTTTTGTACTTATATAATTGTAATGTGAAAAAATGTAAAATTGTGAACTTTTAGGATATATTATTTTCTTATTTTTTTTAGAATAGAATAGAATAGAATACAAATTTATTATCTCATAATGCACTTTACAATTAGTGAAAAGTAAAAATACTTAAACATTTAATTTATTTCACAAAATAAAACCACGCACATTAATGTGACAATAGGAGTGAACTCAGCGTTTGCTGCGATACAGACTAGCTGCACACAGCGCTGGTTTTCAGTTCACCCCTAATGACAACTGGTTTAACAAAGTGGCGGGTGCTTATATTAACCTAGTACAATTCTTTAAATAAAATAAAATCATAAGAAAACATCAGAAACAAAAGGAAATAAATGAAGGTATACATGTTACTTATTATATTGAATATCACTAAACTGCACCTAAGGCACAAAAAGGAAATATATTTATAGCAAGACACGAAGGTACTACGTTTTAGGGGTTTCAAAATCTCTCTGTTTATTAAATAATAAATTGCGCAGTTTGCATTTAAAAGTGTTTTGGGAAATGTTTTTTCTTTCTTTTGGCTGCTGCGAATTTAAAACTCCCTCTGAACCCAACAGTCTTGTGTATAGGAAGTGACACTTTATTTTGAACTGTGCTGCGAGTATTCCGGTGATGCACATCTTTCATCCAGGTTACCTTGTTATAAAGGTAGTCGGGCTTTTTTGTAGCTACGAGTTTTTGGACAAAACAGGCTAAATGTAGCTCTCTTCGACCAGCCATTTTAAGAATGCCCCTTTCATTAAGGTATGGTGTGATACGAGCTCTTTTTGGTACCGAATAACAGAACCTCGTACAAACATTCTGTACTCTTTGAATGGCATGTGCGGTTTTGGCAAAGATTCGTGGTCCGTAAACCGCGTCGCAGTAATTGAACTGCGACAGGACAAGTGACTCGACTAGCATAAGTCTAACTGCTTCAGTTAAGTAATTTCTAATGCTATAAAGAACTTTTAGCCTGTAAAATGCATTCCTGATTTTGAGATTTACGTGATCGATGTAACGCATTTCCTCATCCAATATAAGTCCCAAGTTCTTTGTCGAGCGTACATTTTCGACATCCTGTCCATTTATGACCAATTTAGGTTTATGGCTCATTACACGTTCACACTGTTTTTTTGTACCCAGGACTAAAAACCTAGATTTCGCGGGGTTAAGTACTAAGTTATTGTTAGAAGCCCACTGGGATATAATTTCTAAATCTTCATTAATGCGTTGCACGGCCTCCACAGTTTCTTTAGGATCAAACGACAAGTAGACTTGGGTATCATCAGCATACAAATGGATGGCGCAGTGCTTTAGTCTATGACTAAGATCAGCAGTGTACAACGCAAAAAGTATAGGACTGAGAATGGATCCCTGGGGTGTCCCTCTGCCCACAGATTTTACTGAAGATCGTACTTCCCAACCCTCCCCGTCTTCGGCCTGGACATATTGCTTCCTATTTGAAAGGTATGACAAAAACCACTTCCGTGCCGAAAATGATATACCATAATACGCCATTTTGGCCAATAGTAAGTCCTTGTTTATGCAGTCAAATGCTCTTGAAAAATCTAGTAAAACTAGGACACTGCCCCTTCCTTCATCGGACGCTGCTAATAGGTCATCTGTCACATTAGCAAGTGCTGTTGTTGTACTGTATCCCCTACGAAATCCAGATTGTATTTTGGGTAAAATGTTATTATGCTCCAAATAGTTCGTTAGCTGCACACACACTACTCTTTCCACGATTTTAGAAAAGGCTGGTAAAATGCTGATAGGCCGGAGGTCTTTATACGATTTCACATTTGATCCTTTAGGTAGAGGTTTCACTTTTGCCAATTTCCATCTTTCAGGATAGACTGTAGATGTGAGGGATTTGTTGACAATCGATGTTATTAAGGGCAGCGTTACAGGCAGAGTCATTCGTAACATTTGCATAGAAATCGAGTCTTCTCCGCAGGCATTTGTTTTAATACTACCAATAACTTTCAGTATTTCATCTTGTGAGCACTCACTCATGACAAATTCATTATTTCCAAATTTTTTGCTGATGAAATAATAGTATGTGTTTAGGTCGAGATGTCCGTTTCCTGGTATATCCAGAAAAGAGTCATTAATCCTGTCTGGTTCGTTTAAATGGTGCGGAATACCGGTATCGTTTGTACCCAGTACAGCTGAACGTTTTAGATAACTCCACATTTTATTTGGCCTTTTTATATTATTATTAACATAAAATGTGAAGAATGCTTGTTTCTCTCTCTTGATTGCCATGTTTGTAAAATTCCGCAGTGCCTTGTAATGATCACGATGAGCAGCCGCCCCAGTAGTTTCGGCTCTGACCAGGGCATTGTTTCGTAAGGATATCATGAGTTACACATTATCTGTTTTTACCTGTATGTGCCTGTATTCTATGTAATTGATATTCAATTACATTTTTGTATTATTAATTCATGTAGGTATAAATTGTATTTATAAATCTTAATCTTACAAGTTATTTTCTTGTAAATACGCAGAAATTTAGAAAACATCCTAGACTCAGGAACAATTATTGGTGCTCACGCAGATTAATGCCCAGACCGGGATTTGAAACCGCAGCCATCATCTTCGCAGGTTTTTTTACCGACTAGGCGTCGTGGTTGTCGTAAAAAGGTGTTATTTCTTCATTAATACAATTATAATCGTCCTTATATACTTACTCGTACATAGAGAAAGAGGGACCTTTGGCTGGAGAGATGACATTTGAAGGCAATCTTACACAAATCGACCTAGTCCCAACTAAGAGACGCCTGTTGTACAGTCAGTATCAAAAGTGGGTACGTATTTGACAGTTCAAACTTCTTTATTACGAGGGAATTAGAGCTTATGGCCCCTTCATATGCGTAGCAACTTTTAATGCCGATTGTACTAGATGGCGTTACACATACTTATACTTGTCAGGAACAAACATTAGTTCTTACCACATAAATGATCAGTACCGGGATTCGAACCCGCAAGCAGCTTCTTGCGGGTTCGGAAGACGATACAACCTTACATTTCTTGAGTGCGATTTAGAACGGCCATTAAAAGCGCCATCTACCGTCCATTCCCGGTAGAACCATTAGGTTTATCAACCATTACGAGATAGTTCAATTTCCCTTCTTGTCAATAGATGACGCGAACAATCGCCATACTTTTCTCTTTTGCTCCGCCAAGAGTTTGTAATTCATAGTAATATGTGCTGTGCAGTTGTACGAATATGCTTGCATAAGTACCGTGTAGCTAATAAGTAGGTGTTACTAGGTAACTAGGCAGTTGTAGAACATTTCCTGTGTAAATGTACCTGACGAAGCAAGTCTTCTAGATATTAGATTACTTATTCGACAAGTATTACTTACAAGCACCTAACAAGAAAAACTCGGGATATCCTGAATTGTTAAATATATTACATTTATTTAAGTAATAAAAATGTTTGTTACTCAATCATGTAAAAACATGTAAACTGGTTTAGATTTCAGATAGTTAACAATGAAATGACACACCCCACATATAGTTTTATCCCTGCAGAAATTATCCTCCAAAAGGGGGGAAATTGTGGGCGGCAGTTGGTATCGGAGTCCACACGGAAGCATTCACGGCCAAAAAAACTAGATACTCTAAAACAGCGCCAATCTCACATCGCAACCACGTACTAACTGACATATTTTTGTTGACAGAGCGCCACCTCGCAGTCGAAACACGCGGCCCGCTTCCTCCGGCTGGCCATGGCGTCCATAATGGACATCCTGAAGATCAAGCCGTTCGTGGAAGTGTCAGTGGGACAGCTGCTGTGGGGTTACGAGGATCCGCTTCTGAAGCTCGCGAAGGACGTGGTGCCGAAAGAACAGAAGTTGCCTTATGAGGAGTTCGGTCTGTTTTATGGGGTGAGTACGCTAGATGGCGTTAGTGGTGTTTTAGTTTAGATAGGCGGTTCTTAGTACTAGAAGGCGCTAGTAGTACAGTCACCAGCATTAATATCTGCTTAATCAAAGGCGGCAAAAATATCTGACTCATCCTAACGGCCCTACAAATAGAGTCGTGTCAGATATTTATGCGCGCTTTGTTGTGGCAGATATTGGTGCTGGTGACTGTACTTGAATTGACCAACCATTGTGGGGCTACGAACTATATACGAAGATCGGCTTCTGAAGCTCGTAAAGGTCGTGGTGCCAAAGGAACAGAAGTTGCCTTATGAGGGATTCGGGTTGATCTATGGGGTGAATTGACGCTAGATGGCAATGGTGGTGATTGGGTCGTTATAGTATGAATTTCTACTTGTCGCTAGATGGCGCTAGCAGTATTCGGATTTGATAATGGTGTGTCTACTTAGAACTAGATAACGCTATAGTAGTAGTCAGATTGTTTTATTTTGTGAATGATTAATGCTAGACGGCGTGAGTAGTATTTTATATGTATAGATAGATGCTACTTACTCAAAGAGTACATCTAAACGTTTTGTCTAATTAGACCAATTTTTTTATTTCCTTCGTACAGACATCTATGGGCGATTTTTTTTCTCTCTTCTATGCTATGTTTTTGAAACAGACTGTAAAATGCTACAACATTCCATATGAAGCCTAACGTTGTTTACCCAAAAAATCTGATATTTTGTCAGTAAATGATTGCTTATTTTCTATGAACAATTCCTAGTATAATTCTCTCGTTATTGTATGTCGAATTTTCTTCATAGAAAACATTTTTTTTTTGTAGGCTTCATATAGCCTAACTGTAGGCAATACAGTAAAAAAAATTGTGGGCAATATAGCAGCATTTTACTGGTCACGAATAGACGGTAATTTTTTTTTAATTTTTCATTTCACTAACATTCCCATTTGTTCCAGAAAAACGGCACCTCCTCCGACGTCGTGACGATGTTCACGGGCTACGACGACATAAGTCGCTACGGCATCTTCGAGCGCTATAACGCGCGCGACAAACTACCTCACTGGACGACAGACCAGTGCAACAGTATTGCTGGTTCAGATGGCTCCATCTTCCCTCCGCACATCACAAAGAATGATACGCTGAGGGTGTATGACAAGGATCTGTGCCGGCTGTTGCCTTTACAGTGAGTATTTCTGCACAAAACATTAAAACAAACGACTAGCTCCCCCACAGGACGACTGACCAGTACCTCCCAGTAAAATAGCATAGCTGGCTGTGACGACTCCATCTTTCCCCCACACATAACTTAAAATAATACGCTGAAGGTGTAAGTCAACGATCTTTGCCGGCTGCTACTGTTAAAGTAACTATTTTAAATAAATAAATAAATATTGGGGACAATCTTACACAAATCGACCTAGTCCCAAACTAAGCAAAGCTTGTACTATGGGTACTAGACGACAATATACATACTTATACAAATAAATACATACTTAAATACATAGAAAACATCCAAGACCCAAGAACAAATATCCGTGCTAAATGCACAAATAATGCCCTGGCCGGGATTCGAACCCGGGACCTCTAGCTTCGGGTTTTCATTCAATTGCTCTTAATAGAAGACACAACACTAAGCTATGACATGAAACGCCATACAGCAGGAGCCCCATACCCCCAAATGATTACGAACGCTACGTGCACTACGCCATAGCGCGTAGCAGCATTTTTACACTTTACACCGGAAATCGCACGTAGAGGCATGCCTGATGACTTATGTGACGTCATGGGTCTTGAATTGCATAGAAAACACGGTAGGTAAAAAACTTAAGTAAAAGACCTGTTGTATGTACATAGTTGTAGCGTGTTCGAATAGACATTACATATTTAAAATGTGCAACGTAAACAAAACAAATGCCTATACGAACACGTCACAACTACAAACGGTCAGCATCAAAAGTAAGTACACATTTGAAAAGTTCAAAAGTGTTTATTATAAGAGAAGAAGAGCTTTTGGCTCCTTCGTATGCATAGCTACCAAAATGCTGGCTGTACAACAGGTCCTTTGATTAAGGTTTTAGCTACACAATATCATTACTTTTTCGTTTATGTTTGCTCATACATCACAGTACCATCATCCTCCTATCAGCCAAAAACAACCACTGCTAGATATAGGCCTCCTCCAAAGAGTGCTCGCAATGCATTCTGCGCCACCCGCATCTAGTGGGCTTCCGCGACCACCACCAGATCTTCAGTTCACCTTGTGCATTATGCACATACATAATGCCAAGTCTCATTTTGGGTCGCTAAAACAACTGAGTAAGTAAGTATGTAAGTGAATGAATCTCGCGACGGTAACTCTGAGAATTCGGCGAATGGACAAAAACAATACTATATTGTGAATGTGAACATAATAAGTTAATGTCATTTGCAATTTCCTAATCTTCATATCTAACATATCATTGTCAAATAGGTATAAAAACATAAGTAACTCATGTGATACGATATCATCTATAAATTTCAAATACACTAGTATATGTAATCATGACACAATGTAATCGCAACATCCCAAACATAGAAGTGATCTTTGCAAATGCCAATGATGTATCACATTACACAAACTGTGTGGTAACATGTGCACCATTAACGCCTTTTTACACTCCTAGCGCAGAAGGGAGGGTAATTACTATATACGCAAGACTTATGAGCAGTTATTACACTGCGCGATCAATAGAGACCATTTTAGTTAGGATGGTGTAGCAAGATATGCCGTAAATATTGACACCGGCGTTCTAAATACTGGTTTCCGAAAACCGTGTAGCTTATGTTTAGAGTACATTCCTCCTTTATAACCATTGGGTAGGTTTCCTGGACATTTATCGTTTCGCTTTCATACCAAGCCAAAACACGCTAATTCCACAAACACACAGTACCTACCAACACCAACAGTCCTTTCATAGTCTGTTAAGGCGAACCATTGAGCCAGACTGTTATTCACAACACTTAGCAACAAGTTATCTGTGGAAAACCAATGTAAGACACGTCAAATTCCTTTTGGCAACTTAGGTCTATCAGGAAAAATGACGAGGTATAAAAATGTCGAAATGATGTTTGTTATCAAGAAATAAAATGTCGAAATTGAAAATTGACGGAGTATAAAAATCTCGAGAAGTAGAAAAGACGAACTGACAATGGTCCGAAAGTAAAAATGTCCAGATTCGTAATTCTAAAAAAAGTCCTACCTAATACTATAAATGATCTACAACGGCGCCAGGTCTCGGTAGGTTAAATAAATAAATGAATGAAAACATTTTATGTCGAGTAACATAGGTCTCATACATAAAATATTTTGTTGGTAGGATAGGTTCGTTAGGTATCATCAGATGCCCGAAGAAATAGGATCCGAATCCGTCAATTTTAAGGCAAATTGGAATTAGTCATTTCAATACTTCGACTAAATTCTATTTCGACATTTTATTCCTCGGCCCTATACTTTGTCACTTTTCCTTATCGTCATTTTTATAAAGCGTGTTTAGACATTTTTATACCACGTAATTTTTCCTGATAGACCTAAGTTGCCAAAAGGGTCAAATTATGCGTAGTTCTCACAGATGTAGGAATAATTCTTTCACATCGAATACACTCGAAGTGGATATCAATTATCGTATTAAATGATTGACAAGTAGACGCTGCTAAGTAATGAAAACTGGTGCGATGTTGCCATTTGACATGACAAATGTTAATCAATACGGCAATTGTACACTTCTTCGTCGTATAAAGTCGTATTCCGAATTTGGCCGATGAGAAAGCATTTTTAACTTAATCTGTACAGAACTTCGTGATCAATATACTAGGGGTTAACAGTGACGGTAAGCCTTCAGTAATACGCTTTTGAGTCTGAAAAATCGTAAGAATTATCCGAAAAAACTTATTGTGTCACCAGACCTTCTCGCTGGACTTACATACATAAAACGGTAATCGTTCAGACTGGATATAATGGGATTTAAATTTTTTTTATTTTTTATTATTAAAAATGGGATTGCTCTTGGCCAGCATCTAGCCAGGGGGCAAAGATGAGGCAGACATACACAAATCGTCCAAGTCCCAAAATAAGCAAAGTTTATACTATGTCTATTAGACGACGACATACATACATAGATAAATTAATACTCTGTGTAATATTTAACATACAAAATATTAAGTTGGGAACAAATATTCGTGCAATTTCAAAAAGAAGTGCCCTTACCGGGAGTCGAGTACGAACCCTGCGGCTTCGTGGTCGCTACCAAGTCTACCAACTAATCCAAAGTGGATTTTGTTTTTAAGACCGCTTTGGCAGGGCATTTATTTTTGTAATTTGCACGAATATTTGTTATCGACTTCATATTTTGTATGTCAAATATTTACATAGAGTATTAATTTATCTATACTGCCTGTTTAGCCTAGTTGGTAGTGACTCCGCTTCCGAAGCTAGAGGTCCCGGGTTCGAATCCCGGCCAGGGCATTTATTTGTGCATTTATCACGGATATTTGTTCTTGGGTCTTGGATGTTTTCTATGTATTTAAGTATGTATTTATCTATATAAGTATGTATATCGTCGTCTAGTACCCATAGTACAAGCTTTGCTTAGTTTGGGACTAGGTCGATTTGTGTAAGATTGTCCCCCAATACTCGTATTTATTTTATTTTATTTATTTTATACTTGTACGTATGTCGTCGTCTAATTGTCATAGTACACATTTTGCTTATTTTGGGACTTGGAATTTGTGTGTGTTTGTCACCCCCATACCATATTCAATACTTCCTGAAAGATTACCAATGTTATTAACCTTTATTGGTGTGAGTTTCGACTCCTTGAGTGAGTTTACATGTAGTGAGACAAAAAAGTTATTCCGGAAAATTCTTACGATTTTTCAGACATAAAAGCGTATTACTTGAAGGCTTACCGTCACTGTTACTAGGGGTTAACAGTGACGGTATATTCATCACGAAGTTCGTACAGATTTAGTAAGAAATGCTTTGCCATCGGCTAAATAAAAAAACTTTAAAAAAGTATTAATAAAGTTGGTTAAAATCGACATGCAGGTGTTATATTATTGGCTGCTACATGTTGGTTGTGACTTGTGAATGGCATGCCAGGTAAAGCGAACCAAAGCAGACAAAGCAAAGAGGTCGCATGACACAACGCGGTCGCACGCTCGGCTTGCATCATACCGTGCAACTGGATATGCCATTGGCATTTGATCGCTTTTTATAAGCTTTTATGTAACATCGCGAACTTTAGACGAATATTGTCACTTGTGAACTTTTGACCGGCAGTGTAGTACTGTTTTGCGAATTTAGCGGTGCCTTGCAAAAAAAAACACACTACATATAATAGAACACTCCTTTATATAACGTTAACAAAACTGAACACTCACGATTTTCGTAAATACTCGTATACTATAAATAAATGTCCACGCACCCACGCATACACAAGACATAAGCACACAGATACAGCACACGCATATACAAAACACATACACACAAAGCGTTGCACTGGTCGTTCTTTAATTATTAGTATTTATAGGGTCCCGGCAGAATACAGCGATGTGGTCTCCTGCCGCATCATTGTGCTGAGCCAGCGTCCATTCTCTCACATCGCATAAACTCTTAATTTGTCACAATTACTATTATCTTGTTACTAGTCCTTAAATTGCATGCTCATCTTGGTTGCAATGATATCTTGGTTGTCATTGTAATGCCATTTTTATTGTAGTAGGCTAAACAGGCCGTCAAATATATGTATATGATAATATAGTGATATGATAATGATGATGATTGCATTACGGAGCGAGAAAAATACAAATATTTACTTATTGAGAAGAATATGTTAGATATGTTGATCTCTCTTTCTTCCTCAAAGCAATTGAACACTCCCCCCAGATACCTGCGCGAAGTGGAATCCCCCGCTGGCGTGCAAGGCTACCGCTTCACTCCCCCCCTCGACGTGTTCGCCGCCGACGACCACAATCGGTGCTTCTGCCCCGCGGGACCGCCGTGCGCGCCCTCTGGGTTGTTCAACGTGTCTCTGTGCCAATATGGTAAGTGTTTCCGACGGTAGATGGCACCACCACCACCACCATATCAGCCGATGGACGTCCACTGTTGGACATAGCCCTCCCCCAATTTTATGGGGGGTGAATGCCATAATCGCCACGCTTGGCATGCGGGTAGGCGATCGCAGTATGACCACCGCACTCCAGGGATGCTGCTGCCCATCCCCCGGTGGTCTTGGTCGTAGTTTTAGGACATACCCGGGTCCCCCCGGGTAATATATGGCACCACTATGTCATAATTATCACTGTTGCTCCACACCCCGGTTACTTTCGTTTAAGACCGCGGTTAGTACGGGAATAGAATAGCTGTCAATACATGGTTTGGTTTTCGCAGAGATAAATAAATAATTTTAATTCTACAAACTCAATAATGAAATACAGTTATAAGCCCGTTTAGTTGCGATTTCTTAGTCTTAGTTTTAGGTTACTCATTATAGGACCCACTGAAAATCAGCGTCGTGGCCCCCTGCCTCGACTCATGCTGAGTGGGCTCCTTTTTTGAGACAACTGATACCTTTTAGATATATGATTTTTGTAAACTGTTTTCTTGTATTGTTGTTGTTTCAAAAGAAATTTTATTCATACATTCATTCATTCATATACACTTTGATGTAAATGTATGGATAAACTATCACCTCTAATTCCATTCTAATCGTGAATAAAAATAAATAAATATCATTAATATTTGTCGACAATCCTAAACAAATCGACCAAGTCCCAAACTAAGCAAAGCTTGTACTTTGGGTACTAAGGCAACGATGATTATATATATATTACTAGATAAATGCTTAAATAAATGGAAAATATTCGTGGTCATCACACAAATAGCAATAATAGGTTAGCTGGAAGAGATCCCTTATAGGGATAAGTTCGCCTTTGTACTTTTACATTTTGTTATTTTGTTTCGATTGTTATTGTTTTTTTGTGCAATAAAGTGTTATACATACATACATACAAATAAATGCCCTGACCGGGATTCGAACCCGGGACCACCAGCTTCGTAGGCACGCAGAGTAGGCAAAAGTGGTAGTTTTTTTCAAATACTATTACAAAGTACTAATCAAAATCTCTCGATATGCTTGTTGGGTTTTTGTGTCATTATGGTGAGGCTTTACAACAGATGGCGCTATTTGGCGATACGTAATGTTACTTGTGGCCGACGACCACACAGCCACTGCTGCTCCTGTCCCACCTGGACTGGACTGTCGTTTGCGCCCTCTGCTTGAAAGATCACAACATATTAAATGCTAAACAATAGATGACGCCACGTGGCTCAAATTTACAATGTCACCTATTCTAAATGAAGGTTTTTATTAGAAATAGTTAGTAGTTAGTTAGTAGTAGTTAGGTTATTTAGATTTTTCGTCGTCTTGTTTAGCCTAGTTGGTAGTGACACTGCCTCCGAAGCTAGAGGTCCCGGGTTCGAATCCCGGTAAGGGTATTTGTTTCTGTGATGAGCAGAAGCATTTGTTCCTGAGACTTGGATGTTTTCTATGTATCTATTGAATATATCGTCGTCTAGGACCTATAACAGCCTTATTGAGTTCACTATGGGACTATTTCGATTTGTGTAAAAAATACCTATCCCCTAACATTTATTTATTTTTAACCTGATGGCTGAGAGACGCGACGGCTCCAAATGTTGTACATGGAAGAAAAAGAACAATAACACTAACATGTCATAATACTGTCTCTGTATCTCTTGTGTGTGTGTGTGTATTAGCATGTCATAATACTGATATTTCCATTCCAGATTCCCCGATCATGCTGTCGTTCCCGCACTTCTACCTGGCTGACGAGAGCCTTCGTGAAGCGGTGGAGGGCATCTCTCCCCCCGAACCGGAGAAGCACAGGCTTTACATCGACGTGCAGCCTGTGAGTAACACTTAAAATAATAAGGTACATGGGAACAGTAATACCCAGGGAGCACGGTAGTGCCCCCGCCAGGATGAACAAAGAAGCCAGAGCTACCTACCTTTTCTCGAAGCGTTTCGTCTCATTTTAAAACCCTCGTAGCTTCGTTCCAGATAATACTAGAGAGCCCAAATTCACAGGATAAAATTTTATGCTTTACATTTTATTGATACCTAAAATATGACGATTTGGTCACTCAATCACTTATCAAAACCTAATAGGGTAACTAGGGTACTTTTCGATTTCTTAGAAAGCTGAAATTTAGCATGGAGCTTAAAAATTGCATACAAAGAACAGAAAAAATAAAAAATCTGTAACTTTAACCTTCCAACTCGGTGCCGCAGAAGCACAGGCTTACATCGATGTGCAGCCTGTGAGTAACATTCTTATAATATACGGTAGATGACAGCAGTAAAAATAAATTATCCGTGATTTATCAAAAAATAAAACCCGCGATAATACTCGAAAACACGGGGGTTACGGGGATGGCGTAGCATTTGCTAAAACCCCCAGGTTAAAAACAAACAACATTAAAGAATAAAAAATAAAACTCTTAAACAACACGCTTCCAGTTCATCATCATCCTAGCGTTATCTCAGTACAGTTGCATTATCTTAACGACTGCTGTGATAGACAGCAGCCGGGATCAATGGTTCAATGTGCCTTTCATAGCACGGGAGTGATCAGTAAGTAACCACTCAAATTACGGCCTGTTTAGCCTAGTTGGTAGTGACGCTGCCTCCGAAGCTAGAGGTCCCGGGTTTGAATCCCGGCCAGCCCAATTTGTGCATTTAGCACGATTTTGTTCTTGGGTCTTGGAAGGTCTGTATTTAAGTATTTATTTATCTATATAAGTAATGTCGTCGTCGTCTAGTACCCATGGTACAAGCTTTGCTTAGTTTGGGACTAGGTCGATTTGTGTAAGATTGTCCCCCAATATTTATTTATTTTACAATCGGTCACTCATCCAGGAGTTGATCCCGACCGACGTTGCTTAACCTTGCATATCAAAAAAATCAAAATCAAAAAATATTTATTTACCAAAAAAGATCTTAACGCTAAAATTAACATTTTATCGGCAACCCCCACACTAGGCTATGCCTGTATCGTGGGAGTTAGAAACATGCGCAATTACCTTAAAAACATAGCGGCTTAAGGATATGAGTTAAGCAGATAAAATATGTGCATGCATGAATATGAATTTTAAAGAAAAAATATCAAAACTATTTAACAAAATGGGAAATATGTTTTATTTAGTGATGATTATTTATAGGTAACAGTGCTCAAGTTTTTATGCTAGTGAAAAGTGAAAAGGAGTCTCTCTTGTGTGTGTGTGTGTGTGTGTGTGTGTGGCTCCTGTTTGTGTGTGTTGTGTTTGTGTGTGTTTGTTGAGGAGTAAATGTATGAGACTAGGCGAGTGTACATGTAAATAAAGATAGAGAAAAAAGATAGCCCAGCGTGGCCTAGCGGCGCCCGCGTACCGCATTATCGCACGCGCTATGCGGTACGCGGGCGCCGCTAGGCCACGAACGCACCTCAAGCATTCTATCCTTCCTTCCTTCCTTATTTACACCCGTGCGAAGCCGGAGCTGGCTTCTGACGAAGACGGCAATCTTTATGACCGCCAAAGATGAAAAAAATATTGATTGTTTACTATGAAAACTACTTCAAAACAAAAATCATTTGCTTCTGACAGTAACATCGTTCACGGGAAAATAATGCCCGGAACTTTTGATGCATGCCTAGAGCTGAAACTAATACATTAAGTACTATGGCGTGTTGTTTGTTTTATAATTGCCAATTTACACGTACATGGTGAGTGGTCTTCCGAACCGGATACCATATAATATTTATTACACAAAACAACTTCAACGTATAAAATGCATGTCTGAAGCCACTCAAGGTATTCTCCGCCAATATTTGCCAACAAAACGCATTGCGTATTAACGCAAATATTTTCTTACCGAATTCGAACCCCGGACCACTACATTCGCAGGCCTGCCAACTATGCTAATGTCTCCTATTATGTTGTTAATCTATTCTTTTACTGCCGAACCCTATATAAATAAATAATAAATTAATATTACAGGGACATTTTTTTACACAAATCGAACTAGTCCCATAGTAAGCTCAATAAGGCTTGTGTTATGGTTACTAGACGACGATATATTTAATAGATATATGTGGGATTGGTACTTTTTGATAGCTGTGTGTTTGTGTGTGTGTGTGTGTGTGTGTGTGTGTGTGTGTGTGTGTGTGTGTGTGTGCTGTGTGTGTGTGTTTTTGATAGGTGCTGGCTGCTATATGATGAATAAGGAACGTTCGAATGGAGTTTGAATTAGTTTGGAACGGCGAACGAGTTGACGCATGACGCAGTGTGAATGATGAGCTGAACGAAGCAAGACGTGCTTAATATAAATAAAGAAGTAGATTTACAACAAGAGTTCATTATTCCGCCGTGGATCCTGTCCAGGGTCCTACATATATACTTAAATAAATAGAAAACATCCATCCACAAGTCTCAGCAACAAATGCTTGTGTCAACCACATAAACAAATGCCCTTACCGGGATTCGAATCCGGGACCTCCAGCTATGTAGGCAGTGTGGGGGTTTGTGACCAAACCAACTAGGTTAAACAGGCCGACAAATCAGTCAATAAGTATTTATTCAAGGATTAAAAGTTCATGCATGCCCAGTACGTTTATAAAAAAATTGTATAGATAGGTTTTAAATGGCATAAGGCAAGAGAATGATGATGAGATAGGTTTTTCTTTTTCTGTCGTAATGACACACAAATAAATATTAGGGGACATTTTTTTACACAAATTGAACTAGTCCCATAGTAAGCTCAATAAGGTTTGTGTTATGGGTACTAGACGAAGATAGATTTAATAGATATATACTTAAACACCATGTCTCTGCTCACCACAGAAACAAAGCCCTTACCAGGTGTTGAACCCGGAACCTCTAGCTTCGTAGGCAGTGACATTACCAACTAGGCTAAACAGACCGACTTCGACACACAAACAATACAACAACGATAACAATGGTAACTAAATGTAGTTATAGATAACGACTGTCGATGAAGTTACGTTAAACCGTTGATCCCGGCTGCTGTCTATGATTGCAGCCGTTAAGCCAAGTTAGAGGCTTTCGGGCGGCTTGAGAATTTGCCCACTCACTTGACAAGCCTAATCCCAATAATGGTTAAGTTTCCCCCTTGGATTGGAAGGTCAGATGGCGGTCGCTTCTGTAAAAACCTGTGCCTACGCCAATTCTTGGGATTAGGTAGCGAACCCCAGGCATCCTTCAGGATGCACTGTACTGGGAATAACGCTCGAATGATGATGATAGATAACGACTGTTATGATATCTATTAACAAGTTGGTTATTGACCTTACCTTGATGTTTGCAGGAGATGGGCATAGCGATGAGCGCGCGCGCGCGCATACAGATCAACCTCGCCGTGTCGCAGGTCGTCGACATCAAGCAGGTCGCCAACTTCCCTGACATCGTGTTCCCGATCCTGTGGTTCGAGGAGGTGAGTGTTGTGGCTTGCGTGTGGGCGACAGCGCCATCTAGTGGCGAGTCATGCCAACAAGTAGAACGGCTGAATGCGTCTAATATAATGTACTCTTTGACGTCTACCCAGAAAAAGGATAGCAACGTGTTGTATCGGGGATACTATTGTAAATTATATTATGTGGATACTTCTTACGTTGCCTACCTATTTATTATCGAAATTAAAAAGATTAACCATCAATGTAAAATAAACCCAAAAGTAATGTTTATTTGGATTACAATCACTTTTATTTTAGCGCTATCTAGCTTTAGTTACAGAACTATAATTTTAAACGTTGTGTGTAAGGCAGCGTACTTATATACAAGCTGCCAACAAAGTAGTACGAGTATCCATTTCTAATATCTAGACCCAAGTTAAGACGACAACGACACACAACATAAGACGCGATGCGTAGCGAACATAAGTTCACTTTTAGTAGATGATATTCGACGCAAAACCTCTCTTATGGATAGGCAGTGTGCCTTTGTTTTAAATTACTGCAGTATATCTTGCACTAAAGTGAGCGAAATATTATTTAAATTGAGTACGAATTTTGTTTTTAGTACTTTGTTTAAGTATATTACTCAAACGCTATATGTGAGATCCTGTAATTGTCTCTGTTGTAACTAATAATGTTGTTACTTAGTTTTATTGCTGTTGGTTCTCCTACGAATAAATAAATAAAATTCATTAATGTAATGGATAAAAAATTGCCTTGAGTGTGATAAGATCAGAGTTGGGTCACCTGACTCGCGTAGATTCCTCTATAGCTCCATCAACTAGGCGATTGCCGTGTGGAACGTCACCTAACATTGGTTTGCATTCTCCTCGGGGAAAATTCGTGGGTAGTTTTAAATTGAGCTTTGTTTCGGCAGGGTATCGACAACCTGCCCGACGAGGTGTCGTCGCTGCTGCGGCTGGCGACGCGCGCGCCGCCGCTGGCGCGCGCGGCGCTGGGCTGGGGGCTCTCCGCGCTCGGCGTGCTGCTGCTGCTGCTCGCCGTCACCTGCCTCATACGGTGAGCACCCGCCATCCCCTTCAGCGGCGTAAAGCGTGTCACAGCCGCGCGGCCTGCGGTGGCTCAATGATTGTTAGGATTTTCTTAGTGTACATCTGGCCGCCAAGCAGGCCGCTCCAGTGTGTGACACGCTTAATGAGGGCTGGCGTTTTGCTAAGCGACTTCAATAAAAGGAAGGAGGTTCTCAGTTCTTCTGCATGTTTTTTTTGTATGTGAGTTCCCCAATAACTGTTGACCACGTTGGCCCATTTTGATAATTCTTTTTTTGGAATTCTAAATAACTAATTTTAGTACGCTCAATTGTGTGTTGTAAAACTTTGAAATGTCGAACTCGAGTCCCAAACGTATGTGGAAAGATCTTCCATTCGTACCATGATTGAAAAAGAACGAACTGTAATATTGACATACTTGATAAATCAACCAATTTTGCCAGATTCTAATGAAGTCTCGTGAAACAGACAACATTTGTAAACAAACGAAGATAAGAACACCATGCATTTTCACATTTTTATATGAACTCCTTCTTATTCCAGATCATCTCACCGCCAGAGCACACTACGGCTCGAAGGGCACGCGGTAGCGAAAGCCATGCCGGCCAAGCAGCCGAGCAAAGACAACGGCTATGAGCTCAACAACAGGAGATAACTCGCGCGCCGTTAGACAATCACTCGGGGCAGCCAGAGATGGCGCTGTCGACAATATGAGGAAGTGTAGGGGACCTGATTATAGATGGAGCCACTGTCCACTATGGGTATCGCCATCTCTATTGAGATATATTTTGTAAACGTTTAACTTGATACTGTACAATAACAGACTGTCGACACAAAAAACGTATTCACGTTGTAAGAAAAATATATATTTTTTAATATAAAGTAAAATATCAACGTTTTGAAAGTTCAATGCGACATGCCAATAATAGAACTCAAGCTTACATATTTGAACAGACAGTGGAATGAGAAATAGATGGTCGTCTCGAGTGTTGATAGAGTTATTAATTCCTAAAACAAATTTAAATAAACATCGGATACAGTCTGGATAAATTATTAAATAAAATAACGAAAATACATTATTTAAGAGTAGGAACGCTTGAAAGGAATTATTTAAACTGTAACTGAATTCTTCCATTTTACTTTATGTTATTAGCAATAATAAATCGCTCAAAGCTATTATTCTAATTAACTTCAAAGCTGTCAAATGTAGATATAATGACTGACCAATAGATGACGTTCACGCGACGTGATCAAACTTCAAATGACTCGTTTCATTTGTTCCAATGATACTTTTAAAATGAAATATATTGACATTAAAGCTTATTTTGACATCTGTTACAATAGAGATTGTCTTTTATTACAAATAGCAAAGACATTTATATATTATAAAAGAATTGTATCGATGTAATTTAAGTTAGTGTTGAAAAAATAACTTTTCGAGTTGTTTTTGTACTATTTTTATGAGCGACTCGACGACTTATTTTTTTATTAAATGAAAATTTCGGACCGTTCATGTATTTTAAGGTCGTTTTCTACTTAAACAACGATTGTGATACAAACATTCCAATTGTGTCAAATATTGAACAAAATGTTATTTTATGTGGTTATAATTTAAATTAAATTTTGTATTTTCTTTGATTAGGTACTGTACTTGTAAATATGTTCTACGTATGTGTTGTTAGTGGGCGGTCGGTTATAACCCTATTAATGGTTTCGACCCCAAAACTTATAGGCAACAAACACTAGATGGCGCTTATTTCAACTTCCGTTTTTTGATAAATTCAATCTCAGTAAAAAAAACGAAAAATATTCAAAAAGACTAACTCTAAAATATCAATTGCAAGATAAGGACATCTAGTGTTTGCTCGCCGAATTAACTCATGTTCTTCTTAATTGGGCTTGGGTTGCCATTTAATTCGTTTTATCGGTCTTAAGGCAAATGTGATTGACATACTATTATTATAAAGTCCGGCTAAGAATTCACTTGACCTCATTTTACAAGCAAGACTTACTTACTTCTGTCTTTTGATAACCAACATTCTACACTGAAATTCACCAAGTTATGCGCAACCAGTTTTTATAGGAAATATAGTAATTTTCTAAAAAGCTGCTAACAAAAAAATACTTTTTTATATAAATTTTTACTTTGATATTTCAAAGGTGACTTGAATTTGTAGCCCGACTGTACTTACCGATAGCTAGTCTTTAATCTCGTGGGTCCGTCCATAGTTTTATATTTTTTTATGTATTAACTTTTTAAATATTTTCTTACCATTTTATTTCGTGGAACGGTTAGTATGTAATAAGTCATTTAATGTAATTCTAGTGTAGGTTCGGTGCGTTACCTCCGGGATTTGTATTAAAGCATTCTTAAAAAGAAAATGATTATCGAAAATTTTTCTTCAGCCAAATACCGTATTATTGTAAATTTATTACAGCGCCACCCCTCGAGAGTTACAGAAACAAATAGATCAATTAACAGCTGTTCTTTATAGTCTTTTTTTTGTAAATATTATAAGAATGCTGCTGGATATCTTTCTTTTTAATATTTCAATTTTTAACCTGTGTTATTTGTGTTAAACTTGTACTTTATTGAATTGGATCTAAGATATTTATAAAAACACACTATTGAGGACAGCGTATGAGATCTTTTAATATTCAAAGAATTTAAAAGCATCACATTTGTTTGGAACTAAGACAATAAAGATATGGCCTTGTATTATAAGTTGGGGTGGTGCTGGGCGCATCACAATTCACTTAAGGTAAATTAGACTGACATTGGTAAATATGACTTTAATATGACATTTCAATGTTACAACTTACAAGTATATTTAGTGTGCCTACTGTATTTTTGTAAACATATTAAAAATCTTATAGTTTGTATTATTGAATCCAATTTTGACATGTTATTCAAATGTTTGTTATTATATTACGTGGTCTTTATCCACATGACAAAGATTATTATGTTAGCCTGATGTTCTAGGAGCTGTGAAAGAGTGAAGACCAATTTTGTTACATCTAAAAACTTATATTGATCTGTGTTTTACATCATTTATATATATCATACGGATTTCAAATACGTAAATAATTACAATTTGGTGAAGAAACATTACAATTTGGTGCTTGTGACCAGGATTTCATAAGTATTTTGTTTCATAAACAACATATACTCGAATGCCTATTGTATAACATACGCACGATATAAATAAACACGACCGTTAATTTACTAACAACAGAGTAAACACCCATTAATGGAAAAGGGTAGGTGTGTCCGACATTTAGCCCTAGGGTTGAAAAACATTTTTTTTAGCCAATGGTGGTCTGCTCTTTCACCGCGCTAGGACTATTATAGTGGGTGCTACTAAGCTCAAATGACAGACATATCACAACGTATGCTAGAACAGTGCTCAAGTCTGCTGCGGGTGGACGTATGAGTTTGTAAATAAAGGTGTATGTTATATGACGACTTGTTGTATTTATTTCCCTCTTTTCTATTGTGCTTTTCATATTGCTTAGGTACGTTGACACCTGCTATTTAGTTGTCATCCAGCCCAGACAATGCGGTCAAATGTTTTGGGTGCAGCTGTAGTTGTGGATATATTTTGCCGATAAGTGAATTGGCAGTCAGTAGGATATTAGTTTTTGTTGTAGGTGAAGTTAAACTGCAGTAGGCAGATTTTTTTACACAAAATTAAGCTATGCGAAGTTTCTACAAAATGGCACACATTCTTAGATATCTTAGCTGATTTGTGAAAGCTCTGGTGGAAAAGTAGTTATTACAGCGTCACAGTTGACCATTGACCATTGGTTGCCCACTTCCGTTTGCAGTAACGTTTCCGATTTAACTCTGTTAACTGTGATACAGTTAGTACTATGACAACTCGACCAAACTCAACGAACAAACGTAGCTTTCGACTATCACAAATAAAAAAAAACACATGAAGTTCAAAAAACATATAATTAATTAAAAATTGTAACATTTTACAAAAATATATTTACATTAGGGTTCAATAATTATGCGTACCATACTAGCTAGAGTAGTCATAAGCCATAAAGCTCGCTCCACATTCTCCTTAAAAACGTTCGAACACAAATATAAAATGACAGTTTACTAAAACAAAGCCTTCTACACATACAGTATGTAGAATCGGTTGCTCAATATAGTCCGGTAACGATCAATTGCAATTATCAATTGTACGTCATTGTCAAATGATATTGTAAACACTTGCGTTTAAAGGGAATGTCTTGACTTGAGGTTAGGTTGATCCTAGCGGGGAACATTGTCAATCTGTTTGGTATTAAAATTATTGAAAATGGCGTAATTGACGACCCCATCGTGCCGATTAAAGCGTGACACACACAGGCGCGGCCTGCGGTGGCGGCCGCGATGGCGGCCTGTTGTAAGTATCAGAATTAAGGCCGCGTGTGTCTGAATAATTGTTAGGATTGTCATAGTGTGCAACTGGCCGCCACCGCGGGCGCCATCGCAGGCCGCTCCAGTCTGTGACACGCTTTTAGCTGCTTCGATCGCTTCTACCAGTGTGTGATAAACATCAATTTTGACACAAGTTTCATTATTTCCTTAAAGCGAGCTACACACTACGCAGATACGATAAGATTTTATCTGCGTATAACTGGAGAGGGGAGTGAAACCGTCTCCCTCATATAAGCGAGACGGTTTAACTCCCCTCCCCAGTTATACGCAGATAAAATCTTATCGTATCTGCGTAGTGTGTAGCTCGCTTAATCTGTATGTAGACATATTCAATTAGAACTCTTAGTCTTCTGGAGTTTCTAAGCGTGAGTGTGAAGCGAGCATAACAATATAGAATAAAAACACATTACAATTATATAAAATGAGATTAAACGTCAATCGTGTTGCCAGTGTAGAAAATAAATTATAATGTAGTCTATAATTGAAAATGACTGAAATATTTAAGAACATAATTTCACATAAAATCTTAACAGGGCTGGCACGATAGCATATATTACCAAAATTGAAGTAGTGGTTGTTATAAAACACTTTTTATTGCACACAATATAGGATATGAAAATTAAAAGTTCTAAAACCTTAACCTTAGGCGGGCTTATCGCTAAAAAGCTATCTTTTTAGAGAACTTTGGGTAGCGGATATGTTTCGAGTCATGTTTTAGGCTGACAAGTAATATTTATCTATAAAAAATATATTGCAGAAACTGACCTTTATACACATATACACAACAACTATACAATACTTTTGATATTCATTTTTCAAAATCAAAAAAAGTTGTATGGACCCCTCTCAGATAAAAGAAGGAAGGAGGACGTTTTCTATGCCTTTTTTAAGCTCCTTTATGTTTAATGCTTGCGTGCTAGCCCTGTTACATATCAGTTAGGTCCACAGACTTATAAAAAAAAACAATATTAAAACACAGTTTTTCCTTAAAATATTCATTATATACAAAGTAAATACAAATCTGAACTAACGTAATCGCGAACAAATTAAATCGGTAAAATAATTGAGATATCTCGCACATACATACAAACATAAGTCTGTTTACCCTATTTGGCAGGAAGAAGTTTTTTTTTTTAATAGAATGCGTCCTATATATGTATATCTTTAGCTGTCAACACAACAAATCCTCAAGTCAATTAAGGGTCGGCAACGCTCTTGTGAGTCTTCTAGTCGCAAGCTCGCAAGTGTCCACAGACTAAGGTGTCTGCTTACCATCAGGCAGGCCGTAGGCTTGTTTAACACTATCATTGTATAAATCATAAGGTTTACTTAAAATCATTCGAATTGACCGATTGGTTCAAATTAGACGGTTAAAAAAAGCGACTTTATTGTCCAAGTATGAAGGTCCAAATTTGATTGGCAGTTTATTTATTTTGGACATTTTAAATAATTCTAACTATAATAAGCCGGATCGATACCGGTGTCATTCATTAAGTGATTAGAGGGAAAAAAACTTAGGAAAAAGACCTGTTGTATGTAGTTGTGACGTGTTCGAATAGACACAAGTTTTTTTACTTATACTGCACATTTTCGGGTATTAAAAAAATGCACTTTGACAATTTGACGTGTTGACATGTTTGTGAGCAGCTTGTTCGCTCCGATGGTATCTGACTGGAAACTAGAATATCTCAAGTCAACTTATAAAAACAATATCAATTAGGTCAATTTAGTAAAAATATTACCAATATTAGTCCTAATATTGGTCAGCATTATAATTACAAGCGTATTATTGGAAGATTCTAAACATAATCTTAAAACATGTGTTTATATACGCACGTGCGTTTATTTGTATCGTATGGAAATGTAGGTAGGCGCTCACACAATGACCCACGCTACGCACGATAGCAAAGAAAATCTAAGTCACGGATGCCGCACGAACCTAAGAACGAGGAGTTGCGGCGCGGTGATATATCTGTTCGTTCTAGCGCTCTCAAAGGAGGAGAACGTGACGTCATTCGATGCTGCCCTAGTACACTGAAGCGCCCGAGTTACTTAATAACGGATGCCGCACGAACCGAGGAATGAAGCGTGGCGGCGCGGTGATATATCCGTTCGGTGTATGGCTCTCAAAGGAGGCGCGACGTCATTGGACGCTGCTCTAGCATACTGATGCGCTCGTGGCGCATACTTGCACGACGACCGCGGACTTAATTCAAGTAGCCTGACGCTTCTGAAACCTGCTTTTAACAATATCAATATCATACACCCATATAGTAAATCCTCTATAAGAATCCATCCGTTACCGTCCCCGGTCCGGTCAGGTCCGGTCGTCCGGCACCGTCCGTTTTTAAGACCAGCTTTTCGACTCTCCTCCGGCTCGCCTCCAGCTCGTTTCATAAAACCACACTCGTGTTTTAAGGCCTCTCAGATATCTTTGAGCGCCTTATTCTGACAGATGTTATTGCAGGCAAATAAACAATGGGATTTAAGAGTGCGCAGTACGTTCGGTTCTCAATACAAACGTATTTATGCTCTCATTTTAAAACGCCATGCTAGAATAACATGAAACTTTGTATACACAATGAGATCCGGCATATCTAGGTCGGAAATTAGTTTCTGTTGCTTGAAATTATAATGGAGAAAAAATACAACGATTATTAAGGTTTTCATACAAGCCGGAAAAAACTCAAAAAACCGCTGTATTTTTTTTCTTTTATAATTTCTAGCAACAGAAACTATTTTCCGACCTAGGTATGCCGGATCCCATTGTGTATAAAAAGTTTCATGTTATTCTAGCATGGCGTTTTAAAATGAGAGCATAAATACGTTTGTATGGAGAACCGAGCGTACTGCGCCCTCTGAAGTAGCTCGCATGCGTAGCGTGTGCCACAACGGGATTCCTAATTTACCATACTTAGTAAACGTAGCTCCAACATTACTATATCACAAAGCTATGACATTATATTAGAATAATTTAAAAAAAAAAAAAACTTTCAAATATTGTATTAAAAAATCGGCTTCAAAATTACACTTTCTTTCCCTCGGCCTTAGGCCAACCTCAAGGCCTCTCTTTAGGCACTATGTTTCCAATCTTCTCAGTCTAACTCCCAATTTTCAAAATTGACACGATTGGCGTGCCCAAAACAATATTGACATTAGTGATGTGTGTAGTAAAATTTCATTGCACAAATATAAGTTGCAGATTCCTTCAAGAAATTTCTACCTGTTTTTTTTAACACATTAACCCACACTCTCCGCCTGAGGACATAATTCTATTATCAATGTCATATTTAATAGCATATTTTCTTTTATTTTATGTCACATTTATATTACATATTTCTATAAAATCAATAAAAACAGAATGATTCCAAATTCTTACAAAAGACGAATTACGAATGACTATTTTTACAAAATCCATGTCGTTAATATAAAATATTCAAAATGTACATGTAAAATTAATGGAGATAAGTAGACTGTATGTGAGGTTTATTTCTAATCCAATCAACAAGGCGTTTTACCGTCAAATTAACGATTAAATAAAAATTCCAAATAGAGTCGGCATCAAAAATCCGTTTTTAGTATCCACTCGGTAATTTAATTAAATTTGAAATATAATTTATTACAAGATTAATACTTACAATCTTTATTATTATTGTTACTAATCAGTCGATTTGTTAGCTTACTTTTCCTTCAAGAACTGTAAAGATCACAATAATTTTCGTTTTTTGTCAAATTCTACTGACTCCTAGCCACTTGTACTATGAATAGTATTGCTTAATAATGTTGTATAATGCTAACAAAAATAATTGGGGCACGATTTCACCTCAAAAATGTGACATGACCCAAGCGTATCACAGGGATATCCATATCTTCTTTCTTACAAAATGATAATGAAAGACTCGAAACGGAGGCCAAGTCACATTCTGTCAGTATAATACCCTTGCAGATCATTATTTAATTGTAAATTAGCATTTGACATGTGAAAATGGCCTTCAGGCCAATTTGCAGACTAAATTAATTTGATATTTGATGTCGGTTGTGTAAAAAATCCAGGACGGAATTGATGGAGTATATCCTCACGACCTTGTTGACTGGTGTATACGGCTACATACTAGGTACTAGTATCACTTGATATGAGCTATCACGCATTGCTGAGCAACTCGCTGAAACAAGAGAAACACACAAATTAAAATAATAATAGGTGACGCCAAATAAAATGAAAAAATCTGGTCAAGTGCGAGTCGGACTCGCGCACGAAGGGTTCCGTACCATTATCTATAAAACACTTTAAAACGGCAGAGTCCGACTCGCACTTGGCCGTTTTTTAATATTTGTTGTTCTATAACAAAGCCTGCCTGCTGTGCCTCTATAGGCAACAGACATACTTTTTTTTAATTAAAAATGGGATTGCTCTTCAACTGTCTATCGCGGTTTTTGAGATACAGACAGACGGACGGACAGCGAATTCTTAGTAATAGGGTCCTGTTTTTACCCTTGGGGTACGGAGCTCTAAAAACATGATTTTGAAAAATGTTTGCTATAGGACCCACTTTTTTGGTGCTAAAAAAACTTCAGCTACTTCAAACATTTAATGTTTGTGAGAAAGGGACAAAACAAATTTCAGTTAACAGAGTTTTATTAAGTTTTATGAATAAGGGGGCTATTCTAGAGGTCTCAGGGGGCCAATTCTCAGTCCGATCGAGATGCATGTCTATCGTGACATTGTATAGAATGGTAGAGTTACTTGTATGGAATCTCTAATAGAGATCATCTCGATCGAGCCCGAGAATTGGCCCCCTGTACGCACATACGAGAATCGCGTGTGAGTTTCATTACATTGCGGGTTACCGTGGTAATGAGTTCCATCGGTCTGCCAAACCGCGCAATGTAGTGAAACACGCGTACGACTCTCGTACAGTCAACAGCAAAAGTGGATGATCATTTTATTACCTTGTCACGTTCACTACTTTGCCGCATCCCAACTGTCGTAGTATTTATTTATTTATTAGACACACCAACAAGATACAAAGCTGCATTTATAATAATATGATAACAGATGAAACAAGTCGTGCCTGTATCTCAATTATAGGCGTGCAACAGTTTTATTGTTACGTTAGTGCGACAAAGTACTAAAATGATCATCTACTTTTGCTGTTGACTCATCATTATCATCATGATTACAGCCGAATGACGTCCACTGCTGGACATAGGCCTCCCCAAAGACCTCCACAATGACCGGTCCTGCGCCACCCGCATCCAGCGGACACCCGCGTTCTTACCAGGTCATCAGTCCACCGTGTGGGGGGGGGGACGCTACGCCTTCCGGTACGTGGTCGCCACTCGAGAACCTTTCCGCCCCAACGGCCATCGGTTCTGCGTGCTATGTGCCCCGCCCACTGCCACTTAAGTTTAGCGATTCGAAGGGCTATATCGGTCACTTTGGTTCTGCTGCGGATGGCCTCATTTCTGATGCGATTACGCAGAGAAACTCCCAGCATAGCCCTCTCCTCCTCTTTGGGTGACTTTGAGCCTTCTTATGAGACCCATAGTAAGCGACCACGTTTCAGTTCCATATGTCATCACTGACTTATGGAACTGCTGTTGACTGTACAGTGTACGTGTGTAAATAAGGCTTTATGAAACAGTCGTTTTTTTCTCACATACAAGATTGATCCCAGAGTAAAAGTGCTAAATAGAAACGAAATATAGTAACTTCCACACAAGTTTATGAAAATTTGTATTTCAGCTAGGAGGCAAAAGAGTAGAGAGGTAGGATACCGAATGTCATCTCGCTCATATTTGAAGCAGTCCAACTGGGGAAGTAACTCCACCTTATTAAGACCGGGGCCATAATAACAACACTACTTGCTCTGTAACTATGTGGTGTTGTGTTCCTGGTGGTACAAGAGCAGCCCAACTGGGGAAGTACGTCCACCATGCAAACAACCGCAGCCATAAGAACACCAGAGACCACTACAGGTGTACGGTTTCACCACCGTATATTTCTTTATGCTTACTTGCAATCTACTTTGAGGTGCGCGGCAACGAATATCAATAACATGTCAAATTATAGATAAACAGTGCATTACTAAACGTAAAACTATACACATCTAGAGAAAGAGAAACCAACTATCAACTTAAACTGTATCTTTACATTATCTTACGTTCTTATACTTCTATAAACTTCAACTATCTTTCTCCGCACTCCATCAACTACCCGTAACAACTACAAGTCAAGTGTAGCAGATAACTGGCCGCCACAACAGGTTTTTAAAAATTTCATCTGGCAACAATGTATCAATCTCTCATTAGATCATGTACACTCCAACCAATGACCATTTCGTGTTTTAAACTACTTTTACTTTTACTTCTCATGCTCTAAAAGTTCGTCTTTACGCTCTGCAGAGGTGACATAAAGTCGCATTTTATACTCTAGAGAATAAAGTGAAACCATAGAGAAAATAAGTAAGAATAGAGAGCTAACTCCATATGACTTCATACATCATTTTTACTTATTATTTCGTAGTCGACATCTAGCGTCAAATAGCGGAATTATCAGTACTGCTACTCGACAATAGATGCCGTGACGAACGAACAATCGAATGCTCAACCATTTTTAGCTAATATTATAACCGGATTAACCGTAACTCTGTTTTGAACTCATTCTGCTTTAAATATTAGTAGTAAATTGTGGAGAAGTACACTTTTCGTCAGTAGCCACATACGTGACATCTAGTATCTTTATAGCAGTACTGATAATTCCGCTATTTGACGCTACATGTCAACTACGAAATAATAAGTAAAAAATGATGTATGGAGTTAGCTCTCTATTCTTACTTATTTTCTCTATGCCTCTACTTTATATCGACCCTCGTCGCCTGAGGCTCGGATCAATAAATTTTCTAGAATAAAATTGCCTGTTTTATGCACTTGTTGTACAATCTACTATTTTACTAAGTAAACTTTGTACGAACATAATTTTTAACCCGACGCAAAAAGAAGGGTGTTACAAGTTGAACGTGTCTCTCTGTGGTATCGTAGCTCCCAAACGGATGACCCGATTTTCGTTTAGTTTTTTTTTGTCATAGGTAATTTTAGCCATGTTTCATGAAAATCTATTCAGCCGTTTTTGAGATATTGAGCTTTGAAATGACAATGTCGGGAGATTTTCAACTTTTCTAAGTTGTAGCTTTGTTTATGTACTGTATTTACATTTAATTTCAATGTTATCAGTATAAGTTACTGGGATTTACGTGCTTGCGCAAAGCAACCCAATGAAAAAATAGAATAATATTACATACAGAAGGTCACCGCCTAACCGTCATACGGGGTGTTTAGTACATTATACGACGAACAAACGCTAGCGTGATCTATCTCGACATTAGCGCCATCTATTGAGTTATTGCAACAACTTACACTGCGCGGGATTAAGCCCTATCTCAAAAACTGTGCAGAGTTTTTTTAGGGACCAAATATCGTAATTTTACAATGCCATAGATAAGTAGAAGTTTTCTGAGTATTTTCGTACGTTCTGTTTATTGGTAACGTATTCTTTTATCATTGTGAAAGATGGAGAAAATATGACAGATCAGCCCAACACTAACAAACCAATTCCACAAAGTACAATATATATACACGTATACAGATGCCGTCAAACTTCTTGAACATTTGACCTTGCATGCGCAGATGCGATTTTTAGGTGTCGTTGGGTGGGGGCGGGAGGGGGCGGGCGGTGGCGGCGTGGCGGGCGGCAGGGGTGTCTCGTCGCGTCCGCACGATTGGTCAATCAGTTGACGTTTGCGTTCCGCGCCACGTTCACGTTCCTTTGCCTCCTGCGTACACTTGCGTGCAGTGATAAAGGCAATTGTTATTGTTGGGTTTCTTATTTAAAAAAAAAATGTTGAGTTTTTGTTAAAGTATTGTTATAGGTATTGAACATTATTGTTGAGTTTCTTGTTAATTTTTTTGTTGAGTTTATTTATTGTTATAGTTATTGCTTGACTTTGACGTTATAATGCCACGTCAAAATAATACAGTTTTAAAAAGACAAGCGCGGAAGATGGTGTACGATGTGTACTGTTTTTTTAAGAAGGACGGAAAGGGTTTTATTGAAACTGTAAAAAACACTGCCAACGCCACAAAAACGTCTGTGAGCACAGTCCGCCGAATTATTAATGAAGCGAAGGGCTCTGACTTGCTCACTGTCTTTCGAACCCCAGGAAAAAAAAGATCTGGCAAAAAGAAAGTAACGGGCATTGATAGTTTTGATCAAGCGGTTATTCGGAGGTGCATTCACAATTACCATAAAACAAATAACGAATTCCCCACCGTAGAAAAACTCAGAAAAAAATTAAAAGACGATATAAGTTTTGATGGCTCGCAAGCAAGTTTGCGTATATATAATTAAATAAATAAATAAATATAAAACTATAAAATAACTGATCAGGATGTATGAAGAGGGTTATGAGAGTATGTGAAGCGAAGGAAGTATGTCAGGATCGTAGTATATGGAAATCCGTAATCTATGCCTATCCCTGCGGGGAAAAGGCGTGATTATACACGGATCGACCTAGTTCCACAATAAGCTCACTAAGACTTGTGTTGTGGGCTCAATAATTATACCGAGATTTGAAATAAAAATTAGGTACTTTTTTTGCACGTATGTGTACGACGCAAACTCTCCCCCACCACCGCGCCTAGTGTTCAAGAAGTTTGACGGCATCTGTACTGAGATAAGAGATATCAGTGAAATACTCCACATAGATCGAAGCGCCGTTACCACCTATTTAAAAAGAACTAACCGCACGACCGCTGCATCTCTGTCACTCAAATATGCAAGTGCGATAGAGATAGCAACCAGTGACATCTGGTACAAACAAGTTAAGGCGAAAGGGCATTCTCCATACAAACGTTGCGCAAGTTTTATTCATTAGTTTTAGCACTACAGCATTCAATTTTATTTTTTGCTTGTACATATTGGATATACGCAGAACCTGATGTTGAAATTTAACTTCATTTCAAAAAATACAAAAATTAAAATATACAAAAATAAACATCAAGTCATAGCTAGCAGAAAATGAAGCACATTGACCGAAATAACTGTATTGACAATAATAAAATGAAGAAAAACGTGCACAAAGTTTGTATGGAGCTTGCCTACCCCTTCGCCTTACTAACATATCCATAGAAAAAATCGTACTTCGAGCCGAAAAGCCCCTGACCACTTCAATCATATTGTTTGAATTACACGTTTATCGGGTTTACACGTGCTCGCGCACGCTATCCCGTTTAAAAATAAACACAACACTACATACCTAGCAGGTATGGTTAACTGGTCCAGTAGTATGGCGCGTCTAGTACGAGCTACGGCAAACAAACGATGGCGCGATCTATCTCGACACTAGCGCGATCTATTGGATAATTGGATCGAACATATACACCGTTTAGAAGCTAATAGAAAGCGGGTATCAACGGATCCAGCGCCACTCGTAAAAAATGTTATAAATAAATATTGGGTCTTACACAAATCGACCTAGTCCCAAACTAAGCAAAGCTTGTAATATGGGTACTAGTCGACGATATACATACTTATATAGATAAATACATACTTAAATACATAGAGAACATCCAAGACCCAAGAACAAAATCCGTACTAAATGCACACATAATGCCCTGGCCGGGATTCGAAACCAGGACCTCTAGCTTCGGAGGCAATGTCACTACCAACTAGGCTAAACAGGTCGTCATATTAAAGAAAGGGGACTGCTATGTACTGTATTCTGTATTTAAGTACCTTTTGAATACATCAAACTGTCTAGTTATTACGTTGCGAGATCTGTCGATCTTTGAGTTCAAAAATAAAACGTCCGTTTTTCTTTCGACGCATAGATTGACGAATCTAGCAAGGTAATAATTGTTTCAATGTATTCAAAACGTAGTAAAATACAAAATATAGTACATAGCACTCTCTTTTTTTTTAAATACCTGTCGTTAAATTTAAATAATCACAATTTTTACGAGTGGCGCTAGGGGACTCGTTGATACCCTCTTCAAAACCAGGCAAGTGCATGTAGGAGCACGCGCAATGAAGGGTCCCGTATGGTACACACTACTAGTCCGAATTTTTGACCAAGCGAGCGAAGCGTCTCCGTTTCAGCTTTCGACAAAAATTCTTTCGTATCTCTGTCTGTCTGTCCGGATGGTCTCCTCTACAGGTCGCATTTCTCAACCGGTATCCGTTAAATTTTGTGAGCAGGTTCGATAATTAAATAATTATATAGAATTTTTTGCCGAGTCAGTTTTTGGAAAACTTTTAAATTTGAAAAATTGGGTGGTCTACAGCTCGCAAAGCCCTATACTACTATCCTATAACTGTGAATTAAAAAAGGTCGTATCTCCATAGGAAACGGCACAAGTCTTGTTGCTTGGGCGAGACAGTTTTTCAATGATAACTTAAAAACTACTCGACTTTTCTAGTTCAAATAAAAAGTCGTTGAAAGTACTTATTAATGTACCCTACATCAATTTTTTTCGGAACATTAAACTTCATAGTTTCGAAATTAGGAGCCTTTTTACGACTTTGACGGAGTAATATCTCAGGGTGGTATTCCACTCGTCCAATATCTTTGTCCAATTTCTTTGTCAAATCTTTGACCAAAGTTCTTTGACGTAGGCCCATTCCACTCATCCAATATCTTTATCCAAGTTTTTTTTTTTCATGCGTAGCCATATTGATTTAAATGTCATCAGAATCTTTGATCAAATGTCGGGGTCCCATCCAAGTTGGATGAAATCATCCAATTTCTTTGATCAAATGTATATTGGACAAAGATATTGGATGAGTGAAATACCTCCCTTAGTAGTAGTAAAACCAGAACACAAACAAATACATAATAACAAGTGAAAAATACAAAAGGAAGGGTGGGTACAGTAAATGTTTGTGTAAATGTGAGAAGTGATTTAAGGAATATAGGTGTTTTGTTGTATGAGAGCCACTTCAATTATCTGTTTTATTTTATACCAGCTGTTCCTGCGGCTCTGTTTAATATTTATACGTTACGTTACAATATCTATACAACATTAGACACTTTATTGTAACCTTTTTAAATAATAATAATAATATTGGGAGACAATCTTACACAAATCGACCTAGTCCCAAATTAAGCAATGCTTGTACTATGGGTACTAGACGACGATATACATACTTATATAGATAAATACATACTTAAATACATAGAAAACATCCAAGACCCAAGAACAAATATCCGTGAAAAATGCACAAATAAATGCCCTGGCCGGGATTCGAACCCGGGACCTCTAGCTTCGGAGGCAGAGTCACTACCAACTAGGCTAAAAAGGTCGTCAAATGTAGTTTAATAATATATTTTTCTATTTCTTTATTAGTAATAAGAACGTTAAATAATATCAAGTAGAATTTTGGTCAAGTGCGAGTCGGTTTTCAGTTTTCCCATACATTTTGAGACCCAGCGCCTGATGAACACAACGAGCAACTTTTTAAAAGTTTTTTTGTATGGGAGCTGTTTTTAGTATTCGTCGTTATAGCGGGAACAGGAATACATCATCTGTGAAAATTTCAACCGTCTAACTATCACGGTTCATGTGATACAGGTGGCAGACGGACGGACAGACAGACGGACGGTAAGCGAATTCTTAGTAATAGGATAGTTTTATTCTTTGGGTACGGAACCCTAAGAATCATTTTGCTCAACACTACGGATCTGTTAGTAATATTAATCTAAGGTTCGAATAGTCATTACTCATTACATATTTAAATACGATATTTCACTAGTAGTCAAATCAGCAACTTTTTACGAAACGTCAAAAACCCTCGGTTAGTATGAACTTTGTAGAGGGCAACGTGCATAGTGACGTTTTTTCATGTTTATGTATTTAAAAATCATTAAAATTGCATGGATGGAGGAGGTATTCCACTTATCCAATATCTTTGTCCAATATACATTAACATTTGATCAAAGAAATTGGATGATTTCATCAAACTTGGATGGGACCCCGACATTTGATCAGATTCCGATGACAGTTAAAGGCTACGCATGAAAAAAAACCTGGACGAAGATATTGGATGAGTGGAATGGGCCTCTGTCAAAGAAATTTGATCAAAGATTGGACAAAGATATTAGACGAGTGGAATACCACCCTAAGCTGAATTTTCGAGTGTTTTCGTATTATTTGTTTTGTGAAATACCCTATTATGTAACACAAAAAAAAAACAAATGCCTATTCGAACTCGTCACAATTACATACAGCATGTCCTTCACATAAGTTTTTTACGTACACAGATTCTCTAAAGTCAAATAATTAGAAATACGAATATAATAATAATAAAAACCCCGAAGGGCAGCTTGTGGCGAGCTGTTGGAGAGTAAAGTAACGACCTCACGGACCCGAGTGCTCCCGAGAGTCGGTCAGGGCCTCCGTCTCCGGCGTGTCTTCGTCGGTCGGAGTGGAATCCCAAGGGGGCCTGCAGGACTCTCAGCTCTGGCTTACCTTCATTGGCCGGTATGGCCAATGAAGGTAAGCCAGATTCTTCTGCAAATTACAAAATTTCCAAAAACTGACTCGACAAAAAAAGTATATGTAATTATCGAACCTGCTCACAAAATTTCACGAGAATCGATCTGTAGAGGAGAACATCTGGATAGACAGATAGACATACGAAAGATTTTTTGTCGAAAACTGAAACGGAGACGCTTCGCTCGCTCGGTCAATAATAGTACAATTTAAGAAACGCCCTGATATACTATCATTTTTTTACATTTCAGGAAAAGTTTACCAATATCAGTTCTGTACGCGCTAGTGTCTCAATTATCCGAGAGATGGCGCTGGTGTCGAAATAGAACGCGCTAACGTTAGTTTGTCGTAGTTTGTACTAGACGCTCCGTACGTGACAAGCACAGTGGTATAACATACTCTTTAAGTATGTGGTGTTAATTTTTTCTATTGGGTGAACGTGCAGTTGTACGTGAAAACCCAAGGAGTCCCCTCTAAAATAATTAAAAGCGCGTACGACCGCTGCATCTTAGCAAATAACATACTCTTTATGGAATACAAGCGTGAATTTATAATTTGTACCGGGTAGGTAGTAAGAGAATAATAAAGTCACGCCTTTATTCAAAAAAAGCCCTTAGGTCGCATGGTCCGATCAATCGGAATACGAATATTTTTTTTTTCCTGTTGGCTAGATTGATCGGACTATAAGGACTTCTCAAATCCTGTCAGTCCTACTATCGGAGCAATGGGATCTTAAAAGTTCGTCTTGTTCGATCGATCGAACCACGAGGTCGTTTTTTCTTCCTGTTGGATCGATTGATCGGACATAACCGTAGACTTGATATTTTGCTAAGTCCGGATGACACATAAAGGTTATCTGATCTTAACTCATTAGGTACTAGACAATGGCATTTGACAAACTTTTCTATATTTTATTTGATGCGATGTCAGTTCATAATGTCATTAACGCTAGTACTGCTGTCACCAGTTTCAACGAAACTCACACATCAGACATAGTACAAATATATAAGAGTGTTCTGCAGTTAGCACAAATCACTGTAGCGTCTGCCTTAGAGTAAAAATAAACTATTATCAAAGAATATGCCTATTATTTCAATATATAAAATTTACTAATTCTAATTCACACCGAAAACAGGCAAACTCCATGAGCGGCTTTTAGAGAATAAGGGCTCTTAAGATTATTTGTTACATCTTTCCCTCGAAATCACTATTTCGTGGTAGTAAAATTCCGCGTCGAAAATGAAAAAAAAAACACTTTTGAGTTGTCCGGTAGATTACAAAATTAACCATAAAACTACCGGTCGGACAAACAGGAAAATAAAAATTGTGTGATCGGATTAACAGGATTTTTCAAGCTCTCGTAGTTCGATCGATCGAACTAGACGAACTTTTAAAATCCCATTGCTCCGATAGTAGGACTGACAGGATTTGAGAAATCCTTATAGTCCGATCAATCTAGCCAACAGGAAAAAAAATATTCGTATTCCGATTGATCGGACTAGTCAATCGGACCATGCGACCTAAGTGAAAAAAAGGGGTAGGCAGAGCACACGAAAATGAATTTCAGTGCCACTTTTAGCAATATTGCAGTGACAGGTAGCTAGCCTATCGCCCACAACACACTTTAACCTGGTTCCCATAGTCGACTCTAAGAAAAGAATGCTATACTGTATACAAGAGTTCGCTTTTAATAATGAGGAATTAAGGACGGAATAAGACCGTCATTTGCCTATTTTTTCAAATCCGAACATCGTATGGTGCCGTCCCTTTCACTCATATAGTGTATGACAGGAGAGTGAAAGGGACGGCACCATACGAATTTCGGAGTAGACCCCTGAACCGGAATCGTTTTGCTCGCTCAGTCAATTAAAACTTTATTAAATAATAGTACAATTTAAGAAAAGCCCTGATGTGTTATCAATTTATATGTTCATAAAAAGTTAGCAATATCAGTTCTGTGCGCGCTAGTGTACCAATTATCCGAGAGATGGCGCTGGTGTCGAAATAGAACGCGCTAACGTTAGTTTGTACTAGACGCTCCGACTACGGATGTAACCCTTTAACATACATAATATACGATAAATATTTTTTCTCAAACATGCAATGAAATATTGATGTTATGTTCCTTATAATAGGCTGCGAAGTATGACGTTTCAGGCGCGGCTAGGACAAGAGGTCGTTAATGGAATTTCATACAAATCTTGCAGGCCTAGGCCGGCAAAGTCCTCTTTTTTAATTCCATTCCACATAAATTTGTGGCACAGGCATCATGAAATTCTGCCACTATGCGTATTAAAAATAAAATTTTGTTTTTTTTTGTTGTTTATTTCATTTCATGTTTGAGAAAATATTTTTATTATGGGCTAGCGTGCGTAAATATGTTATAACCCAAAAGATACCCGGGGCCTTACAGCTAGAAATAACGGTATTTTCTATGGATATGTAAATTTAACTTGTTTGTAGTTGTACCAGATACTTTTTTTGTTTTAAAGCCGGTACCCCCGACATTGGTCCCATATAAATTTGGTGAAGGTCTGATGATGGGAAGGAATCGAGGGAACTCCTCGAATTTGATAGGCACTCATATGCCGATTTCGGTATTTTCTGTAGGTAACCAAGCATTAAGCATTGGCTCACGGAAACCACAAATTGTGGCATAGCAAGTACAGAATTGGAGTTGTTTTTTTTTTATTAAATTATTATGTACAACTGGCGGTAGCACAAGCTTACGGCCTGCCTGATACTTGATAGTAAGCAGACGCCGTCACCCATGGACGCTTGAGAGTCCAGAAGCATCTTATTAACTTTAGGATCAGAGGGCCTACCACGAACTTCGTATCGTACGGTCCCTTTCCGTCATATAGTGTATAGCACGAGAGTGAAAGGGACGGTACGACACGAAGTTCGGAGTAGGCCCTTTCCGCTCGAAGTACGTTAATTTTCTACGGAGATGTTAGTTTAACTTGTTTGTAACAGACGTTACTGTGTGTCTCTAAGGACCTATACCTGCTAGGCTTCTAGGTTCTATGTCCAGCAGTGGACGTCCTTTGGCTGATGTGGTGGTGGTGGTGGCACTTCTAAGATTTGGAATTCTCTGCCGGCGTTTCTATTTCCGAGTTCATATAACCTAGACCTTTTTAAGGCACGAGTGAATAGGCATCTTCTGGATGAGCTCGCTTCATCGTCGGCCTCATCTTTGCCCCCTGGCTAAATGCGGGCCAAGAGCAATCCCATATTTAATAAATAAAAAAAACCGACCAAGTGCGAGTCGAACTCGCGCACTAAGGTTTCCGTACCAGAAAAAAGGCTAAAAGCTGGTGCCATTAAACACTTGTTTAATTGAGTTTTTTTTTGTATTTGTTGTTTTAGCGGCAACTACTCTGTTGTATGGGATTAATTATTATTATTTTGTTTTTAGTATTTGTTGTTATAGCGGCAACAGAAATACACTATCTGTGAAAATTTCAACTGTGCCAGGGGTGGTTTACTACGGTGACGTCATCGCACCGCGCCTTGTACATGCGGCCGCCGGCGCCGGCGCACACGTCGTGTGACTATTCAATGGTTGCGGCGCAGCGTTACGGATCGCACGCGCACGCGCTGCTGTACCGCTGTACGATCATAAAATAATCCGTTTCGTGTCAAATTATAATGAAAAAACCACAGCATTATTGTATAAAATAGTACATTACGATACAAGTGCAGATAACAGGAAATTCGTAACGAGTGGTGATAAATTAAAACACGACCGAAGGGAGTGTTTTAAATCGACACGAGTTGCGAATTACCTGTTCGCACGTGTATCGTACAACGTTTTACAGTACATATGGCTCTTTAAAGTTTTGACATATGCACGTAATCTGCTGATTACCGCACTAGCGCAGTAAAGTAGCACCATATCTCTGTAAATATCTTTATATAGTTACCCAAATTATCATGTTAAAATGTTGAAAAAGCTGACCGTTCTCACTCAAAACACTGGCATGCCTTGAGTTTGGTATTCACCAACGGTTGACATAAAGAAAACGAAAATGAAAACGTTGGTTCTAAGAATCCTCTTTTTATTTTTTAAAGTGATGCCTTTAAAAATTATCTAAAACTTTGTATCCCGTGGCGACATGTATTATGGAGTGCCCCTTCCCCCTACTTTAATATTTTTTCGTCATTTCACATCACTTTTACGTAGCGGTTCATACGAGTAGAACACACCTTCCTGCTAAATATTTTAATTGCCTACCTATTTGTAGTGCTTATAGTCTCCGAGTAGGTACATAGGCTGTCACATACAGACGAAAAGACGGACGGACGGGTTCCGTTTTCACCATTTTGGCTACGGAACCTTAAAAGTACTATTCGTAATTGCATTGTAAACAACACTACTAATAATAAAGTAGATATATTATAATAGGTAGCGCTGAGGGCGGGGCCTCGAAAGAGCGCGTTGCGTGCGATAGAAAGAGATGGCACGTTCAGCATACCTAAACGGGGGATTTGTTAACAGAGAAACTTCTGTACTTGTACTATTACTTATTCTGTGACTGTGCTATTACGGTTCTTGAGATACAGCCTGGTGACAGACTGACGGACAGCGAAGTCTTAGTAATAGGGTCCCGTTTTTATCCTTTGGGTAGGGAACCCTAAAAACAAGGAGCAAGTAAGTTATTTTACCTCAGCGGGTCGAATATGGCACTTTTGCTGCTTGAAACCAGTGAGCAAAATCCAATTTTGCTACGAACGTGAAAAGGACTTACATTATAATTTTTCTTATCGTAGGTTAGTCGCAGGTTATCTTTTTATAACAAATTTAATACAAACTCGGAACATTTATACTTCATGCCCTGTCACTATTCCTTTGCATGATATGTTCTCGCGGCTGAGGTGAAAAGTTGTATGTATCACACGAGAGCAAAGATATTTGCATCTCGTGTCTTTTGAGTCCCTCGCTACGCTCATGATTCTATAATAAAATCACACGCTACGCTCGTGAATCAGTTATAGAATCTTGAGCTTAGCGAGGGATTCAACATCAACCACCACACCACCACCACATCAGCCCTAGGACGTCCACTGCTGGACATAGGCCTCCCCCAATTTCATGGGGGGTTAATTCCATAATCGCCACGCTTGGCATGCGGGTTGGCGATCGCAGTATCTCCACCGCACTCTAGGAATGCTGCTGCCCATTCCCCGGTGGTCTTGGTCGTAGTTTAAGGAAATACCCGGGTCCGACAACAACACTCGCAGCTAAAATGTACTTTGCTCTCTCAACAAATAACATTTGTTATGTGAGACTCACTTGGTCAGTTCCCGTGTGGTGAGCGGCCCCGTGAGGCCGGAGCGGGACCGGGATCTGCTCAGCTGCGCGCGTCGTTCAGCTGAAACACAATGTTACTACTTTAGGAGGGTGGCTTGGCGGCCGAGACAAATTGAGGCCTTCAAGATTGCGTTTCCACTATAAGTACCGGCCATTGTCTGCCTGTTTAGCCTAGTTGGTAGTGACACTGCCTCCGAAACTAGGGGTCCCGGGTTCGAATCCCGGTCAGGGCATTATTTGTGCATTTAGCATGGATATTTGTTCCTGGGTCTTGGATGTTTTCTATGTATTTAAGTATGTACTTAATTTATGTATATAAAATTGTCCCCCAATATTTATTTATTTAATAAGCCGGCCGGCTGGCCTTTAGGTCTGAAATATCGAGTAAATTTTCTGATATGACCATTTTATGGGACTAAAATTTCTTGTCAATTACTGTTATTCAATATTATTAGATGCGGAGCGGAATTCACCAGTCAAATAAACTCTTTTCTCAAACATGCAATGAAATATTGATGTTATGTTCCTTATAATAGGCTGCGAAGTATGACGTTTCAGGTGCGGCTAGGACAAGTGGTCGTTAATGCAATTTCATACAAATGTCGCAGGCCTAGGCCGGCAAAGTTCTCTTTTTTAATTTCCATTCCACATAAATTTGTGGCACAGGCATCATTGCATTCTGCCACTATGCGTATTAAAAATAAAACTTTGATTTTTTTTGTTGTTTATTTCATTGCATGTTTGAGAGAAGCACTATACATACCTCGGCGGGAAATATCGGGTTGCCCGCCTGAGACCTATCCGACCTCGCTTCGCTCGGCCGTCTATATGTCTTCGGCCGGCAACCCCTTTCGTCCCAGCCTCTGCAGTAATGTACTATTACGCGCCGCATCTTTCCGTTTCGATTTCATGAATTTAATTAATAGTACATTACTACAGAGGCCGGGACGAAAGGGGTTGCCGGCCGAAGACATATATAGACGGCCCAGCGAAGCGAGGTCGGATAGGTCTAAGGCGGGCAACCCCATATTTCCCGCCGAGGTATGTATAGTGCTTTTCTCAAACATGCAATGAAATAAACAACAAAAAAATTAAAATTTTATTTTTTTGTGGCAGAATGTCATGGTGCCTGTGCCACAATTTATGTGGAAGGGAAATTAAAAAAGAGGACTTTGCCGGCCTAGGCCTGCAAGATTTGTATGAAATTCCATTAACGACCTCTTGTCCTACCCGCACCTGAAACGTCATACTTCGCAGCCTATTATAAGGAACATAACATCAATATTTCATTGCATGTTTGAGAAAATTAGATTATTCTGCACTCCGCCTTAGTTGAAACGCACTCTTAGGCGCCTTGTTCCTGTTTAAATGAGCAGGCTATTAAAAAAGACATCGCACTGGCAATATGTTAGGTGAGGGCGGCTTAGCGGCCGAACTCCCGATGAGGCCTTCAAGAGCAATGTGATAAGTACGTTGCATTGTAAAGCGAAATATTTGTATTTTGAATGGCGGAACCACGCCACAGGAAACTAATATTATGAAAACCTTTTTATTTTGAGCACTATGCGTCTTATTAATTCTAATATTATGTATGAATTAACGGGCAGCCAAGCTTATGAGTCATTGGTAAATATATTTAGATAGATAAAGAACTTAAGAATCCCCAGTACGCTCGACTGAACTCGATTCTCCATACAAACGTAGTTTCGTTCTCCTTTTAGAACGCCACGCTGAAATAACATGAAACTTTGTATACACAATGGGAGCCGCCATATCTAGGTCGGAAATTATTATCTGTTGCTAGAAATTTGTATAGAAAAAAAGAATACAGCGAGTTTTTGAGGTTTTTACGTCTTGTATGAAAACCTTAATTATCGCTGTATTTTTTCTCCATTATAATTTCAAGCAACAGAAACTAATTTCCAACCTAGATATGCCGGATCCCATTGTGATACAAAGTTTCATGTTATCCTAGCATGGCGTTTTAAAATGAGAGCGAAACTACGTTTGTATGGAGAACCGAGCTTACTGCGGACTCTTAACCAATATAAAGGACTTTTAGTCAATGTATTTTCAACCCCCGACGAATAAAGAGGGGTGTTCTAAGTTTGACCGCTATGTGTGCATCTGTCTGTGGCACCGTAGCTCTTAAACAGCTGAGCTGATTTGCATGCGGATTTTTTATTCGAAAACAGATTTTCTAGCGATGGTTCTTAGATATGTTTTATCAAATCTGTTCAGCCGTTTTTGAGATAATGCAGTTTACTAAGTTGGTTAGTTATTAATTATTAACTACTGAAAAAAATATAAGTCTAGAAATTTGTTCCTAAAAATTAACACGTATAGTCACGAGAAAAAGTAACTTGAAAAGTTTTCATCGTATTACATTTTGTCGGCCTGTTTAGCCTAGTTGGTAGTGACACTGCCTCCGAAGCTAGAGGACCTGGGTTCGAATCCCGGTAAGGGCATTTGTTTCTGTGGTGAGCAGAAACATTTGTTCCTGAGACTTGGATGTTTTCTATGTATTTAAGTATGTATCTATTAAATATATCGTCGTCTAGTACCCATAACACAAGCCTATTGAGCTTACTATGGGACTAGTTCGATTTGTGTAAAAATTGTTCCTTAGTATTTATTTATTTATTACAATGGAATAAGAGGAATGGAGCGCTCGTGGCCCAGTGGCACCCGCGTACTGCGTGCGGTCTGCGAGGTTAAACAATGTCGGGCGAGGTCAGTCCTTGGATGGGTGACCGCTTTGAGTGGTTACTAACTGAGCGCTCCCGTGCTTTGGAAGGCACGTTAAGCCGTTGATCCCCAAGTTAGGGGCCTCCGGGCGGCTTGAGAACTTCTAACAGTCAAGTTGCCCACTCACTTGACAAGCCTATTCCCAATAAGGTCGGTTTCCCCCTCGGGTTGGAAGGTCAGATGGCAGTCGCTTCCGTAAAAACTAGTGCCTACGCCAATTCTTGGGATTAGGTAGCGGACCCCAGGCATTCTTCAGGATGCAACTGCACTGGGAATAACGCTCGGATGATGATGATTACAATGGAATAAGATGAAAGTGTTAACTTACTTTCACTTGACTGTACCACAACACAATGCACAAAACAACATCAAAAGCGAAAGCCGTATCGTATAATAAGACAAGCTATTATGAGAGCTTATTGAGCTGTTATAACTCCCCATAAAACCCCTCGCGTCCTTTAGAAAGGACAATGTGGCTCAATGGTATATCAAATATTTGCGTAAGATTTTCAAAAATAATCAACAATGATGGAACTTTTCATACAAACGTATGTCGAAATATTGCTTGTTTGTATATAAAGTCACCCAAATCACTACTCTATAAGCCCTTATACTAAGCCTGTATTGAGCGACAAAAAGACAAGTTTTTTTGTCTATTGCGAGTTAATGGTTAAACAACGACCCCATCCAAATGTAACGTAATATGAACTTGTTGTGGGGTGTACTGCCCCGTCCTTCGTCGTAGCCGTAGCCCACAGCGCATCGCCGATTCTGCGCAGTTACAAATAGTACTTTTAATAGTACAATATTTATATATTCCTTCTTAAAGCACGATGATCTGTATTCCCAGATAAATACGTCCTGGGTATTTTCAAAGCAAGAGTGAATATGTTATTTATTACTGAACCACTTTGTAAAAAAAAACTGCAAGTGGATCTGATAATATGGGTAAAACGTATTTTTTTTTACTTATATAGTTGGGTTGGGCAGTAGTTGGTAATAGTATATGCTATGTAACAATAAAAAAACCTTATTCCGGTTTTTAAATTCAATGTGACCCGGAATATTTGACCGCGATACGATGATGATACGATGTATTAACACTCAAAGGAGGAATAACGGTCTACGTGCCCAGCGGTGGGCAGTGCTGCGCGGTCTGTAACCGAGACGACACTCAATCTGATGAAGTAATCCAATTTTAGTCTGAAACTTGTCGCAAATACTTACATTTCCCGGTGAGTTTCAATCGTTATTACTTGTTTAAATATTGACCGTTTAGTAACTCCATATACTAGTTTATGCAATTTTTATATAATGAGAGGCATTAAAACAAGAGTAGTTTTATGAAACGAGCAGCAGGCGAGTTCATAATAAAATCACACATGTTTTAATGCCTGATTATATACAGTTGCATACACTAGTTTATCTACATCCATATTAAATCCTCTATTATGTGTTTTATATGCAACCATTGAGCCGGCGGAAGCATTTTTCCCGAGACAGCCCGGCGCCGGCCCGGGCTTCCCGCACGCCCGGAGCTGTACTGTAAACTTGTACGTGATCTCATAACTACACGATATATGTATCATGTACTTATGGCGCAAACGCGTGGAGGACGGGCGGGGGGCGGGGTATATTGTTAAGCTGGTATTTACGGATGGTTTTTGAACACTTCAAAGAAGATTTAAATATAGGTGTAGATAAAATCAGTTACTTCATCATTTCATCATCTAATCAGTAATGATAATGTTGTGTGTATACTATAGAGTAGCACAGTACAAAACTATAAAATAAAAACGAAAATCAATGCATGAAATACCTTCAATACGGTGCAAGAACGCGTGCACCATTCCTTCCTCATCAGTTACTTCCTCTAATAGTGCAGCGTGAAATGGACATGGGATAATGAACCTTATGTGCATGGCAAAAATGTTTGTCAAGTACCTATGTGCTCTAGCTAGTAAAGAATATACACCATGTGCCCTGGTTACGACACTCTTGGACGTATTTAGAGGCAATTTATATCAAAAAGAAAATACTTAGCTGTTTTATAGTTATAAGCGAGGTCTAGTGCTATTTTGACCTCACTCAGAATGCCATCTGGTGAAACTTCACGCAAAGATTATTTAATTTTTAATTTAGATTTTCCTGTGATAAAAGCAATAAAATCAATTGCTTATTTAATCTTTAGTATAAATGACAATTTAGCTATAATACAATTAGATATCAAATGAGGTGTTGAATTAATTTTGTATTAAACAGTAACAGTACGTAAAAATTAAATATGTTGTGCGTTCGAGCAGAACTCGAACCTGCGACATTCTGACATATACGGTCATTCGCTCTAGCTAAATGAGCTACCGGGACAATCGAGCTCAGGCACGAAATCTTTCACTAGTTCCCTCTTAGAACGCTCTAGGGAGGCGTACAGCGCCATCAATTTTAAAATTTATCCTGTTATTTTGATAATTAAAATGGCCCACGGTGTATATTGGCTAGATTTTTCCACTCCATTAGTAAGAACGTACTGTATTATATTATACTAACCTCCTGCGACCCGCGGATTCGCCTTCTTCCTCGGCCGTTCTCTGCTAAACGCCGAACCACTCTGTAGCGCCTCCATTAAACTGAAAAACACGTGGCACAAATGTTATAATACAATACAATAATTTATCGATAACACCATAGTTACAAGTCAAATACAATATCAATATGAATGTAAACTTATTGTTACTTATTATGTGCACTTGTAATTACTATTGTAACAGTCAAGCGTACCAATATGTATAATTTTTTTCACCTTAAACTATTGAAATAAGGTCCAAACATGTATACATTTTATGCCCGACTGTACCAATAAAAAATAAGACAATATGCATATCTGCGTTAACTGGATTCAAAATGATCCTTATGAGTTCAAACTTTCATGCCCTTGTTTGACCACCACCACCACCACCACCACCACCATATCAGCCGGAGGACGTCCACTGCTGGACACAGGCCTTCCCCAATTTCATGGGGGGTAAATGCCACAATCGTGACGCTTGGCATGCGGGTTGGCGAACGCAGCATCTCCAGCGCACTCCAGGGATGCTGCTGCCCATCCCCCGGTGGTCTTGGTCGAGTTTTAGGACATACCCACCCGGGTCCCCTTGTTTGACAACCAAATGTAATTAGAAAAAAACAAAGGCTTCGAAGCTGCGACTGACACCCCTACGAATTTTTGTAGTACTACGGGTGGCTCAGGACTCACAAGGATGTTTTGTGAACCCTTTATTGATTTCGGGATCTGTTCTGTTGACAGCTAGATACAGAGGTCCCTCACTCTCAACACAGCACATCCCCAAGAGTTCTGGCGATCTTACTCACCATCTGATACTACATCCTTAGCCAACAGACGGGATCAACAATTTCCGGTGCCTTCGAACAGGGTATATTAATTAACCCTTTATCGTACCAGATTCCCAAAGTGACAATTCAATGTCAGTCTTACTCCAACATATTTAGGTACTATTTAGATTGGTCGTGGGAAGAGGTATTTATTACTTTAGCCTGATATAGTTTCAAAGTAGTATAAGGTTTTCGAGGGGCGACCAACAAGAAACTACAGACAAGCTATACTGATGACCTGGTGGTGATCGCGGGAGTCTGCTGGATGCGGGTGACGCAAGACCGGTCATGGTGCCACTCTCTGGGGAAGGCGTGAGTCTAGCAGTGGACGTCTTTCGGCTGATATGATGAGTCATCCATCCTCAACATCATCATCATGTCAGCCGAAAGACGTCCACTGCTGGACATAGGCCTCCCCCAAAGACTTCCACAATGACCGGTCCTGCGCCACCCGCATCCAGCGGAAACCCGCGACCCTTACCAGGTATTTCATCAGTCCACCATGTGGGGGGCCTGCCCACGCTACGCCTTCCGGTACGTGGTCGCCACTCGAGAACCTTTCCGCCCCAACGGCCATCGGTTCTACGTGCTATGTGCTCCGCCCACTGTCACTTAAGTTTAGCGATTCGCAGGGCTATATCGGTCACTTTGGTTCTGCTGCGGATGGCCTCAACATCATCATGATTGATTATTCTTAGGCGACAGATGTATTTCGTTTGAGTTCGTACTCCTCCTAGACGCTTCACTCACGCTCACATTTTTCATGTCGATAGGTGACATCATGAAGATGGTTTAAATTTTAAGAAATTGAAAATCGGACATACCACGGAGGAGTAATCACCGAAAAACTAAATTTCCGTATATTCCAATGCTAAGCTAACCTAACCCGACATCATAGGCGAAATAAAGTCCCACAGACTTCGTTGGTTCGGCCACCTACAGGGAATGGGAGAGGATCGCGCCGTCAAGAGAGCATATCGAGTCGACCGACTGGTCGCCGCCCAGTCGGGCGACCAGGTATCGCTGCGAAGACACGGTGGAGGCGGATCTGTGTCATATGCAGGTCAAAGATTGGCAAGCAGTGGTGCAGGATCGGGATAAGTGGCGTGCTCTCGTTTCGCAGGCCAAGACCTGTTTTGGGTCACTGAGCCAAGATAGTTAGTTCAATGCTAAGCGATTAAACGGTCAGGGAGTTTGAGACCGGGTAGACTAGCTCAGCTCAACATTTGCAACCAGCAAACTGCATCGCATCCACTCGTCCACTTCACTCCTCGTTCCACTGCTGGGCACAGGCTCTCATAGATGATGAGTATAACATACCTATCCATGACACCGTCCTGTGCTTGATCCATATCGACCAGCTGCTTATATCTGTGCTGTCGATCTCTCCTCTCTCTTTCCGCCGTGGCTCGCGCCTCGCGCGCCCGTCTCGCTCGCTCCTCTGTCTCCCTCGCCACTATGTTATCCTGGTATGCCGCCTGGAATATATATATCGAAGATATGAAGAGTTGTAGACATTTCGATAAGAGCTTTGTAGAAGCTAGTTGACCGCTACATTTGTAGTTTGTACTTGTAGATAATTAGAGGGAGTGCAGAGAAATATACTCCAGATTTAACTAGTATTGACAGACAGACGGACAGAAGGACAACAAAGTGATCCTATATGGGTTCCGTGTTTTCCTTCAATAAACGGAAGGCAGAGTTTTTTTACACTTCTTTCATGAAGACAACGTAAACTTAACGTGAAAGAATCTTTAAATTCTTAATATCAGTGAAGAACCTCCCCGCTTCTATTTGGCAATAACTTGACACGCACCGACCACATTGATTAACTTCAAAGAACTCCAATCAATCAATCAACGCGTTTATTTGTAAAAACATAGGTGTTACAGTAAAGGGATGGAGGGATATTATACTTATAGAGGTTCTGCTATGCTTTGCCCGAAGGCGTACAACAACTATTGATTTTTTTTTATATACCACGTCGGTGGCAAACAAGTGTACGGCCCGCCTGATTTATTTATTACATTTCAAATTTTCAAGTAGTATGAAATATTAACTCATTTCGTTAACTTGTCAACAAGAAACCCAAAAATAATTTTTTATACTTCTATAGCTATTCTTTTTCAAGATATTCACGAACATGTGAAGAAAGCCTACCATCGTCTATATGACGTCCCAAGGCTGAATTGTGACAGTCACAACGCACACAGAGAAAAGAAAGAAGCAGGACACTTTTTTTAGTAAATTCGCCTTATTAATAGTGCTTCTGTCCGATTTTTTACGCTGTTGCGCCCTACTGTCACTTACTCTCTTTAAGAATGACAAACTATTGAAATTGATTTTTTAATATGAAATGAGGATAGTTTCAAGATATTAGAAATGTCTCTTTACAAAAATTTCGAATATATCTTTGCGCTCCACTAAATTTTTTGAAATATGAAAGGCTTAATTTTAACAATAAGCAAAAAATATCTGAAAAAATATCACAATACCCACCGCAAAAGAGTCTTTAAACGTCTTAATATCCGAGAAGAACTCATCTAGCGTGTATTTGAGCGGGTCGAAGACGTAATATTCAGCCAGTTCGGTGTACAGGGCGTCCATTTTGCGGAACATCGAGTGGAGCAGGTCGCATTGTTCTCTGGCTTCTTTGGCGAACGACTGATTACATATTAAGGGAATATTCAGTGATGTTTGCGGCTCCGTCTGTATTACAGGGAACGCGAGCGGAGCCGCCGGACGAAATATAGCCTATGTCCATTCCGAAAGTTGTTGTATTCTGGTGAAATCATTTTCGAAATCGGACCGGTAGTTTTCTTATACATGAATTACGTATGTATAAAAAAAACTACCGGATTGATTGCAGAAAGCATAATATAAAGAATAAAAATAAAGAAATATAATATTTGTAGAATCTTACAAATACTGTCCTAGGACGGTTTGGGACCGTTGGTTCGGAACGGTTGGGGTCGTATGTACATTAATCAGGTGATGGTTTTAAAAGTTTGCTAAAAAACCATCACGTAATTAATGTACGACCCCAAATGTAAAGGATACGCTCATGGTCTCATGGAAGCGATCATCCGGTTCTTGCGGAACCCTCGAATTGTTGAGGTCCGTTTCTAAGGCCCGAATGTCGTTGTCCATCTTCTTAAGCGCCTTTTGGACGTTCTCCATTGAGACGCGCGCCGCCCTGGGAAGGAATAGATGAGAATTTAATAGCGTCAAATAGCTTACCATATTGTTAATGTATGTTGTATGTTTTACTATATGTGGAATTCGCCAACAAACTGCCTTGCAGTTTGGCGAAGTTTTAAGGTTGTGCAATAAAACAATGTTTTTGTGTAATAAATAAAAAAAATGTATGGAATACTAATTCTTAGCCATACAAGAGAGCAAATACAAGGCGAAATGATCCCTTTAAGAGGCCGTATGAGGTTCTGTATCAAAATTTCGATATACATATTTTTGTGGAAACCTGGCTTACGAGCAAACAAGTGTTTAAGTATGTTGAAAATATATATAGTGTTTTGGTATTCAAACGCGATTTAATTTTTCTCGAAAAATTGATTGCTAGTTTATAGGTAACTTTAAGTGATGATTTTGGTAATAATTACTATATTACTAGACTACACTACAATACATATGCAATACATATTACTTGTTTGCATACCGGTTTGGCGGTTACTTATAGGTATATGTACAAATCAGCAAAACAATCGTTGCATTGAGGTTCACAATTTATCATTATAATGCATTAAAACTGGTACGAATGCAGTTTCGCTTTGAGAAACGTTACTGACTTGAAGAATATAGCGAAAATTATATACGGACTCTTAACGGATCTTTTCCAGTTAGCATTTGAGTAAATTAGTGAAATAATTAATAGAGCTCGACAAATACATCAAGATACAAGACAATATTAACAATAAATATAATAAAACATACAGTCGTAAGGACAAATACACACATATTACAACAGAAAGAACATAATAAATAATACTTAAGCCTTAGTAGATCTCATACCTGTCTATGTGAGGCATTTCCTCGGCAAAGTTCAACGCCTCCGGGAATTTCCTCTCGATCGTATCCACGAGGTAATGCAACAGTGTCTGCTTGTTCTCCAAGTCCTTCGTAGATGTTAACTGGAACAGAAAAAACTCGTACATGTTTTAAAAACAACAAAATGGAAAAAAAATTTGTTGTCTATCGAGAAAATGTTGAACAATCGTTCTGATAATAACAAAATATATTTTCAACATATATAGATCCGAAATAGTTATTTGTTCAACAATAGAGCACAGTAGATTTTTGCTGTGAGTGTTGATGTTGAGTCCCGAGCAAGCGAAAGAGTGCATAATGAATCACGAGCGTAGCAAGTGATTGAAAATTAGAATCTTGACCGTAGCGAGCGACTTAAAGACACGAGATGCAAATATCTTTGCTCTCGTGTGTTACATACAACTGTTCACCTCAGCGGCGAGAACATGTAACGCAAAGGAATATTGAAGTTTAAATGTTCCAAGTTTGTATTACACCCCGCAGTATGTAAAGATGACCTGCGACTAAACTACGATATGAAAAAAGTGTTTTTCACGCAACAAAACACCTATTTTCATGCCACTGAGGTGAAAAATAATTATTTATATTCCTTTGTACAGCCAGTACTGGCTTTAGAAAATCTTATATAATTGTCCACTGTAGGTACCCCATTAGTAAAAATTTCAGAACAAGAAACAAAGAAGAACCTGCTTGAACAAGAGAACCAAAATTATTCATTTTCGGATATATATTTTGTTGTCTATAACCACTCAAGTGCTCGCGTTAAAAAAAAAGGTGGTCTAAAGTGCTCAAGATTCACCGAGCATTAGCAGCGCATTGTCTTGTGTTGTTAATAAATCGGTTGCCTGGCTTCGTCTAAACTTTATGCTATGATTCTTTTTATGTTATAAAGCTAAAGGAACAGGCAATTTGTTTATATAAACAATTACATAGGTCACCATAGTAAAATATTTTTTTTAAAAGTCACAAACTTTACATACCGTTTCGAATGAGATCTTTTGCAATAAATATATTTTTATTTTATAATCTAAATAGATAACATATGTAAATGTTATGTTTATTTAAAACTGTAATAGTTTACGCTTCGATTGATACCAAATAAAGTATATGATCCCGGGGAAATACTTTGCATAAAACCTTTTTCATTTGCAATGTTTACATTGTCAGTTTTTCAATTCGCCGCAAAACAGTGTAGTTTGTTTATGATCTTTGTATGAATAATTTAGGCAAACGAGTACAAAAATATTGTCAGACGTAGATAGAGACACTATTAATCTTTAAATAACAAGTGCCAGTTTTGTCAAAATCGCAACAATTTCTGTCACAAATTATCAATAACAAAAAATAGCCTTACATACCTAACGTAATGAGTGCCGCTTTTGACGCCCGATTAAAAATAATTCCATACGCTTCAAACCACATAAAACTCTTAACACATATACTACACATGTTACACTTCACAACTTAATAGATATTCGACCGATTACAACTCGATTTATATTTTTGTTCTCATTTCAAAAGTATACAAAAACCCACGCAAAGGTCCCGACTCAAACTAACGGACATACTCCGGCGGACCTGCGCTGTCAAAATTTAATCATGGCGGCGATATAGGACGGGATACACTGGTGCGCAACGAAACCACAGTTCACGCAGTGATCGTCAATATTGAAATTACGAAATTTACATTTCTTATTAAATCAATTACGAATAGTTACAGATCCTTAACTTATGACTTATACAATGCTAATACGAAATTAACAGCGGTACACTCGTGGTGACTTTAATTATATATTCTTGGAGTAATAATAACGTTTGGCATTTTATTTTAAATATCATTGGCTGTCGTGATATAGAATAACTGACAAAGTAGAAAAGTTGGAAAACCGCCGATATTTTCATTTCAAAGTTATATATCTCAACAATGGCTGAACCGATTTTGATAAAACATGTTTTACTAATATTATCGTTTCCCGAGAGAAAAGTTATGTTATTAACTTATTATAAAGAGGAGTTAAAAATGCAGTATTTTTTACATACACACCATAATAGTTGCAACTTTTTGGCTCGACATATCAGATCTCAATGACCTCGTGTTTACTTGTCTAGGCATTTATAGTTGCTTCAGTCATATTGATCCACGGCTATAAGATACTACTAAATTTCTCTTGGAAATCCTGCTCTGAAAAAAAGACAACCAAATAGTTCACCAGTTTAAATAAACAGGCCAGGAAAAAAAGTGCAGCATAATTGAATTAAAAAGTAGATTAAAAAAGATATTATTGGAAAAATTACCTTAATCCTTAAAAAAGCATGTTTACCATTATAAAAACCTTATAAAAATATTGCATTGTCATGTTTAGTGTTTAAGTATAGTTTATAGTATAGTACCTAGCATTAGTTAAAATGAGCGCGATCTCGCCAACAAACTGTTATCGCAGTTTCGCGAGTAACTTAAGTTTTGATTTGTTAAGTACTTTTTGATAAATAAAAAAAAAAAAAAAAAGCTACGATACCACAGACAGATATACACATTAAACTTATAACCCCCCTCTTTTGCGTTGCGTAGTATAGTAGTAGTAGGTACGGTACCAGAACTGACTATATTGTAATTTCATCATGTCAGCCGAAGGACGTCCACTGCTGGACATAGGACATATATTTATTTGGCACCCCAACAAGTTTTTTTTAACTCTAACAGGTTCTCATTGCTGAGGTGATAAGTTTTATGTGATGTGGTATGTGTGTGGTACACGAGAGCAAAGTTACCTATATGCATATCGTGTATTCGAATCCCTTGATACGCTATAAAATCTATCATAGAATCACTTGCCACGCTCCCTAGTGATTCGACTATACTATAATTTCGAATCCCGAGGTAGCGAAGGATGCCTATCCTTCGCTACCTCGGGATTCGAAATTATTACTCGTCGTAAAAAAACGACTGCTCTCTTATTGCACAAATAATTATTGAATCCTTGCCTGACACATCCCATAACCACTAACGAGTAAAATTACAATGAAATTTTAAGAAATTAAATTAAATTAAGATTTGAAAAAAATACATCACAAGTAACAACAAAATTCATACACTTATTTTGTGAGGTAAGTATTTTTTATTGGTACGTGGTTTTCACTGCAAATTTTTGGGTGTTAAGTTAAAACGACTATACAATAGTTTATATGCGAGCTACAAATAACTGAGATAACGGTCAATACGAGTCAAAATCAGAACTGGTTTTTTGAAAAAAGATAACCATACATTCTTATTTGAACCATTACATGGAATATGTGAATTTTATAAATTTATATGATCAGTTGAACAAGTTAAAGTGAACCCTACCTCTACTTCATACATTCATAAATAAAAGGTAAGCAGTTACATTGGTAATGGGCCGCCACTTAGTATGCGTAAAAGAACCTATCAAAAATGAATAAACTAAATTAAACCATTCTGCGACCATAGCCCAGTGTGCACCACGCTTTATGACATAATACGTGGATCCGACGCGAATCGGCGGAAGTGCCTTGTGCAACCACAGTTGCGTACAATAGTATTTATAGACGTTACAAGTTCATTCACCTAATCCTGCATAGAACATACCTAATTGTTCATTAAAAGTGGATTTATGTTGATTTTAATAGACACATTTATTGATTTTAATAGCCTAGTACAGAAATATGGCATAATCACATAATAATGTACGATTTAAAATTAACCTCGCAAAATTTTCATCACTCAACGTACTTTGTTGGAAGAATTTATTACATTCCATTTTAATTAGTATCGAAATATATGCTTCGTCTTATGAAGCAGTAAACCAGGATTAATTTGGTATATAATACCAATTAAAAAATGCACAATTGATTGCTCACAGCATTTTTTAATCGCGAGCTCTCTCGCTGACGTACCGAACTTCGATGGTCATGAAAACAACTTTTATATTTTATAAATATTGTTCCGTAGACTGCGGTTTTAATTTTTTTTAATGTTGCCACATTCATACTCTACCTATATAACTCAATTAAAAAGCGTTCTTTGCATGTTCCGCATAGCAACAATTTAAAAACCGTTGGAACTCCAACTCGCAACTAGTGTTGCGAGAGCACTGTACGTTTTCCCAAGTCGCAACCCTAGTTGCGGAGAGCACGTGAGTGGATAAGAACAATTAATCTAAAATTTCTCGATGGAAAAAAAAATCAAAGTCGAATACTTATTTTCTTTTTTACCTCAGCCAACTAAAACAATACAATTCGTGTCACAATGGAATCAATTAAATTATAGACAAATTAAAAGCCTGAACTATGCAAAAAGTTTTATTCTTCCCATATTTAAGCAAGCAATTATACCTACGCATGTAAGATATTATAATATCTATAGAATTCAAGTTATTTTATACTTTAATAACCGCACATTTGGCCAAACTGGCCGTTTATGTCTGCAGACAAACTATACTGTTTTTTTTTAACTATAAAATACTGCCAATAGTAATATGTACGGCACGCCCATTTCTTTCTTACAAATAATTTGTGTTGCATAGTATAATTAAAATCATTTGAATTCACCGAATTGTATCAAAATAGTCCTTTAAAAAGCGACTTTACTGATCACACAAAAAGGTTCAAAATCGAATAGCAGATTTTTAAAAAGCCGGAAATCTTAAATAATTTCAACTATACTTTATAGCAGTGTGCACTAACCTTAGTAAGGAAGCTTATTTCGAACCCGTACGCTCCCGCGTTATTGGACCCCGTATTCATGTAGTTTCCTAGCAACAGCAACAGTTCTAGTATCTTCGCGAACTTGCCGCTCGATTTCACTTCCTCACACGCCGCTGTGCCCGAGACGATGTCCTGTAAAATAAAGATTTATCATTAATATTACACATGTGAAGCACATATATATACCTATAGTTAAGTATCTGTTATTGTACTAGTTTTTTTAGCTGTTGTGGAATAGTGTATCGAGACAAACCAAACTTTGGTTTAACGGTGCAGTTTTAACTAACTGTAAATGTATTTTTTTTAACTACTTTAATAATAAATAATAATTGTTGTCATCTTGCTAACGACGAGTACTTGCACAGACATAACTTGGTGGCCAAGATTATTCACCAGCAGCTTGCTCTTTTATACGGTCTTGTGGATTTGGAAGTTCCATACTATAAGTACACACCTGCGCCAGTTCTCGAGAATGGTCGTGCAACGCTCTATTGGGATCGATCTGTCATCACGGACAGGACTATTGTAGCCAACAAGCCTGATATCCTGCTGACAGATCGATTGAAGCGCCAGGCAATACTCGTTCACATCACCATCCCCCATGACGAGAAGAGTTAGGGATTACTAACACCGAATTAGGCTGGATTGCACAAAACCGTCTGTAAGGGAGGTATTCCACTCATCCAATATACGTTTGATCAAAGAAATTCGATGATTTCATCCAACTTGGATGGGATCCCGACATTTAATCAAAGATTCTGATGACAGTTAAATCAATATGGCTACGCATGAAAAAGAATAAAACTTGGACAAAGATACTGGATGAGTGGAATGGGCCTCCGTCAACGAACTTTGATCAAAGATTTGACAAAGAAATTGGACAAAGGTATTGGATGAGTAGAATGCCACCACGTATTGAACTAATCCAATATCTTTGTCCAATAGCTTTGATCAAAGATATTGGATGATTTCATCAAACTTGGATGGGACCCCGAAATTTGATCAAAGATTCCGATGACAGTTAAATCAATATGGCTACGCTTGAAAAAAAAAACTTGGACAAAGATATTGGATGAGTGGAATGGGCCTACGTCAAAGAACTATGATCAAAGATTTGACAAAGATATTGGACGAGTGTAATACCACCCTAATCGTTAGCGGTGTTCGTTAATATCTGATTGTTTTTTTTTTATAGCACGTCGGTGGCTGACAATCGTACAGGCCGCCTGATGGTAAGCGTTACCGCAGCCTATGGACGCCTGCAACTACAGGGGTGTCACATGCGCGTTGCCGACCCTTTAAAAATTTATACATACCTTCTTGAAGAATCCCATTGTATGTAAATTTTGACAAGTTTCTATGGCCCATAGACTATGGGATGACAGCTGCCGGCGCCATATTTAACGTTAATCAGTCTGTGATCGTAAGTTAGTGCAACTCACACTTAGAGTCAATCCACGCTTAACAACACTCACCGGTTTGACTTCCGATATCATCTCCGTATAATGCTCCCGGAAGGCCAGACTCCTCAACCGAGGCACTAGCCTCTTGACATCAGCTACCGTTGCCGCGAATTGCTCTGCTTCCGTCAATTCTTCTTTATTCTTCAGTTCTGATAGCTTCTTTAGCTGGTCAGCAGGCGGGAGGTACTGTGGACAAAATTTATTTGAAATCTGTCATCGCCTCCAAATCGGTATTAGGAAGGATTCACAGTCGAGGAACACACAACAAATAATCGATCGGGAAATATCTAATAAGGTATTAATCGTAATCGGGTTTTATGACAATCGATTTTAAAACACTATATCTCTAGTTATGTTATTTTTGTCCTGTCAAAAGAAAGTCTCGGAAATCGTTGAGTTGTCGTTGAGAATGTATTCCGACGTATTTTAAATATAATTAATAAGGATATAGTCATTCTTGCGAAGGAATTTTGATCGTCATTAAGGGCCGTGACACCAAAAAGTTTGCAAAACAGTGACTTAGGGGAATTGGGTGACATAGGCAAATGAGTGAAATGTGATGACAGATGACATGAGAATAAAATAATGAATTGACTGTAGTGTAATGAGTGTGGGTAAAGTGAGATGACTGAGTGGAAGAAGTGTGATGATTGGGTGGGGGAGGTGTGATAACTGTGTGGGCGAAGTGTGATGACTGGGTGGGTGAAGTGTGATGATTTAGTGGATGAAAAATGACCATTGAGTAGGTGAAATGTGATAATTGGGAGGGTGAAGTATGATGACTGGGTGGGCTAAGTGTGACGTTTTAGTGAATGGAAAATGATCATTAAGTAGGTGAAATGTGATGATTGGGCGGGTGAAGTATGATGAGTGAGTGGGTGAAGTGACTTGTCACCTGTATGAGCAAGTCGAGCACGTTGGCGGACAGCACGGTGGTGTCGCAGCGCAGCACGCAGGCGCGGATGTGGTCGTAGGCGAGGTGCTTCAGCGAGCCGCCGAGCAGGATCGACAGGTTCTGCGCCGCCTTGCTGTCCAGCACCTTCAGGTCTTTCACTTTCTTCAGCGTGTGGACTCTGAGACACAATACAATAGTACATTACTGTACAGAGTGAAATTTTATTGACGGTTCAAATTCTTCCCAGGCATTAGGTATCATTAAAAATGCCATTTCTGAAAAAAGCAGGTAAAATTTTCACAATAAAATGTGATGTCTGAATAAATAATTAATAACATGTGGATAATCGAGAGCTGCTTGACGCTTGGGGTTAGCGGTGCGGGGGGAGGGGCGCGCTCACCTATCTTATCTCGACCTAAATTGCAAATTAGTCGCACCGCCCATCTCCGCATGAGCGGTTTCGTGTTGTATCTCTCGTAAAGACGCGCGATCGTGAAGGACACACAACAATGTTTACGAACCGGGAGTACCCCGTGCATGCAAGAAAAGTTAGCAACTTATGTTTTTTTCTAGATTTCATTAAAAAAAATCGGTGTTTCGACGCGTAAGTTTGTCTCGGCGACTCAACGTGGGGCGGGGCGAGCGTTATCGCCACCTCCCGCAAAACGCGCCACCGCGGTATCCACGAACACATGGTTTTTTAGGATATCTTTCAGCTGCTCTGTCTCAATATTTTAGTACTGAAAGATATTGAAAGAAAAAACACGTACGTTTTATTTTTCGCTAAGAAATCTACTGAAAATTTGAACAGTATTATTTCATCCTGTAGAAGCCGGGAAACAAAGGGTTGCAGGCCAAGTAGGTATAGACGGATAGGGAAACGCGGCCTGCAGCCCAACGTTTCTCGCCGAGATTTGTATAGTGCTTTTCTCAAACATATGCAATGAAATAAAAAAATACATCACTCAAAAACAAATTTAAAAGACGCCATGTTGGACTTAAGAATAAAAAAAAAATTCAAACATAATTGAAGGCCTAGAATTTTGTTTGAAATTCCTTGACAGTTCTCCCGAGTTGGTCCGCCTGCAACGTGATACTTTGAAGCCTGTTATAACGAACGTAATGACGGAATTTCATTGCATGTTTGAGAAATAGTACATTACTACAGAGGCCGGGACGAAAGGCAGCCCCATATTTCCCGCCGAGGTATGTATAGTGCTTTTCTCAATCATGCAATGAAATAAACAACAAAAAAATCAAGGTTTTATTTTTAATACGCATAGTGGCAGAATGTCATGATGCCTGTGCCACAAATTTATGTGGAATGGAAATTAAAAAAGAGGACTTTGCCGGCCTAGGCCTGCAAGATTTGTATGAAATTCCATTAACGACCTCTAGTCCGAGCCGCACCTGAAACGTCATACTTCACAGCCTATTATAAGGAACATAACATCAATATTTCATTTCATGTTTGAGAAAAATATATTTTTACAACAGCAAAATAATCTGGATACTAACTTGTCCACAGCATCTTCGTTCCGCTTGGCGACAGGCTTGCTTGAGAATTTTTGCGCCAATCCGCTCAGTATGTCGGGTGACGCCATTTTTTCTTCTTGCACCTAAACAAAAATAACATTATTCCCATGATGGTATATCGCATGTCACCCACTCTACTTCCACGCCGTAACCTACTCGGAGCTGCAGCAAATTAGTCACTATATTGTACGGCCATGATAATAATAATAAAATAAATATTGGGGGACAATCTTACACAAATCGACCCTTTGGTACCGTTTGGTAATTAAAAGTTCGTAACCTACTTCAAAACGGGAAAAAAATCCCATTCGGTAACTGGCTTCAAAACGGGACTTTTCCATGACCGATTCGTAACCGTGGTTACGAACCAGCTACAAAACAGGAAAAAAAAACCGTATTGTAACTGGTTACAATACAGGAATTTTAAATTACCGATTCGTAACCGCAGTTACCAACCAGCCCAAGGTTTTATACACGATTTGCTACCAAACGGCACTAGACAGGCCCATTACGCAACCGGCTACAAACAGGGAATTTTTAAATTCCCTTTCTGTTGCCAGTTACAAAACTTAGCTACGAAACGGAACTACGCAGGCCCATCCGGTAGCCAGCTACAAAATGGGAATCCGAATATCCCTGTTCGTAGCCAGTTACATAACTTGGCTACTAAACGATACCAAAGGAAATCGACCTAGTCCCAAACTAAGCAAAGCTTGTACTATGGGTATTAGACGACAATATACATACTTATATAGATAAATAATAAATACATACTTAAATACATAGGGAACATCCAAGACCCAAGTACAAAATCCGTGCTAAATGCACAAATAATGCCCTGGCCGGGATTGGAACCCGGGACCTCTAGCTTCGGAAGCAGTGTCACTACCAACTAGGCTAAACACGCCGTCGATAATGACAAGAATGTCCGGGCCAGTAATCCGCGTCCAATGTACATGGATTACTCGGCGGTGCATTATTTGGCCGGGCATTATCGCACTGAGCAAACTTGTCCGGGGCAATATTTGGAAGCCACTTTTGTTCGGGCCGATAATGCACGGCCCGAGAAGTCGAGTCCAAAAAAGTGGATGCGCATTCTCGGGAAGGACATTATTTGGTCGTGCATTCCTGGCTCCCCAGCAAATGCTAAGAGGGGCATCGGCAGACCTTTGCTGCGGTTTAAGTGACCAAAATATGAATATAGTAGGTCGAAAGGCCGGTCAGCGACCAGGTAATATGGTGTGCAGGTTTGCCACCACTTGGATGAGTTGATGAACTGGAAGGATATTGCCTTACTGGATTCCTAATACTACTTATTGATCATTATATTTAGTCATAGGACTAAATATAATCGAACATTTTAACAAAAAAAACCGACCTCTACCGAGTTATTCGTCCATTTGTCGTGCACTCTTAATGCAAATTTAACACTAATATGGTTTTCTCATGGATGCTATTGTCAGAATTGGACCAAATTGAAATGGGAGCACGCGGGAAGCACCAGCTTTCAAATAAAGAAGAATCATCAAAATCGGTACACCCAATCGAAAGTTCAGAAGTAACAAACATAAAAAAAATACAGTCGAATTGAGAACCTTCCCACTCCTTTTTTGAAGTCGTTTAAAAATCCCTGTATGTAAATATTATCGAATTCTTTAGAGCGGTATCATGAGATCCACGAAATAAATAAATAAAGATAGATACAAGACTACTCTCAGGATAGCTCGTTTAATCATAAATCATAATCATAAAATATTTATTTGCGGAATTACGATAGGTACATAATAAAAGATGGACATAAAACAATACGTTCAGCATAATTCACCATTTCAGTGGCATGCAAATTAAAATTACAATCACAATTTATTTAAAAAGGCATTTAAATTATAAAAGCATTTTTCTTTAAGCCAACAAAGAAGCTTTTATAGAAACAAAGTGTTCGGCAGATTTCTTAATTCTAACGGAATATTGCTATATATTCTTCCAGACATCATGAAGCAGTTTTTATTATACAGGGGTCTTAAATATCGGTTGTTTGAGTTTAAAGGTTTAGATACTTGTATTTACATACCTTGACCCAGAAGGCCTTCTCTGACATCTTGGCCGGCACGATCGTTTTCCAGTTGGCCCTCTTGAGAGGTCCTTCGACCTCCCATTTCCGTTTCGGTTTCAGGCCGTGCGGTAGGACGTCGGGTTGGGGCTGAAAAAGATATTCCAGATTTAAGAGGCCAATCGTTTTTATCCGCTGAAATAGTTGGCAGTGAATGTGTTAAACGTTAAAAAGTCTTCACATAGATAAATTGATATGAAAAAAGGCCACTAAAATCTACGAAACTTTGCGTAGTTGTTTGTATTCCCTTTGTAAGGGGACAATGGTTATTGAATAGTTATTACAAATAATTAGTTTTTTTTTTAGATTAGTCAATTCGTATCCGTCATGCCACCACCACCAACACCACATCAGCTCAAGGACGTCCACTGCTGGACATAGGCCTCCCCCAAATTCACGGGGGGTGTATGCCATAATCGCCACGCTTGGCATGCGGGTTGGCGATCGCAGTATTTCCACCGTACTCCAGGGATGCTGCTGCCCATCCCCCGGTGGTCTTGGTCGTAGTTTTAGGACATAACCGGGTCCATATTTATCCGTCGTGCGATTCCAATGCAAATTGAAACGGAAAGAATTGCGGTGTTTCAATCTTTAATACGTAATAAGTTACTGAAATACGTGAAATTCTAGTACAATATGCGCGAAAATGACAGTGAATTCTAATCTTAAAAAAACGATGACATACGAGTATAGTGTGAGCAAAACCGATGTTTAATGCTAAGGTGGAGATGAAATTAAGAGAACAATAATGTAAACAAACTACTGTCAATGTGACACGACTTTTCCTTTTAAAACCTCTTGTCATTCATTACCAGTAACATAAATCATGTCTCCACGGATTTTATTTAAACAACACTCAAACGTAATTAAAATAGTAGATTGTACAACATAAAACAAGCCATTTCATCGGAGACAATTTATCGATCCGAGCCGCAGGCTAGGGTCAATATAAAGTAGAGGATAAAATGGGTTTTATACGCGAATTATACACTCGGCTTTCCACTTCAATTGCGAGAAAATTAAACAAATAATTAATATAATTGAAGTTATGTTATCAAATCACAAAAAAAAACATACCAATTAAACTGGGCTACTTAACTGAAATTTTATAATATGTTACGTTTACACTCTGAATGACAAATATTCTGAAGATTTTTGAACTCGGTAATATGGATAGTATACAAGATAATACCAATTTTACCACTTTTCTGTTTTATTTATTCTCTCGATTATAACGCTGTATTAGATTAAGATCTTTACACCGTACATTCCTCATACACACCTCTATCGATAGTATAAAAATCACAATCTAATTCCGCGTTATTCAGAAGTAATTAGCAATTTAAGTCATATCCGGATTTTTCGGAGCTAGGGTTGCCTACCTTACCGGTTTTTGTTTTTGCCTCATTCATTATGATCATACGATTATTCTTTAAAAAAGAATGTGTAGGCAGGGTGACTACCAACTAAGCCAAAGTGGTCGCGGTGCTGTTATTGTCCGGTGGTGTCAGCCGCGTTCGGGTTAGCACGAAGGTGTGGAAGCAGAGTTTACCCGAAGTGGACAGAGTATAGTCTGAAGATGGTCAAGACTCACCATCCTAGGCGCCATGGGTCCCATGCCCGGCGGCGGCGGGGGCCGGGGCCCGCCCATCATGGGCGGCGGAGGCGGCGGCGGCGGGCCGCCCATGCCCGGCATGGGGGGTGGGGGCGGCCCGCCCGGCATCGGCGGGGGAGGGGGCGGTGGCGGTCCACCGCCCACTGAAAGTACACATAAATTTCATTAGCGACCATTTCTGTGTAGTTTTTAAGCACCATTTAGACCATTAACATTTATAGGGTAATGGTACCGTTGTGTTAAGTTCAGACTTAGTACTTTAGAGTTGAAATTATAAACTATAGCCTCGTGCCGCCAATAATAATAAAAAAGACAAGTTATTTCGAAAATCGTTGTTTTATTTTGTTTCAAAACTTGAATGAATCAATAAATAACAAATGTGTTATCAATGGTCTAAATTCCAATAAAATAGGATGTCCATTCTGTTGCACATTGGTCGACACGAGGATAGAGTAACGACCGGACAAAGCCCCATGAAACAAACCTGAAGGCATAGGCGGAGGCGGTGGCGGTCCACTCCCAGGCCCTGTGGGAGTGAGACAACTATTACCCATGCTCATGCAGTGTGAAAGAGACAGTACAGAAACATGCAAATTATAGAAAGAACTAAGTAAAAAAGAACATACACTACCTTCAGAAAGTTTAAGACCAAACACAAAATATGTATATGATCAACATTGATTGATTATTCATTCAACCTTGATTCATCTGTCCGTAGTACTCTCGACCAGTTTGCAAAAGTTCAATCCTTGTGAGAAACAGCCCATTGCAATCGTTTTCCCTTATTTGGTTTGCGTAATAATTTATGAAAATGAAACTAAAAATTGTGTTTGGTCCTAAACTTTTTGATGGTAATGTAAGTAATAAATAAATAAATATCTGCATAAAATTCGATCGGGGTAATTACTAATTATCGCTAAGTTAGATAATAAATCAATACAGGGTGCTCGGAATAACGACGTAGTACTGATACACTGGACTATTAAGAAGTTTGAAGCTTACATGTCTTGGTCCAATCTGTATTTTTTTTTAAATGGAGTTTTTCTAAGCTTTTTAATTCGTCCCAAAAATATACATGAAAAAATTAAATTTAAAACGAACTATGCAATGAATCAAATTGATTTACATTTAAAAAGTAGATGATCAGTTTAGTACCTTGTCACTTTCAGTACTGGTCGCATCACATCTGTCACAGGATTGTTACGCTAGTGGGACAAAGTACTTATATGATCATCTACATTTGCTGTTGACTACCTACTTTTAAGTGCTTTAGATGTATACTTTTTTGCGTGACATTAAGAGGTAGATCGTTGTATAACTGACCATTCGTGCACTTCATTTGCAATAGTCTACTTTGCTCTAATTGAATCCAAATACGCATACTGCTAGGGTTCAAGCAGTGAGGTTGTTTAACAAGATGCCTACTGAATTCAAAGTGATTAGAAGTTCCTCTATTTTTATAAGTAAATTAAAATCATATTTATTAGAGAAATGCTTATATGACATTGAAGATTTTTAACTATTGAATCAATATTATTTATTTATTTTCTTGAACATGACTGATTTTACTATGACTTTGATTTATTTTATTTTGAAAGAAAGAAAGAAGACATTTATTCACATAACCAAAGAAAGACACGCAGATACGATAAAAGGGAAGAAACGCACATTAAACACATAACGTGTGTCTTCGCGGCAGTGAATCGGTTGCTGTCTCAGCATTATGCTGAGGTGTCAGACACCTGCAGCGCTGGTTTTCAGACAGCACCGTAAGTGATCCACGGAACGCAACACAACATACTATATAAAAGGTACACATAATAAATAAATCATATTAATATAATCATAATAAAATACTTAAAATATAATATTCTCAAAATCATTTGAATTGGCAGAGTTAGGTATATAAAATAAACCAGGTCAAAAAACATTCTTACCGACCGAGAAAACAGATTCAAAATGCGATTATGTATGAATAAAAAAAAACAAATAACAGCTTCTGAACAAAAACAATCATAGGAAGCTACAAGATAGAATAACATAAGGGAATTTAGCGCGGATTATTAATTTAAATATTTTATTATTTCCATACTTATTTTTATTTTTTATTGTGATTATAATATTGTTCATTATTGTGGATTATTAGGCTTTGCCATAGATAGTGATAAAGTTCTGGAAATTCTTTTTATGCGACTGCGCCAGAAGAAGGGTTATGTTTTTCGAGAGTATGTATGTATGTATAATTGTTTGGCACGCTCTGCAGCCTGAACGTCTCAATGGATTTTACTTTGAGAGGTGTCGTTAGATTCGTATTTAATGTGAGAGTGACACTGGGTATATCAAAATAAAAGAAAAAACAAAATTGCGGATTTTTGGCGCCAAATTCCAAATTACACAGAAACGCAATCGGGTATTTTTTTGTTTTTTAATTAATTAGCATTGTTTAATGAATTCAATAAAAAATAAACTGAAATGTAATAACGGTCACGAACGGTCAGTTGACTGTGTTGAAGTTGTACAGTCAGTGTCATATAGTACGTAGCAGCCAAAGTGGCCAAATAATTCGGTACACCATACAAAATATATGGTGTACCGAACTATTTGACCACTTTGGCTGCTACGTACCACATGACACTGACTGTACTAGTAAGATTATTTCAAAGAGTAGCATGTTATACATACCCCAATTAGAAATAATAGAAGAAGTTTACCAACCTGAAGGCATAGGCGGCGGCGGCGGTGGCCCTCCTAAAAGCATATCGACGTATATATGTAGCATGCAGTTGCAGAGTTAGTGAGAGTAGAAATAGACCAATCAACATTTTCTGCCTCTAACTACCGCAGTAGTTACATATTTTGGATCACTTTTTAAAACAAGTGGCCATTGAGTTCTTATACTACAGAGTCACAGACCCGAACAAAACTGGCAACCATACTGTCTTCCCGAAGACTTCACGGTTCGAAAAAAAAATGGCGTACGATTATTATTATTATTAAGTGTGTCAAAATAATAGGTCACAGTTGAGTAGAAGCGAAATCACTCAATTTATAACTAAGATTGTAAAAATAAAAACTTAACCATGCAAAACCCTACTTTATCTTAACCACAATAAGACTCAAATTAGTAAATTGTGTGAAATTGTCTTCAATTTCACCGGATGTCATCTATAAAATGGCATGGCATTGACTCGGGGGCGAGAGAGAGAGAAGAGAAGTAACGCCAATGCCAATGACAAGTTGTGCATCACCATCATTATAGTCGTCAGTAGGCATTGTGAATATCAGTAAAATCGGAAACAATTTCTTTCTTGCATTAAGATCGATAGTATCAACGACTTTGAATAAAAATATAGATTTGTAAAAACATGTCAAAGTTGAGGTAGAAACTAGTGTAGAGTGCCGTGAAGCGAAGCAGGTGTAAAATAGTAGTGTAAAGGCTAAAGAATGAAGCAGAGTAAGGGGCTGTAATGTAGCGCTTACCTCCCGGCATCGGCGGCGGCGGCGGCGGCGCGGGCCCGCCGGGGCTGCCGATCGCCTGCGGACGTAAAGTTGGAATTATTACAAGGTCCAACTTTTATAATGGTGCAACGCACTTTAACCGTTGTTTTAAATGCGCCACCCTTGCTTCCGCTTCTTGTCTCGCTGCTGTGGCTGCTTCTACCTTCTGGTTCAGTTCATCTACTTAACATTGCCACAGCAATACTACCACAATTATTACATTGCCCTGCGTGACCCCACTAGGCCCAGGAAGAGAGCCCTTTAACCGTTGTTCTAAAAGCGCCACCCTTAATCCCACTTCTTGCTTCGCTGCTTCTAGCTTCTGCTTCAGTTCATCTACTTAACATTGCCTCAGCAAAACTACCATAATTACCTTAGCAATAGCAGCTATATTCCCCTGCTTGATCCCCACTAGGTCCAGTAGCAGAGCCCTTTAACTGTTGTTCTAAATGCGCCGCCCTTGCTTCCGCTTCTTGCTTCGCTGCTTCTAGCTTCAGTTCATCTACTTAACATTGCCACAGTAAAACTACCATAATTACCTTAGCCATAGCAGCTATATTGCCCTGCGTGATCCCCACTAAGCCCAGTAGGAGAGCCCTTTAACCGTTGTTCTAAATTCGCCGCCCTTGCTTCCGCTTCTTGCTTCGCTGCTTCTAGCTCTTGCTTCAGTGCATCTACTTAACATTGCCACAGCAATACCACCAAAATTACCTTAGCAATAGCAGCTATATTGCCCTGCGAGATCCCACTAGGTCCAGTAGGAGAGCCCTTTAACCGTTGTTCTAAATGCTCCGCCCTTGCTTCCGCTTCTTGCCTCGCTGCTATAGCTGCTTCTAGCTTCTGCTTCAGTTCATCTACTTTTCTTTCTTCTTCTGCTCTTGATTTTTCTAGAAGGGCAAGGGTTTGTTACGTTGGAATAAAATGAGCTTTTTCTAGTGCCATCTGTAGTGTATAATAATAAGATCACTACTTGCTCCTTAGTAAAAGACCAAAAATTCCGAGATTTGCGTCTTTCTATAAGTAAAAATAACTCTAACTGTCTTTGGTTACCGAGGGTGTCTACCATACCAATGTTGTCTACCATATTCAAATAACATTTTGTCCGGAAACATTGCGAAAATAAACGATTTCATGAAAAAAAAATTAAACAATATATTTAACTACACCATTTTTTTACAATTATCGCAGTGATCCGGACACCTATCTCTCCCTAACCTTTGTCGGACTTCTTACGGGACACACCCTATTTATGACTTTGACTGTACAAACAAGTCCGAAAATATGTGAACTCGACTTTATTGCCAAGGGCATAAAGTTGTATTATAGTGGTCGGCGGTTAAGAAGTCAACCCTGACACCTGTCATTTACATACAGTTTATAACCTAAAAGTCACTTTGAGGTTATAAAATGTATGGAAATGACAAGTGTCTACTACTATAATCAGTAAAGCTGCTAACGAAAATTCTAAATTACAAATTGGGGGCTCCTATGTCCCAATGACCTTCGATATCTAACTCTGCGTCTTCTCGTGTTTTTTTTATGTCTTATCGTATTAACAACAACGAGTTTTACCGAAATAGTATCTCATATTTCCTTCAGACTCAATGTTTTCGAGATATACGGCAGAAAACTTTGGCAATTTTTATACGTAACTTTTGTTGAAAATAAAAATCTCTCTTACGTTTTGAGAGACGTCAATAAGGAACAGTTATGTGTACATTCCAATTATATAAGTGCATAAACAACATACTGATATCGAAAATAGAGCTTTTTTCGGCCATGTTTGAATATAATAAAAAAATAGTATTCACTTATTTCCAAATTCGGCTGTTGGAAATGTAGATAAAGGATTAAAGAACCGATAGTCGTTGGTGCCATAAATATGTCTTTAGTTTTGACGGAGGGATATCAACTCAAACCTCGTCAAAAATCGATGAAAAACGTATGGAGCGCCTTACGTAAAGGGAAAAATGAAAATTTTTGTGCCCCAAGCAGGATTCGAGGATACGCGGCCAATCGCTCTAGCCACTGAGCTATCTGAACAAATAAAGCTCAGTCACAAAATCTTTCAACTCCCTTTTTTTTTCTTTTTTTTCTTTAATTTGACTTTGGCATAACGTTGGTCATATATTTTTGAACACGACTGGATCAGTAATACGTTGTATCGTACCTATGAGCCCCTCTATAAGCGGTTGCACGTCGATATTGAACCGCTGCGTAGCTCTGAAGTCCGGATCGTATCCATTCTTGTGTAGAACTATTTGTGTGACACATTCTTCTATCAGCTTGTAGTATGCTGGCCTGAAAACAAAAGTTTATAAGATATAGCTAACAAGGCCACTAGTCGCCCAACATACAAAAAAAAATGGCCATGGAATTTTAATCTACTGTAATAGGTTATAGAGTACTTTCTTTGGTTTTTAAACGAAACTAAACAAATGCAACCTGTTGCAATTTTGAAACAAATAAAATCCATTGGGGCCCTTTACACGATTAATATTATCACAATACCAATATTAGATGTCAATTTGCACCTTAGATCTTCGTTCATCTTATTGAAAAATCTAATTTGAATATATAAAATAAATCTATAAAGTTTTTGTGTTAATAATATATTTCTATTTAATATTTAGGTTTAAGTTACTCATGTTGCTACACCCTAGTAGGGTCCATGTTCGTACTGGTTAGATTAAGTACATCTTGTAAACGCATAAATTATTATGATTATGATACCCCAGTATTGAGATAATATTATCGCAATTTTCAAAATTGTATGGATTTTGCTTTAATATTCATCAATATTCACGTGATACGTATCGTCATATGAGTTTATCGTGTGATAATTATAAGCATAACTGTGTAAAAGGCCCCATCGAAGAGGATGTTACCTTTTAATGAATCTTTGCGCGGTTAGAAGATAATAATTCCACTACTTATTGTAGGTATGTGGTGTTTTGTTCCTGGTGGTGAGTAAGGTGGCCAGAGCTCCTGAGGAAGCGCTTTGTCCCACAGCCATGTAGAAGAAAAATATCTTCGAATAAAATATTTTAATTAAACTCACCTAATTAGTTCATCGTCTCTTATAAACAGAAGATGCTGAAGTATAGACAACAGGTACGGTTCCGCTGGGGTATCCATGACCAGATTTTTGACGAGCTCGAAGCATTCGTTCGCGTCGTGAAAATCCACTCTAAAACATATGATTAAATAAATAAATGTTGCGGGGCAATCTTACAAAAATCTACCTAGTTCCAAACTAAGCAAAGCTTATACTACAGGTCCAAGCTTTACTTAGTTTGGGATTAGTGTGGATTAAGTGTGCCGAGGTTGAGGAGTTGGTGGTTGAACCCAACATCATAGGCGAAATAAAGTCCCACACACTTCGTTGGTTCGGCCACCTACAGAGAATGGGAGAGGATCGCGCCGTCAAGAGAGCATATCTGAGTCGACCGATATATAAAATATGCGAAAATGGCCTTAATGGCAAGAGCGTAAGAAAGTACGCGGTCGCGGTCCTCAGTAATGAGGAACGGAGGAATAAGAAGTCAACATCTAAATATACACTTTCTACCTTTATCAATCACTAAGCAATAGTAGAATGTATATGTCGCAGAGAAAATATCAAAAGTGAGATTTGATCAAACCCTAACCCAAGGGATATGATATGATCAACTCTCGCAGGGTGTTAATTGGCTACCTACTCCATTTAATCATTTCGATTTTATCAAAACACTAAATCCTCCACCCTTTTTTGATATGGCCGTTTTATCTGGCAACACTTTAGTGTCGTCCCTTTTTTCCTAGATTGATTTGAAAGGGATGACACGACAGTGTTGCCAATTTTTAATTTCCTCTCTTTGTGTCGCACTTTATACATATGTAACATTGGCGCGTGAAGCGAGCGTGCAAGGTTTTTAATTGTAAATATATTTACAAGCGGAGTCGTCCGCTTAGTGGATTTATAATTTACAACTGGAATAAAAAAATTATCACCCCAGGCGGTATTAGAACCCACGACCTCTGGAATCCGTCCATCGCTCTTCCCAACTGAGCTACCGAGGGTATTGCTTGAAGCAACGAATTTTTCAATCAGTTCAATCTTCTAATTAAGCCTTAGGGAGACTTGTAGCGACATCTACCGCGAAGATTCGTCGCCTCATGCAATACCCGCGGTAGCTCAGTTGGAAAGAGCGATGGACGTATTCCATAGGTCGCGGGTTTAAATCCCGCCCGGGGTGATCATATTTTTCAATTTTTCATTCCGATTGGAAATTGTAAGGTTTTTAATAATTTCCAATCGAAAATGAAAAATTTAAAAGTAGTTTTTTTTTTAAAGGTTTTTATTTATTTTATTTATATGTGACCTGAAACTTACCTTCCAATATGTAGCGTCCACTTTTCCGACCATTTCAAAAAATGCCCGGTATCATTTCTAACCGTGATTCGCCCAATTCTAACCTACGGAAGCAAAGCGTGGACGCTGAAACTCAAGTAAGTAAATATGCTACTAGTGGCCGAGAGGAAGATGCTCCGTAAGATACTGGGCCCCAAAAAAGACCGGATGGAAGCTGGACAGTGACGAAGCTGAGTGGAGTGGACGAGTGAATAGGCATCTTCTGGGTGAGCTCGCTTCATCGTCGGCCTCATCTTTGCCCCCTGGCTAGATGCTGGCCAAGAGCAATCCCATTTTTATAAAAAAAAAAAAAGTCCTTAGGAACCGTGAGATTGAAGACCTAGTGGCTGAACCAAACATCATGGGGGAGACTAAAGCTCACAGACTCCGTTGGTCCCATCTTGAGAGAATGGATGAAGATCGAAACGTGAAAAGAGCATACTTGGGTTGCTTAGCAGGTGGTCGCTGGTGCGACATGGTGGAGGCGGATCTGCGCGAATTTCGAGTCAACAATTGGAGAGAGGTGGGACGGTACCGTTAAAGAAATGCGGATGGCTCAGGGTGCGTCGGACAATGGCAGAGATGATTAAAACACCGTATGCTTCGTTTGGTTTATATTTGCAAAGTGATTTAAATTAATTATCCTAAGTAATAAACAGTGATCGTAACTTTTGTAGCATTTTCGGTGCAGCGTAGTGGTGTTAACAGAATTGGGATAAATGATTTAAATTCTTACGATTCATTAGCGTTAATAACGTTAATATTAATCTTAACGACGACCTGTTTAGCCTAGTTGGTAGTGACTCTGCCTCCGAAGCTAGAGGTCCCGGGTTCGAATCCCGGCCAGGGCATTTATTTGTGCATTATTCACGGATATTTGTACTTGGGTCTTGGATGTTTTCTATGTATTTAAGTATGTATTTATCTATGTAAGTATGTATATCGTCGTCTAGTACCCATAGTACAAGCTTTGCTTAGTTTGGGACTAGGTCGATTTGTGTAAGATTGTCCCCCAATATTATTATTATTATTCCTTTATTTATTTTTCGTCTTAGGTTAGGTTTGTACAATGGATTTACAAAAGGTAAAATATAAAAATACACTTACAAAATATAAAAACATTATAAAAACCTAACCTAGGGTGCCGCCGGCAGCGAGGCAGGGCCTAAGCCACCGGTGGTTAGGGCGACAGAGAGAGGAACCTCCGGACTATCCGCGCCGTGTCCAGGAGTACCGCCTTCTGTATTTGACCCTTGACCCAGCCATCTAGCGAGAGTCTCTTGAGATGTTGGTCGAGACTCTTCGCTATTAGACCGTTCGCAGAAACGACCATCGGGACAATGATCGTCGAATCAACATCCCACATGGCGGTTACCTCGTGTGCCAAGTCTAGGTACTTGCTGACTTTGTCCTTCTCGGCCTTCACGAGGTTCTCGTCATGGGGGATGGTGATGTCGACGAGCACTGCCTGGCGCTTCGATCGATCTATCAGCACGATGTCGGGCTTATTGGCTACAATAGTCCGATCCGTGATGATAGATCGATCCCAATAGAGCGTAGCACGACCATTTTCGAGAACTGGCGCAGGTAAGTATTTATAGTACGGCACTTCGAAGTCCACAAGACCGTATGAAAGAGCAAGTTGCTGGTGAATAATTCTGGCTACCAAGTTATGCCTGTGCAAGTACTCGCCGTTAGCAAGATGACTACAACCGGAAATGATATGCCTGAGTGACTCTCCGGGACGGCGGCATGCCCGACAAATGTCGACCGTACCGTCCTTCAGGATATATTTCCGGTAGTTGTTCGTCATGATAACTTCGTCCGCAATTGCACAGACAAAACCTTCGGTTTCCCCGAAGAGATCCCCGAAACGTAGCCAGTTCACCGACGCGAGCAGGTCTACGTCGGGCCCCGTAAGGGCCCTGTAGAACCGCCCGTGTAGCTCCTTACTCTTCCATTCCGCCTTGCGGTCCTCGGTGCTCAGTACTTTAAATCTGCGCCAGTTCTCGTTTGCCATGGAGAGCGGGGTGAAAGATGCGTCTACTGCCACTACGTCTCGATGCATCCCACATTCGCTGTTTAGGAAATAATCCCTGAGACTGCACACCTCGCGGTTGTGGAGGCCTTTGGCATTTAAAAAGCCACGACCTCCACACTTCCGCGGGATGTACAGTCTCATAACAGACGAACGTGGGTGCAACATGCGGTGTGCAGTGAGCAGTACACGCACCCTTCGATCCAGGGCATCCAGCTCAGTCTGAGTCCACCTTAGTATGCCAAAGGAGTATGTGAGCAAGGGCATAACCCAGGCGTTGAAGGCGCGCGCCTTATTGCCACCCGACAAAAAACTATTAAGTACCTTTGTCAGGCGACAGAAAAAGCGCTCCTTCACCGCCTGCTTTATGCCCTCACCCTCAATACCCAAAGCCTGTGACATACCAAGATATTTATAGGTTTCTGCTTCGGAGAGAGATCTGAGCGACATTGTCTCAGAAAGTTGTAAATTTGTTGAATTTACAACTTTCCCCCGCTGTACATGCATGACCGCACACTTATCTACACCAAATTCCATTTTGATGGCGCTACTGAAAACTTCTGTCGTTTTCAGTAGCTCCAACAGGTCCTGTCTATTTGGTGCAAATAGCTTAAGGTCATCCATGTATAGCAGATGAGAAATGACCTCACCCCCTCTCCGAAGCTGGCAACCTAGCCCCGAATCCTGCAGCAGAGTGCTGAGCGGATTCAGCGCTAGGCAGAACCACAAGGGACTCAGACTGTCACCCTGGAAAATGCCTCGCTCAATCCTGATGGAGTCCTGCGGGCCAGAAGGGCCATCTCCTCCACCCGGTTGACGAAGGACTGTGGTCCACTGCCCCATGCAAGCACTTAAGAAGGATCTTAAAGCTGCATCAACTTTATACAGCTCTAAGATCCTCCTCAGCCATGAATGAGGCACCGAATCATAGGCCTTCTTATAGTCAATCCAGGAGGCCGAGAGGGTCCCTCTGTTCCGCCGTACTCGTTGGCAAATGGTCATGTCTATGAGGAGGAGCTCTTTAGTACCACGCGACCCAACCCTACATCCATTTTGAGCAGGAGCCAAAATGTTGTTCGTAACAATGTGCGTGTTAATTTTTGCCCTCAAAATGGATGTAAGGAGCTTGTACAGCGTAGGCAAGCACGTGATGGGTCTGTAGTTCTTCGCTTCCGTGGTACTACCGGACTTGTAGAGCAGGGAGGTAACACCAGTTGTTAAGGGAGGAGGTAGGGAACCGAGCTCGAGGGCTTGCTGGAACTGTGTTGCCAAACGTTCGTGTGAACATCGAAACCACTTCAGCCAGAAGTTGTGCAATCCATCCGGTCCCGGACTTTTCCAGTTCGGAGCCGTACGGATGGCACAACTTACGTCTTCGGGGCTGATGGTAACAGACCCCATGGGTTCGATGGATTCACAGTCACGTTCGACAACACCGATCCAGGCACCCTCAGTGTGTTCGACAGGCACCGACCAGATACTACGCCAAAAGTTAACCATGGCAGTAGCATCCGGTCGCTGACCGTCGCACACACGATGGTCGGTTCCCTCCCACTTCCGGTATACCTTCCTTTGGTCACTCTGGAAAAGGCGATTCTGCTGGTATCGGTCCACACGCTCTCTGTAGCGGCGAATACGGCTTGCCCATGCATAGACTTTCTGCTTCAGAAAGTCAATGCGTTCCGTGACACAGGCCATGTAGTCACGGGGTCTGACACCAGTCCCCGCGAAGGCCTGGTTCACGAAACGCATGACTCGGGGGCGGTTATTGCCCCCCCTGAAGCAGATCAGCTTGCGATGAGAGTCCTAAACGTATTGATACGCCGCTCAATTCGTACTTGCCAGGCAGGGACACCCCCGGCGGTCCTAGTTGCACGGTCAGCGTCCGGAAACTTGACGCGAGCAACACGGCACGCCGCGATGGCCCCGCAGTACATAATTGAGTGTGTATCAATCAAATCATCGCTAGCCCGCAAATACGGGTCTAGGAGATCGTTTAGGGCTCCCATTAGCGCTAGATTGCGTCTATTTACGGGCAAGCGTGGTAGTCGCGGCCTAGAATTGGGTGTGGAGCGATACCGCGTAATCGCCTCATCCAGAGCCCTCCTCAGTTGCTCATGGGCCTGGGTACTCACACTCTGATCCGCGCAGTCCCCGTCGGCACTGGGATCGACCCGCGGCGCCCTCGGTGCCGTGTTGGGAGCGGGCACCGGAGCCGGCGACGTGGCGGGTAGGTCCCGCGCCGAAGTGGGGGCTGCACGAGCAGAGAGTGCTTCCAGGCGGAGCCGATCAAGCGTCAAGTCATCCAACCGCTTATTTCGTTGAATGACTCGCACCTGATCCGATAGGCGTTGTGCAGACACGGTGATGGTCGGTTCAAGAGCCTGGAACAGAGGAAGCATCCGGACACGATACGCGGATAGGTTAGTTTCCCCCTCTGTCGCCCCAAAGTACGCTCGCATGCAGTTCTCGTTCATTTCTTGAGTCCATCGCATGCGGCGCACTACACCACCGGCAGCGGGAGCCGTGGGTGGAGCGGAATGCCCCGTAGGCCCCAAGCGTGCCGGCAGCGGTCGCCTTCCTCGTCGCGCTGATGTTTGTGGCGGCGGTGGCGACGGCCCGCGCTCGTCACTGCTCGACTCGCTGCTGTCAGGTGCCGTGGCAAACTCGTCATCTGACGACGAGGGCGAGGAGCTGGACGGCGCAGGCGGAGATGGTAGACGTGCGCGTTGTTCCGCTCTTGATCGTAGTCTCGTATTCATTTTTCATTGTAATTTATATTCATTTTATAGCTTACGCTGTTTGACATTTTCATTGACAGTTAAGCTTTATTATTATTATTATTAATTAACCGTTTAAATTGTATTTCTCCATACCAACTCCGTTAATTAACACCACTACCACCACCACCATATCAGCCCTAGGACGTTCACTGCTGGACATAGGCCTCCCCCAATTTCATGGGGGGTAAATGCCATAATCGCCACGCTTGGCATGCGGGTTGGCGATCGCAGTATCTCCACCGCACTCAAGGAATGCTGCTGCCCATTCCCCGGTGGTCTTGGTCGTAGTTTTAGAACATACCCGGGTCGGTTAACACCACTACGCTGCACCGAAAATGCTACAAAAGTTACGATCACTGGTAATAAAATAACAAGGTGGTTTTTAAATATGGCGACCTCTATCGACTTAATCCTAAACCAGGTTCCTATGAGAGGAACTATAGTGGTCGGCGGTTAAGAAGTCAATCCTGACACCTGTCATTTCCATACAGCTCATAACCTCAAAGTGACTTTTAGGTTATAAACTGTATGGAAATGACTGGTGTCAGGGTTAACTTTTTAACCGCCGACTACCATAGAAGATTTTAACCAAGGGTGGTATTCCACTCATCCAATGTCTTTGTCCAATATACATTTGATCAAAGATATTGAATGAGTGGAATACCACCCATCAAGCAATCTAGTGATTCCAGTCTGGAAGCTGGCGCTGTGCTTGACAATCGTGAAAAGTGGCGCGGTCTCATGTCGGAGGCCAAGTCTCATTCTGGGTCGCTGAGCCAACGGAGTAAGTATGTGTGGAACTGACCTGACGTCGTCGAACTTGGCCAGGAACTCGTCCTGGTCGGCGGCGGCGTGCTGGTCGAACACCGTCATCTGGATCTGGCGCGCGCCCTCCGCGCCCGCGCGCAGCTCGTCTGCCGAACAACACTTTTATCACACTTGTTTGTTTATACATAGTTTAAAGAGGGGCGTAAGTCCAGTTACAGTCCAGTTTGCAATTTTCTTACGCCCGAGTTAATCACAATGTTTTCATCGCATATATTGTGATGTAATGTATTGTATTGTGATATGATCCCAGTTGGTCGAAATATGAATTTATTATTATTATTTGCGAGGAATTAAATAACTCCATCACTAATCTACAATTTCACATCCAATATCAGTGCATGATCGCCGGGGCGTCCCTGCGAGAAGAGCGCGCAGTTTCAATATTTCAACCAATCAAAAAGCAGTATTCTTGCGGCGCGCTACCTTCCAGATTTGTCAGCTTCAATATTTCAACCAATCACAGAGCAGTATTCTTGTGGAGCGCGGCCGACTAGTTTTTTTAAACCATTCAGATCACACAGAAACTTATAGCTCCCTAGGGAGTTATGAAAGTCCATAACTCCCACGAGAGGTAAATCGGCTATAACTACTCTATACGCCTGTATACAATAAGACCCTTTACGAGCGAGTTTTTTTGTGTGATCTGATTGGTTTAAAAAAATCTAGTTGGCCGCGCTCCACAAAAATGTCAAGAATACTGCTCTCGCACGAACGAACGAATATTTTAAGAATGTATATAAAGCGCGAGAGTTTAAAGAGTTATAAGACATGTATATTAAATTTATATGATAAAATCTTGTTTGTCTTTGATAAAAGTTGTAGTAACTTTGACGGTAGATGTCGCTACAAGTCTCCCTAAGGCTTAATTAAAAGAGTGAACTGATTGAAAGATTCGTCGCCTCGGGATAACCCGCGGTAGCTCAGTTGGTAAGAGCGATGGACGGATTCCAGAGGTCGCGGGTTCAAATCCCGCCCGGGGTGATCAATTTTTCAGTTTTTCATTTTCGGTTGGAAATTATAATTCCGTTAAGTGGACGTTTCCACTTGTAAAAATATTTACATTTAGAATGGGGTAGCACATTGTTACTAATGATTCTCAATGTAACTTGAGACATTGGTGCCGTTTCAAAAAGTTGTAGTAACTTTGACGGTAGATGTCGCTACAAGTCTCCCTAAGGCTTAATTAAAAGAGTGAACTGATTGAAAGATTCGTCGCCTCGGGATAACCCGCGGTAGCTCAGTTGGTAAGAGCGATGGACGGATTCCAGAGGTCGCGGGTTCAAATCCCGCCCGGGGTGATCAATTTTTCAGTTTTTCATTTTCGGTTGGAAATTATAATTCCGTTAAGTGGACGTTTCCACTTGTAAAAATATTTACATTTAGAATGGGGTAGCACATTGTTACTAATGATTCTCAATGTAACTTGAGACATTGGTGCCGTTTCAAAAAGTTGTAGTAACTTTGACGGTAGATGTCGCTACAAGTCTCCCTAAGGCTTAATTAAAAGAGTGAACTGATTGAAAGATTCGTCGCCTCGGGATAACCCGCGCTAGCTCAGTTGGTAAGAGCGATGGACGGATTCCAGAGGTCGCGGGTTCAAATCCCGCCCGGGGTGATCAATTTTTCAATTTTTCATTTTCGGTTGGAAATTATAATTCCGTTAAGTGGACGTTTCCACTTGTAAAAATATTTACATTTAGAATGGGGTAGCACATTGTTACTAATGATTCTCAATGTAACTTGAGACATTGGTGCCGTTTCAAAAAGTTGTAGTAACTTTGACGGTAGATGTCGCTACAAGTCTCCCTAAGGCTTAATTAAAAGAGTGAACTGATTGAAAGATTCGTCGCCTCGGGATAACCCGCGGTAGCTCAGTTGGTAAGAGCGATGGACGGATTCCAGAGGTCGCGGGTTCAAATCCCGCCCGGGGTGATCAATTTTTCAATTTTTCATTTTCGGTTGGAAATTATATATGTAACATCTCGCAGACACATGAATTCTGAAGAAATCATGGTTGTCCAGGTGACAAACCACTATTTTCATACTATAGTGGTCGGCGGTTACGAAGTCAATCCAGACACCTGTCATTTCCATACATTTTATAACCTAAGTCACTATGAGGTTATAAACTGTATGGAAATGACAGGTGTCAGGATTAACTTCTTAACCGCCGCCCACTATAAATCGGGGGACACTTACGTCCGCTGGACAATCGATAATTTTAGCACCGTTGTCTAGTTTTATGCTATAATGTATTAACTAATGAATGCAACAACAATTAACAACAACTGCTGAGATCATGTTTTCTTGTAATTTCCTTTTAAACTGCAATTAGTACTAAACATGAGGGTCTGTAATGCGCATGGGCACCTCAGTAGCAAGCATCGATCAAGCGAACCGATTATTCATCCATCACCTTGCCTTAAAAACTTACCTATTAAGTCCTGAAGACCAGTCCTCATGAACTCGCTTCTCAGATGCATTCTGAACTCGAGCTCTTCTGGCTCCGTTATTATGGCGTTTATCAGCTGCATGCAGCCGTTCTGTTGACAGACAAACATACATGGTATAATACTATGTAGTAAAAAGACACAAATGGCGCTAAACATACTTTAAATTAAATCAAGTGAATACAAAATAGTTACCACTACGAAGTTTCATAATCGAATATCTCTATTTCCAACAAACTTGAAAATTCAGGCGATAGCTGTGGCGAAGTGTCCATAGAACTCGATTCGAGACTGATCAACGTTAAATATGGCGCCGGCAGCTGTCATCCCATACATTCAAATTTTACCAAACACAGCTTACCATTAAGGACGGTTTGGTGCAACCCAGCCTTAGCCTCTGTTGAGTAAGATAGTCAGGGGGTGTACCCCTTAAAAATAAAGTGGGGTCTAACTGAATTCGGCTTGACAATGAATTTAACGTGTCGGAGTCGAAGGCCAAGATTAATTTTTGGATAAGAATGAATATAATATGTTTGAAGACATGAAGGATGGACATAAGCATATGTTATTCCGCGGCTCCGCCTACGTTATTTGTAGCGGGCATCTCGAATCAAATAAATAACTGATCTCACCTTTAAACTCTCAGGAGCTTTGCCATCCAGGCCTTCTACTATACAAAGCAGCCGAGGTTTCCGATTCGACTCTCCCGCCATTGTTATAGCTTCTAGAACCTTCTCGTGACCGTTCGGGATGAGACATATCGCTGCTAGTACCTGTAACACATACAATATCAGTTACCACGGGTACGGTGGGTTTAGAATGTCGTAGGGAATTATGTCTTGGGGAGAAACTAGGTTTACTTTTGGGTGAGATTGTTGATCTCGAATTATTTTTACTATGGTTAAATTAAGTTCAGAAACAATTGTCGGCCTGTTTAGCCTAGTTGGTAGTGTCATTGCCTCCGAAGCTAGAGGTCCCGGGTTCGATTCCCGGTAAGGGCATTTGTTTCTGTGGTGAGCAGACATTTGTTCCTGAGACTTGGATGTTTTCTATGTATTCAAGTATATATCTATTAAATATATCGTCGTCTAGTACCCATAACACAAGCCTTATTGAGCTTACTGTGGGACTAGTTCGATTTGTGTAAAAAATGTCCCCTAATATTTATTTATTTTATTTATTAATGTGGGGTTATGTTCTGGGGAAATTAATAATGAGTGCCATTAGACTCTGGACTCCCAGGCATCAATATGCGTTCTAGAATCATTTAGATCTATGGCCAAAAGTAGCTCGGTTAAATATTTTCAATTATTTTGAACCAACTTGGACCCACTATGATATAACCAAAATGACATCTAAAGCTTCTTTGATAATAATACCTTCCCTTGTGTTATTATCAAAGCTTTAGATGTCACTTTGGTTGTCATTTTGCATGTTTGGATGTCAGTGTGGTTGGTTTATGACAATGACAGCAGTTGAAATGCTCTTAGTATCATTCAGTTATTGCGGATTACCACGGATTTGACGAGTAGAAGCTGCGCTATAGCGTTACTATATGGGGATATTTTAGTTAACCTTTGTCAAAACACCTTAGCAGATTCTAAAACACAATGTGGTTTCCTCCCATCCAAACTTCGAGCCAGCACTGGCCACGCTCATCTGCACTCGAACACTGTTCTGATGCCGACAGTATTGTTCAAGATGGCGGACAAACATCAGACACACTCTTTCCATTGTTAATCCTTTCAGTTTTTTAAAGACAAAGGAGCACAAACATGTTATTTTGCAAACAGATTGGGTCAGCAAATGAGAATCCGCTGGAGTTGCAAACGTCCATATTAGGCTACGGTGACCGCTTACCATCACGCGGACCGTATACTTAGAACGAGTTTAACATAGTTATACTTACTACGGATATTTCTACTCGTCGATGCACTATGGGATTGTTTTGTGAGGCAATTCCATTTACCCTTTGAGCATTTTTGTCAATATACTTTGATGCTTTTAAAGTTATTTATATCAGACATAAACGTCATCAAATCGTGTTGTAACTAATTTGGAGTTGATACGATTATACTTACCACGGTTATGGCAAGTTGTGTCTGCGCTATGACATTATTTAATGGGGAGATTTTTAATCTTTGATCATTTTTGTCAACATACCTTAGCAGCTTCTAAAGCACAATGTGGTTTCCTCGCATCCAAGCTTCGAGCCAACACTGGCAAAGCTTCTCTGCACTCGAACACTGTTCTGATGCCGACAGTATTGTTCAAGATGGCGGACAGACATCGGATACACTCGTATTGTACTCGGTCGTAGCGGGAGTCACTGAAAAAAAACGATTTGTTTTTTTAAGGGGATAAACAAGATTGTAACGCATCGATTTCAGAAGAGTCATAAACGGATTGCCGACCCTTTATTGATTTCAGGATATGTTTATGTTAACAGCTTGAGCCAATAGCAAGTGCATTTTAGCTCAACGGATCATAGAAAGCTGTGGTGACCTTACTTCACAACTTCAACTTAAACTTGGCAACTAGTTGGACCATAGACTAACCTTGAAAGAATCCGTCAATGCGCACAAAAACTTACCGATAAAATCCACTTCCACTTGCAGCGTTAAAATATACGAAACATCTTAAATCAACGTTCATATCTTAGTCTAAAATGTGTCTTATTTAAAAGCAATTAAAGTAGTAACTTGATTGTTATCGTAAAAAAAAGGTTGTGCAGGTTACTTTATTTAAATTTTCCATAACACACATGGGTGACACGTGTTCTTGAGGGAATAGAAACTACATTAAATAACTTTAAGCCTTGTTCCAAGATTATTACAGTACAAACTTACTTGACACACTTTACACAGAATAAAATATTCATTTACACTACCGCTCATAATTATTTAGGCACCTACTAATTGCTGGTTCATACAAACACACTACACTTTTCCATGTACCAGCAATTAGTAGCTATTTAAGTCATTGCAAAAAGAAAACTACCCTCTTAAAAGAAGGGTCTCCGACACCGATTTAAGGCTCAATAAGTCAGCTAAATAAAAAATGTAAAATGCACGCAAAACTGTCAAGGGACTCTGACTTGGCAGTGTATTTCTGAAAGTCATTTTTGTATACAGATGTATGGAAAAGGGTATGGGTGCCTAAATAATTATGAGCGGTATTGTATTTGTCATATATTATGTACGGTCAACCAACTTGATTTCTGGACCACTTCGTACCTTGTCACAGTGGAAATAAATATAAAATCAGCTAGAGATCTCATATTATTTAAGTGTTGTATTTATTTTCTAGTGTATCTTAATTATTTTCTTATTTTCCTTACTCGCTAAGACGCCTTCGTATAGGTATTTTACTCAATGTTTGTATTTATGAACCTCCAGGTCTGTTTTTATATATATTTCAACTTACCTCTATCTTTTTATGTATGACTGTATGTGTTCTGAACAATAAATAAATAATAAATAAATTATTGTCACTGTGACAAGGTACGAAGTGGCCCGGAAAAAAAAGGTAGATTGTACATTAAGGTGTTTACTAGAGATGCGCCGAATATTCGGCAATTATTCGGTATTCGGCATATTCGGCGTATTTTTGAATGTTCGGTATTCGGCCGGTATTCGGTATTATTCGGTTCAACTGCCGAATATTTACCGAACAGTTTTTGAGGTATTTATCTACAACTTGCAAAAATGTAATACAATCACTGCCTTGTCAAATTATCATTCTTAACGGATTATTATTCAGCCTTAACGTACTTTATTGTCCATAGTATTACTTTAAAATGAACAAAATTGTTATAGGTAACCATTGAATTGGTCTGTTTTAGAACAGCTGATAAAGGTATTTTTTTGAACTGTAATTCGTCGTCGAATGTTCATATTCGGTAAGACCCATATTTGGCACATCTCTAGTGTTTACATACAGTGGGTCTCAATAATATATGTATGTATGTATGTAAGAACTTTTGGTAGAGAATGCCCTTTGCCATTAAGTCCGCCATTTGTACATTTGTTTTTTGTGCAATAAAGCTTAAATAAATAAATAATAAATAAATAAACTTTATTGTACTCACATGTTTGTGTTTGTTACAGATTCAGGGTTGTCAATATACTCTCTGTCAGACCGAAGGGTTATTAGTGGGCTATCATTCATTTTTTAGAGAGTATAGACTATATTATAGAGATATAGTGAATTATATATTATATAGATATAGTGAATTCTATATTATAGAGATATAGTGAAGTAAGTAAGTAAGTAAGTAAGTAAGTATTTATTTGTGATACACAGGTTACAATAAAAGATGACAATAGAATAAAATATACAATACGCTGTGATCTACCTTCAAGGTGTACAAATATTAAATTTTAAAATACGAGTAACTACATAGTTCCAATCTTTATGGACATGCACTAGTTATGCTTAAATATGACAAATAAATTAGGTACATTTCTACTACATATTTCTGAAACTTCTGTCTAATAAAAATTCATCAATGCTATAATAAGCTCTCTCTGAAAGTTTTAGTTTTAATTTATTTTTAAACATTGGCATATTCAATTCCTTTAGGCTCTCCGGTATGAAATTATATATTTTTGAGGCCATGCCCAATATACTCCTTCTTAACAAAACTGTCTTGCCAGTAGCGGTTTGTATTGCATGTTTGTATCGAACGCTTCTCGAATTCGTGGTTTGCTTTAAGGGAAACAGTGAGGGGTTTGATTTGACAAAAACTGCTATCTCGTAAATATACAGTGAGGTTAGTGTGAGTATCTTTAGTTCTTTAAAGTGAGGCTTGCAACTTTCGGTTCGTTTGAGGCCACATACTGCTCGAATGCATTTTTTCTGAGACCTAAATATTTGTAGCTTATTGGTGCAGTTTCCCCAAAATATAATCCCGTATCTTAAAATCGACTGAATTCTTTCCCATCGGCTAAATTCGGAATCAATTACGTGTGTCATGTCAAATGGCAAAATACTATCAGTTTTCATTCTAACACTTGACATTGACTAATAAAGTTTCACATGAACAGACATGAACTTGTCGATCATTTAATACGATAATTGATACTATTGATAGCCACCTCGGGTCTAGTCGTATTCCGAGTTTAGCCGTTGGGAGAGCATATACACCACATCTGTACACACATTAAGGTCTAAGGGTGGTATTCCACTCGTACGATATCTTTGTCCAATTTCTTTGTAAAATCTTTGATCAAAGTTTTTTGACGTAGGCCCATTCCACTCATCCAATATCTTTGTCCAAGTTTTTTTTTCATGCGTAGCCATATTGATTTAACTGTCATCGGAATCTTTGATCAAATGTCGAGGTCCCATCCAAGTTTGATGAAATCATCCAATTTCTTTGATCAAAGATATTGGATGAGTTTAATACGGGGTGTTCTAGTTATCTAATATCTTTGTCAAATCTTTGATCAAAGTTTTTTGACGGAGGCCCATTCCACTCATCCAATATCTTTGTCCAAGTTTTATTATTTTTCATGCGTAGCCATATTGATTTAACTGTCATCAGAATCTTTGATCAAATGTCGGGATCCCATCCAAGTTGGATGAAATCATCCAATTTCTTTGATCAAATGTATATTGGACAAAGATATTGGATGAGTGGAATACCTCCCTAAGATAATACAGCTCAAGAATCTATCGACACGACTGTCTGCATCAAAGGAATTTCAACCTTATTACAATATTATTAAAGTCGCTTTTCGCGACACGCCGCCCTTAACGACATTATCCGCTGATCTCTTGCCAGCGTGAACGTGCCGGCGGTGCTCGAACCAGTCGGCATCGTTCGTGACGATGGCAAGAGACCGGACGGAATGTCCCTAATACCGTGGAAAATGGGCACTGGCAGCGTCCTCGTACAACGTCTTAGCATCGCCATACAGCGAGGAAATGCTGCCAGCATTCTTGGCACCATGCCGCAGGTAACTTTTTTTTTTATTAGTTTTCTTTTTACTTTTAATAATTTAAGTTAGTTATTGTTATCATCAATTGTTTTTTTTTAGATTATTAGCACTAAGTGTGGTAAATTAATAATTTATTGGCTTTCTAAAAAAAAAAGTATAAACTTACTTGGTATAACACAGATTCAGGGTTGTCAATATACTCTCTATCCCCTTAGTGCCGAATTCTTCAATCCACGATAAAGGGTTATTAGTTAGGGCTATCCTTAGGTTTTCTAGACAGCTGTGTAGCTTTCCCACGGAGAGTTCTGGCTGATTTAGATACGCTACGTAGTCTGAGGGCTTTTCGAATTTTGAACGGCCTTCCTGGAAAGAAAATTTTAGCATGTCTATAATATTATAAACGTAATTTTTAGTTCAATAGGCATACCACTTATATTCTGATTATTATTGGGAGCCTATAGGTACAATACTACCCCCTCTGTCAAATATTGTCGGTCCAAAGGGACACCTCTATTGCGATAAATATAGCTTGAAGCCATTTTTTTTATATGTGGATTCCGAAGGGGTCGTGAAACCTCTTGAAGAGTGAGAATCGCAATTTTTTTTCCCTAACTGGGTATTACCGAGGGTTTCGCTTCATGAAATTGATTGTAAAACACTGGTTTCAAGCGTTGAAATCCACCATAAATCAATATTTATTTTTAATTTGTATTTGTAGGTACGAAAGCAATCGTTACGTTACTATTATATTATGTAACTGTACATAAAAGTCACACAAATGTTACCTGAGCGTTGACGAATTTGTAAGCGACGAGCATCTTCTTCTTCTGATCCCTCGAGTATTTTCTGAGCGGAGCTTTCTTCTCCTCGCTGAGATTCATGTCCGACTGAAAACACACAAAGAAACATTTTTCAGTCATGTTAAACCTAATAATAATCTATGCAGCCTGGAAAAATTCACCGTTTGAATCCTTCACTAAGCTGAGATCCATTTAAGTGACCTCTGAATATGAACTAGAAACAGCAATTTAATTTTAGAGAAAGGCAATACAAGCTACAACAAGCGAGCTAAATTGGCTCCCTATACGTCAACGCCGTTCTCTCAGAATTCTTTGCACACTTTTCTCCATCCTGTTTGAGCCTTCTGCACCAGGATATCTCAAATGTAAATTTAACTTCGTTACCCCTCGTCCGGGCTGTGAACTACGTTCCTCTCGATCCCTTAAACTCTCCGTACTTCCTCACCGTAGTGGTTTTGTCTCATCTTCCTTCGCTGTTCAAGCTATCCGTCTCTGGAATGCACTCCCCCTCACAATAAGACAAGCCCCAAGCAAGATGGCATTCAAACATATGCTCTACAAGCACCTGTTAGAAAAATAGGAAAGTATTCGGTAGGTATCCTCAGCACTTATGCAATAGTATGAACATATGCATTTATATACGTATATATATTTATATGTATTATATATGTTTTATTTATTATTGTATATATGTACTTGTATATATTTTCCCTGATAAATGTATGTATGTAGTTTATGAAATATTCATATTAATACTTAAACAATATTTAACTTTTCATGTTTCCTTTTTATTTTACTCAATGCACCCACTTTTACAAGTTTCTGTTTGGCCCTATGGTTGACTGGTAGAGAATGCCTCACGGCATTAAGTCCGCCTTTTGTATTAATATGTGCAATAAAGTTTAAATAAATAAATAAATAAACCAGCGTCATAGAAACTTACTTGTGGACTTAAGTGAACTAGGGCACAGCGGAACCTTATCTCATACTGGGACCAGCCCACCTGGGGATGTACCTCCACCTTACAGATGACCGCAGCCATAACAACACCACTACTCCCCTCCCCTTAGGCATGCGGTGTTATGTTAGTGGTAGTGAGTATCAGGCCGCCAGAGCTCCCGACGATACGCTGCGTTGAGAGTGAGGGACCTGCAGGGTCAGGCTCATGAAATCCACTTTCCCGAAATGTGCACTTTGTCTAAAAGTGCACTTTTCGCAAAATGTGCACTCCCAAAAGATACACTTTCCCAATTGGGGCAATTACTCGAATTTCATCAAGAAGTGCTCTTTTTCATAAGGCAACCTTTCCCTAAACGTACACTTGCCCAATTGGGATACTTCCTCGATAGGTGCACTATTTCAAAAAGTGCTATTTTCCATAAGGCAAATCTTGAAGAAGAACCGAAAGGCTAAAGATATGGACTTTGATGAAAAGCATAAGAAAATAACTCGAAAACTGGCGAAAACGATTTTCCCCAACCACTGCATTAAGAAAAATAAGCTTCGTGCATAAATAAATGTACAAGTTCAAAAATGTTATTTTTAAATAGTTTGAGTTTACAATTATGTAGCCTGACCCTTTACCTCGATTTCCACTGTTACGGCTCTTTTGGAAAAGTGTACCATCACAGAAAGGAAACTTTTCTCTTTTTGAGAAAGTGCACCTCTTGAGATTATATATATTTGAGAATGTGGTTTATCTGAGAAAGTGTACCAATTGGGAAGTGCACCTTTTAAGACAGTGCACATTCCGAGAAATTGCTCCTTCTAAATAAGTGTACCTTTAGGGAAAATGCACATTTCGGGAAAGTGGATTTTATGAGCCTCACCCGGGACGTGCATAGTGTATATGTCTCTAGCCATCAAATCAACAAATCCTCAAGCCAATACGGGGTCGGCAACGCGATTGTGATTCTTCTGGAATCCCAAGCGTCCCCTATGGAGCTTTAAACTTGTTTGCCACCGTCGTTGTATAAATAATTTTAACAAATAAAAACCGACTTGAACCGAGCTATACGTCCATTTATCGTGCACATACTTAATGCAAATTTAAGAATTCTATGGTTTTCTCATGGATGCCATTGTCAGAACTGGACCACACGGGAAGCACCAGCTTTCAGATAAAAAAAGAATAATCTAAATTGGTTCACCCAGTCGAAAGTTCTGAGATAACAAACATAAAAAAATACAGTCGAAATGAAAACCTCTTTCTTTTTTGAAGTCGGTTAAAAAAGACAGCTAACTCACCAGCATCTCCTCAAACCTCCTCTGCAGCTGAGCATCGTCTAGTGCGTCGATCTTGCTCGTGTACTCCGCCGTTGCATTAGGCTCCTCATCCTCGGCTCTGCTTGGCTCGGCGCGGGGTACGGTGTCGTAGCCGCGCTCGATCCCACCGCCGCCCTTCTTTGGACGGCCGAACCATGTGTCCAGCTGTGGGCAAGGGAAATAGGTATCATCTATATGTATAAAACAAACTCGTGTTATACTTGGTGTACATTTATAACTCGACAACGGCTGAACCGATTTTGAAGATCTTAGATTTTTTAGATTTGGCTTCTTTGGCAGCGTTCCCTACAAAGTGCATTCTGGCTTTTAATACACTTTGCAGGGAACGTTGGGGGGCGGTACGGCGTACTCCGGGACAGCTAGTTGAGTAGAAAAATACGGCTGTATTTAAAAAGCATTTTCCATTGGCCAGATGGAATTCAATTTTATGTCAATATCATAAAGAATTAATTACACAGAGTAAAAAAAATCTTACTAATACCAACAGCAACTTTTATAATAATGGTTCAAATTCAAATTTAGTGTAAGGCAGAGGATAATTCGAGATATTTTCGACCACATCCATTATTATATTTTTTAAAGATATAAGCCACAACTTGTCCTCTGGTGCCTATTTAGAATGTGAAATTTGTGTTAATTTTGAATGCAAAACTGAAAAAGTTATAAGAGAGAATTTAGAAATTTTACATGTATACCTAAGTAAATAAATAAACTCGCCCAATGGATCAGAGCAAAAAAAATTAAAATTGGTTCTTGAAGTTTGAGAGCAACAATGTCAAACACGCTAAACTTATGTATTAGTGATTTAGTATCTCTTTATTTAATAAAATATACAATAGAAATATCAACTCACCGAAAACGGCGACTTCTCCCTAACCTTATACCTATCCCCTGTTACTTTCAAACTATCCATTCTATCTACACAACTCAATCTGACAACATTATCACGCAATTTAGAACCAAATTCTTTCGCCATCCAACCGGGTAAATACGGGTATAGAAAATTAAGAAAATAAACTACCAACTTCACACATAACAACACTTCATGGAAAACATTCAATATTGCGAATTTAAAAACGAAAATTGGGTTATTTATGATCTTTTATAGTCACAATTAGAAACAGAAAAATGACCAGGTGGCCTCACCAGAAAATAAAAACGAAACTATAAACTTATGAAAGTTAGAAATTAAACTATCATAAATTAGAATTAAACTCATTTGAAACCAATCCGTATCACACACGAATACAAACTAAAGCAAAACATTACAGAACATCTTAAAATACAATTGCGAAGTCATTTCCCGTCCCAAAATGTCTTGAAAATCTTGTTATTGTACGGACTTAGGACTATTCGGTGTTGGAGTGTATTATGCCATAGTTTTAAATAGATACTGATGAGTACATGATGAGATAAAACGTTGACATATGTACGGGCAAACACCTGGGTCATAATAGTAGATTTCATATTGTTGGAATATGGTTTAAAATACGATAGCCATGAATCTTTGTTGGAGGAAAGTCTTTGACATAATGCGTATATTTAAATGCTAAGAAAAGCGATGGAAAAATTGGTACAATACGAGTCGGAATAGCAAAGAAAAGTTACATACATGTAAAATCACGGTGTTTTCCAGAGGAGTAGGCAGAGATCACGGATTTCCCCTTGCTACGATCCTGACATACAACTTTCGCTTCATGAACTCTCATAACATTCTTCATGCATGCGCGCCGATTTAGGGTAGGTACTTTTGACCTGGCCTTTCTGCAGAATGTCTCCGATTTGGTCGTACGTACATAAGTACTTAAGGAGAATGTTTTTTTTTAAAAACAGTCAGAAAAAACTGATTCCTTGTCTTAATCAATATTGGAGATGCGCCGCATATTCGGTAATTATTCTGTATTTTCAATATTCGGTATTCGGACGAATTATTCAGTTCAACGGCCGATTATTTATCAAATCAACATAGGAGTTTTTGCCTACAGATTGCTTGCAATAATATAATATTCTTCACCTAATTAATGTTATACACATTTTAAAAATGAACAAAAAAAATTATCGCTGATTTACCTAATTATTCGAGGTCCGTCGCCCAAATGCCGTTGCCATTGGCCCTTACAGTTTCGTCATGTCTGTCCCTCCGTCCGTCCGTATGTCACAGCACAGCCGATTATCTCGGAGACTATAAGCACTACAATTAGGCGTATGGGGTATCTATGGATAGGCCTTTAAACATTATATTGTGATTTACTTCTTGACATTTACATTTTATTCTAGAAACTGTCTAATTTTTTATATCTGTCGATCTTATTGTGAACTAGCAATATAATCAAATATATAGATTGCTATAAAAAATTAGCTTAAGATGTTTTAACGGACGATTCGGAAGTGCTTAAGCTGCTAGGCCTATTTGAAATTGGAATAACGAATATTTTGACATTGACATTGGATATTTAAAGGTAGCTTTACGGTGAAGAAAACATCGGAAACCTTTATAATCCGAATTAGATCTTGTTATTCCTCTGGGTTGGTAGGTTGGCAGTCGCTTTTATAAAACTAGTGCCTACACCAAATCTTGGGCCCCTTTACGAAACCGCGAAAACACTAGGAATAGAATGTTTCCGGCACTCACTTGACCAATTTCCTGCATCCTCATCACTCATCACATCACCCACTCTTGACACATATCCAAAATACAAACACACCGTACTCTCAACTAGTACAAAACGAATTGCGACTCTATCGCTCAAACCATACGATTTCAATTAAAATAAGTTATGTTTTCATTTTATGCTTCTTCATTCAAAAATACAGCAAGAATATGCGTATAGACAATGAAGTGCTTGGCAATTTTGAGCTCTATTCAGATTAGATAAGATTATTAACCAATATCATAACCGCAACGCAAACTTTGTTATTGCAAACTAGTGTTATTATTAAGAATTTGAGCTTTATCACTAATGAAATAGAATCTCAAATGAACAAACACGTCTTTCGGTTATTGCTTTGTATATTTTTTGATGATACAATCCGCGACTCTGAAACTAGAACGAATTCAATGTATTTATAGCTAGTTCAGATTTGAGATTTACTATGTTGAATTAAGGTTGATATTTGTTTGTAATGTTTACATTTCTAAAGGCCTTCCGATAATCTAGTGGGCCGCGGCCATTGACATTGACACGAAATCATAATGATGTTTAAATGGGTAAACGATACAACACCCACAATACAGCGCAAGATTATGTTTTTTAGAGAAGGCACAGCGCAATGTCATCTCGCTCATGATCGGAGCCCAATTGAGGAGGTATCTGCCTTACAGAAGACCTCAGTCATATTAACACCACTACTTTTTCAGTAGAGACTATGATGTTGCGCCACAGGGGGCCAATTCTCGGGTTCGATCGAGATGATCTCTATTCGAGATTCCATACAAGTGACTATCATTCTATACAATGTCACGATAGACATGCATCTCGCTCGGACCGAGAATTGGCCCCCAGACCACTAATAATAGGGGTAAGTGGTCGGTGTGTTGCGCCCTGTAGGCTGGGGTTAGAATGCGGCTACGGTATCCCCTGCCTATCGTATAGTAAATAAATAAATCGAACTATTCCCATTGTAAGCTCAATAAGGCTCGTGTACAGTAACAGTAAGTTAACACTGTTGTGAACATTTTTTTTTTATTAGGGGACAATTTTAACACAAATCGAACTAGTCCCATAGGAAGAATTGTAAGATCAATAAAGCTTGTGTTATGGGTACTAGACGACGATATCTTTTATAGATATGTGCTTAAATACATAGAAAACATCCAAGTCTCAGGAGCAAATGTTTCTGCTCACCATAGAAACAAATGCCCTTACCGGGTTTCGAACCCGGGACATCCTACGTCTTCTAGTCTCCGAGTAATCGATGAACATACATAAAAAAAAACCGACAAATAGAGAACCTCCTCCTTTTTTTGAAATCGGTTAAAAATAACGAATTCTGATTCCAATTCCATAAAAGACCAAATTCATATTGCACCTGTCAATAATTGGCTACATTTAGTTTTTAATCAGTTAGATGTCTCTTTAAATCAAAGACTGGTGTCTCCTAACAATACATACGCATATCGTGCATACTAAGAAACTCCGCTTAATTATGGTCCAGCAGCTAAAAGCTAAGAAGATAGCCCTCATAAAATGAATGCTATGCTACAAATAAGAGATTTAGTGAGAAGAATTAGTTAAAGTGAATACAGCTGGCCGTGGGCAGTGAAAGGGTTAATTCTCACATTTAGATAGTAGCAGTATGGTGTCTGTCAATCACTGTCATAATGTCCGTGAGTTTTACTAACATGTCATCTTAAGCCTAAGTCACTCAACTATTAATGCCATATAAAATTTCCCGTCTGCCACAGTATACAAAGATTATCAGTTCCTCAAGTAGCAGTATGGTGTCTGTTAATCACTGTCATAATGTCCGCAAGTTGTTCTAACATGTCATCTTAAGCCTACTCAACTTTTAATGCCATATAAAATTTCACGTGTGCCACAGTATACTTATACAAAGATTACCAGTACCTCAAGTAGGCTAAACAGGATGGATGGGATTCATAGGGCGAATATTCAGTGTCTTTAACGGCGTTTCATATTCATCGTAGTAGTCTTATTAAATATTGTTAAGCGATGATAACCAGAGTTAAACACGTATACCAATCGGCTATGGGTCATTTTAATTCCGTGAAAAATTAAAAAAAATGATCACAGTTCTCGCGATTTATCTGTTTCTTTTTTTACTTTTGGAAATGCATTTACATGCTTTCGGGGAGCACGGGTATGAGTGATATGAGGGACTAACCGCGGATAGAGACCTTTGAACTGCCGTCTAAAACCATTTAAGTAGATAATCGTGAATTGTACCTAATGACGTTAGAAATCATCGTTTCAAAATTTCGAAGATTAAGATGCTTGCATGATGCTATGCTATGCATCGTCTAAGAACCGGTTCACATCGTTCGAAACGGTCCGACATCTGGTATTCTGTCGGGTAATGTGTAAGGCGAGTAGTTATATTATATACTTGACAATGCAAGCCGATTAAAAAAAACAAGCGATGAAAATACTGTTTGACAGATCATTAGCATCATTTTCTTTGATTAATACGTTGCCAAACCTATTATTACTACAATCTGCTTATTGCAAAAGCCTGGTGCTATCTAGATATTGATATTTCCTCTGACGCGCAGATTTCAGCGAATCCTCATGTTGTCGTATCAAAAAAGAGTAGGCAGCGCGCTTGTGATTGTTCTAGAGTCGCAAGTGGCCAGGCCTTACCATCAGGCAGGTCCTATGACCTATGCTTGTTTGCCACCGTTTAAGTATAAGAAAGAATCTAAGAGAACGTAACTCTGAGTTGAGATACTTGATCTAAATATACTGTGTGTCCTTTAAGAAATTCTAGGTTGAAAACGCGCCAAAATGATATCATCACTAATAGTGATGATGATGATGATATCATAACCTTGCTGTAGGTCAGTGCTGTTTGCACGTGTTAAAATATTCATTCGTAGGTGTAAGTAGGTATTTATATTTTATCCTAATGTGACTAATCATGAACTTGCAGCCGACCTTGTCTCCTCGAAGATCTCACGGTTCGAAATGAAATGCCATACGATTATTGTTATTATGAGCATAAATGTATTGTTATACTGCGATCGCCAACGTGTATGCCAAGCATGGCGATTATGGCATTTACCCCCCCTAAAAGTGGCGGAGGCCTATGTATATCCAGCAGTGGACGTGCTACGGCTGATATGATGATTGTTATACATATAATAACATTGTACATAACATGGATCCTAGCAAATGGAATTCTGTGATCTCTGCCTACCCTTCTGGGAAACAGGCGTGATTATATGTATGTATGTATGACATGTATACGTAAGGAAACCGCTCTATGATCCCAACAAAATCTAGTTTTCCCTTTGGGTTGGAAGACTTGGAAGTTTAGATGGCAGATGCTTTCGTAAAACTGGTTCTTACGGTAAATCTTAGGATAAGGTGACAAATATTAATTTTATAATTATGACATAATGCTTACCCTGCTTTTTCTCCATGTCTCCTTCCTTTTTAGCCTCGGCAGGCTGTTGTTCTTTTTATATTTTTCCTGCTCACTTTCATCCATAATTATTTCACTTTTCAGTCACAGTCAATAGACAGTTTCACATAACATCACTGTTTTCAGTTCAGGTGATTATTATTAAAAAAGTGTTAACATGACATCACAACGTGAAATAATGCCAGGCGATTTCATTTCAAAGTTCAATATCAAGACTGAAACCATTTTGATAAAACATGTCTAAGCACCATTGCTGGAAAACTAGCCTTCAAATAAAAAAACCTCACTCAAATCGGTTCGTCCATTAAAGAGACACACATATACAGGGTGGCACAGAACGAGGGACGTTCCTGCAAACAGGGAATTGGTAAGCCTAAGTACTATACATTTGTCAAATAAACTATGTTAATATTCGTAACCGCTTTCGAGATATAGCTTTTTAAACGTAATTTAATAAAACAACATGTTTCAATCATAAGAAAGCTAATGGCAGGTATTGTATCACTTCAAAATATAAATACGTAAATAGAAGCGAAAGGGTTGTTACTAACATTATAAGGTATTATTTTATCTATTTTTTTTCCTTAATATACAAGCTTCTAATGATTACAAGTCGATTGTACATCACTTAAGAGACAACACAATTTCAGGAAAGTCCCTGGTATTGCTCCTCCCTGTATACAGATACACAGAAACACGTGTAGAACTTATATCACACCTCTTTTGCACGCTGTCATTAGGCAATATTTACAAAGCACGAAAACGTTCCGATATTTTAAAATTAACTTTACATTAATGTAACAAATTCTAATAATACCATTTAAAAGTGCGTCCGGTACAGAGTATTAGTAACAACTAAATAGGGCATTGTTTGTGATAATTCAGATAATCCTATCAGTGAACGATAAAAATATAGTATCATTGCGTTTTAAAATATCCACCTATCTACAAATAAGAACCTATATTTATAAGCGTTAAACGCAAAAGTTAAACGGACAACTTGTAATCAGACGATTCGTACGCGTATTTGAAACTAACGTGATTTTTTTATAGTACTATTAATTAATAGTAATCATCATCATCATCATCATAAATTTAAGAGCCTTGCTCTTGTCGGTGGAGTAACCGCCATTCCATTCTTCTCTGTGCTACATCTTTGAGTTCCTGATACGACACAACATCAACTTTCTCCTTAGCCTGATCCATAAACGCACGTCTCGGTCTTCCCCTGCCTCTTCTTCCCTCTATTTTGCCCTCTATTACTCGTATAGTTTTGATGTAAATGTCATGTCGTATCAGGTGCCCCAGCATATTCCCTCTTCTATTTTCTATCATCTTTAGCAAGAATCTTTTCTCTCCTATCAAGTCTAATACTTCTTCGTTTGTTTTTCTTTCCGTCCAACTTATACCTTCCATCCTCCTCCAACACCACATTTCAAACGCACTCAGTCTATCTAATAGTAATATAACAAAATAAAAATAATAATAGTAAAAATTTACTTTTTTTTTATACTCTTCTGACCGTTGTAGCGGAAATGTGACAGTGGCCTCGTCAGACACTGGTCCTCTCATCTTTTAAGTTTAAGCAATAACATGGTTATTTAAGTTATAATATTTTCATAAATCTCTGTTTAGCCCAATGGTTGGCTGGTAGAGAATGCCATTTGGCATTAAGCCCGCCATTTGTACAATTACATTTTGTGCAATAAAGTTTAAATAAATAAATAAATATATGAATTGAAATAGTTGGATTTTATTTATTTTATTTATTATTGTCGAGGCATGGAAGTTGGCAAATGCAGACTGAGTATTAGTTTTAAGCGGACGATCTTAAAATTAATACGAAGCCTGCAATTGAAATTTGAACCGGGGCTATTTTAGTGCTTTCTCAAAAATGGGGGTTGATAAACATATCCTTAAAAAGTCAAAATGTTTATGCTCTCCCGCCGTGTATTTTTTTAAACAGAATTGGAAGTGTATTTTTCCACCGAGAAACCGCAAATTATTTCAGACACGTACAAAAACGTCGCGTTTCAAACCGAAGAATACGACTTGAATTGGCTGTATACGACCTGCGCCATATTTTGTATGGCTGTTTTTTTTAAGTTTGGAACTCGACAAATAAAGGAATTTATACATACATAAACTCACAACTATATTCCCGAAAGAGAAGCAGAGCACACGAAAATTAATTTCAGTGCCACTTTTAGCAGTTGTAGGTTTATAGATGGAGAAAACGCGATATTGCAGTGACAGGTTGCTAGCCCATCGCCCACTTCAACCAAAAGGAATTTATATGCAACATTGTAGTCGCGCGCGGTCGTGTTTTTCTTAATTTCTCATTGACCATAAACTGTACACTTCGGATTCCAATGCTTAGCGAGCGAGTAACGTCCACTTTTACGGTTATTTTTGATAAAAAAAACTGTTTATTAGAATAAAGTATGCCGCTTACCATTGCCGAAAACTACAAACCCATTAAATGTAATCGTATAGAGTACAAAATACAACTGAAACTGAATAACAACTAAACAAATGTAACTCCACACCATCGCGAATCGCGAAAACCATGAACCAATATTCTAAATCAACCTTAATTGTATCCGGTTGCATAATCGTGGCATTATCGATCGATTTACCAATTAACTGGAAAAGCGCGCTTTGGAAACGCCGGCTGTTTACCAAACAATACACTTGTGGTTTGAGCTATTGTTGTGATAGATATGTACTTATTCTCGTCTACGACGCGACGTCTACTTCTGTCGTCATGAAGACATTTGCACCTCATCATAGCAAGGATTTCTAGCTCCTATACGCGTTCTACTAAATAAATAATAAGAAAAAAAGTTACAATATAAAAATTAAAAGGTGGTCGTCACTCGAGAACCTTTCCGCCCCAACGGCCACCGGTTCTACGTGCTATGTGCCCCGCCCACTGCCACTTAGTTTAGCGATTCGGAGGGCTATATCGGTCCGCTGGATGCGGGTGGCGAAGGACCGGTCATTGTGGAAGTCTTTGGGGGAGACCTATGTCCAGCAGTGGACGTCTTTCGGCTGACATGATGATGATGATGAAAATTTATTTATTTATTTATTGTAAAAATACATTTACACAGCATTACAGTATACACCAAGGCGCTGGAAAATTTAGTTAACTATAAGCAACAGAATTAATAAATACCTATGCAGCTATAGAATAATGCTAAACATCACAATACAAATTATAACGAGGCCCTACCTACCTAAAATGAAAAGGTTACATTTTAAACTACTTATCTTAACTACTTTTGTTTTTACTAGGACAAGTTCTCAATAGAAATCCTTACTCAAAGGCTGGCTTGATCCGACTTACGATCATAGACCGATCAACGTTAAATATGGCGCCGGCAGCTGTCATCTCATAGAAACTTGTAAAATTTTCCATACATTAAAATTTTAACGTACACATCTTACGATTACAGACGGTTTGGTGCAACCATGCCTAAGGTGCAAATTGTTAAAATGATTACAGAAGTAAGTAGACGTCGCAGACGAGAATAACTATCACAATACCGGAGGTCCCGGGTTCGAATCCCGTTCGAGACATTTATTCGTGTGATGAACACGAATATTTGTTCCAGAGTCTTGGTTGTGTTCTATGTATTTAAATTTAATATTTATTTATCTATTTAAGTACATATGTATATATATATCGTATATACAGGGTGGAAAGATAAGTCGGGCCCTGGAGGGAAACTACCTTAAAACGTTGAGATAACTCGATTTACTGAAAGGAAACATTATTTTATTTCTCCTAAGCAATAAAACTGCATTCACAGATTTTTGAAATAGATACCTTTTTTTCAATACTAATTGTGCAGAATGTCTTTATTTTTTTTGGGCTCTCATGTATCCTAGACTAGGTCTGTCTCTAATAAGTTTTTGTTCCTTGATAAAAATACGATCTATTGGCATCAATTAATATCAAAAAAATGATATTTTTTGCTATCTGTACATTTTTAAAAAAATCAGTGAATGCAGTTTTAATGCTTAGGAGAAATAACATAATGTTTCCTTGTAGCAAATTGATCTATCTCAACGTTTTAAGGTAGTTTCCCTCCAGGGCCCGACTTATCTTTCCACACTGTATATACACATATGTAATCGTCGCCTAGTTGCTTAGTTTGGGACTAGGTTGATTTGTGTAAGATCCCCCAACGCCCAACCCAATATTACATGCATACATACGTATAATCACGCCTGTTTCGCAGAGGGGTAGGCAGAGATCACGGATTTCCATTTGCTACGATCCTGACATACAACTTTCGCTTCATGAACTTGCACATAGCATTCTTCATGCATGCGCGCCGGTTTAGGGTACTCTTGATCTGGCCTTTCTGCAGAATGTCTCCGATTTGGTCGGAGTACGTTCGCCGAGGTCATCCCCTTCCAACTTTTCCATCTACTCTTCCTTCATATCCAATATTAAGAGGTCTTTAACGTGTCGACTAGCGCCACTCATAAATAAAAGTAATTATTTAAATTTATGTATGTATGTATGTATAACGGACCCGGGTATGTCCTAAAACTACGACCAAGACCACCGGGGAATGGGCAGCAGCATTCCTTGAGTGCGGTGGAGATACTGCGATCGCCAACCCGCATGCCAAGCGTGGCGATTATGGCATTTACCCCCCATGAAATTGGGGGAGGCCTATGTCCAGCAGTGGACGTCCTAGGGCTGATATGGCGGTGGTGGTGGTATGTATAACACTTTATTGCACAAAAAAACAATAACAATCGAAACAAAATAACAAAATGTAAAAGTACAAAGGCGAACTTATCCCTATAAGGGATCTCTTCCAGCTAACCTTCGAGAAAATGAGAAAAATAAATATAGTACACAAACACGGATATAAATGAAACGATGGTTATTGAAAAAAGGAGGCCACTATGTAATGTATTTTGTATTTAAGTACCTTTTTAATACATTGAACTAGGTTTTACGATGCTGGATTCGTCGATATATGCGTCCAAAGTTAAAACTCTTAGAGGTACTTAAACACAAAATACACACATACATAAACACACGCCTATATTCCCAAAAGGGGTAGGCATAGCACATGAAAATTATTTTTCAGTGCCACTTTTAGCAATTGCAGGTTTATAGATGAAGAAAATGTGATATTGCAGTGACAGGTTGCTAGCCCATCGCCCACAACACACTTCAACCTGGTCTCCGTAGTCGACTCTTACGACACCCAAAGGAAGAAAGGGGGTGGTGCTGTTCTAACCCAACACCATACGGGTAAATACAAAATACGTTACTTAATGGCCCCCTTTTTAGAGTTTCGTACCCAAAGGGTAAAAACGGGACCTTATTACTAAGACTTCGCTGTCCGTCCGTCCTTCCGTCTGTCACCAGTTATTGAAATTTTCACAGATTGTGTATTTCTGTTGCCGCTATAACAACAAATACTAAAAACAAAATAATAATAATAATTAAGGGGGGCTCCCATACATCAGAGTAGTTGTTGGTGTTTTTTGCTGTATCTCATGAACCGTAATAGCAAGGAGGTTTAAATTTTCACAGATGTTGTATTTTTATTGCCACAATAATAACAAATACTAAAAATAAAATTAAAATAATATTTAAGGGGGGCTTCCATATTTCTGGTACGGAACCCTTCGTGCCGGAGTCCGACTCGCACTTGGCCGGTTTTTTCAATTTACTTCATTTATTTTGACTGCTTTGTGATGTAGTCTCATGGTTACCAGCACCTTATTTATTATCATGAATGTATTAACCTACTTTTAAGATAACAATCAACATGTTTTCAAGGCAGCAGTATAAACCTTGAAAAGTCATCCTAATGAATTTCTTTATAATCGCCATCTTTTCTTACTTTCAAAGAGACATAGCGAGTATTTCCAGCCTAATTCACTTACTAATTTAATGAAGCCTTCATGTGAAGGAAAACTGGTATTATAATATAAATTCTACCATTCTAATGTCGTTAATTTAATGCTTCTTAATGCGTTCATCAGCACCTAGCGTTATTCCCCGTACAGTTGTATCCTGAAGGATGCCTGGGGTCCGCTACCTAATCCCAAGAATTGGCGTAGGCACTAGTTTTTACGGAAGCGACTGCCATCTGACCTTCCAACCCGAGGGGGAAACCAGACCTTATTGGGATTAGGCTTGTCAAGTGAGCAACTTGACTGTTAGAAGTTCTCAAGCCTCCCTAAGGCCTCTAACTTGGCTTAACGACTGCTATCATAGACAGCAGCCGGGATCAACGGCTTAAAGTCTAAATCACGGGAGCGCTCCGCGCTAATGCCTTGCTAGATAGAAATCTAAACAGTTTATTCTAACGATTTTAATGAAATTTACAATATAGGGGTTTGCAAGTGCGAAAATTCTATCTAGCTTAGGCTCATCGGGAAAACTGGTATTCCCCGGGAAAACACGAGCAAAGCTCGGTCGCCCAGGTACAATCAGCATCAAAAGTAGCTCGCATGTGCAGGTGTCAAAATCTAAAAATTCAAATTCAAATTTTTATTATTTATTTATTTATTAGTACTAACAGTTTTACCTTACGTTCTAACTTATAACTAATAATAGATTAAAATAATGTAAATTTAACAATTTTATTACAATTTTATCAAAATATGAATAATAGGAAATAAAATACGTATAAATCATTAAAAAAAGGATGGTCATCATTTAAAAAAAAAGTACCCTGGTGGTCACTAGTGACTGCAAATAGTGACTCGATGCGGCTAAAAAACGATTCTCAGACGTTAAAAAGATATCAAGTTGACTTTGTTACTGAATAAATAAATGAATGAAATGAATATTAATAAAATATAAATATTTACACGTCATATACCCTTACAATAAAGACATTTGAACTTTTCAAATGCGTAGCTACTTTTGATGCTGACTGTACAAGCGTATTACGATATATTGGCTATTCGATCACAGAACCGCCAACGGAGGAACACACAATCACCCAAAAGTACGAACACTCGCGTACACAAAAGTATGTACTTTATCAATTTGACCATGCTTTTGAACATATTTCAACACTCAATCAGGCGGTAACACTGAATCACGATAGGACGAACACTCAATTTCGGCGGTATAATTGAGCCGCGCGCTATGATCGCTTGACACCTAAACACTGAAGTATTGCATAGATAAGGGTTTATCGTGACGATAACACAGATGGAGTGATAGCAAAAAAAAATATTTTCATTTTCTCTCTAGACGTGAACTAGATTTTTTTAGTACCGGCGGCAAACAAACGTACGGCCCGCCTGATGGAAAGCGGTCACCGCAGCCTATGGACGCCTGCAACTCTAGGGGTAACTAATTGTTGCTTCTCAGGCATTATTTAAAAGTGGGCGTCACAATTGGCTTAAGAGTTCGCAAGACGCTCTGTTTTCCATAAAAGTAAAAGTAAAAGTAGTTTATTCTTCAAATTAGGCATATTACATGCACCCATGAACGTCAATAAACTACCACCGGTTCGGAAAAATATACCTCTGCCACGAGAAGAACCGGCGTAAGAAACTCGGCGAGGTGTCATTTTTTCAAAACAATATACATTATATAGTTAAATATAAAATTACATTACTACAAAATAACTTAAATAACAATGCTACAGTAGAAAATATATTTTCGCGATAGATTAAAATGAGAACGAAACTACGTTTGAATGGAGAATCAAGTTCAGCCGAGCGTGCGGGGGACCCTTAACGACTGATTGGATAAAAAAATCAATTACAGAACCTTTAAACGGTTGTTGAATTATTCTTTTTTCAAGGAGAAAAGAAATACTCAACAAAAGCTCAAATTCCTCTAATTCGAACCAAGCGCTTTGCATCTTCTTTTATAATGCGCACTTGTAAGGTTTGGAATTCTCTGCCGGCGTCTGTATTTCCGAGTTCATATAACCTAGACCTTTTTAAGGCACGAGTGAATAGGCATCTTCTGGGTGAGCTCGCTTCATCGTCCGCCTCATCTTTGCCCCCCGGCTAGATGGTGGCCAAGAGAAATCCCATTTGTAATAAAAAAAAAGCTCTAAGGTTTTGTTGGGAGCTATGGTATTTTTAGCGTTTGACCCCGATTTTATACAAATATTTGGCTTAACTGGGATTACATGGTGATATAAACCCACTTCACATTTTCGTCCATACAAAAATAATTTACTGGTTCCTTTTCATTACGTACGTACCTACTAATATGTACTAGGAATTATGTGCTATTAAGAAAATATATAAATAAAACAGAAACGGGAAACTGTCGCATTCATAACTTACTTATCAGCATAAACAGCATTATATACCACATTTAATTATAAATAATTTATTTTCCTAATTACCAACTACATGCTTACCATACACGCGAGTAATCACGTGTGGTCACGGTAATGTTCGAGGATGAATCATGTCTCAAGGTCATACACACCTTGGTCCGTTCAGTCGGTTCTTCACATGAAAGGTTTTATTTCGTTCTTTTAGTTTTGGAGAACTACTCCATTTCCTAAGAATTAAGGCGAAGGGGTGGGCAAGGTCATTCCATACAAACTTTGTACAAGTTTTTCTTCGTCTGTGTTTGCACTCCTGTTACTATTTTTGGTCCATATGCTTATTTTATTGTTAGCTATGTCTTGATGTTTTTCTTTTTTAATATGTTTTATTTTTTAATAATGCCAAATTTCAACAACATGTTCTGCGTATATCCAATATGTACCAACAAAACATAAAATTAAATGCTGTAGTGTCAAAACTAACGCAAAAAACCGGCCAAAAGCGTGTCGGGCCACGCTCAGTGTAGGGTTCCGTAGTTTTCCGTCCGTCACATTAAGTTGACATATTAAGTACAGAAACACAAAACCCTAAAAAGCACGTCATTTCATTGTGATTTTGTAGAAATGACAGGTACAATAAACACCTGTTTATACGGTTAAATTACAAACTTAGTTCAGAAATTATTTTTGTAATTTTTTCAAAAACTATTCAACCTATCAAGTTCAAAATAATTTTCCTACAAAGTTTTTATAAAGTTCTACTTTTGAGATTTTTTTCATATTTTTAAAACTTATGGTTCAAAAGTTAGAGGGGAGGGGACACATTTTTTTTTACTTCTGGAGCGATTATTTCCGAAAATATTAACATTATCAAAAAATGATTTTAGTAAACCCCTATTTATTTTTAAATACCTATCTAACAATATATCACACGTTAGGGTTAAAATGAAAAAAAAATCACTCCCCACTTTACGTATAGGGGAGGTACCCTAATAAAATATTTTTTTCCACTTTTTATATTACCACTTTGGCGGCGTAATTGATATACATATTAGTACCAAATTTCAGCTTTCTAGTGCTAACGGTCACTGAGATTATCCGCGGACGGACGGACAGACAGACGGACAGACATGGCGAAACTATAAGGGTTCCTAGTTGATTACGGAACCCTAAAAACTTGCACATCCTTTGTATGGAGAATGGCTTGCCCTACCCTGCGCCTTAACGGAGTGTCCAAAAAAGACCCCTAGGGAAAATCGTGAAGGGGCCGTCCGGTATCCATATTCGGCCGAATTATACGGTTCAACGTAATTCCTGTATCAATTGTTTTAAAACATAATAATTGTGGTAAAACTCTCGATCATTATCAAAGTGAAATGCGGATAATAAAGACAATTAAACAACATTAAAACTATATAAATCACAAGGCAGTGATTATATTCCAAGTTGTAAACAAAAACCTATAAATTTTTTCAGTAAATATTCGGCAATTGAACCGAGATATTCGGCAATTGAACCGAGCTATTCAGCCGAATACCGAACATTAAAAAATACACCGAATATTGGATAATAACCGAGTATTCGTCGCATCTCTCGTGTCAAGTCGTAATACCCCTTGTCATATCATAAAATATATACATAAACGTGCGTTTATTCCCAAAAGGGGTATGCAGAGACACGAAAAAAAAATTCAGTGCCACTTTTACAATCGTAGGTTTATAGATGGAGAAAATGTGATATTGCAGTGACAGATTGCTAGCCTATCGCCCACAACACACATAGACCTTGTCATATCAGGGGTTAAAAATTAAAAAAGTAATAATACTCACAAAGCCACTCTTCGCTTTCTCTTGGCGAGACATTTTGCTTTTTTGTACATTCAGGTGGACCATTCTGAAACAATTATACATAATTAATTAACACAGATATTTCATACAATGAACCTAGAAAACATTACTACCCGGGCCAGTCGCAATATCTGTGCACGCTGACGTGTGACGTCATTACAGGATTATGATGGTATTTTACCTCATCTAAAATCATCAACATTTGTTTATTTATATATCTCGCCATTGAACTCAGCAGTTGCGCCTACTGTACTTTACTTATCACCAGGCCTATTTTAGAGTTTATTCAATAAATTTATTTGTATTTGTATTTGTATAGAGTTCCGCAGCCAAAATGGCAAAAACGGAACCCTTATAGATTCGTCATGTCTATCCGCCGATTTACTCGGAGACTATGAGCACTACAATTATGAAATTTGGTAGAAAGGTGTATGCTATAAACCCCTATAGAATATGATGTGAAATTACGAAAAAGATATTAAACTGGGGGGGGGGGGGGGGCACCCCATACATCTAACATAATTTTTTTTTAATGGCCTTCAAATATGATGTGGAGGTTTTTAAAAAACTTTTCCATTTAAGTCAACCATTGGTGAGATATTAGCTGTCAAAGTCATAAAAAGTGTGTGTGTGTGTCCCCCTCTAATTTCCAAACTATGAAATTTAAAATTCTGAAAAAAATCAAGATGATGTACATTAATAAATCCTTTCAACAATTTTTGGTTTGAACAAGATAGGTCTAACGGTTTTTTAGTTATTGCTGAAAAACTGTCTTGCCCAAACAAAAGGGCTTAAGTGCCGTGAGTTTCCTATGAAGGTTTACTGGTAGAGAATGCCTCATGGCATTAAGTCCACCTTTTGTACGTTAAGATTTCTTATTGTGCAATAAAGATTAAATAAATAAATACAACCTTTTTTTGATTTAACATATTGTATAGTGGTTTTAAATGTAGATTAGGTGTCGGTACGGAACTCTTCCTTGTGCGTGGTCCGAAACGCACTTGGCCGGTTTTTTTAAATAATGATATTAATGATAAAAGATAAAATAAGATTAAGTTATTTGACCATTTCAAAGTGATATTTATAGTTTTGAGCGGAGCTCACTCTTAAGCCACAAATGTAAATCACTTGTGGGGCCGAAATAGCTTAACTGATCTGCTTCAAATTTGACAAAATGACAAAGTGGATAGCCTTAAGTGCATAACTCTGAAATCATAAATATCGTAGACCAGGAGGAATGATCAATGAAAATGAATTGGACATCCACAAAAATAAATGAGGGTGTGCGAATAGTATTGTCATACTTAGGACCATGCTGCTTGCTCAACATTTACAACCTACAGAACCCTAGCATACCCTCTTTACATAAATATTAGCCTATACTGGGATTTGAACCCTTTGTAATCTGTCCCAATATCAAGCTATATGATAAATTATAGTTTACCCTTTTGAACGCCATGGTCGACGTCAACGTAAAATCGTCACCACGACGCCAACGACGGCACTGGCCGACATTTTTTTTTAATGAAAAACTACTGAGAAGCTGCCCAATTTTATATTGGCATTATTTCTTTACACATAATTTTTTTACTATTGTGGCGTCAGGGGCACGGCGAATTACTTTGACATCTGGCGGTGAAAAGGTTAAATCAATACACTTTCATTCATAAGTAGAGATGTTTCAGGAATATTCTCGAGCTTGATTGATTGCTCAGAAATACTCACAACAAAATAGGGAATATTCCCGATAAGGCACAACATAGATGAAAGATACTATTATTTACATGTAAACAAATAAATAAATATTAGGAGGCTAATCGAACCAGCCCTATAGTAAGCTCAATAAGGCTTGTGTTATGGGTATTAATTACATGACAATACATTTAATAGATATCAATACCTAAATACATAGAAAACATACAATACTCAGAAACAAATATTAATGCTTATCACACAAATGTACTGCCTCAACCGGGATTTGAACCCAGGACCGTCAGCTTCGCAGGCAGGGTCACTAACCGCTAGGCTAAACCCATAATTATAAACAAAGTCACAGGCCAAAACTAGTTGCTACTATAAGCGCATCCATGAAAAAGGCAAAAGCAATCAAGTTTCAGAAGAAATGTGTAATCTTGATAAGACACTTGTATAATCTTACATGTTTGAGAACAGTATGGTCAGCAACACATGTAATTTAGACAATTTTTTTTTTGTTATTTCCTAAGTAATGTATCCTTTGTAATCATTATATTGCAATTAAGATAAAGGAAACGTGACTGCATGATGTTACTAAAAAGATTTCACGGCAGTAGTCAGAATTCCGTAGAAAATATTGTACTGTATATTCGCAACTCATGTCAAGGCATTGATAATATAATAAAGCTGTGTTGACTGTTGTAAAACACCAAATAAAGAGCTACTAAGGTCAAATACTAGTTTCAAGGGGAATTACACAGCCTAGAAAATAAACTATTTTGAATTAGCCATATATTAGTAAGAAAGTGTTTAAGAGTTATAAAAAGTTCAAATAATAACCAAGCGCTAGGAAACGGTAAATAAAGGGACCGATCGTGGTGGTGTTTTTAAGTATTCTATCATAAAAACTCGAAAACATGATCTCATCAAGCCAACGGAATGCATAACTTATAACCTCCAATAACACTTATATACTACTTCTTTATCATGCAAACTATACCAGATAAGATAGTAAAATGCCTTTACCACTAAATATGAGTAGAATTAACTTAAGATAAGTTCACAAACAACACTTTTTGATAAAAACATGATAACAGCACATAACAAACAAGTACAGAACGAATACTTCACGACCACAGATTATTTAGTAAATTCTTTCCGTTACGCTGACACATCTGACTGACGTCATCCTTATGCTCGAGATGGCCATAGTTATCACATAAGTAATAAAATAACCAGCGATCCATGTTAGCCAACGTTACGTAAAACATACCTTATCTGTCAATTAATCTATTTATCAACCTTTTTGAAAACTAATAACGTATTCAATTATTGGCACAAAATAAATCTTCAAATTCGCTTTTTGAAGTTCTAGAATAGCTACGCTTTTATTTTGTTCTCATTCTCATTATTCAACCGGCACACCATCGACTTGACAACTCCCGATCTAATTTTTACAATATTTAAATAATTCCAATTCCAATATTTCAAGTTTAACAAAATTCAATTGTAATCGCCGCTATGGAAAATAAAACTCAAGATGTACCGAAAAAATGCTTCTGCGTAAGATGTTTCCTACCGATAGATGAAAATGACAAAGTTGAAATCGATGGTCAAAATTTCCATAAGATGTGCGGCACGTGCTGTAAGTATAAAATACTTTTCAATTTTACCTTATCATCATAACCCTCATTATCGTAAATTCTTACAACTAATCGATACAAATGAATTTCATATTCGCATCGGCATTGGCAGTTGGCACGGAAGACCATTTTTTAGCCCGCGTAAAGTTAAAACTTCTCTATATGTAGGTTTGTTTTCATATAAACGTGGTTTATTTTCCAAACTCCATTCATATTTTATCGCCAATTTTTAGTAGGTAAGTAGGGTAAAGATTTTTAGTAGGTAGGTAAGCAAATTAATAATAAGGCTACTTCCGGCCGGTTTGGCTTCTCCCGGAGTTAACTGTTCGTGTGTTGCCAGATGTAGTTCATTTTTCTCGTATCATATCCGTTAAAATTGGTACTACAAGAAGTTTCATTTTCAGGCATCTGCCGAAGCATCCCCGCGAAGTTGAAAATGTTTTACGGCCACGTTTTCTGCGAGGAATGCTTCAAGACATTCGTTCTCTCAAGGTTCCGCGGGGAGTGTCCTCAGGTTAGTTCACTAAGAAGGAATTGTCACTCACAGATCAAATTATTCTTTCCTGGCTTTAAGTGGGCTCATATTTATGATATGTGATATTTATTAGTCAATACCACTTAACGCTCATCATAATTTTATCCGTCGATCCGTCTTTTATCAGGTCAACGTGGATAGCTGGTGGATGCAGTTTGCCCCAGGCGTCAAGGCACATGAAACTACTAGTGAAGGTAAGTCTTATGTCTTTTACTGCAGTTTTGATAGCTTAAGCATATATTTTTCGACTTTAGGCCCCTTTGTAGGTCTCCAAATTAGAATTTGCATGTCATTCCTCTTATAGGGCTTGTTCCACGGATCAAGATTTCTATACTGAATGTCTTGCAGGCACGCAACAGAATCCGAAGACTGATGCGAAGCCAGACGCAAAGCCAGACGCGAAGCCAGCCCCCAAATCAGAGGAGCCCCCTTCGTCGGAACCCAAGCGCTGCATTTGTGCGCGCTGCCTTCAGGCCGTGGATGACGCGGACAAGGTCGAGATCGGTGGGCAGACGTTCCATTGCTGCTGTGCCAGATGCTGTGAGTATATTTATCAGCTTTTCTAGCAGGCACGCAACAAAAGCCGAAACCAGATGCGAAACCAAAAGCATAACCAGACTTAAGCCAACCCCTGAACCAGAGGAGCCCCCTTCGTCGTTACCCAAGCATTGCATTTGTGATCGCTGCCTTTAGGCTGTGAATGACGCATACAAGGTATAGATCAGCAGGCTGGCGTTTCATTGCTGCTGTGCGACACGAGTACATCGGATTTTTTAAAGTCTGTAACAGAACCGGAAACCGGATACTAAACCAGACATAACCAATCCCTGAGGGCGTAACTTCGAAAATTGAACTTCGTATCGTACCGTCCCTTTCCGTCATATAGTGTATAACACAAGAGTGAAAGGGACAGCACGACACGAAGTTCCGAGCACCCCTGAACCCGAGGAGACCCCTTCATCAGAACTGAACCCAAGCGCTGCATTTTGTGCTTTCCATTAGGTTGACTAGTGCCAAACGCAAATCCCATTAACAATAAAAAAATACACTTCTTCGTTTCTAGTTATTCAGTTTTCACGATGGGAACAAATTATTCACTATCTATACCTATTTATTCACTATCTGTACCTATTTTGTCTAAAAACATCTTCGCAAAAATTTCAACAACCCTTAAATCTCTAGGTTCGTGCCATCAAGTGCCCAAAGACAACATCAAAGTCTACTGCGGGCAGGTGTTCTGCGAAGCTTGCTTCCACCAGCATATCCTGAACCGGAACAGAGACAACCCAACGGAGTTTTTCAAGAGCTGCTTTGAGCAGTGGAAGGTAACTACTTTTTAAATTTTAGTTTTTCGAAGATCCGCTTACAGCCTGTCTAGCTTGACTTGGTGTAGTCACTTGATGTTACGGAAGCAACTGCGGTCTTTATCCCAGAAAGGGAAACAGTGTTTGGGGTTAGCTCTTGTCAAAGTAAACCTTCAGAAAGCGATCGCTCTGCTGTCTTGGACATGAGATGAATGTGTATATTTATCACTGGATTTTGTAACAATATGTACTCGTGAGCGAAGCTCGTCTGATGGATCCAGTACGAAACTGCAGCGAACATGAGCTCGTTATTATGTAATTTCTCACTTTCTTTCCATGGGTGTCTAGACTGCGGGTTGAACGGTGTTGTCTCCATTTTTATACCACGTCAGTGGCAAACAAGCGTGCCTTCTTAAGCATTAACCCCTTGTATGCTTAGACACGTATCCGTGTTAAAAATAACCCTGATTAGACAATTTTGACATCCGCATACGAGCGGCTAACACCCCGTGTTGGGCTGAGGTTAGCTGAAGTGAGAATAAAGCTCGAAACGCACAGCGGGCGCGGCGCGCTGCGGGGCGGAGCGTTCCGAAACAGTGTCGATTACTGCTTCATAAGTCACACACGGCGCCTCCGCTCCGCTATCCGACGCGGTTTTTGGTGCGACGTCCCCCGGACCGCGTTCGCTTCACCACAAAACGCCTCCACTCCGCAACGACGCTGCGCCGCGCTTTGTGCGTTTCCAGCTTTAAGCCTGGGCTTGTCCCGAATTATTGACAGAAATTAGACCGAAACTGTTTCAGAGCAACCCCCAATTCGCGGAGAACATGAAGATGTTCATGGAGAGCAGCGCGAGCGCGCACGCGCCGCTGGTGTTCATGGCGCCGCCGCCGAGCTATCGGCTCAATCCGGAGCGAGAAGGAGTTGAGTCCAAGTGTAAGTAACTTATCCTGGTATCCTGGCGTTAGGCCCTCTGATCTTCCACTTAGGGCATGCGTGCACGAGTAACTTTGTCTCCGTAACTGTCTGTACAAAACACTAGTATAAAAGTGCGACAGAGATAGACATAGTTGCGGCGACAAAAGACGCTCGTGTGCGCATGCCCTTAGGTGTACGATCGCCGCCATCAGCCCGGCTAGTATAGCCTTATATCGTCACGTTTTATGTGACGTTTCAGTACATTTTGGCCATATAACGTGACGGTATAAGCTATCATACTAGCCGGGCAGTTGGCCTACGAAACCGCGAACCGGAAACTCCCTCCCTCGGTCGCTTGTATTAGCAAGTGATAAGAGGGCGATACATAGTTTTCGGTAAAGGCCGTTTCATAAAGATACAGCTTAAACCCTTTGAACGCTATTCCTCAACAACTCTCTTATGGCAACATTTTTCCATAAGAGATTGAATATAAAACTTTATTTGAAATCACAAAGCTGACTTTGACATCGTGTGCCATAACATCTATAGTCATTGTCATGGGCACAACATGCGACGTCTTTAGGAGTTCTTGGCGTTCAAAGGGTTAACCCTTTGTAGGCCATTCGTGTACGGCAGTGACACTGACACGTCAACTCATAACACCCATAAGTTAAATAGAACACGCGACACCTTGTGTTCTTGGCGTTCAAAGGGTTATTAAATCTTTTTTTTGTAAGTAATTCTCAATTTTTGCCCCCTAGTGGCATGAGGCCACTGGTGGTCCGACGCCTAGCGCCGCCACTGCTACCGAAAACGAAGTATCTCCCTTGGTAGCAAAAGGGAAATACTACAGTTTCGGTCCTACAGATGTCACCTTGTCGCTGTACCCACGGTGAACTTTCATGTACGTGGCGATGGCCGTGAAAGGATTAAATTAAAAGCATTAAAGTTGGAACACCTTAACAATCCAATGACCCAATATATATTGGTCACGACGAACTAGCTCCATAAATCCGCGACCCACATACGGGTCACTAATGCCATGTTTTACTTTGACATATGATTTTAACTTACAATTACAACTCGGTTGTCCAGCCTCTAGCTAGCACTATAACTCATACCGTCACTTTATATGACCGAAATCTTTTAAAACCCAAAGTGAAGGCAATCGTGCTAGCTAGGCAGTAATTAAAGTAATTTGGTGGTCTTAAGAGGAAATTGAAACATTTTTTAAGCCTTTATTGAGCCCTATGTCACAACACAACGCTTCCCGAATCCTATATTCTGCTGGAAGTCGATTCCGATATTTCCAACAATAACCTGATAGTGAACTGTAATTTCTGTGAAGTTTGCAAATGATGAGATCTATAACAGCCCAATTTTTCCATAGGTGCCTGAGTTGAATATGAGAAATTTTACAGCCGCGACGCCAGCCACGACTCTGGACTCTCTGAACTCGTGGGACCTCTCAAACGAGAACAGGACTGAGGTCTCAGACCGAGAGTCCCTCTTGACCAAGACCTCCAGTGTGGCGGCCGCGGAAAAAATTGAAAAGCTGACAAAATACCTTCGAGAAAAGTCCAATTTAAATATGGAAACGCCGAAAAAATGGAAAAGTATTAGAGATACTTCGATTGCTCAGATTGAGCCGGTGCCGATACCGCGGCGGATTGTGTCGTCCCAGTTGAGTTGTCCTAAGTGTTTGTGGCAGTCCGGTACTACGATTTATGTGAATCGTGATTAGACGGGAGTTCTGTTTTGTTGAATAAATTGTGGTTTTTGAAGGATTTGTTTCATTTAGCTGGTACCTCCATTTGTCGCAGATCCGAGCGACAGAGGGAGATACGAAGTTAGAGCCGGCTCATTTATCACAAGACTGCACGTGAGCTCTTGCGGGTGAAATAGATCGCACGCTGTCTTGTTACCTTAGCCGTGCTGACCGTTTCGGCGGATTAGTACCACAAATGAAAATGACCACTTTTAATAATGTCCACTACTAAAAATACCCCCTGCGTAGAATGTCCACTACCCAAAATGTCCACTACATAAAAGGTCTACTTTTATCATTACCCACTTTTAGCAATACTCACTTTGTAAAACAACCATTTCTGAAAATGACTACTTTCTAAAACGGCTGTTTCTTGAAACATACACTTTAAAAAATGCCCGGTTCTTACAATCACAATTTCTAGAAATGCCCGATTGCTGAATTGACTGCCTCTGGAAACGTTATGCCAAATGATTAATATGCGAAATTACCATTAAGCGAATTGAAATTAAGCGAAAAAAAAGCAAAAATGTATCATTACAAGATATCGTTACCATATAGTTACTCGATGCGTTAGAGCGAAGATTTAAATAATAAGGACGATTAATCTATTTAGATATGGTTTATTGAATAAAAAAACATTCTTAACATTAAACTAAACGTAAAGCTACTTCCAGTTAAATTTAAATAAACACACACGCACACGCACACAATAATCAAAATGAGCCAGCTATCTCTTTTCCGCAACTTTATGAAAAATTTTAATTATTTAAGTGGCCAGCGTTATGAATAATGATAATAGACATAAGAGGTTAGTTGCAGTTTTTCTATGTAAGTAGGTAAGCTGAAATATCGATTTTAGTGTAATAGTAGATTACGTGCCTAGGGCGGTGAATTCGTGAATGCCCCAGATCGCAGGTGTTTGTGGCCCGAACCGAAGGTGAGGGCCATAAATATGCGATCTGGGGCTTTACGAATTACCGCCCGTGGTGCGTACATAATTTTACGTCCTCTCCTGGGTGTGAAGTGAGATTTGCCGCTGCGCCCGTGGGAGGTTAATCTAACTTACCACCCGGAGTGACGGAGTAAAATGTGTAAAGTCGTCGGTATGCATTATTATTTTTATTGTAATACTAATTCTATAGATAAGAGCTCGTTGTTGCTGTCAGCCCAACAATAATTTTCAGAAGTAGCTTTTTCAAGAAATGTTTTTTCCAGAAGTAGTTCATTCAAGAACTTGGTATTTTCAAAAGTAATCAATTGACGAAACGGTCATTTCGGCAAGTGATCAATTCAAAATTTGGTCATTTAGAAAAGTGGTCATTTTCAGAAATGGTGATTTTTCAAGATAGGTAATACCAGACGTAGGTATTGTTAGAAATGGTTATGTTGAGAACGGGACATTTTAAGTAGCAGGACATTATTATAAGTGGTCATTTTCATTTGTGGTACTGATCCGCCGAAAGGGTGCTGACCATGTCTTGGCGCGGATTTCGTAGCCGTTGGTCCAACATGCCATTCGTCCAAATGAAATTTTCTCATTTTGTCCAACACGTTTTGTCCAACACGTTTTTTCCAACCTGCTTTTCGTCCAACACATCGCGCTTTTCGTCAAACTCTTTGGTATCAGCTTTATTCGTCCCATTCGTTTTTCGTTCAATTCGTATGTCGTGTCATTCTGGATTCGTCACACATTCTATATTCGTCTTGTTCGCTATATGTCAATCTTCTTAAGTCTAATTCTGTAACTTGTCTCATTCTTAACACGTTCCCTGTCCCCATACAAAATTATCCTTCAATGGTCACAAGTCCAAGTGACAGTTGTAGTTCGTAGCCGTGAACAACCCGTGGACCCACAGTGGGGAATCGGACTCCTGAAAAAAAGCTTTGTCCCCACATTGGGGGCCTTCGGACAGGGAACGTGTTAATAAATCCTAATCGTATTTAGTCAGTCTTCCTAGGACTCATTCATTATATGTATCATTCGCACTTTGTTTTCCACACATTCGTTATTTGTTCGTTATTTTTACCCACGATGGAACGGAGAAGGTATATGCGTTTATTTAGGGTAAGAGGTTGTTTGTTTGTGTGTTTGTTTGTGTGCGCACCTCAATATCTCCAAAACGGCTTGACCGATTTGAATACGGTTTTCTGCAATGGGTTTGTGGTTTATTCGGGACGAACTCCCAAAAAAATTTACGACCACAACTCGCCAGGGGGCGCTGCAGTTAACATTTTCCTCTTGAAGGTACGTTTGATCGAATTTCCTCCGGAACTCCTTGACCAGCATAGAAGATTTCGATAGCGCTTGGTGAGGAGTACATGTAATTGAACTCTGAGGATCATGATGGAGCAGAAAAACATGATAGGGAACTGTTAAGGGGTTAGATATCTTTGTCTGGTTTTGGGCGCTTTTGTTTGTTTGCTTAGCAGCCCGTTGTAAACGAACTTCTGAGGGTCTGATGATGGAGTAGAACAACATCACACAGTAACTTTTGAAGACATATAGCTAATTGACCGTGTTTCATCGTGTTTGCTGAGTAGCTTCTGTAGGTACATGATCTGCTGAGCGTCTGATGATGGATCAGAACAATCTTGCAGGGAATCTTAATCAGGTAATTATTCAGTAAACCAAGTTTTGACTCTTTTGATAGTATTTATTGAGAAGCCTCTTCTCCTGAAATGCTGAAGGCCTGATGATGGAGCAGAACATTATATATATACATATACAACCGTTTATGAAATCTACTTTTATCTTTATGTACTTACTTCGTATATGGTCGGGGGCTGTTAATGGTTTTATTTTATTATTTTGCAACTAGCTTTTGCCCGCGACTTCGTCTGCGTAGAACTCATTCTCGCTTTAGAATTATTTGTTTTCCCATACATCTTTCACCCTTCTTTACACCCCCTTAAGAAATGATTACATTTAATATGAAATGCTCTTTACCGCGCTCGGCAAATTTGAATAGGGATCCTTTTTTCAAAACCAATCATCATCATCATCATACAGCCGAAAGACGTCCACTGCTGGACATAAGCCTCCCCCAAAGAGTACCACAATGACCGTTCCTTTCCCATCCGCATCCAGAGGCCACCTGCGACCTTTACCAGGTCATCAGTCCACCTTGTGGGGGGCCTACCCACGCTGCGCCTTCTGGTACGTAGTCGCCACTCGAAAACCTTTCCTCCCCAACGGCCAACGGTTCTACGTGCAATATACCCCGCCCACTGCCTCTTAAGTTTAGCGGTTCGGAGGGCTATGTGGGTTACTTTGGTTCTACTGCGGATGGCCTCACTTCTGTTGTCATCACGCAGAGATACTCCCAGCATAGCCCTCTCCATTGCTCTTTGGGTGACTTTGAGCCTTCTTATGATGCCCATAGTAACCGACCACGTTTCAGTGCCATATGTCATCACTGGCAACACACACTGATCAAAGAGCCTCGTCTTGAGACACTGCGGAATATTGGCCGAAAATATGTGCCGTAGCTTCCCGAACGCTGCCCAGCCGAGTCGGATTCGACGACTAACCCCTTTCTATCGAAGTTGGACCTACCCAACTGGACAGTCTGTCCTAGGTATATGTAATCGTCTACAACTTCAAGTAAAAGTGTCCGATTGTAACGGGAATTGGTGCTACGTGCTCGTGCACCAACTGCCCAAAAAGAATGATTAAGCTTATTTCAGAATATCAAATGTACCGATTCTAGACGATTGAAGCCCGTAAAATATTGCATCATCATGTCACCTGAAAGACGTCCACTGCTGGACATAGGCCTCCTCCAAAGACTTCCACAACGACCGGTCCTGCACCACCCGCATCCAGCTGACACCCGCGACCTTCACCAGGTCATCAGTCCACCGTGTGGGGGGGGGGGCCTGCCCACGCTACTCCTTCCAGTACGCGGTCGCCACTCGAGAACCTTTCCGCCCCAACGGCCATCGGTTCTACGTGCTATGTGCCCCTTCCCGTAACAATAGGACACTTTACGCTCGAAGTTGTAGACGATTACCTATATCTAGTACAGACTGTCCAGTTAGGTAGGTCCAACTTCGAGAAAGAGGTTAATCGTCGAATCCGTCTCGGCTGGGCAGCATTCGGGAAGCTACGGCACATCTTTTCGTCCAATATTCCGTTGTGTCACTCAGAGTGAAGTGTAAGGCTGAGGGTCGAAGGCCCGAAGCAGAGCGGCAATGCACGTGAGGCTGAAGTTGAGAGTCACAATGCCTAGACATATATATAAACAGATAGACAAACAGACACGAATTCTTAAAACTGTTGAAATGTGTTCTGTTTCGATGCCAAGGGTCCTTCAATCACTCCATTGATTTATCCAATATCTTCAATGTACAGATTTTCGACCCTCTACAGCTGTATTATATGTATACGGATAAGCATAGATCGTGCATAGATCTAAGTTGCTTCAACCGTCAATGTTGACGATTGGGCTGCCCAGCCCAAGCGATCTCTTATATCAAACAGTTATTATAGTGTGAAGGGTCACCAATTACGTAAACAATAATACACGACAAAATTAAATTGTACACCGACGATACAAACACTGCATTAAAGCAGCTGTTTTTGTATTTAAGCATATGAAGACAAACAATTCCAAAGTATCGCAATTTTATTTTGATTTACACGCAATAATAGACCTAATTGCTAAAAGGTTATGCTCAAAAATAGCGTCATCAATCAGAAGGAATTATGATATTTCGGCTTTGACATATCGAAACTTCAGCTTGTTTACAATACGTCAAATTCTGCTATGGCTTACGTTAAATTTATGGACACGCCGTTATACTCCCTATTGGCTGAAACTTAAAGTTTAGAATGGCGTATGAGGATTTATATCACCCCGTTTCATAGACCATATTTGCACCCCCGATTTTATCCCTTTGAGGGTGATTATCGGGACAAAAAGTATACTATAAGTGAATCCAGATTACATACTGTTAGTATACAAAAAATCATCTTGATCTGTTCAGCCGTTTTTGCGTGATTGAGTAACAAACATACAAAACATCCAAACATCTAAACTTTCGCATTTATAATATTAGTGTGATTAGGTAAAACCGTCGTGGGTTTTTAAAATTTTTTGATTTTATTTTATGTCGTTATTGGCTACTCGGCTCATTCTTTTTTGGGCACGTTTGCTAGTTCGCTACACGTCCCGTACGACGTACGGCTTAGTCGCTATATTCATATCTTTTTTGCCAGATCGTCTATTCATAGTTTAATAAACAAATTAAAATTTAGTAATTTACGGCATTTGATTATTTTGAATTATGCCTATTTATGAAGCGAGATTTCTTTGTGCAACTCCGGGGACATATACAGGATGGAAAAAATTGGGGCCCTGAGGGGTAACAACTGAGTACTGATACCAACTCTTTTCGTCCCAACTCTTTTCATCCAACACGCTTTTCGTCCAACACACTTTTCGTCCGACGCACTTTTCGTCCAACACTTCGTCCAACGCGCTGTTGGCGTGGTGGGCACGACGACACACGACCACTTTATAGTTAAGACGTGTATTGTGTTATGCACATGACCGGGAGGTATCAGCGTTATTCGTCCCATTCGTTTTTCGTTCAATTCGTATGTTGTGTCATTCTGGATTCGTTACAGATTCTTTTTTCGTCTTGTTCGCTATATGTCTTAATCTTCCTAAGTCTAATTCTGTAACTTGTCTCATTCTTAATAAATCCTAATCGTATTTAGTCAGTCTTCCTAGGGCTCATTCTTTATTTGTCTCTCTCGTTTTTAGTATCATTCGCACTTTATTTTCGACACATTCGTTATTGGTCTCTCTCTTTTTTTGTCGTTATTGGCAACTTGTCTCGTTCTTTTTTGGGCACGTTCGCTACTCGTCCCGAACGACGTACGTCTTAGTCGTTATATTCATATCTTTTTGCCAGATCGTCTATTCATAGTTTAATAAACAAATTAAAATTTCGTAATTTACGGCTTTTGATTATCTTGAATTTTGCCTATTTATGAAGCGACGTTTCTTTGTGTACATACCCGTGTCCTCTACCAAGATATGATCGCTATTTTTAGAACTCTTATGCTAAAAAAATATTTAATAATGGTAATTTAAGATTGACGGGAAAAGACAGTTACAAATAGCAAAAAGACGCCAAACTAATGAACCAAACTTAGAATTGGATTGAAAACGAATGAGACTAATTACGAATGTGACCAACTATCGAACGTGTCCAAAAAATTAAGGCGAATAATTGAATGAGACCAAAATCGAAAAGGAAGAATGAAGTATGAGTCCTAGGAAGACGTGACGAAATAAGATTGAGATTTATTAAGAATGAGACAATTTACAGAATTAGACTTAGGAAGATTAAGACATATAGCGAACAAGACGAATAAAGAATGTGTGACGAATCCAGAATGACACGACATACGAATTGAACGAAAAACGAATGGGACGAATAACACGTTAACGTTCTCTTTTTTTGTCGTTAAAGTTTTGCCTAGGAATTCAAAGTTAGTCATATCTCAGATTTAATTCAATGCACTTTTTATGTTTTCTATAATCGGCCTCGTGACTCCTAAGGATTTCCATATTTCACATGATTTCAAATTTTCGTCATTGCTCCATCGATATACAACTGGTTCAATTCAACACACATGACAAAACACCCAAAACACACTCAACAACAGGCCGTGCCTCCGTTCCGTTACGAAGAATTTTTGGCCATGGTAACACTGTGCCTTGATTGACACAGACCACAGACTATCAAAAAAACGTGAAAAATACAACAACGGAGTACGGACTTGTAGAGGTGTGGCTCTGTGTGGCTTTTCTATTTGTATTTATATATTAACGACCGATAATTCTCTGCTTCAATCAATGTTTCTAAGACAGAATCGTGTTTAGCTTGCGTTTCGCGTGTTCTAGTCACTCGAATGATTTATAAAGTAACTAAAACTACTTAAAATCCAGGGCGTCAACCGCCGATTGTGAAGTGAAACAAAACCTAATATTCATCATGTACGGCCGAAAAACCCCATCTACGTACCGGTCTACCCCTTCAGTGTATTCTCATTACACCACAAAGTAAGTTTCCTGTGTTGGTTCATTCACTAATTCGTTATTTATGATGAAAGATATGAAGCATTGCATAAACGTTGCAATGTTTACATGTTGGTAGAGTTCCATACTAATAACAAAGCAGCTCTTTTCTCTGTGTTGATCACCTCTTCAAACTTTTATAAATATTGGGGGACAATCTTACACAAATCGACCTAGTCCCAAACTGAGCAAAGCTTGTACTTACACATACTTATGCATAGAAAACATCCAAGACCCAGGAACAAATATCCATTCTAAGTGCACAAATTGCCTTGGCCAGGATTCAAACCTGGGACCTCTAGCTTCGGAGGCAGTGTCACTACCAACTAGGCTAAACAGGCCCTCAGAAATAGTGATTTCAACTCTTGTGAATCATGTTTAAAACTACATGTCGCCTGGAGTGACAATTTTATTATTATTTGTTTATCAGGCAGGCAGTTGAAACAACTGATGAAACCTGTATCCAATTATCTTTAAGTACAACTTCAGTTACATGTGAATTTTAACTGTTTTAGTGGTATAGATTTAAATCTTAAAATACTGGTTGATAGATACAGTAATTTTAAGTCTAATCCCAACAAAATTCCTGTTTGGACTGAAAGGTCACATGGCAGTCTGTATAAATACTGTATAAATTAATACACTTACTAACCTTTGGAAGCAACAGAGATTGTGCTAAGGCGATGAGAGGAGAGATACAGCGACTTAGTATGATTATTAAGAAACTTCGAACTGAACTAAAACATTCTCCAACTATATCAGGTCATCAACAAATCTCCGTTCAACAAAATCTGTCCGATCTCTGCGAGTGCCATGGTATCAGAAGCCGATACTCCATGATGCCTTCTTTCTGGACCTTCAGAGAGGATCTCTGCTCACAGCATCATTGTCTGTGGTAAGTAACTTGATAGTTCTATCCACTTCCAATCCAATCCCACTGCCTGGCACTTTAAAAAGAGAAACTAATAGCAGTGTGGATGCAAGTGGAGATCTTAGGCAATTAGTTCAGGAGTTAGAGTTGAAAAGACATCTCAAAAATTCAAGTGTACACTTTATTTATTTAATTGTATGGCATTTATTTACGAACCGTGAGATCTTCGAGAAGACAAGTACGGTTGCCAGATTTTGTTGCACTTTTAGCACCACCCAGGGGTCACGTGTAGGGTAACGGTGGGTACTCCTTACGGACGTGGTGCAACTTCGACCCCCCTTTCTCAAGTGAGTGGGCAACTTGACTGTTATAAGTTCTCAAGCCGCCCGAAGGCCTCTAACTTGGCTCAACGACTGCTGTCGTAGACAGCAGCCAGGATCAACGACTTAACGTACCTTCCAAAGCACGAGAGCGCTCAGTTAGTAACCACTCAAAGCGGTCACCCATCCAAGGACTGACCTGCGCCCACATTGCTTAACCTCACACACCGCACGCGGTAGGCGGTTGCCGCTGGGCCACGAGCGCTCTAGTGTAGTAGTGAACTGTAGACTCAAACACTGTTAGTCTAAAAGTTAATAGGTAACGCCCATTCATCCAAAATGGACTTCAAATTTTCTTTTATTATTTTTCTGTTCTGATAAGCTCCTGGCTATAATAGACATAATTACGATTTTATAAAATGAATAATATTATAAAATATGCTTATGATTCTGATCATCATCACCACAGCCTATATACATCCCTCTGCTCGGAACAGGCCTCATAGATAAAAGGGAATGGGCAGTAGACCCCATGCCGGCCCAGCGCAGATTGGGGACTTCACATACACCTCTGCATGGATAGCACAAGACGGCGCGCATGTTTAATTAGTATATTTGGCCAAAATAGAGTAGGGCAAATCTGTTATATATATGAACATATGTATACATATGTATGAACTTAATCTAAAACCCTGATGTCTTGGTTGACTTGACACTAGTTTTGTACACATGGGTAATTATGCGCTAATTTACTGATCAAGCTGTGTGCACTTAGCTTTGGATATCATGCTAGTTTATAAGCTACTGAACACGCGCGAGCTAGCTGAACCATGTATTGTATGATGTCTGTAAAGTGTACCTTTTACAGTTTCTAGAGATGGATAGTCTATGTCGCGCGTGAGACAGCTCGCTACGATAATTCAAAAACCGTTGGTTTTTTACGATTTATTGTTTTTACAATATACTATAACATGAAAGGGCTCATAATATCACACAAATATAGTAAGTAAAACTTTTTATTTTATTTTCTAATTGACCCCCCAAATGTGGCCCCTAGTTTAAAATTCATTTATTTACGTTATATGTCTGTGTTTGGGTCACCAATTTACATATTTGTACTAAATTTCAACTCAATTGGTCAAGTAGTTTCGGGGCAAATTGGCTGTGACAGACAGACACACAAGTGATCCTATAAAGTTTCCGTTTTTTTCCCTTCGGTATAGAACCTGTAGTAAAGCAAACACTTATTTCAAAAGCATATTATAAGGTAAACATTACATCATGGACAGGGATGTTTGGCAGTGATAGTGTCCTGCACGGCTAATCTATCGCGATAATAGCTTTTCTACTGTAGCATTGTTGTTTTTGTAGTAACTGAAACTGTAATTTTATATTTAATTATACAATTATATTGTTTTGAAAAAGTGACATTTTTCCGAACCAGTGGTAGTTTATTGACGGTGCATGTAATATGCCTAATTTGAAGAATAAACTACTTTTACTTTTAACCCTAAAAAGCGAAAATATGTGTCACATAGTATGTTTTCTGTTTCAGTTCATCGCCCTGTTCACATTTGCACAGAGCATCTTTGATCTGTACTGTCTGGGCATGGCGGCCCCTGGCTCCGTGCATTACGGCTTCTACGCCTTTAGTTTCCAGTTCGTCTATGTTGGCAGCGCTCCAGGTACTACCTACTACTCCTTCAACACTTTTCTTACATCAAATTCAACACTTTTTAGTATATCGCTGAGACAACTACCAAGGGTAATAAAATAAATAAAATAATTTATACCCAAAATACCGAAATCACCATACGCCACCACCACCACCATATCAGCCAAAGGACGTCCACTGCTGGACATAGGCCTCCCACAAATTCAAGGGGGGTATATGCCATAATCGCCACGCTTGGCATGCGGGTTGGCGATCGCAGTATCTCCACCGCACTTCAGGGATGCTGCTGCCCATCCCCCGGTGGTCTTGGTCGTAGTTTTAGGACATACCCGGGTCACCATCCGCGTGCCTATCAAATTTGAGGAGTTCCCTCGATTCCTTCTGGGTCAAATTTATATAGGACCAACTTAGGGGTATTTGCATAGAAACAAAAAAATAAATATAAAAATCAAAGAATTATTAAAATAACATAGCCCGTTTTGTACTGCCTTAGAACTAGTGAGTAAAAACTAGTAATAATTATAATTAATTTAGTTATTCTTATTTTCAGTTCGCAATGTGCTGATAATATTCGCACTGTTCTCATGGCTGGGATCATTGGCTGTACTAGTAACAGGGATCATCCTCATCATTGCTCTCAGAAAGGTATGTTTTTATATATCTGTGTGTGTTACAGTAACATAGTCCTAATGCCAAAATGAAACCCTGACCCAACATGGAACTATGTCAAATTGATATCATTTGTCACACTATAACAGAGTTCATTGTGACCACAAGTTTAGCTTAGATGATAATGACGCTGTCTGCAAAGCAGACCCTGATGTCTAACTTATAAACAAAATAAATAGATACTGGGGGCAATCTTACACGAATCGACCTAGTCCCAAACTAAGCAAACCTTGTAGTAGGGTACTAGAAGACGATATACATAATTATATAGATAAATCAATACTTAAATAGACAGGAAAAATCAGTCTCGGGTACAAATATTCGTGTTCATCACACAAATAAATACCCTGATCGGGGTTTGAACCCGGGACCTCCGGCTTCGTAAGCAGAGTCATTACCAACTATGCCAAAGTGGTTGTCAAATAAACACCATTGACCCATATAATTGTTGTATATTACCCGTCACAATATTCTGTGCACATCCCTAAAATGCTACGCCCGTATACGCCATACGATGATCGCCCACATGACGTCACTTTGCCAGGTACCTACCTAGGTAGGTAGTCTTTGGTAGGTAGGTATATGTAACTATTGCACTCACTCACAAATTGTGCATAATTGCTCTTATCACGTAATTATTAACATACTTACTCTATCATTTATTAATGATTAGTTCGTTCTATAATGTCACTTGCTAGATCATTTTGCAATTATTATTTCACTTCATTCACTATTATCATGTTTTATGGCATTACACATCACTACCATGCAATCATTCATTATTTAATCATTTCATTCATGCTGCCGTGTAGCTTATCAGAAAGGGTAAAAATCAGGTAATAATAATAATCTTTTTTCACTATTCATTTTTCGATGTAATGCACTTTTACATTTTGTTTTTATAGTAGAACTTACAGAACATTGCTATTAACTATACTAGAATAAAAAATAATTATGAGAGCTGGCGACTTCCTCACTCAACGTATCAGCATTGCGATACAGCGAGGAAGTCGTCAGCATCCTCGGTACAATGCATCAAGGGCCCTTGTTTTAGATTTAAGTCAGTTTTAATTGAATTTAATTTTTTTTGGTTTAGTATTCTTGTATATATTTTCAATATGAGAATAAATATAAACATTGTATTAGCTATTCTCTGAATGAATTTTATTCTTGGTCGGTCGAATTGGTATTAAGAGCAACCTTTTTTTTATACAACAACCTTAAATGCTGCCTGATGAAAGAAAGAAAGAAAATAGTTTTATTTAGCATTTTAAAAACAATGAAAGAGTACATATAATAAATAACAACTGGATACAATGCTAAAATGGTCGCCACTCAGCTTGGTGCCACGAAATAAGCCATTAGGTGTTATTTTGTGGCGCTGATTTTCAGTGGCGCCAGGTAACCGAAGCAGGTAGCTGGGATGGGATGGAAAGTACGAAGCCGAAATGAGCAGTCTCTTTTTAAAGATCAATGTGCAATATTTATCGCCTACCTAGGTAATACTACGTATTGTGTGCCAATCTATGGCAACTAGATTGGTTCCAAATTGTCACAGATGGCGCTGTTATAAGATTCACCAAAGTCATATTTTTAAGGGTCGGCAACTCGCATATGACACCCCTGGAGTTACAGACGTCCATAGGCTGCGGTGACCCCGGGCCGTAAGCCTGTTTTCCACCGTCGTGGTATTAAAAAATCACATCAATTCTTCAAGGTCCCCCCCCCCCCGCACGGTCGACTGAACTCGTTTCTCCATACAAACGTAGTTTCGTTCTCATTTTAAAACGCCATGCTGTAATAACATGAAAGTTTGTATACACAATGGCATCCGCCATATCTAGGCCGGAAATTAGTTACTGCTGCTAGAAATTGTAATACAAAAAAATACAGTGAGTTTTTGAGTAACTTAGGTCTTGTATGAAAACCTTAATAATGGCTGTAGTTTTTCACCATTATAATTTCAAGCAACAGAAAATACCGGTCTAGACATGCCGGATCCCATTGTGTATACAAAGTTTTATGTTATTGCAACATGCCGTTTTAAAATGCGAGCGAAACTACGTTTGTATGGAGAACCGAGCTTCCTGCGGACTCTTAGTAATATTGCTAATCGTTTTTTTTTTTTCAGGAACACGAAAAGCGCATAGCTCCCTGGCTATACACCTTCGGGGTGTTCATCCTATTCCGCCTAGTAGCGTTTATATTCGCGGCCATAGTGAACGACATGATATTCGCTTACAACGCCCTCATGTGTTTGTGCTGGGCGATCTTCTGCGTGGCTGGGGCTTATGGGTGGCTGTTGGTGTACAGTTTATACTTGGAGCTCTGCGATTTGACTAAGTTGGAGGATCTGGCGCATTTGAGGGTAATATTTTTAATCATAATTTGTAAAACTAACATTTTCCGTTCCACAGATAATTAATATTGGACCGCCAGGTGTCGAAGTAATACGCCGTGCCCCTGGCGCCAGAGCCATAAAATAAAGTTAAGCTTATTGCTTATTTTTGAACGGACGTCGGTGGCGTCAGTGGCACGAAATTCCGATTGTATTTGGTCGTCATATTCCATGAATAATTACGCGATTGTACGAAAAATGATGTGCTTCTCCTTATAACCATTCTATTCTAATAATAATCGTCATGTTTCATATGAAAGATATCAGATTCCTAAAATTGACAAAAATAATTACTAGATTTCTTACAATAATGTGACGTATCTTCAATTTAACGCATAAATAAATTTTCTCAAACATGAAATATTGATGTTATGTTCCTTATAATAGCTGCGAAGTATGACGTTTCAGGTGCGGTTAGGACAAGAGGCCGTTATTGGAATTTCATACAAATCTTGCAGGCCTAGGCCGGCAAAGTCCTCTTTTTTAATTTCTATTCCACATAAATTTGTGACACAGGCATCATGACATTCTGCCACTGTGCGTATTAAAAATAAAACTTTGTTTTTTTTTTTTGTTTATCTCATTGCATGTTTGAGAAAAGCACTATACATACCTCGGCGGGAAATATGGGGTCGCCCGCCTCAGACCTATCTCTTCTGTCTATATGTCTTCGGCCGGCAACCCCTTTCGTCCCGGCCTCTGTAGTAATGTACTATAATTATTTAATTTATAATTTTATCTAAAGCTTAAAAACATAAGTAAATTATATTGTAATACTACCTAATCTAAGTTAAAACTAAATTTTAACTATAGGTTTTTATTATGTACTATATTTGGAAGAGCGAGATCTCCTGATACAGGTATCTCTATGCCTACTAGGAGACCTCAACCTTACTGTAAATTATACCCCATTTTTGTTAAATGAAATAAAACATTTGTATTTGTATTTGTATAATACGTACTTAAGTTTATTTTAAGTTCCGACAAAAAGCATTCCGCCATCATAGAGAGAGCGAGAGAGAAATAAAGGAGCGAGCGATGTAGTGACTATTGTGCTACTTCTGCGTACATACCAGATGGCATGATGTATCAGATTCCAAAATTTGAATATAAGCAAATATTTAACTACGATAATCTACATTTGACCGAGTGAGCGAAGCGTCTGCATTTCAACCTGGGCAAAAATGCTTTCGTATTTTTTGTGCTTTCTGTCCGGATTTCCCGCTGTTTCTACAGGTCTCATTTCTCAACCAATTGACAACATTTCAAATTTTTAAGTACTATAAAATCTTAACTCATTTCGTTAATTTGGTAACAAGAAACCCCAAAATATTTTTTTATATTTTTATAGCTATTAGTTTTATAAATATTCACGAAAATGTGAAGAAAGCCCAAATCGTAGTAATGACGTCATTACTACGAAACTGTGACAGTCACAGCGCACAAAAAGAACAGCAGTTCACTTTCTTTAGTAAATTTGTCTTAGTAACAGTGCTTCTGTATGGTTTGTTACGCTGTGACGCCTTACTTGTCACTTACTCTCTTTTAGAATGAGGAACTTTTAAAATTGATTTATTTATTTAATCAAGAATTTAAAAATGTTGTTTTACTTAACTTTTTATCCTCTATTTGATTTCATCGGAAAAAAGCCTGCTTGAAAAAATGAAATGTTGTCAATTGTCGTGAAATTTCGGGAGCAGGTTCGATAATTACAACGGATTTTTTTTGTCGATTAGGTTTTGTTCCAAAAATAGAATCGACAAATAATTCCATAGTATTATTGACTCGTGACGCGAGATCTTCAGCTCACCGAGCCACTAGTATCTACTTGTTACATTTTAACATACCACTGAGCGCTCGTGGCCCAGCGGCGCCCGCCTACCGCGTGCGGTATGCGAGGTTAAGCAATATGGGCGCAGGTCAGTTCTTGGATGGGTGACCGCTTTGAGTGTTTACTAACTGAGCGCTCTCGTGCTTTGGAAGGCACGTTAAGCCATTGATCCCGGCTGCTGTCTACGACAGCAGTCGTTAAGCCAAGTTGGAGGCCTTCGGGCGGCTTGAGAACTTCTAACAGTCAAGTTGCCCACTCACTTGACAAAGGGGGGTCGAAGTTGCACCACGCCCGTAGGGAGTACCCACTGTTACCCTACACGTGACCCCTGGGTGGTGCTAAAAGTGCAACAAAAAACTGGTAACCGTTCTTGTCTTCTCGGAGATCTCACGGTTCGTAAATAAATGCCATACGATTAAAAAAAAAACGTACCACTTTACATTTTTTTTATATAGCCTATAGAGTGGCTTACTGCTGGGCAAAGCTGCGCTTTGTTAACAAACAAAGTTTACTCAATAAATCATCATCATCCTAGCGTTATTCCCAGTACAGTTGCATCCTGAAGGATGCCTGGGGTCCGCTACCTAATCCCAAGAATTGGCGTAGGCACTAGTTTTTACGGAAGCGACTGCCATCTGCCCTTCCAACCCAAGGGGGAAACTCGACCTTTTGTTCTCAAGCCGCCCGAATGCCTCTAACTTGGCTTATAATAGATAGCAGCCGGGATCAACGGCTTAAAGTGTCTTTCAAAGCACGAGGGCGCTCAGTTAGTAAACCACTCAAAGTGGTCACCCATCCTAGATCTGACCCCGGCCGACATTGCTTAATGCATTGATGGACAGTAGACGCCTATAGGCGTAATTCTATTGTGTCTGGAATAGTGTCCATCAAAATCTTAACCACGATTGCTTCATAATGCGCACTTCTAAGGTTTGGAATTCTCTGCCGGCGTCTGTATTTCCGAGTTCATATAACCTGGACCTTTTTAAGGCACGAGTGAATAGGCATCTTCTGGGTGCGCTCGCTTCATCGTCGGCCTCATCTTTCCCCCTGGTTAGATGCTGGCCAAGAGCGAACCCATTTTTAATTTAAAAAAAAACCTTGCATACCGCACGCGGTTCGCGCGCGCCGCTAGGCCACGAATGCTTTTTACGAACAAACTTAACTAAATAAATACTTTTATTTATTTCAGATGGGCACCATGGCGTCTCTCAACGCATCACTAGCCGGATCCCGCCCCACCACCCCCCACAGTGCTGTCTCCACCATGCCCGCTTCGCAAATCTGATGTACACCTCACACTGACACACTCACCACACTCAAATCCGGCCTCCCACACACTGAATCTCGTCTCACACACACTGAATCTGGGCTCACACAGAAATCGGACCTCACAACTGACAAGTCTGACCTTAATGACACGTTGAACTCAAAGGCGGAGGAGAGTAGCGATGAGAGCACGCCCTTACCTGTGGAGAGGTATGAGACTCCGGTATAGAAAATTAACCACACTCGGGCCGTCCACTTGAAGCTCAAAACGCGCAGAGCGGGCGCCGGGCGAAGGCAGTTTTGCTTTTTAGGGTTCCCTACCTCTAAAGGAAAATCGGAACCCTTATAGGATCACTTTGTTGTCCGCCCATCTGTCTGTCTGTCAAGACCCTTTTTCTCAGGAACGCGTGGAGGTATCAAGCTGGAATTTATATCAAATACTAAGGTCTACTGTCCCTTGGAGTTGTGAAAAAATCAAACTTCTAAGCCAACGCAATCAAAAGATACAGCCGTTTATGCCGCAAATTTTCGACACTCGCAAGGGAATCAAAACGTACAGGGTACTTCGCGTAAACTCAGAATCTTGAAATTTGGTACGAAGCAACGTCTTATGGCACAGATAAAGGAAAAATTGCAAAAACCGTAAAGTTTTAGTTACATTATATAATAAAAATATTGATGTTATGTCCCTTATAGGCTACGGCTAGGTCAAGAGTTTGTTAACGGAATTTCATACAAATCTTGCAGGCCTAGGCCGGCAAAGTACTCGTTTTTAATTACCATTCCACATAAATTTGTGGCACAGGCATCATTCATGACATTCTGCCACTATGCGTATTAAAAGTAAAACTTTGTTGTTTTTTTTTGTAATTTTTGTACTACATATTTCTAAAGCTAGCACTGGTACTCTAAAGAAAGCGATGAGTATATGTTGTCAACTTCTATGTTAACACTTCTTCAGCCAGAGGTGCTATATCGACCAAAAACTTGTAATGAAATGGTGGGGGATCCGTTTCACGCGTTAATGGTTACGTACCGACTTCAAATAAGGTAAACATTGTTTGGACGAAAAAGAATGTTTATTTTATAAATTAAAAATGGGATTGCTCTTGGCCAGCATCTAGGCAGGGGGCAAAGATGAGGCCGACGATGAAGCGAGCTCACCCAGAAGATGCCTATTCACTCGTTTTGTATGGCCACGTCAAAATTTGTCCCCATACAAAAAGAAACTGGGATCATAAATATTTTTACCTACTTATTTCTAGTCCGATAGCAATGCCAATTAATGGCTTAAACGGATCGCCACCATTTTTTGATTCACTCTGTATACATCTTAACTTGCCTGTCGTACATAAACTTTGAATACCATTTTTCAATTGCTGGCTACGACACGTGTCGTGGCCAAACTTATTGTCTCACTAGTAAAAGGCAAATCATAATATGTTCAATCTCACACATACATCGACGCCACAATAATGTGATTTCATACACATTGAATCCAACTTCGCACATATCGGATAAATCAGACTTCAAGTATACCAGGCTATAAGTGGCACAAGTGTGTTGGGCCATATCAGGTACATCAGAATCAAGGGTCAAATATAAATGATCAAGCCTCCTTTTATAGATGAGAGGGAAACTATGTATGTATATATTTTATTATCTTATGCATGACTTACTCGAAATGAGTCTGATTAAAATACTTATTTACCGCCCGTATGGTTCTATCCTATGTCCTGGTCAGGGCGTAAAATTCTATATTCACTACGGGCCATAAAAACAGCTTCAGCTCGCAATCATTGCCCTCGCCTACGGCTCGTGAAATTTACGATCGGTGACATTTTTAATTAGAAGTAATCATTATTCTTAATTATATGTAAAGCCCTTATTTGTTATAAGATGTCCGTCCAATGGTCCTCGACCATTATTAGCATAAGTTTAAATGTACCACTAGAAATAAGGAAATTTAATATTTTATATAACTGTATGAAGTTGTATTAGAAAATAAAGATTAACTTAAGAGGGCGCAGCACGCTCGGTCTGGCTGGCTCTTTTAAAACGCCATGCTAGAATAACATGAAAATTTGTATACACAATGGGATCCGGCATATCTAGGTCGGACCATAGTTTCTGTTGCTAGAAATTGTAAAAGAAAAAAATACAGCGGCTTTTTGAGTTTTTTACGGCTTGTATGAAAACCTTAATAATCGCTGTATTTTTTTCTCCATTATAATTTCAAGCAACAGAAACTATGGTCCGACCTAGATATGCCGGATCCAATTGTGTATACAAAGTTTCATGTTATTATAGCCTGGCGTTTTAAAATGAGAGCATAAATACGTTTGTATGGAGAACTGAACGTACTGCGCAGTCTTAATGAATTATCATGAATCTCGTCTATAGAATGTAATTAATTAATTAATTATGTTATGATTTTTATACAAATTGATGTGTGAATGTTTTATGTATTCGACCGTTCTTATTATATTTTGATTTCTTATTTACGTATCAGAAAGTAATTTGTGACAATCTTTATTCTTTTGGCGGTGCGTTAAACCCTTTTTCCGGCATAGTACTATTTATCGACTTATTAAAAGAATTTCAATCTGAATTCTCCGATCTAAGGTTCAAATTAGATTGCATTTTCGTAAAAAGTGGCTCTTGAAATGAATAACCACAACGAACTAATATGAATATATATATATAAGTATATATATATTTATTAAAAATGGGATTGCTTTTGGCCAGCATCTAGCCAGGGGGCAAAGATGAGGCCGACGATGAAGCGAGCTCACCCAGAAGATGTCTATTCACTCGTGCCTTAAAAAGGTCCAGGTTATATGAACTCGGAAATACAGACGCCGGCAGAGAATTCCAAACCTTAGAAGTGCGCATTATAAAAGAAGATGCAAAGCGCTTGGTTCGAATTAAGAGGAATTTCGACCAGGTAAGGATGGTAGCCAGCCGTACGTCTGGAAGTCCGATGGAAGAAGGGGGAAGGCGGTATGAGCTCATGGAGCTCCTGAGCACACTCAGGATATATCGATATACTCATATTTACCAATATATATTGGTAAATATTCATATTAGTTTTATTCATAAAAGTCCATCAAGCCTATATTAGTTAACAAGCCGTTAAAGTTGGCTTGTCCTTATTTGTCACTTTGACATTTGTGTTTGTGAGAAAGGGACAAAACAAATTTTAGTTAACGAAGGTGTGTTAAGTTTTATAAATAAGGGGGTTAATGTTTTGTAATGCCTTCTAGATTGTTGAGGCCTGGAAACGGGTTAAGGCGTTATTGCCGTAACGACGCAACTAGAAATCGCCTTTATTGACACTAACAAAGGAGGACCTATTGCTTAAAAAGTCACGACATTTTATAAAACTGCCATTAGATTCTAAACCTTCTCGCTTCGATAGTAAAGTCGCTTTTTGAACGGAGGCATTTTGTACTACTCGGCTAATTAAAATTATTTGTACGGTCGTCCTTTTTTTTCTTGTAATTTTTATACAGTTTTTAAGAAAGGTTCTCATGGTCGTCGTATAAAAATACTACTACCGAGAGAGACGGTCATATATTAAAATAAATAAGAGCGACAGAAAACATATCATTTGTTGTCCTTGTCATAGTTCCGTTTTTGTTTATTTTGCCTCAATGTCATGTCCACGTCATGTCAAATAGTTTGAGGCAAATAAACGATTACCCGCCCAAATTAAAGAGGTTGTTTATGGTAAGCCGCCAAACGTTTAAGACCAGTTCTCAATATAGCTGCGTAAGAGCTTTTCTGTCCCACCTGGGAGAACTCTTATAGGATCGCTATAGAAATCCTTACTCTGAGGCCGCGCATGTGCGAAGAACTGGCTTTCAACGGAACGTAGGTCTAAAAAGGTCTTAAGATACCTTTTAATTGACGATTCACACCAAACGGCCGGAGTCGGCGCGCACGCCACCAGAGTCAAAGTAATTCGAACCCTCCATAGAGAAGCTAGACTTCGTATCCAAACGGCAGCGGAAGCCAATCGGAGCTGCCCGCAGCCCATTCAAATATGAAATCTAACTTCTGTATGGAGGGTTCGAATTCCTTTGACTCTAGTGGGGGGCGCGCCACCTCTAGCCATTCGGTGCGAATCGTCCATTAGACCTGTTGAGATACTGCATTAGGTAGTATATTTACTGCCTATACAAACATTCATAGTCTCAATGAGTTTCAATGTCATATTTTCTTATGGAAATTGCATTTATGTAGAATTATATATTGTTCAATAAAAGTTACGAAATAAAAATTGCACTGAATAGTTAAGTAATCGAAATGTATTGAACTGTCTAGTGCCTTTAACTGCCTTTTTATAGCGCACATTTTTTAATAAATGTTTGACAAGCATTTGTTTATTTTATTTATTGTTATCAAATAGTTTACCTTTTTTACCGACTTCAATAGAAGGAAGGAGACGGTTCGTCTGCATGTTTGCTTGTTTTTTTTTTATGTATGTATGTTCCCCGATAAAAGCCGAGAGACAACATGCACCTTTAAGTTTACTTGGCTTTCAAAGCGTTAATTCACCCGCACGCGGCTGACACCGCCGGACATGAGAGCATTGTCCAAATTGGTTGTGTAAACGTGGCTAGGTGATGGCGTTGACGCGCAAATAGTCTGTGGTATAACTTCGGCTGGGACTTGTAAAAATTACTATCAGAATAATTTAATTGAATAAGAAAATAAAACAAAGGAAATACAATTTATGGAAATATATATTTATTTCATTACATCAACAATAACACAGATCATAATTTCTTGCAGAGTATTTATACATATTATATTATATATACACAGTGAATTCATCAAAAATTCTAATAGTAGTTTATGCAACTATTACATAATGAAAAGCATTAAAACACGAGTGTGGTTTTATGAAACGAGCCGCAGGCGAGTCAATAGGATCAAACAAGTTTTTTAATGCCTGATTATGTAGTTTCATACACTAGTTTATCTTCATCCATATATTAAACGTAGGCTCCCCGCGCGCCCCGGACCTGAGGTCCTACTCCGAACTTCGTATCGTGCCGTCTCTTTCCGTCATATAGTGTATAACACGAGTGTGAAAGGAACGGCACGACACCGAAATTCGAAGTTCGGAGTCGGCCCTCTGTACTGTAACGGGCGGGGGGCGGGGTATACTGTAAAATTTTGCATGGAATCTTCTGTGAGCAAAATAAACGATTGATTGATTGTAAAGCTGGTATGCACGGATGGTTTTTGAACATATTAATAGTACATTACTATACAAGTGCAGAGAACAGGAAATTCGCATCGCAACGAGTGGTGATAAATTGAAACACGACCGGAGGGAGTGTTTTAAATCGACACGAGTTACGAATTACCTATTCGCACGTGTATCGTACAACGTTTTACAGTACATATGGCTCTTTAAAGTTTTGACATATGCACGTAATCTGCTGATTACCGCACTCGTGCGGTAAAGTAGCACCATATGTACTGTAAAGAGTATTTACTATATGGCTGTAGATAAACGATTTTAATATCCAGTAACTTCGGCCAAGAGTACTTATATACATATATATTAAATTCACGTTTCAATTTTCTATTCAAGGGCTACTATAAAGTAACCACCGAGACTAAAGGAAATATAACTAATTAATGATTAACACTAAAATTTACAACTGATGACGAGAATTGAAAAATGCAGAATTAGGAAGATTGTGTTATACACAATTTGGACACTTTATACATATGTCATACGCGTTAAATGACGTAGGGCTGTCACATCGTCGAAGTATGAATGACATACGAATAAGAACCACAGTCATACAACGAAAGATACATGAATCAGCTGTGCTACCGCGAACTTGGAAAATCGAACTTCGTGTCGTGCCGTCCCTTTCGCTCACGCGTTAACACAACCATGCCCGCCATGACGGAAAGGGACGGTACGATACGAAGTTCGATTTTTGAAGTTCGCGGTAGCACCCCTGGGGCCTTTCAGCTCGAAGTACGATTTTTTCTAAGGAAATGTTAGTTTAACTTGTTTGTACCAGACGTCACTGGGTGCCATCTCTGTCGCGCTTGCACGTTGGAGTGACAGAGATGCAGCAATCGTGCGGTTAGTTCTTACTAAATACCACAGCGGCGCTACGATATATGTGGAGTATTTCACTGATATCTCTATCTCAGTATATATATTGTACTTTGTTACAAGAATTATTGACATTTCGTACATGCAAATGGCAAACGGAAACTGCCACGAATTTTATTAATGCATATATAAGGCCGCGATTAGTTTGGGAATGGAATAGCTATTAATGCACACGTTACATTATACACATTTTTTTTTAAATTCCATTTCGATGTAAGTGTATGGCAAAACTGTCACCTTACAAGTTCCCATCCTAAAATCTGCTTACGTCTTTAAGGCACAATCTGGTGCGTCTACTTGCCTAGTGTCAACTTTTGAAGTGGATACTTTTTTGATGCCAGCTCATAGGAGCTAGCAGCCCTACACTCGACGTTTTCTATTTTAGTTCCGTTACTAACGCTAGATGGCGCTTAAACAAGTCATGGTATCGGTGATTATCAACCAAATACTAAATCATAAACCTCATTACTCAATAGTTTATTGCACATAATGACATAAAGGTGTTATAATGTGGAGTGTCGTAAACATTATGTACCCTGAGAGGGCACTACCTACTATCTATTTGAGTTTATTTCCATTGATGGTTATTCTACTGGACGAAATAAATAGGTAGACAATGTAAGAAGTATCCACTTAGTATAATTTACGGGTCGTAACCCCGATACAACCATGTTTTATTGACATCAAAATTAACTAGTGGCCCTGTGAGCTTGTAGTTCGCAAAAAAAAACTTCAAATTTCTATATTTCCAAAAACTGTTTTGACAAAAAAAATCTACATAATTATCGAACCTGCTCACAAAATTTCACGAGAATCGGTTGAGAAATGCGACCTGTAGAGGAGAACAACCCGACAGACAGACATACGAAAGAAACGCTTCGCTCGCTCGGCCAATTAAGCACGAAATGAGTCTAATATCGCCTGTATTTCATTTTATTGACATTTGCATTTGTTGGAACAATGTTTGCCTTACATTGCTGCTCAATATTACGATACGCAGCATTCTAAGAAACACGCTCGCTGGAAAGTTAAATTTTTCGCCTTGTTCCAATGGAAAAAGGTACAAAAGTGTATACATATCTTAGAAGTCGACCTAACCGGTTCCGGTATGGCCCGTCTCTCACGTGGCTATTCCCAAGCGATTTGTGTTGCGTACGCGTATCTTATGCGTGACTTGTAATTCTCCGCCATACATATTCACTACGTTCCGCACACGAGACGCGACGACATCAGTCGTAGTCGAACGCTACCCGAGCAGTATACGCGTTGCATGCAAAATGGCGTCGGAACAAACTTTTAATATTCATATTTTGTTCAGGAGGTTACAATCAAAAACTGCCAGAGTATGTACGAAGCGTAGCATGTAAATAGCCTCGTGAGAGAAGGGCCTATTTGTGCACAAATGACGTCACGGGACGAGATGCACATATATTGTGACTCGATAGTTCATGAACTTCTTTGTAGTCTTGACAGTATTCAGAGTACTTGTAAAAGACAAAATTGACAATTAACTTAATTCCCCTATAAGAATAATTACATAATGAATAAAACCCGCGTACTAGCTCACTGTTGATATCGATTAGATCAAAACACTTAAAAACAAAGCAATACTTAAAAATACAGTGAATATAATATAAAAAATATTTAAAATATTACAGATACTCGTTATATGGGAAACTACACAATAATATAGATTGGCAATCGCCATTGAATCGCAAAAAGTTCCACCAGATGGCGTTGTATGTATAAGTTCACAGTGCCAAAAAATACATATAAAAAACTTTGACACAACAACAAAGTGTATGTGATTGGAAATAATGTAGGTAAAATACTTATTTCATCTTATGATTCACTAGAACTCTACGTATTAACGTATCTCACTATGGAATAATAATGTTAAAAAGGTATGTTTACAATTTTGAGACATTGTAAAATGTTATTATTAATAAAGATTTCAATTTTAATTTCAATTCTATTGACCACGAATAAATATAGTTTTTTTTTTACAGCGCCATCTAGTATCTCGCATGAACGCTATTCAATACAGCGATTGGCGGTTTACATTATTAACTCGTCTCTGCAGCGCCCGCCCTAGGGGGGGTTAGGATAGAGCAGGCGCCCTAGGCGAATGCCGATGACCAATATATGCCGAAAGAGAAGAAACATCAAGTCTAATAAAAAAAAGAGTCACTCTACCCTGATCAGTGGCTCTGGCTAGGGCCCACGCTGTCTCTGGTACTGTTTAATTCTTCACTGGATAAGCTCTGACACATACACAGTGTAACAATATTACTATGGGAACCACGGGTATCGAATTGAGATTCCAATAATCACTTCTAATTTATTTCTTACCTAAAAAAAGTGTTTTTCGGAAACGCAACTAGATATATGTATATGGTTACCTTACTTGGATCCTATAGTATTTTTTGTTACACCCTGTTTTTACATTCATCATAATAATAATGTTAAGCTTGTATAATTCCCTGTATAATGGGGACCGTAATATGATGCCTGGCATGGTATTCCATATTTCCTTTACAATACTTTTTCCTTTTTTACTACACAAATACACACTTCGTTGAGTGTAGTGTAGCAGACAGCCAATAATAATTTGACAAATTATATATTTCCAGTTCTGTTTGCATAAAAAGTGGTGGAAAATTTACGCATAATTTTCTTATTTTGTTTTGAATCAGTTAGATTATGAGTAAATACTAAATAATGTTATAAATTAATTATTAAATTAAAAATCGTCACCAAAAAAAAAAAAAACATGTATTTGGTAAGTTATGATGCCTAAAAACAATTGATTGAAGATCTAATATTAAAATATTACATTTTTTATAACCTTTTTTAAAAAATTGTGACAAAATAACACCAACGTTGTAATAAATATACAAAAATACATTTCTTATTCCCTACTTGTGTCGTTCGCGGAAAAGAGACCTTACTATATTATGCTGCGAGTCGTATTTGCAATTGAGAGCATAAGTCAATAAAGGCTAAACACAAAATAAGAATAGGAAGACTAAGAATTGTCTCACACAGAAATATTGCTATAGTATTAGTCATTTTAAAATTATTATTTTAAACTTGTAATGTTGTCGTAGATGTACGCCTGAAAAGGCATGGTTTAGTGAAACAACCAAATTAAATCCAACTAAAACCGAAAACTGTAACCCAATTCCCACATGCTTAAATAAATAATTTCATTTCAAACCATGCCTATGGTCCCTTTTCGAGAACTACACATTTAACTATAATACTTTCACATATTTTACGAGTATAAACAATTTTTTACTTTACATAAAGCACAATATGGTATGTACCAAAAATACATATTGAATTTTAAAACCAATAGGCTAGTTTCTAAAATGGTTCAAGAAAAGTACTATGATTTCCTTTATTTTATTTTTTTTATAATTAATTTGTCTGTAGGTTACATGAAACTACCGATTTGTCCACTACACCTTTTGGGGAAGAATAAAAATAAAACTTTCCATTTTATTTTAACACATCTATATCACAAGTCACTCGTGAAATTGGAAGAAAGTGATGGTTTGTTTAAAAAAAATTGTATAAGCAGAAACTTTTAAAAAATATTTTTTTTATTCAATAGCGTCCTCACAAAGTCACCACACCTCAATAATTTCACAAAAAATATTAATGTTTAAAGTTAAACTAATGATTTCTTCTAATTCTTGTCTTATACATAAGTGTACATTAAAAAAAAAAACGTGAATACATTTATGTATTTCTTTATATTATTATTAGGAATTTTCATTGTTACTATTACTGGTATAATTATACACAATAAACTATTATTGCCAAATAATTAAAAAAAGCAAATATTATTTTAAATATACAACTTAATATAGTAATATCGTAGAAATGCATTTCAGTACAGTACTAATATTCTAGTCTCATGATAAACCATTAAAAAAAGATTTTGAAACTATATGAATAAAATCAAAATCCAATAATTGATTATGTTTCTTTTTATTTTTTACATTAAAAAAACTATAGGAAGGACATAAGAAACGGACAAGTGAATGTTTTCAGCTTCTCTGCTACTGACGCGATCGGTAACTAGACTGTATTAAAAAGGGATTCCACCCCTAACATATTTTTTCGTTGCAACGTTTACTAACGAACAAACTATACTAAGCGGCAGAAAATTTGGGTTAAAATCGTAGTAAAATGTATGAAAACCGAACTAAAACTGGGCCACACTTTCTGCCACTGAGTATAGTAGAAAATGTATTAATAAGACAGATGGCTTTAATCCATTTGATTTTCTACCATTATCATCATCATCAAACCTCAAGAGCTTGGCTCTTTCGGTAGAGTGGGTCCTCGGCCAAGTTTTTAGGTCCCGGTAAGACTACCATAATATCAATGCAATAAAGTTTACCTTGGAAGAACGCCCAAAAATATAAACCTTATAATACAGTTTTTCTTGAATGTATAAAATCAAAGAGATTATATGCACCTAGGTATTAAGCGGCTACTCAAAGTAATTTACCTGTAGATGTTTTATATTTAATTTTATTGCGCAGGCAACTATTAAATTCACAAAGTTACAATTTCGTCGCCCAGTCAATAAACCTTAATTAATCTTTGGTCAACCAAGAGCTTAGCTCTGGCAACCTAAGAGCTCAGCACCGGTGAACAAAGAACTCCGGTATCCCAATAGCTCGCCTCCGGCAACCTGAGAGCTTTGCTCTTGTGATACAAGAGCTTAGCTTTCCAAACCGCGCTCCTTGCGCTTTATCCTGGCGTAGGGCCCGATATCGGGGTCCATGACGAAATCGTATAATACCGACGACCAACTGTTGTGTTGTGGTAGGTCGTCATAGAATTCACCTGCGATACGCTTCACCTGACAAACGAATTAAAGAATAAGTTTTGTTTAACAAGTTATGTATCTTTTTTTTAATTCAAAATAGGATTGCTTGCTATTGGCCAGCATCTACCCAGGGGGCAAAGATGAGGCCGACGATGGAGCGAGCTCACCCAGAAGATGTTTATGCCTTCACGGTAGAATTCGCTATGAGCCTCGATAAGGTGTAATTTAAATAGATTTTCTTTTTCGCTGCGAGTGGGAACCAACTGGAACTAACATAGGCCTCCCCTAAAGAGTGCGACAATTACCGGTCTGCGCCACCCGCATCCAGCGGACTCCGGCGACCTTTACCAGGTCATCAGTCCACCTGTCCACGCTGCCCCTTCCAGTACGTGGTCGCCACTCGAGAACCTTTCCACCCCAACGGCCAACCGGAACTGCTCATCCGATTAAAAAAACTTTCACAAGAATACAGTATGGACCTTCGGGATGGACATAGGTTAAATTCTTTCTCGCAGTTTCACCTGCGTTCTCACTAGTACAAAATAAATATAATATTTAAATAATTATACTGACCTCGGGAAGCCTGCTGCCGGGCACAGCTGGGAAATCATGGTGCTCCATATGATAACCCACGTTGAATGTGATGAAATTCAGCGCTCCGTAGTACGAGTACGTCTCAAAACCCTTCTTGAACATGTAGTGCTCTGACACGAAGTGACCTGAAACGAACGGGGCATTTTGGAATTTGGTCGCATGCCTTTTGGTCTACACACCGCTTCTGCGATTTTCTAACATTTAGATCATAGTGAATTGCTTAATAGAGCCTCGTAAGTCACCGATTAATGTTCGCAATTTTGATTTGGATCTTCGTTTATTAGCATTACAGTACAAAACTAGCTTGTATTAATTTTCTATAGTTGAACTTGTGTTTAGTTAGTAAGTTCTCTTTATGTTTATTTTCATATTTTTGTCTTCTATTGTGAAATTAAAATAGACGTTCGGGGACGAAAATCATAAATATACACTATTCTAGATGAAAACTTGTATATCATACCTGCTACAGGGTGTACTCCCATCGCCAACAGAGATCCAATAATGAGATACCACAACGTTTTCCAACCTGAAAGTTGAGAAGTCTTTTAAGCCTAAGGCTCGGTCTTTCGAGTCAACAGATATTCAACAATTTAACATAGTGAAAAAAAAAACTCACCAAACAACTGCACAACGCACGCATCAAAGAACAACTGTATGATCAAATTCACGAGCTCCAAAGGTTCTGGAGGCTTCGGTCTGACGACCAGCGGTCTGATGGTGTAGAACAGGGGTTGCAGTACAAGCCAGATGAACTTCCCGAAGGTGGTGTTGAAGAGTTTTGCTTCGAGGAGGGTCGGAAGATCGGTGTCTATCGTTTCTATGCCTTGGTACTGAAAAGAAAATCATCGTCGTCAATCGCAAAACCCATGTCGCCGGGCTGCCTCAAAATCACCTATTTTCACATCCATCCATCCATCCATATCAGCCTAAGGTCGTCCACTGCTGGACATAGGCCTCCCCCAAACTCACGGGGGGTATATGCCATAATCGCCACGCTTGGCTTGCTCGCTTATTTTCACATCATTCTGTCATAATCCTGTACTCCTTTTAGTATGTATTGATATGTACTACTAGGAGGCCCCACGTAATAGATACATTCTGTACCTCGCTTTTTTCCAGATTAGAAAATCCGTCATGCGTGCGCGTTAAAGAACCCTGAAACGGGAAAATAAGCGACGTGCTATCTTTGAAACGTCATAAGGTACTGAAATAAGTGAAGTTAGTACAATATTATCCTTTTGACATCCTCTAGGGGAACGCAGAAACGTGGGCGAAAAATCCATTAGAAATGCCGCTTTCTACCATCGCACCGCTCGCCGTCGGCAGGGCATTCATCCTCACACCTTAGAACCTAAATGGTCGCGTACGGTACGGTTTCAGAGGAATTTCCTCCCTCGGACGCTCCGATTGTGGAATGAGCTCCCTGCCGAGGTTTTCCCGACGGACTACAGTATGGGGTTCTTCAAGAAAGGAGTGTATAAATTCTTAAACGGTCGGCAACGCGTGACACCCCTAGGAGTTGCAGCCGTCCATAGGCTGCGGTGACCGCTTACGGGCGGGCTTTATAGGCGGGCCGTACGCTTGTTTGCCACCGACATGGTATTAAAAAAAAGAAATGTTAGAATTCTAATCTTATAAAAACTATAAGTAGATATAAATGGAGTAAAGCGAGAATTACTTGTCTCAATTTATTTAGCCATAATGGTGCAAACAGGCGCTAGGCCTGCCTGACGATAAGTATGCACCGTATGTTCTAGAGCATGATAGCGACATTATAAAAATCTGTTGACGCATATGATTCGCCGTGGAGCTATGCTGATATCATTATGTAGACTATGACACAGAATAAGTAATAGTACAAGTACAGAAGTTTCTCTGTTAACAAATCCCCCGTTTAGGTATGCTGAACGTGCCTAAACGTGGCCATCTCTTTCTATCGCATGCCACGCGCTCTTTCGAGGCCCCGCCCTCTGCGCTAGGGTTACCACCAGCGAAGACCTATTTTAATATGTGTACTTTATTATTAGTAGTGTTGTTTACAATACAATTACGAATAGTATTTTTAAGGTTACGTAGCCAAAATGGTGAAAACGGAACCCGTCCGTCCGTCTTTTCGTCTGTATGTGGCAGCCGATGTATGTACCTACTCGGAGACTATAAGCAGTAAGCACTACAAATAGGTACAATTAAAACATTTAGCAGGAAGGTGTGTTCTACTCGTATGAACCGCTATATAAAAGTGATGTGAAATGACGAAAAAATATTAAAGTAGGCGGAGGGGGGCACTCCATACATGTAACCAGGGGATACAAAGTTTTAGATATTTTTTAAAAATAAAAAGAGGATTCTTAGAGCCAACGTCTTCATTGTCGTTTTCTTTTGTGTCAACCGTTGGTGAATACCAAACTCAATGACTGTCAGTTTTTTGAGTGATTACTGACAGTTTTTTCAACATCTAAATATATAAAAGAAGAAACTGACTGACTGACTGACTGACTGACTGACTGACTGACTGACATATCAACGCACAGCCCAAACCGCTGGTCCTAGAGATTCCAAATTTGGCACGTAGGTTCCTTATAATGTGTAGGGGTGCACTAAGAAAGGATTTTTCAAAATTCAACCCCTAAGGGGGTGAAATGGGGGTCCGAAGTTTGTATGGAGAAACAAGATTAGTTGGACTATTTTATTCGAAACTTCACAGGAGTATTTCTAACGATAAATGAGTAAACACGTGTTTCAGGTTTTTTGAGAAATCAACCCCTAAAAGGGGGAAATGTGGTGACAAATTCTGAAAATCGACATGGGTGTTGTTTTTCAGGTTTATCGGGTCGCTGATAACGAAAACAACAATGAATCTAAAATCCTACGTGGAGGACGTGAAATACCATCCCCCCTGTTGGGGTGCGAGGGGGATGAAATGTCTAAATATTAATATGGGTGTCGTTTTTATGGTTTTTTGGGACGTTAATTACGAAAATGGCATCAATTTTGAAGTTTAATATTGTGAACATGATAACTTTTGAAAGTTTGTGCCAAATTGCAAGAAATAACTAACTGACTGAGTGAGTGACATATCAACGCACAGCCCAAACTGCTGGTTCTAGAGTTTCCAAATTGAGTATGTAGGTTCCACATAAGGTCTAGAGGTGCATTAAGAAAGGATTTTTCAAAAATCAACCCCTGGGGGCGGGGGTGAAATGGGGGTCCGAAGTTTGTATGGGGAATCAAGATAAGTTGGACTATTTTATTCGAAACTTCACAGGAGTATTTCTAACGATAAATGAGTAAATATGTGTTTCAGGTTTTTTGAGAAATCAACCCCTAACAGGGTGAAAAGTGGTGACAATTCTGAAAATCGATATGGGTATTATTTCTATGGTTTATCGGGTCGCTGATTACGAAAACAAAAATGATTTTAAAATCCCACGTAGAGGACGTAAAATACCATCCCCTCTGTTGGGGTGCGAGGGGGTTGGAATGTCTAAATATTAATATGGGTGTCGTTTTTATGGTTTTTTGGGTCGTTAATTTCGAAAATGGCATTGATTTTGAAAGTTAATACTGCAGACATGAAAACTTTTAAGAGTTTGTGCGAAATTGCAAGAAGAAACTGACTGACTGAGTGAGTGACATCAACGCACAGCCCAAACTGCTGATTCGAGAGATATCAAATTTGGCATGTAGGTTCCTTATAAGGTCTAAAGGCGCATGAAGTGCCGTGAATTCCCTATGAATATACGACCTTTCTTGAATCAATGTATTGTAATTGGTTTTATTAATCAGTGCCGTCCGATACGATTTCAACAAAAATCGATATTTAGGCGTCCGAGAGGACTCTTAATACGACTCCTAGGTAAATATTGGAAAAACTGGCGGCCATATTGCTTTTCTTCACTTTCGTCCCGATTTCGTTCAAAATAGAAATCTGAGCGTCCGAGATGTCTCTTAATACGAATCCGAGGTAAAATATGGAACAAAGTCGCAGCCATATTGATTTTCTTCATTTTCTTCCCAATTTTGTTCAAAATCGATATCTGAGCGTCCGAGAGGTCCCCGAATACGAATCCGAGGTAAAATTTGGAAAAAGTGGCGGCCATATTGATTTTCTTCAATTCCATCTGGATTTCGTTCAAAATCGATATCTGAGCGTCCGAGAGAATTCTTAATACGAATCCGAGGTAAAATTTGGAAAAACAGGCGGCCATATTGCTTTTCGTCATTTTCGTCCCGATTTCGTTCAAAATCGATATCTAAGCGTCCGAGATGTCTCTTAATACGAATCCGAGGTAAAATATGGAAAAATTCGCAGCCATATTGATTTTCATCATTTTCTTCCCGATTTCGTTCAAAATCGATATCTGAGCGTCCGAGAGGTCTCTTAATACGAATCCGAGGTAAAATTTGGAAAAAGTCGCAGCCATATTGATTTTCTTCCCGATTTCATTCAAAATCGATATCTGAGCGTCCGAGAGGTCTCTTAATATGAATCCGAGGTAAAATTTGAAAAAGTCGCAGCCATATTGATTTACTTCATTTTCTTCCTAATTTCGTTCAAAATCGATATCTGAGCGTCCGAGAGGTCCCCGAATACGAATCCGAGGTAAAAAAATTGGAAAAACTGGCGGCCATATTGCTTTTCGTCATTTTCGTCCCGATTTCGTTCAAAATTGATATCTGAGCGTCCGAGAGGTCCCCCTAATACGACACCGAGGTAAAATTTGAAAAAAGTGGCGGCCATGTTGATTTTCTTCAATTCCGTCTCGATTTCGTTCAAAATCGATATCTGAGCGTCCGAGAGAATTCTTAATACGAATTCGAGGTAAAATTTGGATAAACTGGCGGCCCTATTGATTTTCTTCATTTCCGTCCCGATTTCGTATAAAATAGACATCTGAGCGTCCGAGAGGTCTCTTAATACGAATCCGAGGTAAAAATTGGAAAAACTAGCAGCCATATTGATTTTCTTCATCTTCATCCCATTTTCGTTCAAAATCGATATCTGAGCGTCCGAGAGGTCCCCGAATAAGAATCCAAGGTAAAATTGGGAAAAAGTGGCGGCCATATTGATTTTCTTCAATTCCGTCTCGATTTCGTTCAAAATCGATGTCTGAGCGTCCGAGAGGGCCCCAAATACGAATCCGAGGCAAAGTTTGGAAAAAGTGGCGGCCATATTGATTTTCTTAATTTCCGTCCCGATTGCGTTCTAAATCGATATCTGAGCGTCCGAGAGGTCCCCGAATAAGAATCCGAGGTAAAAGTGGGAAAAAGTGGCGGCCATATTGATTTTCTTCAATTCCGTCTCGATTTCGTTCAAAATCGACGTCTGAGCGTCCGAGAAAATTCTTAATACGAATCCGAGGTAAAATTTGGAAAAAGTGGCAGCCATATTGATTTTCTTCCCTTCCAATCCGATTTCATTCAAAATCGATATCTGAGCGTCCGAGAGGGCCCCAAATACGAATCCGAGGTAAAGTTTGGAAAAAGTGGCGGCCATATTGATTTTCTTAATTTCCGTCCCGATTGCGTTCAAAATCGATATCTGAGTATCCGAGAGGTCTCTTAATACGAATCCGAGGTAAAATTTGTGAAAGTGGCGGCCACATAGATTTTCTTTTTTCCGCCCCGATTTCGTTCAAAATCGATATCTGAGCTTCCGAGGGGTCTCTTAATACGAATCCGAGGTAAAATTAGGCAATCCATACATGCCAGGGATTGTAAAAAAAGGATTGACTTTTAAAAACGACATAGAGGTTTCTATATTTTTAACCGACTTCAAGATTTCAAAAGAGGAGGTTATCAATTCGGTTGTATGTTTTTTTTTTAATGTTTGTTACTCCATAACACCGTCATTTCTTAAGCGATTTCAAAAATTCGTTGATTGTAAGTATATATATCCAAGTTGGTCCCGTTTTTGTCAAAACGCAGTTCTGATGATGGGATCCATGAGGAATTGAGGGAACTCCTGAAATCTTTAAGGCAAACATATAGTGATTTTTGTGTTTTTATCAACAAGTCAAGCATTTGCATCCAAAAATGTGACATTGGATGAAGTGGAACTGCTGATGATGATCAGAACAGAACTCTTCAACGACGAAAAGTTCACGTTTGGCGATTTGTCCTCCTAGCTGTGTTTGTTAAGCAAGTTCTATTTTCACGATAAATTTTTGTCATGCTTGGTTTCTGATGATGGGATCCATGAGGAATTGAGGGAACTCCTCAAATCTTATAAGCAAACATATAGTGATTTTTGTGGTTTTATCAACAAATCGAGCATTATCATACAAAAATGTGACATTTGATGAAGTGGAACTGCTGATGATGATCAGAACAGAACTCTTCAACGACGAAAAGTTCACGTTTGGCGATTTGTCCTTCTAGCTGTGTTTGTTAAGCAAGTTCTATTTTCACGATTGATTTTTGACATGCTCGAGTTCTGATGATGGGATCCATTAGGAATCGAGGGAACTCCTCAAATGTGAAAGGCACACAAATAGTGATTTTAGTATTTTCATGAACTAATCAAGCATTTTCATTCATAAAAGTGACATTTGATGAAGTGGAACTGCTGATGATGATCAGAACGGAACTCTTCAACGACGCGTAGTTCACGTTTGGCGATTTGTTCTCTTCGTTTTGTTTGTCAAGTAAGCAAGGTTTTTCCATGATTCCATGAGGAATCATGGAAAGTCTAAGTCTTCTACCATTATAAACATACTTATAGCCATTTTTATTTTATTGTATGGAATCTAAGAGTGCACCATCTAAGTTGAATAATCTTTCACCGGACTCCCCCATTGAAGTCGGTTTTTTTTTTCTTAAAAATTATTTTCCATTTAAATCAACCTTTAGATTAGTATTACATACTTGCAGCCCGGCCCATACAAATAATTAAAAAATATTTATTCTAAAATTAGGCACTCCATACATGCCAGGGATTGTAAAAAAAGGATTGGCTTTTAAAAACGACATAGAGGTTTCTATATTTTGTCCATTTAAATAAACCTTTAGATTAGTTATACATACTAGCACCCCGGCCCATACAAATAATTAACAAATATTTATTCTATCATCAATAGTTTTCTTAGCGCACGCGATGTAAAGAATATTTGAGTTACTTTTTTTTACAACATTACATTATTGGAGTTTTAGTAAGAATCCTTATTTTTTGAAAACATAATATAGCCCATATCAATGTCACCCAAGAATAGTGTAGCTATTCAATGCAAACTAACAATCAAATCTTTCCTTTTTATAATATTAGTATAGATTAGCTGTCTAAGTCGTAAAAATTGTGTCCCCTGACTGTATATAATTTCCAAACTTTGAAGTTTAAGATTCTGAAAAACATTGAGATTGTGCATATTAAGTAAATACTTTCAGCGACTTATGGTTTCAACAAGAGATGTTTACCATTTTTTGAGATATCGTTGAAAAACAGTCTTGCCCAAACAAAAGGACTTAAGTGCCGTGAGTTTCCTAGAGTGGTTTAAATGTGAACTAGCAGGTGTTGGCACGGAACCCTTCTGTGTGCGTGTTCCGACACTTGGCCGGTTTTAATTTAATATTATGGACATGACATTTTTTGATAGTTTGTGCCAAATTGCAATTCTATCGGTCCAGTAGTTTTAAAGCAAATCGGTTGTAACAGACGGACTTCAGATGAACAAAAGTCAGTATAAGTACGAGCAAATAGTAAGGAGTGCGAAAGGAAGTGAGGCCAAATCGTTATTTTTGGATGCTCAAACGGAAACTGGCATAATCTACCAATTAATTTAAATTTAGGAAAAATAAGGGTTACGCTAGATATTGAATTAGCCGTATTTCTGTACTTCAGAGGACCAGAGTTTATGACTGCTGCTTGGTCGTTACCAGACCTTCAATTGGTGTTACTGTTGTACACAGATCTTCTTTCTCTCCCGACCTTTTCCCCCTCGGCCTCTCGAAAATGTATGATAATAGTTTTTCGATCCTTATTATTGCCAAAATCAAATGAAATTCTACAGTTTGCCGGTTCTCAGAATGTATACTGACTTTTCATCGGTTCATCTGTTTATGAATCACAATCACCAAACTTCGTATACCAAAACCCCCAAAATGTAACAACTACTTTTCTGGAAACTGCATCTAAATCGGTTCAGCTAAACACGAGATAATCGTGGACAAACATACATACGTACATACATCTGTTTATGAATCACAATCACCAAACTTCGTATACCGAAACCCCCAAAATGTAACAACTACTTTTCTGGAAACTGCATCTAAATCGGTTCAGCCAAACGCGAGATAATCGTGGACAAACATACATACATACATAAGTACATACATACATACGGGTCAAACAGAGAACCTCTTTTTTGAAGACGGTTAAAAATTATGCTTAGAGTACGCGGGCGAAGCCGCGGGCAAACGCTAGTTTTAAGATAATAAAGAAACAGAATTTGGGTAACAGATATTATTTATACAATAATGCTGTGGTTTTGACATTATAATTTAACACGAAACGGATTATTTTATGATCGTACAGCGGTACAGCAGCGCGTGCGCGTGCGATCCGTAACGCTGCGCCGCAACCATTGAATAGTCACACGACGTGTGAGCCGCCGGCCGCATGTACTTTGCGCGGCGCGATGACGTCACGGTAGTAAACCACCCCTGACTATGAGGAAAGTTGAGAATGTGCCTGACAATAACTACTAGTCGTAGTAGTCCTTCACTATTACACTTTGAACAGTTCAACGACTGGTTCGTTACAAGGCCGTAAGGCGAGGTATTAATTCCTTACTAAAATAATGAGTATGGCGTAATCAAAGAGAGAACTATGCTCAGCAGTAGCCGATTACAGGCTGAGAAGGATGATGATAATGAAAATAATGAGAACCTACAACCTGATAGAGAATTGAGGTTGAATTCTGAGCTTGGGAAATAAGGTTGATTTATTTCCCATCTCAGAGAACTATTACTAACCATACTAATCATATTATCTTAACTTACTCTGTGGTGTTCCAAATGGTACTTCTTAAAGCTGATAGACACAGGCAGACCGATGGGCAGGTTCGCGAAGAATCCAAAAAGACGGTTAGCCATTGGCCGGGCGTGGCCGAACGCCAGGTTGTGAGCGATTTCGTGGATTGCTGGAACAAGAAACATACGTCAATCAATGAAATAGAATCAAATAGTAGGTCTTTATTACCGACTTCAATAGAAGGAAGGAGGTACTCAGTTCGTCTGCATGTTTGCTTGTTCTTTTTTTTGATTTTTTTTTCATGTATGTATGTTCCCCGATAACTCTTGACCACGTTGGCCGATTTTGATAATTCTTTTTTTTGTTTCAAAGCAGGTACCCCGATATTGGTCCCAAATAAATTTGGTAAAGGTCTGATGATGGGATCTACGAGGAATCGAGGGAACTCCTCGAATTTGATAGGCACGCATATGCCGATTTCGGTATTTTCTGTAGGTAACCAAGCATTGGCTCACGGAAACCACAAATTCTGGCATAGCAAGTACAAAACTGGAGTCGGATTTTTTTTTGGTATTAATTATTGCTATATAATGTCATAAACATGATATACTACATACAGCCAAGAAATCTTGGAATGGAAATGTTTGGATAGGCGTTTGGGCGATCGGATGACCACTTGTCCGAACAGGGTCTCCGCTGGCAATCTACTGGCAGAATGGCCAGGGCGTCCTAGAACTAAATGGAGGCATTCAGTTGAAAAAGAGATTGGCTCAACTGGCTTAGCTGGAAAGACATGGCAGAAGCCGCCCAGATCGTGACAAATGAGCTCTTCTGCGAGCCCTAAATCATAAAGCATTTATTTGGTTAAATCATGGTGGCTACAAATGACGTGGTACAACATAGTAATACTCTCACATGTTTTGCCAGTTGATGATGTGCAAATATCTACTTATAATAATACATACATATTACAGTATGGGGTTCTTCAAGAAAGGAGTGTATAAATTCTTAAAGGGTCGGCAACGCGCATGTGACACCCCTAGGAGTTGCTGGCGTCCATAGGCTGCGGTGACCGCTTACCATCAGGCGGGTCGTACGCTTGTTTGCCACCGACATGGTATAAATAATAAATATTGGCGGAGAATCTTACACAAATCGACCCCGTCCCAAACTAAGCAAAGCCTGTACTATGTGTACTAGACGACGATATACATACTTAAATACATAGAAAATATCCAAGACCCAAGAACAAATATCCGTGCTAAATGCACAAATAATGCCCTGGCCGGCAATAAAAACAAAAAATCTATAGTTAATATATGGTTATAAATTAGGTCATTATATTACAAATAATAAAATAATGTCAATATCCTATACCTAATACCTATGTCCTGAACAGAAGTCGATGGAAGCAAATAATGTAGTCCAAGTGTAAATCGCCCAGTGATGACCACGATCCTCATGCCATGAGGAAACGACCAGAGAGAGAGAGAGAGAGAGAGAGAGAGAGAGATGTCCTTAATGAGGGATAACAGCAAGTCATCATCACCGTGCCAACTATACTACTCTCCCCTCTTAAGTAACGCTTGAATTACGCCTTAAACTTTTTTGTATCGTATGGCATTTATTTACGAACCGTGAGATCTTCGAGAAGACATGTACGGTTGCCAGTTTTTGTTGCACTTTTAGCACCACCCAGGGGTCACGTGTAGGGTAACGGTGGGTACTCCCTACGGACGAGGTGCAACTTCGACCCCCCTTTGAACCCACTGTATATTTAAGTTCGTTCCTAAAGGTCTATATTTCTCAAATTCACAGTTATTAGTAGGTAAAAAATTGTATATTCTCTGATCATACTTATGTCACTTGTAACGTAGATTGTAGACGCATCATTGGGTCGACTTGGCCAAAATAAAGTAGGGCATATCTGTTATATTGTAGAATGTTGAACATGTATGAACTTAATCTAAAACCCTGATCTGTGTTGGTCGACTTGACACTGTTGTACTCATGGACAATTATGCGCTAATTTACTGATCAAGCTGTGTGCAATTAGCTTTGGATATCATGCTAGTTTATAAGCTACTGAACACGCGCGAGCTAACTGAACCATGTATTGTATGATGTCTGTAAAGTGTACCTTCCTAATAAATAAATAAATAAATTCATGTTTATATTCCCAAAAGACAGACCACATGTAATTGATGAAAATATAAGGTGTGGTGCAAAACCACTAAACTATTCCTTCAATATGACTTCAGCAAATGATGACTAATAAACTGGGCAATAATGATAGTGTAATCCTTTATCGGTAAACCATTGATTCATGGCAATTGACTAAACGAATAATAAAACACGTGTTACGGAAACTTTAAAAGATAATCAATGTCATTATTCTCGAGTCTAACGTGGTATTTTTAGACATAGCACAGCATTTCATCCCGCTTATAATTGGAGCAGTCAAACTGGAAAACTACCTCCACTTTAAAGAAGACCGCAAAAGTCATACAAGTATAAGATTACTATTTTTTTCAGTATCTAGGTTTGAGGTATTGTACGGTACGGTTTCAGAGGAACTTCCTCCCTCGGACGCTCCGGTTGTGGAATGAGCTCCCTGCCGAGGTTTTCCCCAGGAACTACAGTATGGGATTCTTCAAGAAAGGAGTGTATACATTTTTAAAGGGTCGGCAACGCGCATGTAACACCCCTGGAGTTGCAGGCGTCAATAGGCTGCGGTGACCGCTTACCATCAGGCGGGCCGTACCCTAGTTTGCCACCGACGTGGTATATTAAAAAAAATGTGTTCTTGGTGGTAACGTCGCCAAAACTCCTACACATGCGCTGTGTGCTAACGGTGTCCGTTTACTTTACTGCCAGGCTACGCAAGTCGGATGCTTGTTTGCCACTATTATTTCCTGTAAAACGGACGTGCTTCCACAGTTGTACCTCCACATATGAGCGGGACGACAGTCCGCGGTCTGTCTAATCTCTTTATCACCCGTTTCTTCACCCAAGATATTCCGACATAGACTTATGTTGTTCTCCAGTAAAAGGTCCCTTTTATCAAAGTCAATAAGGACGATTTTTAATAGCGGCAGTATGAAAAAAAGCGCTTTATTGACAACGCCCAAAAGCTCACGTGAGACCAGGCACGTGCACATAAATTATGTCATTCTAGTGACTGAAATGAGTCACTAAAATGAAGTAACTACTTGAATAATCCCTGATAAAGCGATTACCCATCTTTGATCAAATCTTATCGGTCTTACGTGAGGTAACCCAGACACGACTTTGAGTTCAATATCGGCTAAAACCACTGTAGGTAAGGCCACGCGACTGAAAGTCTGGAGTGTAGAATAGAATAGAATATGTCTGTCAAAATTTTCACTTTTGGTACAAACTTTTACTTACTTACTTTTAGGCTGGGTTGCACCGAATTAAGATTACAGACTGATCAACGTTAAATATGGCGCCAGCAGCTGTCATCCCATATAAACTTGTCAAACTTTCCATACATTGAAATTTTAACGAACACCGCTTACGATTACAGGCGGTTTGGTGCAACCCAGCCTTAGTGTAGAGTAGCTAAACGGTGAAGAGAAAGATTGTAAGGCAACTAATTTTTTCCCAACAGGATCTAGTTTTCCCTGTGCGTTCTAAACAAAGCAACTCCAAATATTGGGATTATTAGGTGCCAGATCGTCTACGAGGGTAAAACTGAAAGTTTCGGGAATAGAAGAAAATATGCAGTAGGTATAAGTGAGTTTATTTATTTTTATTGTTTTTCAAAATATTCTCCTTTGTATTTCACGCACTTATGCATGCGTTCAAACCAGTCCATAAAGCACTTTTTGAACTCTGAAGTAGGGGTCGACAAAATGGCTATTTTATAGGCCTCCACTGCTTCTTCTGGCGTCTGAAACCGCTGACCACGCAGTTTGTCTTTGATTCTGGGGAATGTAAAAAAGTCGTTGGGACTTAAGTCAGGGCCATATGGAGGGTGGTCCAATATTTCGACTTTTTCACCGTCCAGGTACTCAGTTGTTGTCCGAGCGGTGTGTGGGCTGGCGTTGTCGTGGTGAAGGATGATGCGACGACTAGGGTTTGTTTTTCGGAGTTCAGCAAAGACGTTCGGCAAACAAATAGTGGTGTACCAATCAGCATTGACTGTTCTACGATCCTCAAGAGCCACAGTAGCTACGTGACCAGATTTAGAGATAAACGTAGCCACCATCTTCTTAGCCGTACTGCGAGAACGAACAACTTTTGTGGGTTTGAGCTCGTCTTCGAAGACCCATACTCGGGATTGGTTTTTAGTTTCAGGCTCATAAGCGTATATCCACGACTCGTCACCTGATACTATGCTAAAAACAGCATTTGAGCGTCCCTTGTTAAATCTTTTCAAAGTTTTGCGGCACCAATTGACACGGACTATTTTCTGCTCGTCAGACAATAGGTGAGGTATCCAACGGGAAAATAACTTTTTCACGCCTAATTCTTCTTTTAAAATAATTTGTATTTGACTCATTCCAATACCCAGGTGCTCTTGAATTTCCCGATATGTCACATGTCGGTCTTCATTTATCAGACGACGCACAACATCGACGTTTTCTTGCGTGACTGCCGATTTTGGTCGACCTTCACGCACTTCGTCGGTGAGGGATACACGGCCACGTTGAAATTCTGAATACCACCTGTATATTGTAGTCTTTGAAGGAGCTTCAATATTAAAAGCAGCAACCATCCGCTCTTCACATTGTTTTTGTGTTAGTCCACTTTTAAAGTCATAATAAATCATAGCTCTGAAATTTTCACGGCACAATTCCATTTTAAGCAGTGACTCGACGACTTCAATAAACAATTGAAACCGAACCATACTTTTTTTTTTCTAAGTGGCCAGTGTGTTGAGATAAGGAAACTTCAGAGATTATAAAAAGGTATAATACATGTTAAAAATAAATTAATAAGTATTCGATTCCCGCCACTTTCAGTGCAAGCCTCGTAGTCGTCGACTACAAAGAGATTTATTTTTTCCACGTATTGACTACGTAGGGCAGGGAACAAATACCGGGATCTAGCCCTCGACGTTACCCGATCGCGCGGTCCGCGGTAGAGCCAAGAAGCGATGACTGGATGTCGTGAAGGCCGATAAGAACAATAACGGGCTAAAGAGGACGCCCAGGATCTCCAAGCGGTGAAAGGCAGGGGTTGTAACCGTTTAATCTCAAAAACCCCGAAATAGCCAAATAATTTGAATTAGTTTATGCTCTTTATCTAGGTCTGTGTAATGTATTTAGGTTATGATTGTGTATTTTTAGATTGCCTGATTAAACATGAAATAGTAAACGAAAGAACGAAATTCCTAACCGGTTTTTTGTACGGAGAAATTAACCGGTTACAAGCCCTGGTGAAAGGCAAGTAGGAAAGCGGACCCTGCAAAGAGCTGAGATAACGAAGGATTTGAAGAAGAAGGATAATGAAGAGTAAATCTTTGATCGCTTTTTTACACTGTAACTCTTCGTGCTTATTCTTTGTACTATCAGGAGTATCACGGAAAAGTCCAGAAATCTGATAAGGAAACAGACGAGTCATCTCTTGAACGGTATCATAATTTCAAAATGATCACTTTTCAGCGAAGTGCCCGATACGGTCTTATCGACACTTATCATTTGATATATGTATATAGAAAACTACAAGAAACGTTTCTTGCAGTTTTAGTTTTATTTATTTTTTAATTATTTGCAAATATATCACACTTTATAACCTTTTAAGATTTTACTTTATTTGGTTTTGGATCCGATTTCATCCTTTGAGAACGGAACCTTAAAGAGCATCTAGGCTAGAAACAGTCAATTGTGTCAATACAGAGCGTAGCCTTCACCGCAGTGAATAAAGGCCGTTAACTTTAAAGGCCGCTGAAAGTGGTTAAAGTATCAGATAACCAACATAGCCACAAATGCATCCACTTGAGCGTATCGTATCGCTAGACATCAGGTGTTTGATACGTGCTATCAACGGTCACAGCCATGAATATGATAATGATACTACACATGATCCATAAATGGCTCGAAAAACTTTTTCTTGTTTAATAACAAAAAAGAGTTTTTCGAGAAAATTCACAATAATTTCTGGACCGGTAAGAGAAGAAAAAATATCGAAAGATTCGAAAGTATCCTAGAAACTAAGAATTCCTAAGTATGCTACTTTACTAAAGGCTCAACTGCTAATGCTGGATGCTGCTGCAAGCATCATCAAGTTCCTTTTGATGTCTTGGGAAGAACCATAGGACACCATTGTAGTTATCTGCGACGTTTACAAGGCTTTTGATTGTGTAGATCATAGTACCTTAATGTGTACACTTACTACTTATGATGCTAATAAAAGATGTGCATTAGATATTATTAAGTCATACTTAACACAGATAAATGAAAAGGTAGCGATAAGTAAAGCTATATCGTCAGATCAGAGACAGTAGTGGAGATGGGAGTAGCTCAAGGATCTACTCTGGGACCATTACTATTCCTTGTTTATGTATGTAAATGTGCTCACCCAGCATGAGAGAGTGGTTGATGACCCCACCGAAGAAATAAGCCACCAGCAGCAACATCGGCCAGCTGAGATGCTGGATGAACGGCAGGGAGATGAACTGGAGCAGCACCATTCCGGTCACGACCCATTTGAAGTTGGGGTCGTAGCCGAACAACTGCTTAATCTCAGGGTATTTTTCTGAAAAAAAAAACACTAATGCTGATTCATCAACGTTCATCAAATCTATTTTTAGTAAAATTCCGTAACATTATTTTGTGTTTTTACGTATGTGTTTGTTAAAAAGAGATAAAACACATTTTACTTAACAGAGGTCTGTTAAGTTTTGTGCAAAAAAGGTTATTTACACCAAAGTTATAGTACAGTCAGCAGCAGAAGTAGCTACGCATATCATCATCATCATCATCATGTCAGCCGAATGACGTCCATTGCTGGACATAGGCCTTCCCCAAAGACTTCATAGGGGGATGATATATGTATATAGAAAAAGATAAGATAAGATCAAAATGATGTGGTCGCTTATTTATTAGAAGGGAATAAAAGTTAGAATATTTCCATACAAATCCAGAATATGGGTATATCGCCACATCACTAAACATCTTCGATCGATCGAACCAAAGTATAATTTTAAATTTAAGTGAATATTAAAAAAAACTCTGCAAACGTTAGGTCACGGATACCTACAAAACAAAAGTTAGTAACAAAGTCTATTCATCAGACGAGTAAATGAGTTCTCTTTCAAGTATTTAATGAACTTTGTCGCTCTCACGTTATACCTACTTAGCGCCATTTTACGCCTTTCGACCTAATTAACAAGTCTACTAGTTGAGCCGCAGTAAAGTAAATAACAGTAAGACAACCTTAAATTTGTCGATATAATTATTAATAATAATAGTAATTGTGTTTGGACTACTTGGAACCCTCAAAAAAGTGCAAGCGGCAATAAAAATTGAAGGAAAAATATTTTTTTGACATAAAACTCATTTGAAAATATAACTATGCGTAACGAATGTTAACTCCCTATTTCCCAGAGTCGTCGTCTCGACCTATCGGGTTTTATTACCCCACAGCCCTGGAATGATCACTATTAAGGGTTCGGGTGTCGCCGGGTGAAATGGTGAACACTTGAGTACGTTTTACAGCTTATATTTTGGAAATCACACACACAATACAAAGAGAGGAGTTTACAACAATAGGTCTGTGTGCGGGAGTCTTACGCGGATAGCTTAGACCGACTGATCGCATGACACCGCACACATACAAAATAAATCCATAGTCTGCCTACATTAACCCTTAATTTTAAAAATCCATAGTCAGTTATAACATTAACAAATTTAATTCATGATGAATAGATAAAATACGAGCACGTCGCTAACAATGACTGTACTGTATAAAAAATATAGTCTAATAGATAGGACTGCTGTTCGCAACATACTGTGCACGCCCTAACATGCTACTCATAAGTGTTCAATTTAAAATAATTAGCGTTGAGAGTTAAACGTCTATACTCTATGCCAAGTCGTCATAATTGTTATTGACGTCGGATGCGTATGATAGGAATCATAAATATGTATACAATACGATATGTTTTTTTTTTTATTACAACGACGGTGGCAATCAAACATACGGCCTGCATGATCCTATTTCATGCGACTCCAGATAAATCATTAGCACGTTGATACTGCACTGAGTGTTTGTGTTGACTTGACATTGACAGCTGAAAGACCAATGCAGGTTTCAACACAGTGCCACCTTCGGGAGCTTTGGCAACCAAGCAGCAAAACACTTCTATATTCATCATCATAATCATCAGCTTCATCATAGATGAGAGGGAGCAACACTCTTGGGGGCAGAGAAAATGATGGTGCTATTATGACAGTGGTCTTCTCTAAAATGGAGGTGTCAGCGAGATCGGACTTGGCAATGTGAAGTGTCCAGTGAGCATGTTTTCGATACAAACAATACAGCTATAATTTGTGATAGACTTTTTCCCGCTAGTTTTGCGAACACTCTAATAACTTCTAACTGCCCAAGGGATCCAAGGACCCCATCATCATCATAATATCAGCCGAAGGACGTCCACTGCTGGACATAGGCGTCCCCTAAAGAGTGCCACAATGACCGGTCCTGCGCCACCAGCACCCAGCGAACTCCCGCGACCTTTAACCGGTCATCAGTCCACCTTGTGGACCACCAGCCTAATCACGCTGCGCCTGCGCCTTCCAGTACGTGGTCGCCACTTGATTACCTATTAGAACGTATACTCCCCTTCAATTAAATGTTTAATAATTGGATTAGAATTGCATTTTTGATTTCTTGCATTTTAAAATAAAACAAACTGTACCCTATTTCCTATTACAGGTGATTCAAATTACATTGCTATTTTTTCTTGTATGTTGGGCTGCTACATATATTATTTTTTATTGACTATACATCTCCTGTTAAGTGTCTGTCCAGGTATTATAGCCCTTTTTCCCACAACCGCTGTTGTCATGTCAATGAACTATATATTACTATTTCGTCCTACTAGTTACCCGCGCGGCTTCGCCGCGTAGACGTACTACGAAGAACGCAAGCGAAGCCACGGCATAGAATATGCGTATTCCGAAGGTCGATTACAAAGTCGATTTAAAAACATTCGGGCTTGATCATCGCGGCTAGTCGTCAAATTTACAGTAACTGTCAGCCTTATTTCAAGAAATGAGATCTACCTACTAACTATGAGAATTTCTATGAAAAATATGCATCTTAGCAACTTCAGTCAATTTGGCCATCTGATAATAATCAGATAATATTAGTGTTTTGAATGTGTGTGCGTTGATTGTTTCAGTGTAATGATGCGTAGTAATAGGAAAATATTTTGTATGTGTGGTTTTTTATGTGTGTGTTACCTCCCCCAATTTACAAAATATTTTGTTTGCGTTAGGTATTTCTTTATTGGTGGTGCACCTAAGTTGTGTCCACATAGGAGTTAGGGTAATTTGTCGAGGTCCCTCTCGGGGACCAACATGAGAAGCCAGGAGAGGAAAAAAAAACCAAAATATTTTGTTCGGTAATGTGCGCTGATGGCGTCTCTTGTCTAAATAAGGCTCTAATAAGGTACGCAAACTCAGAGTACCCCAGAGAAGACGTCTAATAATAATACCGCTACCGAGCGAGATGATCATATCATATACTTACTAAATTGAATAAGAGTGACTGTAAGGGATATATCATTTGTTATGTTTGTCATAGTTCCGCAATTAAGAATGTTCTGTGATATGAGAATCCTATCCTACCCGCCCTTAGAATACCCCTGAGAAATTTTCAAATAATAACACCACTACCGAGGTCATGTACTAAATGGAATAAGAGCGACAGAGAGAGATACATAATTTGTAGTCTTTGTCATAGTTCCACTTTTTTATTTGGCTCATTATCATGTCCACGTCATATCCGCCCAAATTAAAGAGGTTGTTTATGATAAGGCGCCAGCCGTTTAAGACAAATTCTCAATTTAGGTGGGTAAGAGCTTTCCCGTCCCCCTTGGTGGAACTCGTACTCGTATAGGATCTCTTTAGAAATACTCTAAGTATCCTCATAACCTATTCTATCTAATCTAGAAAAAAACAATGCATGCGACATTGGCAATATTGGTATTAACATTTGATGCCGGAACCACGCAATGGGCCATTATGGGCCAACGTATAGGTCGCAGTTATGCATTAAAGGCCATCGCTTTCCATCAAGTGAGACTAAGGTCAATCGCCAGTCAGTCAATCATACAAAAACATATTTTCATCTCGTTCCACCGCATAACTGCGTCTTGTACGTGGCCCATCATGGCCCATCGTGTGGTTTTGGCATGACAGTTGTGAGGTCTATATTGTCAAGTGAAGTAACTGGGTTAAAATCTTTCGTTATCTATCTCTATAACACTTGCTTATTGGTGTGATAGAGAAGGAAATATAATGAACTTCGATCTTCGGGTGTTTCGGGTAGACCCCCTGAAAACCGGCACTGTCACTGTTGCAGGTGACACTGATACAGTATAATTTTAACTTTTAATTGAACATGTGCAATAGTGGTAATCTTATTCGTCCTTTCAATGTACCTACGCCCTTTTAGAACGTGGCAGTTTAACGTGACCATTATCCCCTTTATTTTGGACATTTTTACTGAAACGTAACAAAGACAAATGTACATGTCCTCTAACTTTTCGAGTATTATAAACCTTTTCGACGCTAACAACGTACCTATATTGCGCACCAACGGTCCGAAGCCAACGACGTATATATCCGTCATGGCCTCTAATGAGATATCAACCTACATGCATTTCTATAGGGTTCAACTTTGCGTTTGACATCCTCAGACAAACATTGATGAATAGCAAATTAACCCCTTGAACGCTATACTTAATGAACGGCAGTGACACTTACACGTCAGCTAAAGAACGAAGGTGATTTTGACAACGTACGTTATAACTCCCATGTTGTCGACAATTAAAGGGTTTAATTATTTTTCTGACGTCTTGATTTTGTTAAAGTATTTAACCTTTTTAGCGCACTCTCAATAGAAATGCATCTAGGTTGATATCGCATTGGACGCCGTCACCATGACGGATATATTCGTCGTTTTGTCGAATTAATGGTGCGCATATACGTCGAATACGTTATTGGCGTCGTAAAGGTTAATTAGTGCAACATTGTTTTCTCGTTGGTTTGATCTGAATCCACCAATAAGTAACGTCTACTGATTGAACTTCTTTACTTATGATCACCCTACTGGTATGGCAATAGGTGGAAGAGAGACACACTTAGACAAAGCTAGCCTCTTCTCTTTCAAAATGGTTTGCAGCTTATCTATGATTAACTCAGAAACAGTTCTGTAACTCACAACGTAAAGTTTAATTTGGTTTGTCATTGTTTTGGCAGATATCAATATCAGTCAAGATATACGGAACGTATATTTGAAACGTCATTGGTTTGTATATCAACTTCTTTGAAGTATAAACCATGACAATTTAATATTGACATAATTAGAGCACAATAAAAAAAATGTTGACACAATACGTCTGTCATTTATGTAAACTGTAAATACTTAGACCGAATATTATGTATTGTCTTCTAAACAAATTAGTAATTTTACTTTCGTTTATATTTAATAATATTGAGTATTTCTCGACTCAAAAGTTTTATATTGTAATGCTGTACCAGATATTTCTTACAGGAACATTTTAGTTCATATTTAATTTTATGTCATCCGGAATCATACCATAGCCAGTTCCCAAGTCACGTGGAGGTCACGTGTTAACCAAGCTAAATTTTGACACCTCGTACAATTCTACCAAGGTAAGCTGACCCGTCGCTTGTATGCGGCGTCATCGAACACGATTTTGAGGTTTATATTTGTCGGGGCATCCAGGATTTTTCGTAAATATCAATTTAATAAATTTTCCAGGATAAAAATCAAAAAACTAAGACCTTATTGCAAATCTGCAGCATGGGACGAATCCTATGGTATATAATTTATCAAAATCGGTCCATAACTGTAGATCTGATGGGCGTTGTAAGGATCGGCTTCGCGTAATATATATATAGATTCCTATGAGTACCTAGTGTAACAGTTACTTAAAGGCTCCACGTGCGTAGTCAAAAGTTTCATAGATGTATTGATTCCCAGCTTTTTTTTTAAAAGGGTCGCAGTTTTAACCTAACCTACTTTTCTGCACGGCTCGCACAAGACGGCGCGCGAGATAGACTATCCGTCTCTTCTCGTGTAGTCTATCTCGCGCGCGATATAGCTCGTGCTCTGTCTTGTGCTAACCGTGCTGGTAGACCTAAATGAGTTCTACGAGGGGTGATCAATAAGTTTTGATAATCAGTATTAAATATGGGAGATATGTAAATCGTTATATTTTTATCACAATATGCACACTTTCTATATTTTCAAATACTTATTAACGTCATTCAATTGTTTTATTTTACTCCATTAAAAATAATTTTACTTTTTGAGGTTAAATTTTATACCTTCACTAAGTCATCACCAGCACTTGAGTTTCATGTAGTTGGTTTTGAACATATGTGAATGAGAAGTAGTAGTCGGAAGTTAGAGCTAAATAACAATGGGAACGGTTATCAGTTCTGATCTTTACTCGAAGAGCAGCACCCTTGTCAATTAGGAGGCTCTGAAATACAATTTCTCCCGAAAATTCGTGATAATTTTTTCTTCAGCTTATTTATAATATTTAAAACAACTCTGATAGAATAATGTTATACAACTCTCCAATAATATTTGAGCAAAATTGGTGAAAGCTAGTTTCGCAGTTTTTATTGGTAGGCCTGAATAATCCAGGAAGAAGTCGAAAAATACACCCTAATTTTGGTGACAGAGCTGGAGATAAAATAAAAACCATTGCACAGATAACTTGATTATCCTTTATATCATAATGATAAACCGAGGTTTTATTTTCAATTACAATATTCTTCATTAGTGCATCAGTACTTTTTCCACACCGCTCCAAATAATTATAAAACCAACTCTTATTTTTTCAATTTAGATGTTTTTTGTTCAGCAATTACAGAAAAACAAATGAATAATGTTCATATATTTTTACTCTAATTTAATGTTGATTAGTGTCATAGTATATCCCACATTAAAAGAATATCATTAACAGGGTGGTTCATACCGATTATGAAAACTTATTGATCACCCCTCGTACACAGTGACCTAAAAAGCCTACTTAGAAAGTTAAAGGTTTCGGAAAAAAGCTTTCTATGAATAGAATAATTCTGCGAATCAATACATCTACTTAAATACCTACATCAGCTGCTGATTCACTAAGCCAAGATTATAGTGTTTGAAAACTGTAATCAGCGATAGTAAACAATAATATAACTGATAAACGGAGATTACGATGCTCTGCAAGCAAGAAATGTTTGAAACATGTCGGTTGAAATTTAGCAGGAGCAAACTCCTTTACCTAAACGTAGCGGACAGCAAATCTCAAATAGTAAAAAAACCCTGTGAATAATACGCTGTTTCCACCGAAGTCCTCCAATCATTACTAGGTAGTAGGTTCAGTCGTCTTCATAAGTATATATGTTCCCAAAGGGTCAAAAATATCTGAGCAACCTTATTTTATGTTCTAAAGTAGTCACATTTTTTTTTTAATACTTAGTTCGTGCACATTTTTTCGAACTCGACTGTACTATTTTATTAATATGAACTCATTTTACATTTCGCGGTTAGACGAATGATTTCAAAGCACAAAATACGATAGACGGATTAAACGGACTGGTGTAAAAAAAGTATGCACCAAATCAAGTAAAAAACGCCTCTATACAAAAAATAACAAAACAAAAAGCTATTGTCGCAAAAAGTTAGTGCGACAATAGACCTTGCCTTGAAGAAGCCTGGGCCTGCTGCAAACGCTGTGGCTGTGCCTGAGCTTATTGTCGCACTACTCTAATTCTTATGGGACCAGCCCCATAAGAATCCCATACGTATGGACGTGATTGCAGCAAAAGAAGTATGCATGGTTGGTGGTACTAAATATTCATTGGGTTGTGCCTACTCTGATAGCCATACTAGCGTGAGTATATACAATACAAATATTGTTTTACCACCACCACCACCATATCAGGGAGTAAATGCCATAATCGCCAAGCTTGGCATGCGGGATCGCAGTATCTCCACCGCACTCCAGGGATGCTGCTGCCCATCCCCCGGTGGTCTTGGTCGTAGTTTCAGGACGTACCCGGGTCCCGGGTCAAATATTGTTTTATTGTTCACAAAATAAAACAATAACATAGGGACCGAATGGAACGAGTCTCCGTTTCAACTTCGGCTAAAATGTTTTCGTATATGTCCGGAATTCCAGCTTTTCACCTCTACTGGTCGCATTTCTCAACCGATTCTCGTGAATTTTTGTCAGCAGGTTCGATAATTATACCTATGTATATATAGTTTTTTTTAACTAGACAATTTTTGGCAAATCTAATTTAAAAAAAAACGCGATGTTTCTTTTTCTCATAGCCACTAGTATGTATAGGTATTAGTATTATGAACATGTCAAGGTATTGTGGGAAATAATCACTCGAGTTACCTAGTTGGTTACTAAGTTATGTTACTGTTATAATCCTTATCTACATAAAATATACTAACGAAAGTTAAATAAATTATATATTAAAATGAAGTACACACAATCAGGATTTACATTTGTCAATTTCATTCAAAATGGCCTCCTTGGGCCTGAACACAGGCCTTCAGACGACGAGGCCAGTCATCAATAGCGGCACGCACGGTTGTCATATCTAATTCCGTCACTGTCTTGACTATGGCCCGCTTGAGGGAGTCAAGATTTGTGTGGGGTTTAGCACAGGCTTTCTCCTCAATAACCTGCCATATAGCATAATCCAGGGCGTTGAGGTCCGGGCTGGAGGAGGGCCAGTCTTCGTGGGCAATGAAGTCAATTTTGTTACTTCGAAACCAGGCTTGAGTTGTTCTTGCCTTATGTGCAGGGGCTGAGTCTTGTTGAAAGACCCAGGACTGGTTTTGAAATAGAGAGTGGCTTAAAGGCTTCACTATTGGTTCCAGAACGGTTTCCTGGTAAACTTTAGCCCCAGTTTTGACACCTTTTTCACAGAAATGGACCTGTGTTAACCCTGAGTATGACACACCTAACCAAATCATGACATAAGAGGGATGATGGCCTCGTTGCACTCTCGGAACAGCTACACTCGCTTCTTGACTGTTTTTTGCATACACTCTGTCATTCTGGCGGTTACAACATTCTTCAATGGTAAAAATTTTTTCGTCTGTAAATAATATATTTCGGTGGCCATTTTGTGCGTACCGCTTCAGTAGCACGCGACTTCTATTCAGCCTCATAGTCTTCAATCGTCCATTAAGCAAATGATGATAAGCGTGTAGTCTAAGGTCTTGATTGATAACTTTTTTAAGGGAGCTTCTCTTCACAGACATCTGAATTGCCAACAACTTTTGCTTCCTAACGGGGTTTCTTGCGATTCTCGCCTTCACTGCCTTTATTAGAGCTGGGGTCCGAACGGTGCGTGGTCTTCCAGACCTCTTGCGGTCATCAAAGCTCAGGGTACTATTGTACCTATTAATGGTACGATAAACGAATTGTTTGTTGATTTTCAGATTTTGAAGCAACTTCAAAATCACGTTTGGCGGATGCCCGCATTTGTGCAACGCAATTACAGCGACACAATTTTCTTTTAGACCCCAATCCATTATAAATATGACGAGATAAGTGTTGTGTGTGCTATAAAATTACAACTGACAACCCGCCATTATATGTCATTTTTTATTTTTTCGGTAGCATTTGTTTTAACGCAAGAAAAGAGTTTGCAAATCGAGTAACAGAACTTAGTAACCAACTAGGTAATCTTCCTACTTTGAATAGAGTTTACTACGTAGGTAGTAAACAATCAAAGTAATCTACAGCCATTCTACATACATAAACTCACGCCCATATTTCCCAAAAGGGGTAGGCAGAGCACACGAAAATTAATTTCAGGCCCACTTTTAGCAATTGTAGGTTTATAAAATGGAGAAAACGTGATATTGCAGTGACAGGTTGCTAGCCCATCGCCCACAACACAGTTTAATCTGGTTCCCATAGCCGACTCTTAGGACACCCAAGGGAAGGAACTAATAATACTCGTACTGATACGTGAATTAGAAGATCGCAGCCATATCAACACCCTACACACAACTAACTACCTTCATGTTCTGTAGGTATGTGCTGTTCCTGGTGGTCAGTAAGGTCGCTATTGCTGCCCAGGATACGCTGTGTCGAGTGAGGGAACTGCATATAACTTTAGCTGGCGACACAAAGAATAATTGAATCGTACCTTGAATTATTGTATCATGCTTGCGATCTGAGACATTATTTGTTTTACCGCCCTAGCTAAGTAATGTATTGTACTTTACAATATTATCTATTTTGTAGGCACTCCCATTTAACACACAGCCGACATTGTTTACATAAGCATAGGACTTGTTAGGAAAATGTACAGGTGTCCTTCATGAGTGACGTAATGTGTATCAACTTTACCAATTGGATGACAAATGAGTAATGACTATGTTGCAAATTTACTACTTCTTGAACAATATTTCTTGGCTATTTCCCTAAAAAACGCGTGGGTCTATTAGTGTTAATGTATCCACTTGCGTATTTTTGCACGCGGTTAATGTTCCCACCCCCCTCCGCTCGCACAAACATGCAAATAAATACAAAAAACCACCACACAGAAACACAAAACCTCGACACGTGTTTCGCCTCTCTACGAGGCATCATCAGGAGATGCTGGCAGGAGATGTTGCTTGCGCCACGTCCACCGACCAAATGAGCTGTCTAGGACCGTCTACCGACCCACACGTTTTTTAGCGGAATAGCAAAGAAATATTGCTCAAGAAGCTTGTCATGGATTTCCGCAAAGTAACGCCTGATTCTATCAATTAATTGACTACTTAGCTAGAGTGTCTTAAGATTGTAAGTAAATCATTTGGAAGCCAAGTAATATTTCAAGAAAATAAGATAAGACCCTACAGCCTACACGAACAACCCAACACCCTACAAGGACCCCTCAGGAAGGTCTTGGAAAGGAGGCGCCACAAAGACACACAAGTGATCCTATAAGGGTTCTGTCTTTTTTCCTTTTGAGTTGGAAATGGGCAAGCAGTTGAGACTATCTTTGTCATCATCATTCATCACCATCATAATTCGCGAAAGAAAGGAAAAATAAACTGCTAATCCTCTTTCGAATTGGTTACCTACAGGACAGGCCTAGCCTAGTGTAGGAATCAGTATAACTTAAAAAAATATCAGACTGTATGTATCTCTACATGTGATGTTCCATATTTGTAAATCTTCTTTGTTGTACAATAAACTAAATTTATTATTATTATCTCTGTATATATTTTCGTACTTAAGCTAGGTTTTTTACAATAACTTTATAAAAGTAAAATATATAAACATACATACAAAATATAAAAGCATTATAAAAAACCTAACCTAGGGTGCCGCCGGCAGCGAGGCAGGGCCTAAGCTACCGGTGGTTAGGGCGACGGAGAGAGAAACCTCCGGACTATCCGCGCCGTGTCCAGGAGTACCACCCTCTGTATCTGACCCTTGACCCAGCCATCTAACTATTATTATTATTATTATTAAAAATAATGTGTAATGTATGTATGTATATCTGTTGTAGATGTGTTAGTATATTTCTATTTCTTTGCTATAGGAAGCAATACAGATTTTTTATAGTCAATTGTTACTTGCACAATACAAGTTTTATTGCACATTCAAGAAATGTAGCAAAACAATTGATAAGGAGGAAAGAAAGAATTTACTTCATAATGCATTTTAAAAACATTTTTAAAGATGGCATTTTATTCTTAACCAAACATTTGAACTACTTAGATATCTATAAGTATTATGAAAAGATTCAGGCATTTGTAATAAATTATGAACTATGTATTGATACAAAAGCACTATGAAAATGCTAGCAATAAGGTTTATGATTGATTAATTTAACTAGATGAAAGCCCGGCTTCGCTCGGGTGAAATAAAAAAGAAAGAAATAAACTAAATATTTATTCGTGACAGTTATGCAAACGACGAAAGAAATAGTGTACAAAAATGTATAAAATAAAAACTTTACAACAACGGATTATGATGAAACTTCGTATAGAAATATAGTCTGTAGTCTGGATTAACATATGGAATAGGGAGTAAAAGATTACGCTGACGACGTCACGGGCAAAGGCTAGTATCTTTGCAAGTTAATCCTAAGCATTTTTATAAGGGTAGTATTTAAAGGCACATCAAAAATTTGACACCGTAATCAGTACTGATTTGTATAGCTAAAATACTAATCGTTCATTAAAATTCAGTTCAGATGTGCAATTGTTAAATATTGATGTGCCAGTCAGTATTTTTGGTGCGAAGTCAGAGCTGCTAACGCGAACGAAAACAAATGAAGTTCGTGTATCTCCCTCTCTGTCGAACTTGCAAAATCGAGCGACACAGAGGGAAATACACGATGTTCGTTCGTTTTCGTTTCGCGGTAGCAGCTCTCTATTCTCCGCCAAATTCTATTAAGTTCCCTTTACACTCAATATGATGTAAAAAAGTAAAAGTAAAAGTAGTTTATTCTTCAAATTAGGCATATTACATGCACCTATGAACGTCAATAAACTACCACCGGTTCGGAAAAATATACCTCTGCCACGAGAAGAACCGGCGTAAAAAACATTATATAGTTAAATATAAAATTATTATATATATAAATATAATTATTTTAATTATATATATATATATATATATAAAGAAAATCACTACACTTGTGTAACCTCTTTTCTTAAACTGTTATTTTTATAAGGTGACAGCTGATGTCCAACAGCTGTGATTGACATTAGATGAAAATACAGAAAAGGATTATATTTTTATGTGTGCACGTAAATACTATTAATTTGGTTTAAGAAGTAATAAGACCTGAAGTAAAGGCTTAAAATGTTGTTTCTTTATTATTTACAGGTAAGTGTATTGTTTGTTTTCGGTTCTTGTAATTTCAAAAAGTGTAAATACCTAGTAAATAAATCTTTATTATTTACAGAAACGCAATTTCGTCTTTATTTTAACGCTATAAATTAGCTATCTGAAAAGAGTGTAGTATCATTATAAAACAACATTTTAATAGTAAATTTAATAAACATAGATGACATAAAAAATGACCAGCACGGAAATATTAATCTAAAAAAATACAAAAATGAACTTATTTGGGAGAACGAAATTTACTATAAAAAGTATAAAAGAAAAAGAAAAGTCATACTATCAGAAGAATTTAGTAAAACTGTAATAAAAGATGTACACGATACTTACTGTCATCTTGGACGAACACAGATGGCAAATAAAATAACACCATTCTACACAGCAAAGAATATTATAGCAAACATTAAACAAGTTTGTGATGAATGTGAAACTTGTATTAGAAACAAGTCTAGGAGGAAACCAAAATATGGATTATTGTCACAATTAGGTCCAGCAACACGACCATTTGAAATTGTATCTATTGACACTATTGGAGGTTTTGGAGGATCACGGTCAACAAAAAAATACTTACATCTTCTGGTTGATCATTTCACAAGATATGCATATATAATTACATCAAGAAATCAAAACGCCAATGATTTCATTAAACTAATAAAAAATGTGACACAAAGCTACAAAATTGATATGGTACTAGCGGACCAATATCCTGGCATAAACTCCAGAGAATTTAAGGATTATCTGAAGAGCGAAAATATAAAAATAATATTTACAGCCGTTGATGCATCATTTTCAAATGGTCTCAATGAAAGGCTAAATCAAACTTTAATAAATAAGATAAGATGTAAAATAAACGAAAGTAAAAATAAAACTGCATGGACGACTATTGCACAAAAATGTATAGATAAATATAATGAAACAGAACACACTGTTACCACGTTCGCACCAAAATATCTTTTGGAGGGCGAAAATGTAAATATCTTACCGATTGAATTGAAATCTAGATGTACAACAGAAGATTTGAAAAGGGATAGGCAAATAGCACTCAATAACACTATCAAGTCTCACAATTACAATAAGAAGCTATTTGACCTGCATAGGAAAGACTATAAATTGAAAGTCGGAGACAGCGTTTTCGTAGAAAACGGAAATCGCCTTAATAGGAAGAAAATGGATGAATTGAGGATTGGTCCATATAAAATATTGAAGAAGATTTCGAATTGTATTTATGAAGTGGATACGGGACACAAGAAAACGGAATCAAATCTCTACCATATTACAAAACTATCTCCGGTGTTGTTTGGTAAATGAACAATTGCATTGTATTTGCAATTGCTTCTCTCTGGGCGGGGGAGATATAAAGAAAATCACTACACTTGTGTAACCTCTTTTCTTAAACTGTTATTTTTATAAGGTGACAGCTGATGTCCAACAGCTGTGATTGACATTAGATGAAAATACAGAAAAGGATTATATTTTTATGTGTGCACGTAAATACTATTAATTTGGTTTAAGAAGTAATAAGACCTGAAGTAAAGGCTTAAAATGTTGTTTCTTTATTATTTACAGGTAAGTGTATTGTTTGTTTTCGGTTCTTGTAATTTCAAAAAGTGTAAATACCTAGTAAATAAATCTTTATTATTTACAGAAACGCAATTTCGTCTTTATTTTAACGCTATAAATTAGCTATCTGAAAAGAGTGTAGTATCATTATATATATATAAATATAAATATAAATATAAATATATGTGTCAATATTATCGCGATTTTTAAAATTGTATGGGGTCTGTTACACGTTTAATATTATCACAATACTGGTGTGTCAATATTATCGTGGGTTTCAAAATCGTATGGATTTTTCTTCAATATTCATTGCACGTGATACGGATCGTGATGTGAGTATATCGCGTGATAATAATAACCATGTAACAGGCCCCTATGGATGTTGCTTGAATATTCAGTGTTTCGCGTGATAACAATACGAGGGTGGTTAGATAAGTAACTTGTTTCGGATACCGATAGATGGCGTTAGTGTAATCTATGTAACTATTCACAAAGATTATTTAATCAAGATAATTTATCTGTGACCAAATGTCATTTTATGCGGGAATTTTAGATTTGACAGTAGTTTAAACAAAAGTGATCGGAGTAGCGCGGCAAAATGGAGAAAATAGGAATTCGTGGTGTAATTCAGTTCTTTTTTTTGGAAGGTAAAACTGCAAAAGAAATCCATGAAAGGATTTTACCTACATTGGGTAGCTCGTGTCCTTCCTATGAGACAGTTTATTTTGCACAACGAACTGCACATGAAAAAGCTGTGTGCAAGGTGGGTGCCGCGGCTGCTCACTCCAGAACAAATGCGTGTTCGTATGCGAACATCTGCGGATAATCTCCAGGTCTTTGAAAGAAATCCAACAGACTTTATTCGCCGTTTTGTGACAATGCATGAAACCTGGATTCATCACTATATTCCGGAGACGAAACAACAGTCCAGACAATGGGTTGGTCGTGGTGAGCCAACTCCAAAGAAAGCCAAGGTCATTCCATCAGCTGGAAAAGTGATGGCATCCGTTTTTTGGGATGCAAAGGGGATTCTCTTAATTGATTACCTTGCGAAGGGAAAAACCATTACTGGGGCATACTATGCATCACTGTTGGACCAATTGCATGCGGCGATAGCCGAGAAACGGCCAGGTTTGGCAAGAAAGAAAGTAATGTTTCACCATGACAACGCACCGGTGCATTCAAGTCGTGTTGCTGCACAAAAATTGTCGGAATTACGGTTTGAACTCCTTCCTCACCCCGCTTATTCCCCGGATTTGGCCCCGTCGGACTATCACCTATTCCCCAAACTCAAAATCTTTTTATCGGGGAAAAAGTTTAACTCCAACGAAGATGTGATACAGGAGGTAAACGCGTATTTCGAGGACCTCGAAGAAACGCATTTTCGTGAAGGCATCGAGAAGTTGCAGAAACGTTGGGGCAAGTGCGTCGAGCTTCGAGGGGACTATGTCGAAAAATAAAATATATACAATCGCTCAATTTTTTTTTTTTCATATCAAACCAAGTTACTTCTCAAACCACCCTCGTAACAGTTGGTAATATTTTCTCCAATTAATGGAAGCTATTTAACAACTTGTTCCGTTTTGCCAAAGGTATTTCACATTCCGATACGCGCACCATCCAGGAATAGGAGCCGTCAAACCAGAGGGCATACCGCGATCTGAAAACGAAGTATTTCCCTCTCCGCGCTCGAATATGCAAGTGCGACAGAGAAGCATATATATTTAGTTTTCGGTTGGTAGCACCTTAGTCCGAGCGCGGCGGACGGTCGAAAAAAGTCAAAGAACATTCCGTGTGTTGTCTGTCACACATATAATTTTTTAACTTCCCATCGACCTATGAACTTGAAATTAGGTGTTAATGTTTATTATGAAGTATATTTTACCAAAAATATCAATATATTGATAAATCACGTTTGTTTTTTAGTTGTACGGAACCCTCAGTGTGCGACTCCGACGCACTTGGCTGGTTTTTATTACATTTTGAATTTTATTTCTCTTATAGTAAAATACCCTATTCGTTTTAAAGTTGACGCCTGAGGGCCTACCGCGAACCAAAAACGAACTATCTTCCTCTCTGTCGTTCGAATATACATGTGCGAGAGAGAGGCAGATACTTCGTTTTCGGTTCGCGGTAGCGCCTCTAACGTCCGAGCGCGGCGAACGGAATGAGCTGGGGGTCTACTCCGAAATTCAAAATCCTAACTTCGTATGGTGCCGTCCCTTTCACTCTCCTGTCATAGACTATATGAGTGAAAGGGACGGCACCATACGAAGTTCGGATTTCGAATTTCGGAGTAGACCCCCAGTACCACTAAGTTATAAGATAGAGCGAGATAGGGATAGAATTTTGCTAGACGTTTAAAAGCCATAAGTCACCTAGTAGTTTGTCACAACAAAATAGAGAGCAGCTTTAAGATGGCGGACAGACTCAGCAAACATTCAAGTGGTGTCCTTTACACGATTAATATTATCACAATACTGGGGTGTCAATATTATTGCAGTTTTCAAATAAGTATGGATTCTGCTTCAATATTCACATGATACTTATCGTGATATGAATGTATCACGTGATAATAATAACCATGTAACAGGCCCCATACATTTGCTTTGAAAGCGGTTGTTGTGACAATCAGCCTAGCTAGGACGATAGATTATACCGTTACGTTTCATGTGACGTTTTAATTCATTTCGCCCATATAACGTGACGGTATAAGTTATCGTGCTAGCTAGGCTGATAGGTGTATAAAGCGCTTGAAAACTACAAAAACAAAACGCTACAGACGCGGCTAGCCGAATCCACACAATGGGCGATGATGGCCCATCACCCAGAACGCAGCCCAGCAACCTGGCCAACACACCGGACGCAAACATAGTTTACAATTTCCGAACGTACCCAACCCGACGCTGTCAACCAACGAATTTAATATGGCCGACCTTTTGTTATAAAATTAACACTTTTTAATGCAAAATACGCGACAATCCGAATTTTGCGGGTACATATGTTCAACTCGAAATCGTTATTTTTATACGTTCTTCAATTTGAGACAGGTCTCGTTCGGGTCTACCGTACCCCTGCACGAAATTATTAATATAGATTTAATTATTCCTATTATGCCTGCTGAAATAACTACCCCTAGTTGATATCCTGATTTTAATATGCTTTTATAACAATATATTTTTATTTTGCTAACTTCCTCAGCATACAAGTCCTACTAATTAATTTGAACTTATTGACCCCTTGTTCCTAATTTGGAAAACAATCTAGATCTTAGGAGACTTATTTAATTAGCATTTTTAAATGTGTTTGGAATAAATTGACCAAGGTTTTTCTTTCCCTGGTTCTAAATTGGATTTATATGATCTGTCTGTCTGCCTACCTAGTTTCAAAAATATGACACAGGGGGTGGAAGAATTATTAAAAACAAAAAGTAATATGCTTACTTGCTTCAGGAGAAAACACATTCAGCCAAGCAGGAAAAAATGCATGATTTATATTTATATTGTCCTTATCATAAAATACATGGCAAATTGCAGATAGTAAACTTTGTAACTTGAATATCTTAAGCAAAAAAATATTTATTATTCAATTAATAAAATAGAGTCCATACCTACGATAGAACCACACTATGTACCAAACTCGGTATATTTATAGATATTTGTTCATAATTATGATGTCAGAACTTACCTAAAATAATTTTACGACGGCTGGCATGAGGCTCCTCAGTGTAGACCCACTCAAAATCCGTACGCGACACTTTTGCACCCATACTTAAAATTCCTAATAAATTGTACACATTAGAATACGCGAAAGCCTTGTACGCAAATCCAGCAGATACGGTAGGCCTAGCTCAAATTTAACCGTGAACTAGAGATAATAGTGCAACGAAATTCAAAAAGCTATGATATCTAATCGGTAATCGCCTAATCATAGGCGGCGAGCCAAGAACATGCAGCAAATAATAGGCGGAGCCGAGTCGAGCCGTCAGCTATAGCGCCGGTCGTAATTCGTGATCTAGTAAGTGTTGCCAGCGCGTGATGTACAAAATAAAAAGTCTCTGACTTAACGTTATATTTGGATATTGTTGGAATAAGGTTTTACTGTGACGGACTGGCCTTATTCTATATTTGAATTTTACAATCGATATTGCACATGTCATGTGTCAGGTTTGTTTATTCACTCCGGTTGACTTTTTCCTACTGAAAGGATGTTTTGATAATATAATTTATAAATACAAAGTTGTGTATCTCCAGAAATAAACTGTAGTTCTGCCAGAGTCCCATGGTTTTATTATAATAGGTTATGGGCCTGGCTATAAAAATATAAAAGAGCATTAAAGAATAGGTTTTTGAGTGTTTTTCAGATCATTGTAATTATTATCCAGAAGAGAAGATTTTTTATAAGCTTGACAACCAGTTCAACTAGTATTCAACCAGTTAAACCAGTTTGTTGATTTTATAAGCGCTTGACAACGGACGAAACATTGTTTGTATTTGCAAACGGACTGTATGTATTACATTTTATCTATACCTTGGTGAATAATGGAGTGTACTAAACTAAAATCTGCAGATAATTACTCCAATTGGAGACAAATGACAAAATTATTTTTGGAAGCAAAAGGATTAAAAGAAGATGATAAAGATTTTAATGATGCAAAAGCAAAATATTTAATTTTAAATTCAATTGACGAGAAATTTCTACATTATGTGATTAATTGTACAACATCGAATAACATTTTTGAAAAATTAGATTTAATATTCAGATTTGAAGCAAAAGAAGACAATCATTTAAAAGTTATACAGTTTTATAGCTACAATTACAGCGGAAATATAATAGAAGACATTAGTAAACTACAGAATATGTGCGCCGAACTAAATACAAGTGAAAATAAAATAAGCGACGAAATGTTAATACAAAAAATACTGACCATACTACCACCAAATTTAATTTATTTCAAAAATATCTGGCAAGTTACTCCAAAATGTGATCAAACTATTTATAATCTTATCCAAAGATTACAAAACCAATTACAACCAAATGAACCCAGTTTCTCAAATAATGAAGCTTTCAAAAGCAACGAGAAAAAATGTTTTAGTTGTGGTAAAGTAGGTCATATCTCTAGGTTTTGTAACCAAAGAAAGTGTAACATATGCAACAGAACGGGCCATAATTCTACAGATTGTTACACTACTCAAATCTGTAAAAAATGTAACAAGAAAGGCCACATCGAGAGATATTGTCGCAGCTACAGCCTGGTAGGTGAACAGTACCATAATGAAATACGTGTTAAAGCTGTGGTAGATTCGGGTGCCAGTTCCCATATGTTCAGTAATAAAGACATTATAAATTTTACAGAGAAAATAAATGTAGAAATAAAATGCGCCAATGCAGAAAACCTCATCGCTCAGGCTACAGGTACTATCAGCACAAGTTTTGGACAGTTTGAAGACGTATTATATGTTCCTGAAGTTTCCAGAAATCTAATTTCTGTCAGCTCGATCACAGACCAAAATGGCTCCGTACTCTTCGCTGGAAATAAGGTATTTATTAAAAAGAATGGTAGAATAGTATTAACGGGATATAAAACTAAGAATGGTCTTTATGAAACTGAATTTAATGCCAATTTCACTCGCGAAGCGCTACTTACTGAGAGCGTCAATATCTGGCATCGTAGGCTAGGTCACGTATCCGATGTGCCGCGTCTAGCTAAGTTGGTTAATGGCATCGAAATTGGGGGAGGGAATTTGGAAAAATTTTGCGAAATCTGTACTAAAGCTAAAATGACAAGAAAACCTTTTGGAAATAGTAGAATAAAAGCGAAATTCCCTTTGGAAATTATTCATACTGACGTCTGCGGACCAATCGAAATTCCCACTTGGGACAATAAAAAATATTTTATTACATTTTTAGACGATTTTACACATTTTTGTGTTGTCTACTTAATTACCTTCAAAAGTGAAGCCTTTGATAAAGTGAAACAATTTGTGATGTTAGCGGAAAACCATTTTAATCTAAAAGTTAAAAAATTACGGTGTGATAATGGACGGGAATTCTCGAACAATAACCTAATCTCATGGTGCGAATCAAAAGGAATAGTTTTAGATCTCACAATACCCTATTCGCCCCAACTTAACGCAAAAGCTGAAAGATTGAACAGAACATTAATGGAAAGAACGAGAGCGTTGATATTTGATGGTCGTGTTCCAAACTATCTTTGGGGAGAAGCTCTACTGACCGCCAGTTTTCTGGTCAATAGAAGTCCAACGGAAGGCAGAGATAAAACACCAGCTGAAATGTGGTTCAATATTAAACCTAACCTATCAAACATCAGAAGATTTGGTTCTACAGTTTTCTACAAAATAAATTCGGGCCTGCGAAAGCTTGATAAAAGATGCAACAAAGGAATACTGGTTGGCTATGTTAGAAATGGCTATAAAATCTGGGTAGATGAAGAAAATAAAATTATAAGGGCAAGGGATGTAAAGATAAATGAAGATGAACAAGGAATCTATCTTTATGGTGAAGAAAATAATATTAGAATCAATGGACTTTGGCAGTTAGATGAAAATGAAGAACTAAAAACAAAAGAAATAAGGGAGAACAGAACACGAGAAGGTCGAGAAGGTGAAAAAGAAAGAAGAAGTATTATTAAAGATAAAGAAATAGAAAAATCGAAAACAATGCAAGATAATCGAGAAGGTGGAAAAGAGAGAAGATTAATTATTGAAGATCGTGAAATAGATAATTCAAGAAATGAAGGTGAAACAAATGAAGTACAAATAAATGAAGGTGAAACAAACGAAGTTGAAACAAATGAAGTCGAAACAAATGAAGTTGAAACAAGTGAAGTCGAAAGAAATGAAAGTGAAATAAATGAAGATCATGGAAGGAAAGTGAATATTAATTTGAATAATAAATATAACTTTGGAAGTCGTTTTATTTTTGATAATCCAATATATTCTGATGGGAATGAAGAATTTTTTGATAGTGAAGAAATTGAAGAAACTGGAAGTCGAGCTGTGGAAAATAGTGAAATTTCTAATGAATCTAGGAGAGAAATTAGTTTAAATGAAAGTCGAGCGGTGGAAGATAGTGAAATTTCTATTGAATCTAGGAGAGAAATTAGTTCAAATGAAAGTCGAGCGGTGGAAGATAGTGAAATTTCTATTGAATCTAGGAGAGAAAGAAGTTCAAATGAAAGTCGAGAAATAGAGAATAATGAAAATAGAAGGCGCCAACCTGCAAGAGAGAGAAAACCACCTGAACGCTATAAAGATTATTTGATGGATTATGATACGGAAATATCTATGTTAACTTATAAAGAAGCAACCGAATCTAGAGAAAAAGATAAATGGAAGAAAGCTATAGAAGAGGAAATCAAATCTTTGGAAGAGAATAATACGTGGTCTTTGGTAGACAAGAATGAAGCAGACGGTAGAAAATTAGTAACGAGCAAGTGGATTTTTACAATTAAATCAGATGGAAGATATAAAGCTAGATTAGTAGCGAGGGGTTTTCAACAAAAATATAAAATTGATTATGATGAAACATACAGTCCAGTGGTCAATACCACTTCTTTAAGAGTTTTGTTGTCAATTGTTGCAAGTAAAGGACTTAAAATGAAACAATTTGATGTGAAGACCGCCTTTTTACATGGAGACTTAAAGGAATGTATATTTATGAAAGTGCCTGAGGGATATAATAATAAAAATGACAAAGTTTGTAAATTGAATAAGAGCTTATACGGTTTAAAACAAGCTCCGCTAATGTGGAATATCAAGTTTACAGATTATTTAGTAAAAATGGGGTTCAAACAATTAAAACTTGATCAATGCATCTTTGTGATGGAAGGTGAAAGAAGAATTATTCTTGCAATTTATGTCGACGATGGGTTGGTTGTTGGAAAAAGAGAAGAAGATTTATTGCATGTGATAGAAACTTTAAGAAAGGCTTTTGAATTAAGAATATGTGAAGAAGTGTCAAATTATATCGGTTTGGACATAAAACAAGAAGGAAATGGGATTAAAATTTTTCAAAAGACGTATGCTGAGAAGATTGTGAAGAAATTCAACATGAATGAAGCTAAAGAATGCAGATGTCCAACTATTTTAGTAGAGCAACATCCATCAATAAAAACTGATATTAAAACTCATGAATTGTATCGAGAGATGATAGGGTCATTGTTGTATCTTTCTAATAAAACTAGACCAGATATTGGATTTCATGTGGGTTATTGTTCGAGACATCAAAATAGTCCAAATTTAAATGATTTAAACAACGCAAAAACTATTTTAAGATTTTTAAAAGGTTCAAAAGATCAAGGGATTCACTTTGGTGAAGGTGATAAAGTGCTTCGAGGATACTGTGATTCAGATTTCGCGGGGGATCCAGACACTAGACGTAGCACCTCGGGTTTCGTGATTTGGTTAAACGGTGGACCAGTGGCATGGAGCTCAAGAAAGCAGTCAGTTGTAGCCCTATCAAGTACGGAAGCGGAATTTATAGCTGCAGCAGAATGCTGCAAAGAACTTCTTTTTGTAAGAGACCTGATCGATGAGATGACAAATGAAAAACTAGAGATTGAGATGAAAGTAGACAATCAATCAGCAATTTGGCTAATGAAAAAGGGAATTATGAACAAAAGAAGCAAACACATAGATGTAAAATATTACTATTTGAAAGAGAAAATTGATTCGAATCAGATATCTGTTAAATACTGTCCAACGGGATCACAGATAGCAGATATTCTAACGAAAAGCTTGCCACCTGTAAAGTTTGAAAGATGTCAACGGAAACTAGTGTATTAGTGATAGTGTATAAGTGCGGGCTAAAGTGAACTATTATGGTATTTTTGGTTGAAACGTGGGTTATAAGTAGTATGTAAGTTTTTTATAGGGTGTGTCATTCTCTATGATAAAGAAGTTATGTAGAGTTGTGTTGTAAACTTAAGGAGTCAGTAATAAAACAATAACGTACGTTTCGATTTTACTTAATGAAAATATGTTTCATTTAAGGGGGTGCCTGACTATGATTCATTTAAGGGGGTGTATTTGGGGAATCATTCGTAAATGAATCACGAGTCTATATAAAATATCATCTAACTATCTCAACACAATCATTCGTAAATGAATCACGAGTCTATATAAAATATCATCTAACTATCTCAACACCAACCGGACATAACTTGGTATGGCTTTACACGGTTTTATTATGTTTTATTGACCCTTAAGTTTTCATAGCACATTTTATTTTGTTCAATTTGTTTTGTTTAGTTACTATAATTATGTTTGATGTTTTATGGATTTTAATAATGTTTTTAAAAAATAACAAATGTCGAGTAGGAGTTTATGTGAAGTTGAAGCCGAGTAGGAGTTTATGTGAAGTTCAAGCCGAGTAGGAGTTTATGTGAAGTTGAAGTCAAGTAGGAGTTTATGTGAAGTTGAAGTGGAGTAGGAGTTTATGTGAAGTTGAAGTCGAGTAGGAGTTTATGTGAGGTTGAAGTCGAGTGGGAGTTTATGTGAAGTTGAAGTCTTGTGGTGAATATAATGATATAGTGCATAGAGTCGAGTGGGAGGTTTTTAAATTAATGGAGAATAGTATATACTCCATATAATAGTATATAGTCAATATGAAGTTATATGGAGTATAATGAATTTATGCATAGAGTCGAGTGGGAGGTTTTTAATTGAAAAAAAATTATAAAGCTGAATAATGAAGTTGAGTAAAACAATATAATAATAATTGTAAAATGTAATTTTTCAGAAAGCTGTTAATTAATGTAAATGTGGGTTGATATTGTATCGTTTGAGATTTTCTTAAGGGGTGATTGTTTTTTGGTTAATATTTAAGGGGTGATTGTTTCTTGGTGAATATTTAAGGGGTGATTGTTTCTTGGTGAATATTTAAGGGGTGATTATTTTTTGGTATATAGTTAAGGGGTGTTTGAAATTGTTTTGAATTTTTAAATTTTAATTTGTAGATTGTCATGCGCAATAGTCGATTGAGGGGGTGTGTTGGAATAAGGTTTTACTGTGACGGACTGGCCTTATTCTATATTTGAATTTTACAATCGATATTGCACATGTCATGTGTCAGGTTTGTTTATTCACTCCGGTTGACTTTTTCCTACTGAAAGGATGTTTTGATAATATAATTTATAAATACAAAGTTGTGTATCTCCAGAAATAAACTGTAGTTCTGCCAGAGTCCCATGGTTTTATTATAATAGATATATTCGTAATGATTCGTGCCCCATTCAGCGACTCTCGCCCTCGCCGTCACTTGTCTTATTGATTTCATCAAATTGAAAAGAAGAGGGTCGAATTTCTTGCCTTGCTACGCGCCAGGGCATCAATTGTGGCTCACGCACGCAATTTGTTATTTCACTTATTTCATGAGTCAGTGAGAGTGGGTCCTGAAATTTGCATCCCAAATGAGTTATGAAGCTGATTCATGAAGGTGTAATCGCATTCAGCAAGTAATGATCAAAAAAAGTAACCTAATTAGGTTGAACCAAATGACTTAGCATTCTAGTTAGGAAGAGTTTAGGACAGTGTGATAATATTTAGCTTCAGCTTCGCTCAGTAAAACCGAACTGATTCAGTGTACTGTGATCAGTAGCTTCATACCAATAGCAGTTATTACACTTTTCTAAATTAAGAACCTAAAACGTACGGCTCTACCGTACGTTTTAGCACGAGAGGCTTCAACTCCCATTCAGGATACTAAATTCAGGACAATGTAATACCAGACAATGTAATGTAATTAATCTATTATCTGTCTAAAGGTGTTTTTTTTTACTGTAAGATGGTTGCCACAACTTGTACGGCATCAAGTTTTTAGATCATACATTATATTATGCTCTTAAGGCTCTTATCAACAATTTGAGCACTTTTGAAACTAATAGCGACAAATTTTTATGTAGATATGTGGCTATACTATTAGGTAAGAAAATTATATTTTTTGGTCAAGTATCATTATCGTTTTTTCGCACTATACACGGTGTTGCAACACGTCGATTTTTTAAATTTGCCGCTACTTTCTAGTCTCTACTTTGATTAGCCAGACTCTATCCCTGACGCGCTACAGAAACGAGGCAGTCCCACTGCAACCTACAAATCCTACAATGCGTTTTATTAAATTTGGAAGGTCGTATAGGCTTGTTGCGAATATTGCACCCAGAGGCAGCAGGTATACAGTGGTGTACAGAAAGTTCTAAACAAGAAATTAGGCCTGCCTGGAATACCCTGCAAACCTCCGAGCTATCGTATTCGCCCGCACCGACCGCGAAAAATGTATAATTGGACAACCAGCAACGCACGGTGAGAAGTAACTTTTTGTTCTATACTAATGCATGCTGTGTGTACGGCTGTTTATCTACGTATAACGAAACGTGTATGATTGCGGCCATATTGTGTCAAAAAGATTTTGACGACATACCGAGCTCTCATTCGCTACTGCCTTGTCTGCCAATGGACGTAAAACGTCAAAATAAAGTGACAAATAAAAATAAAATGGCGTCTCCTCGGAATTTCGTCTAGTCGTCTCTGAACATTTTTTTAATTCTTGCAAATGTTGTTATTTAATTTGTAGTATTGATAGATTACTATGCAATAAACAAACGGAACAGTGTGTAGCTAATCGAAAATTCATCTGGAAACGCGTAATAACCATTGTTTGGACAACAAATAGAAGATAGTCAAGTGCGTCGTATGTGGCATGCCATGCAAGTTCTCATTTTGCAAAATGTACGAGTATTGTGGTTGTAAAACGTAGAACTCTGTGAAAGGACGAAAGATATATCGTTTTCCCGGATATGAAATGAGATACATTAAAAAATAAATATGTTGATAAGTAAATTGTTTGTTTAATTTCATACAATACGGCACAACATAGTTCACGGTATTTCAATTGAACACCAGTTTCATTTTACATCGGACGTTGGTGTTCAATTGGAAATGCCGTGAGCTTCTACACAAAGTTACATTTAAATGAGCTATATATATTTATCGTTGGATGTTCACAGTAAGCTCCATTGCCACAGTGTCATTAAATAATAAAAAAATAAACGTCAAAAATCTACCAGCGGGTACAGATTAAATATGGTTGCTTACGGTCTATACTTTGGTTCGTGAGTTGACGGTCTGAACCCTTACTAGTCTGTGGCTGTGTGTGACATATGCAGTATACTCTGTGGCAGCGGTCGTGCGACACACTTTTTCATATGGCGTCAGAAATATAATTCATGTATCCTAAGAGAGTTTTATTATTTATTTAATTAAGTCCTGTTCCATTACTTAACGCATATGCAACACAGTGCTCCTATCTAAATAACGTTTCAATTAAAGAGTGATTCTAATAAATCTACAAATTAGCGACTTTTAGAATTGAGTGGCAACTCCACGTCACAGCCGAGTTGAGTTGAACACATGACAGAAGTCAGGTGACATTGACAGCTGATGACACAAACAATGTGCTTGTTCAAGATACGTTTAAAAGCGTTTATATTCTAGAAACTTGTTATTTCACATATATAAACATAACCCATATTTTGTCAAAAAAAACTATAGAATGTAAAAATGAAAATAATCATGATTTAATATTTCAAATAGGTGCCTTAGGGTGGTATTCCACTCTTCCAATATCTTTGTCCAATCTTTGATTAAATTTCTTTGACAGAGGCCTATTCCAGTCATCCAATATCTTTGTCCAAGTTGTTTTTTTTCATGCGTAGCCATATTGATTTAACTGTCGTATCTTTGATCAAATGTCGCGGTCCCATCCAAGTTGGATGAAATCATCCAATTTCTTTGATCAAATGTATATAGGACAAATATATTGGATGAGTGGAATACCTGCCTTATACACGGTTATTTTTATCACGCGATATACTCATATCACAATTCGTATTACGTAAGTATTGATGAGTTTTGAAGCAAAATCCGTAGGAGTCTGTTACTGTTACACGCTTAATATTATCACAATACTGGTGTGTCAATATTATCGTGGTTTTCAAAATTGTTTGGATTTGGCGTCAAACGGACCCGGGTATGTCCTAAAACTACGACCAAGACCACCGGGGGATGGGCAGCAGCCTCCCTGGAGTGCGGTGGAGATACTGCGATCGCCAACCCGCATGCCAAGCGTGGCGATTATGGCATATACCCCCCGTGAATTTGGGGGAGGCTTATGTCCAGCAGTAGACGTCCTTTGGCTGACATGTTGGATTCATTAAACAGCACTTGATACGAATCGTGATATGAGTGTATCGCGTGATAATAATAACCGTGTAACAGGCTAACAGGCCCCATACAATTTTGAATAACACGATATTATTATCACAATACTGGGATATCAATAATAACGTGGTTCAAAATTTTTATGGATTTTGCTTCAATATTTAACATTATTCACGTGTTACGGAGCGTTATAAAAATATATATATATGAGTGTATCGCGTGATAGTCATAACCATGTAAAAGGCCCTAATTTGAAATATTTTTGTATAGCACCCACACAGAGCACCCATAGACTAAGCAGTTTGTCCAACCTACCTGACAAAATGACATTTTGCCGCGTCCATAGACAATTCAAACTCTTTCTTAAGTTTGATTGTGATCATGGCGGTCGGTAAAAATAAAGGCCTTTCGAAGGGCGGTAAAAAGGGTGTTAAGAAGAAGATGTAAGTGCTTAATAAAGCTGCCAATTGATGCTTTAAACAACCGATAATGTGTTAAATGTTATATATTCGAAGTGATATTTGTGATTGTCTGGATATTTGTAGATATAACTTAGTGGCTCGTGTCAACCGTGTCTCTAGTTCCCACTTTCCTTGGAATATTTTCGTATCTACCACGTTGCCACTATATTCTAATTAATACGGTCTTTCCAAGTTACAAGTGTCTTATGGCATTCATGAAATAAATATCATGCATTGACTTGGTAAGTTTTGTGGTTATGTGAAACTTAGTATTTTGGTTTCAGTGTAGATCCCTTCACCCGTAAAGACTGGTACGATGTCAAAGCACCGTCCATGTTCGCCAAGAGACAAGTGGGAACCACCCTTGTCAACCGTACCCAGGTCAGTCCTACAATTTCTTTACTTCCTAGGTCAGAATCTATAACCTAACCTCTCCGGTGCGCTATTGTGATACTTTCTCTTACTAAATAAAAATAATATAATGTACTTACCACGTGGTCTATATGCTTTTAATATGTCCCACGTAAATATCATAAAAAGAGATTTTTTGCAAATTTAATGGTTTAATTTTACAGCTTTCCTGTTTTTTGGATATTATAATGATTGGATGAAAATCTCTCGTGCTCTTTCTATCTCTAATAATGCTATCTTCAAATTATATCAAAATCGGTTAAATATTTTTACGATTAGTAGCCACCGAGTGACGTCCAGCACATTTCTAACATTAAAATTATACGAATGTTATCTTATTAAAATGATAAATGATGATCCACCTAGCTCGCAATGACACAGAACTGATGAAAACATTTGTTCCCTTTTGATTTTTCACTGACATCACAGCATTTCAAACATAACCTCAAAATTAAACGTGTTGTCTCTGAACAGTTCTATTTATTGTAGGGTACGAAAATCGCGTCCGAAGGTCTGAAGGGGCGCGTGTTTGAGGTGTCACTGGCTGACCTTCAAGCTGACACTGATGCTGAGAGGTATGTTATTATTTCTAGTTGTAAACTGAAAATGTGATTTGATTACTTATTATGCTATTATTATGATGACTGTAAGAGCAATTTTTCTTTTGAATTATTAAAAACAGTTTATAGATTAAAATGTGTATTTTGTAACAAGTCAGCAATCATGAATGTTAAAAAGTGTTTGATTACAGTACAACCTTGATGATGATTTTTGGACTCTGGTCTGACCAAGCTCTGTTGTACCTTTGCTATTCAAAAATGTTATGCTGAATTGTTAATCAAGTAACTGTTTAATTAATTTAAAAGTTATCGAAACCACATGTTGAGCATTATATGATGATCCACCTAGCTCGCAATGACACAGAACTGATGAAAACATTTGTTCCCTTTTGATTTTACTCTCTGATGATGCTCATACATGGTATCTACTAACGGAAGACAACATAGAACCATATATTAACCGCATCTCATGTCCTAGGTCTTTCCGCAAATTCCGTCTCATTGCTGAGGATGTCCAGGGACGCAATGTGCTCTGCAACTTCCACGGAATGGACCTTACCACTGACAAGCTCAGGTAAGACTACCAGTCATCATTCGCGTGCCCTTTTCCCAGGGTCGGTGCAGCATGTTATTTTCTTCGATAACTCTCTATCGCCCGTCATCTCGTCACTCACACCCTCTTCATATCGTCTCTCACGCAATCCATCCACCTCTTCCTTCCCTCCTCTTACATCCCTCCACATTCATGCCTAATACCTTTCTTGTCACACGACTTTCATCCCTTCGCTTAACATGCCCATACCACCATAGACAATTAGCTCTCAACTTATCATCTATGGGTGCCACTTTCAGATTTCCTCTTATCTACTCATTCCTTATGCGATCCATTCTTGTTATGCCACTTATCCATTTCAATATTCTCATCTCCGTAACATGCAATCTCTTTTCATCCATCGCCTTTGCGGCCCAACATTCCGATCCATACATGACGACAGGTCTTACAATGGTCTTGTAGATTTTGCCCTTCAATCGGAAGGGCATTCTGGCGTCGCATATGGTTCTTGAGACCTGTCGCCATTTCATCCATCCTGCGCTGATTCGGTTTTTGATGTCACGGTCAATATCGCCATTACACTGTATGAAGGACCCGAGGTATCGGAAATCAGAGCGGACCGGTAGCGTTACACCATCGAGCTCTATAAGTAAGACTACCAGTATATGAGAAAATTAAAATGAAGAATAAGTATATTATTACGTACATGAAATTTATTTTTGAATGTTTATCCATTTGATATTGATCCTTAACAATTTCTTGTTCTCTGTTATACTGTTTATATTAATTAATATATATAAATGCTTTAAGAAGTGGCTCAAATTGTGATGTGAACTAAACAACTATTATATCAAAAAACAGATTAAGACCTGAAATGATTTTGTTGATAATGTATTGGGAGAACTAACTTACGCAGTCCAGCTATATGAAGTTACACCTTATGGTCTTCGTATCGTTTTATGCTGCGAACATTATATGCTGCCACACAATAATGAGTCTTATTACAGTAGTAAGAAGAACACTTTGTGTCGTTGCTACATTATTAAAGCTGGCTTTTGCAATTAATCATCAAGCAGGTTGTATGTTTTTGTAAAAAAAAAGTGTTAAGTTATCGTATCCTGCTCGCTCACAGGAAATTGTCACTTCCACATTGGTATAGAGATGAGATTGTTGGTAAATGGATGATTTACTCAACGAAGCGCGTGTATTCCAGATGGATGGTCAAGAAATGGCAGACCCTGGTGGAAGCCAACATTGATGTGAAGACTACCGACGGCTACCTGCTGCGAGTGTTCTGCATCGGGTTCACCAACAAGGATACCCTCAGCCAGCGCAAGACTTGCTACGCGCAGCACACCCAGGTAAGGGCTACTATAATGTCATTGGTCAGGGTTCGAAATTATCGAGATAATTGAGGTCTTTGATAATTATCCATATAACTCCCGTCCCATAAATCGACATTGACCTTGAAGTTGTGGGAGCGCATTTGGAAACTCGTCGAATTTTAGGTTATTATATAATCGATAATTGCCAGACTGTAATAATCACGAAAATTATCAAAATAACTATCATTGATAATTTTCCTTTCTAACCCTGTCATTGGGCACCACTCAGACCACCGGGGGATGGGCAGCAGCATCTCTGGAGTGTGTGGTGGAGATACTGCGATCGCCACATCGCATGCCAAGCATGCTGATTATGCCATTTACCTATATGAAATTGGGGGAGGCTTAGGTCAAGCAGTGGACTTCCTTAGGCTGATATGGTGGTGGTAGTGGAGACTAGGGTTACTAGATTAGAGTTCCTAATTGTGTGACGCGACATATTTTAGGACATAAACATAAGGGAACATACCCAAACTACGTGACTCGTTTAGGGGGGGAAAGCGGTCGTCGAAATACGTTTCTCGTCACGTAGCCAGTGGAATATTTTTGAGAAACATTCTAATTGAAGAGGACTCACGCGCCACAGTTTACCCCATCACTAAAACTTCTCCAGTTTCGCCAATATTTTCTCGGGGGAGTCTTGGCATGTATTACGCTTGGTCACTGGAAGGGGGGAGGCGGGACAAATTGGTCACGTAATTTGTAAATTTTATATTATAAATCAAACATTTATTAAAACGTTTATTTTATAAATCAAACATAATTTATTATAGTAATAATAAAATACGAACAAACCAAACGAAACATCATTAAATGGTCACATTTAATTTTTTTAAGGCTGCTATTTTCCCTTGAAATCTAATAGAGGATAAAGTATTAATACAACTACTTTTTTATATTCTAGAAACTATCCCAATTTCATATTAAAAAACAATTCCTCGTTCTAAAATAGAGTAAGTGACGAGTAAAGCTAAAGGTGTCACAGCGTAAAAAATCTTACAGGAGTCAGGTGAATTTACTAAAGAAAGTACACTACTGTTCTTTTTGTGTGATGTGAATTGTCACAATTCAGCCTTGTGGCGTCATATAAACGATGGTAAGCTTTCTTCACATTTTCATGAATATCTTGAAAACTAATAGCTATATAATCATTAAAAAAATGTTTTTGGGATACTTCTTAACAAATGAAATTAACGAAATACTACTTGGAAATTTGAAATGTCGTCCATGTCTTGCATCCTGAGAAACGTGTGTGGGTGCTATACGTCCCGAAAAATGCATGACACCTGGTAACCCTGAGACTGACTTGTATGAAAAATCCTAAGAGTCCTGGGAATTGCGTGACTTCGTACAGGCCAGTACTAGTCACCACCCTTACTTATACATAATACCGTCTGGCCATAGCCAGAAGTTACATTAAAAAGCTTGGTCAAACAGCGTGCGCGACGCAAGTGGCATACGCTGCGCGCCGGAATTTATAACATTGATGCGCCAGAATGTATGATAACGTCCCGTGGCATACGCTGCGCGTCGGAATGTATGACAACGTCCCGCGGCATACGCTGCGCGCCGGAATGTATGATAACGTCCCGTTCGCGTCCCGCAGCCTGTGTGGCGTCGCACATTGCGGTTCGCAGCGGTCGCGCACGCTGTGTGCCTTACAACGTACTAGTTAAATTAGAGAGCTTACAACATACTATATAGGGTTCAATTTCGCAGTCCAGCTATATGAAGTTACACCTTATGGTCTTCGTATCGTTTTATGCTGCGAACATTATATGCTGCCACACATTATTGAGTCTTATTACCACTGTAAGAAGAACCGTTTGTGTCGTTGCTACATTTTTACAAGCTTTCTTTTAGTTACCTATCTTAGTTTATTACCTATTTCCGAGCATTCGATTGAGCTAAATTTAACCTGGTACCCGCTGGCTCCCCAGGGAGCCACTAATAAATACTAGAATTAAATTGAATTTTGACAGGTTTCAAAATCCGCTGACTCCAGAGAGCCAGTGCACGAGAGGTTTTTTTTTAGAAAATGTAATTATAGCTTTGTGACTTCCAACAATATGTAGGTTTGATGGTTTAATGAAATGACGTATGGGTGGCTGGTCACTTTGATATATTTATTAGGTACTGATCTATCCATACCAGACTTTGTGATCACATTGACCCATGGTTGATGTCTATGACAGCAACTACAACCAGAGTTTGCCCAAAGGTGGGTTGCACCAAACGTCTGCAATCGTAATCTTAAGTGATGTTGGTCAAAAATGACAAAATCTGATAGTACGGAAAGTTTGATAAGTTTCTATGGGATGAGAGCTGCCGACGCCATATTTAACATTAATCGGTCTGAGATCGTCAATTGGTGCAACCCAGCCTAAGGCCAAATTGCTGGTCAGTCTTATCATAAAAAAAAGTGTATGATCAGAAATCCCTAACTATTCCTTTCTCCACCAGGTCCGCGCCATCCGCAAGAAGATGTGCGAGATCATCACCCGTGACGTCACCAGCTCGGAGCTGCGCGAGGTCGTGAACAAGCTCCTGCCCGACTCCATCGCCAAGGACATCGAGAAGGCGTGCCACGGCATCTACCCTCTCCGCGATGTGTGCATCAGGAAGGTGTGTTATCGCAATTGTCCCCTAGGTGGCGCTGTGCCGGTCGAGCCGATTTCTGAATCGCGCTAACGGTGTGTCGAAGTAGAATCTATAAGTAGTAAGGACTTTAAGGAGTAAGGGCCTGTAGTTAGGGGCCCCTTTAGGGTCCAAAAGTCGTGTTACAAAAAAAAGGAAGGAGATGGTGAATGTGGGAGTAACTGCAGAAGAACCACCACCTTACAGAATGAAGACAGTCATAAAAACACGACTGCTAACTGGCTGCCATGGTTCCTGACAGTGAGTAGGCTTGCCAGAGCTCCCGAGGGGTGTTGAGTGAAGGAGTTGTATGTCTTAATTGCTTCATGGCAGATTTTCGGCGCTTGGTCCTGTTAGATATTAATGTGACTGTACATTTAGTTATACAAGTACAGTCAACCAATTTGATCTCTGAAACCATAATGATGACCCACCTAGCTCGCAATGACACAGAACTGATGAAAACATTTGTTCCCTTTTGATTTACCTCTGAAAGACCTTACACAATAATCTTATATAAATTCCAGTACCATCGTTCTAGAACTTTGTTCTTTTCAGGTCAAGGTCCTGAAGAGACCTCGTTTCGAGATCTCGAAGCTCATGGAGTTGCACGGTGAAGGTGGCAGCGGCAAACGTGGGGAAGCCGGAGACAAATCTGAGCGGCCCGAGGGCTATGAGCCGCCTGTGCAAGAGAGCGTCTAAGTTTATATTATATGACAAAAATGTATTTGTTGTTTTATTTTATTAAGATATTGAAGCAAAACACCCATGTAACGTAATTGACATTGAAATCGACGTCACTACCATACCTTCGTATATATGCGTTCGCGTCCATACAAGTTTGTTTTGGCAGTGAATTAACCTTTTGGACGCCAACGACGCATATGTGCACACCATCAATTCAAGGTCAACGACGTATATATCGGTCACGGCGTGCAGAATTATATCAACCTACATGCATTTCTATAAGGTTCAACTTAGTGTTTGGCATTCATGTCATGGCGTGAGGGGTGACTTATTTGACAGAGCTGAACAGGTTCAGAAAAACTGCAAAATAATCTTGATCTTTTTAATCTTGCCAGAAGTCAAAAATGTCATGTCATCATCAGCCTATATATGTCTCACTGCTGATGCTGGGCACAGACATCACCTCGTAGTTTATTTCACATTTTCCTTTATTCCGTTAAGTTCCGAAAAAATCATTAAAATGACTAGAAAATTGCCATTCGATTTTGAACTTTCTTGCTTGGACGGTAAATACTCTTTTTGAACGTACTTAGTTACACAATTTTCGGTAAAATCAAATTTATTTGTATTATACAAACCGGGATTACAACCCATTAGTGTGAAATTTTTCCACAATTTTTAACTGTGACACTGAAATCTTGCTTGTGATTCCAATCTTTGTCCATTTCAATCATTTACGAGGCTAGAAATTGTAATAGAGTTATAACTGACAACTTAATAAAGTTGAAAAACGCCCGACATTTTCATTTCAAAGTATAATATCTCAAAATCGGCTGAACCATAGAGATAGAGAGCTAACTCCATACATCATTTTTTACTTATTATTTCGTAGTCGACATCTAGCGTCAAATAGCGGAATTATCAGAACTGCTATAAAGATACTAAATGTCACGTATGTCGCTACTGACGAAAAGTGTATTTCTCAACAATTTACTACTAATATTTAATACAGAATGAATTCAAAACAGAGTTCCGGCTAATCCGGTTATAAAATTAGCTAAAAATAGTTGTTGTGCATTCGATTGTTCGTTCGTCACGGCGTCTATTGTCGAGTACCAGTACTGATAATTCCGCTATTTGACGGAAGATGTCGAGTACGAAATAATAAGTAAAAAATGATATATGAAGTCATATGGAGTTAGCTCTCTATTCTTACTTATTTTCTCTATGGCTGAACCGATTTTGATAAAACAAAATAAGAACCATCAAGAATATCCATCCAGAATAAATAAAACCACTCAAATCTGTTCACTTATTTAAGAGCTACGATACCACAGACACACACACATACACATGTTAAACTTATAGCATCCCTCTTGCGTTCCGCGTTGGGGATTAAAATAACTTGAAAGGTATTAAAAAGAAAACAAAATAAAAATGCATGTTAAATTTATAATTTTATTACAATACATAAAACTTGAAATAATAGGTACATATGTGATAACAAGGCAATTTCAAATCAACTTGCTAAATACAAGATGTAATTTAGTCATAACTTGAACTACCCTTAGGGGCCCTTTACACAACTAATATTATCACAATACTGGTGTGTCAATATTATCTTGGTTTTCAAAATTGTATGGATTTTGCTTCAATATTCATCAATATTCACGTTATTCGTATCTTGATATGACTGGATCGCGTGATAATAGTGACCGTGTAACAGGCCCCTTAGAAATAAACACCAGCCAAGCCAGCATGATAGGTTTACGGTCGTGTTTTATGAGACGTTCTGGGCCGTAAAATATGACTATAAAAACTCCTGCTGGACAGCGGGGCTAGCGCAAATTTTATACGCGAGACGAGAATAAACTACTCTCTTATTTACGCAGTGCGAGTGAGAACGTTCGCTTTCTCACGCGCGGCTCGAATTGGCAAAAAGTTGTTAGCAACTAAAATTCTGTTTTGTAATATAGTTATTAAGGCCTCGGTACACATACGAGACTCGCATGCGAGTTTCCTTACATTGCGTGTTGCCGTGGTATAATGAGTTCAATCGGTCTGTCAAACCGTGCAATGTAATGAAACTTGCATATGAGTCTCGGACGTGTAAGAGCGCTTTCACATATAGGTGTTTTTGTCGCGCAATTGTAGCGCTTCTAAGTCGCGCTGCAGTAGCGCGACTCGTATCCATACATATTTAAGTAGCGCAGCTGCAGCGCGACTAAAAAATGTGAAAGCGCTCTAAATAGGGCTTTATCTATACCTCCATTCGTCTGGTAGGGGCCTTTTACACGGTTATTATTATCATAAGATACACTCATATCACGATACGTAAATATTGAAGCAAGATCTATAAAATTGGAAAACCGCGATAATATTGACAACCTATTATATTGTGATAATATTTATCGTGTAGTACCCCGTAGAGACGAGGTGAGATGGGATAAGAGGAACATATTTAGGAGCATTTGTAGTGCTAGTTTTTAAGTTATAATGTTTGTATGTATGTCAGCTATAAGGTATTTATCTATGAGCCTTTGTGGACTGAAAATAAATGGTTTTATTATTATAAGGCTTAGTCACAGAGCGTGCGCGGCGCACGCGGGACGCCGAGCGGAGTTAGCATTTTTTAAAATTGGTTTTATGTATGATATAATAAAACACTTTCTCAGTCACAACTAAGAAATTAACATATACTCAAGTTCGTGTTAATTTCTCAATATTAATTCCTTTATAGAGGGGTTAGCTATCGATTATGAACGCTAAAAAAGTACCAATACTCTCTATTGGACTTTAGGAATACCGTTTCTGTTAATGCGGGGACCGTTTTTCTCTTACCCGTTCCGTTAATTGATTTCGACTAAGCCAATTCATGGATTAGCATTTCGTTTGCAGGATTTATTTCATTAATCCAATTTACTTGTAGCAACACAATTCGTTCGTCGTCGTTTTTTAATCGTACCCCGTTTAATTGATTATAATGTTTTTCTATAGAATATAATCGAATTCCCGCGCTGGACGAACGTCGATGCAATATTTCGTCATACGGGTGGGCATAAAGAGTACAAAAGATACATTTTTTTACATCATACAATAAGGCAAAAAAAATATGTAAGTATGAATGGAAGTAGACTAACTGTACATAATACATATTTGTCAGTTTGGTAACAAATACATTTAACTGTTTCATGGATACTACTTTTATAAAAAATATATTTTGTGACATACTTCTACGATTTAGAGTAACGTTACATATTGGCTAAACTTTTAACCGCCGTTAAGGTTAAAAAAAATAGCAATATTTTAAGCGGACGGCTCCTATTTATCGTTCAGTTATTACCTGACAACACTCTGAAATAGTCAATTTGCCTGTTAATGCTAAGCTTCGTGCAAATATAATTATCTAGGTCGTTACTTATCAATCCAGAAATGTGCAGCGAAAAGTCAAGGTGACAACTGTTTGCTGACAATTGTAAGTTCTTGGTCTGGCGGCGAAAAGGTTAAACAAAATTGCTCGCGTCTGCTTTATTTTCTTGGCTGCATTAGCTGCATAATTCACGTGTTTCGTCTAGTTACAGTACTTATACTAAATTAATACTACACTTTATTTCTTAAAATTATTACAATCTTAATGTTATATTGTCATACAAAAAGTTGCATTTTTTACTGGCCGGCAAAATGCTGGTTATTTATTAATATTATTGTGAGATTATTACTAAGAAAAAATCATCCGAAAATACTAATAGAAATGGACGCAAAAAATACGTGCAATAATAAAAAAATATAGAAAACAATACAATAATATTTTAACTAGGTAGGTACATATTTAGGACGGTAAATAGGTATTTAATAAAATATTTCTAATCACAGGTATTTCTTATCGCAAGCCAAAAAAGATGCGATATGAAACTTTACTACCGCCCGTGGTGCGTATACAGCTAGCATCATATAGATAGTAACTGCCAAAGTAGCCAAATATATCTTAACACATTCTAACTGAGGCCGCGCGTCCTATATAAAGGACTAGAGATATATAAGTACAGGTTCCACCGAATACGAACATTCGGCCGAATATTCGATCCAGCTGTTGCCGAAGCGAATATTAATGCCTTTATCCATTGTTCTAAAACAGACTAATTCATTGGTAAATATTTTGTACATTATCAAAGCAAAATATTGTCATTCAAATGAGATTTTTTTTTAATTTAACAAGAAAGCAAACTATAACTAAGCTTCATGTAATATTCGGCTGCTGAACCGAATAATTCGACCGGATACCGAACATTCAAAAACATGCCGTATATCGAATAATAACCGAATTTCGTAAAATTAATAAAGGACCAAATCAAATGTTGAAGTGACAAGTGTTGCATTTATTTGTTTTGTTTCGCTTGATTATAGAACAAATAAAATTCAAAGGGCCATGGGCAGAAATGTCCCCACCCATCAACAGACACGAAACATATCTCATTGTATTAACCTTGATCTTGGCAACCTGATGATTTTTTACTCTGACGACGATCGCCCTAATGTTTGGGGTTTCCTTAGAAAACCGTATTTGTGTAGTATTATTATTATTGTACGTCTTTTCCATATCTCGGGACCATGGGCTTTGGAAGGCGTGCGTGGGGCCAAAGCCAACAGCGCAGAGGCCCTTTAAGACAAAAATAATCTAAAAGTGAGGGATCCACATGGCGGATACCATTTCCGAGCGCACAATATGATACGCCCGGAGATGGTCCCCGCCAGGTGCAAAGACTATTGGAGTGCAGCACTTTGGCTGCGATGGGAGCTTAGGTCATAGGGCTATTGAGTAGTATTCTACTATTATAGTAGAGAGGGAGAGTTAGTATATTGGATGGTCTGGATAATGGGTTATGGGAGGAGACTAGCGGACACCTGCCGTGACAATTAGTCTCAGATTGTAAAAAGGCAGGCGGTGACTAGCCAGCTATTATAGTGCCCATACAAATTTGTCCTTTAGTATTGGAATTGCTAGGTTCAAATTCGATTGTTTTTTCGTCCGGTCTCAAGAGGATACATTTGGCTTCTTTGGTACTGGTATTAACTATATGATACTGACTGACTACTGAACCATACGTCTTTCCCTGGACAGCAATAACTGGATTACATCCTGGCGTGACGTAAACACGCAGAGCTGTATTTTTTTATATAACAAACAATGAAGCTCGCACAGAGCGGGCGCGGGGCGGAGGCGGTTTTGCATTTTCGATCTTTCCGAAACTGTCGACTGTCGATTACTGCTTCATATGTCACACACGCCGCCTCCGCTCTACCGCGCTACCGAATACCGCGCGGTTTTTTTGGAGCGATGTGCCGCGGACCAAGTTTGCTTTACCGAAAAACCGCCTCCGCACCGCAACGACACAGTGCCGTGCTCTGTGCGTTTCAAGCTTGTTGGACTGTGCTATTTCGGCAAGATTTTGACAGATTATTTCTGATACTTTCATTTTGGTTCCCGGCAGATAGACAGGTCAACAGGTAGGTATAACATATTTAAGACTAATTCGTCTACAATTTAATTGATTCAGCTGTGACACGAGAATTAGTCATGCAATTTATATGGGTAAGTTTCGAGTCACAACGGCATTGATTAAATTGTAGACGAACTAAAGGTCTTAACTATGGTCCAAAAATTTAATCCTCGTCCATAAACCAGGTTGAGATTATTAAATGTACAGAAGTGACAGCTCTCACTGTCAGGCTTCACTTTTTATTTTAAGAGCGCTTTACTAAAATGTAACAGGCCCACTAGCACCACTCGGTAAATAATTGTGATTATAGTTTTTGCGTTTCTGGATTCGTCACAGATATCAGAGTAAAGCAGATCCGCTCATTTAAGTTGAACGATTTTTGTACGTCTGATCTATTCTCACTAATGTACAAATCAGAAAGTTTGAGAGAGACAGACAAGTGACATCTGACACGTCTTCACCTGTCAGTGTCTCCGTATTCATAACTGAAAATTGTACTGAACTGACGTTATGGTGTGTTAAGTTTATATGGGATTTAACATCCTGGTGTGCTCGCAAATCGAGACAACTTGTTAACAGCCGAAAATGATTGTATTATCTGTCGCATTCTAACTCATTTTGGTGCACCATAAGGATTAAAGAGACAACTATATGGAAAATCATCTGGCTTAATACTGCGAGTCTGCTTTTCTCTCATGTCTGTGGGATTCGTCGATCTGTGCGTCCAAAGTAAAAACGTCCGTTTTATTTTTGAACTCACAGATCGACGAATCCAGCAACGTAAAAACTAGTTTGATGTATTCAGAAGGTACTTAAATACGAAATAATTTACATAGCCGATAGCCGCCTCCTTTCTTAAATATCTATCGTTATATTTAAATAATCACAATTATTTACTAGTGGCGCTAGTGGACCCGGTACATTTTAGTAAAGCGCTCATAATTATTGTCTTATACGAAAAAAAGAAAATATCAAGTGTAAGGATTAATTTAAAATTACGTTATTTTTTTATAGTTTTGCATAATTTTTGAGATCATATATAGTAGACAGGAATATCCAATTTGAGATCAATACATTGCGTTTAGTATAAATTTCCAAGATAATAATTAATCTGCTTACGCTAAAAGGATAACATAATTAACCTTAACCTATTTAATTTCCAAAATACTGGCCCTGAATTACTTGTGCTTAAATCTAAACAATGAAAATTGCTCTTTTTTATTATTACTCGTAAATCACTAGATATTCGTGTCGACATTTAATATCTAAATATTTTATGAAACAGTTGGACCTAATAGTTGATATTATTGTAAAGTAAATTCGAATACTTTTAATACTTGGGTAACAATAATCCTCGAAATAGCTTTTGCTAAACTTAATCACAATATACAATGTTCCAGAATATATGGAATAAGTCCATGTTTAATAAAAATTATGGTACAAAAATCCGGGATTACCAATTGCATTTTAATTGCGTTTATCTGATTTATGAGACTTTTTGGACGTCAAGCGGTAAAAAGGTTAAATATACTTTAAGTGACAACCTGTATATTGTATTAAGTAAGAACTTATTAAAAAAAATATATTATCTATTTATTTTTTGATTTTTGTAATATCTTCTCTTTTCTCATATTTATTTAATGTGATTGAAGATAGTTCCGTATTTGTTTGAGCATATTCAATTAGGTACATTTTTGGTTTATCACCTGAAGCTTTTGAAATACCTGTAGGAATGTAAAGCACCCATTGTTAATGTAGTGATTTAAAAAAAGTTGTAATATATTCTACTATTATTGTATAAAAATATCAAAATATTTCATTAAACATCTGAAACAAAACAATAAGTTCTAAGAACACTAAAAATCTTATTACAAAAATATATTGTTTTTACTTAAAGTATAGGAATATTTTTCTCATATATTTACCTAGATCTATCTAATATTGCCACAACTGCCCTGTATTTTTTTGTGGAACTTTTTGAGCATTAGCACAATAAAAATAGTTAAAACTTAAACATACTTATCAAATTTTATCAAACTCAAAACGTTTAACAAATATGCTCTATAAGAACTAAACTAGTTAAAATACTCAAATAAAAATATAATTAACTACTGGAATTAGAATACATCTAATCTACGTATGAAACACATCAGATATCACTTTACCATAATTAATAAAAATATAAATGTATCGATACTGGCCCTAGTTTAAGTAATAATGCCACTTTATCTATAATATCAACATATGTATATTAGACACATATTATTATTTTATCAAAACCTTTCACAACGAAATATTTGCTTAGTTCTTCGATTCATAAAACATTCTTACAACTTGAATGATCTATTACTTTGCAGGAAAATAGAGAAGTAGACACCAAATGCGTGAGCTCTTCGGAGCGGGCGAAGCACATTTCGCGGACGTAGGAGTTTGCTACATCGGCACAGTTCATATGCATACGACACAAGTTACTAATGTAAGTATTAGTGCGATTGACAAGGGACGAGGCGGCTATGTGGCAGCATCTCTAATATTGAATTGAATGGACATTTAACTATGGTTTCACTGCATGCTACAAACTCCCAATTTTAGAACGACCGAAAAGAGAGAATCTAGCGCGTTTAGTAGGCGATAGATGTCGATGCAGCAGGCCAATGTCGTCTCATATGCAGCCCGAGATGGTCGGATCTCGAGAAGGACCGTCTGCACAGCGGGCACGTGAACGGACGGTGCGACGACCTGTATGCTTGCGTGTGTGACGTTTGAGTAAGTCCGAGCGGGCGAAGTACCTTTCGCAGGTGTTGGAGTTTGCTACAACGGCACAGTTCATATGTTTAAGATACAAGTTACTAATGTATTAGTGCAGTTGACAAGGAACGAGGCGGCTATATGGCAGCCTCTCTAATATTGAGCCCTTGCCAAGTGACAACCAACTGTTAGGTATGGTTTCACTGCATGTTACAAACTCCCAGTTTTTAGAACAACTGAAAAGAGAGACTTAAGAGAGTTTAGTATGACATTTAACGGGCGATCGATGTAGATGCAGCAGGTCAATGTCGTCTCATATGCAGCCCGAGATGGTCGGATCTCGCGAAGGACCGTCTGCACAGCGGGCACGTGAACGGCCGGTGTCCTGTATGCTTGCGTGTGTGACGCGTGAGTTCGTCGGAGCGGGCGAAGCGCCAGTCGCAGCCGGCCCAGCCACAAGAATAGGGTTTTTCACCTGGAAATACAATTATATCATATAACTATTTAAAAACTACTGGCTGTGTGAGCTGTAGGTCTATCTAAAAGCTAAAAAAAAATCGCGATTTTTTTAAATACCATTGTCGGTGGCAAACATACGTATTGTCCGGGTGTCACCGCACCAGAAACTGACTCAACAAAAAAATCCATATCCATACTATTATTATATCAACAGACCTTCACCAACTTTATATGGGACCAACTTGGGGGTACCTGCTTTAAAAAAAAAAGAATTATCAAAATCGGCCAATGTGGTCAAGACTTATCGGGGAAGATACATACATAAAAAAAAACATGCAGACGAACTGAGAACCTCCTTTCTTCTATTGAAGTCGGTTAAAAACTACTTTCCATATTCATATCATATGATACTATAAATTATGAATTATATTTTCATATCTTAATTCTCTTTTTTTCTTTTCTTTTTTTTCTATATTTTTGTTATTTAACTTATTTTTCTTTTTTTTTACTTTCTCTTTTCCAAGGTTCATACCTGTATGCGTCCTCTTATGTGCCTTCAGATGCGAACTCTTCGTATACACCTTGTGGCACCCAGCGACATCACATTTGTGCAGTCTCCTTCTGTTCTGTTCTTCTTCCTCCTTCTTCAGCTGGGTCAGTGACCCTGACAGCTGGAGGGCGGTGTTTAGGAAAAAGTTCTTTATTCCTTCGGGGTTAAAGCCGGGTTTTAGTTGAGGTGGTATCAGAGGGTACTTATCTGGTTGCAGTGTTTTTAACCTGGAAATGGTTGATTTGTTGTTATTATACTTATTAAATAGGTTAGGAGCGTTCGTGACCTAGCGGAGCCCGCGTACTGCGTGCGGTATGCGAGGTTAAGCAATGTCTTACTAACTGAGCGCTCCCGTGATTTGGAAGGCACGATATGCCGTTGATCCCGGCTGCTGTCTATGTTAGCAGTCGTTAAGCCAAGTTAGAGGCCCACTCACTTGACAAGCCTAATCCCAATAAGGTAGTTAATTCTAAGGGTGGTATTCCACTCGCCCAATATCTTTGTCCAATCTTTGATCAAATTTCTTTAACAGAGGCCCATTTCACTCATCCAATATCTTTGTCCAAGATTTTTTTTCAGGCGTAGCCATATTGATTTAACTGTCATCAGAATCTTTGATCAAATGTCGGGGTCCCATCCAAGTTGGATGAAATCATCCAATTTCTTTGATCAAATGTATATTGGACAAAGATACTGGATGAATGGAATGGGCCTACGTCAAAGAACTTTGATCAAAGATTTGACAAAGAAATTGGACAAAGATATTGGACGAGTGGACCAGCCTAAGTAAGGTACGAGACTTAAAAAAAGGTAATGATATAAATTACTACTGCATACAATATTTTTTCTACGACTCAACTGAAACTAACTATTGGCTCTGTGAGCTGTAGAGCTCGCCAAAACTTTTTTTTTCAGATTTCTAAAAGCTGCCACCATAAGAAAATTCTATATAATTATCGAACCAGCTCACAAAATTTCACGAGAATTGGTTGAGAAATGCGACCTGTAGAGGAGAACATCCGGACAGACAGACAGACATACGAAAGAATTTTTGTCGAGAGCTGAAACGGAGACGCTTCGCTCGCTCGGTCAATTAAACAAACCGACATAATCAAACAAAATAGTCCCGCGGACACGAAGTACAGGCATGTCAGTCAGGCGCTCGTTGATGTCTTTTATTCTATTTCCACGGCGACACATTATTGGTTAATTTCATTTTAATTCTCTAATGTTGACACGTGATTGGTCAATTTCATTATAGTTGTCTAATGCGTTGTCTTATGAGTTCCATACAGAAAAGTATGTGATTATAGTTTGGTCTGGGTACGAAAACTCAATTCAGACATAAAAGTCGAAGAGTAAAAAAATACGTTTTTTGACGTGATAACGTCTTTAAAATCGTTTTAGTCGGGTGACATGTTCAGAAACTTGTGTCACACCAAAACCTCACGAGCGCGATCGCAGGTATAAGTGAAGTGCAAGTGAAGTAAGACGTTATCACGTAAACATCTCGATCGTAAACCTACTTTACAAACAACCAATTTTTTTATTAAAAATGGGATTGCTCTATCTCTCTCTTATTACCATAGTTATCCCTATCTTTGTTTTTTTTTTGCCAGAATCTGTATAATCTTAATGATTTTACAGTACATATGGTGCTACTTTACCGCACGAGTGCGGTTATCAGCAGATTACGTGCATATGTCGAAACTTTAAAGAGCCATATGTACTGTAAAACGTTGTACGATACACGTGCGAATAGGTAATTCGCAATTCGTGTCGATTTAAAACACTCCCTTCGGTCGTGTTTCAATTTATCACACACACCACCGAAACACGACCGAAGAGAGAGATATGTACTGTAATAGTACATTACGATACAAGGGTTGTAAAACAAAGAAAGGCCGATATCGCAGTAGTTTGAGGCCCGAGCCGCAGGCGATAGAGGGCTTTTTGTTTTACGACCCGTGTTTTGTACACAATTTTACGTCACCACTTGCCCAAAAAGTGGGTTTTTCTGGACGCGCAGCGTGCGGAAAAACGCGCTTTTTGGCAAGGTGCGGTGTAATAGTACATTACGATACAAGGGTTGTAAAACAAGGAAAGGCCGACATCGCAGATGTTTGAGGCCCGAGCCGCAGGCGAGGGTCATAAATATGCGAGAGAGAGAAACCCACTTTTTGGGCAAGTGGTGACGTAAAATTGTGTACAAAACACGGGTCGTAATGGTGGCTGGTGGTGTAATATTTAGTACATTACGATACAAGGGTTGTAAAACAAAGAAATCGTATAAGAAAACGAGCCAGCCTATTTCGCAAAGCAAAAAAGGCTACATGTCGTCGGCTGTGGCATACGATGATGATGATGATGAATGCTCATTTTTATGACGCTTGTCACTTCATCTTGATGTTTTTCATTTCTCATTGCTTTTTTAACCCGAAGTACATGCATGTAGCGTTTGGCTATTATTAACTGCGCAATTAAGTTGGAGGCAACATGGCTTGTTCAATGTACTCGTAAAAAACAAAAAAAACATATAAAAAGTTTTATTAATTCCTATTTAAAGTAAATTCATCATCATCATCATCATCATGTCAGCCGAAATACGTCCACTGCTGGACATAGGCCTCCCCCAAAGACTTCCACAATGACCGGTCCTGCGCCACCCACATCCAGCGGGCACCCGCGACCTTCACCAGGTCATCAGTCCACCGTGTGGGGGGCCTGCCCACGCTACGCCTTCCGGTACGCGGTCGCCACTCGAGAAACTTTCCGTCCCATCGGCCATCGGTTCTACGTGCTATGTGCCCCGCCCACTGCCACTTAAGTTTAGCGATTTGATTTAAAGTAAATTATTTTGATGTAATTAAACATCTCTTAAGAGGGCGCAGTACGCTCGGTCTGGCTCGGTTCTCCATACAAACGTCTTTACCCTCTCATTTTAAAACGCCATGCTAGAATAACATGAAAATTTGTATACACAATGGGATCCGGCATATCTAGGTCGGACCATAGTTTCTGTTGCTATTAAAAAAAATACAGCGGTTTTTTGAGTTTTTTTACGGCTTGTATGAAAACCTTAATAATCGCTGTATTTTTTCTCCATTATAATTTCAAGCAACAGTAACTATGTTCGGACCTAGATATGCCGGATCCCATTGTGTATACAAAGTTTCATGTTATTCTAGCATGGCGTTTTAAAATGAGAGCGTAAATACGTTTGTATGGAGAACCGAGCGTACTGCGCCCTCTTAAGTTTGAAAACGCACAGAGCGCGGTAAAGCGTCATTGCGTGGCGGAGGCGTTTTTATGGTGAAGCGAACGCGGTCCGGGGGACGTCCTACCAAAAAATCCGCTCAGTATTCGGTATCACGGTAGAGCGGAGGCGGCGTGTGTGACATATGAAGCAGTAATCGACAGTTGACAGTTTCGGAAAGATCAAAAATGCAAAACCGCCTCCGCGCCGCGCCCGCTCTGTGCGTTTCGACCTTTAATAAAGTACTGGCAACCGTACTTGTCTTCTCGAAGATCTCGCGGTTCGTAAATAAATTCCATACGATTAAATAAAATAAAGTATTGACATCTAATTTGGAAGCACCTTATAGTATATGTATAAATGAAACTTACTTGCTTGTGTTCATGTGGTGTTGAGGCTTCCTCGCGTTGCGGAGGTCCGGACCCACTTTGATTTTCGGCATTTCGTGGCTTATTCTGCAATGTTAACATTAACATAATTAATAAATAATATATTATATACACTGTCAATAAATAAAAATAATAATAGGTAAAAAAATACACAAATCGCAGTTCGAGTCCCATAGTAAGCTCAATAAGGCTTGTGTTATGGGTACTAGACGACGATTATTTAATAGACATATACTTAAATACATAGAAAACATCCTAGTCTCAAGAACTAATGTTTCTGCTCACTACAGAAACAAATGCCCTTACCGGGATTCGAACCAGGGACCTCAAGCTTCGGAGGCAGTGTCACTACCAAATCAACTAGGCTAAACAGGCCGATAAAATGTTCGACATTTTATAAAACTTATTACATTTTGAATCTTCCTGCTTGGATCGTAAAGTCGCTTTTTAACGGACTTATTTCAAACAACTCTGTCAATACGAATGATTTAAGAATATGCACGAATGCGAACCTGTACTGCATTGCCCTTTGCACGTCTGTGAATCCCTCTTTCGAGTTTGAAATACGCCTTCCTAGGGATGTACTAGGCGAAAACGGCTCATTCAAGCCTCCACACAATGTAGAAATGTCTGACGGATATCTCACGGCTGGGTGTTCTATAAATCTGCTATGCGGTATGCTTGGAAAAACGGTTAAAGCTACTTCTGTTGAACGTCCTTCTATAGATGTGCTAGCTAAAGTGGATGAGGTAACCGTTGACTTGGTCGAGGCAGCATCGATGCTAAAGCCAGCTATGGTGATTTCTGAAGACCTGTTTGAGATTCCCAAGTCTTCATCAATTGAGCATCCTGCACTTCCCCAAAGAACTGAGTTTAATTCTTCTGAATCAAAATTCATTGTTAACTAGACTTCGCTTCACATTCAAACATTAAATTTATTCGAGAAAAAGAAATATAAGTTACACATTGTAAGTCATGTTCCTCGTGTCGATATTAGACGATGGAACGAAAGAGCGCAAGAGAGCGGGATGCCATTTTTAGAATTGTCCTGTCAAACATAGGTTTCGTTAGAGAGTGCGTAAGTACTACTTGACAAAGACAAAAGACGGACTAGGCCGTGTCACGAAACAAACTGATGATTGGCACGAAACCTCGGACTCCAGAAGTCAACAGCACGTCGCGGCACTTTATTGAAATGCAGGCTCAATGCCGGTTATAGGGTATAGCGGACGAAGAAGCGGCTCTAGGCACGAAGTGAACACTTAAGTGTCAACATTGAAGCGGAGCGGTTGGAGCGGGGCCTCCAACCTGATCAGATGCTACGGCCGGCACTTAGGAGACCCTCACTGCCAACACACTGCAACTACTCGTACACTCTTGTTTTTGCACTCTGAACTCGTCACTTTTGAAATCGGAATAATGAACACCGCAAGACCGTTTTTTAAGAACCACAGACAAAGTAAAGATACCTTAACCAAACACGGTTAGATCTTTACTGAACATTAACCACGGTACTACAATGAATCGTTTACACACTTGAGCGAATAGCTATTATTCGCTAATTTGTATCAGTTACATGAAACAAATTGTTAGGCGGGTCGCTTTCACTCGGGCGCTCATATTCGGGCGTTTGAATCGTCCAAGATCCTGAGCCATTTGGAAATTTTTGGTCTTCATCTCAATGATGAAGCCCCTGAGAGAATACTATATTCAGAAGTAGACTGAGGTGTCTTCATCACATAAATAGGAAAAAGCGAGCATTAGCGTAAAGCATAGGATCGAAAGCGCATGTGGCTCAGACGAGTGTAGCTCTTAATTTTTTTTTAATAAAAATGGGATTGCTCTTGGCCAGCATCTAGACAGGGGGCAAAGATGAGGCCGACAATGAAGCGAGCTCACCCTGAAGATGCCTATTCATTCGTGCCTTAAAAAGGTCTAGGTTATATGAACTCGGAAATACAAACGCCGGCAGAGAATTCCAAACCTTAAAAGTGCGCATTATAAAAGATGATGCAAAGCGCTTGGTTTAATTAGAGGAATTTCGACCAGGTAAGGATGTTAGCCAGCCTTACCTATCCTATGCTTTACGATTTCAGTAGTTTGTGCCCTCCAAACTATTGGTCTCCACTAATCTTTTCCGTGGCCCAGACCTTGCAGGAGAGCGTCCATGATTTTGTTCAGGGTGCATCCCTCCCTATCGCACTTATATAACTCGAGCGACAGAGATGCAGATACTTAGATATTCGATTATCGTGGTAGCGGCACTAGCGTAGCTCATGGTATTTTAAGCGCGGGCATAGATTTTTAAATCATCTGGGTCCTTCTGAGATAAATTTTACATTCAAATAAAATTCCACCCCATGCAGTCTCCACCCCCTCAAAATTGTGAAGCCCTCCCAAAACAAATTCTTGGATTCTCCAATGGGATTGAGTGAATGGGGCGTTTGAAATGCCAAACAGTAGCCGGCCTAACTCTTGTGCGATCAACTTATTCGAACTACTTACTAAAAGTACGTATAATCCTCGGCACGTAAGTACCTAGGGCTCAAGGCTGTTTTGTTCCTGTATGTAACTGATTCGTTTGTGTGAGGTGTGCACCTATAGCGATCAATCATGGCGATCGATCGTGGCGTCATGACGCCGTGTCTTAACCAAATGGGCACAACGGAAGATCAACGCTGGCTCTGCCAGCATCACGCTGAGTTGTGACCTTTTCGTGACAAATCATGTATCGGTGTCCAATACTCAATCATTTATTACATTCCACAATGTGAGTTACAGGATAATATTAAAACAATCCTGTCCTCCTGTCCCGGGGACCCGGGTATGTCCTAAAACTACGACCAAGACCACCGGGGGATGGGCAGCAGCATCCCTGGAGTGCGGTGGAGATACTGCGATCGCCAACCCGCATGCCAAGCGTGGCGATTATGGCATATACCCCTCGTGAATTTGGGGGCGGCCCATGTCCAGCAGTGGACGTCCTTTGGCTGATATGGTGGTGGTGGTCCTCCTGTCGCACTGTGTCCTGTTTCATCACTTCATCAGAAATGAGCGGTAACATATATCGGTAAGACACTGCGTGTATTCCTATTTAGCTCTCTATAATCTACTCGTGGGTATGTCCTAAAACTAGGACCAAGACCACCGGGGAATGGGCAGCAGCATTCCTTAAATGCGGTAGAGATACTGCGATCGCCAACCCGCATGCCAAGCGTGGCGATTATGGCATTTACCCCCCATGAAATTGGGGGAGGCCTATGTCCAGCAGTGGACGTCCTTTGGCTGATATGGTGGTGGTGGTGGTCCTCCTGTCGCACTGTGTCCTGTTTCATCACTTCATCAGAAATGAGCGGTAACATATATCGGTAAAACACTGCGTGTATTCCTATTTAGCTCTCTATAATCTACTCGTACGCACAACGCACATCGCGTCATATCCATCACGCTTCTTGACCAACAGAGCCAAAGGTCAACTACTGGGACGAATTGTGTCCAATTTCTGTTTCGTGTTAATTAAGCCTGGTTTGACAAATTAGCAAACAAAAGGTTGCGCAGACATAAAATCCGAACTACAGCTTCTGACGTCAACCTTTACTGCAATAACTGTGGAAGATCGTGCCGTTCCCGCATTGGTCTATACAGTCACCAAAAACGGTGTACAGAAAATGCACAGCAATGCTTAAATCGTCTGCAATAGACGTAAAGGCCTATGATGATGATGTTAATTAATTATTTTTTTGTCACGAATAAACAATCTTTTATTTTTTTTCTATAGAACCCGCGACAATCCTTCTGGGTCAATAATGCCTTACAATCTTTAGATTTGGCCTATTCGATAATGGTGTTTGGTAGCCTACGACGACCTACGAAGTACGTAGCTAGGTCCCGGTTAGGGCATATATCTGTGTGATGAGACTGATGAGCACGAGTATTTTCAAAGTGTTTTATATGTATTTGAATATTTAATTATCTATATATAGGTATACGTATGTATATTGTGTGTTTAGTTTGGGTTCGGTACATTTGTGTAACATTGTCCTAAAAGTGTGTATAATCAGGTAGGCAGTATACTTGAGTTGTTGCTAGTGCGTAATCAGACCTACTGAAAGTCTTGAATTGATAATAAGAGTTTTTATCCGTTTCACAAACGCATTTGGAACGCCAAACGGCAGCCTGCCTAACTCGTGCGCAACCATATGGATCAACTTACTTAATCGGAAGTTGCGTGGGCGGCGGCCCATCTCTGATGATTTTTGACGACGTAGGCATTGCGCTGGCTGAAACAAAAAATAGGAAAAATTATGGGTCGGTTTTAAATACTTGCATGTTTGTTAGTAGAATAAGAACTGTTCTAAGTAGAACAACATGGAATACTGCAAAGTATATAACGCCTAATACCATATATTGTTTTAATTATAATAGGCGTATAGGAAATGACAAGTGATGAACTCCACCTTGCATCGGTGGTTACTTTAGGAAAAAATGGAGCTACTTTGATCATTTAGCATGTAACATAAAAGCAGTAGTATTGGCAATTAGGTAAATTTAATTTACAGTACATATGGTGCTATATTACCGCACCAGTGCGGTAATCAGCAGATTACGTGCATATGTCGAAACTTTGAAGAGCCATATGTACTGTAAAACGTTGTACGATACACGTGCGAACAGGTAATTCGCAACTCGTGTCGATTTGAAACACTCCCTTCGGTCGTGTTTCAACTGTTCTCTGCACTTGTATCGTAATGTACTATAAGTAAACACTAAGACAATATAGTAATAATTTTCACTGCAACAAGTCAGAAAATAAAATCAAAAATTTATGAGAAAAGACGGTTTGACCAAAGTCACCCCTCGAATCAAAGTAACCCCAAAGTTTACGGTTACTGTTTTAATCTCAATTAAAAACGACTTTTTCACTTAAGGTAAAAATAAGTCAATTGGCACCGTGGTCTTAGATTACAGCACATCATGATATTGGCTATACAGAGTGGAGTGACGCTTAAGACGTATTTAGAAAATACGATGCGTAAGGAAGAATTGACACCATTTCAAATTTCCAAGTAGTATGAAAATCTTGACTCATTTCGATAATTTATTAACACGAAACCCGAAAGTATTTTTGTATATTTTTATTGCTATTAGTTTTCAAAATATTCACGAAAATGTGAAGAATTCCTACCATCCTAAAATAAATAAATAAACATTGGGGGACAATCGTATACAAATCGACCTAGTCCCAAACTAAGCAAAGCTTGTACTATGGGTACTAGACGACGATATACATACTTATATAGATAAATACATACTTAAATACATAGAAAACATCCAAGACCCAAGAACAAATATCCGTGAAAAATGCACAAATAAATGCCCTGGCCGGGATTCGAACCCAGGACCTCTAGCTTCGGAGGCAGAGTCACTACCAAGTAGGCTAAACAGGTCGTCAATATATGACGTCACAAGGCTGAATTGTGACAGTCACAACGCACAAAAAGAACAGCAGGACACTTTCTTTAGTAAATCCTCCTTAGTAATAGCAGGGTACAGTGGTAATAGTGCTTCTGTGTGATTTTGTACGCCGTGACGCTTTACTTGTTACTTACTCCCTTTTAAAATGAGGAACTTATGAAATTGATTTTGTATATGAAATTGGGATATTTTCGAGAATTTAAAAATATGGTTATAATTAAATTTTTATCCTCTATTTGAATTCATCGGAAAAAAGCCTGCTGAAAAAAAAAAAGAAATGTTGTCAATTATATATGTTAATGATGTTGCTATCAAAATTCTTACCAACATTCCATTTTTTCTTCAATCTATAAAGATAATAGTTATTTGTTATACAAGGGTGCAAAGTTGTATTTTACCCGCGAGTGTGGAATTGAAACACGAGCCAGCGATAGGATTCTATAGTTGAACCACGAGCGAAGCGAGTCCACACTCGCGGGTAAAATACAACTTTGCACCCGTGTGTAACACAAAACTTTTCTCCTCACTATAGCGAGGAAAGTGCAACATGCAAAAAAACACAGTTCCACATGCATGATTTTGATCACTGGAATCACTGATTTTTTTACGATATTATAACAGAAAACTCTGAAAGTTGTGTATAATATTTACGCGGGTCGGTGTCTGTGACAAGTTGTGTATATTTTAGTTGACATTGACAATCATGACATTTCTGACGATGCGTTTTGAAATTGCATCGACTCAACTTGTGCGTTTACAATTATACTCGAGTCATTATAAAAAAAAAAAGTTACTTATAGAATTTTAAGGTTTACGACTTAAATCATTAAATAAAGCTAAATTTGGTATTTTTTATTAAATTCTCAAACCATTTATTTAATGATAATTGATATCAAACGAACCATTAATATGAGCGTTTTACGTTTTGTTATCTGTCAAAAGCTACACGAACGCGCTCCAAGGTCAAATTACTTTCCCCACTTGTGGATAAAATGCGTTTTTACCCGCTTGTTTCAAAGGATAAAAGACGGCTTTCCGAGCTAGTGAGGGGAAAATAAATAATTTGCATAGTTCGGTCAACCTAAATTCGAATGGGTATGTCGTTTATGTATGTAAATATGTTTACGAGATATAGGAGACTCATAATTAATAAAGCATTTGTTTTAGATTCAGATTTATATGGTTTATTTCTCAATAGTATTACATAATTTGCATCTAAATATTATAATAAAAACATACACACATTGCTGAGATTGTCAAGTTATAATGTATTGGTAAAATATTGGTATCCAGGCGAAGCGATAATACTCATAAATTATGAAACTATAATATTTGAAATATAAAACTAATGAACGGTCTTAATTGTAGCATACAGGGTGATTCAGGAGACGTGAGCAGGCAGAGCAACACTACATACATAGTAAATGGCAATGAATCGTTCACCATTGTATTTAATCGAAACACCCATACCTTTTTCCTGTATTTTAATTTTTGTTAAGTTAAAGTTTAATTCTCTACAATCATGGTCACCCTACAACGACTGGTTTATAAAGATTAAACCTCTAACTTTTATGACAGAACTTTAATTACGAAGAAAGTAAATTGTCACATTGAGTGAGATACGATATTTCAAAAGTAATCGGACCCAGATGACATTGAATTTGACACCAATCACTTGACCGAAGTATCCTGGACCTTTTTAAGGCACGAGTGAATAGGCATCTTCTGGGTGAGCTCGCTTTATCGTCGGCCTCATCTTTGCCCCCTGGCTAGATGCTGGCCAAGAGCAATCCCATTTTTAATAAAAAAAAAAAAACTGATTGTAGAGTGCAGACCATGAATTTCGTAAATAATGTAAAACTTTTTGTTATCAACATCAAAGATAAATTAACGTTAATTTCACTAATACGAGTAGCGGTACGAAGCAGTAGCTTATGATCTACTGAATCCGTAGTGTTGATCTTGCTCACGTCTCCCGAATCACCCTGTATAGTCTTGGCATAGAGTTTGTTAATAACTTTATAACCTCTATTAATACATGATAATGATTATCACGAAAAGCTTTGTTTTTATGCGAAGCTACGTTTTTATACATGTCACGTAAGCTTGACGGCTAGGCACGAGTACGAGAGATGTTCACACTTTATCGGGGATGCCAGTCGATTCAGACGAACAAAGTCGCGGGCACTGGTCATATTTATCAAAATACTTTTCTCAACGTGGGAAATGGTGGCAAAAAAACCTAAATTGTTTCATCTCGTTTATTTACTACCATCATCATCCTAGCGTTATTCCCGTACAGTTGCATCTTGAAGGATGCCTGGGGTCCGCTATCTAATCCCAAGAACTGGCGTAGGCACTAGTTTTTACGGAAGCGACTGCCATCCGACCTTCCAACCCAAGGGGGACACGTAGATCTTATTGGGATTATAGGCTTGTCAAGTGAGTGGGCTTGACTGTTACAAGTTCTCAAGCCGCCCGAAGGCCCCTAACTTGGCTTAACGACTGCTATCATAGACAGCAGCCGGGATCAACGGTTTAACGTGCCTTCCAAAGTACGAGAGCGCTCAGTTAGTAACCACTCAAAGCGGTCACCCATCCAAGGACTGACCCCGCCCGACATTGCTTAACCTCGCATACCGCACGCAGTACGCGGCAACTGGGCAACGAACGCTTCGTTCATTATTTACAAACCATCTACCATTTAAAAATTGCGACCAGCTATAGCCGGAAAAGGCTTTTACCGATCACGATGTCACCCCGTATACTATCTATAGTTAGACAAACCGCTAGCTGATCAGGACCCAGCTTCCGCCAGCCAGTTTTTGCCGGCAGTAAATTATCTAAGGAGCCTTTGTCGGCGACTGCACGATCTTGTTTGGCGAGACCTTTGCGACTGGTATTTTTGCCTTTTTTCAGTACTAGCCTGTTACTTTGTCAGCGTGAAACTTGCTACTTCATCCTCGTAGGTTTATTCATACCAGGTTGTGTTGTATCCTAGGTCCGGGCCGATTTGGCAGCTAGATATACCATTTTTTTTAACTCAAGCCCATAATCCCAAAAGGGGTAGGCAGAGTACACAAAAAATATTAATTTCAGAGCCACTTTAAGCAATTGTAGGTTTATAGATGGAGAAAATGTGATATTGCAGTGACAGGTTGCTAGCCCAACGCCCACAACATACTTCAAGCTGGTTCCCATAGTCGACTCTTACGGGGAGATGCTATTCCTAGATTTAACAAAAAACAATCACAAAAATCAAAAATATCTAGATGTGAACGCTGACGCAGAGGGATAGGGTGCGACTGGAGGCATTCGAAATGTGGTGTTAGAGAAGAATTAGCTCGACAGAAAGAAAGAAAAATGAAGAAGCTTTGAACATAGTTGAGGAAAATAGATCATTACTGAAAACGATACAGAAAGAGGCAAAATGATTGGACACCTTATACGGCACGATACTTTCTTTGTTAACATCTTAGAAGGCAAAGTTGAAGGAAAAAGGGGCAGAGGAAGACCTAGACTAACGTATTTGAAGAAGTAAAGGAGAAAGTTGGTGTCGCGTCGTATCGGGAAGTGAAGAGACTAGTGGAAAATACAGAAGAATGGCAATTACTCCACCGACAAGAGCGTGGCTCTTAAGTTTCATAATTATGACCAAGATTTGTAGACACTACGATAGCGACGTGTTCGAACCTAGATCCCCCTACAGCCAGATTGATAGTCGCGGTATAAGGTAGTGGAGTAGTCAGAGTAATCGCTCAAGAATAACTTAGTGGTCAGGAAACTCTGTAACGAATGAATATGATCATCTACATATGCACGCACTTCTAAGGTTTGGAATTCTCTGCCGGCGTCTGTATTTCCGAGTTCATATAACCTAGACCTTTTTAAGGCACGAGTGAATAGGCATCTTCTGGGTGAGCTCGCTTCATCGTCGGCCTCATCTTTGCCCCCCGGCTAGATGCTGGCCAAGAGCAAGCCCGTTTGTAATAAAAAAAAATGCCTATTATGTCCTATGCTCAGGGGTGTAATTCACAAGCCGACTCGTTCTCTCCTATCACCTCACCCGCTTTGATATGGAAACTGTCAAAATTTGACAAATTACATTTGACAGTCTCCATAAAAACGGGTGAGGTGCGAGGTGACTGGACAGGTGTGAAAACGTGTGTATGGTTATGTCCTAAAACTACGACCAAGACCACCGGGGGATGGGCAGCAGCATCCCTGGAGTGCGGTGGAGATACTGCGATCGCCAACCCGCATGCCAAGCGTGGCGATTATGGCATATACCCCCTGTGAATTTGGGGGAGGCCCATGTCCACCAGTGGACGTCCTTTGGCTGATATGGTGGTGATGGTTATATTTTTAAATATTTGGTACCCAGTTACCTTCATTTGTTCTTACCAGGGGGTAAAAAACTTCATGAGGAGATATTTTGTATTTGGTTTAGTTTACATATAAGTAAATAAATATCTGGTACGTAAATACGGTTATTTGTTTATATGACGCACAATAAATATGTTAATTGCTCTTGAACGAGAAGATACATATATGATTCTAAAGTTTAATTCCGGACGCTATTTTCGAGAAATGGCTGTTTATTATTTGGAATGGGAAGACCTCGGCGAATGTACTCCGACCAAATCGGAGACATTCTGCAGAAAGGCCAGGTCAAGAGTACCCGAAACCGGCGCGCATGCATGAATAATGTTATGAGAGTTCATCAACCGAAAGTTTTGTATGTCAGGATCGTAGCAAATGGAAAGCCGTGATCTCTGCTTACCCCTCTAGGGAACAGGCGTGATTATATGTATGTATTATGAACTATGAAGTTGGACATCTAAATAACAAGTTGCGATATCAAAATAACAGAAAAATCCGGCAGATACATAACATAACCACAGCTTAGAAAAGTTGAAACACCCACGACATTTTCATTTCAAAGCTCAATATTTCTAAAACGGCTGAACAGATTTACATGAAACATGGCTAAGAACATTCGGGATAAAATTATCTATGACACAAAAAAAAAACTAATCGAAAATCGGTTCATCCGTTTGGGAGCTACGATACCACAGACAGACACGTTGAAATTATAACAGCCCTCTCATTTTGCTTGGGAGGTTAAAAACCTAGGAGGATGACGTCATCGCACGTTACTCGTACGCTAGAATCGCGTGTCAACGCCTCCCATGGAGAGGTAGCCTTAATGAAACTGCCCTATTACGAGATGTATAGTATATTCATGGTTATTCCTTATTTGAACTCAATTGGAATAATATTTCAGCAATCAAACTGACGGATGTGGTGGTGATTAAAATATAAACACATTCCTAATCTGACATTTTCCTAATGATATACAAAACAGGGCCTTTTAAAGCAGCAATTACACATACTGGTATGGTAATGTCTCCGCACTGTCGAAAGGTAGTCATTCTAGTTAATGTACGATTCAATAGTAACCTTAGGTGCAAGTATATATATATATATATGTTAAGTAACAAAGAGGATTCCCTGACACTCATTACGCTTATAGCTATATAAATAATATAATATATGTCAACGAATCCCAAACGAACGAACGACCCTCTCTTTATACCTTCATCAAGCAGATGGATCTAAAGAATATAATAAAAACCCGCTACAGATAAGCAAAGCTACTAGTGACGGGTCTATTCAATAAACTTAAAATTATGTTGCTTTCCGGCGCCTACTACTCTGTCGATGCCTTTCTCGGGAGCTAACAACTGAATTGATCGCAAAATCAAAATAATAACTGGCTACGATGACTCAGTCTTGCATCTCAAAGTGTGTAAAAGTGTATTTAAACATGTGTAGGTAATCATTCCTAATATACATATGTAGCGCCCTCTACACCCAGTCGTGTGTGAAACACTTGCCTGAATTCGATTGGGTATAGATTCGCTTGGAGCTACAAAATGTGATTTACGTCTACACGCAACACTTAGCCACATGAGTGTAGAAGGAGGGGACCACCTCCTGCTTCGCCAACAGGGTGTACTCTTACACCTTATTTTACCGTACTTGTCTACATGTATTTTAGAGGGTCTGGTCTACTGGCCGATCCAGAGTGACCCATCGTACGGTCGATTACGCCTCCAGCATAGATACTGCCTCTCAGTACCCTGGTGCCCAACGCACCAGCTGGACATGGGGGCGGTGCCCCCACGAGGTCCTCCATAAGCCTTCCCCCTAGACCTGGCCCTTGTACTCCATCTCATAATCGACCGTACTACATGTCTTGCTAGTGTGATTCCAATACACACTCCTGGGAAGCACCGGGCATTCCCTGTCCTATTCCCTTGCCTTTCAGAGGTACCAGTACCTCGGGATTGGACCATGTGAAACTACGACAACCAGCGACCGTTGGTTAATCCCCTGTTCCACACTCATGTAGCTTAGAATGTCGATTATAAAGTATAAATAACATGCATGAGCACTTACCAGGATCCTCTCTAGTAAACCGCGTGGAGACAGGCAGTCAGATATGCCCTCTCGTCTCCAACGCCCATGCTCGTGCAAGATGTACCGTTCAAGTCGGCGCCACCGTCGGAAAAATGTCACATAACCTCCGCCCCTTCTCGCGCCAACCAAACTGTCATCTTAGACGTCAGTGTTGCCACTTGACAATATAGACAGTTACCTGAATTTTACCGGTCCGAATCGCGCTCGGCGCGACACTCCCAGCAGTGAAGAAGGTTATTGCAGCAAGGCGAGTAGGTGCCGCGTCCACTCCAGGATTTTATCCCTGGCACGAATGGCTGCGGCTCTTTTGCTCTTTCTCTCGCCTCCATCTTCGGGCTGCTCATCTGGTAGGGGACCTTCATTGAGACTGGCCACTTCACAATCAGCGGGGGTGTTCACCTCGGTGTCTGCTTGGTCACCAAGTGCTTCCGGAACACCACTGTCTGGTATGTTCTTTTCCGCCGTCTCATCCTCGCTTCTTGCTACCGGTTCTGCTTCAGGTGTCTCGTCCTCTATCTCCAAGGGGTAGAGATGACCAATGGAACGTGTCAATGTAGAGCCGTCCACCTTGATTCTTGCAACCCTAGACTCACCATCACTTCCCTTAATTAGCTGGTCGATTTTACCAACTTTCCACAAGTTCCTGTTCTTCAGGTCAGACTTAACCTGGACAAGGTCACCCACTTGTGGCCTCTGGTGAGACATAACTCTGGGCTGCTTAGGTGCATTGTTGTATCTCTCTCTGAGACTAGCGAGATACTGTCCAATGAACATTTTCTTGAACTCCTCCAAAATCTTGTGTCCTCTCTGCCAGCTCTCTACTAGGTCACGCTTCGTAGTCGTAGTATCCATTTGGACTTCTGCGGCAGAGGGTCTCATGGTCAAGCACTGTCCCATGCTTAAGAAATCTGCCGGGCACAAGATGTGTTCAACTTCAGTGCCAACTCTTGCTAGCGGTCTTGAATTGAGCACTGCCTCTACTTCTTTAATGACTGTCACTAGTCTGGTATCATTAAGGAGGTGCTTCTCGAGGGTTCGCTTTAGGCAATGCTTCACCAGAGCTACCAGACGTTCGTAATACCCTCCGTGCCATGGGGCTAGCTGAGGTATGAACTTCCACTGGATATCATTCTTGACGCAATACGGCTGCTGCACGACTTCGGATACTAACTTGAAGCAAGTTGCATTGTCCGAGTACATCCTCTGTGGTTTATTTCTAGTCGCTGCGAATCTTCGTATTGCTAAAAGACATTCTTCAGCCGACAGGTCCTTCACGATCTCAAGATGTATCGCTCGTACCGTTAAACACGTGAATAGGGCTATCCATCTCTTTTCTCTGCCATTAGGAGTACTCACGAAAAGCGGCCCCAGATAATCAAGCCCGGTGTATGTATAGGGTCTGTTATAATTCACCCGTTCTGCTGGTAACGCCGGTGCATCTGGTAACCGATATGGCCCGCCACCATGTTTGATACACTGCGAGCATCTCCTTATCACCTTCAGGACTTGTGCCTTCCCTTGGGGTATCCAATATCGCTCTCTGATAAGGCTCAGTGTATGTGCAGCACCCACATGGTAATTGCTCTCGTGAGTTTCTCTAATAATTATTTCTGTGAACTCAGAGTTTTTTGGCAGCAATATTGGATACTTCATGTCATAACTCCAAGTCGTGTTCGCCATACGTCCACGGCACCTTAACACGCCATCCACGTCAACAAAGAGGTCTAGATTTCTGGCTAGATGTGTTCTCTTCCCATCAAGTTCTTCTTGGAAGTGTCTCTTTTGCAATTCTTTTATATCAGCCACGGTTTTCGTCTTGCCTGCCTGCTGCTGATTGCTTTCTCCATGTAATTGTGTTTCAGGATTATCAAGTTCCATGAATCCGTCAGTAGGGTAGTCAACGTTGTCTATGGGCATACTCAAACCTTGGAGTTCGATAGGCTCAACATCCATGCGCTCACTGGGACTATTCCCTGGCTCCAGTGACTCATTTGGGCCCACATCACTACTGGTGTGTATTTCATATATGGGCTCACCTGGGACGTCACCCAGGACCTCCCCAACAGAAAGAAGATTTTGATGGGCCTCATAGAGTCTGTTTACAGGCCAGTTGGATTCGTCTTCGATGAGGAAGTCTGGGCCGTTGAACCAAAGTTTAATTTTTTCTTGGAACAGCTCTGGGCGGGTGGCAATGTCAGCAGGGTTAGACCCAGTGTGGACGTAGAGCATCTCGGTGTTCGGGTGATCACGTTTAATCTCATTCACTCTGTTGCTGACGAAAGGTGGAAGCAACTTGTTCGACCTCATCCAACCGAGTACTACCAAGCTGTCGGTCCATAAATACTCTTTCTCTATTTGAAGCTCCAGATGTATCCTTATATATTTAAGGAGTCTGCTCCCGATCAGATATCCGAGTAATTCCAACTTGGGAATCTTCAAGTCGTCTTTGTCCTTGGCCTGTGACACGTGTGATTTTGCCATTATAAAAGAGATTGATGGACCTTGCTGTTCGTTGATCACCTTGAGGTAGACGACCGCTGCGTAAGCGTCCATTGATGCATCTGTGTAGCAGTGTAGTTGATACTTCACGCCTTTCTCAGAGGTATCTGATCCTATATACCTAGGTATTTCAATTTCCTCGATGATCCTCAGGCTTTCCAACACACTGTTCACAGATGTGATTATGTCTGAAGGCAGCTCCGCGTCCCACTTACATTTCCTTTCGCAAATGTTTTGAAAAATAATCTTCATCGACAGCATGAGTGGACATACAAACCCACAAGGGTCATAAACACGTGCTAAAGCCCGGAGAACTTTCCTTTTTGTGTCCACAGGAGGTTCTGTATTGAAATGGCTCTCAGTTAAGTTCAGTTTCAATTTGTCGTCCTGGACTTTCCACATCAGTCCCAGTACCTTGACGTGGTCACGATTGACTGATCTTAGCTGTTCTGGTATCATGTCCATGAAGCTCTGGCTGTTCGAAATCCAGTCCCTCATGTTCATGGACAGCTGCTCAAACACAATCCTAGTTTGGTTGTAGATCTGCTCAGCCTCATGCAGAGTGGCGGCCCCAGTCACTAGGTTATCTACATAACACTTTTCTGCTACTGGTTTCAGCAGGTCCTTGTTTGTCTGACATATATAATGCCGGATTGTCGCCTGAAGTAGAAAGGGACTCGCGACAATACCAAAGGCCACTCTACGGAATCTCAGATAAAGTAGGTTATCCTCTGTTGCTTCTCGGGTGATATCCTTTATCCATAGGAACCTGGTGACGTCGCGGTCATCCTCTTGAAGTGCTACCTGCAAGAACGCCTTTTCCACATCAGCCAGTATGCCATACTTCTTTGTGCGAAACTTCAGTAAAAGTGCTGCTAGGTCTTCTAGCATAGAGGGACCGCTGTAAAGGCACTCATTGAGGCTCTTCTGTCCTGATAGCTTCGCAGATGCGTCGTAGACAATACGCCCCTGTTTTCCTCCCTTCTGTTTGACCATGTGATGAGCTAAGTAGTGGAGAGGATGGTCAATGTCTGAGTCGGATTCTGTACTGACCAGTTCAATTATGCCGAGCTCCAGTTGTTCCTTCAGGATAGCATCATATTCCTTAAGGGACTCTGGGTCTAGTCTCCTCAGGACGCTTTTCAGTCGACCTAAAGCCAATCCGAAGTTCGACGGCAAGTCTGGTGGGTACTGTATCCATGGCCACTTCACCATGTATCGGCCATCTCGAAATTGCACCGTCTCATTGAAGTGACGAACCGCTTCCTCCTGTCTTGTAGCTTTAGGAGAATCCGTGATCCCTATGTTTTCTAGTGACCATAGGAATTTGACATCTATATTCCTTAATGGTAGGTCAGGCTCGGTGAAGTATGGACAGCTAGGTATGTGACATTGGCAGTAAGTCACAACGGACAGGACATCACATGATTCTTCAGGTGCCAGGTTTCCTGATAAAACCCATCCTAGATCAGTATCCAGAAGGTAGCAGTTGGCTGAGACTTGGATTTTACTTCCCCTGAGGATAGAACTGTAGAAGTCATTCCCAATCAGTAAGTCAACAGTCTCTCCTACTGTATCATCGTCAGCCAGTATGTCAACTTCAGGATGTTGGAATGACGCCACTGGGATCCTGTCTGTTATCCTCGGTACGATATTCACAGTCAACTGTTTATTGATACCGCGCTTGGTATTGATGACTACCATTGTGGAAGGGCTCGATATTTTCCGTGGCTCGGAGGCTCCGAATGTGTAAATGAGTAGCTGGTCTTCCTTAACGGCCAACAGACCTAGGCTCCTGGCAGCTTCTTGACTCAAATAGCTTCTCTGTGAGCCACTGTCCAAAATGATCCTTCCCTGTCTAGTCCTTTCTGTGTGAGGGTTGTGCAACGTTGCTACTGCGGTCTGCTGTAAGAGACTTCGGTTTAGGACAGAACATCACCAGGTGGTCTCCTTTACATCGGAAGCATGATATCTTGCGCTTACAGGCCGCTGTGACATGGTTTCGCCGAAGACAGTGAAGACACCTTCCCGTTACTTGTTTCATGCGAGCTTCCATTGTACCATACTTCCGACAGTCGGCACTGGCATGGTTTTTTCCGCAGCAAAACAAACATTGCCTCTTCGGTCGTTTTGCCGGTGGTGTTTCCTCATGCCTAGGTTGCCTCCGTTTACGGCTCAAGCTCAGAGGGCGTATCTCTGTCCTGACTTGCAGTGCTTCTGTGGTGCTAGCTCCAGGTGAGGCAAAGTCAGGTAGTGGTATGAACTCTGATGACTTCTCCATAGCAGTCACAATGCGGTCTAGGCTGCTTCGGATGGACGTCAGGTCATTGCTCATACCAGCTGTTAAGTGATGTTCGTGTATGACCTTTTCTGGGAACTTAGATAGCACTGTTGCCCTCAGGTTGTTACCTCCGATTGGCTCCCCCAGCTTCTCAAGAACACGCAAATTTCGCTCGATGCTGTCTAGCACGCAACGGCAACTGGCACTGGTGTTATCTGCCTTCTGCAGGTTGCTGAGGGCAGTATAATGTGCATCTATGAGCGTGTCATTGGAGCCAAATCGTCGCTTCAAGGTGTCCAGAGCCACAGAGTAGTTCGCGTTGGTTGCCGTTATTCCAGATACTGTCTCCAGTGCTGTTCCCTTAAGGCAACCCAACAAGTATAGGAGCTTCTCTGACTCTGGAAGGTCTCTGTCGTCGACATTTGCAGCAAATCGGTCCCAAAATTCGCACCACTTGAGTTTGTCACCAGAAAAGGAAGGGAGGCCGAGCTCGGGTAACTTGGACTTTGTAGTATTTGTAGTCCCAAGTTGTTTCATATTGAGCTGCAAGGCCGCCTCCAATTCTGTCAAGACATCTTCAGCCTGGAGCTGATCCAGAGTCATCTCACTGATGTCAGCATCCTGTACAACGGTCAGATACTGCATCAGGTCCTTGTCAAATGCTTCCAAGCATTGCTTCAGCTTGAGACGGGTTGCAGTGAATTCTTCCTGCGAGGCACCTCCGGTAGCACACTTTTCCAACACTAGCCTAGAGTCCGCTGCTACTTGTTTTAGTTTCAGGTGCCTCGCCACCACCCTGGTCAAAAGGCTTGCCATGCTGACCGCGGAAAAGCAAGAAATTTCCTCGGGGCCGAAAAAGATGTGTATTTACGAGTAGGCACACACAGGCGCACGTGGGTGCACTTTTAGAAAATTTTCTCACTAGCTGAGAGAAAGGTCTGCGATCTCTTGTTGGGTGTGTTTCCTCTATTGGTACGGCTGAAACGTAAATGAAACACAACGATCATTTTCCTAAGAAATGAAATCACGAACCACAATATATCGCGAAGTTTTATTTCGCCGGCCGGCAATGGCGGCGAAGTACCCTTTTGATTTCTCACCTTCGGTTTTGCCGTAACTCGCCTTGGAAACGCTTCCCAACACTAGACCACAATATTTCGACACTGGATTACCCACTGCAATCGATTTTTCCAAACAGATACCAAAAACACACGAATTACACTTAGACGAAACAATGATACGAACTCGTCACAGTTTTCAAACGGAAGTGAAAACCCGGCACGCTTTGGTAGTTTAGTGTTACCAACAACACGCAGATACGTTCAGAGTTTCCGATTCTCCTTATTGTTCCTTATACTCAACACGAAATCACCACTGCGTCATATCAATTTTATTCACTTCGACCCGAATACACTTACTTAGTTATAATTCTACTAACTATAAATAATTAAACTTCTGTTTCGTGCATCACGCGTTTACAATTATTACAAACACTTAAATCTATTTTCGTCAGTTCGCCAATAACAATAAATGGACGAAACTTGAACGAACCATTGGACCACAGATACAACATTTTTGTGAAATCTGTGCGAATGAGGGAATTTGCTTATAAATACGTAACATGTTGGCCAACATTACTATTCTTAAATTTAACCTCGTTATTGTTTCACAATCAGATTAAATATTAAAACATTATATGATATCATCACATATTACAACGTCACACTGATCTTAATCTAGGGTGCACCCTTTAATCTAAAATACGAAATAAAATATATTCACAGCATAGCAACATGGTAATAAAACAACATTTAAATGTTTATTTGTATATTTTTGTGAAGCCTCGTAGTATGCTGTGGAACGAATTATTAGGTACGTATTTTCCTGAAACAATACGTAAGCAGGTACTTTGGGTTCGAAGGAATCAGAACTTAATCCGACTTTCCCGACTCCAAAGTCCATCATACCGGCGGACTACGTCAGGGAAGGCCAGGCTATCTGGCAGCCCACATTCGATCCCAGCACCTCCACCATTTTGTAGCGCCCTCTACACCCAGTCGTGTGTGAAACACTTGCCTGAATTCGATTGGGTATAGATTCGCTTGGAGCTACAAAATGTGATTTACGTCTACACGCAACACTTAGCCACATGAGTGTAGAAGGAGGGGACCACCTCCTGCTTCGCCAACAGGGTGTACTCTTACACCTTATTTTACCGTACTTGTCTACATGTATTTTAGAGGGTCTGGTCTACTGGCCGATCCAGAGTGACCCATCGTACGGTCGATTACGCCTCCAGCATAGATACTGCCTCTCAGTACCCTGGTGCCCAACGCACCAGCTGGACATGGGGGCGGTGCCCCCACGAGGTCCTCCATAAGCCTTCCCCCTAGACCTGGCCCTTGTACTCCATCTCATAATCGACCGTACTACATGTCTTGCTAGTGTGATTCCAATACACACTCCTGGGAAGCACCGGGCATTCCCTGTCCTATTCCCTTGCCTTTCAGAGGTACCAGTACCTCGGGATTGGACCATGTGAAACTACGACAACCAGCGACCGTTGGTTAATCCCCTGTTCCACACTCATGTAGCTTAGAATGTCGATTATAAAGTATAAATAACATGCATGAGCACTTACCAGGATCCTCTCTAGTAAACCGCGTGGAGACAGGCAGTCAGATATGCCCTCTCGTCTCCAACGCCCATGCTCGTGCAAGATGTACCGTTCAAGTCGGCGCCACCGTCGGAAAAATGTCACATAACCTCCGCCCCTTCTCGCGCCAACCAAACTGTCATCTTAGACGTCAGTGTTGCCACTTGACAATATAGACAGTTACCTGAATTTTACCGGTCCGAATCGCGCTCGGCGCGACAACATATAAGTTATACTCAACATGTAATTGAATTATTGATGTGGAAAATGTTATGTTTTATCATCGATATTACAATGTAAATTAAAATTATGTCATCAGATGGCGCTTATATTAACTGACAATATAAAATTACATTTTGTCATTTCATTTCATATGATAAACTAAATAAGAAGCGGCCAATAAATGGCGAATTGTCATAATATCACCCCGCCCCGACATACATATATAACCCTTATTATAATCAAAATCCTGCAAATTTTAGGCCACAACGGCACTTTTAAAATACAAAATTTAACTCTGTCAATTAAAAATAATACTATACTCTAAATAAAATGAGTTGATCACATAAATTAAATTTTACATGTCAGAAAAAGAAAAGTGAAAATATTATCAATCCAGATTTGTTAGAGGGCGGTCTAATTTATAACTATTGCATACAATACTTTTACCAGTTCTACGAGTCAACCGAAAAAAAAAACAAACCAAAATAATTATAATTAATCAAACTAGAAGTGCAGGCCTAAGTGTTCAGGGTATAAGGTGGTCAGCGTTCGTTGATGTCTTTTGTTTTGTGTCCGTGGCGACCTAGCATAACTATTCTATTGGTCGAATTATTAATAAATAATAATAATAATAATAAATATTGGGGTACAATCTTACACAAATCGACCTTGTCCCGAACTAAGCAAAGCTTGTACTATGGGTACTAGACGACGATATACATACTTATATAGATAAATACATACTGAAATACATAGAAAACATCCAAAACCTAAGAACAAATATCCGTGAAAAATGCACAAATAAATGCCCTGGCCAGGATTCGAACCCGGGACCTCTAGCTTCGGAGGCAGAGTCACTACCAACTAGGCTAAACAGTCCTAGGTGGGTTATAGTTCAGTAAAGGCGAAACGTGATTGTTCAATTTCATTATAGTTCCCGAATGCGTTGTCTTGTGAGTTCTTAGAGATGAGTAGGGAGCTCAACAGAAAAAAACCGGCCAAGTGCGAGTCGGACTCGCGCACCGAGGGTTCAGTTTTTTTTTTATGATGTAACTAAAAATTTACGGTTTTCGCATTTTTTCTTTATCTGTGCTATAAGACGTTGCTTCGTACCAAATTTCAAGATTCTGAGTTGACGGGAAGTACCCTGTAGGTTTTATTTCACTTGGCGAGTGTCGAAAATTTGCGGCATAAACGGCTGTATCTTTTGATTGCGTAGGGACAGTAGACCTGAGTATTTGATATAAATTCCAGCTTGATACCTCCACGCGTTCCTGAGGAAAAGGGTCTTGACAGACAAACAGACAGACGGACGGACGGACAACAAAGTGATCCTACAAGGGTTCCGTTTTGTCCTTTCGAGGCACGGAACCTGAAAATGATGTAATCATAGTTTGATCTACAAACTCTTAATTCAAACATTGAAGTGGACGAGTAGAAAAAATATTTAATACAATTTGGCCACCGACACGTTTTGTCATCCCTCATACAGATTGTGCCAAAAGGCTAAAAGTGATAGGGTGACCATATTTTAAGGCGCAGGGTAGGGCAAGCCATTCTCCATACAAAGGTTGTGCAAGTTTTTTGCGTTATTTTTGGCACTACATCATTTAATTTTATTTTTTGTTGATACATATACGCAGAACTTGATGTTGAAATTTTTCACTATTTAAAAAAAAAAAAACAAAAGGTAAATAAAATTAAAAAGGAAAAACATCAAGACATAGCTAACAAAAAAATAAGCATATGGACCAAAAATAGTAACAGGAGTGCAAACACAAACGAAGATTGAAGATAGATTGTATGGAAAATTTGAATGCTGGACTTACAGCAAAACATGTATGTACTTGAAACTGTGAATTATGACATCCTATGTGACTCATGTTTTATCAAATAAATTATCTTATCTTATCTTAAGAAAAACTTGCACAAAGATTGTATGGAAAGAGCTTGCCCACCCCTTCGCCTTAAGTATTCATTTATTTTTCTTTTATGTTGAAAGAATAAACTTGGCTTATTCTAGGTAACAACTACTGCATGCGGAAGCGTGTGCTCTAACGAAATAAAATAAAAACATACATACATACATATAATCACGCCTGTTTCCCATAGGGGTAGGCAGAGATCACGGATTTCCACTTGCTACGATCCTGACATACAACTTTCGCTTCATGAACTTTCATAACATTCTTCATGCATGCGCGCCGATTTAGGGTACTCCTGACCTGGCCTTTCTGCAGAATGTCTCCGATTTGGTCGGAGTACGTTCGCCGAGGTCTTCCCCTTCCAACTTTTCCATCCACTCTTCCTTCATACACTCGTTTTGTCAATCTTCTTTCATCCATCCTCTCTACATGTCCAAACCATCTTAGCATACCTTTCTCAATTTTCGTCACTATATCTTCATTCACTCCACACCTCCGTCTTATAACGGTGTTTCTTACTCTATCTCTCAAAGTAACGCTACACATACTTCTCAGCGCTCTCATTTCCACTGCATTCACTCGACTCTGATGTTTCTTCTGCCACACCCAACTTTCACTACCATACATTAGTGTCGGCACCAACACTCCTCTATGCACGGCCAGCAAAAAAATCAAAAAAATATTCGCCACTGGCGGGATATGAACCCACGACCTTCGCATTCCGTGCACCAACTGAGCTATCGAGAGATCCCCCGTGGCGTTGAAGTCTGTCATTCACTTCACTCTTCTAATACGCTATTTGACTAATCTTTGAGACGACTAAATGTCTATATGGGATGGGACCAAATATAATTAAAGCACAATAAAGGGCGAAAATTTAAGGCAAATCTAACTCGACGCTAGCGGCCCCCGAAACAGTTCCTACAAATTGACACTTTTTTTTTATTATTAGAAATGGGATTGCTCTTGGCCAGCATCTAGCCAGGGGGCAAGGATGAGGCCGACGATGAAGCGAGCTCACCCAGAAAGGTCCAGGTTATATGAACTCGGAAATACAGACTTGGTTATAAATAAATATATTGGGGGTCAACCTTATACAAATCGAACTAGCCCCAAATTAAGCCACGGACACCAGACGACGATATAGATGTCATACAATTTATTCTTTATTTTTACCTATGTATTCTATTGGTAAGTGTTTATTTGAATTTAGGACTATTAAGGCAAAACAACTGGAACCGTTGGGGTGGAAAGGTTCTCGAGTGGCGACCACGTACCGGAAGGCGTAGCGTGGGCAGGCCCCCCACACGGTGGACTGATGACCTGGTAAGGGTCGCGGGTGTCCGCTGGATGCGGGTGGCGCAGGACCGGTCATTGTGGAAGTCTTTGGGGGAGGCCTATGTCCAGCAGTGGACGTCAATCGGCTGAATGATGATGAAGTAAATAATGGTACCGTAATTTTTCGGTATCTAGACACGCGGCAGCGTGTCCAGCCAAGTTCACCCCAGGAACTGGCGGACAGCAGCCGTGTGTTATTACAGGAACCGTTTGGAGCCACTTTTGACCCCCCAATTACGGATTCCCAATGCAGTGCATCCTCGGGAGCTTTGGCGACCTTACCGCCGCCGCCAGGAACAACCACGTACCTTACAGACCAGGCCTATTCGCGCTACTTTAAAGTGAAATGGTTAATATATTTTTTACATGCCACGTTTAAGGGCCTTCATTACAGCCGGAATAAATTGCCTATAGTGCCCGCTCTGCCTAATGACGTAACCCCGTGTGTTGCCATATAAGCTAGGGTCATTATCCATTTAGTGGCAATTTACGCGAGAACGCATGCCTCGGAAAAACTCCTAAATGGTTAGCGGTAGAGTTAGCGTAGTTCGAAGAAACCTAGTAACATTTTAGGGTTCTGTTGCAAAATGGGGAAAAACGAAACCCTTATGGTGCCGCTCTGTCTGTCTGTCTGTCAGTCACATTGCTCAACAAAATTTGGAATAGTTATAAAGAAGGTTAACTCAGTGCCGTCATTTCCTTACTGACGTAATTAGAATAAGTCCTTATTGACATCCAAAAAGAGAGGCCTTTTGCTTGAGAACAACGTTGGTATTTTTGTTAAATTTTCCAGTTCTCACGTCTTATGGCACAATGCAATGGCTGAAGCCATGATTGTGTGCATTGATTGGTAGCTCGCGAAGCGGTGGGCAGAGAGTTTGTCCATTATTATTACCTTTTGTTGTTCTCTAATGTAGTTCGTCCAATGAGAGAGTTGATCTTCTCTAAAACCTGATTCGAATGGCATAATGAAAAACACTGCATGAATAAAAAACATGCTTTTGTAGACAACATTTTTGCCATCAATATGACATTTGAAGAAACAGCTGAGCTCTCACATCAAATTGGTCTGGAGAAGTTCCGTCAGGTCCCATTGTATACCTACGGTGGTGTTCTATGCCTACATGTATAAACCAAGATAAAATGGATTCCCTATAGATTAACCCATATATAACAACGAATGTGATTTGGTTCAATATCCCAGTTCCCACGTGTTATGGTAACGAAGCAATGGTTGCCAAATACAAATCGCTTGCGCGGCGAAGGGGAGCGAGCGGCGCGGGAGTATTGTCGCGACATCCTTTCTAATGACCATAATGCGCGCGCGGTGTGCGGATCACTGGATGTGACACCAAAAATCTGTGAGTTAAGGCAAAGGGTAGGCATAGGCAAGCTCTTTACATATAAACTTAGTGCACGTTTTTCTTCGTTGTGTTTGCGGTACAGTAATGTTTTTTGGTCTACAAGCTTATTTTTCTGTTATGATGGTTTTTTTTATTTATTTATTTTTGGGATATGCAAAGTTTCAACATCAAGTTCTGAGTATATCCAATATGTACAGGAAATTTTTTTAATGATGCAGTGCCAAAACTAACGAATAAAACTTGCACAACGTTTGTATGGAGAATGCCTTGCCCCACCCTTCGCCTTAAGGCTCATATCATCGTAAAATGAGTACTTTTGTAACCATTTTATGTTACAATTTTCATACCAGAAAACCAGGACATAACCTGCAGGACATAAAGAGTAACGCGGTTTCCTTAAAACTTATATTACTTAATACCATGTCTTTTTTATAGGAAAAATATCAAATTTTGTGATCCTCCTTTCAAAATAAAGTGACAAGTAATTGGATTTTTTACAAATGGCTGTAAGTGCTATGCCGCTTCCGCCTGGGCCCAGAAAAAGGGAAAGCCCTGGTGGTGCTGGCTGGACGTCAAAAGGAATGAAATGCGTGCAAAAGAGGATGCCGAAGACAGCCAAAATGGAAGAGAAAAAGCAGGAAAGCGGACCCTAGGCTTCGAAGTAGTAGCTGAGAATGCAACCGGGATAAACGCTAAGACGAAAGGAAGAACTTGGTTTTTTTACTTTTCTGAAGTTAATGATCCATTTTGACAGAAAACTGGTTTTATGCTGATTTTCGCAAGTGTACGCGCCGGGGCGACGGGAATAGCATATCGAGCTAACGCTAGCGAGGGAGCAAGAATTTTTTTTAGTGACGGTTGAGCTTTGGCGCTTGTAGGCAAATGTAGCTCAATGCAGGGCCAGTGCTTGCGAAAATCGTCACAAAAATAAGATTTTGTTCATAACGGTTCATTAATTCAAAAAAGTGAACTATAAAGTTTTAGATTAGGTAACGACTTTTCACAATTTTCACCATGAGTCTTATACTTAGTTATTATAGCAGTCAAAATATCTTTTATCAGCATCATAAAATTAACATTTATTTTGACAATTATATTTGACCGAGCGAGCGCCAATCGTCTCCGTTTCAGCTTGGACAAAAATGCTTTCGCATTCTCCTCTACAGGTCGCATTTTGTGAGCATGTTCGATATTTACATGGATTTTTACTGACTCAATTTTTGGTTTGAAAGCGTAAAACACATCACTCGCGAGGACTGCAGTTCACATAGCCACTAAGATATTAACTATTTAAGATTGAAATAAATGATAAATTTTTAGTCCCGTTTCAGAGGGCTTACTCCGAACTTCGGAAATCGAAATTCATATCGTCGCCGTCCCTTTTCGTCATATTGTGTACACGAGAGTGAAAGGGACGGCGCGACACGAACTTTGAAAATCGAAATTCGTGTCGCGCCGGTGAAGCCCTCAGAGTCGCTGCGGAGAAGGCCCTCAGAGCCTAAAGCTCGATACGCACAGAGCGGGCGCGGCGCGGTGCGGGGCGGAGGCGGTTTTGCATTTTTGATCTTTCCGAAACTGTCAACTGTTGATTACTGCTTCATATGTCACACACGCCGCCTCCGCTCTACCGCGCTACCGAATACCGTGCGTTTTTTTAGTGCGACGTGCCCCGGACCGCGTCCGCTTTACCGCAAAACGCGCTTTCAAGCCTTAGGCCTTTTACTAAGTAATCACCTTTTTTTACCAGATTGCAATAATCGGTTAAAGGCAGCCTCTTCCAGTGGCTCTACATAGCGCTCTAAGTAGCGTTGTGACATGTTGGATGCTTGCTCTATATGCGGGTTTGCGTTTTAGCGAGGCATAACTTTGCATTTACTTATAAGTACTTGCAAGCGCTAAAACAGAGCATGTTTTGACTAAGAATCCGATTTTGTGGTATCTCCGTGTGTTTTTTTTAAATTTCCACATCAACATTATAAATAAATAAAAAATACGAAGTGAAATACTTCTTTGTGCTGCCCTACACATGTAGGTACACAGGTAAATTACTTTCGAGACTTTTTTGCATTTGTAGTTGTGACCTCTGTAGCCAGCCTCACACACACACATGCGTGTGTCTGTGTACGTCAACGTGTACGTGTATAAATATACAAGTACTACTAGAAAATGCAAAAACGTCGCGAAAGTAATTTACCTGTAGGTAACGTAAGAAGTATCCAGTATAAGGATTTAATTTAGTTTATTTTATATTATAATGTACATGTTGTTTAAATAAAGATTTATGTAGAAGTATCCACTAAATATAATTTACGGTTGTAAGTATCCCGATACATCCCGTTGTGATTGTTGGTTTATATTCATTTTATTATGCAATAATCATGTATAAATTGATATTACGTCAAATCAAATTGAAACATGATCTGGCAACACAATTATATTTTGTAAATGGCAATTCTCTCGCTACCCTCTTTGATTCAGTACAGTTCAGTACGGACGTATACTTGCTTCCAAGTGGTGTTCAATAAACGTTCATTATTTAATTCTGCCTAAATAATCTTTTATTGCTTTCCATTGCGCCAAACCTCTAATAGTGATTTCATAAAAGATCTGTATATACGTACAATTAAATCGATAAAAACAATAACATTTATGTGACTGCGAATTACTCTATCTACTTAGACCTAAAGACGTGGGTCGGCATAAGTTATGAGGTTTCAAAAATGTCTATTTTTCACGTATGATTTGCGAACCATGTTATCTTATCATCCATTACTTTCTGTTACTTTTTATTGGTGGTTAAGTAGAAATTTGACTATTTATCTTTATTCCAGTGTCCCTTCGTCTTGATAAAGTCGTCATATTTGCGTGTCACCACGGCGTCGTGTCGTGGTATATACAATCAAGGGCACCAATATGTATAATGTATACATACATTCCATTATTCCATTGATATAAAGTCCATAAAAGTCATCATCATTCTAGCGTTATCCCAGTTCAGTTGCATCCTGAAGGATGCCTGGGGTCCGCTTCCTAATGCCAAGAATTGGCGTAGGCGCTAGTTTTTACGGAAGCGACTGTCATCTGACCTGCCAATCCAACGGGGTAACTAAACCTTATTGGGATTAGGCTTGTCATGGGATTAGGCTTGTCAAATAAGGTCCATAAAAGTATACATACATAATTATGCCCTCGCCTGTACGGTCGTGGAATGAACTGTTCCTCAATTTTTGGATCTTTTGTAATTAAAATAAAGTCGAACCTTTTTATTCCTCGATTATACAGCGCGAGTTGATATGGTGGGTGTCTCTGTCAACCTCGTTCGGATAAATTGTACCTCGGCGTCGGCACATCTTCGAGATCCGAGTTTTTTTTAAATTACAAATGGGATTGCTCTTGGCCACCATCTAGCCGGGGGGCAAAGATGAGGCCGACGATGAAGCGAGCTCACCCAGAAGAGAGTTTAGCCGAAACAGGGAGAGGAACCGCCCTAGTTAGACGGTGGATGTATCTTACAATAGAATACAAATACTCTTATCTCACACATGCTATAAAATATTGACGTTATTATTACTGGTTCCTTGGAATTTTTATTTGGATTCATCTTGTAAGTACCTAATTGTCTAATTTCAATGGATTTGAGACAACAACTAAGTATATAAGTAAGACCTGTGCCTCGGCGGGAATGGCGTTTGGTAGAGGCATACTCCAAACTTCCATCGAGCCGTCCCTTTCACTCTCTTGTTATACACTATATGACGGAAATGGACGGCACGACACGAAGTTCGATTTTCGAAGTCCGGAATAGGCCCTCTGTTGAAGACCTTCGCTTCGCGTCGTCCGTCAAAATCAACTTGTCCATGAAGTGCTTTTTAGTTACTATTATTGCACACACCGCACCGCACAAAAGAATTAGTTACAAACAAAAAGAAAACAGTGACATGTACGTAGAAGAAAACATGCGGTCTTATCCCTAAACAGCGATCTCTTTCAGACAACCTTATAGATCTGTAGATGCGTAAGTAATTGTGTTGGTGCAGACATGATTTACCATCACCCAATTCCGTCACCTATAACTCAACGGTCGTGACCACCCAAGGCGGCGGTAATGCGAAGCATTGTCCAGTTTGGTCCGGTCCCACGATCATCATTTACATACGCACAAACAGTGAAGGGACGTTACAATTTGGTGCCGTTCCTGGACATTGATTTGCGTGAAGATTGTCAAACCATAGACCTATCGTTTAAGGGTCTCCGACACGCTCGACTGAACTCGATTCTCCATGCAAACGTAGCTTCGTTCTTATTTTAAAACGCCGAGCTGAAATAACTTGAAACTTTGTATAGATAATGGGATCCGCCATATCTAGGCCGGAAATAAGTTTCTGTTGCTAGTTATTATTATTATTATTTTTGAGTTTATTAGGTCTTGTATGAAAACTTTAATAATCGCTGTACCTTTACTCCATTATAATTTTTTTATGAAATAGGAGGCAAACGAGCAGACGAATCGCCTAATGGTGAGCGATTACCGCTGCCCATGGACACTCGCAACACCAGAGGGGTTGTAAGTGCGTTACAACTAATTTCCGGCTTTGTGTATACAAAGTTTCATGTTATTCCAGCATGCCGTTTTAAAATGAGAGCGAAACTACGTTTGCATGGAGAACCGAGCTTCCTGCGGACTCTTAACTGAGACCGTGAGACGGTGTCTCCTCCAGCCGCCGAAAGCCCTAGTAAACGGAACCTAATCACGAAATTTCAATAATAAAACATTTTTAATAAAAAAAAAGGATTTGTTTGAAATTGTATTTAATGTTTTACAGTGGCCACAGGCCAGGTGTCTGCTTACCATCAGGCAGGCCGTAAGCTTGTTTGCCACCGTCGTAGTATAAAATTCAAACGTTGAAATTATTCATAAGACAATTTACGTATATCCTTTTTTTTTCTTTATAATAATTGCTGTTGCCTTAAGACTTTCAAAAATGGTCATCTGGCGTTAACTCCTCTTAATATTGGAATAAATGGTGAAGTTAGTTTGAATTGCATAGCCCTGGTAATTTATAAATGGCATAAACATTAACCATTTACTCTGCGATATTCAATGGTAGTCTAGTTTAGAGAATGCCTAGTTTTGGTGCGTTGTTAGGCATTTTGCGCAATTAAACCACATTGCCGTACGCATGCGCCAGCATGTTGAACTAACGATCTTCGTTAGGGATGGCGAAATATTGCCGTAATATTCAGATCACGAGGTATACTCCGATCATTGAAGAGTATTTTTTTAGTAAAGTATTTAATATCCTGATTTTCGATAATAGCCTAGCTGTTGCCCGCGACTTCGTCCGCGTTTTCGCTCCTATTGGTCGCAGCGTGATGTTATATAGCGTAAAGCCTTCCTCGATAAATGGACTATCCAACCCAAAAATATTTTTTCAATTCGAACCAGTAGTTCCTGAGATTAGCGCGTTCAAACAAACAAACAAACTCTTCAGCTTTATAATATTAGTATAGATGAACGGGATATAATCGCATATAATGTTCTTTCGGATGAATTGAAACCAAAATACAGAATACAGTCTTTATTGGTAAAAACATATGTTACAAATACAAGTCATATCGTCCGTTACATAGTTTAATACAATTTAGTAATTACAGTTTAATATACTTAATCGTCAATTTTATATATTTAATTAATGCGGTGAGTTAATGATTCTTCTGAACACAAAGGAACTTGTCAATCGAGTAGTATGCCCGATTTCTCAACCTTGCAACATCGTGAGACTGTTAAAAACATGCCTAACCAAAACAAAGTATTAGTATAACGTTTGACTTTTCAACTAAAAAAAAAAAAGTTCGAAGCACAAAGATGACAAGGTATTGCGAACTAATCACTTATCGCCTATTATTATTATATACATACTATTATACATATATTATTATATACATATATTATTATACATACTAAACGGGACTCCATCGCGTCTAATTAAATTTATTTGAGTCTGCCTGCGACTTCCTTGTTGTGACACGTCCGAAACATCGAGTGAGCTAAAAAACGTAAACAAATTTATTTTAATTACACGCGATTAAAAACTCTACTTAGTTAAGTAAAAACAATGGGCTTAGGGCCTAAGGGAAATACCTGGAAGTAATCGACCCCGTTGACTGGACTATCCATACGCAAATTTAAATGAAAGCTTCATATACAAGAGTCTATTCTCCATTTACAACCACTTTCTACGACCAAACGTGGCAAATACTGTATCGGTGTGATCCCGTTTACATATTTATGCGCACGATGCGTGCAATTGTTCCAACATACGCTCGCGGACAAAGAATACGGGTCGGTAAAATGCCGTCATATATTCCTAAAATATTACACAAGCTTGTACAGTTTTTTTAATTCTGTCATAATATTTAGGTATTTAAACTGCAAAATCACTGCAAAATTAACAAATTAAAAAATAACGTTACCAGGTTCAAATCGGGCTCGTAACTACCCATGAAAAAATCAACGTTAACGGAGCGAGATATCGCATAAAACTTCATTTTTAGGGTTCCGTACCCAAAGGGTAAAAACGGGACTCTATTACTAAGAATTCGCTGTCCGTGCGTCCGTCCGTCTGTCACCTAGCTGTATCTCAAGAACCGTAATAGCTAGACAGTTGAAATTTTCACAGATTGTGTATTTCTGTTGCCGATATAACAACAAATACTAAAAACTAAATAATAATAATAATTACGGGGGGCTCCCATACAGAAAACGGGATATTTTAGCCCTTTTTCATGGCTACCACTCGCCGAGGTAGATCTCAAGAACCGTAATAGCTTGTGTATTTATTGTGGCTACAACAATAAATACTAAAATCGAAATAATAATAATAATTAAGGGGGGCTCCCATACAAAAGAGTAGTTGCCGCTAAAACAACAAATACAAAAAAAGTCAATAAAACAAGTGTTTAATGGCACCAGCTTTTAGCCTTTTTTCTGGTATGGAACCCTTCGTGCGCGAGTCCGACTCGCACTTGGCCGGTTTTTTTATATTGATATTTTTATGATAGGATCCCGGAAATTACTTATATAGTTGGGTATAGTTGGGTTGGGTGGTGGTTGGTAATAGTATATAATGAAACTATAAAAAACCTTATTCCGGTTATTAATTCCGGTAGACCCGTAATTTTTGACCGCCAGTGTATTAGTCGCTGTACGTATTTCAAATAATAATGTATGTTAGGAAGAATTTATACTTGCTTCCAATGAACATTGATAAACCAGTAACCCCCAAGGTTTTCCCGAGGGACTACAGTATGGGGTTCTTCAAGAAAGGAGTGTATACATTTTTAACCTTTTCGCCGCCAGACGTCAAAGTAATTCGCCGTGCCCCTGACGCCACAACGGTAAAAAAATGATGTGTAAAGAAATAATGCCAATATAAAATTGGGCAGCTTCTCAGTAGCTTTTCATAAAAAAAAATTGTCGGCCAGTGCCGTCGTTGGCGTCGGGGTGACGATTTTACGTTGACGTCTATGGCCGACCGTGGCGTTCAAAAGGTTAAAGGATCGGCAACGCGCATGTGACACCTCTGGAGTTGCAGGGGTCCATAGTCTGCACCTTATCATCAGGCGGGCCGTATACCACCGACGTGGTATTAAAAAAAACTACCAAAAACACTGGGAAACTCAATGTAAGTCTTTACAGCGATCAAAATGTCGTTCTTGGAAAATTGTAGTCAACAGCAAAAGTAGATGATCATTGTACCTTGTCACTTTCACTATTTTGAGTATTAAATATAATGAAACGGGTCACTCACGTCTTTAAGGTCGAATATCGCTCGACATGTTCCAGACCGGTTCGCAGTCCTTAATCTCTATTTTGAGTATTGTTATGTTAGTGCGAGAAAGTACAAAAATGATCATCTACATTTGCTGTTGACTATACAATAACATTCCAAAGCACATTGACTGAACTTACCGATTTTATACATATTTATAGCATAGCATATAATGTATACTGTTTTGTAATAGTACATTACTACAGAGGCCGGGACGACAGGGGTTGCCGGCCGAAGACATATAGGTCTAAGGCGGGCAACCCCGTATTTCCCGCCGAGGTATGTATAGTGCTTTTCTCAAACATGCAATGAAATAAACATCAAAAAAAACAAAGTATTATTTTTAATACGCATAGTGGCAGAATGTCATGATGCCTGTGCCACAAATTTATGTGGAATGGAAATTAAAAAAGAGGACTTTGCCGGCCTAGGCCTGTAAGATTTGTATGAAATTCCATTAACGACCTCTTGTCATAGCCGCACCTGAAACGTCATACTTCGCAGCCTATTATAAGGAACATAACATGAATATTTCATTGCATGTTTGAGAAAAAATGATACCTACCTCACAGAGTTTATTACGCCGGTTCCTCACGCGGAAGAGGTTTATTTTTCCGATGGACATTGATAGGTGGATGTGTACAATATGCCTAAATTAAAGATTAAATTGTTATGTTAACTGTGCAAAGGACTGCAAACACCGAAAAAGTTTTAGCCGTAGTTTCACGACATAAAAAGAAACTGCCGAAGTACTTACTATATGTGGTTTGGTCGGTGCAAAAGTACTATATATTTAAGGCGAAGGGGTGGGCAAGCTCTTTCCATACAAACTTTGTGCAAGTTTATCTTCGTTTGTGTTTGCACTCCAGTCACTATTTCTGGTCCATATGCTTATTTTTTTGTTAGCTATGTCTTGATGTTTTTCTTTTTTAATTTTAATATTTTTTTTTGTATTTTTTTTAAATAATGCAAAATTTCAACATCCAGTTCTGCGTATATCCAATATGTACCAACAAAAAATAAAATTAAATGCTTTAGTGTCAAAACTAACGCAAAAAACGTGCACAACCTTTGTATGGAGAATGGTTTGCCCTACCCTGCGCAATCAAACATCAAACTACTTAATTTGATCTGTTTTTTTTTTAAGATTGCAAACCAAGAAGGTATCAAAGGAACCATTATGGTGCGACTCTCCGACCCACCTTATACCTCGTATAGTTTCAATACAAACTATACGTTGAGATAAATTTCCGTGATTACTAAATCTGTGCCGTACTAAACTCATTTATTGTCATATCCATGTTCTGTAAGTCTCATTTGCGGCCGCAACCCGCAACAGAACACAGCGAAGTTTCGCAACAATGGATACGGCTACCGAATAAAATAAATCTGTAAGTAATTGTGGAGTAAAGTGTGAGAATCAATTCGCGAGTGGCGCGAGTTATGAGCGAGTAGTTATTTACGTTACGTACAGTCAACCGATCTGAATTTTGGGCCACTCCGTACCTTGTCGCAGTGACAATAATGTGAGATCTCTAGCGGCTTTCATATTGATTTTCACTGTGACAAGGTACGAAGTGGCCCTGAAATCTAATTATTAGACCGTGCTTTAGCACGGGTCACAGCACTCCCAATAGAATGACACTTAATGAATGAATAACGTTTATTTCATATTAATATTCATAGTTTTGTTCATAAGTACACAGTGTATATTTGTTAGCACACAATTGAATAATTACCTGAAAATATTCACAATTCACATTTAATATACATAATTAAAAACATCCCGAGTGCATTTTGTCTCAAAAAATCAGTATAGGGTTGTCCCACTTCCCAGCAATGACTTTCAGGAACCTGCTGGTGCTGTTACACACCCTTTGCGTCAGAGAGGCGACTCGTTTGCGAATTATTGCGAAAAAACAATCCGTTCGAGCCTCCGCAAAAATTCCTAATGCACTGCGGTGCTCCCTCAGCCCCAAAAAGCATTAGTGGTTTAAACCCGAAGAGCCCCTAAATATCATAGTTAAGTAGCGAATTTTCGTGCCCAGAGATGTGTTAGAGAGGGAACTGATATGAACTTGAAAGATGTCCTTCTGTTTTGTAGGAAAACAGGGGTGTTATTCACAAACCGACTTGTACAATGACTTGACCTTGTCTTTTGACTTGTAAAATGTTGCTGTTGAATGTTAATAACGAATTGTAAATTTTAAAGAACTTTGTATGTCTTATGGCAAAATACCTTGGACTTTATTTATTATATTAACATCTTTGTACCCGTGATTGACAAATAAATTATTTTGATTTTTGACTCGTCAGCACCTCTCACCTCACCTGTTTTTATACGGAAACGGTCAAAATTTGACAAATTACATTTGACAGTTTCCATATAAAAACGGATGAGGTGTGTGGTGATATGATAGGTGAGGACGAGTCGTTTGTGAATAAGAGAGCAGGACGATTTGACGAACCCTCAGCTCCAGTGAAGGAAATAAGGCTGAATGATATCCAGGAGTAATCGAAAGCGCCCCTCCCAACATCAAAAGTGTAGGTAAGATACATATCATTGTCTGACAAGTTTTTGAGAAGATATCAAAAACTTTGAAGATTGTTATCAGATATTTAAATATACGACGATAAATATTACATTTTCTCTATCTTTAAACTTAAAGCTAGAAGAGGTACTGAATTAATTATCTGAAAACTAGCATAAAACCTCGTATAAGTTTTAGATTAATTATAGAAAAATAGCACCTGCCATTACGAAAACAGCGTTTTACGAAAAGTGGACCTTTTTAGAATTAAAGTACAGCGGTTTCATCAGGATGGCCTTCCTCAACTTGCAAAATCAGCTAAAGCCCGCTAAAGCTTGTAACTTGCGCCCGCGCAACTCCAATCAGCGGTACGAATCGGTACCCGCCGACGGCGGCCCTATAAACTGTGAACTGGTTACAATTAAGATCCGATCTATTGTTGTAGATCGTTCGGAGAAAGCTGATGCGATCGGTTCAATCTACGAGTTTTGCGTATATCGATCCTGGAATAGAACATGCTCTCACTTGTATTCTATTACGCTTTGTACATATAGACATTAGAGAGCTAACTCCATACATAATTTTTAGGGTTCCGTAGTCAACTAGGAACCCTTATAGTTTCACCATGTCTGTCCGTCCGTCTGTCCGTCCGTCCGCGGATAATCTCAGTGACCGTTAGCACTAGAAAGCTGAAATTTGGTACTAATATGTATATCAATTACGCCGACAAAGTGGTAAAATAAAAAGTGGAAAAAAATATTTTATTAGGGTACCTCCCCTATACGTAAAGTGGGGAGTGATTTTTTTTTCATTTTAACCCTAACGTGTGATATATTGTTAGATAGGTATTTAAAAATAAATAGGGGTTTACTAAAATCATTTTTGATAATGTTAATATTTTCGGAAATAATCGCTCCAGAAGTAAAAAAAAATGTGTCCCCCCCCCTCTAACTTTTGAACCATAAGTTTTAAAAATATGAAAAAAATCTCAAAAGTAGAACTTTATAAAAACTTTGTAGGAAAATTATTTTGAACTTGATAGGTTGAATAGTTTTTGAAAAATTACAAAAATAATTTCTGAACTAAGTTTGTAATTTAACCGTATAAACAGGTGTTTATTGTACCTGTCATTTCTACAAAATCACAATGAAATGACGTGCTTTTTAGGGTTTTGTGTTTCTGTACTTAGTATGTCAACTTAATGTGACGGACGGAAAACTACGGAACCCTACACTGAGCGTGGCCCGACACGCTCTTGGCCGGTTTTTACTTATTATTTCGTAGTCGACATCTAGCGTCAAATAGCGGAATTATCAGTACTGCTATAAAGATACTAGATGTCACGTATGTCGCTACTGACGTAAAGTGTATTTCTCAACAATTTACTACGGATATTTAAAGCAGAATGAGTTCAAAACAGAGTTCCGGTTAATCCGGTTATAATATTAGCGAAAAATGGTTGAGTATTCGATTGTTCGTTCGTCACGGCATCTATTGTCGAGTAGCAGTACTGATAATTCCGCTATTTGACGCTAGATGTCGACTACGAAATAATAAGTAAAAAATGATGCATGAAGTCATATGGAGTTAGCTCTCTAGGTACTTATTTAAAAGATTTGTTGATACGGGTCTAAAGCGATATTTATTTAATTACTTTTACTATCGAGTTTTTTATTTTATTTATTTATTTACAATAGAAAATGACATTAGTTTGACAGAAAAGTGTCGTTAAACCCTATCGGGTTTGTGTCGACACCAGCGGTCGACACCGAAATCGTGGACAATATAGTTAATAAACTTACTTACGAGCTAATTGTATGGCACATTGGAATAAAGGAAAAATTATACTGTTACAATGTAAGTGTTATTAATTGCGTTGGGAGGTAGTGTTAAGTAGATGTAGAAAGAGGATAACTATAGAACGAGCCTTAGCGTATCACCGAAAGAGCTGAGAGATAATTTGACAGTTGTTGTGTGGTTACCACATGAAGAATATTGTCTCCATTTATATTGACAGAAGAAGGTTGTTATTGAGTTTGAAATCATCAAAATAAAGTAAGTAAATATAAGGGGACAGTAGAAAATATATAAATAATAATAATAAATATTGGGGGACAATCTTACACAAATCGACCTAGTCCCATACTATGCAAAGCTTGTACTATGGGTACTAGATGACAATATACATACTTATATAGATAAATACATACTTAAATACATAGACAACATCCAAGACCCAAGAACAAATATCCATACTTATATAATCGCATCAACAAACAAATTAGTATAAGTATATCCTCTTCAACATCACCACTGTAAAAAAGCTTTAATGGCTTTTTTTTTTATGACAGGTGGCAAACGAGCAGACGAATCGCCTGATGGTAAGCGATTAGCGCCGCCCATTAGGGTGGAGCGAATTTTTTTTTTTATTGTTTTCACATTGGAATAGTTCTAAAATGTTGTATTTAGGTCCATAGTTTAAAATAAAAATAATAATAAAAATAATCAAACCTACTTTTAGCCCTCTACCCCCTTCCAAAGTTTCAAAAAATGACCTAAATTAGGGTATGATTAAAATAATCACAACTATTTAAAAATTTGTATTTTTCCCTAAAATAATGAATATTTATAGTCTAGATAGATAAATGAACTAATTAAAAAGTACAGGAATATTCTAATCACAGCAATTTAAATAAAATAATAATTTTTGTTAGTGGCAAATTTGAGCAATATACCTCCTTATCATACGGGTAATAAAACTGAGAAAACATCTCGATCGTGTAATGAACGCTTTATTTTACTTGTCTATGTTGATATTGTTAGTGTGGCAACATTATTTTAGATTTGTTTTTAATTGGTTATTGGTGTTGGAGGGTAATTTGACATTTGGGCGGTAAATCGATTTCGAATAAATTGTGTACTGTGAGGTTAAGTTTTGTATTGTTTACTGAGCTAAAATAATGTATAAACGACCAACAACGCGACAGGAAATAGACTGTCCTATTTTTGGAACACCTAGTTTAATTAACAAAAGGGGGCTACCAACGACTGCCGACGTACTGCGACATGTACTATTTGTTCGTTATTTAATGAAAAGTGAAGGATGCGGAAAACAGCCAGCTATATCTCAGGTACTTGACGCAGCAGGACGTGCTCTTATCGAAGTATGGACTAAGACGTCGTTGCCCGTTGTCACCATTAAACGTGTTAAACAAAAGCTGAAGGCCACGTATAAGAAGTATTTATATTTTATTCGATACCCAACCTCAAAACAAACTGAAAGTTTCAAGTTAAAATTACAACTATGGAAAGATAAATGCATCTCAGAACTGTTCGATATTTGTACTTGCAAATGCGGAGATTTTAATGATTGTAGTTGTCCCCGGGAGAAGAAAGTGCCTGCACTAGAAAGAGATTTTCTTTTGGATCAGAGACAGAAAAGGAAAATGTTTATTGGTGGAATAGATACAATAGAAACTAAAAAACTAAAAAAAAAGTTGTTAAGAAAAGAAAAATTAGCCCACAAGAGTGACCCCGTAACAGAAATTCCTACGTCAATAACCAAAGTACTTCCTATGGAACCCGTCCCCACACATGAGGCGGTTGAACCTTAACCATCCTCCTCTCGAACCCCAAATCCTACTAAACGACAAAATACAATAGAAATCTCAACTCTAGCCGAAGTGTGTGATCGTTACGGAATATCCGATCGATCGGCTGCCGCGGTTGCTAGTGCAGTGTTGCAAGATGTTGGTCTGATATCTAAGGATGATACTGTGAACGTAATAGATCGGAGCAAAGTTCGTCGAGCTAGAAAACGAGTTCGTGAGGAAATTCAGTCTAAAAGCGACCAAGAAATCGAGAGCATCTACTTTGATGGCAGAAAAGATAAGACTTTGATTTTTGAAAAACGAGGCCAACGTTTGCATAAAACGATTATAACAAGGGAACACATTTCACTTATAACTGAACCTGCGTCGACGTATTTAGGACATATAACAACTTTGTCTGGAACAGGAAAATCCGTAGCTGACGCAGTGTATGCATTTTTTCAGAGAAAGGGACTGGATTTTAGCAATGTAAAAGTAATTGGGTGTGATGGTACCGCAACAAACACTGGGTGGAAAAATGGAGTAATCCATTTCCTAGAAATGAAATTGGGTGGACCCCTACAATGGTTTATATGCCAACTGCATGCAAACGAGCTGCCCCTCCGACATTTATTTATCAAATTAGACGGAGCAACGGTTGGGCCTCAACTCTACTCGGGACCGATTGGGAAGGCATTGGAAACCTGTAGCGATCTCCCTGTCGTTCCATTTTCACCTATCGCGTCAAATATGTCTGTTTTGCAGAAGGATATAGAAAATAATATCAGTACTGATCAAAAGTATCTATACCAAATTTGCCATGCTGTAATTAACGGATCTTGTTCTGAAGAATTGTCACATAGAAATCCTGGAAAAATGGGTCACTCACGTTGGTTGACGACAGCCAATAGAATTTTAAGACTTTACGTAGCCACAGAAAATCCATCCAGCAACTTGAAAAAGCTAGCAGAATATATCGTAAAAGTTTACGCCCCTGTGTGGTTCAGTATAAAACAAGAAAGTTCATTTAAACAAGGCCCGCAACATGTCTTTAAATTAATTGCGTTTTCAAGATGTTTGTCTACCGATGTCAAGAAAATTATAGATCCAGTGATTCAACGAAATGCATATTTTGCACACCCAGAAAATCTTTTACTGGCTATGTTATTCGACGACCGACCACACATAAATGAATTGAGTGTAAGACGTATAATTGCAGCTAGGCAACTTCAGAAGCCGGGAGCACGGATATTTAAAGTTCCAAAGTTAAACTTTAACGCGACGGATTATACTGATTTAATTATATGGGGCGAATCACAAGTTACACCCCCTCCAATGTTAAATGATGCCACCGACGAAGAAATAGAAGATCTAGTGCGTTCACAGCTACAAGACATTACAGAGTTTCCACATTATCCTTGTCACACTCAAGCAGTTGAACGGTGTGTGAAAATGGTGAGTGAAGCGTCTATGACTGTTGCTGGAGAAAAGGCAAGAGATGGATTTATTCGTTCCAAAATTCATTCACGGTCAAAAATGCCGTACTTTAATACCAAAAAGCATTATAAAATGCGAAGTGAATCTCCTTAACATCTTATATGAATTTTGTATCTGACGCTACTCCTACTCGGTTTTTGTACCTATTTAGCAAATTAATTTTTACAAATAACTATGTTTAAATGAGTAAATAAATATTTAATTTAATGAAATGTCTTTTTTAATATTATGTATTCAATGAAAAATAAACATATAAAGGCTTGCAATAATAATTAAATAATTTTGATTACCATGCGAAAATTTGAAAAAAGTGAAATCTTTGAGCCAGGGTAGAGGGCTAAAAGATATGTCAAAAAAATAAAATAAAAATGTATTTGCTTACGTTTTAACCATACACAACGTTTTGGGGGTATTCCACATCGATAGGACCAAAAAAAAAATTCTCCATACATTGACGCTCCACCCCATGGACACTCGCAACACCAGAGGGGTTGCAAGTGCGTTGCCGGCCTTTAAGATGGGAGTACGCTCTTTTCTTGAAGGTTTGAAGGTCGAATCGGTCCGGAAATACCGCAGGCGACAGTTCATTCCACAGTTTAGCTGTGCGAGGCAAGAAATTTCTGGAGAAACGCACAGTTGAGGACTGCCAACCATCTAAGTGGTGAGGATGGAAATTTTGTCGCGTTGGGCGATGGCGGAAGGAAGCGGCAGGGATTAATCCGAACAATTCCTCGGAGCACTCCCCGTAATACATGCGGTAGAAAATGCAGAGCGAGGCTACATTTCTACGCAGCGCCAAGGAGTCAAGCCGTTCCGAAACCCGCTGGCAGCCGACAATTCGAGTCGCTCTCCGTTGGATGCGGTCCAGAGGGAGAAGCTGGTACTGTGGTGCCCCTGCCCAAAGATGAGAACAGTATTCCATATGTGGGCGGACCTGTGCCTTATAAAGCTGTAGGCGATGGGCCGGCGTGAAATACTGTCTCGATCTGTTTAGCACACCGAGCTTTTTCGAGGCTAATTTGGCCTTACCCTCTAAATGACCGCGGAACTGGACTTCACTCGAGATGTCGACGCCAAGGATCTCGATTTTGGCTGTGGCAGTTAGGGGAGTGCTCTCAAAACGAGGTGATGCGACAAACGCAAGCTTTTTCGCAGTAAACGCGCAAACCTGCGTCTTTGTAGGGTTAAAGCGGACCAGATTAAGTCGACCCCATTCTGAGACTTCATCCAGGGAAGTCTCAATCTGAGACACAAGTTTGTTTCGGCTCTCAGTGACGTTTGGATAAAAAACTTGAACTACGAAGAAACAGAGACTATCTTGTCTTGCATAACTTAATTAGTAACACTTACCGGTTTCAGAACAAACACACACACACGCACACACACACACACACACACCACAACACACACACACACACACACACACACACACACACACACACCACACACACTTTTTAGTATTAGCTGTATTGGAAGAGCGGTGTCTCCTGACACAAGCATAATTGTAATGCTTAATAGGAGGCTCCAACCTTGCCTATTGTAAAAATATGTCAATGACCTAAATAAACTATTTTCATTTTCATTTTTCATTTCATGCTAAATGCACTTATAACGCCCTGGCCGGGATTATTACTAGCTTCGGAGGCAGCGTCACTACCAACTAGGCTAAACAGAGTGCCTACCGCGAACTTCGAAAATCGAACTTCGTCTCGCGCCGTCCCTTTCACTCTCGTGTTATACACTATATGACGGAAAGGGACGGTACGATACGAAGTTCGATTTTCGAAGTTCGCGGTAGCAGGCCAGGTCGTCAAAATTCTCAGATCAGGAAGAAACAATAGACGGAGCATTACAATCTAGTCACTAGTGACGCCAGATTAATAAACATGCCCAGCATTAGTGTGCATGCAAGAGCTTGTGTTTTTTATTGGTAATTGTTAAAAATCGGGTTGACTAGGTTTGTCGTAAAGCTCTTAAGCACTTTCTTTCTTCTTTCCTGAGGGACAATCATACACAAATCGACCAAGACCCATATTAAACTTAATTTGTTAATTAGACTTTGAGAAAAGAGAACATTGTTTCGATATTTTACTGTGCGAGTGTTTTGGTTAAGCACTGTAAACTCGCACATGTTTTGATTATAATAAATAAATAAAAATTACAACTAACAACCTAGAGACGCAGCTATATAACAAGGAAAGAACAGTAATTCAATTCAATATACTTATACACAGTCTTAACAAACGTGTTAGTAATTTAGTAAATAAAAATGCATTCACCTCAAGTAGTGCAAAATATTTTTAAAATCTTTAATAACATCAATCATTAACCTTTTCAACGCTCTGTCAAATACAAAAGCTGGCACTCACAGGAAATGTCAAATACGAAGTTGAGCCCTGTTGAGATGCATTTTTAGGTTGATATCGCATTGCACGCCGTGATCGATGTATTCGTTGTCGGCGTTGAACTGATGGTACGGATCAATATGCGTGGTTGGCGTCCAAAAGGTTAATATAATCCAGGAAAAAAAATACTTTGTATTTTATAACCTTCGGGCTGGATTATTTAACATTATGGGTAAAATATATTTCTATTCGCTGGGCACCCTGAAGTTATGGTAACCTGACTAAATTGAGAAGTATCAGGTGACTGATACATCCTTTAACACGTTTATGACATCTCATCTTTAGTCGTGTTATATATGGTGACGGTTCATCGATGACATTCCGGTGACAAATAAGCTGGTGACAAACAATAAAAGCCTGTACGCGATGAGGGACAGGAGATGTGACATTGCATCTCGTTCCTACGTGTGTACTTGTCAATGCTTTCATCTCTCTCGCCAATGTTTGTATGTGTGCAATGCGGACTCCAGATTTATCCTTACTTCATGTAAGTAGATAAATAACTCCCACCCGGGTACTGTAACGTCTGTAACCGATCGTGTGTATGCATCGCAAGGTGTGCAATTGGTGACCCATTACGGCTCAACTCTCTTCTGGCACCAGTGCAAATTGCCTCGAGTTTCGACACGGAGTTGCACCGGTGATGTTCGCGACAGAGCATCGCGACTATCGCGACCCGTCATCATCATCCTAGTGTTATTCCTAGTATAGTTGCATTAGGGTTTCTGCTCGAGCTTTCTCGAACTCGAGAAAACACGAGACATTTGGTTTCATTCGAGACGAGAAAAAAATGAACGATACTACTAAAGCAAGTAGTGTTATTATGACTGCGATTATTGTAAGGTGGAGATGCTTCCCCAGTTAGACTGCTCCATTCCTCTGACCTACATCTCTTCACATGAACTGATATTTTAGATTATATCAGCCGAAAGTGATCCACTGCTGGACATAGGTCCCTAAATACTCTAAAGAATGCCACAATGACCGGTCCTACGCAGCGTGGATAGACCCCCCACAAGATTGGCTGATGACCTGGTAAAGGTTGCGGGCTCGCGGGAGCTATTAACTGCAACTTATGGATAATAATACTTATAGCGCTATCCCAGTTCGACCCTACAGGAGCCTGGAGTCCTGTTTGGCACTTATTGCCAAGTTTTGGCATGGGGCAAGTACAATAATGGTTTCAGGATGTTGTTGGGGCTGTCCCGCTTTGATGGCGGTCAGGAAATAATGCGTAAACGAGTTGCCTGATGATGCGACGCCTGCGCCTTCAAACGCCTTCTTTCTGAACACTATTGTTGATAGGCTGGAATGCCCGATGGTGAAAAAATGAAATAGATCCCAGCAATGACAACAACAAATATGTACCGTATCTGCAGTACAGTTCTATATACTGAAGTAGAACTGTGTCACTTTCTATTATTGAAAAAAAAAAACTACTAAATGAAATTATTGTCAAAGTTGCTTTCTTGGGGTTAGATATGAGTTGAGGATATCACGTAACATTTGTGTTATTGTACAGAATTAAAAATCAGCTGTATCGTATGGCTGACTTTTTATTCTGTAGAGGCCAAACTTGGTATGTTTTGAAAATTATTTTTGTTTTAATAAAAAAATGACTGAAATGTACTATTGCGGTATATTTTAAGAATCGCCTCAAAAATCCGTTTCATATAATACCACAAACGATAGGTTTGTGTTAAAAAAACCATACAAAAAAATGACTTGGCACTCCCCTTCCTAAGGGTTTTTTTATAAGAACTGCGGGTTAAAAACAGTTTGACCATTAGTATGCGTGAGCTAAATGGCTAAACTGTACATCGATTTGCGGATTTTCTTTTGAATTGGGCTCGTACGCCTTCCACTAACATGCTTCATCATCATCATCTTATCAGCCGAAGGACGTCCACTGCTGGATATAGGCCTCCCCCTAAGAGTGCCACAATGACCGGTACTGCGCCGACCGCATCTAGCGGACTCCCGCGATCGCCACCAGTCCTCCTTGTAGGGGGTCTGCCCACGCTGCGCACTTCCGGTACTTTGTCGCGCTACTCGAGAACCTTTCCGCCCCAACGGCCTCCGGTTCTACGTGAAATGTGCCCCAACCACTGCCACTGTTTAGCGATTCGAAGGGCTATATCGGTTACATTGGTTCTACTGCGCATGGCCTCATAGATAACTAAAAACTTCATAGAAAATGATGCGTATGCGGACACGAGTGAAACCACGGGCTGCTTTTACCGCACTGTTTTATTACATGTAGGTATACGTTATATAAGGTGGGCGCAGCCACTTACACATATACAACAGAAAACGTCCAAAACAAAGGAATCGATATTCGTGTTCATCACACAAATAAATGCCCTGGCCGGGATCCAAACCCGGGACCACTAGTTTCGTAGGCAGTGTCACTACCAAGTACAGTCAACAGCAAATCTTGATGATATGATGATCATTTCAGTACGTAACAAACAATACTACGACAGTTGGGAAGCATCAAAGTAATGAAAGTGACAAGGTACTAAAATGATCTACTTTTGCTGTTGACTACTACCAAATAGGCTAAAGTAGTCGTCAAATAGAGATACACTTATTGGTATCTCGCTCCTTTTCTCTCTCATGCCATTGGCTGAATTGTATGTTCGAGTTCATAATATACAGGCTTCCTAGATCATATAATTTAGGTGACAGATAATATATCTTTTGCGATGTAATCGTTTCCTATAACATAATCCTGTCCTATATAACTTAATTTAAGTGTAATTATTCGTGATTTATTGGGTTAGACCTATCATGAATTGAATTATTACATAAATAACTATAGTAAGTATAGTAAAGTAAGTCTAGTAGTTGTCTCTTCCTTAATAGCAAGTATCTATAAAGTTCTTTCTCTGTTTTTTTTTGGCTGACTGTATACATAAATAAATAAATAATAATAAATATTGGAGGACAATTTTACACAAATCGACCTAATCCCAAACTAAGCAAAGCTTGTACTATGGGCACTAGACGACGATATACATACTTATAGGGTGTGGCCTGTAATAGGAGCAATAAATTTAAAGAACGCTTCCTTAGAACTGCAGTAACCTATTGTGTTAAAAAAAAATTACCTTTTTTCAATTGGGAGAAATTTTGTTCTAAAGAATTTTTGAATGAAATTTTGATCTAAAGTAATGGATCTAGGCGCCCAGAGATTATAGCGCGGCAGTCAATGCTGATTTTGAGGTTGCTGTAAGTTATGACTCATAATCGCTGTCGCATTTTTGGTTTAAAAGGATATTTTTGGGATTTTTAATTATTATTTTTATAAATTTTTAGTGTTTTTTGAATAAATAGTTATTAATATCACTCCAGTAGAGTACAAAAAAGTACTTATAAGCTACATTCGCAAAAAATAAAATTAAAAAAATACTTTTAATTTTTCAGAGAGAGAGAGCTCAATAGTGTACCATTTAATTTTTTGCTCCTATTACAGGCCACACCCTGTATAGAGAAATACATACTTAAATACATAGAAAACATCCAAGTCCCAGGAACATTAATATCCGTGCTAAATGCACAAATAAAATAATGTCCTATGTACCTATGTGCCTATAAATGTGTATATTTGTATAAATTATATTTTTCCCCTCACTAGCTCGGAAAGCCGTCTTTTATCCTTTGAAACAAGCGGGTAAAAACGCATTTTATCCACAAGTGGGGAAAGTAATTTGACCTTGGAGCGTGTTTGAGTAGCTTTTGACAGATAACAAAACGTAAAACGCTCATATTAATGGTTCGTTTGATATCAATTATCATTAAATAAATGGTTTGAGAATTTAATAAAAAATACCAAATTTAGCTTTATTTAATGATTTAAGTCGTAAACCTTAAAATTCTATAAGTAACATTTTTTTTTATAATGACTTTGAGTATAATTGTAAACGCACAAGTTGAGTCGATGCAATTTCAAAACGCATCCTCAGAAATGTCATCTTGTCAATGTCAACTAAAATATACACAACAAAGAGAATATAACCACTACGTTTTACACAACTTGTCACCGACTCCGACTCGCGTAAATATTATACACAACTTTCAGAGTTTTCTGTTATAATATCGTAAAAAAATCAGTGATTCCAGTGATGAAAATCATGCCTGTGGAACTGTGTTTTTTTGCATGTTGCACTTTCCTCGCTATAGTGAGGAGAAAAGTTTTGTGTTACACATGGGTGCAAAGTTGTATTTTACTTCTCGTGTGTTGAAACACTCGCCACGCTCAGGATTCTATTTTAGAACCACTCGCTTCGCTCATGGTTCAACTATAGAATCCTTTCGCTGGCTCGTGTTTCAATTCCACACTCGCGGGTAAAATACAACTTTGCACCCTTGTATAACAAATAACTATTATTTCATTTGATGTGATATTGTTATATACGTATGATTATTGATTGTATATGTATGTTTATATATAAATTATATAGTATGAATTAACTATAATTTATTATAACATTATATTTAGAACTCAACATAAATTAATTACACACTATGATTAATAATTAATTAATTAGTAAAAAAATTAGAACTAAATATAAATAAATAAAATAAAACTAAACTACACTCTACATACCTACTAAAAACATTGTTTTATTCTCAAAAAAAGTATGTATTTTAAATATTATTTTGTATGTTTCATATTAATCTTTGCACCACCTACTGCATATATTATTCTTCTTTTTCCCGCTACCCAAAGTTTGTCTGGAAGAGATTGCTCTTTAGCGATAAGACCGCCTGCTGTCTACCTCTACCTACTTACATGTTGCTGTTTTCTTTCTGTTTGTAACTAATTCATTTGGTGAGGTGTGCGATAAAGAGTATTTGTATCGTATTGTAAAGTAGGTACTCGTAACTCTAGTCTGATCGGATACAAAGATCTTTAAAATCATAAAAAAACCTTTATGCCACGCTAATGGACAATTCATACCGAACGGCTGGAGTCGGCGCGCACCCCACTAAAGTCAAAGGAATTCGAACCCTCCATACAGAATTTAGATTTCATATTTGAATGGGTTGCGGGCAGCCGGTCGGCTGCCGCCGGCTCTGCCGCTGCCATTTGGATACGAAGTCTAGCTTCTGTATGGAGGGTTCGAATTCCTTTGACTCTGGTGGCTTGCGCGCCGAGTCCGGCCCGGCCGTTTGGTGTGAATCGTCCATTATGAATACACTCTCCGTTGACCTCAAACAGTATGTTCGTGCATGCATGTATGTCTGTACATGTGAGTGAATGCAAGTCGTGACCGTCGCAGACCATCTGCCGCGCCCGTTACCGTTTCCGCGCATGCGTAGTGATGCACCTTTACATTCTCAAAATCGATAAACTTTTGAGTCACTTTAGTAGTCGGCGGTTAAGATATGGATATGACAGGTATCAGGATTAACTTCTTAACCGCCGACCACTATATATAAACTTGAGCGTATGCACTACTAAGCGTCACTACTTTTTTCTCAGTATATGATATTTTTTGATAGATAGGTGGAATAAAACATTTATTTGCTTGCTATAACTACAAACACAACAGTAAACAAATTTATACAAAAACAGAAAACAACAGAACAGACATTTAAATGGAAATAAATATGTAACAAAAAACTAAAAACAACTATTCCTGAGTGCGTTGCAGCAGAGCAAAGGGGTTCTGTCTGGCTCAATTATACGCTATAGTCTTTCGAGCGAAGCACTGATATTCTGCCAGAACCCGAGTCACAACCAGCGGGCGTATAATAGTTGCCATTTTATCATTTATCGTCGTGGATCACGTTCACGTTCGTCACGTTCTGATTAGTATGCATGTGCGAGAGTAACGGGCGTCTTATCCACAACGATAAAAAATGGTAACAATCATACGCCCGCAGGAGAAATAACCAGAGAAAGGTGATTCAGACCTACCAGCCAGGCGAGCTCAAATAGAAAAATAAAGACCCAGAAAATTAATAAAAGGCTTTATAAATCGACGTCGAAGTCGTCAACTTAATTTTTATAAATCGTCTACCAAGTAATTGGCAGAGGCGCTTTGTTTGATAAAAATATATTTTTGAAACTTGTATATAAAAGATAGTTTCGTATTATGGCGTCTTATAGGTGTGGGAATATTATTCCAGCATTTGGTTGCGAGATAACAAAAAAATCCGGTAACCGTTTTGTGGGGATGCACCTCTAAGAGACAACGCCGAGTACTTCGAGTACCATATCGTAGAAGAGATGTTTATCTTTGAGAAGAGATATTCAGGCTTTTTGTGGTTCATAATGGTAAACAGCAAACACACAAGATGTAGGGTCAAATAGTGTCGTATAAATTGTCAGTCAGGGTGACATGTGACATGATTAATACGTGAAACCATTTTAGTAATAGAGTTTTAAGCGTGACTCAAAAACTTTAAATTCAAGTAAGTCAGTATTGTTATCGATGTGATAGCACATCACTACGGTCCCACGCTGCGATGGCCACATATATGAATACGTTAACTCGTTATACCGACAACTGGAAACTGCTCTTCGGTTGTTTGTCTAAGGATTCATAAATTGTTTTATGTCATAAATCTGGTTCTGAATGTGACAATAAAGTTGGTGGTGGCGAACAAACCTACTGCCTGATGGTATCTTAATTTATCTCGATGAGGGCCCTTGCGGATGCATTTCGACCCAATGGGATCTTTTATTCAATTTCACCTCTCCTCTATCACTCCTTTTTCATTAACGTAGCTTGTAAGTATCCATGGTAACTATAACTAACAAAATATGTTAAATATGGATCAAGAAGATCTGAAAGAAAGATATAGATTTTTTTAACATACCAAATCCAAGCTGCCACCAGGCGTACGCTTGTTTGCCACCGACAGTATAGCTCCATATTGTCCGGTCTCCTTACTAGTCCTTACCTGAGGCCCGCCTGGTGGTAAGCGGTCACCGCAGTCTATAGACGCGCGCAAATCCAGGGGGTTGAAGGGGGGTGGGGGAGCCTGGGAGATGTATGCTTGCGACTCCAGAAGAGTCATAACTATGACTGCCTGCGTCCGTTGTGTTGCCAGCTAGAGACAAATGCAGGTCCCTCACTCCCAACACAGCGCATCCTCAGGATCTTTGGCGACTATATGTACTAGAGGTTGATACATTATGAGACTGGCCATGTGGAACTAGTACCATAATGTATACAATTCTACATATTTTGAATATGTTCTGGAATGCCTGTCAAGCAGCATTCCTTAGAAAACAGTTGGTTTTCCGATGGATACCTCATCTGGACTCGATGGGAGTCACACGTGTTATTTAACTATATTATTGTAATTGTATTTCAGAATACAATAGTGTGTTATAAAGTCGTAAAGTATTTCATTACAGCTACAACCCCTAAGATCCCCTAACAGTACCTCAGCAGTACAAGCGAGGCTTTACAGTACTTTACTCATCACCAGGAAGGAACACAACACCACATACCCTGACTGATCCCAAAGGGTTAGACTTTTCTTTGCAAGTGCAATAACTGGATAGTGTTCTGTGTAAAGAATAACTACACCGGCAGTTAGAGTATAAAAAAATATGTATAAGACACGTATGTTTTTTTGTCAATCAAACAAAAAAATTACTAATTACAATAAAGCGGGAAGTTCGGGATTAAATAAATAAATAAATAGTTTTTTTTTTTGTTTTAAACAAATCAAACTAGTACTCACAGTAAACTCAATAAGGCTTGTGTTATGGGTTCTAGACGACGGTATATTTAACAGATACGCATACACTTAAATACATAGAAAACATCCAAGTCTCAGGAACATATGTTTCTGCTCACCACAGAAACAAATGCCCTAACCAGGACTCGAACCCGGGACCTCTAGCTTCGGAGGCAGTGTCACTACCAACTAGGCTAAACCGGCCGACATTGGGGGCTCGTGACTACTCGAGACTTTATGACGTCACACCGTGCTACCCTTTTTTTGCAAAAAAATACTAACTAGCGTGGTGACGTCACGCGGAACTTTAACAGGCTATATCTTCATCATTTTTTGTATAATTGAAAATAGTTTCTTTATTCTATGCAAATAAGGAAGTTTGAAGTTTAAAAAAAGAAAAAATACGAGTTTATTATATTTTGATAATCTAACTGACGAAATCATTTTATATTTTATTAGACTAGACTTATTGATGTTGCGCCCATTGAGAAATCCAACAGCATATACAGGGTGTGGCCTGTAATAGGAGCAATAAATTTAAAGGACGCTTCCTTAGACCATCTGCAGTAACCTCTTGCGTCCAAAAAAAATTTATCTTTTTTCAATTAGGACAAATTTTGATCTAAAGTTATTACCTCCAAGTAATGAATTTTGGCACCCAGAGATTATAGCGCGGCAGTCAATGCTGATTTTGAGGTTGCTGCAAGTTATGACTCATAAACGCTGTCACATTTTTGGTTTAAAACGATATTCTTGTGATTTAATGTTATTAATTTTTAGTGTTTTTTGAATAAATAGTTATTAATATCACTCCAGTAGAGTACAAAAAAGTACATATAAGCTACATTTGCAAAAAAAATTCAAAAAAAAACTTTTGATTTGTCAATTAAGACCTTTTGGAAATAATTGCTAGAGAGCTCAATAGTGTACCGTTTAATTTTTTGCTCCTATTACAGGCCACACCCTGTATTAGATCTTGTACAGACGTACTATAGTAATCCCTTAAGGCGATTAACGAGTTTACGCGGACGAAGTCGCGGGCATAAGCGTAGTGGTCGGTATAAAATGAACTCATATTTATATACTAACTGAGATAACGAAATCTCATTAAATACCAAATTTATATCGCCGTATAAGTTGTAATAATAGGAAACCTGGTGAGATATTATGTTGTTCATACAATACGCTATTATCTCTGTATTTAGAAGTAACAGTTTAGTAACGTAGTTAGTAGTTACTAGGTACCATCACAGAATAAATAATAATACTTACGTATAGACGATCCACTATCTAACAAAATCGACATTAAACATCTGGAGAAACTCAAATCAATATAATATTTGGTCTATGTAGTTAGGGTTGTCAACTTGTCACGTTTGGGCGTCGTCATCGTGGCATAACGCCGGGCGCGCAATGATGCGAGACTGTCAACCTCAATCGGGTAAATTGGCACCTCGGAGATGTATGTGAGCTGAGTTTAATCTATGCCAAGTGGGACAGGCTTGACAATGCTATATTTGTGCGTGCGCGTGTTCCGACACTAACCCTTTTTTGCCAACCCTGGTGCGTTCCGTAGAAGATCCCAGCACGGCTAGCACAAGACGGCGCGCGAGCTAGACTATCAGTCTCTATCTAATGGGTACACACTGAAAGAGACGAATAAGGCTCGCGCGCCGTCTTCTGCTAGCCGTCCAGAGCCGTCCGAAACGAGATGAGGACCATCAGGGGGGTTTTAATTGGTGCAGGTATCTAACAGATTATCCCCCGGATTTAAAAAAAGGTTGCCCTGTCACCGCCGAAACAGACACCCTAACTTAACCATTCTAGCTCCGAACATTTGCAATTGGCAAAGCTAATAATTATGTTGCAAACGCCAAGTTTAAATTACAATGGCTTTTCTTAATAAGGAATACCGCCATATTTATTATGCTTTGTTATCTAAATAAGCAACGTTATGTAGAAAGTAAAATTATGTGTGAAAACCGTGCAAGTTTCAATCGAAATACATTATGTCAGACGGAATTACCACGGCCAAAGTATCCACAGTTGACCGGACAGCCATAACTTAAATGCAAACGTGTCTAAATTCATAAGGCAAGATACACATCTCATGTATTATATCACTTACTATCTGGTCCAGCCATCGGTTAGATATACGAGCTAGATATAGATTACAACTATTTTATAAATCAAAATGTAGCACTTACAAGCGGTTTCAAATATATAAAGCGTGAGTATAAGTGAATACTGAGTATTTACAGTCCGTCTCTAAAATAGATAATAATTCATCCTTGTACTTATACCCAAAAGTCGTGGTACGCTAACGGAACATTTCAAATTTCCAAGTAGTATGAAATCTTAACTCATTTCGTTAAGTTGTTAACAAGGAACCCAAAACTATATTTTTTATATTTTTATAGCTTTTATTTTTCAAGTTAACAAGGAAACCAAAACTATATTTTTTATATTTTTATAGCTTTTATATTTCAAGTTAACAAGGAACCCAAAACTATATTTTTTACATTTTTATAGCTTTTATTTTTCGAGTTATTCATGAAAATGTAAAGAAACCCTACCATCGTCTATTCATATTGACGTCATCGTCACAAGGCTGAATTGTGATAGTCACAACGCACAAAAAGAACAGCAGTAAGTACACTTTCTTTAGTAAATCCGCCATATAAATAGTACTAAGTACTGTATGATTTCTTACGCTATGACGCCTTAATTCTCTTTTAGAGTAAGGAACATTTGAAATTGATTTTTTATTGTTGATGAAAATATCGGGGACTTTCATCTTTGTTGTTGTCAGTTATTTTTGTAAAAAAGTTTTTATTGAGGGCCCAAGGCTCTGAAACTAAAAGAACGAAAATTCTGAAGAAAAAGTATCTGAATCTTTGGTATCACATAATCATAAAAAAAACAATAAATACTATGTCAAAGTAAATATTCCGAGGAGGCTGTTTTGTACCTAAACTCCGCTACGGGTTCTAAACTAGAAGTGATATTTTGATTACTCTTTTGGGAAAGGAATGAAAATATACAACGTGGCTCTGTGAGCTGTATTTAGACCACGCGAGTTGTTTTTATTTTAAATGGGTTGCTCTTGGCCAGCATCTAGCCCAGAGAGCAAAGATGAGGCCAACGATGAAGCGAGCTCACCCAGAAGATGTCTATTCACTCGTGCCTTAAAAAGGTCTGGGTAATACTCCTATGAACTCGGAAATACAAACGTTGATAACTAAATAGGGTAAGCGGTATAATCATTGGCCCCTTATGGCGACCATTGACTTTGAACATTTTTAGATTCAAAGCAATGTCCAAAGTCATTTAACATTTACTGTCATATTGTTGCTTATGAACCCGAGAATTCGAACAAGTTACAACCGTAATAATACTGTAACTCTTTTATAACTTAAATGAGTTGAATATGAAAATGGTGCGAAAAGTACAATCATTGGTCCCTGATGTTTGAAGGTACTACCTATAACTTTGGCCTACCCGTTTCTAAGTTATCTTGGGCCTTTTTACACCAATTACAGTATATAAACCAAAATAGAATGGTAATTAATATATGAAAATACTTACCTCGCAGCCCCGACAAAAAGAAAGTAGGTAAAAATCTAAATGAAAATACTTAATCCTTAAGATTTTCATAGCAAACCACTCTCGAAGTTGTAGTCGCTGCTAAAGGTTTTTTTTTTCAAGTGTTCTACCTATCAAGTTTGGAAACGACCTACTACATTTTAGAGTGTACGAGGGGCGTTCAATAAATTCTCGGTATTAGAATGAAAACAAAAGAATATTATAGGTGTTTTATTTTTATTTTTCAATATACTCCTGTCCTATGTTTATGCACTTATAAGACCGGTCAAATAGTTTTTTTAACCCCTCATAAAAATATTTTTTGTCTTTGGTGTCAAAATGCTCCTACACTACTGTCTTGAATGCTTCATCGTTAGAAAATTAATTTCCACGTAGATTCTTTTTGACATTGGGAAACAAATATAAGTCACTCGGGGTCAAGTCTCGACTATACGGTGGGTATGTAATAGTTTCGAGTCCAGATTCAAGAGCAGCAGCCTTGGCAATATGAGCACTATGCACAGGGGCGTTGTCGTGTAGAAGCAGAACACCTTTGGCTGATTTTCCCCGTCTGTTATGTTTGATTGCTTCCCTTATTTGGCATATAATATTAGCGTAGCGCTCTCCTTTAATACTTACACCCTTTTCTTTATAATCGATCAGCGACATTCCATCACAATCCCAGGATATTGTGACCATGACCTTGCTAGCTGAAGGCACGACCTTGAACTTCTTGGGGTGAGGAGTTCCTTTAATGTGCCACTGCATGGACTCTTGTTTGCTCTCAGGGTCATAATGATGAACCCACGTTTCATCTCTACTAACAAAGTTTTGCAGTATCTTATCAGGAATTTCACCGCACACCTCAAGAAATTCGGAACAACGAGCAACATGCGTATTCTTCTGAAGCGGTGTCAGGATTCGTGGTACCCATATCGCACTGACTTTTGACATATTAAGATGGTCATGAATTATATCGTGTCTAGTACCAATAGAATGGTTAGTTCATTGAGCTATTGCTTTCACCTTTACTCAACCATCTTCAGGTATAATTTTCTCCACTTTTTTAAATTTTCTTATGAAGAAGCTTCGACGGGCCGACCAGCTCTATGGTCGTCTTCGATACTCTCTGCCCCATGCTTAAATTGACTTGACCACTTCTGAATTGTTGATAAAGAAGGACCAGACTCACGGTAAACATAATCCATTTCTTTTTTATAGCTTATTGATTTTTTACGTGTTTGGTCAAGAATTTTATTACCGCTCGGTGCTTTAATTTAACCAACATTGAAATAACGCTCATAGTGATCACGTTTGTTCGGTACTTACAAAAAAAACAAAAGAACATCGCCGTTTTAATTTTACTTTTTTTTTAATATTATTGAATGACTTTTACCGGCCAGTATTAAGAAGTTTACCAAAGAGGTTTAAAATATGTCAATACCGATAATTTATTGAACGCCCCTCGTAGCTTACATAGAAAAATATGAAATTTATTTTTGACCTTGCACTCAATACATTGAATTAACATTCAAGAGGCCAATGGAGGGGGGCCAACAGTACTTCAGCTTACCCTATATAGATTTTTTAATAATTATCAAACCTGCTCACAAAAGGACCATGCGTCAAAATGATCTAAAAACCAAGAAAGCTGAAAGTTAAGCTCGATACGCACAGAGCGGGCGCGGCGCGGTGCGGGGCGGAGGCGGTTTTGGATTTTTGATCTTTCCGAAACTGTCGACTGTCGAGTTACGTTAACTGCTTCATATGTCACACGCGCCGCCTCCGCTCTACCGCGCTTAGGGTTGCCAGGTGTCCGGCTAAGCCGGACATGTTTGGCTTTTTAGGGCCGTGTCCGGCCAAATATTCACTCGTCCGGCCTGTCCAGCTTTTGTTAGGCTTTTTGCCTGGCGGCCGCGTAACCCGCGCGAGTTAAAACTTGAGCGCTAAGCGCATGTAAAACAGTGCCGTGCCGTGCCGTGCGTGTGTTGTGATGGTCCCGCTTTTCGAACGCAATGTCCGGCTTTGAAAAAGCTATAATTAGCGCAAAAAAGGTCCGTCCGGCCTTTAGGGTAAAATGTCCGGTTTAATTAAGTGCCGAGTCCGGCTTTTGCATTTTTCCACCTGGCAACCGCGCTACCGAATACCGCGTGGGTTTTTGGTGCGACGTGCCGTGGACATGTGCCGGACCGTGTTTGCTTTACTGCGGTAAACACCCTCCGCCCCGCAACAACGCTGCGCCGCGCTCTGTGCGTTTCTAGCTTTAGTTCTATCCAATGACCTAACTCTCAGCTTTTTAGGGTTCCGTACCTCGAAAGGAAAAAACGGAACCCTTATAGGATCACTTTGTTGTCCGTCTGTCTGTCTGTCAAGACCCTTTTTCTAAGGACCGCGTGGAGGTAACAAGCTGGAATTTATATCAAATACTCAGGTCTACTGTCCCTCGGAGCTTTGAAAAAATCACACTTGTAAGCCACCGCAATAAAAAAATACATCCGTTTATACCGCAAGTAGGCCTGTTTACCCTAGTTGGTAGTGACACTGTCTCCGAAGCTAGAGGTCCCGGGTTCGAATCCTGGTAAGGGTATTTGTTTTGTTTCTGTGGTGAGCAGAGACATTTGTTCCTGAGACTTGGATGCTTTCTATGTATTTTAAGTATATACATATCTATTAAATATATCGTCGTATAGTACCCATAACACAAGCCTTATTGAGCTTACTATGGGACTAGTTCGATTTGTGTAAATAATTGTCCTCTAATATTTATTATTATTTATTTAAATTTACGCAAATTTTCGACACTCGCAAGGGAATCAAAACCTACAGGGTACTTCCCGTGAACTCAGAATCTTGAAATTTGGTGCGAAGCAACGTCTTATAGCACAGATAAAGGAAAAATTGCGAAAACCGTATTTTTTTTGTAACATCATATAATAAAAATATTTTTACGGAACCCTTGGTGCGCGAGTTCGACTCGCACTTGGCAGCTTTTTTGGTTTTAGGACCAGACTCCATACAAAGTTGCCCATGGTCTAACGAGAATCGGTTGAGAAATGCGACCTGCTGAGAACAGCCGGAAATCCGGACAGACGTTTTTGCTCAACCTGAAGCAGAATCTTCGCTCACTCGGTCAATTTTTATTTAAATTAAAAATGGGATTGCACTGGCCAGCATCTAGCCAGGGGGCAAAGATGAGGCCGACGATGAAGCGAGCTCACCCAGAAGATGCCTATCAATCAACGAATCTAAAACATCCTTGTTCACTATTTTGAAATAATGATCCGTTTTGACATATGTTTTTTTTAATCAAGGTAACATAGCGAGTGAGCGAGACAAAATGTTAACGGCTACAATGACTACATTCGCCTCAAATAGGCTGCAACGTATCAGGCTGTACCATCAGCTTCCCTATGCATGTAAATTGAATGTAAGTGCAGTCAGCTTCATTATAAATCAAACTTTATGGACTGGGTATGAATAGATAAAGTCTTAAACAGTCTTAGAAGTGTATTATGATATTTATTAGACTAGGCGAGCGGGAAGCCCCTAGTAGCTTTCCGGTGAAGAAAAATCATCATCATCATCCTAGTGTTATGCCCAGTACAGTTCAATCCTAAGCCGAATTTAGCCGAGATTTAAGTTTAGAAACAGGTCATCATCATCATTTCAGCCGAATGACATCCACTGCTGGACATAGGCCTCCCCCAAAGACACTCCGACAGACAGACCGTCAGACCCGCCGTCACTCCGTCAGACTTCCACAATGACCGGCCCTGCGCCACCCGCTTCCAGCGGACACCTGCGACCCTTACCAGGTCATCAGTCCACCGTGTGGGGGGCCTGCCCACGTTATGAACTTAGAAACAGGTATGTATGTGCACATATTTTAATATAATACTCTTGAATAGTAATAATAATTAATAATCGTGAATTGGCTATGGATAGGATAAGGTGGAGAGAACTGCATACTTCATCGGCTACACCGACAAGAGTTTTATTCTTAAATTCATGATGATGACTGTAAAACATATAGAAGCCCAGATTGAGGGCAAGCGAAGACGGAGGAAGGGGACGACCAAGGATGAGTTACCATCATCCTAGCGTTATTCCCAGTACAGTTGCATCCTGAATGATAGTCCGCTACCTAATCCCAAGAATTGGCGTAGGCACTAGTTATTTACGAAAGCGACTGCCATCTGACCTTCCAACCCGAGGGGGAAACTAGACCTTATTGGGATAAGGATTGTCAAGTGAGTGGGCAACTTGACTGTTACAAGTTCTTAAGCGGCCCGAAGGGCTCTAACCAAAGCACGGGGGCGCTCAGTTAGTAACCACTCAAAGCGGTCACCCATCCAAAAACTGACCCCGCCCAACATTGCTTTGCCTCGCATACCGCACGCGGTACGCGGGCGATGCTAGGCCACGAATTAACGCTCTTTCCGGTGAAGGAAAATATCTAAAGTATCTTGAGAAAACAGGTCTAATCCCAAGGCTAGTTTTTCCTTTGAGTTGGAAGGTCAGATGGCAGTCGCTTTCGTAAAGCTATGCATACGCTAAATCTTCGGATTAGGGTCTCCCTAATCCTATCAACGCGGAATCGGTAATGGTCGATAGAAAAAAGCTTTATGTCTGCGCAATAAGAGCGTAAACGACGTCGACGCATCGGCCGGCGTCGGCCAAGCCGATTAGAGCCGAACCATGCCTATTTAGCTCTGATTGCGTGGACTGGACATAAAGCTTTTTTTCTATCGGCTTTTGGCGATTCCGCGTCGGTAGATGTGGGGAGACCCTAAGGGGCCAAAAGCGGACTCCGCGGGCTCCTAAGATACAACGACGATGATAAGAAGTTTACCTTTTATCATGTGTGATAATATTAGTCAATTTGCAATTAGCAACCTTTTACAGAAGAATTAAGACTCAAATTTGAAGTGGAGTACATTTACATTATCACCATTATCAGCGCAGTTCGCGGTCTTTTGTATCGCATGCATATTCAGAGGTCAACAACGCTGTAAAAATAACATAATTATTAATTACAGTGAATATAAGCCTTAAATGGCATAAAATCGAGGATTTTTATTTTTGTACAGGCTAATGGGATACCCGGTAGCTTATTATTTAATGATTATACTTATGGATATTTGAATACTTTCCGGATAATTTAATGTCGGTAGAGTAGAAACGAAACTCTTTGAGGCAGTGTTTTGGACGCCATCGGGCTTGTGTTACATGCGTACCTACCTCTAGATAGTGCCTATTTACTCTCGTCTTGAAAAGATCCAAGTTATAATTATGCGGGAATAGATTATCCGAAAGACATTCCACTCCTTAGATGTACTCGCAAGAAAACTAGAAGCAAAGCGCTTCGTGCGAATCAGTGGCATGTCAACAATATAAGGGTGGAACCCATGTCCGCGCCTTGTCCCACGATGGCGATCTAGATCGATTTTCCGATCCTATTTAACCGTACATCGTAAACTAGCTGTTGCTCGCGGCTTCGTCCGCGTCTTCGCTCCTATTGGTCGCAGCGTGATGTTATATAGCCTAAAGCCTTCCTCGACAAATGGACTATCCAACACAAAAATAATTTTTCAATTCGAACCAGTAGTTCCTGAGATTAGCGCGTTCAAACAAACAAACTCTTCAACTTTATAATATTAGTACAGGGTGATTCAGGAGACGTGAGCAGGACCAACACTACATACATAGTAAATGGCAATGAATCGTTCACCATTGTTTGAAACACCTATACCTTTTTCCTGTATTTTAATTTTTGTTAAGTTAAAGCTTAATTCTCTACAATCATGGTCACCCTACAACAACTGGTTTATAAAGATGTAACCACTAACTGTTTTGACAGCACTTTAATAATGAAGAAAGTAAATTGTCACATTGAGTGAGGTACGGTATTGCAAAAGTAATCGGACTCAGATGACATTTAATTTGAAACGTATCACTTGATTGAAGTATTCTGATTGTATACTGTTTTTCACGTAAGAAGAGTCCATTTTTGACGTATAATGACATAATTTGTACTGGGTTGACAGCTGTCACCGGACTCTTCTTACGTGAAAAACAGTATAGAGTTACCATGAATTTCGTAAATAATTTAAAACATTTCCTTTTCAACACCAAAGGTAAATGAACGTTAATTTTACTAATAGTGGTACGAAGGAGTAGCTTATGATCTACTGAATCCGTAGTGTTGATCTTGCTCACGTCTCCCGAATCACCCGTATAGATTTCATTACAACCGTTCAAGCCGCTTTCGAGAGCTAAATAACAAATAAATATACAAATATTAGGGCTATGCCCAGTAGTGGACGTCTTTCGGCTGACATGATGATGATGATGCAAATATTTCTCGTTTAATAGTCGGTATAGGAGGATGTAAGAATCCTCTTATTACGTTATAAAACCGCCTAGCAGTGCGAGGTCAACTACTGTAGGATATAATATAACCCGGATCTCTTGTTTGTTATTAAAAACATACTCGATAATTATTAAATGGACTTAGCTGATACAGTCTCTTCTACCGACTTGGAAAAGGGAGGTTCTTAATTCTGGTGAAGGTTTGAGGCTTAATAAAATCTCAATTTCCACATGTTTAATGGATTGAAAACCATAAAAATATCACAATAAATAATAAAGTACAAAAAATTATCAAAATCATAAAAAGATATGGAGACTTCAAAGATTCTAAGAAATATATTAATTAGGATTAAATTAAGAAATAAGTTCCTAGCCAGAGCTTTTCTTATATAACATAGGAGGCAAATGAGCAAACGAATCGCCTGATGGTAAGCGATTACCGAATTAGCTTGCAAAACTTACAATAATAAATTTAATGATATTGATATTTTTCATCTGTCTCTCCAACAATTTGTTTCTGCAATAAATAAAAGAACAACAGATGTAATCTAAAGTAAATAGTTATCTCTGTATAATATTATAGTTGTTGATAAACCTTTCCCTTATTAATATAAATGTTCCTTAGTCTCGTCTTGTATGAAATTATTATTTTGTTAATTCGATCTGATCAACAGATATGTTATTAATTAGTAGTGGAAACTATTTGGCTTATGAACTTGTGTCATGATTAATTATGTGTTGTATTTGACTGTTTGTTTCCCAAAGGATTAAAAAAAGAATAAAAGGTGCCAATACGATTCTTTTTTATACCAGGTCAGTGGCAAACAAGCGTACGGCCTGCCTTATGGTAAGCAGTCACAGCAGCCTATGTACACCTAAGAACCCTTTAAAAATAAATTGTAAACAGATTATGTGGCCAAACCCAGTACTTCAAGACCAAAACAAAATTTTACATAATTTTCCATACGGCGGTTGGTTCGAATATCTTTTTTTGACGTCATCATATAGTGTCAATTATAAGGAGCCATTTCTGCGGTCGCTAGAGACGAGCTAGGTTTTTCTTAGCAGTTGCATATTTGATCATCGCTAAAAACTGGTTCAAAAGCACCATAATATATGAGAATTTTATTTGGATGTTGACTTAAGGGTGCTTTAACGTGTCCACCTAGCGCCACTCGAAAATAATTGTGATTATTTAAATTTAACGATAGATATTGAAAAAAGGAGGCCACACTATGCAAACTAGTTTTAACGTTGCTGAATTCGTCGATCTATGAGTTAAAAAATAAAACGGCTGTTATTACTTTGGACGCATATATAGATCTAACTAAAGCACCCTTAAAAATAAATCGCCATCGTAGATCCTAAACGGATGACCCGATTTGAGTGTGTTTTTTTAATCGAAAGTCTTGATGAAAAAGATGGTTCTCAGACATGTTTTATAGAAATCGGTTCTGCCGTTTTTGAAACATTGAACTTTTTTCAACATCAACACGGCTATCACAAGACGGCGCGCGATATAGCTCGCGCGCCGTCTTGTGATAGCCGTGCTGTTCTGTTTGATATGATGCCCACGGCCGCTTTCTATCATCGCACTGGGCATTCATCCTCACACCTTAGAACCGGTAAATGGTCGCGTACGGTACGGTTTCAGAGGAACTTCCTCCCTCGGACGCTCCGGTTGTAGAATGGGCTCCCTGCCGAGGTTTTCCCGAGGAACTACAGTATGGGATTCTTCAAGAAAAGAGTGTATAAATTTTTAAAGGGTCGGCAACGCGCATGTGACACCCCTGGAGTTGCAGGCGTCCATAGGCTGCGGTGACCGCTTACCATCAGGCGGGCCGTACGCTTGTTTGCCACCGACGTGGTATAAAAAAAATTAAGTTGTCAGTTATACAATATTTAAATACATAAAACGTCAACAATTGACGCTATTCGACTATAGAATACCCTGACCCCACTTATTCCTATGAACTTCATACTAAAAGAGCATTTCTCACGTTTCATTAAATGTTGCTGATTTGAATATCAGTCAACATCCTTATTAGCCGATTCTCCTCGTTACCTCAGCTGATTTTAATTTAACAAATCGCCTCACATTAGCCCACTCTACCATAATACACAGTACACAGCAAAATGTGTCCTTACGCCAAAACATCAGCAAATTACGTAACACTAATTAAACCGAACTGCAGTGAAAGGGAGCGTTCTTTCCCAACACACAACGTCCTACACGCCATCACTTCCCTATAAACATGAGCTATTTTACATAAGTTCCTGTTGTAACATCGGATGTTAAGTACAATACTACATTGAACATTAATAGAGCTTATGTCGTTGGGATACGGTTCATGATTGGTCAGTGTGATCTCGATGATACTAGACATGGTAACATGGAGTTACACGATTTAGTGGGACTTTGAATACGAATTTACACTGCTTATCGGAAAGCTCACTTGACGTAGACACCGATCACTAAAGTAGTTTAAATCGTCTGATTTAATGATTTAGGTGGGTTTTTTAAATAGAGCTATGCCATTAGTGGACGGCGTATTACGAGCCCGATTCTAAAGAAAAAACCGCAAATCGATGTACAGTTTAGCCATTTGGCACACGCATACAAGAGGTCAAAACAAAATTTTTGACCCGCAGTTCTTAAAAAAATCCTTTAGGATGTGAGTGCCGGGATGACCCGTCGCAATTTTTTTTTTCAGAAACCTATTGTGTGTGGTGTTATATGAAAATGCTTTTTGAGACGATTCTAAAATATACCACATCATTAAATTTCAACCATTTTATTAAATTAATACAAAAATAATAAAATAAATAAAAATTGGGGGACAATCTTACACAAATCGACCTAGTCCCAAACTAAGCAAAGCTTGTACTATGGGTACTAGACGACGATATACATACTTATATAGATAAATACATACTTAAATACATAGAAAACATCCAAAACCCTAGAACAAAATATCCGTGATAAATGCACAAATAAATGCCCTGGCGGCTGGCCGGGATTCGAACCCGGGACTAGAGGGCTTCGGAGGCAGAGTCACTACCAACTAGGCTAAACAGGCCGTTAAACCAATACCAAGTTTGGGCTCCTCCAGATACGATACGACTGATTTATTTGTACAATATACTACAAATGATACGTGATATCTTTATATCTTACCCCAAGAAAGCAATCTTCAAAATAATTAGATTTAGTTTTTTTTTTCAATATTACAAGGTGACACAGTTTTACCTCAGTACCTATTTTACGAGTTAAAGAACTATTCTGCAGATACGGTACATCCGATAAGATATTGTATTTTTTTACCAATATTATAAAGCTGAAGAGTTTGTTTGTTTGTTTGAACGCGCTAATCTCAGGAACTACTGGTTCGAATAAAAAAAAAAATGTGTTGGATAGTCCATTTATCGAGAAAGGCTTTAGGCTACATTACATCACACTACGACCAATAGGAGCGTAGACGCGGACGAAGTCGCGAGGAACAGCTAGTAACTGATATGAATGCTATGGCTGTTGAATACATGATCAAAGATTTTATTATTACAAATGAAATAAATGGAATAAATCAACTTTATTCTGCAAGTAGGTCGAATGGCACTTTTACAAGTCAAAATCTACTAGCGTTTCTGCAAAAGAAGACCACTGCCGAGAAAAAAATAAAAAAATAAAATTAGTCTTAATAGCGTTTATTTTGCGGCGGTTGAATCTAAAGTTACAGAGCTTGGAACACCGAAGTCAAGTCGCTTGTTTGTCTGTGTTCTATCGGATACATTTTGGAATGAATGAATGAATGATTGTTTATTTGCTAAAGAAACAAGCGTATATATAAGGTGTTACAAATAATCAGTCAAGGATCGCATCTTGTTTTGCCAATACTGGCGTACAAATATTAGGTATTTTACAATCTTAATCTAATATCAATAAATAAAAACTTAATATTACAATTTACATTTGTTCATGAATTCATTAACGGAATAATAACAGTGTTCAATTAAATAATTAAATAACCTCTTCTTAAAAAGACTAAAAGGCATTTCTTTGAATGTATCTGAGAGTACGTTATATATCTTAATAGCCATACAATATGAATTTCTCCGTGATAACGCCAGATTGGTTTTAGGTACGTGTAACTTATATCTATGTGTTCCCCTTTTAGAATTAGTGACTCTTACATCAAATAGTTGTATGTTTTGCTTAACAAAGATACATATTTCAAATACATACAAACATGGAAGTGGCAGTATACGTTTAGATTGGTAATGTGGTTTACAGTGGTCTAAGATATCGGCTCCACATATAGTGCGAATACATTTTTTTTGTATCTTAAAAATTATTTCAGCATTCGTCGAGTTTCCCCAAAGTATGAGTCCGTATCGTAATACTGATGCCACATTTCCGTGATAAGCGGAGAGAGCTGCTTCTTCCGAGACTACATTCCGTAACCGATACAAGACGTACACAAAACGATCGAGTCGTATGCGCAGATTATCAATATGACTCTTCCAGTTGCAATAACAGTCCAATGTTATTCCTAAAAATGTAGCAGCTTTGACTTCTTCAATAGATTGATTATTATATGAAATATTTAAATTAATTATTTTACTTTTATATGTCAAAAACTGTATGAATTTAGTCTTTACCAAATTAATGCTCAAATTATTGTCTTCCATCCACTTAATTATGTCGCTTAATGATTGATTTATTTCGTGTTCAAATGTCAAAGTATCATTACATTGGAGAATGTCTACAGGAATTACATGACTTAGTTCCGCCTTCCCCGTTCCATGACCGGACGTCCAGACGTGGTGAGCGGTTGCATCCTTACATTCCTTACGGTGCATGTAATATGCCTAATTTGAAGAATAAACTACATTTACTTTTTTTTTTACTTTTACGTTGTCAGTCTACCATTCATTCGCACGAAGCGATTTGCTTCTTCTTTCCTAATGTGAACAGCTAAGGACTGGAATTTGCTGCCGCCGTCTGTATTTCCTGATACATACAATCTGGGTCTCTTCAAGAGAAGAGTGAATAGGCTATTACTGAACCAGCGAGCAACATCTTAGGCCTTGTCATCGCGTTCCATCAGGTGAGATCGAAGAAAATCGCTGGTCAGTCTATCATAAAAAAAATGTTTAAAGAAAATTAGGTTTTAAAGCCTTTAACATTAGTTATGTCTTATGACTAAAGGCAAAACGGGAACCGAAATCTGAGTAGGTATGAAATGAACCACGATGCTATGTCACTTTTTAGCTTTGGCGTGGACTATGCGGACTATCCCAAACGGTCAAGATAACCTGATGTTTGAACACAAACGCCAAAAACATTTTTTAAAGTCTCATTTGATTCTTATATATGACTATTTGATTTTCTATTGTGGATTTCAATATCTATCTTACTTTTAAGTAGGTATGACCCACGAAGCTGTGTCACTTTTTAGCTTTGGCGTGGACTACTGCGGACTATTCCAACGGTGGAGATAATCAAGGGTTCAAAAGAAATGACAAACAAATTATTTCAGTCTCGTTTGGTTAGTAATATTGTGGTTCAATTATCGGTTTGAATATCTGTATCTGTCCTATCTTTAATATATTATTAAAGTATTCTCCGTGCGGTACGAGTAAAAACGTGATATTTGAAGGCATCTGGCCTGTTTGCCTAAAGCCCTGAACCAAAGCGACTAACAATTAATAAAAAAATAGTTCTCATTTAGCGAGCGCGCGAGACATCATTTCACGGTTACAAACGCTTGGAGTTTGATAGCTTTCCTCATATATCCATCTTAGTTAAACAACTGATTTACTCCACAATGTAACAGCACATAGCCTGTAGTGTAAGATATAAATCATGTAACGGCCCTTGTTAGAGGGCTAATGCAGATTTCCTGGGGCGATAAATCGGTGTATACTAGACTGCTGGTCGGCTTTGCTTGCTAACGGCGATTTCACTAGTAAAGCGCAGTACAGGGACATGGTAAATGTATGAGCTAAGGCAGTATCTCAACTCAATTAGTCTCTAAGTTCCGTTTACGAATAATAACTCAAGAGTTAATTTAGAGACACGGGTCATGTCAGGAAGAAATAAATGTAAGAACTAAATGGATAACAATACAATCATAGGCGCAGCGCCTCAAAACCCATTTCATCGCGATATACCTATATTACAAGCTTTCCCAAACATTAATGTCCAATTGTAAGTAGACTATAAAGTAAGGGAGATGAAGTTTACAACCGTAACAAGATATTACAATATGTTTAATGTTCAACTGTGCCTAAGGGCTCTTTTTCACTAGTCGTTACCGCTCGTACACCACATGCGACGACAGTGAAAATCAGCCCTTATTTGCGTCTGTTTGGTTACAGTTTTCTACTCAATCACTGTCTGGTACTCATAGTAGCCCAGAGAAAAACGTCAAACAATAATACCGCTACCGAGCGATATAGATACTAAATTGAATAACAACGACAGAGAAGGATATATTTTGTTCTCCTTGTCATAGTTCCGCTATTCTTTATTTGCCTCAATGACATCTACACGCCACGTCAAATAGTTTGAGGCAAATAAACAATTACCCGCCCAAATTAAAGAGGTTGTTTATGGTAAGCCCCAGTCAATCAACTCATGGCATGTATCTGATGATATTTCCCTTTCGGACCATATACATTTGCTTTAGGTACCAAACTAAAATACGAATAGCTACGGTACGTAAACGGAATCCCAGGAACACCGACTGGTCGGCTTTTAGAAGTGACCTGAAGTTGGACCTAGGTGACCCAAAAGGTAAGCTAAACTCTATTATTGACATAGAATTTGAAGCGGACAAGATAGTAGAAGCTGTATATACGGCCTATACTAACAACTGCCCGGAGAAAAGAACTCTGGCCAAAGAGGTACCCTGGTGGACCCCAGAGATAGCAAAGCTCAGGAGGGAAACTAGGGCAGTATTTAATGACGCAAAGTCAGCTAATGACTTTGGGTTTTATGCACAAAAGCTCACAGAATATAGTAAAGCTGCGAGAAAGGCTAAGAGGAAAGCATGGATAAACCACTGCGATCAAATTGAGTCCATACCAGAAGGAATGAGACTGACAAAGGCGCTAGCTACTACGAAGTCGGCCCCGCTAACAACCATTAGAGGTTGTGACAAAAACATGACAAAATCACCCTTAAGGTGATGTGTAACACACACTTTCCGGGCTCGGAAATACACCAGAGCATAACGGACGGGGAGACAATTAGTGCGTTGGAACAAACCACAAAAACAACAAGGCACAATTGGGACACGTCCAAAAAAGTAGTAGATCATAAAAAGATAAAGTGGGCACTCTCCACATTCCAACCGTATAAAGCCCCGGGACCGGATGGAGTCTACCCCATTCTACTACAAGAAGGCGCTAATGTACTAATCCCGCATCTAAGTAGATTGTACAGGGCGTGTTTAGCCATCGCACATGTACCGCGTGTGTGGAGGATGGTACAAGTAACCTACCTACCCAAACCAGGCAAGGCGGATTACAGCGAAGCCAAATCATATAGGCCAATTAGTCTATCATCATTCTTCCTAAAAACTTAAGAGAAACTGGTAGATAGACACATAAGGGATGGCCCTTTAAAAAGGCATCCACTGCACGAATTACAATGTGCATATCAGCCAGGGAAGTCAACAGAAACGGCACTGCACCTGGTAACAACCAGAGCTGAACAGGCTATAGAGAATAAAGAACTATGCCTGGCGGCTTTCCTAGACGTGGAGGGAGCGTTCGATCGCACCACGTATAAAGCTATTAACGAAGCGGCTGCTGGACACTGCATAGAGCCAACCATATGTAAATGGATAGGCAATATGCTAAACGGCAGACTAATAAAGTCATCTCTTCTAGGAGATGAGATAATAGCCACGGCCACAAAGGGGTGTCCCCAGGGTGGGGTACTGTCACCGACTCTATGGAGTCTGGTGGTGAACTCACTCCTGGAAGAACTCAATAGTGGTCCTATTCGCACGGTAGGATATGCGGATGATTTAGTGATACTAGTTAATGGAAAATTTCCAAGCACAGTATCAGGAATCATGAATGAAGCACTGAAGAAGGTGGAGAAATGGTGCAACTGTCACCAATTGTCCATCAATCCAGGCAAAACTTTAGTAATACCATTTACTAGGAAAAGGACCCTTCGAGGCATATTAATATTTGATATTGATATTGATAAAAACTGTACGGGAGGGTGCTAGAACTGTCCAATGATGTGAAATATCTAGGCACCACGCTGGATAAAGAACTGAATTGGAAAAAGCATACTGATCTCACCATAACGAAGGCACTGAGAGTGTTTGGGATGTGTAGATCGGCATATGGCAAAACATGGGGTTTGAACCCAAAGGTACTGAAATGGATTTACACCATCATGGTGAGGCCCATTCTACTGTACGGAAGCGTGGTATGGTGGCCAAGGACTTTAAAGAGCACATTTATTTATTTATTTAAATATTTTATTTATTTATACATAAGGAGTACTAACAGCTACAAAAACTTGATAAAGTCTTGAATAGCAACACATAGCCAATTAAAGGAACTCACAGATAGAGCACATGCAGAAATGACCTAATAAAGGTACAACGAACAGTATGCATGGCTATAACAGGGGCGTTTCGAACCACGCCAACGGCGGCGCTAGAAGTACTACTGGACCTACCGCCGCTTCATATAGTGATTAAGTCGGAAGCGCGCAAATCCCTCTACAGACTGAGGCTTCTTGGGCTGTGGAGCGATAGCAAGCCGAAGACTAAACACACAAACATGGAAACGGACAGTTTCTTAGACAGAATAACAAACATGGGGTGCGACAAAATGCAACCCAAGTTTGTGTTCCACAGGAACTTCAATATAAAAGTTCCCTCGAGGGCAGAGTGGGCTGAAGGTCTGGAATCACTAGATACTGGTGGTGAAGACAATATCTGGTACACGGATGGATCAAAAATGGGATCCGGTACGGGAGCAGGCATCTTATGCAAAAGACTATAAAAGTAGTGTAAGCATGGGGCAATTCGCGACTGTCTTCCAGGCGGAGACATATGCCATAGTTGCCTGTGCACAGGAGAATATAGACAGACGAACCAAAGGAGAGACTATCTATACACTCAGTGACAGTCAAGCAGCCCTCAAGGCGCTTACAGCGACGAGAGTGGACTCTAGACTAGTTTACAATGGCGTACAAGCTTTGAATAAGCTTGGAAGGCATAACAAAGTGCAACTAGTATGGATACCAGGGCACGAGGGGTTCATCGGCAACGAAAAAGCAGATGAACTGGCAAGAATGGGATCTACAGGCCATTTTGTAGGTCCAGAACCGTTTGTGGAACTCTCGCAGAGAACCATAACATCGGCCTTAAAGGATTACGCCAAAGCCAAACACCAACAGGAGTGGAGGATTGAGGCGGGCTTAAGGCACTCAAAGCTCTTCATCGAAGGAGTGGACCCAAGCTGGACCAAGAAGCTTTGGAAATTCAGCAGAAAGCAACTTAGAATTATAACTGGGGTGTTTACAGGTCACTTCGGGGTCAAGGATCTCTTGGCCAAGATGGGACTATCAGACAACATAGACTGTAGAATGTGTGGCGAGGATGACGAGACAATGGAACACTTATTGTGTGAATGTCACGCCCTTGCCAGACAAAGAATGAATGACTTTGGTAATGGCTATCCAGAACCAAAGGAATTCAGAGTACTCCCGCTGAGCTCCATCATCCGGTTTGTGGAAATGTTGGAGAGCAGTTTGGAGTAAGTATAAAGGAGGGGGCAATTGCACAAAAGATCCCATTGGGTCGAAGTGCAAGGGCCCTCATATAAATAAGATAAGATAAGATGGTAAGCCCCAGAGGTCAGATCAGTTCTCAATTTAGCTGCGTAAGAGCTTTTCTGTCCCCCTTGGTGCAACTCATATAGGATTTCTATACAAATCCTTGCTCTGAAATTATATAACTACGGAAACAATTTGTATCTGTTCCAAGTTTCAGCTTTCTGTGTCAAGTGGTCTTTCAGAAAAAAAAACTATCACACACGCACAGGCACCGAATCATTGCACAAGTATTCCACTCACTGGTGGATTGTCTCTTTTAGATGCCCATTTTTGGATTGGTTCAATGATCGACCAATGTTGGATTGGTTCAATGATCGATCAATGTTGGATTGGTTCAATGATCGATCAATGTTGGATTGGTTCTTGAATCGCGTAGGAATTTGCCGCTATCTTTTATCTTTCGGAATCTTATGTGCACTTTTATTCCGAACTAAACGGGACTGCGCACGCAACACTGCAGCTTGATCGATATTTTTACGTTACAGGTTTAAGGTATTAAATATAATTTAAATGTAAACTTTGTTTTCACGCCCGTAACATCTAATAACCAACTTTGACAGCTGGATCTTCGTCGACAGTGGCGCCATCTAGTGAACACAAAAACGGGAGTCCTCTCTCTGTAAAAGCTGTACAGACAGAACAGGACTTACCAGGGGGCCGGCCGCGTCTCCTAGGGGTCGGGGGTCGTTTGAGACTCAAGTCCACCGGCTCCATTTGCACCGGGGGCCCGCAAGCCTGCAACAATAATAAATATTTGTAATTTTTGGACAATCTTACACAAATCGAGCTAGTCCCAAACTAAGCAAAGCTTGTACTGGGCGACGGTATACATACTAATATAGATAAATAGATACTTAAATACATAGAAAACATCCAATACTCAGGAACAAGTAGTTGTGTTCATCACACAAATAAATGACCTGACCGGGATTCGAACTGCCACTTTCGTAGGCAGAGTCACTACCAACCAACTAGGCATAAGTCAGCAATATATTGTCAAACCTGTAATCATTGTAACAGACTCGTAAATAATTGTGATTATTTAAATTTAACTAAGCCGACCATGTAGTATTTCGTATTTAAGTACCTTTTAACCCCCGACGCAAAAAGAGGGAGAGGGATAAGTTTAACGTGTCTGTCTGTGTACCTGTCTGTGGTATAGTAGCTCCCAAACGGATGAACCGAGATTCGTTTAGTATTTTTTGTGTCATAGATAATTTTATCCCGAGTGTTCTTAGCCATGTTTCATGAAAATCTGTTCAGCCGTTTTTTAAATATTGAGCTATGAAATGAAATACGTCAAACTAATTTTTACGTAGATCGAATCCCGTCGATCTATGCGTCCAAAGTAAAAACGGCCGTTTTATTTTTTAACTCACAGATCGACGAATCCAAGCAACGTAAAAACTAGTTTGATGTATTCAAAAGGTGCTTAAATACGAAACACTTTACATAGTGGCCTCCTTTTTTCAATATTTATCGTTAAATTTAAATAATTACAATTATTTACGACTGGCGCTAGTGCACCTGTTACATTTTAGTAAAGCGCTCTTAAAAGGAATTCAGTGGTAAAAACGCATAAATTAATACTTATTTGTTGCAGTCAAAAACTGGTAACGCAGTGGAAAGGGACAATTTTCAAATAAATTGATGACCACTGAGTAGGGCATGTAAATTTCCCGGGAAATCCCGGGAATTTCATACAAATCTGGACCGGGACTGCAAACCCTACCTCTGAGTTACTCGATTTATGGACATTTACAGTACTTAGATATTAACCAAAACTGGAAAAAATAGCCTAATTAAACCTCTTTTACTACCACTAAGCAGGATATTGAAGTGTGGGACAAGTATTGCAAAAATATGCATTTTAAGCAAAATGTGTCGAAAACTTAAAGTAGAATGGCCCATTTACCTCTGCTTATCACTCTATGTTCTGTATTTCTCTAGTATTTATATTTCTTTCGGAACATAAACACAAACGAGCGCGTTCGCGTTCAGTCTCAATTTGTATGGCAAGATTGGCAACAAATAGTTACCACCAAAGGCCGCCAGAGGCGCTGTTCGCGTTGCCATACAAATTATGACTAAATGCAAACACGTTAGTTTGTGTTAATGTTTAAAAAAAATACAACGGGTACTGAACCATTTTGTCCTTTTACTGAGGTGTGCAATAAAGAGTATCTATTGTATTGTCTTCTGTCAATTCAGTAAATGTTATAAAGGATTTATTTTTGACTATATCCGAGCCCGACACACACTTGGCCATTCCTTAATATTTGTTTGCCTACTAACCCTAAAATACGATAAACGCACCCACTTACGTTACGCAATAATACCCGTCCGTCATTCCACTTGTCAGTAATCGATCATTTATACGAAGCGTCAAGTGTGAGTCGTACATCATATAGTATATGTACAAGGCCTAACGCATAACTGAGTCTATTCCTGAGGTACGGTTGACGATTTTTTCAAGTCACCTCAAAGTGAATGCCTGATTGCTTGCCCATATCGATGGCAATACATATCTTTATAAAAAAAAAGATATTACAGTACATATGGTGCTACATTACCGCATGAGTGCGGTAATCAGCAGATTACGTGCATATGTCGAAACTTCAAAGACCCATATGTACTGTAAAACGTTGTACGATACACGTGCGAACAGGTAATTCGCAACTCGTGTCGATTAAAAAAAACTCCCTTCGGCCGTGTTTCAATTTATCACCACTCGTTGCGAATTTTCTGTTCTCTGCACTTGTATCGTAATGTACTATAATGAATTAATGATATCACTATGAAATAACCGTGTACTCACTCACTTCACTACTCACTTCCCAACTGGTGAAACCGACAAAGTAGCAAACTGTCCCGCTACTTACGATTCCAACTGTACACGAGATACGAGATATCGTTAATACATACATATATCACGCCTGTTTCCAAAAGGGGTAGGTAGAGATCACCGATTTCCATTAGCTACAATGCTGACATCACGGCTGTTTCTCTACGTAGAACGAAACGTGTATGATAGCCGCCATATTGTGTCAAAAAGATTTTGACGACTTACCGAGCTGTGATTGGCTACTGCCGTGACTGATGTTTTGCTTATTGGACGTCAAAACAAAGTGACAATTCAAACAAATAGAAGATAGTGAAGTGCGTCGTATGTGGCATGGCATGCAAGTTATCATTTTGCAAAATGTATGAGTGTTGTGGTTGTGAAACGTAGAACTCTGTGAAAGGACGAAGATATATCGTTTTCCCGGATATGAGATGAGGTACATTAAAAAATAAATCTGTTAATAAGTAAAATGTTGTTTAATTTCATTTAACTATGATATGGCACAAAATAGTTCATGGTATTTCAATTGAACACCATTTTCATTTTACATCGGACGTTGGTGTTCAATTGCAAATGCCGTGAGCTTCTACACAAAGTTAAATTTAAATGAGCTATATATATTAATCGTTGGATGTTCACAGTAAGTTCCATTGCCACAGTGCCATTAAATAATAAAACAAAATAAACGTCAAAAATCTACCAGCGGGTACAGATTAAATACAGTTGCTCACGGTCTATATTTTTGGTTCGTGAGTAGGCGGTCTGAACCCTTACTAGTCTGTGGCTGCCATACGAGTATTACAGAATGCTGGGCAACCAATGCAAAACACCTACAAAAACTTCACACAAACGAGATGAAGATGCTGAGATGGGCCGGCGGTGTAACTAGACTCGATAAAGTACTAAACAAGTACATCAGAGGAAGTTTTGCAGTTGCCCTCGCCCCTATCACAGACAAGCTTCAAGAAAGTCGCCTGAGATGGTACGGACATATAAAGCGTAGAGAATCCGACCATACCGTAAATCGAGCTTTAACACTTCCTGAAAAAAAGCGCGGTAGAGGCCGACCACCCGCCAAATGGCTCTGATTGTGACTTGAAGACCCTGCACATTGACAATCAGACAACCCAGTATAGAACATCCTATGGCGCCGAGTAACGAGAAGCCGACCCCAAATGACGGAAAGAGGCAAAGGAAAAGAAGAAGACGAGTGTTACATATCCTTGCACCACCGGGACGTACCCAGATCAATACCAAGAGGCCGCGGCATCCTTATAAACATACAAGGCGGAATCGGATTTCGTTGATGGTTTTTCCGACAGAACGAAACATAAATCAATTCCGCAACGTTCAAAAACGTGTGCTTTTGTTTAGGCGCGATGGTTTTCATACCACTGGACCAGGCGCGGGACCAGGCTGTGGTATAAGTATTAGGCAAGCAGGCTTGAAGCCCGCCAGACGCTGTTAGTAATAATGACAGTATTTTGTACCTGTCTTACTCTCACTTAGTATAATAGAAAGAGGTGGGTAGTATACAGTGTCTGGCGGGCTTCAGGAGGGGGAGGCAATTGCCCCCATTGCCCAAGTATACGCGTCTGTACTAGACGGCAATATATCTAAAACATGTCCGCATCATTATCCTCGTAGCGTAAGATTAGACCGGACTCACAATGATTTTAATCACCGAAAACCTACATAATATCAAATTATATGTACTTATTTAGTAAAAACTTTTTTTTTTTTAATTTATTTAATTTGACTATATTTTATATTATTATTCTATTCAGAAGCCAACAAAGATATTTTTGAGGAGAAAGTTAACTTAAACTATTGATTTATATAATTATAATATAATATGCTGAAAGACAGGTAAAATAATATAAATCGATCGTCACACAAACCTTCGATATTTTACAGTTATTTCTCAGTTCGTAATGATACAGGTGCTCTAACTAATCCGACATAAAAAAAAACACTTAAACACTACGTCCTGTAAAAGATATTCTCATGAATATTGATATAATTCGGCAAACCGCATCAAACATGAATAATCGCGTTTATTCGTATTATAAAACGCTTAAACATGCAATAATGACTGTCATTACGAGGCTTGCACTGAAAGTGGCGGGAATCGAATACTTATTAATTTATTTTTAACATGTATTATACCTTTTTATAATCTCTGAAGTTTCCTTATCTCAACACACTGGCCACTTAGAAAAAAAAAAGTATGGTTCGGTTTCAATTGTTTATTGAAGTCGTCGAGTCACTGCTTAAAATGGAATTGTGCCGTGAAAATTTCAGAGCTATGATTTATTATGACTTTAAAAGTGGACTAACACAAAAACAATGTGAAGAGCGGATGGTTGCTGCTTTTAATATTGAAGCTCCTTCAAAGACTACAATATACAGGTGGTATTCAGAATTTCAACGTGGCCGTGTATCCCTCACCGACGAAGTGCGTGAAGGTCGACCAAAATCGGCAGTCACGCAAGAAAACGTCGATGTTGTGCGTCGTCTGATAAATGAAGACCGACATGTGACATATCGGGAAATTCAAGAGCACCTGGGTATTGGAATGAGTCAAATACAAATTATTTTAAAAGAAGAATTAGGCGTGTAAAAGTTATTTTCCCGTTGGATACCTCACCCATTGTCTGACGAGCAGAAAATAGTCCGTGTCAATTGGTGCCGCAAAACTTTGAAAAGATTTAACAAGGGACGCTCAAATGCTGTTTTTAGCATAGTATCAGGTGACGAGTCGTGGATATACGCTTATGAGCCTGAAACTAAAAACCAATCCCGAGTATGGGCCTTCGAAGACGAGCTCAAACCCACAAAAGTTGTTCGTTCTCGCAGTACGGCTAAGAAGATGGTGGCTACGTTTATCTCTAAATCTGGTCACGTAGCTACTGTGGCTCTTGAGGATCGTAGAACAGTCAATGCTGATTGGTACACCACTATTTGTTTGCCGAACGTCTTTGCTGAACTCCGAAAAACAAACCCTAGTCGTCGCATCATCCTTCACCACGACAACGCCAGCCCACACACCGCTCGGACAACAACTGAGTACCTGGACGGTGAAAAAGTCGAAATATTGGACCACCCTCCATATAGCCCTGACTTAAGTCCCAACGACTTTTTTACATTCCCCAGAATCAAGGACAAACTGCGTGGTCAGCGGTTTCAGACGCCAGAAGAAGCAGTGGAGGCCTATAAAATAGCCATTTTGTCGACCCCTACTTCAGAGTTCAAAAAGTGCTTTATGGACTGGTTTGAACGCATGCATAAGTGCATGAAATACAAAGGAGAATATTTTGAAAAACAATAAAAATAAATAAACTCACTTATACTGCATATTTTCTTCTATTCCCGAAACTTTCAGTTTTACCCTCGTATGCCCTAGAGGAAAAAGGCTTCATTATACCAAGGTGTAAAATACGGTATTGTGTAATGCATATTCATAGTCGTATGTCGTAGGGTTTCATTTCTACCAACAGATTTCGAAATAGGTCTGTTATTATTTTAAATCCAATACCAATGACTTTAGGATCGACTTTAGAATATCTATATTTTCGAGTTATTACTTATAACAGTGAAAAGGCATCTTATAGCAGTATTTACGAGCAGGTATAGTGAAAAAAACATTTTCCACGAGTCAGATGAAAGTCAATCTTATGCTGTGGCACGCTGTGGTTAGGAAAAAACTTTTCTGAATTCATCTGTACTGTAATGATGAATAATTATAGTTTTTTTTTAGTAAATTGCGTTTTCAACAGTTTCTTTGAACGGGACCCTAAAACGAATCCATTAGTAGACCAATTTAATGCCGTACATGGTTGTAAGAATAAATGTGGCAAAAACAATAGTCTTTAACCGTGACGGTAAGAAGTGCAGTCACGCGCAATAATATATATCCGTTTCGGTAATTTATAAATCGGTTAGTCATAAGCATAACGCTTATTTGCTATCAAAGTATAGCGCCCTATGTAAATTTGACATTTCATAAAGAAAGATACCAAACATTAGTCACCAAAAAAAACACCCCTCTCCTACAAAACCACAAGTGCGTCATTTGCTCGTATAAATAGGCCACAAGAAAAAAAACACAAAAATAAATTGGCAAATATGATGCTGGACAATATGCAAAATTATAGCAAAAGACAAAAAATTACTTTAAGACTATACTTGAACTAGCTACATATACAGGATGTTCGGCAGATGTACATAAGTATATCAATTAGGGATGGGTGAGGTCATCTGCTACGTGGTCAATCCCACAAAAAAAAATTGGGACCAAGATTTTTTTTATTTTTTTGAAAATTTTGTTTTCAAATAACTGAATTTGTAAGATTCTGGAATGACATCATCTATCCCCAATATACGACTGTCCATCCATCTACCGAATAGCCTGTATACTATTTTAAACTTAAACAAGATTTTTTTTTAATAACTTCAAACGAAAATGTTATTAAGGACGAAAGGACAATCAACGAAATTATTGATACTTATACATATGGGCATGCCGAGGGATGAAATTCATGTGTTAAGAAAGGTATTAGGCGTGAATGTGGATGTAAGAAGAGGGGTAGACCAAGGAAAATGTGGATGGATTGCGTGAGACACGATATGAAGAGGAAGGATGTTAGTGACGAGATGACGGGCGATAGAGAGGTATGGAAGAAAAAGCGCCAACCCCAAGTAAATGAGATAATTTTTAAGAAAAAAAAACCGACCTCAATGTGGGAGGCCGGTGAAAGATTATTATACTTAGATGGTGCACTCTTAGAATACATACAATAAAATAAAAATGGCTATAAGTATGTTTATAATGGTAGAAGACTAAGTACCCTCAATTCCTCATGGAATCATGGAAAAAACCTAGCTTGCTTGACAAACAAAACGAAGAGAACAAATCGCCAAACGTGAACTACGCGTCGTTGAAGAGTTCTGTTCTGATCATCATCAGCAGTTCCACTTCATCAAATATCACTTTTATGAATGAAAATGCTTGATTAGTTCATGAAAATACTAAAATCACTATCTGTGTGCCTTTCACATTTGAGGAGTTCCCTCGATTCCTAATGGATCCCGTCATCAGAACTCGAGCATGACAAAAATCAATCGTGCAAATAGAACTTGCTTAACAAACACAGCTAGAAGGACAAATCGCCAAACGTGAACTTTTCGTCGTTGAAGAGTTCTGTTCTGATCATCATCAGCAGTTCCACTTCATCAAATGTCACAGTTTTGGATGAAAATGCTCGATTTGTTGATAAAAACACAAAAATCACTATATGTTTGCCTTTAAGATTTGAGGAGTTCCCTCAATTCCTCATGATCCCATCATCAGAAATCAAGCATGACAAAAATTAATCGTGAAAATAGAACTTGCTTAACAAACACAGCTAGGAGGACAAATCGCCAAACGTGAACTTTTCTTCGTTGAAGAGTTCTGTTCTGATCATCATCAGCAGTTCCACCTCATCCAATGTCACATTTTTGGATGCAAATGCTTGACTTGTTGATAAAAACACAAAAATCACTATATGTTTGCCTTAAAGATTTGAGGAGTTCCCTCAATTCCTCGGGGATCCCATCATCAGAACTGCGTTTTGACAAAAACGGGACCAACTTGGATATATATACTTACAATTAAAAAAAGAATTTTCCAAATCGGTTAAGAAATGACGGAGTTATGGAGTAACAAACATTAAAAAAAAAACATACAACCGAATTGATAACCTCCTCTTTTGAAATCTTGAAGTCGGTTAAAAAGGGCACGCGAATGATGATGACAGGGTGTCTGGCAGGTCGAGTGCCAAACGATTAGGGTGGGGTAGGTGAAGAGGACATTGTAACACATTTTTGGCCAATCATCTCGAACAGTCATCTCGTCCACGGTTTTTTTTTTAATTTTTCTCGATTTGTCCTGATTTTGTTTAACTTAATTATTTTTAAATGTGACACAGTGACAGTATAAAAGTGTTTAGTGATTGTATTTTTTAATCTTTAATGTATGCGTATTTTTTCGAAATTGTATTATGACCACGAGTGCTGGAAAGGGCTCGAAACGTCGAGATACAATAAATATACATATCTACAGGCGATTAAACCCGTTTATAGTTTAATTTCATGTATTAACAATCTCGGAAACCAAAGAAAATATTATCGTATTATTGTTTTGATTCATGGATTCCCCACATTACTTAACAACAGGTACTTAGTATAATTAAAAAATCTCATACTAGCCACCGATATATTTCCCTCAAATCGTGTAATAATACGTTATAGGTATAAATGAGTGATTATAGACATGTTCGTGTGGGCCAAGCGTGCAATATTGAGGCCGTACGGTCTTAGTGTCAGCGGAAAGTAAGATTTAAATAAGTTTCTATCAAAAATTACATTTTTGGTACGAGCTTTTCTTGCCGACAGTACTATTTCAACAAGTACCCGTTGAGACGGTTCGTATGACCCCAAAACACGACGGGTTTATCTTGAGTAGTTTAGGAGTTGCTATACCCGCCTTCAGTCTCCGTCAACAGATCAGCTCAGCGGTACCATAATATTGTATTGTCACCGAAATTACATCCACCACCACCACCACCATATCAGCCAAAGAACGTCCACTGCTGGACATAGGCCTCCCCCATATTCACGGGGGGTATATGCCATAATCGCCACGCTTGGCATGCGGGTTGGCGATCGCAGTATCTCCACCGCACTCCAGGGATGCTGCTGCCCATCCCCCGGTGGTCTTGGTCGTAGTTTTAGGACATACCCGGGTCCCGAAACCGAAATTACATACGTATGCCAAATTTTAGCGCAATCAGATAGTGCATGTGGCCGAAAAAAGGACTGCAAATTTTGATGACAACTTACATTACCTTTAACATTTACCTTTAACTGACGATGTGTTTAGAGCACTGTCAAAGGAACGCTTTATGTCACGGTGACAAAGTTTAAAATATAGACATGACGTCTGTGAGACGTATACCACGTCAATTAAAGGGTAATATGAACAGCACAAGTTAAATAAAAGCTTGTAAAAAAATTGCAATTAGCAGAGCAAATACATTACAATTTACCAGAAATGCAATAATACTCGCTCATTCGTTTGACGGAAGCTTTTTATTACACTATTACCTCCAAATATTGGCTTGAATAATTTGTGTTACCTGAATAAACTCTATCTTACAAGTGAGTAAGGACTTAACGCGAATCGTGTAACCTAAACAGACTCTTAAACGAGCTTGTGCGAGGGCCAAGCGCATAAAACACATATACTAGAAGTGGTGGCGTGGCGCCAGTGACAGCGGAAAAGACTTAACCAGCACCTTTTACAGGGCTCTGTAGGTTTTTAGTGTGGCTTTCTGATGGTGAGTAAGATAGCCTAAGCTTCCGAGGATGCAATGTGCTGACAGTGTGCCACACGCACTTGAAGTATATAAAGGTACCCGAAATGTCCGCGTGAAGAGGTGGTGGAATAGAAGAGTCTGGTCGACCACCTGGATGAACAAAGCTGGTCTTAGGCATACTAGCTTGAGTTTACAGCAAAGTTGACTGGGATAGCAGAACCGAAGTTTATACTACACTCGCTTACATTGCCACCCTAAACTGTAATCGGCTCGCAACGTCAACTAGTTGTGCAACCGGCGTACCGAGCCACGCCCGTCAAGATATTTGTACCATCTTCAACTGGTCCCTTCCAACTTGGACCGTTTAGCAATAGCAAGTATCCGTCTGATCTTACTTGACCGTGCGAAAAAAGATATATGTAATAGCAATAATCAAAATAATCTCAGATCAGAAGTCAATTGGTGGAGATGCTGGGATTCCTGGGATAGATTCCTGGGAAAAGTAGTCTAAGCAAATGTGAAAGCTTTGTGTTTAGAAGACGAAAGTAGTCGAAGTAAATATCTTTGTGCTTAAAAGAAAAACCCTAATGCTCTACGTCGAGCAGTGTTCTCAGACACCTCATTGTAGTATCCAGTTGGTTTAAATCTGAGCGGAATCCAATGGTCTACGTAGTTCGTTCGTTCGAGTTTCTTTCGGTGGTGCTGGGTGGCTCCTCCTGCGTTAGGCGCATTTAGAACTATAGTGGTCGTCATTTTAGCGAATGGATTACTCGTTCGATGGACATCCCGGGATCTGCCTGTTTCCGGCAGATTGGGGTAACCGATATCGGGCCAGTTGCCCATGATCGGGGTTAATCCCCGCAGGCCGTAGAGACGGCCCGGTCGTGGGGTGAAGTGGGCTTGAGTAATGTGGTGTGGGTGAGCGCTGTCGCGCCTGAGGTCCTGCTGGGAGGGAATGGATTACATTCGCTGACACTAGCTCCACGCCTCGCAATAGTCTCGCAACGTCAACTAGTTGCGCAACCGGCGTGCCGGGCCACGCCCGCCGAGATATTTGTGCCATCTTCAACTGCTCCCTTCTAACTTGGATGATATGCGAATAACTTAAACCCTGCTTGCACATATATATCTCGTACTTTCTATGCTTCTTACTCAATATTAGATATAACTACGATGGTATTTTTTTATACAACGACGGTGGTAATCAAGCTTACGGCCTACCTGGTGGTACGAGTAAGCAGACACCGCAGCCTATGGACGCTTGCGACTCAAGAAGAATCGCAAGCGCGTTGCCCATTCTTTATAGACTCGAGCAATTTTTTTGGCAGCTAGAGACATACAAGTACCACACAGCGCATCCTCACATATTTATATTTTGCTAATCTTTATACTTTTGACGACATAGTGGGCATCTTTGGGCTTCTTCTACACTATACTTCAAAAATGGTAAAGCCAAATTTGAGTGAACTGGAAATACTGGAATAAGGACAGTCTTGACAATTTTTTATGCAAAAAAAAAAGATTTTATGCAAGGTAACCTCCGGAGCTACTCGTTTGATTTCTAAAATTCTTTCACCAGTATATTAGTATTTACTTCGATAGATATACGTAGGCTATATTTTATTTTAAAACGGAGACGAACGACGGCCGGGGCGTCCTCGGAACACATGGAGGCGGTCAGTTGAGAAGGAGGCTGGCTCAACTGGTCTCGGCTGGAAAGAGTTGGAAGAAGCCGCGCAAGATCGGGACAAATGGAAAACTCTCCTGCGAGCCCTATGTCCCTAATGAGGAACAACAGGAAAACTTCATCTTCATCACATTTTATTTTGAGCAGGTACCGTTTTTTCGTAATATACGTGTGTACGCTGATAGCTAGTCTTGAAATAAATTCAATTCGTGGTTGCACCAAATTTCGATTACAGACGGTTTAGAGCAACTAATTTTTACTTCATCATCATAGCAGTCGAAAGACGTCCACTGCTGGACATACGCCTCGTCCAACGAGTGCCACAATGACCGGTCCCGCGCCACCCGCATCCAGCCGACTTACCTACTAAGACTACTTGACCTACTAAGACTACTTGACCTACTAAGTCATCACCATCAGAGTTTGCAAAAACGCGGCCGTAATAGTTACATTATTGCCGAGGCTCGGAAAGTAAGGGATTGCCTGACGAGTTGGTTCGCGGCAAGACTCGGCCTTACAACAGATCGAGTTAGGCAATCCCGGTTTCCCCTAAAGTAAAGTTTTTCTCTAACAATGTGAAGGTTGGGGGCGGTTTTCTTTGGCTGAATGTGATTTTTCCTTAGATGATTTGATTAAATATGGCGCCGTTAGAATTTTTCAAAGTTTAACGCCGCGGTAAATAATGGGTTATAATAATAATATGGATTTTTTTCAAGTAAATTACACTCATATGTTTTTAGTAAGACTTACGTTTAGGTGTTAGTATAATCTAATCTATAATTCTAAAATGGTAGGATGGTGGTGGTGGGGTGGTGGTTATGGTAGGATTACAATACTCTTGGGCAGGGAAGAGTTTTAACTATTTAGAGCGGATAAAAATTAGACATTATACGTGTTCCTTTTTCAAACAAAATACAACTATTTCCGAGCATGTTTAAGAAAAATATTTTTACTTAGAATAAGAAAAATAACCATTATATAGCAATAAATAGATGACCATTAATAGGTGAACAGTACGTTATTGCAGCGTAACTGCATACCTAGGCGTGGTCATTACGTTACAACATCAGCAACGCAATTAGAGGAACCACTCGACGATCCCATACAGAACGCATACATAGTTGTACGATATTGCACAGTAAATATTTAGCTAAAGCAGTAAGTCAACTACTGTCTCTTAAGGCGACGCATTGATAAACAATTAAACTCGAATAGAGCCCTCTTACCCTTTCCCCGCATCTACCCCTGTATTTTTACGCGGCTTGCGATCGCGGAGCGCCGGCCGGACAGAGCCCGGTCGTTCGACTCGTGCGTTGCGCGGCCGCGCGCTGGAACATAGACGTCCAAGGAGATTCTATGCTTTCACATTTATTTAAATATTTTTTAACTATACATATCTTTTTGGAATTTACAATGCTGGTACGGATTAGGTTGTATAAGTCTAATTGATAATTTTTTGATTGTCGAATCCAAAAGTTGATTTAATTTGCGGTAGGGTAAAGTGCAACAAAAAACATCCTTACTCTTTAGGGGTAACTTATAATAATAAACAATAACTTATAATAACAAATTAAATGATCTCACGGTCAGCTACATAAATATGCATATACTTTTATTTATATTCGAACCTTATTTCCCACTTATATATTAAGTCCACTTGGCACCGCTGGAGAAATTGTAGTACAGCCCGGGTTTCAATCGAATCGAAGGCTTTTTCGTAGTCCACGAACGCTGAACCGAGGGGCAGGTTATACTCCTCAGTCTTCTGTATAACCTGACGGAGCGTGTGGATGTGGTCTACGGTGCTAAAGCCTCTTCGGAAACCGGCTTGTTCGGGAGGCTAGAAGTCATCTAGCCTGCGTGCGAACGGTTCCTAAGGACCGGTTTTCCACCCGCCTTCAGGAGTTCAGCTGTAATTCCGTCTTCACCGGGTGCCTTGTTGTTCCTCAGCTGTTTAAGAGCCATTCTAATCTCGTACAGGTTGATGTCCGGGATATCTTCGGTATAGTGCCCGGTTAATCTAGCTCTAGGGTCTTCCACCAGACCAACTGCGGGTCTGCTAGTTGACGTGTATAGCTGTCCATAAAAGCACTCTATCTCACTCAGAAGCCCAGGTTTGGACGAAACGATTCTACCATCCTCGGTTTTTAATCTAGCGAGCTGGCTCTGCCCAAAACACAGATCTCTTGAGAAAACTTTAGAGCCCTTATTTTGCTCGATGGCCCTTTTCTATACGGTTTGTATTGAATTGGAAGTTTAAAATTCAGAAATAATCAAGGTGATGTACATTAATAAATCCATTGAATGATTTTTAGTTTGAACAAGAGTCGTGTAACTGTGTTTGAGTTATTGCCGAAACAAAAGGGCGCAAGTGCCGCGAGTTTCCTATGAAGATACGATCTTTTTTGGTTTAATGTATTGTATAGTGGTTTTAAACGTAGATTAGGAGGTGTCGGTACAAAACCCTTCTTTGTGCGTGGTCTGACAAGCACTTGGCTAGTTTTTCCATAATCATCAACTACTTGTTGAGACGGTTTGACGAATGAGCCCAAATACGGGTTTATCTTCTATAGTTTAGGAGTTGCTATGGCGACCTTCTGTTTCCATCATCAGATCAGCTCGATGGTACCATAATATTGTATGTATTGTCACCTTACATAAGTATGCCCACCGTGGGATGAGCTGTAGCATCCCTGGAGTGCGGTGAAAATACTGCGATCGCCAACCCGCATGCCAATCGTGGTGATTATGACATTTACCCCCCATGTAACTGGGGGAGGCCTGTCCAGCAGTGGACGTCCTTGGGCTGATATACCTAGTGGTGGTGCTTACATAAGTACGCCAAATTTCAGCACAATCGGCTTAAGATATCTATTTCAAAATCGAGTTACAAGATTCCACCCGAACAAACATACATACCACCGTATCAGCCGAAGGTTGTCCACTGCTGCTCATAGGCCTCCCCCAAATTCACGGGAGATATATGCAATAGTGTTCGTTCTTAGCGTTCGTGCTTAGGGATCTACCTGTTGTAATTAAGTCGACTAATGAGGATCTACTACGCATTCTAAAGTGGAGCGAGAGTTTTGGGCTGAAAGTTAATCCCAACAAAGACCCAAGTTATTATTATCGGCAGTAGTAATATGATTTCCAGAATCGACTTCGCCAATCTCCCTTCTGTATATTTCGATGGTATTCAGATTCCTTTCTCAACCCAGGTGAAAAATCTAGGGATTATTATGGATCGCACTCTATCCTGAGTGCCGCAAGTGAGCGAGGTCAGCAGGAAGATGTTTGCTGCAGTAGCTTCTCTAAGCCGCCTTCGTAACTTCCTTCCCATCGCCACTTAAATTGCACTTGCCCAAACCCTTCTTCTCCCTATTCTCGATTACGCGGACATCTCATATCTTGATATCACTGAGGAGCAACTCAATAAACTTGAGCGTATTCAAATGTATGCATACATGAACCGTATGCATACATTTGAATACGCTCAAATTTTTAGGTTACGCAAGTATGACCATGTCTCTAGTTTCCGTTTAAAACTCAAGTGGCTCCCAATCCGTCTTCGTCGTAACTCTCACATTCTTTCTCTTCTCTTTAATATACTTTTTAATCCGGCAACCCCTCGCTACCTCAAGGAACGATTTAACTATCTGCGTTCAATTAGATCCTCTAATAAATTTCTTCTTGCTGTGCCTTCGTCCTCCTCTAAATTTTATAACAGTTAATTTACTTTTCAAGCAGTCCGACTATGGAACTCTCTGCCCCTTGATGTAAGACGGGCTAAATCTAGTGCGTCTTTTAAATCTAGTCTGAAAGAGCACTATTTGTCTCTTCCATAATATTTTTCGATACTGGTCTGTAGTTTACTTTTGGGTCTCACTTAAGTTTGTGGTATATATTTATGTTTATTTATTTACTTATTTATGTATGTTTATTGTATAAATATTTATATATAGTGCTTTATGTGGTTTTTATTATTATTATTATATTTATTTTTATTTCTACTAGTTATTCCTTTTGTTTGCACCACCCACTTATCATGTTTGTTTACTTTTTTTTCTCCGCTACCCTAAGGTTGCCTGGAAGAAATCGCTCATTTAGCGATAAGACCGCCTGTTGTTTACCTCTGCTTGTATCTTTATGCTGTTTCTATCTGTAATTCTTTTTTGAGGTGAGCAATAAAGCATATTGTATTGTAATTTCCACGCTTGGCATGCGGGTTGGCGATCGCAGTATCTCCACCGCACTCCAGGGATGCTGCTGCCCATCCCCCGATGGTCTTGGTCGTAGTTTTAGGACATACCCGGGTCCAACATACATACATACATTGCAAGTTAAATAAAAGCTTGTAATATAAGTAGGTACTATAATACCTTTAAATTAGTTTATAAGTACCTACCTATCTCCCAAATACTAACCTTTCTAAGGACTTTTATCTGACATAGTTTCGATTTCGCCTAAATCCGGAGACGACTCCATGGCTTTGTCTTGTTCTAACTATTGTTTTCTAAAATAGGCAAATAAAATTTATTTTTGCTTTACTTATAAATTTAAAAGAATATTTTGTCAGTAGAAACATCTCGGTTTAGTATACACGAGTTTAAAAAAACGATTTATTTTATAATTGGAACAATATTTAGTTTGGCAAATAAAGTTATTTTGGGAAAATTACTTTAAAAAAATTACATTGCTCAATTGAACAAGCCTTCCTTTTTTTTAGAGATCTTCACCAATTATTTTTAAATGAATAAAATACCACTTTAAATCAAACAGTATCCATAACGCGTGGGAGCTCGCCTAGCACAGGCCCAACGCTGACAGTAGTCGGTAGCGGACTGAGGGGGCACTGACTGCATAGAAAACACGCGGGCGGCTAGCTTATACCGTAAGGGCGTATGCGACAAAACAGTATTTTTCAGTTTAAATAAAAACCATTGGTAATTTCATAAAATCCTTTTACAATATTGAAGTGTTTGTTTAGACAAATTTAAATGGAAAACTAAGAGACTTTAACAAGTGCCGTTGATCTGTAAAATGCAAATCTCTGTTTTTAAAGAGGTTTAAAAGAGAATTATTTTTGTGTTATGAAAGTTATCCAATCATGTAAAGCTTTTACAAAAGTAAAGCCAAAGATACTATGGATCATATAAAAAATAATCGGGTTCGTATGTTTCTTGGTTGCGGAGAAAAATTATAATCCCTGTCGCCAATATTTTCAATTCGTCGTCTTAAGACCTTATTAAACCTGTGCTCCATTGAAGACCAGTTTTAAGTACTCAAGCGCGGCACGTGAGTGATGTACTGCCGTGTCTTGCGAAATCTGCTTAAGGGGCTCCCACACTTGTAGCTCCCAATGACCTTCGATCTATTACTCTCCCTTTTTCGTGTTTGTTTTGGCTTATCTTATTAACAACAACGAAGTTCACAGAAGTAATATACTATATTCACGTCAAAACTCACTGTCTTCGAGATACATGGCATCAAATTTTGGCAACTTTTGACCTCAAAAATAGTTTATTGGACGTAATTTTAGGGAAATGCGATACGTAAAAGTAATAATCTGGAGACGTCAATAAGGAACAGTAATAAATGTATCAATGCATAAACAACATTCTAATATCACAATTACAGCTTTTTTGGACCATGTTTGAATAAGTCATAAAAAAATAAGTATTGTTTTTTTTCGAAATTCGGCTCTTGCAAATGAAATTAAATGATATAAGAACTGATAACCGTGTGTGCTATGAATATATCTATTGTTTTGACGGAGGATATCAACTTAAAACTCGTCAAAAATTAACGTATATACATAATTAAAATTATTTAAAATTCCGACGTTTTGTTTGCACTCTTATTTGATTAAATTCGGCCTATTCAAAAGATTTAAAGTTCGCGTGCGTCAAATCGGACGCTTGTGGCTTGTACGGATTCGTTTTACTGCTTTAAGCTATATATCTACTGTGGTTAATGTAAGAACCACTGCTGTATAGTTTTATTGGTGCATTAAAATTTTATTAGATCTTACCAATCGTGCAACTAGTTAATTTTAATCCCATACTTACCTATCCCCCCCTATATCAGGTCTTTACAGAAATAAAAATGTACAGTCACACACAAATAATAGAAATAATTATTAATCAAACAAACGGCCCCGTGCCAATCCAAGCTCAAAAGTGACCATTACGTTCACGGCGTACCCGCGCTGAATCGCTATGAAAAGCCTTTGCAGTCCTGCACAAGGAATGACCTGGAGATATCATGACTTTCTTTCTCGGGAACTTAAAAGTATCTACCAACAAAACTAATTAATTAAACAATTAAAAAACCCGACTGTTTTTTTGTGTAATTTGGAATTTGGCGCCAAAATCCGCCATTTATTTTTTATTTTATTTTGATATACCCAGTGTCACTCTCACAGTAAATACGAATCTAATGACACTTATCAAGCTAAAATCCATCGAACCGTTCAGGCTGCAGAGCGTGCCAAACAATTATACATAAATACATACTCTCAAAAAACATAACCCTCCTTCTGGCGCAGTCGGGTAAAAATTGCCGCCAGCGCCCAGCACTCATGTTTAAGAGCCCCGTGCCGGTTTGAGACGTGAGTGACTTGTTTAATTAAATGCTGCTAACTATACATATTATTGTCAATCCGTGCTGATTCGAGATTTAACTCGAATGTTTACTATTGTCATTGAGGATGCAACTGTACTGGGAATAACGCTAGGAGGATGATGTTTACTATTGCCATTTAAAGAAAAGAGTTGCACCATCTGGCTACATCATCAAATCAATTTGATGGTATCAAACTATCGTACTGAAATCTGTATTCTATACACGAGGCAGGGCAAAACGAAACGTCATCTCGCTCATATTTGGAGCAGACCAACTGGTGTATAGCTCTCTGCATTGCTCTTTTGGGTGACTTTGAGCCTTCTTATGAGGACCATAGTAAGCGAACACGTTTCAGTGCCATATGTCACTGGCAACACACACTTGACTGGTCAAAGACTCTTCTTGAGACACTGCCCAGCCGAGTCGGATCTCGAGTGGCGACCACGTACCGGAAGGCACAGCGTAGGTAGGCCCCCCACACACTGATGACGTCCAGGTCGCAGGAGTCCGTTGGATGCGGGTGGCGCAGGATCGGTCATTGTGGCACTCTTTGGGGGAGGCCTATGTCCAGCAGTAGACGTCCTTCGGCTGATATGATGATGATTATGAACTGGGGTATTACCTCCACCTTACAGAAGACCAGCCATAGTTACGTAATTATTTGCTCTGTAGGTATGTGGTGTTGTGTTTCTGGTGGTGAGTAAGGTTGCCAGAGCTCCCGAGGATGCGCTGTGTTGAGAGTTGGGGGGCCTGCGAGCTGTCAACACAACGAATCCTCAATTCAATAAAGGTACAGCGGTTTTGATTTTTCTGGTATCGTAAGCGTCCATAGGCGGTGTCCGCTTACCACCAGGCAGTCCGTAAGCTTGTTTGTCATTACCATCGTTGTTGAATAAAGTTTGAAATCGATACGACTAATTGGGTTGAAATTAACGTAAGACTCGATTACGTTTATTACTTAAATAAATACTAATTAATAAAATAAAATAAAAATGCCTTTATTTCTACTGCCAATAAAAAGTTACCTATTACTATAAACTATAATACAATATCTTAAATACTAGGAAGAAGTCGCCTTCGCGGCGTAGGCCTCCCCCATTTCCTTCCAAAATTGCCTTTCGCTGGCCTTTTGCATCCAGTCTGAGCCGATCCGTTGGAAGAAGATATCGCGCCATCTTTTCTTTTGGCGTCCACGCCGCTTTTCGTTCCGCTTTTCGCCTCCGGTATCCACTCGTTTACTCTCTTCGTCCACCTGCTCTGTTCCATCCTACAAATATCTCCCGCCTAGTTCGATTTGATTGATCTTCTCCGTTTTACTATGTCAATTAGTTTTGTTCTTTTTCTGATGATACTAATTAGGTACTATTAAATACTTAGCTACACCGTTGAAGTTATGAGGCTCGTAAAAAGTAATCATATAATACGCTATGGATATTACGGTACGAGCAGTACTTACGAGTAGTAAATGGCCCATACATAGTTGTGCGTAAACACTATAAACTAATAGAAATATGTGTTTGTTAGAACAACATACCAATGACTTTATTTACCTATACTGTGTATACAAAGAACGGTTAATTTTATAAAGGCTTGTCCTCTGTAAAACATCGTTAGGAGCCAGTTATTTTTATCACACTTGCCATGCCAAATGCCAACGGCCATGCCATGATAAGAAAGCATACTGAGCTACAATAGCCAATAATCGCACAAGCGCGTAATGCATAACATCCCTTTCTTACGCATTTATACTTTTCTCATACCACATACTGTCTCATTCATGCATTTATGCGTCGTGACGTCAGCAAATGCATGTCATTCGACGCGTCGCGTAATATTTTTGGGTTTACTGTTATTTATCTCCACCAAGTGTGATGAAAAACGTTGTGTGTATTACGCGCGGTAAGACTGGTTTTACAAAGGGGAGGGGTCGAGCTTGATGACAATGATGACATTCCAATTCCGATGTTCCGATGTTGGAGCGTTCGTGGCCCAGCGGCGCCCGCGTACCGCGTGCAGTATGCGAGGTTAAGCAACGTGGGCGCAGGTCGGTTCTCGGATGGGTGACCGCTTTGAGTGGTTACTAACTGAGCGCTCCCGGTGCTTTGGAAGGCACGCTAAGCCGTTGATCCCGGCTGCTGTCTACGACAGCAGCCATTAAGCCAAGTTAGAGGGCTTCGGGCGGCTTGAGATCTTCTAACAGTCAAGTTGCCCACTCACTTGACAAGGGGGGTCGAAGTTGCACCACGTCCGTAAGGAGTAGCCACAGTTGCCCTACACGTGACCCCTGTGTGGTGGTAAAAGTGCAACGAACTGGCAACCGTACTTAACTTCTCGAAGATCTCACGGTTCGAAAAATATAAATGTTATACGATTATTATTATTATTAATTCCGATGTGCATTTTCTCTCACTTCTCTTCCAAGATACTGAGTACCCTCTGCAGTAGACGCTTCCACAATAAAAAGACCAGATAAATTATCTGTTTTACAAGGCGAAAACGAGGCGTCTCTCAAAATGTTTTATTTTTATTTGCCATGATATAATATATCCCATATGTATTAGATTGTCGTAGAAACTACTTGTTATAGTACATCACTACAGAGGCCGGGACAAAAGGGGTTGCCGGCCGAAGACATATAGACGGCTGAGCGAAGCGAGGCCGGATAGGTCTAATGTCAGGCAGAATGTCATGATGCCTGTGCCACAAATTTATGTGGAATAGAAATTTAAAAAGAGGACTTTGCAGGCTTTCTAGGCCTGCAAGATTTGTATGAAATTCCATTAACTACCTCTTGTCCTAGCCGCACCTGAAACGTCATACTTCGCAGCCTATTATAAGGAACATGATATCAATATTTCATTGCATGTTTGAGAAAATATTATTTCAATGCACCTGTAATCAAAGTCAAATTAAATGATAGATTAGTATTAATAGCTATTTCGAAACTGGTCATATTAATCTTTGGCTTCTTATTCTTGCCATCTCCTTATAAGGAGCCCTCCTCGATCGAGCACTATTCATCAAAATCTAGTTGGTAGTACGGTCGGCCTCGCATGGGGCTTAACACCTTTGTACCTTGTCCCTTTAACGTCATGTTCAAACTGTCATACTAAATGTCTTACGGGTGAAAGCGACAAAGTCCCAAAGTGTACAGCTACTTATGAAGCCAAATGTACCTAAATCTAGACACTACTTACTTAGATCTCTTAGACTTAGATCTTTGGTCTAGGGACAAATTAGATGAGACAAGTGTGCATGACAAAATGGTAACTGGGCAGTGGGCATTGAAAAGTAAAAATCGTGTTTTGTATACCACGACTCTGCTAAACAAGCATACTGCCTCCCTGAGGTATGGGGACGCCGCAGCCTATAAACGCTGGTGACTCCAGAGGAATCACAAGCGCATTGGTTCCGTAGCCAAATGGCAAAAAACGGAACCCTTATGGATTCGTCATGTCTGTCTGTCTGTCCGTCCGTATGTCACAGCCGATTTACTCGAAGAATATGACCACTACAATTATGAAATTTGGTGTGAAGGTGTATATTATGAACCGCTATAGAAATATGATGTGAAATTACGAAAATATATTAAACTGGGGGGGGCACCCCATACAAACCTGTAACAGGGGGGTCATATTTTTTTTCAATGTACATGGGCGTGTGGCATATCTATGAATAGGCCTTCAAAAATCCACAGCTATAGAGAGAAATGTCGTGCTTTGATCTCATCATCTCAATCACGTGTATCTTCGAGAGATCTGGCTACCTTACTGGCCACCAAGAAAACCACAGACCTACATATATTAAATACTGAGGAGTGGTATTATTATAGCTTGAAACGCACAGAGCGAGGCACAGCGTCGGTGCGGTGCGGAGGCGGTTTTTCGGCAAAGCAAACGCGGTCTGGGGCACGTCGCACCCACAGACCATATAGACGCCGCAAACGCGCTCAATAGTATGGAAACCGGGCGTGTCAATTTTTTCTAATAAATTTCGAAAGGAAACGTCACCGTTTACTCGACGAACCACTCTTGTTGAATTTGAACGGTTAATTACGGCGCAGTGTGGCATTTTCTAGTGCAGCAACAAACGTCTTACAGTTATAGGTAGAACGACAGAAGCGCGACTGAGCGGCAAGTGGTGCAACGCACCATTTAGATACACGCAAAGTACATACATTGGGGGCATCTAGGTTTATCTAGGTCTGTGGTCGCACCATAAAACCACACGGTATTCGGTAGAGCGGAGGCGGCGTGTGTGACATGTGAAGCAGTAATCGACAGTCGACAGTTTCGGAAAGATCAAGAATGCAAAACCGCCTCCGCCCCGCACCGCGCCGCGCCCGCTCTGTGCGTTTCGAGCTTATGTGAGGTGGTGATACTTCCCCAGTTTGGCTACTCCAAATATGAGGGAGACCTTTTCTCTTCTTTGCACATGTAATAGTATCGGCCATACTTTTGTACAACGACTGTGGCAAACACGCTTACGACCTGCCTGATGGTAAGCAGACACAGTAACCTAGGGATGCTTGCGACTCTAGAAAATCCCAAGCGCGTTGCCGACTCTTTATTGACTTAAGTTATTTTTTTTATATGATACAGACAGTAGATTAAAAAATAGAAAATATAATAAATAAAGAAAGCTTAATGCGAAACGGAACATCACGTTATCATTTTTAAATTTACTCGCCATTGTCATATTTTGTCAGTTCGACAGGTCTACCAATGTCATGCACCTAAGTAACTTAAAATTTAAAGATAATAAAATTACTAAACTCAAAATTTTGACAATTAAGCTAATCTTCCCAATAGTATCTTTTCTAGCTTATAAACCGACTTCAAAAAAAGAGGGAGATTTTCAAAACGTCGGTTTTTTTTTTATATACTATGTTCACCGATTACTCGGAGACTAGTGCACCGATTTCAAAAATTCTTTTTTGTTTGAACGGGTATGTTTTCTAGTTGGTCCCATTGTCACGAAGTCTGGATCAGATGACGGGATCTTGGAAAAATCGAGGAGGTTGGAGGTATCGAATCCTCAAATTATATAGCAGGAGGATGGGATCTGAAAAGTCTGGATATAGGTGTTTTCTGTTAAAAAATTACTTGTATTTACCTACAGTTTTTAACTACATTTTTTCTCATTTCTTAACCAGTAGTCGTTATATATGATCGGGACCAAGAACTCATTTGTTCTGCCATAATAATTGACTATGATAATTGATAATTCATTTGGACTATGTGGATTAGAAATCGGATCTTACCCGCCTTCGTATTGAATTTCACTGATTTTCTGGCGCAATGACGAAACTTATCTCATCACCCAATCACTTGCGCAAACGCCGTCGCCCCAATTCAACGCACAATTTGAATATAAACCAAACCCCGATCGTATCGTGTAATTGAACTATTGATTTGTCACTTATCAGCGCGTTTTGTGATCGTTAGCGTAACTGTGCCCTTATATGATGATTTAGGGTGTTGGGTTTATACAATGAGACAGATAGACGTACAGCGAAATCGGGGTTGCACAAATCTGATTCCAAAGCTAAAAGCTTAGGCATTCCAGTATCTAAATGAGTTATTTTTATTTCGTGATCTTGGCAAATAATCTAGCAACTCCATACCATACCATCAAACATAACCAGTAATTTTAAAGTGGACAATAATTTTAATTTACCTACTATTGATAGCAGGGGTGAACTTATCAGCGTGTGCAGCCAAGTTCACCCCAGGAACTGGCGGACGGCAGCCGTGTGTTATATTACACGAACCGTTTGGAACCACTTTTGACCCCCCAATAACTCCTAATCTATCTAACATAAAAACATGAAATTTGGTACATATATTAAGATCCTTTAGAACGACTAGAACCCCAAATTTCATAAATAAACGTTTAATAGTTATTGAGAAGAAGTCGTCGAATCCGACTCGGCTGGGCAGCGTTCGGGAAGCTACGGCACATCTTTTCGTCCAATATTCCGCAGTGTCTCAAGACAAAAGTCTTTGACCAGTGTGTGTTGCCAGTGATGACATATGGCACTGAAACGTGGTCGCTTACTATGGGCCTCATAAGAAGGCTCAAAGTCACCCAAAGGGCAATGGAGAGAGCTATGTTGGGAGTTACTCTGCGTGATCGCATCAGGAATGAGGCCATCCGCAGCAGAACCAAAGTGACCGATATAGCCCTCCGAATCGCTAAACTTAAGTGGCAGTGGGCGGGGCACATAGCACGTAGAACCGATGGCCGTTGGGGCGGAAAGGTTCTCGAGTGGCGACCACGTACCGGAAGGCGTAGCGTGGGCAGGCCCCCCACACGGTGGACTGATGACCTGGTAAGGGTCGCGGGTGTCCGCTGGATGCGGGTGGCGCAGGACCGGTCATTGTGGAAGTCTTTGGGGGAGGCCTATGTCCAGCAGTGGACGTCTTTCGGCTGACATGATGATGATGATGAGTTATTGAGATATTAAATTCCAAAAAACGGTATTTTTACCACTGACTGACTGACTAGTAATCAAAAACCTAACCCACTTCCAGACGACCTAGAAAGCTGAAATTTGGCATGCAGCTTGGTAATTATGTGTATACACCAGAAATAATCAGAAAACAGTGATTTTATTATTAGTTTTATTATTATTATTATTATTTATGCTAATTACCTCAGAACTCCGTCATTTACTTATATTAACGGGCGGCTTTATGCATTTTGAGCCTTAACTTGGCAGTTTTTTATGCAGTATGTTACAATACCATAAAAGCTGTTGGATATTTAAGAAAACTGCCAAGTTAAAGCTCAAAATGCATTAAGCCGCAGTAAATTAGTTTTACTGTAAACAATCTAGTGCCAAACTTGGCAACTTTTCAGATAATCTACGGAACTTGGCACCCATTAAGATCTCAATTCTTTTGTCGGTGAACTTGGCTGCCATTTTCACATTTATGTTTTTGATGGGAAATATAAAGATCAAAGGGCAAAGAAAAATTCGGCTGACTGCATTAACTTTCCGCTACCGAAGCGCTACCTACTTTTTAACCGACTTCAAGATTTCAAAAGAGGAGGTTATCAATTCGGTTGTATGTTTTTTTTTATTTTTTAATGTTTGTTACTCCATAACTCCGTCATTTCTTAACCGATTTGGAAAATTCTTTTTTTGATTGTAAGTATATATATATCCAAATTGGTCCCGTTTTTGTCAAAACGCAGTTCTGATGATGGGATCCATGAGGAATTGAGGGAACTCCTCAAATCTTTAAGGCAAACATATAGTGATTTTTGTGTTTTTATCAACAAGTCAAGCATTTTCATCTAAAAATGTGACATTGGATGAAGTGGAACTGGTGATGATGATCAGAACAAAACTCTTCAACGACGAAAAGTTCACGTTTGGCGATTTGTCCTCCTAGCTGTGTTTGTTAAGCAATTTCTATTTTCACGATTAATTTTTGTCATGCTTGATTTCTGATGATGGGATCCATGAGGAATTGAGGGAACTCCTCAAATCTTACAGGCAAACATATACTTAGTGATTTTTGTGTTTTTATCAACAAATCGAGCATTATCATACAAAAATGTGACATTTGATGAAGTGGAACTGCTGATGATGATCAGAACGGAACTCTTCAACGACGCGTAGTTCACGTTTGGCGATTGGTTCTCTTCGTTTTGTTTGTCAAGCAAACAAGGTTTTTCCATGATTCCATGAGGAATTGAGGGTACTTAGTTTTCCACCATTATAAACATACTTATAGCCATTTTTATTTTATTGTATGGAATCTAAGAGTGCACCATCTAAGTATAATAATCTTTCACCGGCCTCCCCCAACGAAGTCGGTTTTTTTTTCTTAAAAATTATTCTTTCATACTTTGTTCCCATGTTCCATATAACTTTAGAATAAAATAAAATAACTCTTTCGTGTTTATTTGTTTATCTATCAATAATGAATAAATATTCAATAATAAACACTATTTTTCCGTTACAAAATTGCTTTCCTAGAAATTGCATGACTATTAACACATGATTTTACTAATTTCATATGGAATATATACGCTGGCAAAGAATACGGGTCGGTAAAATATCGTCATATATTCCTAAAATAGACAAGGTTGTGCAGTTTTTTAATCCTGTCATATTCTTCATTTATTTTACATTTAAACTGCAAAAATAACGTTACCAGGTTTATATTGGGTGCGTATAAAACCCATGAAAAGAACAACGTTAACGGAGCGAGATATCGCAAAAAAAACGTCATGTTTGGACATTTATAATTTTATGATAGGATCCCGAAAATTAATTACAAAGTCGGGTATAGTTGGGTTGGGTGGTGGTTGGACTGGTTGGTAATAGTATATTATGTAACTATAAAAAAACCTTATAGCGGTTATTAAATTCAGGATGACCCGACATTTTTGACCGCGAATGTACATATACATTTATATAGAGGTAACGCCTGACTATTTATGTAACTTACCTCCATTGTCGTGGGCAGCACGGCGTCCTCTCGACGCCCCGCGCCCTCCCTTTCATCCTGAAGCAAAATGAAAAAGACAGTAGGTTTAAAATCGAAAAGTGTGAGGTTATTCTGAATTTTTATTGTTGTTAGCTCCAGGTCATCATTATCATAATCATCATATCAGCCGAAAGACGTCCACTGCTGGACATAGGCCTCCAAAGAGATCCAAAATGACCGGACTTGCGCCACCCTCATCTAGCGGCTTCCCGTGATCTTGACCAGATAGTTCAATTGCACACAAAAAAAAATAGATATTCCCAAAAGAATAGTGAAAAGAAATAGGTAATTAGATATATCTATTTGACCGAGCGAGCGAAGCGTCTCTGTTTCAGCTTTTAACAAAAATTCTTTCGTATGTCTGTCTGTCTGTCCGGATTTTCTCCTCTACAGGTCGGAATTCTCAACTGATTCTCGTGAAATTTTGTGAGAAGGTTCGATATATTAATTTGTCGAGTCAGTTTAAAAAAAAAAATTAAAATCGCAGGCTCAACCGCGGCTTAAAATTATGTCCATCCCGAAAGTCCATTATATACCAAGGAGAAAATATTTTTTGAAATCTGCCGATCAAATCTAGATATTCCTTGTAGCATAAATAAATAAAACCAACCTTTCATACAACAGAAATAGAAGTATAGATTAGACACCCAGTTTTGTCAAATCAATCAACTGGCTTCAAGGCTCCCAGGCTTGTTTAGCAAAAAACGATCTCGTAAATCTGATCTATATCGATCGATCGTTTAGGCTCGTCCTAGCGTGGGAACGTAACATTTCGCGCTTTCACTGCGCGGATTGGGGTACGAATGATTTACGCATGATGCCGTTCGGTTTGAAATGGGCGCCTGCATTTAGAGCAGTGACGAAGTCGAATTAATTATGTTTTGCAGAAACTATTGCAATGCAATCAATTATAAATAATGTAATAAATATTGGGGGTCAATCTTACACAAATTGATTAGCGAAATAGTCCCATGGTAAGCTGATTAAGGTTTGCCCCGCGGGCTATTATTCAGCGATTTCCCGTTAACTGTTAGGTTCTGAAGGCCTACTCCGAACTTCAAAATCGAGCTTCGTGTCGTGCCGTCCCTTTCACTCTCGTGTTATACACTATATGAGGGAAAGAGACGGCACAATACAGTTCGATTTTTGATGTTCAGAGTAGGCCCTCTAGTACCACAACACACATGCCACAGTGTAGCACGGTGATTCTAATAAGCCTTAGTTGTATTACCGGTATGTGAACGTTATTATTACCACTATAGGCAAACCATTTAACTGAGACGGGGCAGGGCGAGGCACGTCAACGGGTAGCGAATAGCAGGGACCCTCCGCGAGGTCTCACTTAAACGGAAGACCTATAATATAACTCCAGTCATGAAGCGTGATCATCAAAATCACGCTTTTTAACTTCGTCTAAACGCTTTACTTAGATCCAATAATTTTGATTTTGTGTTTATATGCCGTTATTTAATTTAGATCATGTTGACAGTGTTGACACTGTGTTAAGACTGTTTTGAGCAATAACTTTATGCATTAAGTAAGTCTCTAGGGGCCCAAGCCTCAATTTTGGTATTTTATTTGTATCTAAAACTACGACCAAGACCACCGGGGGATGGGCAGCAGCATCCCTGGAGTGCGGTGGAGACACTGCGATCGCCAACCCGCATGCCTAGCGTGGCGATTATGGCATTTATCCCCCATGCTCGGGGGAGGCCTATGTCCAGCAGTGGACGTTCTCCGGCTGATATGGTGGTATGGTATTTGTATGTAGGCACACTTTCTTTTCTTTGTCGTTTGCAGCATGGCTAGTTATAAATCCTATAATCTGTCTATATGTTAAAGTATTGTACTTATAGTATTATAAAACCTGTTGTTATGACCTGCGTCTACGCATCGTAGTTACGAGTCTTTACATCAATTACAAGGAACAGGTCGAACACTTACAACATCAGAAACCATATAAATCTGATCTCCAGTTCCGTACAATACTTACGAGTCTATAGGTCAACTTATAAAAGCTATGCGTGAGTTAGATCGTGAATTGCATATGGGCCGTTTAAGTGTATTATCATTATCACAATACTGGGACGTCAATATTGTCGCGGACAAAATTATTTGTAAACTGCTTCAATATTCACGTGATACGTATTGTGATATGAGTGTATCGCGTGATAATAATCACCGTGTGGACGCTCCGTAGCAAGTTGCGTGTTTGAGCTCACTGATCACCTATATAATCACATTAATTCACTAAATAATGCACAAACACCGAACACTTTCTATTTTATTGAAACCGTTTTGTAGAATGACTAACTGTTACCCGCGACTTCGTCCGCCCCTTCGCTCCTATTGGTCGCAGCGTCATGTTATATAGCCTGAAGCCTTCCTAGATAAATGGACTATCCAACACAAAAAGAATATTTCAATTTGAACCTGTAGTTCCTGAGATCAGCGCGTTCAAGTATAGATTGGTGAACCGCAAGGGCTGTAACTTCACCGGCTAGAAATCCTACAACTATGCGATTTGCATTATATAATTTATACAAACGTCGTTAATTGGGACTAATTAAAGTCCACTGTGCTTTTGCTATAATTTCTACGTGCTTCACATTCACAATGACATGTTTGCACATTTACGTTTCAACATTTCCTTTCAACTTAAGCAATTGAAATACGTGTAATTCCCATGCCAAAGGGCCCGCTTTGGCATAGCCAAATATTATACAGGGAGGAACAGTACCATGGACTTTCCTGAAAATACAACACAATACAATACAATATATATAAATATGTTGTCATTTAAAAAATTCAATAATGTAGAATCGACTTGTTGTTGTTGACTGGAAACTTGTGTTAGAAAGAAAAAAAACATTCAAAAAATGTTTTTTAATATTAGTAACAACCCTATTGTTTTAACATTACCATTTTAATATTTTTAAGTGCCACAAGTCACTAGCTTTCTTATAAATCTTATAAAATAGGGTTGAAATACCATTAAAGAGCTATAAATGAAAACGGTTACGAAAAATAATACAGTTTATTTGGCAAAAGTATAGATGCAAGGCTAAACTATTCCCTGTTTAGGAAAGTCCATCGTTCTGTTCCACCCAGTATTACATACGCCTTATTTACACCGGCCGATAAAGGCGCCATTTCCGTAAAAACGCATTAAGAAATTCGTCGTGTCTAGTCAATATCAGGCAATAAATACTACGGGACAATCTTAGCCAAATCGGTTCAATAGTACAAACGCTATAGGTACAATAATCTCAATAAGTTTAATAGACGACCATATCACACCACCACCACCGTCACCGTCGTCGAGTCGCTTGTCTGTCTGTGTTCTATCGGTAACATTTTGGAGAGTGTGCACAGGAATTACATGACTTAGTTCCGCCCTCCCCATTCCATCACCGGACCTCCAGACGCGGTAAGCGGTTGCATCCTTACGTTGTCAGCATACCTTTTATTAGCACGAAGCGATTTGCTTCTTCTTTCTTAATGCGAACAGCTAAGGACTGGAATTTACTGCCGCCGTCTGTATTTCCTGATACATACAATCTGGGTCTCTTCAAGATAAGAGTGAATAGGCTATTACTGAATCAGTGAGCAACATCTTAGGCCTTGTCATCGCTCTCCATCAGGTGAGACTAAGGCCAATCGCTGGTCAGTTTATCATTAAAATATATATATACAATACATTCTAACTTAGATAAATATTTAATACTTATACAAAAGACATCTAGCAATCGATGTAATCATTGACTTTAATATTTACTATTAAGTACTATACTTAAAAAAAAAACCGGAAACTTGTTACCTAAAAAGTAGGTAAATATCAATACTTAATTATACATTTCCTATTAGATATTTACACTACACGAATAACATACCGTACCGTAGCAAATAATTAGTAGGTAACCTAAAAACTTGGCCATGTTTTTTTACCGTCTCGCCGCGAGATGACCCCACTGACGCGTGACCTTCACCTAGTAACTTGCGCGGGCGCACCGCGATATACTGATGTTAATCTATGAAACTTAGGGAGGTATTCCACTCATCCAATATCTTTGTCCAATATACATTTGATCAAAGAAATTGGATGATTTCATCCAACTTGGATGGGACATCGACATTTGATCAAAGATTCTGATGACATTTAAATCAATATGGCTACTCATGAAAAAAAAAACTTGGACAAAGATATTGGATAAGTGGAATGGGCCTCCGTCAAAGAAATTTGATCAAAGATTTGACAAAGAAATTAGACAAAGATATTGGATGAGTGGAATGGGTCCCTGTCAAAGAAATTTGATCAAAGATTGGACAAAGATATTGGACGAGTGGAATACCACCCAAGAGGTAGTAACGTCAAATTGTCTATTTTAAATGCCATGGGTCTTACATGAGCCAGCGAATACAGTTAAAGCTTGTTGTCCGCTTAATCTGAACGTTTGATTGTCTTGTAAAACATTAACGGTCCCCCGCACGCTCGACTGAACTCGATTGTCCATACAAACGTAGTTTCGCTCTCATTTTAAAACGGCATGCGGGAACAACATGAATCTTTGTATACAGAATGGGATCCGCAATATCTAGGCCAGAAAATATTTTCGTTGTTAAAAATTGTAATAGAAAAAAATACAGCGAGTTTTTGAGTTTTTTAGGTCTTGTGTGAAAACTTGCGAGTGTCGAAAATTTGCGGCATAAACGGCTGTATCTTTTGATTGCGTTGGCTTAGAAGTTTGATTTTTTCACAGCTCTGAGGGACAGTACGCCTGAATATTTGATATAAATTCCAGCTTGATACTTCCACAAAAAGAAAAAGGGTCTTGACAGACAGACAGACGGACGGACGGACAACAAAGTGATCCTATAAGGGTTCCGTTTTTTCCTTTCGAGTTACGGAACCCTAAAAATCTGGAAAATGGCAGTTTTAAAAACCAAAAGTGACATGTTCACGATTCTTTAAAAAAGATTGGCTATTGATTTATCAAAACTGTGAACGTTTGATTTCTCGAGATATCATTCGTTTTGACAATAGGAATTTTTACTCCAACTTCGCAAGTTGGTCCGTGCGCGGGCGAAGAGCACGGCATAGTATCGAGCTACTAGCGACCGAGCAAGGCAAATTTTTGGGAGCACCAAGGGACGTAACTTAACAAGTGCTTGTTTAGTTACGTCCCTTGGTGCCAGGGAATTTGCGGGATTTTGTGGAGTCTGTAGTACGCAATTTCCACGAAATCCCGCAAATTCCCTGGAAATTACGTAAACGCCGGTCCCTGGACTGCCAACCCTACTCAAAGCCTTGTTTCGTGGAGAACACCTCCGAACTAGGTCCCCAGTTATCGGAAGATGACCGGCTTATAAGTCGTTTCTACCCACTTAGGGTGAGTATTTAGCAGAGCTAGAACATGCAAAATTTTCAGAGTTCAGCCATCTTGAAATCTGGAGAGGATGAGATCTTCTAACCTCTAACTGCCGTACCGTATGAATTTGAAAAGCTTCATGTTTGGAACCGATCAGCAGTGGCGTAGCTTGGGGATACCCACTGACGGATCCCGAAGCACCATCGACCGGCGACGATTTCTCCCCCGGATGCCACATTGGTAGCTACTCCACGGAGCTCGGAGCGATAGATTTTTTATGACCTGTCTATGGCCGGGTCAATTAAAACGATAGAAGTGCACGGTGGGAGAGTAGCCTGGGGAAAATCCATGGGGAACTTCCGACACGATCACGCGGGCGGCTGAGGAATTCAGTTGCCATACATGTTTAATTTAAAGCCGAGACATACCGAATGCGTGCGCAGCACGTGCGCATGGCATGCGCGTTGTATCGTATGAAATGTCATAGTAGATGACACACAGCGCTTGCGTGGCGTGGACGTGCGCGTGACTTGCAAGCGGTGTGTCATTTACTATGACATTTCACACGATACAACGCGCACGCCACGCACACGCGCACGCGCACGTGCTGTGCACGCATTCGGTGTGGCTCGGCCTTTATAAGGTGGTTACACTCTTCAGGTGCCGAGTGTTATACAATCTATAAATAAATAAAGCAGCAGAGATGCCGCCATTTACGTTTTGCAATCAAGATTGATGGGCTGGCCTTACTTTTAAACTAGCGGTTGCTTCATTATGCCTACATGAATTCGATTTACCTTTTAATTACAGAGGGCCTACTCTGAACTTCGAACATCGAAATTCCTGTCGTGCCGTCCTTTTCACTCTCGTGTTATACACTATATGACAGAAACGGAACGGCACGATACGAAGTTCGATTTTCGAAGTTCGGAGTAGGCCTCAGGGCTCGAGGTACCAGATGTCCTGCATTTTTCGGGACGCCCCGATTTCCTGCGTCAATATTTGGCCATGTCCCGCAAGTGAACCCAAATCGGGGCAGAACTTTGTTCCGAAATTTGAGCTCTTAATAAAATTTCCTTTTGTGCACTCGAAAAATATGTAAATGAAAAAAATCGGTTGTTATAGTTGATTGTTATTGTATTTAATGTTAAAGTATGTTTTATTTATACCCAAGTGTTTAAATGTATGATGTTCCTTTGGTTTGTTCGTAGGAATAGTTAATTGTTTCGTATTTTATTATTAAGAGTAAAGAAACATTAATTTAAAAAATTGTCCCAATATTTTAATGCTGTTGTCCCGAAAATTAGCAAGTGGGATCTGGTGGTAGGGCATAGCGTGATAGCGGTATGTCATCTCGCTCAGCCTAACTGGGTAGTACCCTTACAGAAGACCGAAGCCATTATAAAACCGATTATACTTGGTGGGTTTTAGGTAAGTGGTGTTGTGTTCCTGGTGGTGAGTAAGGGGGATGCTCTGGCTGCCTTACTCGCCACGAGTGGTGAGAGTGGTGGACTTGTATGTCTCTAGACAAGACAACGAATCCTCAAGTCAATAATGGGTCCGTGAATAACTTGTGATTCTTCTGGCCTTCCCAGGCCGTAAGCTTGTTTGGAACCTTTTTTTGCGTGTAGTAAGTAAATGAGCACTGACAAGTGCTATGATCAAACCAAAGACTAGTAAGCGATTTACTAATACTATTTGGTGAAATTAAATAAATATATATTAGGGGACAATGGTTATACAAATCGAACTAGTTCCATAGTAAGCTCAATAAAGGCTTGTGTTATGGGTACTAGACGACGATATATTTAAAAGATACATACTTAAATACATTAAATACATAGACAACATCTAAGTCTCGGGAACAAATGTTTCTGCTCACCACAGAAACAAATGCCCTTACCGGGAACCCGGGACTTCTAGCTTCGGAGGCAGTGTCACCACCAACTAGGCTGAACAGAGGGCCTACTCCGAACTTCGTGTCTTGTCGTCCCTTTCACTCTCGTGTTAAACACTATATGACGGAAAGGGACGGCACGATCCGAAGTTCGAGCTCAGGCCGACAAAACCGGCCGAAAATTACATTTTATAATAGGTAGATGATATTGTTATACAATCGTGTAAAAGGAAATCCATTTTTTCGCTAACGGCAGTTTCTCCCCTTTGTTACTAATTCAGTTTTTCTATTTACCTGTTACAGCATTTACATCGGAATTTATTTATAGCTTTAGGAATTATTTTCATACAAAATTTAATAAACCAATTTAATTTAATAAATATAATTTATATATATATATATATCTATATTAATAATTTCGTGCAGGGGTACGGTAGACCCGAACGAGACCTGTCTCAAATTGAAGAACGTATAAAAATAACGATTTTTGAGTTGAACATATGTATCCGCAAAATTCGGATTGTCGCGTATTTTGCATTTAAAAGTGTTAATTTGATGACAAAACGTCGGCCATATTGCCCACAGACTATATTGCTATATTAAATTTGTTGGTTGACAGTGTCGGGTACGTTCGAAAATCGTGAACTATTTTTGCGTCCGGTATGTTGGCCAGGTTGCTGGGCTGCGTTCTGGGTGATGGGCCATCATCGCCCATTGTGTGGATTCGGCTAGCCGCGTCTGCAGCGTTTTGTTTTTGTAGTTTTCAAGCGTTCTATACACCTATCAGCCTAGCTAGCACGATAACTTATACCGTCACGTTATATGGGCGAAATGTATTAAAACGTCACATAAAACGTAATGGTATAATCTATCGTGCTAGCTAGACTGATTGTCACAACAACCGCCTTCAAAGCGAATGTATGGGGCCTGTTACATGGATTCATATCACGATAAGTATCACGTGAATATTGAAGCAGAATCCATAAAAATAAGACAACTGCGATAATATTGACACCCCAGTATTGTGATAATATTAATCGTGTAAAGGACACCACTTGAATGTTTGCTGAGTCTGTCCGCCATCTTAAAGCTGCGTCTCTATTTTGTTGTGACAAACTACTAGGTGACTTATGGCTTTTAAACGTCTAGCAAAATTCTATCCCTATCTCGCTCTATCTAATAACTTAGTGGTACTGGGGGACTACTCCGAAATTCGAAATCCGAACTTCGTATGGTGCCGTCTCTTTCACTCATATAGTCTATGACAGGAGAGTGAAAGAGACGGCACCATACGAAGTTAGGATTTTGAATTTCGGAGTAGACCTCATGCTCATGCCGTTCGCCGCGCTCGGACGTTAAGAAGCGCTACCGCGAACCGAAAACGAAGTATCTGCCTCTCTCTCGCACATGTATATTCGAACGACAGAGAGGAAGATAGTTCGTTTTTGGTTCGCGGTAGGCCCTCAGGCGTCAACTTTAAAACGAATAGGGTATTTTACTATAAGAGAAATAAAATTCAAAATGTAATAAAAACCAGCCAAGTGCGTCGGAGTCGCACACTGAGAGTTCCGTACAACTAAAAAAACAAATGTGATTTATCAATATATTGATATTTTTGGTAAAATATACTTCATAATAAACATTATCACCTAATTGCAAGTTCATAGGTCGATGAGAAGTAAAAAAATTATATGTGTGACAGACAACACACGGAATGTTCTTTGACTTTCTTCGACCGTCCGCCGCGCTCGGACTAAAGTGCTACCAACCGAAAACTAAATATATATGCCTCTCTGTCGCACTTGCATATTCGAGCGCGGAGAGGGAAATACTTCGTTTTCAGATCGCGGTAGGCCCTCTGGTCTGACAGCTCCTATTCCTGGATGGTGCGCGTATCGGAATATGAAATACCTTTGACAAAACGGAACAAGTTGTTAAATAGCTTCCATTAATTGGAGAAAATATCACCAACTGTTATTATTATCACGCGAAACACTGAATATTGAAGCAGCATCCATAGGGGTCTGTTACATGGTTATTATTATCACACGATATACTCATATCACGATTTGTATCACGTGCAATGAATATTGAAGAAAAATCCATACGATTTTGAAAACCACGATAATATTGACACACCAGTATTGTGATAGCATTAAGTGTTTAACAGACCCCATACAATTTTAAAAATCGCGTTATATTGAGTGTAATGGGCCCCACTTAATAGAATTTGGCGGAGAATAGAGAGCTGCTACTGCGAAACGAAAACGAACGAACATCGTGTATTTCCCTCTGTGTCGCTCGATTTTGCAAGTTCGACAGAGAGGGAGATACACGAACTTCATTTGTTTTCGTTCGCGTTAGCAGCTCTGACTTCGCACCAAAAATACTGACTGGCACTTCAATATTTAACAATTGCACATCTGAACTGAATTTTAATGAACGATTAGTATTTTAGCTATACAAATCAGTACTGATTACGGTGTCAAATTTTTGATGTGCCTTTAAATACTACCCTTATAAAAATTCTTAGGATTAACTTGCAAAGATACTAGCCTTTGCCCGTGACGTCGTCAGCGTAATCTTTTACTCCCTATTCCATATGTTAATCCAGACTACACACTATATTTCTATACGAAGTTTCATCATAATCCGTTGTTGTAATGTTTTTATTTTATACATTTTTGTACACTATATCTTTCGTCGTTCGCATAACTGTCACGAATAAATGTTTACTTTATTTCTTTATTTATTTCACCCGAGCGAAGCCGGGCTTTCATCTTGTATATATATATTCTGCCTTTGTTATCTGCAATCAGTTGCGTTGAGTTAATGAAGACGGAGATGGGAAGATAGAGCCAATGCTCGAACTTCTCTTATATGCCTAGCACATTAGCTCTTTTAAGTCGTTTGACGTAGTCTGCTCTCATTAATGGGTTGGTCAGTGGATTTGGGTGGATGGTTAGGCGATTCTTGTAGTTGTCACTGTAGCGCTTCGCTTCTTCAAGAAGATGTAAGATATATAAAACTCACCATGTAAACCATTAAGTGATGTTCGTCGGCTCCACCTTCGCTACATGGCGGCCTTGTGATCTGAGGGAGAGGGAAAATATTGTTAACAAATTGGTATTACAATGCAGTCCCAATTAGAGATGCCGAATATTCGGTATTCGGAATATTCGGCGTATTTTTGAACGTTTGGTATTCGGCCGAATAGTTCGGTTCAACTGCCGAATGTTTACCGAACAATTTTAAAGGATTTTTAACAAGATGCCACAATGGAGTATAACCACCGAGTGGTGAAATTTTTATTTTTAATGTTCTTTAACTTTCTTTATTGTTTTTATTATAAATAAATAAATATTAGGTTAGGGGGCCATTTTTACACAAATCGAACTAGTCCCATAGTAAGCTCAATATGGCTTGTGTTATGGGTACTAGACGACGATATAATTAATATATATATACTTAAATCTCAGGAACAAATGTCTCTGCTCACTACAGAAACAAATGCCCTTACCGGGATTCGACCCCGGGACCTCTAGCTTCGGAGGCAGTGACACTACCAACTAGGCTAAACAGGCCGACAATGCCCTTACCGGCACGTTGTCTAGTTTTTGTGTTTGTCATTTCACTTTGATAATGATCAACAGTTTTACCACTAAATTAGTGTGTGTTTAGAATAATTGATGAAGGAATTATGTTGAACCCAAGAATTCGGCCGAATATTCTAGTTAGTGGCGCCAAAGATAAGCAAGCTGGAGTGGCAATGGACGGGGCATATTTGTCACAGAGCCAATGGCGGATGGGGGAGAAGTGGTGGGTCGTTGACGGTTTTCGCTTCAACGAAACGAAACGTTAACTTAGAAAACGTCAACTAGTTGAAAAACTAGTTGATTTCGTCAACTAGTTTTTTGCTTTAACTGAAGAGAAAAAGGCATTGAGTTGATTAAAAAAGGCATTGATATTATTGAGTAAGAGGGAAAACGTTAAGCGCTTTAGCTTTGCGCTCCATTTCGATTACGTTTGTACGTTAATGTCGTCAACTAGTTGAGTCTGTTAAATAAAACGTTTCGTTCGTTGACGAACGAAAAACGTTTTATCAACTAGTTCGTTGAATCAACGACCACCACTAAGAAGGGTTCTGGAGTGGAGACCGCGAACGACTCGCCCTCACGCCAGGACGGCTAGCACAACTTGGCGCGCGAGCTATCTCACGCGCGAGATAGATAGACAATCCGTCGCTATCTGTGTGTACCAATTAGAAAGAGGGCTGGTGGACCGACGACCCGAAGAGAGTAGCGGGAAGCGGTTGGATGCGGAGAGCTGGGGACCGGGTGTGGTGGCGCGAATTGGGGAAGGCCTACGTCCAGCAGTAACGGCTGGGGGCTGATGATGATGATGAGTTGGCAGTGACCGAGCCTACCTTTTTAAGGCACGAGTGAATAGGCATCTTCTGGGTGAGCTCGCTTCATCGTCGGCCTCATCTTTGCCTCCTGGCTAGATGCTGGCCAAGAGCAATCCCATTCTTAATAAAAAAAAAGCAGGTAGTCCCGGGTTCGAACCCAGTCTTGTCATTTATTGTGGGATGAGCACGAATATTTGTTTCTGAGTCTTGGATGTTTTGTATTTACGTGTCTATTTACACGTTTATCGCCGAGAACCTGATTGTCGGGTACTCTATTCGTAGCTGCTACAGGCTACATACGGAGAATAAATGGCTACAGCCCACGAGCGTAGCACTGAAATGCAAGTGTTTATCTATAGAAGTATGCTGTACGTACTTTCGACTAGTACCCATAGTACAAGCTTTGCTTAGTCTATCGGTTGTTGTAAGATTGTCTAAAAATGCGTGAGTGTTTGTGTATTCCGCCTACATGCTAACGTCAGATGTTATTAGCGGAAACACTGGACGGGTGTTCAGTTTAAGACTGGTTCTACTCTTTAAAACAAAAATATCAAAGAAAGTATAAAGGGGATGATACTCACCAATTTTCTTGTCCATCGCACAACCTTGTAGCACCATTTTAACCTAATACTGGCCTAATAACTAATATATACTGCTATCACAACATATAAGATCACTGGTTTGAATACTAGTTTACAATGTCAGTCATATTTTTAGCATTTTAAAGGTTTATTATTTGTTGTAGCATAACCTGAAACAAAAAAGTGCCATTCTCAAGTAAATGGTCCCCTCTTCGTAGCTTTTTCAATAATAAATCCGCCACTGCATCCAATTTCATAACTCATTTCACCTGTATTAAAATGGACCTTTGGATTTTGGATGAAGACAGGCTAGAAGCTATTCTAATCCCATATCACACAGAGTAATTACATTACATTTTTTTTTGAAGTAGGTCGTTAATGTTTTTGTGTTTATTATATGTTTCTATTTTATATTAGAGGATAGAGAAGTGGACAAAGGACATTACAGAATGGTATCCAAGGGTGGGAAAAAGAAAACAAGGAAGACCAACAATGAGATGGGAAGACGACATAAAAAAGACAGCTGGAAGCAAGTGGAGAAGAGATGCAAGGGACAGAATAAAATGGAAAGCTTGGGAAGAGGCCTATGTCCAAGAGACAAGCTGAGATGAAAAATAAATAAATAAGTAGTAAAATAGATATATAGGAGAAAATAGGAAATATGATAATTAAATAAACAAATTTCCAATTTAATTATATATGCATGTACAAATGATGTATTTCTTATAATTACTATTAATATCATATGAAATGTAAAATGGAAAAATCAGCAAATAAAGGCTATCTTATCTTATCTTATCTATTTTATATTTAGGTTTAAGTTACTTATGTTGCTACGCCCTAGTAGGGTCCATGTTCGTATGCAACGAATAAATGATTATGATTATTTTGATTATGATTATTATAAAACCTTAGTGTTAATAATGGGACCAGATTGAACATACTTATCCTCTTAATATAATTTATTATTTATTTATATTAAACAAAAAATATTCACGATAATTGATTAAATTATATTTTTTCTTATCATAATACAGGTACTTTTACAAAGTTATTTATTATGGTTTACTTACGAAAACAAAATGTGATAAAAATTTAGTTTTTTTTTATCATTGACGCGGAGCCTTAAAATGTTTAATTCTTTTTATTTTAACTATATCTAACAATACTTTAAATCATAGAAAAAGAAAATTACAGTTATCGAATTATGTCCAGGTTTCGCTAATTTTATGCGCCTATAGTTGATAGTAAACCTGCCTGTGAAGCTGGTGGTCCTAGGTTCAAATTTGGTAAGGGCATTTGTTTGTGTGATCAACACAAATATATGTTCTTGACCTGAGTCTTGGATATTTTCTATATATTTGTATATATTTAGTTGGAAAGGAGTAGGAGGAGTAGAAGTTGCAGGCGTCCATAGGCTGCGGTGACGGTTTACCATCAGGCGGGCCGTACGCTTGTTTGCCACCGACGTGGTATTAAAAAAATATAGTTGATTCTACATATTCATATCATTGTTTGCTTAGTTTGGGAGTAGGTTGATTTGTGTGTAAGACTGTCCCCCAATATTTATTTAATAACCGACTTCAACAGAAGGAACGAGGTTCTCAGTTCGTCTGCATGTTTCTTTTTTTTATATATGTATAATATGTTCCCTGGTAACACTTGACCTTGTTGGGCGAACTTGATAGTTTTTTTTTTGTTTCAAAGCAGGTACCACCAAGTTGGTCCCATATAAATTTGGTGAAGGTCTGATGATGAGATCCAGTAGGAATCGAGGGCACTTTGCGAGATTCGAGGGAGTGATTTCGTTTTTTTTTGTTGTTAATTGTAGTTGCTTTTATTTGGGTGTAAACAATTTTATTTATGTACCGTGTGGTGTTGGATTAGCACCACACCTGTTCTTCCCGTTAACTAGGCCTAACTTTGCGTCCCCGTCCTGCGTTCATTTTGGCACCTGATTCCAAGATAGAGCTACCACCTGACCTTCCTACCCAGAGACTAGTGATGATGTTTCCAATGTTTTAATTCAGAATACTAATTATATGTATTTTCCACATTCAGAGGAAGTCGGAAGAAGTAGTACATCCCAGTTCTAATACTAGGCCTAACTTTACATCATCATCCTCCCAGTATTTTCCCCGATGCAGCCTAAAGGAGTCCGGAGTCCGCTTATTACCAATCCAATATAATATTTTTTATCCAAGATAAAGCTATCATCTGACCTTCCTACCCAGAGACTAGTGATGTTTCTCATGTTTTAATTAATTGAGAAGCTATGGTTTAATAACAAATGATATTGGTTTAAAAAACCAATGGGTTATCCTCCAAGATAAGGGAAGACAATAGCAAATCTATTGAACAAAAATTTATAGATATTATATTATAATACGAAATCAATTCCTTAGTAAAAGATTTCAACTAAGGTAATCTACCACCAAAATGATAGAAACAATAGTGATAGAATGATCAAGACAAATGGAGAACTCTTTCTGCGAGCCCTATGTCCCTAATGAGGGGTAACAGAAACATCATCAATGGTATATACTGGGGTTTCAATCCATGAACTTTAGATTGATAGACATGCCTTACTGCTCAGCTATAGTGGATAACTATTGGCAAACCTAATTTAGGATAATCATTGACATATCTCTCCCGGCTATTCTCTGCCGGCGTCTGTATTTCCGAGTTCATATAACCTGGACCTTTTTAAGGCACGAGTGAATAGGCATCTTCCGGGTGAGCTTGCTTCATCGTCGGCCTCATCTTGGCCTCCTAGCTAGATGCTGGCCAAGAGCAATCCTATTTTGTAATAATAATAAAAAAATATGTAAGAATTACTTTACACTTTTTAACTTAAGAGGTTTAAAGTTAGATCTAGTTTAAAATTGTTTTTCCCTAGGCATAAAACATTAAAGAACTATTCAGGTAAAGTGCATTGGAATCAGTTAAACTGGTTTTTAAAAAAAGGAACAATTTGTAGACCTATTTCAACCAGTGGAAGTCTTCCGGCAGACGATGATGATTAACAAGTATTTACCTATTTTCCTTAATACAATATACATTTAGCTGGCACTAAAGTATTATTAATAAGTCCGGTTATGAATACATTGATTGATATGTTTCATGATTTACGTTTACATACGTACAAAGCGAATATTAATCCAAGAAATTCAAAAATAATAGAGCATAACTTGATAAATAAACATGACCTAATATCCAACAAAAACCAACTGTACACACCTATTTCCACTTTTGCAACGCTACATTAAGATCCCGTTAGCACTATTTCAAAACTTGAAAACAAGTTCATTTAAACTGCAATTATAAATAAACTACTAACACCAAATCTACCAAAAGTAACTTGCAAAAAGTAAATAAATATTTTCATTGAACTGTCAAACCATTGTTATACGACTTTATTAAAAAAGGCAACCGTCACGCAAACAATGCCTGACACGTGCCTCGTTAATTTAGACGGTTAATAGCTCAATTTTTCTTTTTTCAAAATTATTTTTTACAACATTGTCTTAAGCACTATGCATATTATTCCTTAACTATAAAGGGTTATGTATTTTACTTGTTTTAATAATTCGTTTGCGTGCTCGCGTTACAGACCGCTGCCCGCTCGAAGCGGCCTTCTAATACTGTTTATACTGTTCTCGACTCAACGCGGGATAGCAAGTAAGCCGATTCATACCTATGTACCGATAGTGTTCAATGCACTTACAATGCCATAATAATTACCTGGACAATTACGGATACAAATTCAAACCACGCTTTAGAGGTCGATTGCATCAATCGAAGTCTTACTAAGGAATTTATTTGGTATTATAATCTTTAAGTTTTTGTTGAATTAAATTGCTACTAACAAAGCAAGCATCGGGATATTAAAACCTTCGTGTCTAGTGAGTAGGTTGGAGATGAATCGTCTCTTTCTTACGCTATACCCAAAAGAAAGGGATGAGTATAAGCGTTCAGCTTCTCTATTACTGACTAGACGTAGACGATACTTTTTAAATGACTTTGCGTGCAGTTCTACGGACGAATTAGTGAATATTTGGTACTTATTTAGAACCGAAGTAATTATTACCTAAGTACGTATTTGCACGTATAATATCTTTCGTGATTTGAGCGCGTGCTTTGACTGAGTTTATTGATTCATTGACGCCAGGGTAACCTTAATGTCCTTAATTCAATCATGATAGCAGCCCAATTATGACTGCCAACGGTAGCTTGTCTCTCTCGCACGTTATGTGCTTTGAACCCATAATTTCTGGAATAGACTTTGAAAATTAAATTCATGTCCAGTATCTCTCTTTCGGAGTATGTATGTATTGTTTTTGTATTTTTTCTGCCCGCTACTATATTAAGCTTTCAATATTTGTTGGCAGGTATGATGTTAACCGTACTACAAATCTATCAATTAGTCGCAAAAACCTAGAGACGCAACTCTAACATGGAAAGAGACTTGAATCATTCAGCCCATTCACTTTCAAGGTGGTTGCAGTGACCAATTGTTAGGTGTGTAAATCGTCTTAATTAAAAAAAACAAATACGACAATATAAAAAATATATATTTATTATTGAATAGACAAATACACAACACGTAACATGGTACTAAACTTCTGCACTGACATCGCCATCTTGAATTTTTCTCTTCTTTTTATAATATTCTATTCTTTCTTCTAAACTTGCTGAAAAAGAAAACACAAATGTATAAATCGAATATACATATTGTTATAAATTGTTTGGAAGATTGAGGAAGTGCAGCTGGTTGCAGAGCCCAACATCATTGGCGAAAGCAAATCTGCTCGGCCACGTTGTGAGGATGGGAGAGGATCGGGTCGCCAATAATCGAACATTCTAACAAAAAAAAAACCTAATTCAACCGAGTTATTTGTCCATTTGTCGCGCACATACTTAATGAAAATTTAAGACTTATATGGTTTTGTCATGGATGCCATTGTCAGAACTGGACAAAATTAATACGGGACCACACGGGAAGCACCAGTTTTCAAATAAAAAACAATCATCAAAATCGGTTCACCCAGTCGAAAGTTTTGAGCTACAAACATAAAAAAATAAAAAATACAGTCGAATTTAGAACCTCGCCCTTTTTTGAAGTCGGTTAAAAAGCGTACCTGACAAGTGCTAATGGTCTTTTCTTACTTATCTGCAAAATACAACCGATCTTAAACTGAAAGCGAATCAATCATCCATTCCCATGTTTTTTTTAACACCATGTCGGTGGCAAACAAGCGTACGGCCCGCCTGATGGTAAGCGGTTACCGAAGCCTTTTTTAAATAATGTTATGTGACGTAAACATGTTGATGACGATTGATAGGGTGCCAATAAACTTTTTTTTTTATGTAGACCACAGGCGCAATACACAGAAACTGAGACATCGTAACAATGTCTACCTAAAGAGAGGCGCTCATTTTAAAATTGGTTTTACACTACATCTTCAGTGACTACCAACCCGCATCGCCAATTACGTACCTCACTCTATGGAGATAGAGCATAAGTGGTCGCGATCCTCAGTAATGACGGACCGAGGAAGAAGATAGGCAGAGGGTAATCCGATTTTTCATTGGTTTTCCATCTTATCTTACAGCAATAAGGTTCAAAATCAGGTGGTAACTATTTTACCAGTGCCCTATTAAGGGTTAAATTCTAGTTGGATGTTTCAGTGACTACTAACTCCATCTAACGATGAGTAGATTAAATTAGTCTGCAAATTCTAATTCTAGTTGTTTCATCAGTGACTGCTAACCATGTGTAGATTGAATTTGTCTATAAATTCTAATTATAATTGTTCCAACAGTGACTACTAGCGCCATCTAACGATGAGTAGATTAAACTAGGCTATGGCTTTATTCTAGTTCGTTGTTTCAGTGACTACTAGCGTCATCTAACGATGAGTAGATTGAAATAGTATAGATTCTAGTTGAGTGTTTTAGTGACTACTAACGCCATCGAACGATGGGTGGATTTAACTGGGTTATAAATATGATGTTGTTGTTTTATTTGTTTGTTACTGTTGTATGGTATATGTAAATGGCAAAATTGCATGCCCTAATTTCCGAACATAGCCTTATTTGGTCCAAAATACTTACAACAAGTCTCTCTCTCCAAAAGAGGTTTATACACCCTAGGCTTCACTCCCTGTAGCAGACAATCGGCATGAGATATCACTCTGTCACTTTCCGACGCGCTGCTCTCGCTAACATCCATCTTGCTCTTACACATGCCTTCGTACTCTTTTTCTAGCTGCTGTAATGCGTCGCGTATCATGGTGGATCTGAAATTGAAAGAATATGATTATATTCCCGGCCAGGGCATCATTTGTGCATTTAGTACGGATTTTGTTAATGGGTCTTGGATGTTCTCTATCACAGAACAAATAAATACTATAGAAATGGTAATGGGCGGGGCACGCTTAGCCGCGTATATGATCGGATTTACATGCACCTGTCAAACGCAGTCAAAAGGCAGTTCAGTTGTCAATGGACTGCGAGTGAATAACCCTTTTAAAAATATAAAAATGACTTGTTGTGCAATTTTTTCGTACCGACAACGAAGCTACAACCTAAAGGATCAGCCGGGAGTGATTTCTTTTCACTGATAAGCATTAAAATAATTGTTTTTTAGATAACATTGCGATGGATTATGACATTCGCCATTACTCCGTTAATATCAGAGAATCGGTATGGATGCTTGACATTGCTTGTTTGCGAATGGCACCGATTAAGGAACTACCCTAATGTCACCGCAATGTATCGCGCTATTCGTGCTCCTTTCCGTTTGTCATTTTATCGGAGCAGTTGGTAGCAGGGCTAGAGTGGTACCCATACCTAATGTACGAATTTAACGATTATTTTAAAATAAAAATAAATATGTTTTAAGTTGGGCAGAACAATAAATAAAAATATCGAATAATTTCTTCATGTCATTATATAACATAACGGATGGTAGTCCGGTAGTTATTTGTCATAGTTCTAATTTAAAATAACATATTAAGCGTAGTTTGCTTTGCTTATAGAATAAGTATTATTTTATTTAAGTACTTTCTATTTTCTTTATTTTACGCGGAAGAACTCTAGCCCACATTTTATAAATACCTACATATTGTACTGTAATAGCAAAAGAAACGTATTTATTACAAATCAAAATTACACCACAATACAATACATTCATTCTATTTCATTATTGGTATATAATTAAAGCCATGTAGACTCAAACCCAAGTTTTAATTGAACTTGCCTCTGTTTAATAAATGTGAAACAGACAATTTCGTAAATGGTTATTATAGATAGTAAAATAAGCTTGATCTAACTGGAAATCACGTTCTTTTAAAGCTCCTTAGATTACAGCACCTGTCATGCGTAACGGTTTTTTGCTTAAAAGGATTTGTTATGTTATTTGCTACTCAATAGTGCTAATTGTAAAGTTTTCTCTTTTTCAAATTCTGCTTCTCGATTGATAGTAACGTAAAGTGAATCGCTTCCTTAAATTATTATACATTAACTTCGAGACACTTATTCGAATATTTAACTAGATCGTTGCCAACGATGTCGTTACCGAACCGATGTCGTGTCGTGCGTTGACGTTGAGTTATTTAAAGCAATGGAAAACGTTATGCATGACAGGAACTGTGATCTTATAACGTCAAAATTCGTTATTTATTTATTTATTTATTTATTGTGTACATGTACAAATTCAATGCATATAAATACATGATGTTACATAGTGGTGAGGTAGTGTACATGCTACCCTGTAAGGGCATTACAATGTCATCTTATTAACTAGGTATATGTACTTATTATTTATTTATTTAGTGCTTTCAAATGATCCCATATTCTACTTTGCACTTGCTTTACACGGGATTCGTAAGGTTACATTACATGCAAAACCCTCAGAGGGCATTGCAAGTTTAGTTGAATAGAGAGCCGACCGAAGTTTTTTTTATATATATTATAAGTATTCTATTATGTGTAGTCGAAATATTCTTGAAGCGTGTAGTAACATTTGTTGACTAAAATGTCTCTTAAAAGTCTAATAAATTTTCTGTCACATCCCTCATTTTTGATCTCGTGTGGAAGTTTGTTATAGACCTTGATAGTCATTGCGTTGGGACTGGTACTATGTAGTTTTAATTTGGAGTTGGTGTTTTGTGAGAGGTTATTTTTATACCTTGTCGCGAAGCGCCGCGGTTGGTCGCTTAGCTTTGTAAAAAAGTGTGGGTATTTCCTCACAAACTTGCATACTTCAAAAATGTATATCGACGTTAGTGTTAGTACCCTATATTTTATAAAGTATGGTTTGCAGCTTTCCGGACTCCTGATATTGGCTAGTATGCGTATGCATTTTTTTTGGAGGATGAATATATCGTCAATGTCTGTAGAATTACCCCAAAGTAGAATACCGTATTTTAAACACGAGTAGGCATATGCGTTCAAAATTACGAAAACCTATTGGACGCGCTTTCCGTTTTATACAGGTTTTACTCAACGTATTTATATCGATAATTAACGGTTATAACCTCACCCCTATTTCTTTCCAAATTCTAATTCTCACTTCCAAATAGGTGTGCCACCACAGACATTCATAGTAACATAAGACCTTTGGCTTCGAACGCAATCAAATGTCAAGAGTATTTGCAAAGAGTAGTATAATATATTTAAGATGGGAGTACGCTCTTTTCTTGAAGGTTTGAAGGTCGAATCGGTCCGGAAATACTCGCCTGCGACAGTTCATTCCACCTCATGTTCTCAAATTAATTCCTATAAACTAACTAGGCTGGCACGAGGACCCAAAACGAGTCTTGGCCTCGGAGACCACTTTTTTCAGTCCTGCGCTATTTTTTGTCAGTTTGCACTGGTTTCAAGCTCACGCTGGTCTGCGTCCACCAAATCCTTCCAGCGATATTTGGGGCTACGCACAGGTCGGTCGGCCCAAGCATGCTCTCTTCAGCTGTCGATCTTCTCCCATCCTCTCGATTTAAATAGGAATGAATTCCTGTATAGATCGTTTTTTTTTTACAATTTAATTAAAGATTATTTGATAAGTTAACGTTGTTAGTGTTGCTGTTGCACATGCCAACATCCATGTTGCGACTCACACAGCCACTTACTTATTATTGACCTCGCAACACCAGAGGGGTTGTAAGTGCGTTGCCGGCC